>JBBBDQ010001148.1:5170000-6427500 GCA_037127315.1 Ascarosepion bandense | reverse complement strand
CTATCTGTTTCTATCTATCTTCTATCAATCTTGGCTTCTTCTTATCTGTCTAATAATATATCTGTTTATTTGTATTGTTAGGAACAAATATAAATATCTACACATTTGTAATTGTTATGTTTTATATATCAATGTGAGCAGCAGTAGTCATATCACAGCTCTGCATGTCCTCTGTGATGATCGGCTATTTTCTGTCCTACTTCTCCAAGTACTATCTATATACACTAGTCTCTTCATTTGTATACGATACCATACCTCCCTGAATTGGAGAAGTCTACACCCTTGTTTTTGCTCTTCTTCTTCTTCTTCTTCTTCTTCTTCTATGTGCACTGTCTCTTCAGGACATAGGCGATTGTGGTTCTCCATGTCTCCCTATCCCTTGTGGCTCTTAGTATGTTTGCTCCTGTTACTCCTGGCAACCCCCGTTCCGTCATCCACCTGATCAGGCCCTGCAAATATGTTATCCACTGCCTTCCTCTGTCTCTCTTTCCTTCTATCTGTCTCTCTTTCTTTCTATCTGGCTATCAGGTTCTCCAAGCTCTCCTTCCTTGCGTGTTCCAGGAACTTCAGTTGTCTCTTCCTGATGCTCAGTATTAATTTCCTTTTTGTTGCCATTCTTTTCAGCACCTCATCGTTGCTTGCATGCTCAGTCCACGATATCCGCAGCATCATTCTGTAGAACCACATTTCTACTGCTTCCAGTTTTGTCCTCATTTTCGATGATATTGTCCAGCATTCACTGCCGTATTGAAGAACTGACATCACATAGCAATCCAGCACTCTTTTCTTTGTTTCTAGTGAAATTTTCCTGTGTGTTAGTACTTTACTCAGCTTCTGGAATGCGTCCTTTGCCATGTCAATTCACCTTCGGATCTCTGTGTCGCACTTTCCATCTCCTGTTAGAACACTTCCTAGGTATTTAAATTTTTTTGCTCTTATTACTCCTAATTATTTTTGTTTTGTACTGTCCTTCATCTTGTCTCTCATGTTTTCTCTTTAATGGTGATCTCAGTCTCTCTTCATTTTTCTCCTCATCTTCATCCATTTCCTCATTCTCACCTTCTTCCATTTTCTGCTCTGTTCCACTTTTATAACTTTCTGTCTCTTCTTGTTCTTGACCTTACCTTTCCACATTCTCCAGATTGTTTTTGCTTCTGAACTGATCTACATGTGCCAGTATATTTTGTCCCTTCTTTCCCAATATATCTCTATTGTGATCTTTTTCTATCAGGAAATTAGCTTCTTCTGGATTTGTCTCTTCATTCCTTCTACATTACACCTTTTCTCACATTGCAAAGGACATGGTTATGGAGGCTCTGATTTGTCTTCTCGGTTTCCTTCCTGCATGTGGAATAGATATGGAACTGAGAAGCATTTTTGGTAAATACACTTTCATGTTTTCCATAAGTGGTGAGAATGCTTTTAATCCCATTTTCAGGGTTTGTCTCATAAGATAATATAGTATTTTGTATGAGATTCATCCAACTTGTTTTAACCACACGCATAAAATTCTCGTCACAAAATCCAGGTGCATTGTCAGTGACTAGTGTCTGGGGAATGCCATTCCTTTAGAATATGGTTCTTAGTTTTTGTTTTATTGTGGTGGCTTTTCTGTCTTTTACTCTGACAACTTCTGGACATCCTGAATATGAGTCCACTAATACTAAGAATAATCCTCTATCTCTGATATGTGAATGATCCATATGGACCCTATCCCATGGCTCTGCTTCCTTGGGCCATGAGTAAATTTCTGCTTGCTCAAAGTTCTTTATTTCCATACATTTTGGGCATCTCTTAACATATTCCTCTACATCTTTTAAATATCCTGGCCACTATGCTTGCAACATTAGTTTTTTTTCCATTTCTGTTATGTTACAATGTACGTCGTCATGTACTCCTTTTAGTATGTCTCTTCTCAGTATTTGTGGAACTACTATGACATCACCATTGCATATAATGCTATGGTTAGTTTGTGCTTTGTTTCCTTAAAGGTTTGCTCTGCCATCAAACATTAACTCGATATATTATTTTTTATTCTCGCTACTATTCTGCTTAATACTGGATCTTGCTTTGCTTCTATTTGGAGTCTATTTAGAGGAAGAACATCTGTTTCTACCCAGTATATTATTTTATCTTCAGCTTTTCTTGTTTTTTTTTCCATTTCATTCTTGAACTGTAATCTTGATAAAACATCTACATGAGGAATAATGTTCCCTTTTATATACACTATGTAAAAATCGAATGCCTTGATTTTTATTGCGCATCATAAAATCCTTGAAAATGATGTGACTTTTGGCAATTATTTTTTAAGGTTAAATATGAATTCAATAGTTTGTGGTCCAATTTTAATAAGAAGTTTTTTTTTACTTTCAAAAAGTTTCATGCCTCTCTGTGCTTTATACTATTGCTGGTGCTTCCTTTTCAATATTTAAGTAGTTAGTTTCTGTTTACATTAACCTTCTTGATATGGACATGATTGAGTGTTCTTCTGATAGAACAGCAGCAATTGCCTTCTTACTTGTGCTAATGGTTAATGTTATTTCTTTTTGGGGATCAAAATCTTTTATTATTGGTTTGCTCCTCAGAATATTCTTTAGTGTTTCAAAAGTGATGGTTTGTTTTTGTGTCCACTCAAATTCATTGTTTTCTTTTTTGCACAATTTTGCAAATAGTTTTATTATATTGCTGTATCTTGGTATATATTTATTATAAAAATCTATCAGCCCCAAAAAGAATTCTAATTTTTTTTTTATTTGTTGGAGCAGCTACTTCTGTTATTTTCTTTGTTAGTCTATCATCAGATGATATGCCTTCTTTTAATAATTTATATCTTAAATATGATATCTTCTAACAGTCAAAATTATATTTCTCTTTGTTTATGGTCAAGCCTGCTTTTTTTAATCTCTCTAAAATTTTACTCTGTTGCATATTTTAACTCTTCTTTCATTCTCACCCCTACACCTATATCGTCCCGGTATATTATCATATGTTATATTTTTTCCAATATGATTATTTCAATTGCTTTTTTTAAAAATATAGCTGGAAGTTTTTATCCCAAACGGTAGATGTGTCCATCTTAATAAGCCTATAGGGGTGTTTATCATGATTATTTTCTTGAATTTCTCATCAATTTCTATTTGATTGTGTACTGACTTGAGATCAATTTTTGCAAAGTACTCCATTTTCACTAACTAGTGGCTTGCAGTTTCAATATTTGGCAAAGGAAATGAGTCTGAACTTATCTGGTGACTCACCTCTATCTTATAATCACCAGTCAGTTAAGTGCCATATGTGATACACGCTTGGGCGATGATGTCTCGAAAGAGACATGACTGACTGGGCAGAAGATTATCCCGCAGTAGGTTGCCATTGCTTTCTGCGGTAGACTGGTTGCCGACCAAGGCTATAGAACCCAATCTGTCCTGTTATTTAACCCATAACTGGAAGGAATAGACGGATTAATACCTTTCCCAAGGGTATTTGCGCGTAAGTGAATACAATGGATTCAACTGGAATTCGAACTCGGCTCCCCGGTTTCTCGTTCCGAGCCGATATCCACTGTACCACAAATCACCACATATCCTTAAATCTCCATCAGCTTTCTTTATCACTATTATCTATGATGCCCAGTAACTACCACCTTGAGTTACTCTTTCTAGTATGCCTTGTTGTATTATTTTATTTAATTTTGCTACTACCAAAGGTAGAATATGAATTGGAACTTTTCTTGACTCTAGGTGATAGTTCTCCTTTAGTCAAATGCTTGCTTTATAGCCTTTTAACACTCTTACTGCATTTCCTTCTGATTCCATGGAATTGATTAGTCTCACTGTGTCTACTTTTAATAAATCAATCCCCAATAATCCATGATCTTTTTTACGTGCTACAACTGCAATGGGAATAGTTTCAAAATTGCCTTGAAATGTGCCCATTGTTTTTATGGTCATCCTATCAAATTGTTTTAATTGTATGTTGCTTTTTTTACTTAATTTTAGTTGTTCTAATTTTATCCAGAAATTTTTGGCATCAGTGTAATTTCACTACCTGTATCAACTTGCATGTTAAATACTTGGCCATATATCCTTATTTTTTATCTACCTCTTTTTTGTGTATTCACTGTAAATATTCCAGCTTCTTCTTTGGAGAGGGTTTAAACAGTTTTTACTTTTCTTATTGGCTTTTCGTATTTGCATACATTCTGAAAATGAGATTTTTTTTTGTAATTTGAGCTTATTTTTCCCAAAGCTGGACATTTATACTTGTCTCTCATATGAATTTTTCCACAGTATTTACATTTAATTATGGATTTGGTAGTGCTTGTTCTATATGTCTCAAATTCTTCTTTTGATTGATTAAATTCTCTAATCAACTCTAGTTGTTGCAAAACCCTGATGCTAACTTCCAAGCTCATTCTGCTACTCTGCAGACATTCTAGTATTTTGCACTTGTGGTTTTGATCTTGAAAAACCTTCAATTAATCTAAGAAGAATTAATTCATATTCTGTAGTCATTTCATGTGCTCCTAATTTTTCAAATTCATAATACTTTACTTGTGCTTTCAATCTATGTAAGTATTTTTTTTTAATCGTTTCACCCCGAGCAAGGCATTCCACTGCCACTATTGCACTTGGGGCTACATAGCGGAAGGTAAATAAAAAGAGTGGTTAGATATGGGAAATGTCAGAAGGGGGGGGGGTGATAGATAGTTGGGAGGATGGGAAGAGTGTTTGAAAGAATGGAAGCGAGTTAGTGTGTTAGGAGGTGTCTATTGACCTTACATTTAAACTCCTGGAGATTGTAGCTGTCGGGGAAGCAGTCATGTGGAAGGGAAATCCACAGTCGGGAAGTACGAGAAAAGAAACTGTTGCCATATCTGGTCGGATGCCCCTGCTATTCTCCTTGGGCTTCTGTAATGTGATCGATACCGACTTAGTAGACCACCTGCAGTCTCTCTCTCACCAGCACGACGTTGCTTCCCTGTGTCTCTTCTATAAATACTTTCACGGCTTCTGCTTCAATGAACTTAGATCACTGGTGCCCCCTAGGTTCGAATTTGCACAAGATACTAGATTAGCAACTAGATCCCACCCTTTTACAGTGAAACCGATAAAATGCAACCGCAACTTCTACTCCAACAGTTTCTTTTCTCATACTTCCTGACTGTGGAATTCTCTTCCACATGACTGCTTCCCCGACGGCTACAATCTCCAGGAGTTTAAATGTAAGGTCAGTAGACACCTCCTAAAACAATAACTCGCTTCCATTCTTTCAAACACTCTTCCCATCCTCCCAACTACCTATCACCCCACTTCTGACATTTCCTATATCTAACCACTCTTTTTATTTACCTCCCCCTATGTAGCCCCAAGTGCAATAGTGGCAGTGGAATGCCTTGCTTGGGGGTGAAATGATTAAAAAAAAAAAAAAAAAAAAAACGCTTCGCAGTAGCAAGAAATAAATCAGTTATCTCATTTTCTCCTCTATCGGTCTTTGGGTTTTAATTTCTTTATTCTTGCAAAAGTTCTCATCCATGATTCTATGTGTTCTGGGTCATCTAGTGAAATCATGGATTCTATTGGCAACACCATTGTTGTTGTTTTTTTTTTTTTAATCATATCACCCCCAAGCAAGGTGATAACGCCACTGATGCACAGGGGGCTACATAAGAGTAAAAAGATTGGAAAAGAGAAAGCCGGAAACCGCATCCTAAACAGGAAACAAGGGATGAGCCTCTTCACCTGTTCAATAGACGTAGGTGGTTTCACATATCAATGTGAGTAACAATAGTCGTAGCACAGCTGTGCATGTTCTTTGTAACGACAGGCAATTTTCTGTCCTATTTCTACGGATCTCTTCATTTGCATTTGATACTACAGCATCACTCAAGGGAGAGAATTACTGTGTGGAATTGTATTAGCAGATCATCATCATTTAACCATCACACCCAGATGGTGCATAGGGCAGCAACTTTTTCTTTCTGTTTCTGTAACAAACTGTTTTTTACAGGGCAAGGTTGTTAGCCCTGCACCCAACCCCCAAACCTGAAGGACCAGTGGAACATTCTTGGTTCGTATGTTTACAGCACCTGGTATTCCCAAATGGTCACCCATTTAAGTACTGTCCAGGCTCAATGTTGCTTAACTTCGGTGATTGGATGGGAACCGGTGCATTCAACATGATATAGCCGTAGACTTGTATTAGCACAAGAAAAGGCAAACTAACAGAAAAGATAGCTAACTTTATACTTGAAGAGGTCAAAATTTAATTAGCAAATAAAATTTCAGAGTTAATGCAGAGACATTAAGAGTAAAAAGTTGAAGTAGACTTTAGAGGGAACCAAAACCCCAACCCTAAACAGGAAACAAGGAATAAACCACTACTCGTTTTCAAGAAAAAGACAGGGAGGAGTGTAAACTGGATGATAGGCAAACCTATCTACTACTTTATATCTCTGTACCTAAGTTATTGTTTCTGCTCTTTTCCTCCTCACTTTGAGAACATATATATATATATATATATATATATATATATATATATATATAGTAATATGCAAAAGGACAAAAACTATTTTACCTTTTACGAGGCATCAAAGGTAAAGTTTTAAATCACCCCTGTCTTAACACTTTTGCACATTACAGGTAGTGTGCAAAAGTATTAGGACAGGGGTGATCTTCCTAAAAACCTCACTGAAATTCAAATACAGGGTGAAAAGCTAAGTAAATTGCTAATAAATATTGATTATTTAAAACTAGGTTTAAAAGAAATTAAAAAGAAGTTATATTTAATTTTTCCTATTTTCTATTAAACAAGTTATTTTGAAACTACTCTATTGAACTCTTAAAAAAATTGATAAATCTAATGTTATTTTGCAAGACACATTTTGGGAACAAATACAAGCTGCTTGGCAGGAGATACTATTAGATACATTGAAGAAGCTTGTGATGTCAATGCTTCACAGAATGAAGGTTGGAATCAAAGCAAGAAGCTATTATACTAAATATTAAATTTATGTTGTAACAAGTATTTTTTCTTTGTTAAAGCGTTTGTTAAGTAAATTAAATAAAATTACTTTAATTAAATTGTTTATTTTCTGTCAATATGCCTCATAAAAGATAAAATAGTTCTTGTCCTAATACTTTTGCACAGTACTGTATATATATAATATAATAATTACAAAACATCACTCAACACAAAAAATACAGAAGTAACACAAATGCTATCAAAATACATATGGAACCAGAAAGTAAAAAAACATTACCACTAAAATTAAATGGGAAAAAGTAAAAATAACACCACCACACAGAAGTAATAGCATAAACTGTAAATTGTATTTAGAAGAGAAACTAGCAATAATCAGCTTTAAAACCTAAAGTAAAATATTAAACAGAAGAAACAAAATCATTGGAAAATTTAGACATGCAAATAAATATTTACTTTGCTACATGAATAGCAATAAATAACAACAAAATCAAATAAACATAAAACACAAAATTACCATATATATATATATATAAAAATAAAAATATAAATATACAAATGCTCAATCATCACAAAAAACAGAAAATAATATAACAACCACCAAATAGAAAAATATCACCTGTAAAGCCCACAAACAACAATACACTCAAGAATACAGACACTCAGTCATGACCTAAAAAAAGAAACCCTTAAGTAGTCAAATATACCAACATAGTAAGAAAAAGCTCAAACTGATAAAAAACAGTTAATGTAATAAAAGTAGGTCAGACTAAATGACAAGAACAAACCAACCCAAAAAAACAATTAAGCAGACACTTATCAATATAAATCAATTAAATGAACACCCACTTATGCATACATTAAAAAGGCAATAAAAAGAAATCAAACACATGCTCAATAAAAATAAAAAAATAAAACCAGCCAATTGCAAATAAGACTACTCTCACAAAACACTAAATTACACCAATCTCTATAAAAATTTAAAAAAAATGGGACACAACAGTAAAAAAAAACTAGCCATAATGAGCAAAGACATTATAACAGTGTCCTCACAAAACTTTGAAGTTGGCATGAACCTGCTCAGTTAAAGTGACAAATTCTTTGCATTAAAATTATCAACACTCTATCTTCACCCCGATATTGCGCATGTTATGATAAAAAAAATCAGCTTACCAAAATATCTTTTATCAGTAAAACTACTGAAAAAAAAAACAATTATCTTGGTGCTAAGCATTATCACAAATCAGCACTATATATATATATATATATATATAAACCAAAAGTTTTAGGGCCACCATGTAGATTTCAAAGAATTGCCTAAGAACTGAAGGTTGTGTGCTTTTTTAAAAAATAATTTTGCTATCACACTTCAAGCCAAAGGGGCTTACCTTTCCTAAAGATTTTTATCATATATTTAATAATAATGATAATGAGCCTCCTCCATCGTCATCATCATCATCATCTTCATCATCATCATCAACAACATCATCATCAGCTCTACTGCTACTATTACTACTACTACTACTACTACTTCTCAGTCAGTTAAGTGCCATAAGTGATACATGCTTGGGTGATCATATCTCAAAAGAGACATGACTGACTGGGCAGTACTACTACTACTACTACTACTAATAGTAATAATACTCCATCATCATCATAACTACTACTACTACTTTTACTATTACCAATAATAATAATAATAATAATAATAATAACAACAACAGTAATAACATAAATCAACAAATTCAAAAGGTTTCAATAGATTCATTGAACAAAATCCCTGGTAGCAAGACCCTTAAAGAAATACAAAAAAAATTGTACTTATTTTTTATGAAGGGCTTTATCTATATGAAATGTGTGTGATCTTAGTTTGTTTTTTGTGAGGTGTGGGTGGAGGTTAAAGGCTCAGTGAAAATGTCATTATGCCATTTATGGCTTTAGGTCTCTGGTTGGAACCCAGAATGAAATGAGTATATATCAGAAATCAAGAGACGATGATGATGAAAACGATAAGGATGACGCTAATAATAATAATAATAATAATAATAATAATAATAATAATAAATAAATTTTATTTAAAATTTTGACTTTTTTTGCCTAATCTTCATTGCTGGCCAGTCATAATATTAGAACTAGCAGAGTTTAAATTTTAGGATAATGCCTCTCTAAAAAAATTGGATTATTTCACTAATAGGTGAAATAATTTCACCATTATAACATAGTAGAAGTTCATTTAAACAAAGTGGGTATGAAACTTAATAATTATTAAATGACCAAATATCAGAATTTATTTTTGAACCCCTTTCTGGTTGGGGCCAACACATTTTTAGCACTCCAGTGTGTGTGTGTGTGTGTGTGTGTGTGTTTATTTGATATGCAGACATATACACTTTAAATAAAGTGGAAAAATAATACCTAATAAATATTATGTGTAGGTGTATGTGCATAATTTCAATATTCTGTTTATTGATATATACCCAGGTAGGTAGGTAAATTCATAAGAAATTGGTAGATAGATAGATAAGGACAAAGATAGAGAGATAGGTAGATAGATAAGGCCTTAGATATATATGTAGATAGATAGGAAGTAACTGAAATAGATATGAATAGATAGAAATAAATATGAATGGACTTTGAATTAAGCAAGGAGAGAAAGAAAGAAACTGAGATAACATTCTCAATATGACATAAAGATAAGTTTTCCTGTTCAGCTGTGAATAAATAATGACACACCAAACAAGTTTCTGCCAAAAGTGCTTGGTTTAAAAATGGATAAGAAATTCTTGATGAAATAATTGGAACCAAGCAAAAAGAGCTAACCTACCCTTCACAGGTTTGAATTTACAGATACAGGAAAACAATTTTAAAAAATCCTTGTTGATTTACATGAGTTATCCTCTATAATTTATTAGCTTTGAGAACATTTTATCATTGAATTATGAATTATGGAAAAAATAATACAATGCCTTTTATTCAGCCAATCCTGAAAGTTCAGAGTTGTGTGTGATACAAGAAAATAAACTTCCCATGACAAACTTGTCATTAACGTCTTTCTCAGGAGTTCACTTCGAGAATTTGCTTACCTGGTCTTGTTATTGGAGAGAGTTTGACTTAAATCTGGAAGGTTTTTGGTAAGTCATATTTTCATTAATTTGGTTTTTATTTATAAAATATATGTAAAAGTTTTCAGCAGTCATTTTTGAAGGTTAGAGATTGAGTGAATCATATAAAACTGGTTTTACATCGAAAACTTTTACGCACATCTCATGGTTTATTTTTAATTTTTATTTACCAATTTTTAGTTCTATTTCCTGTAGTTTTATAGTTATAGGCTGCTAAAAATGTGAAAAAATTGCTATCTTGTGTTTTTTTTGGTGTATGTCTTGCTACCTATAGAAGCTAAATTATTAGCCATAGAATAAAAAATAAAGTGCATCTGATGACTCACCTTGTGAAAACATTGAAATATTTGTCTTACAAGTGTTACATGACTCCTAGTTGACAAAATTAGCAACCCCTCCTCGATAAAAATAAAATTTTAGGTCTTTATCTAAAGCTTAACAAGTAGCATAAGCAGTTGAATTCAGAATTTATAATTTGCTCAATTATAGATTCATCCTTTATCTTTCAATTATAAATGAAAAAAAAAAACTTATTTGCTGAATCAACAACAATAGAATGAAAAATAGCATTGGTTATAATTATCTTCCTAGTTGACAAAAATTAGCAACCCTTATTTGATAAAAATTCAATTTTAGGCCTTTTATTGAAAGTTTGACAAGTAGCATAGACTAGTGAATTCAAGGTTATTAATTTGCTCAATTACACCAGTTGACATTTTTTTTTTACCAAATGTTGTTATGCAATGGGCACATGTTTTGTAGCTATATTTTTAATGAATTCTGAAAATCAAGTCTGTCTTGTTTCATCGTAACAGATGTTCTCTGTACAGTTTTTTTCTGTGTTGTATGTATACCTTTTTTGCTCAAAATCGGCCAAAATGTCTAATTTCACTGTGAAGTGCTAGGACATAATGCAAGTAAAATACTTGAAAAATATTTTTAAGTTCAAGTAACTTATCATACAAGGAAAAGCATACTAGTAACCTCCTATGTGTATTTCCAGCAGTTTGTTTTTATTTTCTAACCTAAAAATACTTTATTTTCTGCGGATTTATTACCTGATAGGATAGGGCAAAATGGACTTGACTTTTAGAATCAGCATTAAAAAATATCCCAGAAACATGTGTCCATTACCAAAAACATTTGGGTAAAAAATATATCAACTGGTGTTATAGATCCATCCTTTATCTTTCACTTGTGAAAAATTTTAAAAATATTTATTCGATGTTAATTTAGTAAATATGCCATTGAAAATTATAGACACAGAGAAAGATTTTGCTTTAAAATTCAAACCTATCTTGAACCTTAGGATCTATTTTACAGTAAACTTGATATATTAATTTTAAAATATTGACTCTCAATCACGGTTTTATTGTCTGACAGATTCTGATGCCAGTCAGGTTCTGGATCACACCACAATCCAAAAAATTGGAGTAGGTTTCTCTCCATGCTCTGTTTTATATATAAAAAAAGTGCCAATCCATATCTTACTCCTTAAATAGGATTTTTTCACTTGATGTAGGACACAAACTCAGTATGCAAAAGATTTTTATACTTTTTAATATTAGTTGGAATTTTCAAGTTCCTATTCTTATTTTTGTTGTGATATCTACTATTTTTTTTCAGTAGTCGATATCACAGTTTAATTTTCTTTTTTTAAATCAATCTGCTTCCTATCTAGTTTCATATCGATGAAATAGAGGCCTTTATATTTCAGGCAAAATGAAGGCTGTCAAATTTCATTTCATACTAAACTTTATATATTCACATTTTATTGATGCTGATTATGAAAAACATTAAAAGCAGATCCAAGTCTTCAAGTTCTCACTAAAACAAGAACTCTTGAAAAGAAGCAGGAAAATTTAATATAGAAATTAACAAAATTTTCTTTATTGGTTATATTTAGTACAACTTCTGTAAAAGGTAAACTGGATATCAGCTCAGAATGGGAAATCGGGGAGCCAAGTTCGAATTCCAGCCAAATTTATTGCATTCACTTACACACAAATACCCTTGGGAAAGGTATTAATCCGTCTATTCCTTCCAGTTATGGGTTAAATAACAGGACAGATTGGGTTCTATAGCCTTGGTCGGCAACCAGTCTACCGCAGAAAGCAATGGCAACCTACTGCGGGATAATCTTCTGCCCAGTCAGTCATGTCTCTTTCGAGACATGATCACCCAAAGCGTGTATCACGTATGACACTTAACTGACTGACTGTCTCAATACACATACATACCTACATACATACATACATACATAATGGGTGCGATGGATAAATTGTCGTCTGAATTATGCAAACAAAAAAAATGAAAATAACACTGACATCACATGTTAACAGATATATTTACCAAAATAACACAAAAATAATAAAAAGTACATTTAATCAATAAAATTGCCACTTGCTTCAACCACAGCCTCCAGACAACTTCAGAATCTCCTACAACTCTTCTGAATGGTCTTCTCACTTAAGTTGGTGAATGCTACCATAATTCTTGTCTTCAATTCTTATTTGGGATTATAAGGAATTTTGTTGGTCCCTTGCTCAGCTGTCTTCCACCACACATAATAACCAAGGGGTTGCCACCTGGGATGTTAGGTGGCTAGATGTAAGGAGTGATGTGGTCACAGAAATTATCTGACAACCATGGCTGGGTTCTCCTGCTTGTGTGGCATGGTGTAGAGTCCTGTTGTCAGACACAGGGTCTTCCAGCAACCATCTTCTTGACCCAGGTCAGCACTACTTTCTCAAGGCACTTAATGTAGCCCTCTGTGTTGAGTCTGAGGCCCACACCAACAAATTTGGGAATTCTTTTCTAATTAGAACAATCTGAGTGAGCTTTCTGAGTTGCTGTACCTTCATAATCACTGTTAGACTCATCCAACTCTTTCCTAATTCTCTTCACTACCCTCATATCGAGACCCAAACACACTAATATGTTTGTATCAAAGCTTACTGTGTTAATTTGAAGCAGTACAGCATGCCATTCACAAACTTTTGTCAGAGTGAATTGCATCATGAGGCTCTTTTTCTCACAGACAGTAACCAACTGACCCTACTATACTGTGCAGTTGACAAAATAAAAAACAAACAACACGTGTATATATATATATATATATATATATATATATATATATATATATATATAGACAGACAGTCCTGTTTTGCTGTATAACAACTCATCTGTACAGTTAGACATTCAATTGTTTCAAGCCAGGATTGAAACCCGGCCAATTTGACATCAGTTAAAGATTCTACCTCTAAATTATTCATGCACAGTAGAGGAATTTGTCCCTTTAACTGAACAGGTTTATGCATACATGAACTTGCTCAGTTAAAGTGACAAATTCTTTGCATTAAAACTATCAACGCTCTTTCTCCACCCCAATATTGAGCACCATATTATAAATATCCTGCTTGCTAAAATAATTTTTATCAGTAAAACTACTGAAAAAACAACAGTCTTAGTGTAAAAAACTATCACAACACAATATATATGTTACAAAATCATGCGCAAATTTACAAAATGGTATTAATTTAATATTTAATTATTTAAATTTATTTATTTGAACATTATTTTTAATGAATACTTGCATTTGAGTGGACAGACTGTTTTTCTATAATTAAACAGTACCTTTATATATATCCACAAGATTAAATATTTGAGAAATCTTGTTAGGAAAATATCTATTTTCTGGCAATATTTGAATTTGCAATTCCCATATACCTGGAAAATGCTGCCATTATATCTGATATGTCTTACCACTCAACCACGGAAGATTTCATGGTTTAACAAAGTTGAATTAAGCTATAAATACGTAAGTTCTTGATTTCTTATAGCATCCATATCTGCTCTGGTTCGTATCCTAATGTAAGCAAAAGTAAACAAATGTAATATAATAATCTGGCCCCACCCGAGGAAGGGATGCAAGCGGGGGCGTTTTCCGGTCGTTGAAAGGAACGGATGTTTGTTTGACCTTATTTCCGGCAGTAGCGGAAATGGCTACAAGAGGCAAACAGAACAGGTGTCTCTGGGAATTACATGAGCGTGCGTGGGCGAGGCAAAAAACCGGAAGAAAAAATCCCGGTTTGGAGATTATAAAAAAGACCTCGGCGCCCGAATTCACCAGACAGTCCGGACAGACCAGACCAGAGTAGCACCGACAGAGATCGGCCGGTGAAGAGAGACACTCCCGTCAACCCTTGGAAGAGCGCTCCCTCAACTCTCTGTACCCTAGGCTACACGGTTCATCGTCATCAATAAAAATATAACTCATATTTTTATATATACCTGTGTTTGTCTGTTTATTGATATACAACACAAAGGCAATATTACAAAATCTTACAGAAAGTTACAAAATGGTATTAATCAACATATTTGTTTAAATACGTCAGTTAATACCTTTTTGTTTATATTAGGATACAAACCAGGCCAGTATATAAACCTACTGTTTATTTACAGAAAAACAGACTATCCACTCAAATATTAAAATTCAGAATACCAGGTGCTGTAAGCATTTAGTGACGGATGTGCGTTGTGGTGCGGTGGATATCAGCTTGGAAAGAGAAATCGGTGAGCCGAGTTCAAATTCCAGTTGAATACCCTGCATTCACTTAAGCACTGGTACCCTTGGGAAAGGTATTAATCCATCCCTTCCCACCAGTTATGGGTCAAATAACAGGGTAGGACTTGGGGAGCCTGCCCTTAAAAACAAATCCAAATAAATCTTGATCCTCTAAAAAGAAAAAAGTATTACTAGACACAAAACTTATATAAAAACAACAATAAATTGTTGAAAGAAAAAGGTATTACCAGCAATAAATAAATAAAATTTAGTTGGCAATAAATAAACCTTGGAGGTTGATATGCCATAAAAACAACCAACCAACCAACCATTAAAATTCAGATTAAATTAATGTTTTTATGGATGGAATTATATATGTGTAGGAGTGGGAGGGTAGATATAAATGCAGTTGTTTTTTTCTGGATATAAACATTTTAAACTTAAAAATTTTAATTTAGCATTTTTACATCTTTAGCATTTACTGTTTGTATATAATTATAATTGATGCTCACGTCTATGTCTCCCTTCTATGTCTCCCCTCCCCTTCCTAAATATACACTCTTGTGCAAATTAATTGAAACAACTGCTTTAGTTTCCTTTCTTTCACCATATGGTCAGTTTTAGAACCACTGGAGTGACAGGGTGTAATCAACTTCTGTTTTTTTCTCAGATTAGGTTATTTGCAGTGATGTGCAGTAATATGAATCTATTTTTGGGAGTATGATGAAATTTGTTTTGCCTTGAAAAATATTGCATCATTAGTGATTGCATCAGATGTTTATCATGCCCAAAAACTATTGTCTCAACTATTGATTAGTTGTCCTATGGCCACTGTCTGCAATGGACATTACTCAAAGGAAGCGTACAGAAATTGTAGTGCTACACAAACACATTGCTTTCCAATGAAATTGCAGATATTGTTAGTGTGGGCCTTTCAACTGTCCAACTGACATCAACACAAAGAAACAAACTGGATTCATCAGTTCAAAAAGCAAGGAAAAATATGATCGGAAGAGAAAAACAACTCCAAGAGACAATGGATGATCAGGAAAAGTGGAAAAGATTCTAGAAAGACATTATTCATTTTGTTTCAATTAATTTGCCCAAGGGTGTATATAAAATAAAACATTCTTTAATCTGATGTTGCTTCTAGAGAACAAACTATGTTATACAGAATTTCCCACCTTGTCATTCAATTGCTTAATGTGTGTGTGTGTGTGTGTGTGTGTGTGTGTGCATTTGTAAATTATCTGAAAGAAAAGTGAATATGATAAGACAAAGTGGAAAATCAATAACATGAAGTGTGTTACCAACAGTATCTGTTCTCTCTGGCTTCTTCAGGTTAGAATGGAAAAAAAAAGAAAAGACAAAAATTGTGTATAAGTAAAAATGTGCTGGGATTTCAGAGGATAAGTTGGTGCCCTAAATCAAATTACCTTATCACATCTATGGTCAGATTCAAGAGATTGTCTGTCTGCCTGTATTTTGATTGATTGATTTGTTTGTTTAATAGTGTAAATTTTCATGGAAGCTTTGAAGTCACAAAAATATATGTTATTCTGTTTTCACAATTGAATTTGTTGTTTTGCATTTCTTTGTGCATAGTAGTAGCTGTAACACAGCAATCCGTGTCCTTTGTGACAACAGGTTTTTTTCCACCCCATACTAATCCAGTTATTATCTACTAATACTTGCCTACTAATTTTCATACGATACTACAGAATACATGGTAGATGATACTCAGCTTTTGTGCAAAGACATATTTGTGTGAACATAACTACTAGAGGCAGTGATATGCATATTTTATGTTGTAGTTTTGTTGGAATTTTACTGCCACTGTTGTGCAGGGGATTACATAGGAGAAATGTCATGTGGAGTGACAGGTTGCAGGGGGTGTCAGGAAGAGAGTAGGAGAGGGAAGAGAGTACTGATGAGAGTGGGGTGGACAAGGAGGAATGTTATGTGGAGTGACAGGTTGCAGGGGGTGTCAGGAAAAGAGTAGGAGAGAGAAGAGAGTACTAATGAGAGTGGGGTGGATGAGGAGGAATGTTATGTGGAGTGACAGATTGCAGGGGGTGTCAGGAAAAGAGTAGGAGAGGGAAGAGAGTACTGATGAAAGTGGGGTGGACGAGGAGGAATGTCATGTGGAGTGACAGGTTGCAGGGGGTGTCAGGAAAAGAGTAGGAGAGGGAAGAGAGTACTGATGAAAGTGGGGTGGACGAGGAGGAATGTCATGTGGAGTGACAGGTTGCAGGGGGTGTCAGGAAAAGAGTAGGAGAGGGAAGAGAGTACTGATGAGAGTGGGGTGGATGTAGAAAAGCATGAGAGAGAGGATGTAAGTTAGTAAGACAGGAGATGACTATTGACTTTACATTTAAATTCTTGGAGATTGTAACTGTCAGGAAAGTAAGCATGTGAAAGAGAATTCCACAGGCAGGAAGTGCGAGAAAAGAAACTCCTGGAGTAGAATTTGCATTTACAATTTATTGGTCTCACAGTAAAAGGGTGGTTTATTGGTTTCACAGACAGTTTGATTTCTTTAAGAAATTGTGGGATATTATATGGATTAATGTCATTTAAGTATTCTTTCATGTTGTTTGATTTTCTTTAACTTCATATCAACCTCTATGTATTATTTAATGCTAAAATCTAAATATTTTGAACAGAATTTTATGGCTTCAACTACATATAACATATTGCAGGTCATTTTGCTGTAAAAATGTATTGTTGGTAATTTTACTATAAAAATGAAGTTTTATACTTTTATAGTTTTTCGTTTTTGTTTGTGGATTCACTATTTGCTAATAGCTGGAACCCTAACAGGTGTCGTCACCCTAGGCCAGGGTAAACCTGGGAACAACAGCAATTAAGAGATGGTTCCATGGTGGTGCTCAAAACCTCCAATCTCCTAATCAGATGTAGTTTATTTTCTACCTGTATGTTTGTTTGTTATATATATATATATATATATATATATATATATATTGATATGGACTCGGTATGGGACCATAAAATAATAAGTCAGCAAGGTGGTAGGTTCAAGAACATATATTACGTCAAGAAGAAATACAAACAAATACAAAGAGATATACAGAGGAAAGTAATAATAGCTTGCGCTGAACTGAAGTCGTACTGGAAACCAGAGTCTCTGTCGCCCTTGCTCACTTCACCCGAGAGTCCTCACGAGAGTCTCTCTCACTCCTGCACACGTCCTCGAGAGTAATTAACTCTCGGTTAATATAAGCAAAGAAGAGTCCATTATTAAGTGGGTAACTCCCCTACAACATATATATATATATATATATATATATATATATACAGTGTGCAATGGGAAAATTGTCATTTATATTATGCAAAAAATGTAAATAACACGATATCTCATCTTAACAAATCAATTGTCTTGAGGATGTAGTGCTGCTCTAGATCAAGAAGGTGGCTGTTGAAAGAACCCATGTCAGGCAACAGGACTCTGTACCATACCACACAAGCAGGAGAACCCAGTCATGTCTGGCAGATAGTTTCTGCAACCACATCATCTCTTATATATAGCCACCTAACTCACCAGACCCTTGTTTATGTGTGTGGGTTGCAGTTGAGCGAAAGAACAACAAAACTCCTTGTAACATCAAAGAGGAACTAAAGGCAAGGATTATGGCAGCATTTACCAACTTAAACAAGAATATCATCCAAAAGACATGCAGGAGATTCTGAAGTCATCTGGAAGCTCTGGTTGAAGCCAATAACTATTTCATTAAATAAGCTTTCTCTTTAGTATTTCAAGATATTTTTATGTACTTTTGGTAAATATATTTGTTAAGATAAGGTGTCAGTGATATTTTCATTTTTGTGTAATTTAGACAATTCATCCATTTCACCTTATATATATATATATATATATATATATATATATATATATAGGATTAATACAAATATGAAATTTGTCACTTAGCTGATTGATGTTATTTTCAGCATCTCGGATTTAGAGTTTCATAGACAGATTTTTGCGCAATCACTCTGCCTATTCATCAAGAAATAGCAAAAATTGCCTGTTTATTTTCTCATTTTTAAACTGTTAAAAAATTATACACACACACAGACACACACCCTGGGTTAAAAGCAATTGGAGTCTAACTGTACTGATGAGCTGTGATACAGCGAAACAGATCTATCTGCAGATGACTATATATATATATATATATATATATATATATATATATATATATACTAGCAGTATAGCCCAGCATTGCTCGGGTGTAATGAAAGCTTTAAAACTAATCCATGATCCTGGAGCTCAGACTCTTTGGACGTTGGCACGAAAGACTAAAAAGCAATAGTCGTTTCTAGTTAAAGTGAAACCGTAGACTGAAAGAAAAACGAATGGATGTAAGTCAAATTTTGATTTCCTGGTATCGATATCAAATAAGTTTTTTCGTCATAAACAGAATTTTGAAGGCTAAATAAGTCCTCTGAGTAAATGGTATCATGGCTGAGACTAAGAACTACAATTATACCTACTTAGAGCCAAACCTGAAGTAAAAACTAAAATAAAAGGGATGAAAAAATACAGACATACTAGCAGATAAACAGACACACACACAAACATCTTGCCTTTTATATATATATATATAATCGATTTTCTGCACTATTGTAAGAACTGTAACCTTGAAACTTCTGAATATCATTTCTTATGTCTTTGTCTATGAGTGTATCAAATTTGATTAAAATTGGACCACTCCTTCTATAACCCGATTTTTTCCATTATCGATTTTCGATATTTATCGGGGGTACCTTGAGACAAAACCTAGCTAAGAACACTTGCAGATGCTTATAGTACAACTGTATAAATTTTCAAGAAAATCAGTTCAGCCGTTTCGGGGTCTATAGGTAATGGACACACAGACGCACACACACACACACACACACACAGACAAAGTTCCATTTATAAATAAGTTTAGATTTGAGGTGGGAAGATCATCTGATTACATTACCATGGTTTTGACCTTTTCAGTTTCATCAGCTGAAATATCAAAATGCTATATATATATATCAATATATATTGAATACTTTCTAATACAACTGTTTATTGGTCTTTATATCTAATTTAAATTTAACCTATAACCGTTTAGTATATATATATATATATATATATATATATTGGGCATGTATAATGATATGCGCTAAAAAGTCTGCCTACTTCCACCGAACGGCCATAGCCCAGGGGTAGGGTCACTGACTGACGCCATTTTGGTCGGGTTTCAATCCTGGGTAAAAAAGCAATCGGAGTCTAACCGTACTGATGAGCTGTGATATGGCAAAACAGATCTGTCTGTGGACGACAATAAAAACTATATATATATATATATATATATATATATATATATATATATATATATATGCAGTGCAGCACAATCTTTACATATGCATAGACTATCCAAACTTTTTGGTGACTTAAAAATGTGAAATGGCTTTGTTAAACAAAGTATTGATGGAAAAAGACATTCTTTATTTCATGGTGGAGTTATTTCAAAAGATGTGCAAAATATCCAGCAAAATATGAGAAATTCTGAGTAACTTGATACAGGTTTAGATAGGTCAGTCTGTTCAAATTAGTTGTATTTTTGCACAGAACATTGTGTATATTTTTACCCATTTGCTTACTTCTTTAAATAACTCCTGAAGTCACTACGAAACATTTTATGCCTATTTTTAAAATACTTTTTTTATTATGAGGCTAAATAAATTATTGTATGACCAAGCAATCTCTTATGCTGATTCCAACTGCACATGTTTGGGGCTAACTTCTCTAGTTGATGAAAAGATGCTGAATTTGTCAAAACAAATTGTCAAAACGCCTATTACGAGGTGCTCTTTAAGCGTACTTGATTCACATACATACAAAAAAGCACATTTTTATAGATAGTTTTAATTTTATTTTTTGAGGATTACAATTATGTAAACATGTAATTTCTTTTGTTAATAACATGCATTGTTGTTTGTTTTATAATCATTGTCTTGTTACTTATTTTTACCCAGACTCACACTGAGTTTGTTGAAACGAATTGTCAAAACGCCTATTAGGGGGTGCTCTTTAGCGTGCTTGTTTCACACACATACAAACAAGCACATTCATATAGTTTTAATTTTTTTTTGATGATTACAATTATGTAAACATGTAATTCTTCCTCCACATTTAATTTTATCAAATTTTCAGGAATTAAATTTTGTAGAGATTAATGCTTATATTAGTTAAAAGCATAACTCTTTGTAGAATTTGAATCATCAATTTCTTTTTGTGAAACAGGATCCCTAGTTACTGAAAATCTGGTTTGTATCATAAAATAAAAATGCAATAAATGTAAGACATTATATAATTATTAAAGCTTTTAATTAGGTTTTATGAATAACATATTTGTTAGGGCGCCGCCCCTATCTGACTACATAATGGACTGTTCCCATTGCTATATATAGCAATGGTGGATTCTCTACAAGGAGAGTCGTACGGAGTCGTACAGAGTCGTAGAGAGTCACTTGAGAGTCAGTGCGAGAGTTAGACACACTTCCGGTGGCGTACCGGAAGTAATCACGTATACACACGTCTTACGACGGATTGGACTATTGTATCTTTCCTATTGTAAATATTACTAATCACTTCTGTACCTATTAACCGTCTTTCCGCGGAATACAACTTATATTCTGATTCTGTTGTTGAGTTATTCATTATTACTTGGCGACATAACAATATCATACACACTATTGGCTTAAGAAAGAAATTTTCCTATGAATATTTACAAGAATTGTTTACATTTTTTTTTAAATTTTAATTAGAGTAATTTATAATGTTTTAAATCTTTTAAGATTCTGTATTAATTTGCATCTGGTAGGTTACATTGTTATTAAATAAAAACTATATTTACTAATCATAAATGCTTACTACAATTTAGCATCCCCCCCACCAGTATTTGAAGCGAATTTAGAATTTTTTTTTCATATGTGTAAACATGACAGTTTTTGTACAGAATTAGGTTACAATAATATTGTACTTTATACAAATACTATCGTATAAAATTGAAATGCAGAGTGAGGAGCCTCCTATCATATATTAAGTGTGTGTGTGTGGGGGGGGGTGAAACCCTTGCACGGGACCTGCAGGGCTCTTTTATACCAGTTATCATTAGTGTATTGGGACTTATACTACCAAACTTAAATTCCTACATTAAGAAACTTGAAATAAAGCCTAGTATCCCACCATTTTAGAAGTTTTCATTGTTTGGCTCAGTAAATATTCTGTAAAAGGTGCTATCTGTTTGAAGTCAATTTGATGAAGAACACCTGTGATACGAGATCTTTGATTGAAACAGAAAAACCATGCTAAACAAACAAAAAAACAATAATAATAAATGATTATTATTATTATTATCATCATTTTGTCATTTTCATCATATTTCGATTTCTGCTATGGTCACACTACCTACCAAGTCTGCGGAAAAACCTAAGGCAGGTCGTGGTGTGTTGTTATGGCTACATTTCATTTATTTTTCTGTCTTGTATAACATCACTAGCGTTACATGGATAAAGTTCTCTTTAGTGTGTGGGCTGTACTTAAGACAATTTTTTGTATATCTCTTAAGCTGGGGTTTCCAAGGATTCTTTCAATGTGTTGTTTTGTTTCATTTTTTATCATTCCAAGTGCACCTACTATCACTGGTATTATTCTTGTTTTCAATTTCCACATTTTTTCTATTTCAATTTCCAGGTCTTTATACTTTGATAGTTTTTCAAATTCCTTGCTTGTTATGTTACATTCTGATAGACAAGCCATATCAATAAGTAGGTAAGTTTTTTTTTCTTTTCGGTTTATGACAATAATGTCTGGCCTATTTGCTTCAGTTTTCCTGTCTGTGTAGATGGTGTAATCTCATAGAATAGTGACGTCTTCTATTTCTGTAACCGGTGCTAAATGATGTTCATTCCAGTGTTTGTTTACATGTTTTCCAAAGTGTTTGCACACAGTCCAGTGTAAATATTGCCCTACTCTATCGTGAAGATTTTATTC
Organism: Ascarosepion bandense; assembly: GCA_037127315.1. Taxonomy (NCBI): domain Eukaryota; kingdom Metazoa; phylum Mollusca; class Cephalopoda; order Sepiida; family Sepiidae; genus Ascarosepion; species Ascarosepion bandense. The sequence goes on along the minus strand of JBBBDQ010001148.1, from coordinate 6,404,780 downwards.
ATTTCGGGGCAAGTACTATAAAAGACAGTATTGTAAATTTAAAAAAAAACAAGTCATATTGCCACACATTTTACAGCAAAAGTCTCCAAATATTATTATTATTATTATTATGTCATTTTTCATCATATTTCGATTTCTGCTTTGTTCTCACTACCAACCAAGTCTGCGGGGAGACCTAAGGCAGGTAGTGGCGTGTTGTTATGGCTTCATTTCATGTTTTTCTATCTTCCCTATCATCCCCAGCATTACATAGATAAAGTTTTCCTTAGTGTGTGGGCTGTACTTAATAAGACAATTTTTTGTATATCTCTTAAGCTGGGGTTTCCAGGGATTCTTTCAATGTGTTGTTTTGTTCCATTTTTTATCATTCCAAGTGCACCTACTATCACTGGCACAACTCTTGTTTTCAATTTCCACATTTTTTCTATTTCAATTTCCAGGTCTTTATATTTTGACAGTTTTTGAAATTCCTTGATTGCTATGTTACAATCCGCTGGACAAGCCATATCAATTAATAGACAAGTTTTCTCCTTCTGGTTTTTAACAATAATGTCTGGCCTGTTTGCTTCAATTTTTCTGTCTGTGTAGATGGTGTAATCCCATAGAATGGTTACATCTTCTATTTCTGTAACCGGTGCTGGATGATGTTCATACCAGTGTTTGTTTACAGCTTTTCCATAATGTTTGCACATTGCCCAATGTAAATATTGCCCAACTCTATTGTGGCGATTTTTATATTCGTTTGGGGCAAGCACAGAACAGCCTGAGATTAGGTGGTCTATTGTTTCTTGGTGTTTATCACAAAACCTGCATTTTGGATCCATATTATTATGCATAATATTTGCCTGAAAGTTTCTCATGAAAAGACTTTGGTCTTGTGCTGCAAGTATAAATCCTTCAGTTTCAGACTTTAATCCAGATGCACGTAACCATCGATGAGTATTAACTTTATCAACATTGGATTTATTGGCACGTACTGGATATTGGCCATGCAGAGGTTTGTCTTGCCAGCGCTGTTTCATCTTTTCAAGAGCTTTATCTTTGGCTTTCATTTTCATATTTTTTGCCGCAATAGTTGGTTCTTGGCTACTGTTTTGCTTTTCTACAGAATCTACTAACTGTAAATCTTGTTTGAATTTACTGCCTTCTTTTATTATTGAATATTTTTTCTTTCTTTCTTCATGTTGCCTTACTAATTGTAACATCCAATCCTTTGTTGTTTCTATGTATGTTAGTAAGCCAATAGTTGTTGTCTTGTATGACAATTCCAGCTGAATAAGACCTCTTCCACCTTCTTTACGGGGTATGTATAGACGATCTACATCAGCCTTTGGATGATGCATCTTATGCTTAGAAAGAAGCTTTCTTGTTTTAGCATCCATTCGCCTGATGTCGTTTAGAGTCCAGTTTAAGATGTTAAAGCTATATTGGACAACTGGGATTGCAAGGCTATTAATGGCCATAACTCTGTTCTGTGAATTTAATTCAGTTTTTAATATCATTCGTAGCCTTCTATAGTACTCTTTACGCACTATTTCTTTCATTTTTTTTATGGTGAATGTTTTCGCTCTCATTTACACCTAGGTATTTATAAGCTTCTTCTGGTTTCAATTCTTTTATTGTTACAGCAGGGTCTAGGCTAATTGAGGATGTTTCTTGTATTGATTTATTATTATTATTATTATTATTATTATATTTTAAATTTATTTTTGTTCTTTTTTATCATTCCAAGCGCATCTACTATCACTGATATTATTCTTGTTTTCAATTTCCACATTTTTTCTATTTCAATTTCCAGGTCTTTATACTTTGATAGTTTTTCAAATTCCTTGGTTGTTATGTTACATTCCAATAGACAAGACATATCAATTAGTAAGCTTTTTCTTTTTCGTTTTTGACAATAATTTCCGGCCTATTTGCTTCAATTTTCCTGTCTGTGTAGATAGTGTAATCCCATAGAATGGTGATATCTTCTATTTCTGTAATCAGTGTTAGGTGATGTTCATTTGTTTATATATTTTCCAAATTGTTTGCACATTGCCCAGTGTAAATATTGCCCCACTTATTTGTGATGAATTTTATATATTTATTTGGGGCAAGTACAAAACATTCTGAGATTAGATGGTCTATGGTTTTCTGGTATTTATCATAGAACCTGCATTTTGGAACCACATTATTATATATGATATTTGCCTGAATGTTCTTAGTGAAAAGACTCTGGTCTTGTTCTACAAAAATAAAGCCTTCCATTTCAGACTTTAATCCAGATACTCATAACCATTGATGAGTATTAACTTTATCAACATTGGGTTTATTAGCACATTCTGGATATTCGCCATGCAGAGGTTTGTCTTGCCAGCATTGTTTCATTTTTTTTTTTTTAATCATTTCACCCCAAGCAAGGCATTCCACTGCCACTATTGCGCATGGGGCTACATAGGGGAAAGTAAAGAGAAAGAGTGGTTAGATATGTCAAAAGGAGGGTGATAGTTGGGTAAGGATATGGAGGCTGGGGGTTGGGTAGATGCGAAGAGTGTTTGAAAGAATGGAAGCTAGTTAGTGTGTTAGGAGGTGTCTATTGACCTTACATTTAAACTCCTGGAGATTGTAGCCGTCGGGGAAGCAATCATGTGGAAGCGAATTCCACAGTCGGGAAGTACGAGAAAAGAAACTGTTGGAGTAGAAGTTGCGGTTACATTTTATTGGTTTCACTGTAAAAGGGTGGGATCTAGATGCTAATCTAGTATCTCGAGCAAATTTGTACCTAGGGGGCACCAGTGATCTAAGTCCATTGGAGCAGAAGCCGTGAAAGTATTTATAGAAGAGACACAGGGAAGCCATGTCGCGCCGTTGAGAGAGAGGCTGCAGGCGGTCTGCCAAGTTGGTACTGATCACATTACAGACTCTCCGCTGTACTTTGTCGAGAATCCCGAGGAGAATAGCAGGGGCACCCGACCAGATATGGCAGCAGTATTCAATGCACGGGCAGATGGTAGATTTATATATGTGCAGGATAGATTCAGATGGAAAAAACTTCCGAACCCTGCACAGAGAACCAACTTTCATAGCATCAGATTTGCTGTTCAAAAGCTTTATACTTGGATTTCTTTTTCTTATTTTTTGCTGCAACTGTTGGTTCTTGGGCTCTGTTTTGGTTTTCTACAGAATCTAATAAATGTAAATCTTGTTTCTATTTATTGCCTTCTTTTGTTGTTGAATATTGAAATTATTATTATTATTTATAATAATAATAAAAATAAAAAAAAGCAAAAACAAATGCAATGAAATAAATGCAGAAATTATAGCAAGATTAGCCTCTCCATGATCAATACTCTGCCCTATACCCACCAGTGGGTACATAGCGCAGGGTTAAAAGCTGAAATCAAAGGCTTTATTCTTCCTATACTGTTATGACTGGGATATCTCACAGTATCAGTGCTCAATACATGGTACACCAACAACAGTTATTGGCTTAGCACTTAAACACAACTCAGCTAATTTGCATTATCAAAGTTTACTAACTAGAAATTACCAAGCACACATACTGAAAACTGTGTTAATCCAAAATTCTTTGATAAATACCCCTAAATAATTGACCATCATGTCTCAAGTTGCCTGGTATTAGTACCCAATGAATATAAAACTTAGCATGAGAGTGGACCAATATATACATTAGAAAATCTGCAACTTTTATGGAAAGAAAACTGCAAGAAACTGGTATGAACGACACTTAGACCTGGTTACAGAGATAGGTTTTGTGACAATTTTATGAGTTTTTATAATACACACAGACAGAACAATTAAAGCTAACTGCCCAGACATTGTGTTCAAATAATAGGACAGATTGGCTTCTGTAGCGTTGATTGGCAACCAGTCTACCGCAGAAAGTAATAGCAACCTACTGCGAGAAAAACTTCTGCTGAGGCAGTCATGTCTCTTTTTTGAGACATGATCACCCAAGCATGTATCACATATGGCACTTAACTCGATTGAATACTTTACTTGGTTTCTGAAAGGTACCTTTTGCTATTCCTACACACCTTCAGATATCACGTCATATTTTCTTAAATTAATTAGTCATTGTCTTCTTACAGTCAATACTTAAACATTTTTTCTTACTCTCTGTAACAAGCTCGTTGAAGATACCAAAATAAAGCAATTTAGATATCTGGGGAGCATTTTAACAGGTGAGAGAAAATGTGACATTGAAATCTGAAGTCACACTGGGATAGCAAAAGATGCCTTGCAAAAGCCAATCAAAGTATTAAGAAACAGAAAGATTCATTAAAAACAAAGAAACTGAACTGTTAGGTAATACAATGTAACCCTGATATAAGATAGTTGTCAGGACCGGATAAACATTATCTTATATCCGGGTTTGGTCTATTTTATATACATTATCACAGGCTCTAATTTTGAACCAGAGAAAATATCTCTTATATCCGGGTTTCTCTTATGCCAGGATTTCTCTTATATCCGGTTCTTCCGTATAGCAGTGAATGCTTGACAACATTCTCATGGATGAAAGTAGAAACTTAAAGCAACAGAAAAGAGGGCTTGGAAAAGTTGATAGTCACAGAAAGCAAAAGTGACAGAGGAAATCAAGGCATAACCCAACTGGCAAACTTGAGTGAATGGATGGTGGAACAAAGTTTGGGAGAAATGGCAAAAAAAAATTGAGAGCTACTAAAGATAGGAAGTAGCGGATAGCCACGATTAACAATGTCATGAAGGGACATGGCACACAGAAAAAGAATGAGTCATTGGCAGGTGTATATTGTTAAGATTATGTCCATCAATAAGAAATCATGCTAGTTTTTTAATTTTATAGTTATTGAACTTTACTGTTATTTACAAATGTCAAGTTTGAAACTGTACTTATGTCACTTATTTTCTACCTTTTTTAAAATTTTTATTTAAATTTTTTTGTATGAGGTTTTTTCAGAAGGACATGGACAGCCACTTAGGATTAATAATTCAGTCAGTCAGTTAAATGCCATACGTGATACACGCTTGGGTGATCGTGTCTCGAAAGAGACATGAGTGACTGGGCAGAAGATTATCCCGCAGTAGGTTCCCATTGCTTTCTGCGGTAGACTGATTGCCAATTAAGGCTATAGAACCCAATCTATCCTGTTATTTGACCCATAGCTGGAGGGAAGAGATGGATTAATACCTTTCTCAAGGGTATTTGCATATAAATGAATGCAACAAATTTGACTAGAATTCAAACTCGCCTCTTCCAATTTCTTGTTCTAAGTCAATAACCATTGCACCACTACTTGTCTGAAATGAAGAATAAACTTATTAATTGGTTTAAATTTGTATTCTTCAATTACACATAGATATATATCCTTTTGTTCTTTATCTAAAAGAAATCTTTTTGTAAGGCTCCCCATAAAAGGCTCTTTTTTATGCAAAATAAAATAAGCCGAAAAACTCTATAAAAGTCAGGGACTGATTTTACATTTTTTCAATGTTATAAACAGGGTCCCACTTCTAAATCAATAAAAAATTAATATTTTTTGATTCTGATAAATGTTGCAACCTAAAGAAGGTCTAAAGCAGGGGTCAGCAACCTATGGCATGCCAAACAATTTTCAATGGCATGCAATTTGTGTAAAACTCAAAGTAACTAAGTATGTTGCCAATATTGAGCAACTGGCTTAGACTATGCAAAGTCAAGGTATCCATTAATAATAAAAATTTTAAAAAAGCTTTTAATAACAGTTTATTTCTTTTAATGTGGTTTATGTATTATTGTATATTTTACTATATAAAATATATTTTAGAACAGGTATAATGACCTTGGCGTGCATAAAAATACATATGCTACTGGCATATTGAATGATTTTAAAATCCTAAGTAAGCACATTCAATAGTAAAAGGTTACTGACCCCTGTTCTAAAGGATGACTCTAGCAGTGATTCAAGTTTTATGTAATGTACTAGCAGTATAGCCCGGCGTTGCTCAGGTGTAATGAAAGCTTTAAAACTAATCCATGGTCCTGGAGCTCAGTCTCTTTGGACGTTGGCACAAAAGACTAAAAAGCAATAGTTGTTTCCAGTCAAAGCGAAACAGTAGACTGAAAGAAAAATGAATGAATGTAAATCAAATTTTGATTTCCTGGTATTGCTATCAAATTTTCTGCACTATTGTAAGAACTGCAACTTTGAAATTTCTGAATATTGTTTCTTATGTCTTTGTCTATGAATGTATGAAATTTGATTAAAATCGGACCACTCCTTCTATAACCCGATTTTTTCCATTATCGATTTTCGATATTTATCGTGGGTACCTCAACACAAAACCTAGCTAAGAACACTCACAGATGCTTATAGTAGAACTATGTAAATTTTCAAGAAAATTGGTTCACCTGTTTCGGAGTCTATAGGCAACGGAGAGAGACACACAGAGACACACACACATACAGACAAAGTTCCATTTATAAATAAGTTTAGATTTTCCAGAAGACTAGAAAGGAAATAAAAGAAGTGAAGGACAGGCTTTATGTAACCCTAAATAGTCTAAATACTCTAAAGAATCACAGAAAAAAGACAAACAAATAAGATAAAATAATTTCATTTAAAATAATCTCAGTATTTGTTTATATTTCTAAGATGAAGTAGTATTTACACTATTCACATTATTCAGATACATGACCCTAGTGGATATAGATGTTGGTTACTTCCAGTGACTTGACCCAAAGAGTTGTGAGTTCAATACCAGGCTACAGCAGTGTTGAACAAGTAACTTAGAGAGTCCGGTTAAAGGGAGATAACTTATGACTACTAAAAGAGGCTTCACGCAAGGAATGAGAGTGATATACTCCAGTGATTGTAATAATGGGTTCAGTTCAAAATTCCTAGCATCTGAAGATGGCTGGAGCATACAAAGGCCGAAACGTCATACAAATGGCAACAAAGATGAGGGCAATAGTCCAAATAATGTAAATAATGTAAAAATAATCTCATTAAAAATACCGGTGGGTAAACACCTTACACAGGGGAAAGAAGGGAATAGGCAATAAAAAAAACATCTGGGTGGGCTAAACTACTAATTATTGTACTGCAGGGTCAGGTTCAGTTTAAAAAAATATTCACCAATTAACCAATATGCTCATCTGGCAGTAGGTGACATAATAGGTGTTTTATGTTATGTCTACATCTGCTAATTAGGTCTGGTTTTATTAAGTATTCTTTTATCGTTGATCTCAACTTAGTTTCACAAATATTCCTTCTAAGCAAAGCTTATATCTATTTCAAGCCTTTTTACATGCACTACTTCTTTTATGTGTGTGTATATATATATATATATATATATATATATATATATATATATAAACTTATTTATAAATGGAACTTTGTGTATGTGTGTGTGCATGTGTGTGTGTGTGTGTGTGTGTCCATTACCTATAGACTCTGAAATGGCTGAACCGATTTTCTTGAAAATTTACATACTTGTACTATAAGTGTCTGCGAGTGTTCTTAGCTAGGTTTTGTCAAGGTACCTCTGATAAATATCGAAAATTGATAATCGAAAAAATCAAGTTATAGAAGGAGTGGTCCAATTTTAATCAAATTTTATACACTCATAGACAAAAACATAAGAAACAATATTCAGAAGTTTCAAGGTTACAGTTCTTACAATAGTGCAGAAAATAGATAATATATATATATATATATATATATATATATATATATATATAAGGCAAGATTTTTGTGTGTGTCTGTTTATCTGCCTGTATGTCTGTATTTTTTTCAGCCCTTTTATTTTAGTTTTTGCTTTGGGGTTGACTCTAAGTAGGTATAATTGTAGTTCTTAGTCTCAGCCATGATACCATTTACTCAGAGGACTTATTTAGCCTTCAAAATTCAGTTTATGATGAAAAAAAACTTATTTGATATCGATAGCAGGAAATCAAAATTTGACTTACATCCATTCATTTTTCTTTCAGTCTACGGTTTCGCTTTAACTGGAAACAACTATTGCTTTTTAGTCTTTCGTACCAATGTTCAAAGAGTCTGAGCTCTAGGACCATGGATTAGTTTTAAAGTTTTCATTACACCCAAGTAACACTGAGCTATACTGTTAGTATATATATATATACTCTAGAAAAAATTTTAGATATTCTACAATTTTATGGGTAATATGTATTTTGAAGGTTTGCCTGCGAAATACATATTACCCATGAAATTGCAGAATATCTCAAATTTTTCTAGATTATATTACTCTGTTAAATTAAATAAATAAATTTAACATTGAGTTCTTTTGAGTTTGTCTCTATTGGAATTTACCTGACTTAAATACCAAATATTCTACATTATATATATATATATAGTCATCCACATAAAAACCTGTTTGCTGTATCACAGCTCATCAGTGTGGCTAAACACATCCACTTGCTTCTGGCTGGGATTGAAACTCACCGATTTGGTGTCAGTTGAGCCACTACCCTCTAAGCCATAGGCACATGGAATCAGAGAAGGGAAAGTTTAACGTGTTGTATATAAGCAGTGTATACACATGCCAGTCACTGAAAGAACTCTATTCATTCCTAAGGAGTAATGCATATATTGCAGGAGTGAAAACAGTTTTTAAAATTTTCTTCTCTAGAGAGCTCAGTTGTAATGAGAGCATATATAGTAAGAATAAATGCTAAAACTTAAAATAAGCTAAGAGCTTGAAATATAAAATAAATTGAGGGTTTAATGCCAACAGAGCCTAAATATCCTCCTTATTATAATAAAATTTTTTGTACCAAATGGAATGAATATAGTGTGGTCTGATGAAATGAGCTAATTTAGCTCATAGAAATGAATTATAATTTATAACCAATCTAAATGACGTGTTCAGTTATCCTTTATAAATATCATATTGCTCTGGTTAACATCCATTGAGCTCACTATACAGATATAACACTTCATATTTTATATTAAGTTGATCTTGTTGGATTATCCTCACCATTTACAGACTGTATATATATATATATATATATATATATATATATATATATATATAAAATGTAGCACACTTGGTACACTATCCAAATAAATTCTGATAGAGACGACCTCAAAAGAACTCACTGTTAAATTCATTTATTTAATTTAACAGAGTAATATAATTTAGAAAAGATTTTTGATTTATTACAATTCCAATGGGTAATACATATTTCACCGCATAATGATGTTATTATAGCAGCTCGTCAGACCCAAATGGTACAACAGTTGATCCTCAAAATATGCCCACAAAAAGTTATTTTACACAGATGCTCACATGTCTATATTTAGAATAGACATTTGTAACAGTTATGGACATATGAGCATCTGTGTAAAATAATTTTTTGTAGGGATATTTTGAGGATCAGCTGTTGTACCATTTGGGTCTGACAAGCCACTATAATAACATCATTATGCGGTGAAATATGTATTACCCATTGGAATTGTAATAAATCAAAAATCTTTTATAAAAATATATATATAACCTTCCTTCCTTTAACACCCATGAAGAGAGATATAATAGCATAGCAATGTCACCTCAATTCATTTTTTTTACTACCAGTTATTAAACTTTACTACTAGTTATGAAAGCTCTTGCAGCATGTTGGCTCTTTAACAGTGCCACATTTTATATTTTTGTAATAGTTATGTCGTTGAGGGGTGAAGAATATATATATCCTCTCTATTATAATAAAGACCAATGTGTATATATATATATATATATATATATATATATATATATATATATATATTTCATTTTTAAATGGAACATATTCAAAAGTTCTACAATATAATTGTATTGAACACTTTTTAATACAAATGTGTACTGGTCTAACCCTATTATGACCAAAAACTAAGTATCAAACAATATATATATATATATATATATATATATATAATCCTCTCAAATATTTTGCCATCATTTGTGACAACAGGGATACACTCATAATATAACAATACTCAGCCTGATCATTATATAAAACTCTGAGTAGCTAATTTTGGTATTGATAATATTATTATAATATATATTTATATTTATATATAATATTATTATTGTATTTGAATTCCCCACATACTAGTTTTATTAATTTTTGACCTGTTTATAACAAGCAAAACCAAAAGTTGCCTCAGAAGTTTCAGAAAAAATGCCTCCAAATCTATATCTCCCCTGCATGAGAACAAGCAAGATTTAAAAAGAAAAAAAAAACATAAATTGAATGCTGGCCATGTTTGGCAGCACCAGATTGAGTCCCACTATAATAATGCTGAGTGGTTGCATGGAAATTATGTCTACTATTACTACTATTACTAGGTTTAAAGCTTCCTACCAAAAAATAAAAAGATGAAAGATAAATTAGTATTAAGTGAAATCAAGTAATTTCTTGTTTTGGTTTAGCAACTTTATTCTTTACAATATTACAACTGTTTCCCCAAAACAGAAATTACTTTTAACTTAACCTACTAGAACTCAGTGGAAACCCATTGACTAGCCTTATTATAAACTACACCATCTGTTGATGTCTAAGATTTGGCGGCATACAGAAAGATTGAGAAGGCCAATATCAGCTAACTGATCTCTGATTTCAGGAATTTTTCTTGTCTGTTCAAATATTCTTAGTTTTGTGACAAATGATATTGTGCTGCTCTCAAAGGCCCTCTTCGCCAAGATGTTTGAATTGTCTCACTACTTTAAGTTCCTGACCACCAACTTTTTCTTCATTGAAAACTCTGTTTTATTATTCATCATGAGTAAAATAAACCAACAATCACTAATCATTTGAATAAACTGAAATCAGATTTTATTATTTCTTTGATAGTCAAATATGAATTTTTATAAGTAAATCATTGGTTAAACTATAACTGTTGATTGGTTATAAACAACCAATAAGATTAAGACACAGAACAAAAAATATTCCATTCAGGCTTGGCTTAGATTTAATCTATTTGTTTAAATGCTACATACAATGGCTTCTGTTTAATATCAAGTCACTTCCTTAATCTATGTTATAACTATTTACAAATGTTATTTACATTATTTAGGTTTTAAATATTTAGGCTCAGTAAAGTAATGGTTAGTATCTCAGACTGATGAAGCAGAAAGCTGAGTTCAAATTCCATTCGAGTTCATTACATTCACTTATATTCTAATACCTTTAGAAAAGGTATGAATCCAACTCTTCTTTCCCCAGCTGTAAGTAAATATTAGGTTGTCCCAAAAGTTCATAAACACTTGCGAAATGGGTCTATCTGGTCCAGCACAAATGAGACAAGCGATTGGTTCAGAAAGGGCAAGAGACACCGTCGGTTCTAAAACAAGATTGATTCAGCAAGAAAGTCATGTTGTGCGTTTGGTGGAACTTTGAAGGAATTGTGCATTTTGAGTTGGTTCTGAATGGTTGTGCCATCAGTGCCAAACTTTACTGTCAGCAACTTGAGCAGGTCTACGAAAAGTTGAAGCAAAAGTACCCGGCTCTGACAATGCAACACTTTCTGAAGGGCCATCGATTCAACTCGTTTGATGAAGTCAAGGAAGCATGTCAAGAATTCTTTGATTTGAAGTCAGTTGAATGGTACTTTGACCAGATCCAAAAGCTTGCAGATCGATAGCAGAAAGTCTTGGAAAATTATGGTCTTTATTTTGAGCAATAATTTTTGGTGTTTTTGTGAGTAAAATTTCAATTTTTTGCAAGTGTTTTCTGGTAACCTTAGATTATTTGGTGAGTAAAATTTCAATTTTTTGCACGTGTTTTCTGGTAACCTTAGATTATTTGGCGAGTAAAATTTCAATTTTTTGCAAGTGTTTACGAACTTTTTGGACAACCTAATAGTAGGACAGACAGGGTTCTATTGCCTTGGGTGGCAATTGGTCTAGGAGAAGAAAAACTCTGAATTCAAACCAGCCTGGAGAAGGTTGGACTGTGTCAGACCATCTTACCCAATGTTGTATATCGACAAACAACAAACACGCATATATATAAAAATATAAGTTATATTTTTATTAATGACGATGAACTGTGTAGCCTAGGGAACAGAGAGTGAGAGAGCGCGCTTCTAAGGGTTGACGGGAGTGTTGTCGTATCTGTTGTGTCTCTCTCTCTCTACTGCTACTCTGGTCTGTCTGGTGAATCCGTGCGCCGAGGTCTTTTTATAATCTCCAAACCGGGACTTTTTCTTCCGGTTTTGCCTCGCCCACGCACGCCCACGTAATTCTCAGAGACACCTGTTCTGTTTGCCTCTGTAGCCATTTCCGCTACTGCCGGACATAAGGTCAAACAAACATCCGTTCCTTTCAACGACCGGAAACACCCCCGCTTGCATCAGCCTTCCTCGGGTGGGGCCAGATTGTTATATTACACCCAAGACACTCCACCTCTACTGTAGCTGTAGTTCATGGGGTGCTGTTAAAACCCTAATGGGTCATGAACTCATGATTGTGATATTATTTTCATTTCAGTTGTTATTATCACATTGTTCTGTCCACGTAAATTCGGTGACTGTGATGAATCAGTTCAGTCGGTGGGCCAGGTAGTGCAAACATATTCAGTGAAAACAGAACAAGTAATAACTAAATATAAACATGGCAAAATATTCATAGACGTAGACAGTGGAAAGACAACAATCTACTCTTGTAGATTAAATAAAGGGTTCAGTTTAAAATTCTCTGAAGGTTACCCAGATTAACAAATATCTGAAGAAGGCCAGAGGACACAACTGCCGAAACTTTGTGTTAATGACAACAAAGATGAGGACAATAGTCTGCATGTAAATAGTAATAACCCCTCATTCCAGAAATTTAGACAGAAGACAATAAGGTGATAACAACAAAGATGAGGACAATAGTCTGCATGTAAATAGTAATAATCCCTCATTCCAGAAATTTAGACAGAAGACAATAAGGTGATAACAACAAAGATGAGGACAATAGTCTGCATGTAAATAGTAATAACCCCTCATTCCAGAAATTTAGACAGAAGACAATAAGGTGATAACAACAAAAATGAGGACAATCATCTGCATGATAACTCCTTATCCCAGAAATTCAGACAGAAATTGCAAATGCTAATTACCATGAAGCTTATTAATTAGCATATTACCCATCAAGAACAGTTGGATTATTTACAATTGTATTCATAATTATGCTTAAGATCAAAGTATCCCTTCCAGGCATTTGTGCCAAAGATCAATGTACTCAGTAAAATGTAGTACAAATACTATAGCCATTGAGTATCAGCTGATTATTTGCTCATTTCTACAAGACAGCAGAATTGGGAAAAGTTAGTGAAAAGAAGAAGAGGGAAAGAAGGTACAAAATGGGAATAGTAAAAGGTAAGTAAGAAAACTAGAGAAAATGAAAAAAAAAAAAAGCAGGGGGAAGAATGAAAACTAAAAAAACAGACAGACTTGCTGAATTGAATTTTATTACTTCTATTTTTGAGTTTTTAAAGTGGGTGAAGCTTTATTTAATGCTAGCAGTATAGCTCAGCGTTGCTCGGGTGTAATGAAAGCTTTAAAACTAATCCATGGTCCTAGAGTTCAGACTCTTTGGACATTGACAGGAAAGACTAAAAAGCAATAGTTGTTTCCAGTTAAAGTGAAACCGTAGACTGAAAGAAAAATGAATGAATGTAAGTCAAATTTTCATATTTGAAATAATAAAATAAATGCGACAATTTACCAATCGCACCTAGTATATATATATATATATATATATATATATATATATATATATATATATATACTAACAGTATAGCTCGGCGTTGCTCGGGTGTAATGAAAGCTTTAAAACTAAACCATGGTCTTAGAACTCAGACTCTTTGGACGTTGGCATGAAAGACTAAAAAGCAATAGTTGTTTCCCGTTAAAGTGAAACTGTAGACTGAAAGAAAAATTAATGGATGTAAGTCAAATTTTGATTTCCTGGTATCGATATCAAATAAGTTTTTTTGTTGTAAACTGAATTTTGAAGGCTAAATAAGTCCTCTGAGTAAATGGTATCATGGCTGAGACTAAGAACTACAATTATACCTACTTAGAGCCAAACCTGAAGTAAAAACTAAAATAAAAGGGCTGAAAAAAATACAGACATACAGGCAGATAAACAGATACACACACAAACATCTTGCCTTTTATATATGTATTATCAATTTTCTGCATTATTGTAAGAATTGCAACCTTAAAACTTCTGAATATCGTTTCTTATGTCTTTGTCTATGAGTGTATCAAATTTGATTAAAATCGGGCCACACCTTCTATAACCTGAGTTTTTCAATTATCAATTTTTGATATTTATCAGGGGTATCTCGACACAAAACCTAGCTAAGAACACTCGCAGATGCTTATAGTACAGCTGTGTAAATTTTCAAGAAAATCGGTTCAGCCGTTTTGGTGTCTATAGGTAACGGGGACACACACACACACACACACACAGACACATACACACACACACACACACACACACACACACACACACACAGAGACAAAGTTCCATTTATAAATAAACTTAGATTTAGATTTAGATAGATAGATTTAGATTTTTCTTTTGTTGCTTGACTCACAATTTATATGTCGCTATTTACAACATTAATACATACATTATTATTAAAAGAGAAATAAAAATTTTTAATACTTATTGACAGTCAACACAGTTTTTCAAAATATTTGAACCACTCATTCAGATTTTTGACAAGAATGCATCATTCTTGAACATTTTTACTTCTGTTTTAATTATAATTATTGCTTTAGTCTTATATTGAGCAATTTATTAGCAGAAAATCTGTTAAATTTTATATATATTAAATTATATAATTTAACATATATTATTTATTTGTATTAGTAGCTAGTATTATTATTTTATTTTACATAAATTTTCATTAAAGTATCATAATTAGTATGCCACTATGGTTCCTGGGGATGGATGTAGATAAGCCAAAATTTACATTATTTACACTGTTTGGACGGTTATCCTCATCTTTTATTGCCATGTTTACAATGTTTCAACTGTTGTACACCCGGACTTCTTCAGATTCTAAGAATTTTGAAATGAACCCTGATTTCGATCACTGGGATATATCATTTTCATTTCTTATGTGGTGCCACTTCTGAATGCCATGTAGTTATCTCCCTTGAACTCAACTCTCTAAATAAAGGGTTTGGTTAAAAATTCTTAGAACCTGGAGAAGGCCAGAGTGGACAATGTCCAAAACGTTGTAAACATGGCATTAAAAGATGAGGACAACAGTCCGAACAGTGTAAATAATATAAATACTACCTCATCTCAAAAGTATAGACAAAGGTGACAAAAATCAAGGTTTTTTCCCTATTAAAGAAAACTCAAGGAAATAATTCTGTAATTACTATTTATTCAAACTGAAAGCATGTCCCTTGAACAGGCATTGTTTTATCAGGATCAGTCATTTAAGTGCCATATGTGATACATGCTTGGGCGATCATGTCTCAAAAGAGACATGAGTGACTGGGCAGAAGATTATCCCGCAGTAGGTTGCCATGCGGTAGACTGGTTGCTGACCAAGGCTACAGAACCCAATCTGTTCTATTATTTAACCCATAACTGGAGGGAAGAGACGGATTAATACATTTCCCAAGGGTATTTGCGCGTAAGTGAATGCAAGTAATTCGACTGGAATTTGAACTCAGCTTCCTGATTTATCGTTCCGAGCCAATGTCCACTGCACTATGATGCAAATCCTATATCAGGATACACTTAGTAAAAAATTACTCTGAAACTGATGACCCAATTGAATTGGAAATAGCTTTGTTTAGTAGGTTTCTGCATTTTAACTGTGCTAACAAAATTGAGCACAATGTACCACTTTTGCTGCATTATACAAATGTATGTCCAAATCACAGATACAGACATCAAATCATTATAATACAGTTCTGTATATTATCCAGACTAATATCGTCATCATTACTGATTTATTACTATGTTTTGGTCGATGCATTAATGAATGTTGTGATTAAATCGATAAGATTTGAAATATGAGGACAAATCAATTGTACAATGGGTCATTGCAATTTGACATCATATAATTTTAATAATATTGTATTTTTTTCCAGATTAAAACTCTTTATAGAAATTAACACTTCCTGATTTATTTAACTGATCATCATGATCTTTTTAAGACAACCTCTTCAAACATTTGTAATCATAATAGTTCCTGAATCATTGGCTAGTATTTCATTAAACCTCATATTCTCTCTCACAGTCCTCAGATGTGGACAAGGGAGAATAAGACATTTAAATGAGTCAAAATTAAAGACTAAGAAAATTATTTCATTGTAAGATCAACTTCCTAGGATAAATACACACCTGTCCAATTTTAGGTTAAATGTGAAAATACACAGGTTCAAACGCTTCAGTTACTGAGAAAGATCTCATGATGTCCAGTAGTTCAAAACAGTTATGACCTAAATATTTTCATGACTTTGAGAAACAATCATTTCTCTTTCTTGCTAAGTACAGACAAACTCAAGATAGAGTGAAATCCCTAAAATATGTCCTCCCAATCTGGGGTAGATGAACAGCTTGGGAGTTATCATGTGATGGTAATTTTTTTTTTTATCAGTTCACCCCAAGTAAGGCGATAATGCCACTAAGACACAAGGGGGCTACTGGGAATGAAAGAGAATGAGAAGACTAGTGAGAGTAATTTTTTTTAATCATTTCACCCCAAGTAAGGCGATAATGCCACTAAGACACAAGGGGGCTACTGGAAGTGAAAGAGAATAAGAAGACTAGTAGAAGTATTTTTTTTTTAATCAGTTCACTCTGATTAAGGTGATAATGCCACCAAGACACAAGGGGGCTACTGGGAGTGAAAGAGAATAAGAAAACTAGTAAGGAGAAAGGACAATAAAAGAATGGTTTAAGAAGACAGAAGATGCTAACTGATGTTGCATTTAAATGCAGTTCAGAAAGTGTGGTCAAAGTCAAGTCAATATTGTGAAAAGTAACTGATGCCATTTGAATATGTGACAAATTCAAAATATATAGTGTTTAATTGTGATAATGCTTAGTGCCAAGGTCATTGTTTTTTCAGTGGTTTTACTGATAGAATATATTTTGGAAAGCAGGTTTTTTATTGTAAAGTGCTTGATATTAGGGTGGAGAAAGATTGTCGATAAGCACAAAGAGTTTGTCACTAACTGAGCAGGTTCATGTTGACTTCAAGGTTTGGTGAAGACACTGTGATGATGTTCTCACTTGCCAGAGGTAGTTTTCAAACCAGCCCTGATGAGTGAGAACATCATAACAGTGTCCTCACAAAAATTCCAAGTTTGCATGAACCTGCTCAGTTAAAGTGACAAGCTCTTTGCTCTTACATATATATATATATATATATATATATATTCTTTATTTGTAAACAAGTTATTATGTGACCTAGGTTTCTACCATGTGTTGCCTTCAGGCAATTCACATAAACTGATTTTATTGGGGGTTTTTTAAGAATGCTCACGTAACGGAAATTTTTTGAATACTCATGTAACCGGGAATTTTTGAACATGCAATTTTTAAAATTCAAAGAAATTATAATCTTTTCATCCATTTTTATATGAACCTAATAAGTATTTTATGGTATGGTTACACTTAGTCATAATTTTTGTTCTTTCATTCAGTAATTCATTTTTGTTTGGGAATAATATTATATTTTAGAACATGTACATAATTATTCTATATATAACCTCTATGAAGGTACGCTCGTTTCGGCATTGAAACTTCAATGCCTCATCAGGAGGTATGTAAAGAACTGGAAATCCTTCCTCTTTATATTTATTTAGTTTTGTTCGAGGTGTTGGTAGGGGTTAGTGATAGCAGGATAGGTCTTTGACTGTTGGAATTTTGGGGAGAATGTTTAATTAGAAGTGTTGGTGGTGATTAGCGATAGGGGAATACGTTTGTAATTTGTGTTCGTGGGGATTAATGATGAGGCATTGAAGTTTCGTAGAGGTTATATATAGAATAATTATGTAAATGTTCGCAAATATAATTTATAATAAATATTCACAGTTCTGTATATTATATATCGAGCACTGTTTTAAATTAATGTTTTGGATGTTGTAAGAATTCTTTGTTCTGTATTCACTAGTATATATATATATATATATATACACACACTAATGATAAATATAAATTTAGTTCCTTATCCATAGCAAAACTCTGAGTTTCATGCACAATGTAATCATGCTGACTGAAAATTCATTGTGCAATACTTTATATATATATATATATATATATATATATATAAATTTGTTTTTTATTTAAAATTAATTTAATTTACATTGTGACATAGAAATTTCTATGTTTCGAAATTCATCTCATCATCAGGCAATCTTCAGTTGAGTGTGTGACCAACAAAACACCTGGTAACACCAAAGATGAACGGAAGGCAAGGGTTTTGGCAGCATACGTTATGCCACCATTTATTTTCCCACAGGGCCTCAAACTCAGCACGAAGACCTACATCAAATGCCTTGAAGAGATAGTACTAACCTAGGTCAACAGGGTGGTTTATGAAAGAACCTATGTCTGGCAACATGCCACAGAAGCAGGAGAACCTAGATATGGCTTTCAAGCTATTTCTGTGATTACATCACCCTTTACATCTAGTACCCGAACTACTCAGATTGCTAGACTCTTGATTATTCTGTGTGAGGCAGTTGAGCGAGAGACAACACTACTTATAACACCAAAGATGAACTGAAAGCAAGGCTTTTGGCAGCATACACTAACTTAATCAAGGGGGCCATCTAGAAGAGAGGCAGTAGATTCCAAAGTTGTCTGGAGGCAGTGGTTGAAGCCAATGGCGGTTTTATTGAATAAATTCACTCTTTAGTATTTCAAGGTATTTTAGTGTAATTTTGATAAATATATCTGTTAAAATGAGATGTAAACATTTTTTTTTTTTTGCATAATTTAGATGACAATTTATCTTTGCATCCTGTACAAAATTAAATGAAAATCTGTGCCCTGGGTATAACAATAAACTACATTCAGAAACAAGACTTCTGACCAAGAGATTATGAAAAGGGTGGAACCATCTCTTAATTGTTGTTTCTCCCATGTCCACCTTGACCCAAGGTGGTAGCACTTGTAATAGCACAAACTATGGGGAAATATTTAGCCACCAAACTGGGATCAAAACACTATGAAAGTATAAAAATACATTTTTATAGTAAAAATACCACCAATACATTTTATGTAAAGTGGACCAACAAATAGTGAAGCCTGAAACATCAAAACACTATGAAAGTATAAAAATACATTTTTATAGTAAAAATACCAGGAATACATTTTTATGTAAAATGGACCAACAAATAGTGAAGCACCAAACATTTAAACACTTCTTCTTCTTCTATGTGCCCTGTCCCTTCAGGGCGTAGGCGATCATGGCTCTCCACATTTCCCTATACCTTGTTGCTCTTAGTATGTTTGCTCCTGTTGCTCCTGGCAACCCCATTCCGTCATCCACCTGATCAGGCTCAGCAAATATATTATCCGCTGCCTTCCTCTGTCTCTCCTTCCTTCTATCTGACCAGTCAGTATCAGGTTCTCCAGGCTCTCCTTCCTCATTGCATGTCCCAGGAACTTCAGTTGTCTCTTCCTGATGCTCAGCATCAATTTCCTTTTTGTTGCCATTCTTTCTAACACCTCATCGTTGCTTGTATGCTCAGTCCACGATATCCATAGCATCCTTCTGTAGAACCACATTTCGGCCGCTTCCAGTTTTGTCCTCATTTTTGATGATATTGTCCAGCATTCACTGCTGTATTGAAGAACTGACATCACGTAGCAGTCTAGCACTCTTTTCTTCGTTTCTATTGAGATTTTCCTGTGTGTTAGTATTTTGTTCATCTTCTGGAATGCGTCCTTTGCCATGCCAGTTCGCCTTCGGATCTCCATGTCGCACTTTCCATCTCCTGTTAGAACACTTCCTAGGTACTTAAATTCTTGTACTTGTTTGATTCTCTTATCCCCCACCTGTATTTGGCATTTTGGGTTGTATCTTTTGCTGATGACCATGCACTCAGTTTTCTTAAAGTTTATTTGTAGTCCCTTCTTGTCACTCTCCACTGCTACTTTCTGTATGAGGTCTTGTAGTTTCCTTTCCGTGTCCACAATCAGCACTGTATCGTCCGCATACCTTATGTTGTTCAGGTTGTGGCCTCCAATAACAAATCCTGGTGTGTCATCTAGGGTCCTCAAAATATTCTCGCTGTATAGGTTGAACAAAACCGGTGAAAAGACACATCCTTGTCTTACACCTTTTTCTATCTTTGTGTATCTACTGAGGTCGTTACCTGTCCGTATGCAGGCTGTTTGCTGCCAGTAGAGATTCTTGATTATTCTTATGTCTTTGCCGAAAATGTTGAGGTTGCTTAGCATCTCCATCAATTCTTTGTGTCGTATTTTGTGAAATGCTTTTGCATAATCAATGAAGCATAGGTACAAGTCTTTCTTCATTTGTAATGCCCTTTCAGAGAGCATCCTAATCATGAATATGGCGTTCCTTGTTCCAGTGTCTTTGATGAACCCACACTGTTCCTGCCCTATCTCTGGCCTGATTCTGCTTCTCGCTCTATTCATCAGGATTTTGACAATCAGTTTTTTAATGTGACTCATTAAGCTGATAGTTCTGTGTAGTTCACACTCATTTGCACCAGGTTTCTTCGGCAGCACTATAAATATCGACTTGCATAGGTTGTTTGGTATTATTCCGCTGCTATAAATTTCGTTTATTATGTTGGTAATCTTTTCTATGCCATATTCTTCTAAGGCTGTCAGCAGCTCTATCACTATACCATCTGGACCAGGTGCTTTGTTTCTGTTCATTTTGGCCATTGCAGCTTCCACTTCGGATTTTAGTATTTCCGATCCATCCATCTCCTTGTGTATTCTCGGTTGTTCTCTCTTGTCGCAAAAGAGATCCTTTATGTATTCTTCTCATCGCTGGAGTATTTCCTCTTTCTCTAATATGATTGTCCCTTCCTTGGATTTTATGCATCCTGTTGAGGAGCAGGTTTTTTGTCCTGTCAGTTCTCTTATCTCTTTATGCATCTCTGCTTTGTTGTTCCTGCTCAGTCTCTCTACTTCTGCACATTTGTTGTTGAGCCATTCCTCTTTGGCTTGTCTGCATTTGTTCCTTATCTCTCTGTGAAGTTTTTTGTACTCTGCTCCGTGTCTTGGCGTTATTTTTTGTCTCCTTTGCATCATGTGGAGGATCTCTTCGGTCATCCACTCATTTTTTCTTCTGCGTCTGATTTCCTTTGGGGCTATGTTGTTCACTGAGGTCACCATCGCATCGCTTCTTTTAGTGAATCCCATTTTGAGTATCCTTTTCCAATTTGTTCTTCATATTTCTTTCTCACGCTGTTATTGTATTCTTTCTGCAGGGTGAGATCGTCCTCTAGTGTGTCGTATTGCAGCCTTGGTGATATGCTGGGCTTCTTCAGTCTTCGGAGTTTCACTTTTAGTTTGCAGATGACTGGGACATGGTCACTTCCGCAGTCGGCACCTGGGTATGTTTTGCATTGGACTACTGCGTTCCTGAATCTCTTGTTTATAGTTATATAATCTATTTGGTTATTCGTGTCGCCTCCTGGACTTCTCCATGTCCATAAATATCATGGGTGTTCTTGGAACCAGGTGTTAGTAATGACCTGGTCATTAGCTGAGCAGCATTGAATCCATTTTTCTCCTCTTTCGTTGCGCTCTCCTAGTCCGAAGTTGCCGTTCGTGTCTCCTTCTCTATCTTTACCTACCTTTGCATTTAAGTCCCCCATTATTATCCTAACTTCTTGGCTTTTGCACTGAGCCTTAGCACTGTCCAGTATTGAATAGAAAGATTCTATTTTGTCCTCTGAGCTTTGAGTTGTTGGCACATAAATTACTATAATAGCTATATTGAGGGGCCTTCCCCGCAGTTTAACCAAGAGGACTCTCTCTGACAGTTGCCAGTATCCAAGTACACATCTCTTCACTTGTTTGTTTAGTATTAAAGCGACCCCTTTTTCGTGTTTTTTACCTCCTGCATATATTATCCTGTGGGTGTCGCTAGTGAAATCTCCGTTATTAGGCCATCTTGTTTCACATATGCCTAGGATGTTGATATTCAGTCTGTTCATCTCCTGTTTGACATTCTCTAGTTGTCCACAGTTGAGTGTCCTGACGTTCCATGTTCCTATAGTGAGTTTGTCTTTGATGCGCACAGTTGCAGGGTAATGGTCCAGAGACACCTGTTGCTCATGTCGTTCTTTCCCGGGCGAGGGACAAATTTTGGAGTAAAATGTCCCCTTTACGCCGTTGGTGCTAACAGTCGCCGGATGATGGTCGGGTGGCACCTGTTGCCCATGCTGGTCCTTACCAAGCGATGAGTTGCTTCCTTGGGAAGTAATCCCCTTCACACTGTTGGCTTTAATATATTTGTTGTAACTATCCATGACTGAGTGGGGGTAGATAGTGGAGTGGCATCCCGTTGCCTTCTCCACGATGGTTTATTGAGACATCACTTCTAGTTAGCTGGCCGTTGACTCTTTGAGAGTTCTTCCGCCCTTTGTAGGTTTATATTTTTTGGACCTACAGGGATGCTAACATCCCAATTAAATATACATATATATAATTGATGTAAAAAAAAAAAACAAATACTAAGTCGAAACGGCCTTCAAACAACCGAAAAATTTAGTATATTTTTATAAAACAAAAGTAAATGGTTAAAAGAAAACAGATACAAATTAGTCTAAATTATAAGAACCTGACAGCTAGAGATGAAAACAAAAAAAAAAACAAAATAAATACAAAATAAAGTCACTCTGAAAGAAAATATATGTAATAAAATATACACAGCATGAATTAAATGAACATTTTCTTTAACTAGTCTAAATTATAAGAACCTCTCAGCAGTAATTACGATCAGCATACGTTACCAGTAGTCACAAGAAATAAGTTGCATTTTCGACATTTTTGCAGAAATCTTTTGGCTGTCTTTGGTTCTTCTATCAAATTCATACTGATACGGTGCTGGTAGGAACACATGTGGGTTTTTTTGGGAGGGTGAGGCAAAAGGATTGGTAGGAGAGAAAGGACGCTAACTTTTTTTTTTTAGACTGAGAACGGAGAGAGAAAAAAGTTCATTTTAAATTCTATGTAATCCTATTCTTATGGTTGCTACAGACAAAAAAAAATTCAAAATAAAGTCACTCTGAAAGAAAATATATGTAATAAAATGTTAAACACTGTGAAAGTATAAAAATACATTTTTATAGTAAAAATACCAGGAATACATTTTTATGTAAAAAGGACCAACAAATAGTGAAGCACCAAACATCAAAACACTATGAAAGTATAAAAATACATTTTTATAGTAAAAATACCAGGAATACATTTTTATGTAAAATGGACCAACAAATAGTGAAGCACCAAACATCGAAACACTAGGAAAGTATAAAAATACATTTTTATAGTAAAAATACCAGGAATACATTTTTATGTAAAATGGACCAACAAATAGTGAAGCACCAAACATCAAAACACTATGAAAGTATAAAAATACATTTTTATAGTAAAAATACCAGGAATACATTTTTATGTAAAATGGACCAACAAATAGTGAAGCACCAAACATCGAAACACTATGAAAGTATAAAAATACATTTTTATAGTAAAAATACCAGGAATACATTTTTATGTAAAATGGACCAACAAATAGTGAAGCACCAAACATCAAAACACTAAGAAAGTATAAAAATACATTTTTATAGTAAAAATACCAGGAATACATTTTTATGTAAAAAGGACCAACAAATAGTGAAACACCAAACATCAAAACACTATGAAAGTATAAAAATACATTTTTATAGTAAAAATACCAGGAATACATTTTTATGTAAAATGGACCAACAAATAGTGAAGCACCAAACATCGAAACACTATGAAAGTATAACAATACATTTTTATAGTAAAAATACCAGGAATACATTTTTATGTAAAATGGACCAACAAATAGTGAAGCCCCAAATATCAAAACACTATGAATGTATAAAAATACATTTTTATAGTAAAATACAAGCAATACATTTTCATCGTAAAAAAATTAGCAGTAACACATTTTTGTAAGAGAAATTACTTATGCTTCTCCAAAAATTAAACTGTTGGCATTAAATGACCCATTAGGATTTGATATGCTGCTAAACAAACAAATTAAAATGTAACTAGCTTATAAATTACTGAGTTAAATAAAATTTACACAACATTTAAAACTTATGTCAAATTATTAATCTGAAAGGTTCCAACTTTTAAGTAGTTATTATCATTGAATTTTTCAAAAATTTATATTTTCTGTTAAATATTCATGTATATTTTTGTGTTACCTAGGATGGCTGAAAATTTCATAGGCTGACTAAGATATTCTCATAGAATATGACCAAATGAAGTTTATTTTTCAACATAATCCTCTTTGCGGTCCACACACTTCTTCCATTGGTGTTTGGATCCCATTGGTGTTTGGATCTCATTGGTGAAGATGTTTTCATGCTGTTGGTAAAATGTTATATATCGCCATACGACGACAAAACAACAAACACGCATATATAAAAATATAAGGTTATATTTTTATTAATGACGACGAACCGTGTGGAATAGAGAACGGAAGGGTGAGAGGCACATAGAATGGGTTGACGGGAGTGTATTCTTGCCGTGGTGTTTCTCTGCTTCCACTGGCCGTTCTCTGCTGGCGAATCCGTGTGTTGAGGTCTTTTTATAGTCTCTAGAACCGGGACTTTCCTTCCGGTTTTGCCTCGCCCACGCAACGCCCACGTAATTCTAAGAGACACCTGATCTGTTTGCCTCTGTAGCCATTTCCGCCGCTGTTGGAAATAAGGTCAAATGACATCCGCTCCGGCCTCGACAGGATGTATTTCACAAACACCTGTCTTGTCACTTCGCCGCCCCCTTCACCGACGGGAAACACCATCGCTTGCATCACTTCCTCGGGTGGGGCCAGATTGTTATATTACAAAAAAACAAAACAAAAAAAAACAGTAGATATGACATTATCATACACTTTTAAATAAAAGGTAAGGAAAAAACACATTAATACTGGAAACAGCAATAACAAGTGCCATCCGGGATACATGCTTGAGTGATCATGTCTTGAAAGTTACATGACTAAGTAGAAAATTTTTCCTGCAGTAGGTTGCCATTATTTTCTGCAGTAGACTTGTTGCCAACCAAGGCTATAGAATCTAATCTGTCCTGCTATTTAACCCATAGCTGAAGGTAGAAGAGACAGATTAATACCTTTCCCAAGGGTATTTTCATGTAAGTGAATGCAATGAATTCAATTGGAATTTGAACTCAACTCCCTGATTTCTTGTTCTGAGCTGATATCCACTGCACCACAACGCACATCCTACTACTAGAGTTAAAAATTTTGTTTCCCTGAAAACATTGCTTTAAGAGAATAATTTTATAAATTGGTTCTTCAATATGGCAGTGAATGTTGGACAATATCTTCGAAGATGAAGGAAAAACTTGAAGCAGCTGAAATGTGGTTCTACAGAAGCATACTGGATATAAAGTGGGGGTCAATTTCATATTACAATCAATATATAAACTGAACCCTCACTTTGTGGTCACAACAGTTTCTATACATTTATATTTCTGAGATCCAAAAGCACAAGGATGCATTCCAGAAGCTGAGTAGAGTATTAAGAAACAGGACAATTTCACTAGAAACAAAGAGGAGAGTACTGGATTGCTATGTGATGTCAGTTCTTCCATATGGCAGTGAATGTTGGACAATATCTTCAAAGATGAAGGGAAGACTTGAAGCAGCTGAAATGTGGTTCTACAGAAGGATGCTGCGGATATCATGCAGACCGAGCATGTGAGCAATGATGAGGTTTTGGAAAGGATGGAGAGGAAAAGGAAATTAATACTGAGCATCAGGAAGAGACAACTAAAGTTCCTGGGACATGCAATGAGGAAGGAGGGCTTGGAAAACCTGTTACTAACAGGCCAGATAGAAGGAAAAAGAGACAGAGGACAGCAGCGGATAACATATTTGAAGGATCTGATCAGGTGGATGATGGAACAAGGGTTACATGGTGCAACAAGAGAAATCGTGCTAAGAGCCACTAGGGATAGGGAGATGTGGAAAGCCATGATTGCCTATGTCCTGAAAGGACAGGGCACATAAAAGAAGAAGAAGAAGAAGACTCAGAACTAGTACTGACTGTTTGGTCAATGAATGCCAAATATTTACTTAGAGGAAATGGAAAATTTCACCCCAAGCAAGGCGTTAGCACCACAGATGTGCAGGGGGTTACATAAGAGAGTTGATGTATTAGGCAGGAGGAGAGTGAAGATAAAGACAAATCAGCTACAGGGGATGAAAGAGAGAGGGCCAGAGAAGGATGTGAACACAGGAGTGAAGACAGTTGCAAAGGTAGAGAGAAAGAAAAAGAACAAGATACACGGGGGTGATGTAGAAAGGGATGGAGTTAAGTGGATAAGAGATGGGAATTGACTTTGCATTTAAATTTCTGGAGGTTATAGTTGTCAGGAAAGCAAGTATATGGAAGAGAGTTCCACAGGCAGGAAGCACAAGAAAGAAACTGCTGGAATAGAATATTGCCATTACCACGTAAATAAATGGCAAATCAAGTAATTATACTATAGGAATGCATTAAAATGATTATAATGATCATAGCTGACATAATAAAACCATAATTTAATTGATTTATTAATGATTTGATGCTAAGAGAGTAGTAAAAAATAATTTTACTATAAAATGAATTACAGGTCAAATAATTGGTTGGTTGGTTGTTTTGTTTTATGGCATATCAACCTCAGGTGGGGGGTCATTTATTGCCAACTAAACTTTATTTATTGCTGTTAATACCATTTTTTTTCAAAAATTTATTGTTGTTTTATATAAGTTTTATGTCTAGTAATACTTTTTTCTTTTCAAGTATCAAGATTCATTGGGATTTGTTTTTAAGGGCAGGGTCCCCAAGTCCTACCCTGTTATTTAACCCATAACTGGAGGGAAGGGACGGATTAATACCTTTTCCAAAGGTACCAGTGCTTAAGTGAATGCAGGGTATTCAACTGGAATTCAAACTCTGCTCACCGATTTCTCTTTCCGAGCCGATATCCACTGCATCACAACGTACATCCGTCACTAAATGCTTACAGTACATGGTATTCCTAAGTGGTCACCCATCTAAGTACTGACCAGGCTCAACGTTGCTTAACTTCGGTGATCGAGCGAGAACTGGTGTATTCAACATGATATGGCTGTAAGCCTGCACATCCGTCACTAAGCGCTTACAGCACCTGGTATTCCCAAGCGGTCACCCATCTAAGTACTGACCAGTCTCAACGTTGCTTAACTTTGGTGATCGAGCAAGAACCGGTGTATTCAACGTGATATGGCCGTAAGCCACAGGTCAAATAAGTTTACAATAGGAATGCATTGAAATAATTGTCTATAGTCAGGAATTATTTCAAGTATAATTGACAGGATATATGTATAATATAAATGCATTATTTATGATTTTATTTTACTATCAATTAAGATACTCTTTTTAATAAGTCTTTTGCTTTACCATTAAGCTATATGCAAATGAGTTTAAACACAGATATTGATAGCTATCAAAGAAAGAAGCCTCCATCAATACTGGAAAGAGTGATAAAAGTAGACTAGCAAAACCAATTCTCCTGATTGATTTGTTTAACAGCGTATCAATTCCTTATCTGTCGTTTAATGCCGAAATCTAATTTTCTTGGAAGCTTTGAAATTGTGGGTTATTCCATTTGACACTGCCAAAATGCCTGCTTGGGGGCGCTCTTTAAACCTATAGAGAAGCAATGACATTCTTTCTTTTCCTCTTTTTAACACTTGCTTTCAGATAGAGTTGACATTGATAAGGAATGCTGCTACTGAGTTACATTCACCTCCTTGATCCTCTGTTGACTTCAACATTCTCAGACACTCAAATACATACACGTGTCTTTCATATATGCTTGTTTCACACACATACAAACAAGCACATTCTTAAAGCTAGTTTTTATGCTCCCAAGGACACGTAGCCCAGTGGATATAGATGTTGGTTAGTTCCAGTAATTTGACCCAAAGTGTTGTGAGTTCAATATCAGGCTACAACAGTGGTGAACAAATAACTTAGAGAATCCGGTTAAAGGGAGATAACTTATGACTACCAAAAGAGGCTCCACACAAGGAATGAGAGTGATATGCTCCAGTTATCGTAATAATGGGTTCAGTTCAAAATTCCTAGCACCTGAAGATGGCTGGAGCATACAAAGGCCGAAACTTCATACAAATGGCAACAAAGATGAGGACAATAGTCCAAATAATGTAAATAATGTAAAAATAATCTCATTAAAAATACCGGTAAACACTTAGAGAGTTAAGTTAAAGGGAGATAACTACATGGCTACCAGAAGTGGCATCGCACATAGAAAGAGAATGATATACCCCAGTGATCGAAATAAATGGTTCAGTTCGAAATTCCTAGCACCTGAAGAAGGCTGGAATATACAATGGACAAAACATCATAAACATGGCAATAAAGATGAGAATAATAGTCTTAACAATGTAAATAATATAATAATAA
Organism: Ascarosepion bandense; assembly: GCA_037127315.1. Classification (NCBI taxonomy): domain Eukaryota; kingdom Metazoa; phylum Mollusca; class Cephalopoda; order Sepiida; family Sepiidae; genus Ascarosepion; species Ascarosepion bandense. The sequence continues at coordinate 6,376,125 of JBBBDQ010001148.1, read as the reverse complement.
TATAAATATAATAATATAATAATAATATAATAATAATATAAATAATATGATAATAGTCTTAACAATGTAAATAATATAATAATAATATAAATATAATATAATAATAATATAAATAATATAATAATAGTCTTAACAATGTAAATAATATAATAATAATATAAATATAATAATATAATAATAATATAATAATAATATAAATAATATAATAATAGTCTTAACAATGTAAATAATATAATAATAATATAAATATAATAATATAATAATAATATAATAATAATATAAATATAATATAATAATAATATAAATAATATAATAATAATCTTAACAATGTAAATAATATAATAATAATATAAATATAATAATATAATAATAATATAAATAATATAATAATAGTCTTAACAATGTAAATAATATAATAATAATATAAATATAATATAATAATAATATAAATAATATAATAATAGTCTTAACAATGTAAATAATATAATAATAATATAAATATAATAATATAATAATAATATAATAATAATATAAATAATATAATAATAGTCTTAACAATGTAAATAATATAATTACTAGAAGCAGTGATATGTGTGTTTTATGTTTAAGTTATATTTTGAAATAGTTTGATTTAAGAAATTATAGGATATTATATGGATTAATGCTATGATAGAGTTCTTGGCACATTGGGTGATTGATTTTTGGTAAAATGTCACCCTCCAATAGTTATTTAATTTGAAATTTAAATATTTTGAACACAATTTTATGGTTTCAACTGCAGATAAAATGAGTATTTTTTTACAAGGTCAAATTTAAATTTCTTCAACTTTCCACAGAATTATGGAGGTGGTGTAATGGTTAGCAAGCTTGTCTTATTAGAATCATTTCAATTTAGTAGTGAGTTCGATCCATATTTTCAGCCTTGTGCCACATCTAAGTGACGCTTAGAAAATCACCTTGAAGTACTTTGACATAGTATAATGGTTAGCAACCTTGTCTTACTAGAACCTGTAACAACTGAGTAGTGAATTCAATTCTCACTTAACATCATCATCATTTATCCATCACACCCAGATGGTGCATAGGGCAGCAACTTTTTTTTGTTGCTGTTTCTGTAACAAACTGTTTTTTACGGGGCAGTGTTGTTAGCCCTGTACCCAACCCCCAAACCTGGAGGACTGGTGGACCATTCTTGGTCCTTACGTTTACAGCACCTGGTATTCCCAAATGGTCACCCATTAAGTACTGACTAGGCTCGATGTTGCTTAACTTCAGTGATTAGACAGGAACCAGTGTATTCAACACAATATAGCTGTAGACCCCACTCACTGGGTACCCCATATTCTCGGCCTTGTGTCACATGTAACAGGTGCTTATAAAATCAACCCACCACAGAATCATTGTTGAACCTGATATATTTTTTCATTCAAGGCATTATCAATCTATTGTTTTTCTTTATGATAATTTTTGTAAACCAAATAATCGAACACTTTTTTGTTTTCACAAAAATAAATACTGCTCTTTTTTGTTTTTGTTTTTTTATGTAGAGAATTTATGAGTTGATTTAATTTTTTTTTTCTTCTGTATTTTATTTGATAATTGTTTCACCCCAAGCAAGGCAATACTGCTCTACATGAGAGGAAAGTGAAAGGTTATATAAGAGGGGAACAAAGAAAACGAGCAACTGGTTACAGGGGGTGTTAGGGAATAGTTAAGAGAAGGATGAGAATACTGGTGTGAAGAGAGTTGTGTGAGAGTAGAGTGAAAAGAGAGAACAAAATAAAGGGTGTGTTGGGGCAAGGGTAAGAGAAGGATGAGAGTCAAGGGGATAAGAGATAGCAACTGACATTGCATTTTAACTCTACAGAAGTTATAATAATTACTTTCCTTCTTTTTATTATTTGTATACAGAAGTTATAATAATTACTTTCCTTCTTTCTATTATTTGTATACAGAAGTTATAATAATTACTTTCCTTCTTTTTATTATTTGTATACAGAAGTTATAATAATTACTTTCCTTCTTTCTATTATTTGTATACAGAAGTTATAATAATTACTTTCCTTCTTTCTATTATTTGTATACAGAAGTTATAATAATTACTTTCCTTCTTTCTATTATTTGTATACAGAAGTTATAATAATTACTTTCCTTCTTTCTATTATTTGTATACAGAAGTTATAATAATTACTTTCCTTCTTTCTATTATTTGTATACAGAAGTTATAATAATTACTTTCCTTCTTTCTATTATTTGTATACAGAAGTTATAATAATTACTTTCCTTCTTTCTATTATTTGTATACAGAAGTTATAATAATTACTTTCCTTCTTTCTATTATTTGTATACAGAAGTTATAATAATTACTTTCCTTCTTTTTATTATTTGTATACAGAAGTTTATAATAATTACTTTCCTTCTTTCTATTATTTGTATACAGAAGTTATAATAATTACTTTCCTTCTTTTTATTATTTGTATACAGAAGTTATAATAATTACTTTCCTTCTTTCTATTATTTGTATACAGAAGTTATAATAATTACTTTCCTTCTTTCTATTATTTGTATACAGAAGTTATAATAATTACTTTCCTTCTTTCTATTATTTGTATACAGAAGTTATAATAATTACTTTCCTTCTTTTTATTATTTGTATACAGAAGTTATAATAATTACTTTCCTTCTTTCTATTATTTGTATACAGAAGTTATAATAATTACTTTCCTTCTTTTTATTATTTGTATACAGAAGTTATAATAATTACTTTCCTTCTTTCTATTATTTGTATACAGAAGTTATAATAATTACTTTCCTTCTTTCTATTATTTGTATACAGAAGTTATAATAATTACTTTCCTTCTTTCTATTATTTGTATACAGAAGTTATAATAATTACTTTCCTTCTTTCTATTATTTGTATACAGAAGTTATAATAATTACTTTCCTTCTTTTTATTATTTGTATACAAAAGTTATAATAATTACTTTAATTACATACACAATTTCTGAAAAATAAAATTCAAAAATCTTTCCTGTCCCAAATCCAATCATGCAGTTTTCTGTGTGGCTGACTTATAATCATGGAACAAAACCACTCAACAAAACATAATTGCTATAAACATTTGCAATCAAATTCTCATGATGTCTAGAAAATACTCATTAGAATTTTATTATTTTTTTATTGCGTAGATACTTTGTGGGAATTATTCTAAAGTCATCAAAAACTGGAAATTTAAGTTCACAACGTTTTTCTTGCTTGTCTGATTTTTATTTGATCATTATGAATGGAAATTAACAGCTACTTAAGATTACTGTTAACATTATTATTAATCTGATGGCTTCTACACGAAACCAAGTGACAACAAGTTTCTCTACTCTTCTCGCACCCTCCTCAGTATTTTAGTTGATTTCAGTAATGTTGTCACTTGGCTTATTTCAATTCTTCATCAGATTTCCTTATTATTCTTATTTGTTCTCATTGGTTTTTAACATTAGATAGTACCTGGTTGCTGTCATGGAAGATCAAGTGACAGCAAGTTTCTCCCCTACTACAGCACCCTCCTCAGTATTTTAGTTGATTTTAGTAATGTTGTCACTTGGCTTATTTCAATTCTTCATCAAATTTACTTATTATTCTTATTTGTTCTCATTGGTTTTTAACATTAGATAGTACCTGGTTGCTGTCATGGAAGATCAAGTGACAGCAAGTTTCTCCCCTACTACAGCACCCTCCTCAGTATTTTAGTTGATTTTAGTAATGTTGTCACTTGGCTTATTTCAATTCTTCATCAAATTTCCTTATTATTCTTATTTGTTCTCATTGGTTTTTAACATTAGATAGTACCTGGTTGCTGTCATGGAAGATCAAGTGACAGCAAGTTTCTCCCCTACTACAGCACCCTCCTCAGTATTTTAGTTGATTTTAGTAATGTTGTCACTTGGCTTATTTCAATTCTTCATCAAATTTCCTTATTATTCTTATTTGTTCTCATTGGTTTTTAACATTAGATAGTACCTGGTTGCTGTCATGGAAGATCAAGTGACAGCAAGTTTCTCCCCTACTACAGCACCCTCCTCAGTATTTTAGTTGATTTTAGTAATGTTGTCACTTGGCTTATTTCAATTCTTCATCAAATTTCCTTATTATTCTTATTTGTTCTCATTGGTTTTTAACATTAGATAGTACCTGGTTGCTGTCATGGAAGATCAAGTGACAGTAAGTTTCTCCCCTACTACAGCACCCTCCTCAGTATTTTAGTTGATTTTAGTAACGCTGTTGCCTGGATGCAATGCTGTGTAATAGATATCAGGTAAGAATGAAAAATCATAGAGGCAAGGTCAAATTCATTTCATTCACTTACATATAAATACCCATGGGAAAGGTATTAATCTATCTCTTATCTCTCCAGTTATGGGCTGAATAGCAGGACAGATTGCGTTCTATAGCCTTGGATGGCAATCGGTCTACCACAGAAAGTAACAGTAACCTACTATAGGAAAATCTTATGCCTAGTCAGTCATGTCTCAAAAAAGACATGATCACCCAAGCATGTTTCATGTATGCAATTAACTGACTGACCAGTGATGATCTTATGGGAGTGCAGAAGGAGCCAAGGCTCTCCCTGGATTTTGGCTGGCCCTTCGTTTACTCCCCGCTTTTTTAAAAACCTTCAAAAATTTATGAAACTGATCATTCGCTGATTTTGATAAGATTTGATCTTCAGCACTTTTCCATCTGCATTTTTTTTTCATTTAGTGTCATGGAGAAATAATATTATTTAAATTATTTTCTTAATTCAAAATAGCTTCTTAATTGTATGGTCAGATTTTGTTGAAAACATAAATTAATTTTTTAGCTGATTTTTGTACGGCTGTGGTTCCCACAGCATTTTCATTAATTTTGTCATTATTTTATTTTTGCATTTACTTTTTTTTTTTGCATTTATTTTTGTTTTCTTGCATTTATTTTTTTCTTGCATTTATTCTTTTTGTGCTTCAAAAAACGTTTTGTAGAGGAAAAAATAGAGCAGACAAATCACACTGTTCTGCTAGTATAGACGTTAGTATTAACCCTTTGATTTTGTTTTGAAATTAACCTCTCTTATGTTCCAACAGCTTGAGAGTGGAAAAGTGGGCAAGAATAGATTAGAACTCTACTACTATGAATGAAAAGTTATTCCGTTTAATTTAGTGAAGTAACATTGAAATTAACCTCTCTTGTGTTCCAACAGCTTGAGAGTGGAAAAGTGGGCAAGAATAGATTAGAACTCCACTACTATGAATGAAAAGTTATTCCGTTTAATTTAGTGAAGTAACATTGAAATTAACCTCGCTTGTGTTCCAACAGCTTGAGAGTGGAAAAGTGGGCAAGAATAGATTAGAACTCCACTACTATGAATGAAAAGTTATTCCGTTTAATTTAGTGAAGTAACATTGAAATTAACCTCGCTTGTGTTCCAACAGCTTGAGAGTGGAAAAGTGGGCAAGAATAGATTAGAACTCCACTACTATGAATGAAAAGTTATTCCGTTTAATTTAGTGAAGTAACATTGAAATTAACCTCGCTTGTGTTCCAACAGCTTGAGAGTGGAAAAGTGGGCAAGAATAGATTAGAACTCCACTACTATGAATGAAAAGTTATTCCGTTTAATTTAGTGAAGTAACATTGAAATTAACCTCGCTTGTGTTCCAACAGCTTGAGAGTGGAAAAGTGGGCAAGAATAGATTAGAACTCTACTACTATGAATGAAAAGTTATTCCGTTTAATTTAGTGAAGTAACATTGAAATTAACCTCTCTTGTGTTCCAACAGCTTGAGAGTGGAAAAGTGGGCAAGAATAGATTAGAACTCCACTACTATGAATGAAAAGTTATTCCGTTTAATTTAGTGAAGTAACATTGAAATTAACCTCTCTTGTGTTCCAACAGCTTGAGAGTGGAAAAGTGGGCAAGAATAGATTAGAACTCCACTACTATGAATGAAAAGTTATTCCGTTTAATTTAGCGAAGCAACATTGAAATTAACCTCTCTTGTGTTCCAACAGCTTGAGAGTGGAAAAGTGGGCAAGAATAGATTAGAACTCCACTACTATGAATGAAAAGTTATTCTGTTTCATTTAGTGAAGCAACATTGAAATTAACCTCTCTTGTGTTCCAACAGCTTGAGAGTGGAAAAGTGGGCAAGAATAGATTAGAACTCCACGACTAAGAATGAAAGGGCACCTTGACGTGGTGTAATGGTTAGCAAGCTCATCTCGCTAGAATCATTATAACTGAGTAGTGAGTTCGATCCTCACTGGGTACCCCCTACTTTCGGCTGCGTGTCACATTTAAGCTACGCTTAGAAAATCACCTTCCTCCAGGTTTGGGGGTTAGGCGCAGGGTTAACAACCCTGCCCCATAAAAACAGTTTGTTACAGAAACAGCAAAAATGCTGACCATTGGGTATAACAGAAACGTTTATTATTATTACTATTACTATGAATGAAAAGTTATTCCATTTAATTTAGTAAAGTGACATACTTATACTCAAACTCATTCCTAAGTTGTGTATACGATAATGGTGTAGTATGAAAATGAAGATGCTACTTGAGTTTACCTATCTCTTCCTCAGAAAAATCTTGCCCCCCTAAGTGACCCACCCAACACGCACTTTCAGAGTTCCACAATGGCTACTGTGACTGACTGATATAAATTTAAACTTTTTTTGTTTATTTGACTCCATAAATAACCATAACAATATTGCTGAATCATCCAAATATTTTCTATGGCTAGCCATGACATTATGTCAACTTTCAGGTATTAGGTTGGTGCAAAATTTGCAACTTTCATTTGACAAAATCTATTATTCATACAAATTCATAGCATCAGCGGACTATTTTCCCTGGTTTTCTGTGACATTATTTCACATTTCATATAAATTATACATTCTGTCACAAAAGAACACTACTAGTTTTGTCTCAATGGTGTATTTACAATACCAACTTTATGCTTGTCTTTTCTTTGTTTTATTGTAGTTTATTTTAAAAGCCAGAAGATGTTTGAGTTAAAATGATAGAATAAAAGCAAACATAAAATGAAGAAAAGACTAACCAAAATGAATAATGAAAATGCTTCAGGATATATATATATATATATATATATATATATATATATATATATATTAGCAGTATAGCCCAGTGTTGCTCGGGTGTATTGAAAGCTTTAAAATTAATTCATGGTCCTGGAGCTCAGACTCTTTGGATGTTGGCACGAAAGACTAAAAAGCAATAGTTGTTTCCAGTTAAAGTGAAACCGTAGACTGAAAGAAAAATGAATAAATGTAAGTCAAATTTTGATTTCCTGGTATCGATATCAAATAAGTTTCTTTCATCGTAAACTGAATTTTGAAGGCTAAATAAGTTCTCTGAGTAAATGTTATCATGGTTGAGACTAAGAACTACAATTATATCTACTTCGAGCCAAACCTGAAGCAAAAACTAAAATAAAAGGGCTGAAAAACAGACACACAAACAAACAAACAAACATCTTGCCTTTTATATATATATATATATATATATATATATATATATATATATATATATATAAATATCGATTTTCTGCACTATTGTAAGAACTGCAGCCTTGAAACTTCTGAATATCGTTTCTTATGTCTTTGTCTATGAGTGTATAAAATTTGATTAAAATCGGGCCACTCCTTCTATAACCCGATTTTTTCAATTATCGATTTTTGATATTTATCGGGAGTACCTCGACACAAAGTCTAGCTAAGAACACTCGCAGACGCTTATAATACAACTGTGTAAATTTTTAAGAAAATCAGTTCAGCCGTTTCGGAGTATATAGGTAATAGACGCACACACACACACAAAGTTTCATTTATAAATAAGTTTATTTATATATATATATAAAACCATTAAAAGTTACTTTGTTTATATTTTGATTATGAAAATAAAGTCACTTGATATGGGCTTTGAGGGACCCCAACAAGAAATGTGCTTTCCTTAACTAAGATAACCGAACCTTGCTGAACTGTGAAAATCCGAGTGATCAAGAGCCTACCTAACCTGACAGTGACTTCTCATATAAAAGGAATGCTGGTTCAAATACGGCTGGAAAACATATTTTCTTCATTAAGACTCAAGTGCACAGGCCAGTAAATGTAAGCTTACACTATTTAAAAACAGTTATATCTACTCAAACATGTGTATTCACTAAATATAGTATTTAAAATAATGATTGAAGAATATTGTCATGAGAGCCGGAGGTTATTTAGGGTTGAAAGTTGTGATAAAAAGCAACAGAAAATAAGATCGAGAAAACAAAACAATTCAGTAATTTAATGAAGAAGCAAATGAAAGTTGCTATTTATTTTGATCTGTATTGCTTAACCAATCTCCAATGGTGATCTGGAAATTTGTAAAAGGTGGTGATTACTCCTACTTGGTCTGTCAAAATGCCAGTTAGGTGGCACTGTTTCAGTATTATAAAAGCTCAAACATAATCTCCCCCTTTCTCTTTTCTCATTTCATCTAGAATGAAGTAGAGAATAATATCTTTCTCCTGGGTGACTGACAAATTAACTTTTAGTCACATCCACACTTACTTAGTTTTCTGTGTCACTCTTGTAAGTACCTGACTCCTCCTGCTGCTATTCTCTACCTTTACAGGAACCAGATTAAGCCAAAAATGGAGTACTGCTACCATATATGAGCAGGAGCTGCTCAGTCTTCATCTTCCAGTCCAAAATCATCTCTGCATCATTGTGAGTGACAAATTGTTTTTCACTCTAAAACCCCTTTCTCACAGACAAGATGTCACGAACCTCTTACTGCTCAGTCGCTATTTTCATGGAAATTGTTCTGACAAACTACATTCCTTAGTTCCACCTGTTCTAACTTCACAGCTAAGACTCGCCATGCCACACACATTGTAGTGAATCCCCTTCATTCCCTTTAGATGCCGTTGGTGAGATCTAAGTTCCACTCAAATTCCAACAAATCACTGCTTTGTGGAACTGATTCACAAGTGAATGCTTCTACTACAATCTTAACCTATTCAAGTTTAGGTTTAACTGCTATCTTCTTCATCTATCTATATAAACCAAAAAATAAATATACAAAAAAGAATATGTTTCAGACATGGAAGGTTACACCTTGGAGACAACTGTCCCTTTAAGACTTCAAAATGCTACAAGTATGACAAAGTAGGAGATAAAACGTCACACGGTAAAACTAAACCAAGAAAAAATTCTGACAGGAAAAAAATTGTACACAACATTGACAGAAAAATAATCACAGAAAGCAAAAGAAAATATGTGAATGCAAAAATTTACAATGCAGATGTAAAGATCCAACTAGACACTGGTATTGAAATCCCAATAATCAATGATGCCAGTTGGAAAGAAATCAGAAAGTTTATATTAAAAAGAACTTCCAAAGTTGCAACTAGTGTATCAAGTGAGAAATTATTTTTTATGAGACTTGTAACATCTCATTTCCTTACAAGTGTGTAAAAACAAAGGCTTATATGATAAAAATATTACAAACTTATTCAGTAATGACTGGATGGAATTATTTGAGCCTCAAGATTTACCTATAAATGTTTATTGTAAAAACATAAATACACAAGCGACCAATCTATAAAACAGAGTAGAAATTCAAAGGAAGAATTGCAAAAATGTTTTCTGGATGATCTTTTGAATGAGTTGGGTTGGTGTTCTAAATTCAAAGCAAAATTTCAAGTGAAAAAAGGTTTAACACCAGTATTTAAACTGAGATGGACTGTATCATTCACAGCACTGGAACAAGTCAATGAAAAATAAGACAGATTTGAACAAATAGGTGTAAATGAAAAGATTAACCATGTAAAATATGTAGCACCAGCAGTGTATTGAAAGAAAAAAATAATAAAATCTGTGTTTGTGCTGATTTTTCAACAGGGTTAAAAAAAAGTATTTATATTATTTGGACTATTGTCCTCATCTTTGTTGCCATTTATACATTTCAGTCTTTGTACGCTCCGGCCTTCTTCAGGTGCCAGGAATTTTGAACTGAACCCTTTATTACAATCACTGGGGTATATGAACTCCATTCCTTGCCTAGAGCTTTTTCTGGAAGTCATGAGTTATCTCCCTCTAATTCTGTAAGTTACTTGTTCACCACTGCCATATCCTGGTACTGAACTCTTTTGGTCAAGTCACAGGAACTAACCAACATTTATATCCACTGGGCCATGCAACAAAGATGGGGACAATAGTCCGAATAATGTAAATATTGTAAATACTACCTCATCTCAGAAACATAGTCAAATACTAAAGGTTAAACATGTGTTTAAAATCCTATAACTACTCATTACCAAATCCAGAAGAAATTTTTGTATAGCTAAATAGTGGAAAACTTTTTTTTGAAGCTGGATTTTTCTGAAGCATGTTTACAAATCCAAGTTGAAGTATAATGTTTAAAGTTAACAACTATAAATATGACAAGGGGTTGTATAAGTTCAACAGACTTGCTTTTGGTATAAAAGTAGCTCAAGCTATATTTCAATAAGCTATGGATATCATTCTTGCAGATAGTGATTTCTCAGTGGCTTATCTGGATGATATGTTAATAAAAAGCGTATCTAAGGAACAACTTATCAGGCATGTGAAAATAGTTTCTAAAAAATAAAAAAGTACAGGTTCAAACTCAATGAGGAAAAGTGCAAATTGTTTTTGCCTAAAATTAAGTACCTAGGACAAATCATTGACAAAAATAGCCATCAACCAGATCCGTTGAGGGCAAGTGGAATTAAGAATATGTCCCTCCCACTAAACATTACTAGGTTAACAAGCATTACTGGGACCAACAAACTACTATCAATTTTATGTACCTAATAGGTAGAATTTGAGAGCTCTACTAAATGACCTACTTAAAAAAGGCAAAAAGTGGAACTGGAGTGATAAGTGTCAGAAGGCATAAAAATATAATAAAATCAGACTTACCATTAGCACACTGCATTCCAAAAGCAGAAATTGTAGTTACTTCAGATGATAGTGATTACGGTATAGGAGCAGTAATTTTACATAAACATGAAAGTTCTTGCACATACTTCACAATTGCTACTATCAGCAGAAAAAATTTCAAAAATTTATCCATGGAAGAAGGTTTTAGCTGCAGATAGACCACAAACCTCTATTATCAATTTGTGATTAAAAAAAAAAAAAGAATTCCTACACACACAGCAAAATAGGTTACAACACTGTGGTACCATTTTATTAAATTACAATTTTATGATGGAAGACCAACTGCTCCAAAAATTGAGACATGTGGATGGATTATCAAGATTGATAACAAAAAATCCTGAACAGCAACATTAAAAAATGATATAGAAATAAAAAAAATATCTTATGCAATGTAGTATACAAATTACCAGTTACCTTGAAATACAGAAATAAAAGTAAAAGCAGAACAAGACACATTTCTTCTTCTTCTTCTTCTATGTGCCCTGTCCCTTCAGGACGTAGGCGATCATGGTTCTCCACGTCTCCCTATCCCTTGTGGCTCTTAGTATGTTTGCTTCTGTTACTCCTGTCAACCCCCGTTCTGTCAACCACCTGATCAGGTCCTGCAAATATGTTATCCGCTGCCTTCTTCTGTCTTTCTTTCCTTCTATCTGGCCAGTCAGTATCAGGTTCTCCAGGCTCTCCTTCCTCATTGTGTGTCCCAGGAACTTCAGTTGTCTCTTCCTGATGCTCAGTATTAATTTCCTTTTTGTTGTAGGGGATAGATTTATAAAGTGACTTTTTCAATGATGATGAATTCTTGACACAAACTGTTTGCAAAATGTGACATTCTTGATATCATAGTCTGGTACACAATTCAATATTCAAAATTCAAAAAATTTTTTAAAATGTTCTCCATTGAACATATTACTGCCCCACTATATCACCCAAGGTCAAATGGACAAGGTGAACAGTTTGTGGGTACATTTAAGAGAGCTTTGAAAAAAGCAAGTCATGAAAAAGTGAGTAAGGAATTTCTTAAGAGTTTACTGTATAATGCCAAATCCTTATACACTATCAGGCATGTTGCCAGCAGGATTAATGTTTGCAAGAAAAATTAAATCAGTGTTTGATAAGTTGTTGAGTCAGTGAAGTGCCATACATGATACATGTTTTGGGCGATCATATCTCGAAAGAGACATGACTGGCTGGGAAGAAGATTATTCCGCAGTAGGTTGCCATTGCTTTTTGCAGTAGACTGGTTGCTGACCAAGGCTATGTGTTTTTTCAGAGTGTTAATGTAAAAAAATGTGGGAAAATGGCATAATAATATCACAAATTGTTAAGATGATATATATGGTAAAAGGAACAAAAATGGGAACATTAAATATATTATAATAGCTAAAAAAAAAAGATTTACCAAAGAAAGGCCTAAAAGAATGGAAGAACCTATGAAAGTACTGTATGAGGTTTTTGATATTCTAGCACCCCAAGAATTCATGAAATGTACAAGTATAATTTCCAGAAAAAGGAAACAAACAGAAAAACTGGAAGATTGATCCTAAATGTAAACAATACAAAGTTAAATACATTGGTGAACTTGCTAGAAAGAAGAGGAATGATTCCTAATAAATAAAAAACAAAATATTTAATAATAAAAGAAATCTCAAAAGTGGGGAGGTGATGAAGTAAATAATCCACTCCTGGTGACACTAATGAACTTGTCTAGACACTATGATAAAGTAGACAAGTAGTCTAAAAAAATTCACTGGAGTCAGTCTTTAGGGTATTTCTTATAAACATCATGGTGAGTGCCTAAGCAAGATTTTATATCATAACTGTAGAAAACAAGTTATAACATATAGTCAAATAAATAGACAATAAAATTTTAAATTTATATGGTTAAAAATAAAACTTTAAATTTATACAGTTAAATAAACAATAAATTTTTATATTTATATATTTAACAGATAATAATGGTTTAAATTTATATAATCAAACAAATGTAAATTTTTAAATTATTTTATCAATTAAATAGTAATGGTTTAAGTTTATAGAATCAAAAAAATTCATGAACCAATGCTTAAATCTACTAAGCTATTGTCCCATGGGACAATCCTGAGTTTAGAACTTGGAGCTATAATGTTACTGATTTTTATAGTTGGGATGATATTAAACTGAGAAACTTATGATTATAAAAATGAATTTGATGACCTAGTAATTGTGAGTTCAATTCCTGAGCCAGGTAGTACAGACAATGACTCAGTGCAATTGAGACTGTCAGTAACTGAATAGTACTGAATACAAAAAACAAGATATACCAAAATAGGAACAGTGGAATGAAAACAATTTACCTCCATAGATTAAATAAAAGGGTTCAGTCTGAAATTATTTGAAGATTACCAGGATCAAGATATAGCTGAAGAAGGCCAGTGGGTGCAATGGCCGAAACAACGTTAATGATAACAAATATAGAATGTCCCATAATGATGGAACACAGCAAGTATCTTGGATTATAAAAATAATATAGAGTCCCAAATATATTTATTACATAACTGATATACAAGAGATCAACATATTATTTAAGATTTGAATATTACACCCCTGAGATGGTTACACTATGAGAAAAACATGCATGAGTATACTCTCATTTCAATCACATCATAAGGGTCCACTGTTAGCGAAAGAGATATTAGATACCTGTAGGAAAGAGCAAAATCTTAGATTGGCCATGTGAGTCACATGCAGCCTGTTTGGCTTTCTGAATGGCACATTGTTATAATGGAACATCCTATCACCTCTGACAGTTGATTCACTGAAGAGATTAAGAAATATCGAAGTAAGGAAGTATGAGACGATTCAACTTCCACTCCCATTCCGTCTTGACTTACCATTTTACGAACTCTCTGTTACTTGTACTTTTCCGTACAATAAACTCTGTTATTTGTTTACCCCTTACGTTTTGTGTAAATCTTTACACTCAGAATTTACCTTGTTGTTTATATTGTTTCCGCAATACAACAAAGTTCTATCAAAATTCATTACTGGTGGTCACCATCAAAATAACATTAGAAATGCAGATGACAAAGTGCTAATAACAAAAACACAGAAAGGAAATTATATGATTTCCTACAGAATGTAATGAAGGAAAACAGGAAGAAAGGACTAAGCATTAATTGTAAAAAGATATAATGTATGGTTGTCAGCAAAAGAAACAGTCCAGTATGCGAAATAAATATCAGAGATACCAAAATCAATCAAGTACAAAAAGGAATGGTGTATTTCATACTATTTTTAATGTTTATTGCCAAGTGGATAATTTTAAATCAAAATAGAATGGTTCTTTTGTTATTATTACTTTGCAAAATTTTACAAGGCAAGGAAGAAAATATGAACTCGTCCGAATCACCCTAAATTTTCTTGATTCTTTCATTGATGAAACTGCAATATAAGTAATTATTAAATATTTATAAATTCATTTGATGCACATGTTGTTGTGAAATATTAACAAAAGGACCATTCTATTTTGATTTACAATTATTCACTTGGCAATAAATACTAAAAAAATAGTATGAAATACATCATTTTTTTTTAAACACTTGGGTGGCCTAATAAATATGGTAGTGTATGTATGTACATGTGTGTATATATATATATATATATATATATATTTCTAAATAATAGATTTTTATTCATGTTTTTATTATTTCAAATTTTTTTTTTTTTTTGTGGTTACCTCTATGGTGGAGCAGGGTTTGGGAGAGATACCAAAAGAAAAAGTGTTAAGAGTGACAAGGGGTAAGTGGAAGTTCATGATGGTCTATATCCTGAATATCAGTCAGTTAAGTGCCATACGTGAAACACGCTTGGGCGATCATGTCTTTTTCGAACCCAATCTGTCCTGTTATTTAACCCATAACTGGAGGAAAGCGACGGATTAATACCTTTCGCAAGGGTATTTGCACATAAGTTAATACAAGGAATTCTTTGAAGGTACCTCAGCTATTTTCACTACAGAAGACCATGTGCATAAGCTTCTGTCTTAGAAATTGGAAATAGTTCCATTTTTTTTCTATGGAGAAAAGATTCTTTCGATATAAAAAAAAAATAAAGTCTTGTTTATAATACTATCACTGATGATAGAAATATTAACAGACACTGCTATGTAACATTTGTTTTCAATTTATTCATTTGACTAGACAACAAATATTTTCTCACAGAAAAAATTAACTTGAGAAAAAATACATTATAGACATTTCCTGTTTCAAAAACAAAAGATTTTTACACATATGATATTCTTTAGCAAAAATAGCCAATGATTTAAAATGTTGAAAATATTACCTTCGCAAAATACATAATTCTATAAACATTGTATTTAAGCATTGTTTCTGTATGTCATTTAGAATGTGTTGCCAGTCAGGCAAAATCAAATAGTGCTGCTATGGTTTATAAAATGGCGAGTGTTCTAAAAATAAAAAAAGATAGACACACTGACGCAAAGAATTCAAAATTGGGCGGCAAAATAAGGAACCGTTTCTTTGGTAGGAGTAGGAGTAAGAGTAGGAGTAAGAAGTAGGAGTTAAGGACAGTAGTTTTGTGTAGGAGATTTGAAAAGAGAACGACGCTAGTCAGTTGACCACTAGAGTCCAGAAGGGATAGGCTAGTTTACTACTAGCGTCCCACAGTGAAGAGAATTTAGCTAGTCTGCTCCTGTATCCACACAAAATTTAAAGGTTGTAACATGATGTAAAAACCTAAAGTTTTATACCAAAAATAAACATCATTAATTCAAGTTTGTGTTATCTTCTAATTATACCAAAATGAAGCAACACAACAGTGCCTTATAAATTCAAAGCTTTCTCAGATTCTAAAAACATTCATATCTGCTCAACTTCATATTCTAACATTAATAAAGCAATTTATAAAGAAGTAATAGTTTTTTTTTATTTATTAATCTAGCAGATTTTATCACTTACATGTTATTTCAGTTGGATTCTCATATTAAAATAAACTTTTCATTTATTTACTAAGCAGTATATTTATTTATTTTCATCTCCCCTCCTGAATATTCAAAAAATCTTATTAAAGAAAAAAAAATGCATTCTCTGACATCATCTGAACATGTGGCACACTTCATTAAGTATTCTCCGACTTTCTGAGTTAAAATATTGCTTTTATTAGAGCATTATTTATCTTTATCTAATCTAAATCTAAACTTATTTATAAATGAAACTTTGTCTGTGTGTGTGTGTGTGTCTGTTACATATAGACTCCAAGACGGCTGAACCAATTTTCTTGAAAATTTACACAGTTGTACTATAAGCGTCTGTGAGTGTTCTTAGCTAGGTTTTGTGTCAAAGTACCCCCGATAAATATCAAAAATCGATAATCGAAAAAATCGGGTTATAGAAGGAGTGGTCTGATTTTAATCAAATTTTATACACTCATAGACAAAGACATAAGAAACGATATTCAAGGTTGCAGTTCTTACAATAGTGCAGAAAACTGATAATATTTATATATATAAAAGGCAAGATGTTTGTGTGTGTGTGTGTGTGTGTGTGTGTGTGTGTCTGTTTATCTGCCTGTATGTCTGTATTTTTTTCAGCCCTTTTATTTTAGTTTTTGCTTTGGGTTTGGCTCTAAGTAGGTATAATTGTAGTTCTTAGTCTCAGCTATGATAACATTTACTCAGAGGACTTATTTAGCCTTCAAAATTCAGTTTATGATGAAAAAATTTATTTGATATCGATACCAGGAAATCAAAATTTGACTTACATCCATTCATTTTTCTTTCAGTCTACGGTTTCGCTTTAACTGAAAACAACTATTGCTTTTTAGTCTTTAGTGCCAATGTCCAAAGAGTCTGAACTCCAGGACCATGGATTAGTTTTAAAGTTTTCATTACACCTGAGCAATGCAGGGCTATACTGCTAGTATTATTATATTTTGATCATGAAATTTTCTTGATTGTAATTCTCCAGCTCATGTCTGAAGTTCATTTAATGAATTTCTTGAACTAGTATCTTTATATTTGTTTTGATCTTGACAAATACATTCTTCACCTTTCTTATTATGTTCTGAAACCCTGAAACCGGGAGATAGACTAAACTATCGCCTGGTTCACACTCCACCCACGTCTATTGAACAGGTGTAGAGGCACATCCCTTGTTCCCTGTTTAGGATGTGGTTTCCGGCTTTCTCTTTTCCAATCTTTTCACTTTTCTTTTATTTTTCAATTGGAGTAGATAGACTAAACTATTGCCCGGTTCACACTCCACCCATGTCTATTGAACAGGTGTAGAGGCTCATCCCTTGTTCCCTGTTTAGGATGTGGTTTCCGGCTTTCTCTCTTCTAATCTTTTCACTCTTACGTAGCCCCCTGCACATCAGTGGCGTTACAGCCTTGCTCGGGGTGATATGATTAAAAAAAAAAAATTAAATATTGCCATTATCTTAAGAATTATTGAAGTTGATACCTCATTTTTGTTTTACTCACTACATTTCAGTTGATGCATTCTCAGGCCTTTCTCGTATTGTTGGAATTCCTGAGATTATGGATGTGCAGGTAGTGTAACATTTAGTGTCTTAGATCAAGAAACAGATGAGCTGAGTTTTAATTCCAGTTAAGCTTAACTGGAATTAAAACTCAGATCACCTATTTCTTGCATCAACTGAAATACTTTTTGGGGTGGGTATGAATCCATCTTTTCTCTCCCAGCTATGGATTAAATAGCAGATCAATCTAGGCTTTCTAGCTGTGTTTGACAACCAGTCTAGAAGAAGAACTTTGAATTGAGAACTGTTTGTAGCCTTGGCTTAGCATCTAAACTTATTTATAAATGGAACTTTGTCTGTGTGTGTGTGTGTGTGTGTGTGTGTGTGTGTGTCCATTACCTATAGGCTCCAAAATGGCTGAACCGATTTTTTTGAAAATTTACACAGTTGTACTATAAGCATCTGCGAATTTTCTTAGCTGGGTTTTGTGTTGAGGTATCCTCGATAAATATTGAAAATCGATAATCAAAAAAATCGGGTTATAGAAGGTGCGGTCCGATTTTAATCAAATTTGATACACTCATAGACAAAGACATAAGAAACGATATTCAGAAGTTTCAAGGTTGCAGTTTTTGCAATAGTGCAGAAAATCAATAATATATATGTATAAAAGGCAAGATGTTTGTGAGTCTGTTTATCTGTCTGTATGTCCTTTATACAAATCCATAATTTTTATCCGATTCTCATCAAACTTCACACAAATATTCTTTAGGCTAAGTCTGAGCTCCAGGACCATGGATTAGTTTTAAAGCTTTCATTACACCCAAGCAATGCTGGGCTATACTGCTAGTATACTATACAGCCACTGACAAGGTGATGGAGTTCACAATAACACTATAATTTTGACTATTGTCAATATTTTTTGTATTGCCATTATTCTATGAATTATTTTGGTCTGAAGATGCCAGATTAACTTAACAAGTAGATAACTGGACAATATTTGAAAACCTAACAAAATTAAATTTTAAATTCACTTTTTTTCTAAGCCCAATTTATTTTAAGTGGCCCAAGTACTGCAAAGTAACAAAATTCAAAATTTAGTATTGGCGGATTGTCAAAAGTAGACCAATTTGGTAAGCATAATTAGTATCTCCATATCTATTGATATGATTGATGACATAGATTTATACACTACTGTTAATATTTTATATGTATTTCATATCTATTAGCAGATTATATAGAAGGCCATTACTATTTGCATTAGACTTTGCAAGACTTTTTATACAGTTACTTATTTACAATTCAATGAGAATGAAAAGTAAAACCAAAAAGAAATCAAATATATATAAATAGATGAAATAAGGTCATAATATGGTACTTGTAAGACTTGTTGCTTGTGAAAATTATTTTAAGACTCTGATTTAATTAAACTGTTTATTTCCTCATTGTACGATTACAAGGTTACAGGTTACCTGGTTGAGTTGTTTGACATCAAAAAAGTATTTGTTTCAATTGAGGTTTGGTTTATGAGACATTTGTTTAGTTTTTTCCAAATTTGAATTCCTTTTTTCCAAAATTAAATGCGTAATTAAAAAAAGTACAAAGTTTGAATCTTCTCCATATAAACATCATTTTTACCTTGAAAAAAGTGACACGGTAAATTGTCTGAAGACTGACAAGAAAAACACAGTAAAACTTAAAGTCAAGACTTCAATAAGTATTCTGAACTTTTCATATTAATAAAATTCTATACAACTTGATATATAATTATATAATTTTAATTATATCACTAGGTGTTATCATTATATATATATATATATATATATATATATATATATATATATATATATATATATAAATTAAAATAAATTTTCAAAATTCAAAAATGTTGAATGAACATTTCAACATGAAATCCCTAAGAGAGATTTCATGCCTCCTCATTTACCTTCCTACTTTAATAATATATATATATATATATATATATATATATTTTCATTGTATATATATATATATATATATATATATATATATATATATATATACAATGAAAATATATTATTATATTTATTGAAAAGTTATTGAAAATTGCCTGAAGACACCACTCATGGTAGAAATCTAAGTTGCACAATAACTCGTTTACAAATGGAAAATATTCAAAAAGTTCTACAATATAATTGTATTGAACACTTTTTAATACAAATGTGCACTGGTCTAATTTTATTATAACCAAAAACTAAGTAATTAAACAATCAATATATATATATATATATATATATATACACTACCGGCTATAATTATTAGGCCACTCTAGTTTTTTAAAAGAAATGATGTGATTCATACTATTTTTAGTGGATAATTCTAAATGAAAATAGAATGGTTCTTTAGTTATTATTACTTTGCAAAATTTTACAAGGCAAGAAAGTATAGATGAACTCATCTGAATCAGCCTAAGTCTTTTTCATTCTTTCATTGATGTAACTGCAATATACATAATTATTAAACATTTATAAATTCATGTTATTGTGCCGTATTAACAAAAGAACCATTCTATTTTGATTTACACTTATTCACTTGGCAATAAATACAAAAGAAAATAGTATGAAATACATCATTTGTTTAAGACACTGGGATGGCCTAATAATTATGGCCAGGAATATATATATATATATATATATATATATATATATATATATACACTTGTGCAAATTGATTGAAACAAAATGAATAATGTATTTCTAGAATCTTTCACACTTTCACTGATCATGTATATATCATCTCTTAGTGTTGTTGTTCTCTTCTTACTGTTGGTAATGTCTGTCATAGTTTATGTTTATAGAGTATCCTTTTGGCTACTGTTGACCATGTCCATCATAGTTTATGATTATAGAGTATCCTCTTGGCATCTCTTGAACATATCCATCGTAGTTGATGATTATAGAGTATCCTCTTGGCAACTGTTGACCATGTCCATCATAGTTTATGATTATAGAGTATCCTCTTGGCATCTCTTGAACATATCCATCGTAGTTGATGATTATAGAGTATCCTTTTGGCAACTGTTGACCATGTCCATCATAGTTTATGATTATTGAGCACAGTGCAGCACATAATCTGTTCAATGAGACAACGTCAAAGGTTAACACTTCTGAATCAGACATGCTACTGAACCGGACCAGGTTGGCAATACTCAGAAAAATATGGCTGCCTTTTATACATGTCGCATTGAATATTTTGAGCTTCCTGATTGGTTAAGCCTTCTATTGATGAACTATAAAATGGGTTAGCCCATGGCTGTCTCACCAGTATATATCAGTACCAAAATGTCCAACACTGACCACATATTCATTTACGTTTTGAACTGATGGATCTAGTTTGTTTCTTTTCCTTGATGATATGACTGACAGTTGAAAGGCTGACACTAACAATGTCTGCAATCTCTCTGTAAGGCTTGCCAGTGGGTTCATGCAGTGTTACAATTTTTATACACTCCCTTAGAGTGATGTTTATCGCAGATAATGGCTGTAGGACAACTAATCGACAGTCAAGAGAATAGTGTCTGAGTGTGATAAAAATCTGATGCAATCACAAATGACACAATATTTTTTAAGGTGAAACAAATTTCATCATACACCCCAAAAATAGATTCATATTACTGCACACCACTGCAAATGACCTAATATAAGGACAAAATAGAAATCAATTGCACCCTGTCATTCCAGTGGGTCTAAAACTGATCATAAGGTGAAAGAAAGGAAACCACAGCAGTTGTTTCAATTAATTTGCACAAGGATATATATATATATATATATATATATTCGTCATCCACATACAAGCCTGTTTCACTGTATCACAGCTCATTAGTGTGGTTAGACATCCACTTGCCTCCAGCTGGGATCAAAACTTTATCTACAGAGCCAATATGAAATTTAATTATTTTAATTTAGTTTATTTCATTTATTTATAGAGCAAATATGAAATTTGATTATTTTAATTTTATTTCGTAATTTTATTTATTCAAAATTACCTTAGTTAGAGTTTTTTTCCTCTTATCAGCAATAAGATTACTTATATATATATATATATATATATATATATATATATATATACACACAAATTTTTTATACATTATAAATTAATTTCTATTAGTTGTTTAATTAGACATTTATTTATATCAGAAGTAATACTTAAGTGCCAGCTTGAATTTATTTCTAATTTAGTTTACCTTATATAAATTTTAATTGCTCCTAATATAGTTGTTTTTCTTTTCTTTAGGTATATGATTTACTTATATATTATTTACTTATATTAATAATTCATATTATGTCTTTCCCTTTTTATTCCTGAAGTAAATTTTAACGTAAATTATTTTGATCTTAACAAGTCAGGCCCTGTTTTAGTTTGAAACAATAAAAAAAATTTGAAAAAAGCTGAGCAAAGCTACTATTTTTCTGTTCATTTTTATCTTTTTTTACTGTATCTATCTATCTCCCCATATCCTTGTGGCCTGTGTATCCTCCTGTCTGCAAATCTAACATACCTTTTTCCTTCTATTTCTTTTTTTCCCCTTTCCACTTTTCTTTTCTTCTTTCTTCCTCCTTTCCCTTTCTTTTTGTTACAATTTTCTTTTGCTTTTTGTTTCCACATGTTTACTTTACAATTTCATTACCTGCACACATACTCAAACAAATTTTTGGATGTTCCATAATATTAAAGATCACTGATAGTAATGAATCTACCCCATCTTGTTGACCAATATTTCCTCCTGTCTGTAAATCAAACATACTTTTCTCTCCTTTTTCCTCCTTTCCCTTTTCCCCTTTTCTTCTTCTTTTGTTTTCCTTTCATTTCGTTCTTTGTATCCCTTTCTATTGGTTACACTTTTCCTTTTCTTTTGCAAGGTTACTTCCAGTTTCTTTATCCACACACACTCAAACAAATTTTTGAATTTTCTATAATATTAAAGATCACCAATGTTAAGTTTCAGTTTTAAATACACCATCATCAGGCAGTGAAATGTGGTTAATTTATTTAGTCATTTATATATATATATATTGATAAGGAGATTTAAAATAACAAAATTAAACTAAAAATAAAAATGGCCATCATATTAGATGATTATAGTGGGGTATGAGGTTATTATATTTTAAAAGAATTGTGTGTGAAGGCACATAAAAATTGGTGCAAAGTGTAACCATAGCAGACAAGACATATTAAAAATTTAAAAAGGAAAGGAATAAGACAGTAGCTAATTTATTATTCTTAGAAGTAAAGAGTTGAAAAAATAAAAAATAAGAACAATAAAAAAAGTTAAAATATTCATGCTAAAGGGTTTTGTTGATATAAATAAAAACTAATTTAAAGAAAATAGATGTAGCAAAATGAAGTTAGCTTTTAAAAACAGAAGTAACAGATAATAGATAACTTACATAAACTTTTGTTCTTGTTTTAGTGTGAGGAACCTACCCACAAAGTTTGTAAAAGTTTTTTTGGTACAAGCTGTGTATAAAGCAAGTTTGTTTTTTTTGTTTTTTTGTTTTTTTGTTGTTTGTCTGCTCCAATGAACTTAGATCACTGGTGCCCCCTAGGTTTGAATTTGCACGAGATACTAGATTAGCAACTAGATCCCACCCTTTTACAGTGAAACTGATAAAATGCAACCGCAACTTCTACTCCAACAGCTTCTTTTCTCGCACTTCCCGACTGTGGAATTCTCTTCCACATGACTGCTTCCCCAACGGCTACAATCTCCAGGAGTTTAAATGTAAGGTCAATAGACACCTCCTAACAAACTAACTTCCATTCTTTCAGACAGTCTTCCCATCCTCCCAACTATCTATCACCTCCCCTTCTGACATTTCCTATATCTAACCACTCTTCCTATTTATCTCCCCCTATGTAGCCCCAAGCGCAATAGTGGCAGTGGAATGCCTTGCTTGGGGTGAAATGATTAAAAAAAAATATTTATTTTAGTCATTAGTTTCTTTTCTTATACTTCTCACCTGTGGAACTTTTTTCAGGTTTTTTGCTTTCTTTTTACACATTCTTCAAAAATTTAAATGCTATGTCAATCATCATAATCTTCTTTAATCCTATTCTTTTTTTTGCATTTTCTTTTCACTAAAATCTTATTCCCTTCCTTTCTCAGTAACCCTTTGTGTCTTAGTGGCATTATTACCTTGCTTGTGTTGAGATGATTAAAATAAAAAATCTATTTTAACAGAAACAGAGAAGAAATAATATAATTTTTATCACCTAATCAGCTTCTTTGTCAACCTAATGCTTTTCGATTAACTATATAAGTTGAATATTATACTGTGAGAGTTTCAAATAAAAATTCAACAAATAACTGTGTCAGGCTACAGACTTATTGATCCACTTTTCTGTGCTTGTGATCTGTATGTTTTTAAAAAGAATATAATGTTCTACTTTTTTATAGAAAGATATTGTTATGGTGAAACACATGTATTCCTCAGATAATGGACTCTCCCTTCTATATTAATAAGAGTTAACAGGGAGTTCTTAGGAGTTCTTTAGAGTTCTGTTAAAGTTCAGTAGAACTACTAGTTAGTTCCAGTTTGGACATAGTTGGATTAAGGCAGTTGATATTAGTCAGCAGTTAGCTTTCAGTAGAAGATTACCAAGTTCCTAACATTTTGGGTACGTTAAGTTGGTTAGCAACTGACATAGCATGGTTATAACCTTCAGTGCGAAAACTACTCCACAACAGATATATAACCAACTACAGAAAAATAAGAATTGTGAAAGATGTTTTCTGGAAATTAAGCAAAGTAATAAACCATCTTCACTCTTTCTGCATCCTGCTTTTTTTTTGTTCTTCTTTCTTCTCACTAAAATCTTCTCATTCTCTTTCATGCTCAGTAACCCCTGGCATCTTATTGCCATTACCATATTACTGGGGCACAGTGGTTTAATTATTGTATAAATAAAGGATATCCTCAAAATTTTATCAAATATAGGTTTGTTAAGAAATTTTTGTGAAAACATTCACTTGCATAATACAACTTGATATAATGTCGTTAACAATTCTGACTAATTGTAAGTTCATGTTCCTTGAAAATACAGTTGGTGAAATTCAGCAAAGGAAACTTCTCCAGAATTCATAAGAATATCAGTGATATGCCTGGAAAAATAACCAAATTAATAACAGTCATAAATGAAGATCATAATTTTTTTTCAGAAAATACCCTAATGGAATCATCAGAAATTGAACCTGAAACCCAGTGGATTTAACTATTTGTTCAGCAGATATCAACATAATAAATTCCAGTAAGACCTCAGCAAATGTGGCCAAACTAAGCAGGAACAGTTGTGTTTATTTTTATTAAGGACAGCACTAAATTTTGAATAACAAGTTCAATACTCGTCAAGGTAAGCTGTCCTTTTCTTTCACTGATAATTGTGTCAAATTTTGAATAACAGTTTCATTATTTCATTACTGGTTAACAGAAGCTTTTCTTTCTCTTTCTTATAATGAAATTTTGTTTATTAGTATATGGCTCTCCACTACTTCCTATCCTTTTTAGCTCTTAGCAATGTTTGACTTTTTTACTATCACTCTCATTCTGTTATATACTGCTTCAAATTAATCCTCTTTCTGATTCACTCAATACCAAAATCTGTTGGCTAGATGTGAATCCATAGCCATGTTTCACCATTCTTTTAATCAAGTTTACTAAGTATGTTATACGTTGTTTCCTTCTGTCCCTCTTGCTCTTTGTCTGTCCTGAGAGTATCGGATTTTCTAAGCCCTCCTTTCTAATTGTATTAATTTGGTTATTAACCTTAACTGAATCTTCCTGATTTTAAGTGTTACTTTCCATTTCCTCCAAAACTTTGGTATTGCTCACATATTTGATCTATGGTATACTCAGTATCCTTCTGTAGAACCACATTTTTGTTGCTTCGAGTCTCTGATGAGATTGTCCAGCACTCACTGCCATAGGAGAGAACAGAAATCATGAAACGGTTTACTTTTCTTTTCCTTGTTGTGGTGCTTCATTTTGGTATAATTAGAAGATAACACAAACTTGAATTAGTGATGTTTATTTTTGGTATAAAACTTTAGGTTTTTACATCAAGTTACAACCTCTAAATTTTGTGTGGATACAAGAGCAGACTAGCTAAATTCTCTTCACTGTGGGACGCTAGTAATAAACGAGCCTATCCCTTCTGGACTCTAGTGGTCAACTGACTAGTCTCTTCCTCTTTTCAAATCTCCTACACAAAACTACTGTCCTTAACTCCTACTTCTTACTCCTACTCTTATTCCTACTCCTACCAAAAGAAACGGTTCCTTATTTTGCCACCCAATTTTGAATTCTTGACGTCAGTGTGTCTACCTTTTTCTATTTTTAGAACACTTGCCATTTTATAAACCATAACATCCTTTTTTTCTAGCAAAATTTTCCTTTTTCCTTTTGCTTAGATTTTAGAATGTTTCTTTGGCTATCCCAATATGCTTTCAGATTTCAGTGTCTTTCTTTCTGTTAGAACACTTATCAGATAATTAAATTTTTACACTTGTTTGATTTTGGTATCTCTGATTTGCTATTCTCACTTTAGGCTCATCATTTTTTTAAACACTCATGCAATCTATCTCCTTGTAGCTGATTTATAATCCTTTCTTTTTGTTTTCCTTCACTCTCTTCTGTATTAATTTTTTTAGCTTTCTTTCCAAGTCTGCAATCAATACTATGTCATCTGTATACCTTATGTTTTTAAGATTGTGGCTGTCAATAATGCATCCTGGTAGAAACCCTTTTACAGTGAAACCGATAAAATGTAACTGCAATTTCTACTCCTGTTGTATATCGACAAACAACAAACACGCATATATATAAAAATATAAGTTATATTTTTATTAATGACGATGAACCGTGTAGCCTAGTGAACAGAGAGTGAGAGCGCGCTTCCAAGGGTTGACGGGAGTGTCGTCTGTTGTGTCTCTCTCTCTCTACTGCTACTCTGGTCTGTCTGGACTGTCTGGTGAATCCGTGCGCCGAGGTCTTTTTATAATCTCCAAACCGGGACTTTTTCTTCCGGTTTTTTGCCTCGCCCACGCACGCCCGCGTAATTCTCAGAGACACCTGTTCTGTTTGCCTCTTGTAGCCATTTCCGCTACTGCCGGAAATAAGGTCAAACAAACATCCGTTCCTTTCAACGACCGGAAACGCCCCCGCTTGCATTAGCTTCCTCGGGTGGGCCCAGATTGTTATATTACACTCCAACAGCTTCTTTTCTCGCACTTCCCGCCCATGGAATTCCCTTCCACATACTTGCTTCCCCGACAGCTACAATCTCCAGGAGTTTAAATGTAAGGTCAATAGACACCTCCTAACACACTAACTTGCATCCATTCTCTCAAACACTGCTCCTATCTACATCCTTACCCGTCTATCATCCTCCTTCTGACATTTCCTGTATCTAGCCACTCTTTCTCACCACCTTCCCCTATGTAACCCCTGCGCAATAGTGGCAGTGGAATGCCTTTCTTGGGGTGAAATGATTAAAAAAAAAAACTTCTAATTCTTTCAGAATTGCCATACTATATAAGTTAAATAAGTCTGGTGAGAAGACCCATCCTTGTCTTACACACCTTTTCATTTTTGTATATCTGCTGAACTCATCTTTTATCCATATGCAGGCGGTTTGCTGCTAGTAATAGGTTCTTGATTATTCTTATATCTTTCCCAAATATATCAAGATTGCTAAGGAGTTCCAACAGATCTTTATGGTGTATTTATTGAATGCCTTTAAATAATCTATAAAACATAGGTATACATCATTTTGTATTTGTATTGCACTTTCTGATATCTTTCTGAGCATAAATATCACATTACATGTTCCAGTGTCTTTGATGAACCCACACACAGTATATAAAACATATATCACTGTTTTACCATCCATTTGCATAAGTTTGTGTTGTATCCTTTAAAGAGGTTACAAACAGACAAGGTGGTACTTGAGTGAAAGAACAGCAACATGTGCATAGATGAAAGAAGAGAGGTTTATTGTAAAGAGAATACACTACGGCAAGACACGAAATCTGGTGGAGGTCTAGTAACTGCCAAAGCAAGGGTATTTGCTACCTTTCCACCAAGGCAGGTGTGACACAAGGGTATTAGCTTTTCTGGGCTGTATATTTAATAGTGCATGGATCATTTTTGGAGTAGGAGGGTAGAGATATTGGCATTTATGACTAATGCCTATCCTGTTGTAGTCAGATGACAGAGAAATTCTTTCTTCAACCTCGACTAATCTACAGTTGGTGTCAAATAAGTTAAACTGTAAGACTAAGACAGAGTCTGCATATAATTGTACTTGTTAGTCCTGGAATATAATGCTGAATCAACAAAGCTTAGTAGTATCGTAAGATACTATTGTATCCTTTAAAGAGGTTACAAACAGACAAGGTGGTACTCGTGTGAAAGAACAGCAACATGTGCATAGATAAAAGAAGAGAGGTTTATTGTAAAGAGAATACACTACGACAAGACATGGAATCTGGTGGAGGTCTAGTAACTGCCAAAGCAAGGGTATTTGCTACCTTTCCACCAAGACCGGTGTGACACAAGGTCAATTTATATGGGAATTCTACGCTCAATCAAAAATATCCTGTAGACGCAGCTTAAGGCATAGTCAGGATCTTGTTTTCTCAAACCAAATGAGACTCTACCCTTTGGTGGAGCCTTGCTTGGGTCCCTCTCTGCTCAGACACAGGGGAACAAGAGTGCTTGATCAGGACTGATCGCTCAATCCACGAGCAAGCCTCGTTGCTGGGGCAAGTCACAGGTATCTCCTGTGCTCACTAAATATGGATACCAATATTGTCAGTCCACATAGGCTATAAGGAGTGTGGGACATTCCATTACAACAGATACTTCTGTCACACCTTGTGTTAGTGATAATAATATCATGGTTCCAAAATGATACTATCGTATCCTTTAAAGAGGTTACAAACAGACAAAGTGGTACTCGTGTGAAAGAACAGCAACACGTGCATAGATAAAAGAAGAGAGAATACACTACGACAAGACATGGAATTTGGTGGAGGTCTAGTAACTGCCAAAGCAAGGGTATTTGCTACCTTCCCACTAAGGCAGGTGTGACACAAGGTCAATTTATATGGGAATTCTAAGGTGGTACTTGAGTAAAAGAACAGCAGCATATGCATAGATGAAAAAAAAGAGAAGTTTATTGTAATGAAAATACATTACTGCAAGACAGGGAATCTGGTGACAGGCTAGTAATTGCTGAATCAAGCTACAGGTATCTCCTGGGCTCACTATATATGGCTATTAATATAGTCAGTCCACATAGGCAATAGAGAGTGTGGGACATTCCATTACAACAGTTTGTTAAGTAGGTTGTTTGCTGTTTTTGTCTATAGCACTTGTCAATCTAGCTATTATATTTGTATTATTGATGAGTATGTTACAGATAGAGTTTGGTAGGTCTCCTTGTGTATTTAAATGAGAACTAATTGTAATGTTACATCTCTCTGACCAGAGCCCTATAATCTGATGATTGCATAGTGCATGTAACTCTGAGTTGTGCTATAGATGCAGGATAATATATATATATATATATATATATATATAGTTGCCACAAATATCCTTAAATGCCTATAATTAATAACAGAAGCCACTGATTTATTCCAATGGCTTCCCATACTTAATAGTTCTTTTTTCATTCTATGCTTCTGCCTTTCTGCTTCCTGCTTTCCTGCATGCTGGAAATTCTCTTCAGTCGTTCCTGTATTTAAGAATTGTGGTGAACCCTCGGACCCATCCAACTATCACCCTATCAGTCTTCTACCGATATTCGGGAAAGTATTCAAGGCCATAATCAATGCTGAAATAGTTCATCATATCACTGCCCACAAACTCTTCTCTGAAAGGCAATATGGCTTCTGCTTTGCCAGGTCCACGGCCGACTTGCTAACAACCATAACAGAGTACACGCTACAGGCCCTTGATGAGTCTGACGAGGCTCGCACGGTTGCTCTGGACATCTCCAAGGCTTTTGACAGGGTTTGGCACTCTGGCCTCCTATGCAAGCTACGGGGTTATGGTATTACCGGTCGCCTGCTTGACCTAATCCAATCTTTCTTAAATAACTGCAAAATGAAGGTCGTTTTGAATGGGTGTGCCTCTTCATCCTACAGCACGAATGCTGGTGTCCCGCAGGGCTCTATCCTGGGCCCGACGCTCTTCCTTATTTTCATCAACAACCTCCCAGATGAGATCAAGTCCCAAGTAGGCATCTACGCAGATGACACTACAATATACTCCCGCACCAGTAAGAAACCTCTCGTGGTGGACAGATATAATCTTGCTGCTGACCTTGAACGGGATCTACACTCTGTGGTGAACTGGGGCAAGAAGTGGCTTGTCAACTTCAATTCGTCTAAGACCAAGCTGTTGTCTGTCAACCATTACAGGCAACCTCTCCTGCCTCCCATAAGCATGGACCAAGCGATTCTCCCTGAGAGCAATACACTATGCCTCCTCGGCCTTACTCTGTCCTCAGACCTCAAATGGAACCACTATATTGAATCCATAGCAAAATCTTCTACTAAGAAGGTTGGGTCACTATGTCGATCCAGGATGTCTTTTCCACCTGAATCCATCCTGCATATATACAAGTCAACCATTCATCTGTGCATGGAGTACTGCTGCCATTTATGGTCAGGCGCCCCTGCCGTTCTCCTCAGTGTTCTCGACAGGCTCCAAAGGAGAGTCTGTAATGTGATAGGTACTGATCGGGCGGCTCGACTGCAGCCACTTCCCCACCGTCGAAATGTGGCCTCCCTTTGTCTGTTCTATAAATACTTTCATGGCTTCTGCTTGGACGAACTTAAGTCACTGATGCCTCCTCAACAGGTGTTTACTCGTGCTACCAGACTGGCAACTGGGTCCCACCCATTCACAGTCAGGTTAGCCAAATGCAGACGACAATTCTACTCCTGCAGCTTCTTCTCTCTCACTTCCCGCCTGTGGAACTCGCTCCCATATTCTTGTTTTCTTCATGGCTACAACCTCCAGAAATTTCAGTGCAAAGTCAATACTCATCTACTAACCACTGGACTCTAGCTCTCTCACCACCCCCGTATAACCGTCCCTTTCTCTCCACCTATGTATCTGTCATCGCACCTGCATTTTCAGCTTTCTATTGCTCCTTTCTAACTAGTTTGTACTCCTCACTCTTTCCTAATTTTTTACAGTTATGTAGCCCCCTGCACATCAGTGGCATTTCTGCCTTGCTCGGGGTGAAATGATAAAAAAAAAAAAATGCTTGTTCACGTGTGACATCATGAGCTTGATGCGACGTTCGCTTCCAGTGTTTTATATGCATGTGTTTGTTGTTGCTTGGAAATCTTCAATGTAAACAAAAACAGTTTATCATTATCAATTGTCTGTGGTTATAATATATAATGTAATTTGACATCTTTGAAAATGGCTTATGTAAGTCGAAAGTTTAGATTGGATTATTAAAAAATTATGTATTAATATTGTAATTTTCTTTCTTCATTTAATGATAATGCTATTAAGCTTATCAGAGAATATGAAAACAATTGACATAAAATAAATAAACACTTGTCTATATTATTTAATGAAACATGCATTAATGAAAAAACACTGCCTAAATACACAATATATATATATATATATATATATATATATATATATAAATGTATGATCATCACACACAAGTATAGATATGTATATGTAAATATGATGAGACAAAGTAAAAAATTTATTAATGACACATTTCGCTGAGAGAATCTGCTCTCTTTGGCTACCTCAGGTTAGAATGAAAGAAAGACAAAACTGTGAAGAAAATGCCTTGGGATATCTGATTATAAGTGGTGACCATAAATCAAATTAAATTTCATTATCTTATCACCTCCAATGTCAACACTTGAGAATGTCCATCTGCCTGCTTTTTACTTTATTTTATCTATATCTGTATTAGAACCATTTGATGTTGTTGGATTTTAAATCAGTCCACTGAGACTAGATGTAGACTACTGGCCATAATTATTAGGCAAACCCAGTGTTTAAAAAAAAATGATGTATTTCATACTATTTTTTAGTATTTATTGCCAAGTGTATGATTGTAAATCAAAATAGAATGGTTCTTTTGGTAATACTGCACTATAACATATGCATCAAATGAATTTATAAATATTTAATAATTACCTATATTGCAGTTTCATCAATGAAAGAATGAAGAAAATTTAGGGGGATTTGGATGAGTTCATCTTTGCTTCCTTGCTTTGTAAAATTTTGCAAAGTAATAATAACAAAAGAACCATTCTGTTTTCATTTGGCAATAAATACTAAATTATGGCCGGTAGTGTATATATATATATATATATAATCTACAGGGTGCGATGGGTAAATTGTCGCTATTTGCCTTGTAAAATTTTGCTAAGTAATAATAACAAAAGAACCATTCTGTTTTCATTTGGCAATAAATACTAAAAATTGTATGAAATCTATCATTTTTTTTTATAAAAACTGGGGTGGCCTAATAATTATGGCCAGTAGTGTATATGTCATGATTCTAGGCAGCAGTCTTTCCTTAATATAATTTTGATGATTGAAAATGATAAACAAGGAATGTTTAATTTTATTTTTAAACTATGCTTCATTAATGGCCAAAATTATGGTTGAATGCACATTACCACTAACACTTGGACTATATTTACATTTACTGGACCCTGTTGTAGAGTCTCTTGTATATAAAAAAAATGTTAGCTGAAAAATTTAATTTTTAATTTAATTTTAAGAGTTAAATGTTTGTTTTTCCTATATCTTTTTCTTTTCTTTTTTATTTCTAGTAAATTTAATTTCTGGAAGAATGCTCAGACGTCACCTGCATAATCGAATTTACCTGATTCCAGGAATCCTGCATATGATGACATCTTTATGTTTCTTGATCTACTGCATTCGGCATTTTCACTCAACCACATTCATTGTGTTCCCTTCTCTTGCTCTGGTATCTTCTATTCTGGTAAGTTTTCAACATTTTTTTACTTTCATATATTATG
Source organism: Ascarosepion bandense (assembly GCA_037127315.1). Classification (NCBI taxonomy): domain Eukaryota; kingdom Metazoa; phylum Mollusca; class Cephalopoda; order Sepiida; family Sepiidae; genus Ascarosepion; species Ascarosepion bandense. The sequence goes on along the minus strand of JBBBDQ010001148.1, from coordinate 6,343,566 downwards.
CTTAAAGACAAAATTGCTGCAATGACTTATCCATATCGAGATGTCCTGTGACTCATTAGAGAGGTAGGGGCACCACATGTACTGCAGCTACAGTAAAAGTGGAATTTCTTTGGGCAAGATAGCCTGACAGATCCCAACCCTCTTCAGGCTGGTTTGAATTCAGAATTTTCTTTCTCCTAGACCGGTTGCCACCCAAGGCTATAGAACCCAGTCTGTCCTATTATTTTACCCATAACTTGAGGAAGAAGAGATGGATTCATACCTTTCTCAAGGTTATTAGCATGTATCCCAATGTTTTAGCCATTCTGCCACCTTAGTCTTCTTCAAGTGTCCATCTATCCAAGTAACCTTCAGGGAATTTGAAATTAACACTTTATTCAGTCTAAGGGAGTAAATTGTTCTTATTCAACTCTCCATGTCTAGGATTACTTCCTCTTGTTCTTATTTAACATTAGTCAGTCATAAGAGTTCTCTCCAGCTATTTAACCCATAGCTCAAGGGAAAAGAGATGAATCCATATCAAGATGTCCCATTAGAGTCATAGGAACACCACATGTACTGCAGCTACAGTAAAAGTGGTATTTCTTTGGGTAAGATAGCCTGGCAGATCCCAACCCTCTCCAGGCTGGTTTGAATTCCAATTTGAATGCAATTCTGCCACCTTAGCCTTCTTTAAGTGTCCATCTTCTCCGGGCTGATTTGAATTCAGAGTTTTCTTTCTCCTAGACCGGTTGCCACTCAAGGCTATAGAACCCAGTATGTCCTTAAAGACTTATATTTTAGTACAAAAAGTTCAGTTTATTTCCTTAACTAGTACTTTTCATTTCTACCTAAAAATACACTTAACTGATTGATTTGATTTTTTACAGTTTATCAACTCTTTGTTGGTTATTTATAGTCAAAACATGTTTTGAATTATAAAAATAATTCTTTTTTTATGGCAAGTAAATATTGCGTAAACAAATTCTTGAGATAACAGTTACAGAATTTCCAGGTACATGCACTACTGTTTAAGCCATACATGGAGGAGGAAGGGATTGATTCACACATTTCCTAAGGATATTGAATAAGAGGAAAACAGCCCAAATAGAAGTCTACTAAGTTCAGTTTGGTCAAACTCTGAAATAATGATTGACTGATTTGTGTTTTATCAATCTTTTGTAGGTTATTTAAAGCCAGAAAATACTTTTAGATAGTAAGATTGTGGATTCATACTTTTCCCAAGGGTATTTGCACATAAATGAATATAATGAATCAAATTGGAATTGGAACTTAGTTGCCTGTTTATCAATTGCATCACCCACATATCCAAGCTTACAGCACCTAGTGATTGCAAGTAGCCACAAATCTAGCTACTGACCAGGCTTTATGTTGCTTAACTTTTTTCATTGTAAGATACGTCAAACTCTAGACAACAGTAATGGAGTAAGAATATATAATGTCAGTATCAACAGTTAATGCGTCCTCTACAGAAGAAAGGTTTATTCTCTCAGTTTGCATTTTCCCCATTGCGGGCATTATTATATCCATGATATTATGACACCTTATTTTACAGACAGAATAGAATAATTGAGAGAAAAGTAATGACAATCATGTTTTGTTCTTAGAGTCTTATGCCACTAAGTCATAAGTTGAATAAGAACAAAAATAGGGTCTTACTTATAATAATTGCTAGTAGAGCTGGAGATTTTTGTGTGTTTCTAGAGAAACCATATTTAGGGTTCCAGATTAAAGTGAGTTGAATTCATCTACTATGTCATTAGCAAAGACATATTTCCCTTAGACAAGGAAACAGCAAGTTGTGGGTTCTTCCCAAATTGAGAACTGCGAGTTGGAGATAATTTCTATATCTGGTAAAGATATATTTCTAAAGACAAAAACTTGTAAAATACTAGAGGAAGAAGATTTAGCCTCAGCCCTTAGATTATAGAGCTATGGTCAGAGAGATGTAGCATTACAATTAGCCTCAGGCTCAGAAAAAAAAAGAACTGCTTGGTTTGAAACTGAATGAAGCACTGATCACTGTTGTCACTCTATGAACTTACAGCATTAAGTGGCTGTCATGTGACCCAGCTGAATTCATCTCAACCAAAGGGAGATAATTGACTTTTGTATTCCTACAACAGTAAATTAAAATGATTTGAGCTTAACTCTAGAAGACAATTAAAGAGGACTGTATTGTTACGGTTACCATTCATATAAAATGTTTTTATTGTGATACTAGTTGAATAAAACAGACAAAATTTGGTGGTGATAATTATGAGCAGGTTTTATTTATTGACGAACCTGACACTTGCAGGATATACTGAAGGCAATAGAGGCATAAAATGTTTACCCACTCCCTCACAAGAGTGAGTTGTGACACAAGGTCAGTTTTTAAAGTGGGGAACACAAGCGTGGACACTCGGTTCAAAGTTCAAATATTCTCCAACTACCGCTGACACAGCAACTCAAGAGAGGTGTGAGGAAAATACGTAATAAGCTTGTGTAATTGAATGTCAGAACAGGGAAAGGAAGGCTTATTGCCTTATCAGACAATCCTATAAAATAACTGAAGTTAAGCAACATCAAGCCTGATCAATATCTAGATACATGACTGCTTGGGAATACCAGATGCTCAAAGTATAGATGTGCAGGTGGTGTAATAGATAATGGCTGAGAATTTTTAATTAGAGAGCCAATTTCCAATTCCCATTGAGTTCATTATATTTGCTTACATTTTCCTTTCAGAAATTTATGAATCCACCTCTTCTTTCCCAGATATGGGTTAATTAGTAAGAACTTATATCACTAAACCATTCTTATTTCAAAAAAACAAATTTTTACAATCTAAAAATATTTCCTGGTTTAAAAAATAATCATTTTAAAGACTTTCTTGCAACCATTAAGTTCTAATATTGTTTTGAGAATTCCAGAACTCTTCAGTTCCAAAAAGTGGTCAGGTACTGGCTGCTACTATTCTATTGTACTACCAACTTTGACTGCAAAATTGAATTTAAAATACCCAACATTCCTCATTCACATGTATGTGTAGTTACTAATCCCTTGTTCCCTGTTTAGGACGTGGTTTCCGGCTTTCTCTTTTCCCATCTTCTCACTTTGTTTTCTTGTTTTGTTTTCAATTGGAGTAGATAGATCTATCTATCGCCCGGTTCACACTCCACCCATGTCTATTGAACAGGTTAAGAGGCTCATCCCTTGTTCCCTGTTTAGGATATGGTTTCCGGCTTTCTCTTTTCCGATCTTTTCACTATTACATAGCCCCCTGCACATCAGTGGCATTACCGCCTTGCTTGGGGTGATATGATTAAAAAAAAAATAAAAATAAAAATAACATGCAAAGGGTTAATAAGTGTAGAAAATGAATGAATCAATCAAGCAAATAGAAGGAAAAGTGAAAAAGACAAATATTGTTAAGAACTACAAATGATAGGAAGTAGTGGAGAGTCATGATCGACTACATTCTGAAGAGATATGGTGCATAAAAGAAGAATATAATGGAGTGTATACAATTAAAGAATTCATGCTAATGATTGACATGCAAATATTTGATTCTAATATTGATGAAAAGGATTTTATTTAAATATTAACATAAAAGAACATTAAAGTTTAAGCTGAAGAGACAGATTTCTGTTATATTAGAATTTTTTGCAACACACCAACAAATGTTGAAATTCTCAGAGTATTTTATATTGGCGTTATCACTAACATGTTTTTAAAAAAACTCTACATTTCGTTCAATTTCACAAACCAATCAATGAAATTTGAATAAGCTGATTTGTTTGAAAAAATACTTTGTCAATGTGGTGACTCGTTTACATATGAAAGCACAAAGACTATTAATAGCTACAGCTGTTACCCTTGAGGCATACTACTTCCCACGAATAGATAACACTACACAACAGATAGAAAAACTTGTCCATGTTGTTGAGATGAGGTAGTATTTACACAATTTACATTATTTGGACTATTGTCCTCATCTTTGTTGTCATTTGTATGATATTTCAACTGCTGTATGCTCCAACCTTCTTCAGGTGCTAGGAATTTTGAACTGAACCCTTTATTACAATCACTGAGGTATATCATTGTCACTCCTTGCGTAGCGCCTTAAGGACACATGGCCCAGTGGATATAGACGTTGGTTAGTTCCAATGATTTGATCCAAAAAAGTTGTGAGTTCAATACCAGGCTACAGCAGTGGTGAACAGTAACTTAGAGGGTTAGAGGGAGATAACTCATGACTACCAAAAGAGGCTCTATGCAAAGAATTAGGATGATGTGCAACAATCATAAATAAAGGATGTCATTTTAAATTAGCCTTCATCATGAACTGTACAAAATAACATTCCTTCATCATTGATCAGGCCCTGAACTATTGCCACTCACAATAAATGAATGTCTTCACAGAGAAACATCCTGTCTTGAGAGATTATTTGGCTTTAAACTCACTCCTGACCTCAAGTGGAGCTTGTACATACTAAGGATACAGATGGTTGGCTCCCTGTACCACTCCAGTAAGTATCTGACTCCACATGCTATCATTTACCTTTACAAGAGCTGAATTAGATCAAAAATGGAGTTCTTGGGTAGAAGCTACCCAGACTACACTCACCAGCCTTGGTAGAATCCAAAAGCATTCTTGCAGGTGGCATATATATATATATATATATATATATATATATATATATATATCACTCCTTGATTCTGACAGCTCTAGCCTTCCTGGGAAGAGCCCACCATCACACATATCTTCTATCATTCCCTCCATATTCTATTGTCATGATGTAAGCTCTACCAAAACAGCTTCTTCCCATGAGCCATCCACTAATCTGTGGAACTGGCATCCAGGAGGATGTTTCTCAGGCCACTACAATTTTTCCTAGTGTTAACTTATCTTCCCCACCTATCCATACAAACTGCCTCATAATGTAACCCTTTATCTTGAATGGCTCCTGGGCCTTGTACAGGGTGACTCTTACTGTAAAAAAATCAATCTGTGGGTTAAATGTTGGACAAAACCACTTAAACGTTTGCAAAATGTTTGAAATTTTCATTTTTTCTTCAACTGAATAGATTTTGTGTGGGAATTATATTCCTAACTTTTTATGGCATTTGCTGAAATTTATAGTACATATAATGAGGAAAGATGGCTAAGAGAATTTGGCACTCACAGGATATATAAAAAGCAAGACAGGTAGAAAAAACATTGAGTAACACAAGCTTAAAGTGTGAATAGATGATTGAACATGAACTGGTAGGGATATTAAAAAGACAAACATGTTTAGAGCTACAAAGGATAGGAAGTTGTGAAGAGCCATAACATCCCACATCCTGAAAGGACTTGACATATAAAAGAAGATTAGATTCATTCTTTCAATTCACACCCACTCCAAGTATGGAGCTTTTATGGTGCAGTACACTTATTATTTTTGCAAATCATTTTCTCAAATAATTATTCTGTTCCATGCTATGTTTATAAAATGTACTAGCAGTATAGCCCTGGCGTTGCTCAGGTGTAATGAAAGCTTTTATATGTATATTATCAATTTTCTGCATTATTGTAAGAACTGCATCCTTGAAACTTCTGAATATCATTTCTTATGTCTTTGTCTATGAGTGTATCAAATTTGATTAAAATTGGACCACTCCTTCTATAACCTGATTTTTTTGATTATCGATTTTCAATATTTATTGGGTGTACCTCGAGACAAAACCTAGCTAAGAACACTCGTAGACACTTATAGTACAACTGTGTAAATTTTCAAGAAAATCAGTTCAACCGTTTCGGAGTGTATAGGTAACAGACACACACACACACACACACACACACACACACACACACACACACACACACACAGACAAAGTTCCATTTATAAATAAGTTTAGATAGATTTAGATTTAGATATATAAAAATTCCTGACAGAATATTTATTTATATTTATTATTTTCTATTTAGTTTGGTTTGTTTTGTTTGTTATAGCTCCTTTAATGGTTTGTTTAATGGCATAGCAACACCCTTATGGGTCCTTTAATGGTTTACTTAATAGCATATCAACATACTTATGGTTCCTTTAATGGTTTGCCTAATGGCATATTAATATCTTTATGGATTCTTTAATGGTTTATTTTATGGCATATCAGCATTCTCTTGGGTTCTTTAATACCCTAATCTGATTAACTTTTAAATGCTTACCTATTTATTTATTTTGTTTTACAGCTTATCAACCTCAATAGGTTATTTAATGCTGGCAAGATTTTTAGAATAGGTTTGTATGAATAGAATATGTATTCTTTGTAAGAAATTCATTTGTAGATCAGGTTTCATTGACACATTTTTGTAAAGAGGGTTTTTGTTTAAAGTCAAATATATTGATGGTAATAGTTTTTTTTATTTCAGAACTGCATTTTTGGTGTTCTTTTTTTTTAATGTATTTCTGGTAATATTGTTTTAAATGTATTGCTGGTAATTTATTTTTGTGAAAAATGTATTGCTGGTAATATATATATTTTTTAAATGTATTGCTGGAATTTTTATGATAAAAATTTATTTTTATGCTTTCATAGTGTATTGACACCAGTTTGGGGGTTAACTATTTGTCCATAGCTACCAACCCAGGTCAGGGTGGACCTAAGAGCAACAACAATTAAGAGGTGGTTCCATGCTCATCAAAATCTCCTGATCAGAGGTCTTGTTGCCAGATGTCATTTATCATCATACCCAGGACAGTCAGTGCTTGATTACAATCAGGACTATTCATTTAGCATATTTATCGACAGCCATAATCAGTGCATAGGTCTAATGAACCTTCCATCATGATATAGCACTGTCCTGATTTATGATATGGATTACCCCACTCTACGACATCCCAATTTTTATAAGATAATGGATCATTATTTAAAATAAACACAATGTCTTTGAATACAAATTAGAGACATGTCATAATAGATCATTACATCTTAAATAAATTAATAATGTTTTATTATCCAACTTTGTTCGTATTAGAGCTTCTAAAACAAATGCCAAGCAGTACAGCACACTGTTTCTAAATTTCTGCTGTAGTGAATTGTATCATGGTGCTCTTTTTGTTACAGATGGTGCAAAATAGACTTTACTATACTGTACAGTCAACAAAATCAAAAAGAAACAATACGCTTGTGCAAAATTAAAAATAATGATATATTACTTATCATACCAAGCAAATGTAGGTAGAAAAAAAGCAAATGTTGGTAACATAGTGTTATGATGAAACACACTTATTCCTCAGATAATGGACTCTCCCTCCTATATTAATAAGAGTTAACAGGAAGTTAAATCGAGAAGTTCTTGGGAAGTTTTTCTGTTTTTTCGCCTTAAAGTTAACTTAGCTAGGTTATGATTGCTCATTGATCCTTTTTTCTTTTGGTCCCCAGTTTTCTTTTAGTTTAATCCCCCACCCCTTCCCACTTTAGGTGTTCAGCAATGTTAGTTCTCCGGTGGATGCGTGGCATCTTTCGTTATTTTTCAAGTGTGCTTTTCGTTTTTGTTATGGTGTTTAAATGTGTGAGTGATTGTGTGAGTAATTGCTGATTGGATTAGTGGTATTTATTGTATTCATAAAGCCGCACATTATTTTTTGTCCGGGGAACTGACTTTTCTGTCACAATATTAGAGTAGTAGGGGCTTTTATTACTAATATGATTTTATTTAGTTTCTTGTAAACATTGTATTTCATTGTATATAAGCATTGGGGAATTTTTAAATGTTGTTATTTTCTGCCCCTGCCCTCCACTGAAAATTGTACATATGGGAGTTAAGTAGGACTACATAGAGCACCTGAGGTATTATGGTACGTAAAAATGTGGTATTATGGTGTAAGGTTTATTGAAAGTGAATAGCTAAGTTAAATTAGGACAGATGAAGATCAGCCTTCCCCATCCCCAATTTTGGCCTTGTGCCACATTTTTTGTAAATATACAAAAATAAATATTGAAGTTGGGAAGTTCATAGGAGTTCTAGAGAGTTCTTTAGAGTTTGGCAGCTTCCAGACAGTTTCATTGATCTAATTTAACTCAAAAGAAACGAGTCCACCCATGGTATGGTTTTCAGAAAACTTTGCAATAGTACTGCTTGCTGTGATCATCTCTACAGTCTATTATCAAGAAGTCTTCTTCTTCTTCATGCTGTAGGCAATTATGGACTTCCATTTATCCCTGTCTCTTGTCACTCTTAATATCTTTCTTCTTGGCAACCCGACTCCGTCATCCATTTGCTCAAGCCTATCAAATATGTCTTGCACTGCTTTTCCCTGTCTCTCTTTTCTTCTATCCATTCTGTGAGTATTAGATTCTCTAGGCCCTCTTTTCTCAGGAACCTCAGCTGTCTCTTCCTGATGTTAATTATGAGCTTTCTTTTCGTTTGTATCCTATCCAACACTTCATCATTGCTCACATACATTGTACCTGCAGCATTCTTTTAAGAATTCACCTCTTTGATAAATAAACTATGATGAAATTCAAGTATGTCTCATCTTATATTGCTTATATTTAGTTCTACAAAGTAGGACATGACAACTTGTTTTTTGTTCTACGTATAAGTATTTAATAAACCTGTAGGGTTTGATACATTCACACTCACACACACATGGTCATTCAGTGTTCATGTGATAACCCTAGTTTACCATGCAAACGGTATGCTGATATAAGCCGGGGAGCGTCACGTGTTACACCAGTTAGGGATTTCATCCTGGGCGAGAGCAAACATGTTTATTACCTAACTCACACATACACATGTGCACTAATTGCAGGTAGCAATTAGTGGCGCAAATGTTTATTTCTCACCAGCATGCATACACAATACTAAAAAACTGCAAGTGGAAACAGACATTAACAGTATGTACATTAACTTTATTCAAACAGAACTTTGTTCAATTTAATCTTCTATCAAACATTTACGTTTCTCTCCAGACAAAGGGAAAGAACTTTTCTTTCCTTATTTGATTTGCATACTTTCAACTCTATGTAACCTTTGTTGATATATTGTGATTACTTTCGCCTTTTTGTGTTTCCTTATTTCCTGTGTTATTTCATGATCCAAGTTACACCGAGTTGACTCGTAAACATAAATTAGTAATGGCTTCTTCGTCATCCACAAACCTTTTCTTAGTTTTCTCTACCTAGTCTTCTGTTCCTTTGATACTCTTTCTGAATATGACCTTCCTAATTCTCAGCTATTTTCAACAAAAACAACATTACAATATATCCATACAGTTAAATTTCTGCACCTGTTTTATTTTGACATCCCCAGTATGTAACTCATAACTTGAAATGTCTCTTTTACTGACAACTATGCATTCAACTGATAGTCCTTTTTTTCTTGTTTTCCTTGGCTACCTTGTCTAATAGTACTTGCACTGAGTCTGTCATCAGTATAATATCATCTACACATATTATACTGTTAAAGTTATGTCAACCAATGATAAATTCTGTTAAAATCTCTTTATTATTTATTTTAAAAGTTGGGTAATACTGACCTCTACACAATGATGTAAGTTTGTACTAAACTGCCAAATAGAGAGAATGAAGATATGTCTGATTAAAAATCTGTATTCAATTTCCTCAGCAAAGAGAAAGAGCTCTACATGAATGAAATTAACAAAAAGGATACTGCAATTGAAAGGCATTGAAAAAGAATGCAGTGGAAAGGGAGGTAATATTGATGATGCAGAGTGTTAAAAGTTAAAGTTATAAATCTGGAATTCTTATATAAGTTGTGAATTGAATATGGAAAATTTATTTTCCGTTTCACTGCTGAATAGACCTTGTCTTGAATTACTAATGCTACTGTAGACTGTATTGAATTTATGAATAAACAAAAATGCAAACACAATAATCCAAGATAGAGTATTGATATACAATGATCTCTAACCTCCTGGTGAACAAATCGTTGGTCAAAGTATTCCGGACTTCAACTCAATAAAACTGTTGTATGATATCAACAATGAAAATGCATTGAAATAAGTGCATTGCTAAGAAAGAATATTATGTTAAAAATTATGATTTGTTAAATAAATTTTTTATCATTAGACTTTATGATTTTATGATAAATCTTTATATTTTAATTTTGTGTATTTTTTATTTTTTCAAAGTGTAATGCAACCTGCACAACATATGATTTGCTTCAAATATTTTTACCAACATTGTTAAAAAAATTTTGTATCTTTTAACAGGTCATGCAACTAATATAACATATTGCTTTTTTATGTTTGTAAATAATTATGCAGATATTGCCGGGTGCAATTCTTTCAATTGTGATTGGTGTATTTTTCTGCAATGCAAAGAAGATGCATAAACTGGTGAGTAAAGATCTAATTAAAAAGCAAACAAGTCACAATTATCTTATTACATTATTATTTTCAACGAATGCACCTTATAAAAATATTCATTCAAAATTTAGATTGAGATGAAGAACCAGAGTAATTAATAAAGATATTTGTGGGCTGAATATTTAATTGAGGAAAATTAAGCAAAATCACTTCCTCTTTAACATTTTGTAATTTAAGATTAGTCATTGAATATTCCTGCTCAGTAACACATACATTCTTTCAATTAGATTAAAAAAAAACAAATGACTCAATTTTTAGCACATTGACTAAATATGTGATGCCAAATATCAATTACTAGCAGTATAGCCCGGCGTTGCTCGGGTGTAATGAAAGCTTTAAAACTAATCCATGGTCCTGGAGCTCAGACACTTTGGATGTTGGCACAAAAGACTAAAAAGCAATAGTTGTTTCCAGTTAAAGTGAAACCGTAGACTGAAAGAAAAATGAATGGATGTAAGTCAAATTTTGATTTCCTGGTATTGATATCAATTAATTTTTTTTTCATCATAAACTGAATTTTGAAGGCTAAATAAGTCCTCTGAGTAAATGGTATCATGGCTGAGACTAAGAATGACAATTATATCTACTTAGAGCCAAACCTGAAGAAAAAACTAAAATAAAAGGGGTGAAAAAAATACAGACATACAGGCAGATAAACAGACACACACACAAACATCTTGCCTTTTATATATATATACATATATTATCGATTTTCTGCACTATTATAAGAACTGCAACCTTGAAACTCCTGAATATCGTTTCTTATGTCTTTGTCTATGAGCGTATCAAATTTGATTAAAATCGGACCACTCTTTCTATAACCCGATTTTTTTGATTATCGATTTTCAATATTTATGGGGGGTACTTAAACACAAAACCTAGCTAAGAACACTCGCAGATGCTTATAATACAATTGTGTAAATTTTCAAGAAAATTGGTTCAGCCATTTTGGAGTCTATAGGTAACGGGGACACACACACACACACACACACGACAAAGTTCCATTTATAAATAAGTTTAGATTAGATCCCATGCTTGGTCTTTTCGTATACATTTTCATCTGTATTCAGATTTATTGCAGTGATACTTTTAATATTAAAAGAATTTTGAGACTTGAAGCTATTAATCAAGTAACAAAAATTTTATATTGCCTAAGTTAACTATTATAAAATTGACATTTGAAAATAAGTTTCATAATTGACCTCTGGCAGTCAAAATTTTAGCCAATAAAATTCACTTTATTAAAAAAAGAGAAAAAAATGTCTAAATATTACACTACATCTCATGTTCTTGTATTATATACAAGAAACAAAATACCACACGCTTAACCAAGAATTTGTAATGAGTTCTGACAAGAAATTGTCTAAAAATGCCTTTACATAACAAATATCTGAACTTATTTATAAATAGAACTTTGCTTGTGTGTATGTATGTATCTGTGAGTGTGTGTCCGTTATGTATAGACACCAAAACGGCTAAACCGATTTTCTTGAAAATTTACACAGTTGTACTATAAGCGTCTGCGAGTGTTCTTAGTTAGGTTTGTGTTGAGGTACCCCCGATAAATATCGATAATCAGAATAATCAGGTTATAGAAGGAGTGGTCCGATTTTAATCAAATTTGATACACTCATAGACAAAGGCATAAGAAATGATATTCAGAAGTTTCAATGTTGCAGTTCTTATAATAGTACAGAAAATCGATAATATATATATATAAAAGGCAAGATGTTTGTGTGTGTGTGTCTGTTTATCTGCCTGTATGTCTGTATTTTTTCTACCCTTTTATTTTATTTTTTGCTTTGGGTTTGGCTCTAAGTAGGTATAATTGCAGTTCTTAGTCTCAGCCATGATACCATTTACTCAGAGGACTTATTTAGTTTATGATGAAAAGAACTTATTTGATATCGATACCAGGAAATCAAAAATTGACTTACATCCATTCATTTTTCTTTCAGTCTATGGTTTTGCTTTAACTAGAAACAACTTTTTAGTCTTTTGTGCCAACGTCCAAAGAGTCTGAGCTCCAGGACCATGGATTAGTTTTAAAGCTTTCATTACACCTGAGCAACGCTGGGCTATACTGCTAGTAATTGATATAGTAAAATAATTTTTCTCTGAGTTTATATATCTTTACTATATATATAATAATAAGAATGAATATAAGTTTTGATATATTTGTTTACAAAATACTATCTGTGATACCATAGATTATATAAGTATCACATATTAAAATAACTTCTGTAAGTAATTTGCACTGAATTTCTATATATACTGTGTTATTATATATATATATATGATAAAGAAAGTGAATAGAAGTTTGTGTGATTTTTTTTAATAAATCCTACCTGTGTAACTATTTTTTCATAATCAACACTATTTTCTTTTCAGAAAAAAATCCATATGGTCTTTGCCATAATCACTACTTCTGTCCATGGTATATTTCTACTGGGGCTTGTTGTCCTTATATTTATGGAAGAATTTGTGAGTAAAATTACATTTTAAACTTTTTAAATATTTATTTTAATCTATATCAGTGACAATGTATTGGGTTGGTTGATTGAGGTCACTAGTGGTGATGTTGAAAACTTGATTTAGTCAGTGTTGTGAGCGAATTCTAAAAAGCAGATGAATTGGTAAATGAAAACTGGGTAGCTCCCATAATAGAATAAAAGGGCTATCCAGCATAAGAATTATTGCAGATGAGAATAGTACTACTAATAGTACTAATCCATAAGTGAGATGGTATTTACCACCTTCCCAACAAGGCAAGGATTTAGTGCTCTTAAGCTCAGCCAAAAATATCCCATAGACCCATCTTAAGGCTGGGTCAGACTTTTGTTTTTTCACTCCATACAAGAATTTACCCTTTGATGAAGGCTCATTTGGATTCCGCTCTGCTTGGAAGTAGAATGTTTAACAAGAGGGGAGCCTGATCAAGAATGATCCCATAACTTAATCCATATGTGAGACTCCCTAGTGAAAATGCTCTTGCTCATTTATTCATGATAGACTTAGTCCACCATTTCAAACATACGCACCGTAATGGGGGTGCTAGAGGGTGTCGTCAGTGATGTCATCACAAGGATCACTAGGGGGTTTTGGGTCTTTCAACATCATACCTCCCTCACCGCGCCGACCCGACCAGAGATGATCAGTTTCTGGCCCACCCTTGATAAGTGCTTTCAGACATTGGAAAATTATGTTTAGGCCCGGTACGAAACCCAAAAAAGTAAAAGATCATAAAAGTGATACGTTCAAGATTGATGCAGACACCATATCACCATCGTAATATCATTCAAATTGTAATTCAAACATACGCACCGTAATGGGGGGCACTAGAGGATGTCGTCAGTGATGTCATCGCGAGGATCACTAGGGGGTTTTGGGTCTTTCAACATCATACCCACCCCACCAGACTGACCCGACCAGAGATGATCAGTTTCTGGCCCACTCTCGATAAGCGCTTTCAGACACTGGAAAATTATGTTTAGGCCCGGTACGAAACCCAAAAAAGTAAAAGATCATAAAAGCGATACGTTCGAGATTGATGCAGACACCATATCACCATCGTAATATCATTCAAATTGTAATTCAAACATACGCACCGTAATGGGGGGCACTAGAGGATGTCGTCAGTGATGTCATCGCGAGGATCACTAGGGGGTTTTGGGTCTTTCAACATCATACCTCCCTCACCGCGCCGACCCGACCAGAGATGATCAGTTTCTGGCCCACCCTTGATAAGTGCTTTCAGACACTGGAAAATTATGTTTAGGCCCGGTACGAAACCCAAAAAAGTAAAAGGTCATAAAAGCGATACGTTCAAGATTGATGCAGACACCATATCACCATCGTAATATTCAAATTGTAATTCAAACATACGCACCGTAATGGGGGGCACTAGAGGATGTCGTCAGTGATGTCATCGCGAGGATCACTAGGGGGTTTTGGGTCTTTCAACATCATACCCACCCCACCAGACTGACCCGACCAGAGATGATCAGTTTCTGGCCCACCCTCGATAAGCGCTTTCAGACACTGGAAAATTATGTTTAGGCCCGATACGAAACCCAAAAAAGTAAAAGATCATAAAAGCGATACGTTCGAGATTGATGCAGACACCATTATCACCATCGCAATATCATTCAAATTGTAATTCAAACATACGCACCGTAATGGGGGGCGCTAGAGGGTGTCGTCAGTGATGTCATCGCAAGGATCACTAGGGGGTTTTGGGTCTTTCAACATCATACCTCCCTCACCGCGCCGACCCGACCAGAGATGATCAGTTTCTGGCCCACCCTCGATAAGCGCTTTCAGACACTGGAAAATTATGTTTAGGCCCGGTACGAAACCTTGCAAATGCTTCCGATTGACAACAGTCAGAGCCACTTTCCATAGTGGTCATAAAGGGTGCTGGGATATTCCATTATAACATTGATATATTATCATATTTTTTATGTTCCCTCTTAGAATGTTTTCTATTGCTTTCTGAAATATGGTACTTGCTATTTTCACCCTGTATCACATTCATGCACACCCAAGTAAACCTTTTTGGTGCATTAATAGTTGTGATTTTCTTAAAATTATATCAATTTGGATTTTGTGATAAACAGTTTTAAAATCAATTTTCAAAAGAATTTAATTCTGGCTAATGCAGTTAGTGCAGTATCACTGTTTGGATTGATTGATTGATGTTGTTATAAAACTGAATATCATATCTCTTCTGATTTACAGTCACTTACTGAAAACATTAAAAATCTGCATAGCACACATAAAAATTTTAACTTTGAATTGGATTTCTGCATTCTGTCTCAGAAACCCATTAAAACAGGCTCCCAGTTTCACTTGCTAAATACTGTTGTTTGATTATTTCATAAATGGAAGTGTTATGTTCTTACCTATGCCTGCACAGCTGGATTGCTAACATGACAAATTTCTTCTTTCCTCACACATATATGTGAAAATATTAATCAGTGAATGAGAACCCTGGAAGACATATGTGGAAATCAAACCTGAGAAATCTATCAAGCTTACACAAAGTTTAATTTTGCTATATAAATCGCCAAGTAAATTAGATTCGTCAGAAGGGCTTACAGGCTGTTATGGAGCTGGTCAATCAGCAACACCCCTGCCTTGCTTTATCATCCACCATCATGTCAAGTTTTTATCCCTCTTTCTCACATATTGTCAGCAAAGAAGAAAGAAGGAACAACCCATCAACGTCACAATTACTACTACAGAAGGCAAATGAGAATATCACAGAGCTACCAACTACCCACTTCATTCTTCAAGTGACACATATTTGTTCCTTTTCCTCTTCTCTCAACCATCCATCGCCTTCTCTCTAAGGACAACAGCACACATCCTTGTAAACATTACATACAATTACAGACGGCCAGCCTAAAACAAATTCATACCAACATCTGATGCCCATCAGGTAACAATTAAGGACAACCAAATTTGTAAACCACTCGTCTGTATTTATCCAATAAACGAGATAAATTTATGTCTGACTCTGTCATAATTCTTCTTCAAACCATATGCTTGTTTATAACAGTGTGTTTGGTTTTTATGGCTTAGCGACCTTATGCAGGTTATTTAAAGCCAAAATATATTTTTAGATTGTAAGAACTTTTTGAAAAACAATAAATTAGTTCTTACCTTTTCCAAGAGTATTTGCACATCAGTGAATATAAAAACCTGACTCATTTCATTGGTACAGCGTTTGGCTTGAAATTACTACTTTCTCATGTAGATAGCTATTAGCCCAACCCTTCTTCTTCTATTGGGTGAAACACTTAAGCTGGTTGGGTTAGTATGGCACAATGCTTAAGTCAGAAGTTCTCAGGCAGGCAGTCACATGATAACATTTTTCTTGTCTCTAATCTCTTTGTTGCTTGACTTCTTTTTCTATATGCTCTGTCCCTTCAGGACGTAGGCGATCATGACTTTCTACGTCTCCCTATCCCTGGTGGCTCTTAGCATGCCTTCCCCTGTTACACCGTGCAACTCTCATTCCATCATCCACCTTATTAGGTCCTTCAGATATGTTATCCATTGCTTTCCTCTGTCTCTTTTTCCCTATATCTGTCCTGTTAGTATCAGGTTCTCCAAGCCCTCCTTCCTCATTGCATGTCCCAAGAACTTAAGCTGTATCTTCCTGATGCTCAGTATTAATTTCCTTTTTGTTTCCATCATTCCTAAGACCTCATCATTGCTCACATGCTCGATCCATGATATCTGCAGCATCCTTTTGTAGAACCACATTTCAGTTGCTTCAAGTTTTTCCTTCATCTTTGATGATATTGTCCAGCCTTCACTGCCATATTGAAGAACTGACAACACATAGCAATCCAATACTCTCTTCTTTGTTTCTAGCAAAATTATTCTATTTCTTAATACTTTACTCAACTTCTGGAATGCTTCCTTTGCCATGCCAATTCGTCTTCGGATCTCTGTGTCACACTTTCCGTCTTCTGTTATAACACTTCCCAGGTTTGCTCATGTTTTGCTTGACTGAAACATAATCATGTCACCATTAAAAATTTGCATTTGATATATATCTGTTTATCTCTTTTCAGGATGTTGAAACAATTATTTTATTGGTGGTCTTTGAATTTGTTTTGTCTGTCCTATCTTCAATATTTCTCATTTGTTTCTCACCCAAAAAGAAGGATGAGGTTAGTATATTGCTACCAGTTATAAAACAACTTTATAAGCTTTTTATATAAACCAGGATATCACAGATAGGATTATTTTATATATATATATATATATATATATATATATACATTACTGTGCAAAAGTATTAGGACAAGAACTATTTTATCTTTTATGAGGCATCAAAATAAAGTTTAAAATCACCCCTATCCTAACACCTTTTGATAAATATAATGTTACTTCACAAGATACACTTTGGGAACAAATAAAAGCTGCTTGGTAGGAGATACCATTAGATACATTGAAGAAGCTTGTGATGTCAATGTCTTACAGAATGAAGGCTGTGATCAAAGCAAAAGGCTATTATACTAAATACTGAATTTATTTTGTAACAAGTATTTTTTTCTTGTGAAAGCATTTGCTGAGTAAATCAAATAAAACTACTTTAATTAAATTGTTTATTTTCTGTCAATATGCCTCGTAAAAGATAATTTTTTTTTTATAATCATGTAGCCTCAAGCAAGGCATTTTACTGTCATTGTTGTGCAGGGGGTTACATAGGAGGAATGTTATGAGAAAGAGTGATAGGTTATAGGGGGTGTCAGGAAATGGTTAAGAGAAGGATGAGAATACTGATGAGACTGGACAGAGAAAGGACCAGGAGAGAGAGGATGCAGGTTAGTGAGATAGGAGATGACTATTGACTTTACATTTAAGTTCTTGGAGATTATAGCTGTCGGAGAAGCAAGTAAATGGAAGGGAATGCCACAGGCGGGAAGTGCAAGAAAAGAAGCTGCTGGAATAGAATTTGCGTTTACAATTTATTGGTTTCACAGTAAAAGGGTGGGACCTAGTTGCTAATTTGGGGCTCGAGGAAATTCATATATAGGGGGTAACAGTGAGCTAAGTTCACCGGAGCAGAAGCCGTGAAAGTATTTGTAGAAGAGACACAGGGAAGTTCTTGTCCTAATACTTTTGCACAGTACTGTATATAAATATATATATATATATTTATATTGGTTTGGACATTATTTTTAATGGATACTCATTTTTAAGCCATCATTTATCCATCACACCCAATGGTGCATAGGGCAGCAACTTTTTGTTGCTGTTTCTGTAACAAACTGTTTTTCACGGGGCAAGGTTGTTAGCCCTGCACCCAACCCCCAAACCTGGAGGACCAGTGGACCATTCTTGGTCCTTTCGTTTACAGCTCCTGGTATTCCCAAATGGTCACCCATTTAAGTACTGACCAGGCTTGATGTTGCTTAACTTCGGTGATTGGACAGGAACTGGTGCATTCAACACGATATAGCCGTAGACCATTTTTAAGTAGATACTCTGTTTTTATAATTAAACTGTATATTTATAGATATCTACCAGCCTGAATATTTGAGAAATATTGTCAAGAAAATAAGCATTCTCTGGCAGGTTTCAGGCCGAGTGTGTATCACGTATGGCACTTAACTGACTGACTGAATATAATAGTTGAAAACAATTAAAACTTCTACTGGGCATAAAGTGGGGGATCTGTTTTATATTGTTATGAAGTAATAAACTGATCCCCCACTAAATACTAGCCAGCTAGTCTACCACAGAAAGCAATGGCAACCTACTGCGGGATAAACCTCTGCCCAGTCAGTTATGTCTCTTTCAAGACATGATCGCCCAAGCGTGTATCACGTATGGCACTTAATTGACTGACTGTTTAATTATAAAAACAGAGTATCTACTCAAATGTAAGTAGCCATGAAAAATAATGCTCAAACAAACAAAATAAAAATATGTTGGTTAATTCTATTTCATAACGCTTCGAAAAATTTTATAATATGCAAGTTTTGTTAAAAATGAAATAAACAACTCTAGTTGATAAAAACAAAAAAATTAAATTATCTATTACAAAAAATTTAAAATCACTAAACTCAGTGTCAAAAATAATAATTCACCTGCAAGATCTACATAAACTTTCTTAAGTAAACTTCTTTACACTTCAGTCAGTCAGTTAAGTGCTATATGTGATACACGCTTTGGGTGATCATGTCTCTTTCGAGACATGACTGACTGGGCAGAAGATTATCCTGCAGTAGGTTGCCAATGCTTTCTGCGGTAGGCTGGTTGCCAGCTAAGGCTATAGAACCCAATCTGTCCTATTTAACCCATAACTGGAGGGAAAGGATGGATTAATACCTTTCCCAAGGGTATTTGTGCATAAGGGAATGCAAGGAATTCAACTGGAATTTGAACTTGGCTCCCCGATTTCTTGTTCTGAGCCGATATCCACTGTACCACAACACACATCCTTTTTTACACTTAATAACTCAAAAATAAAGGATTTGTGGATATATATTTATGTGAACTTTTGTCCTTCTTTTGGTGTAAGGAACCCATTCCCAAAGTTTGTAAAAGTATTTTTGACACACCTTGTGTGTTTGTGTGTGTGTGTATATATATATATATATATATATATATATACAAAATGTAAAAGAATGAAGAATATAATTGCAACATTCAAAAAATTAATTTAATATTGGGATCAATATAAAAATAGAGCGATAAATATTTATTATTCAACTTTTTACATTCAGTTAAGTGCTATACGTGATACATGCTTGGACGATCACATCTCAAAAGAGACATGACTGACTGGACAGAAGATTTTCCTGCATTAGATTGCCATTACTTTCTGCCTTGAACTGGTTGGCAAAAGAAGGATTTTTATTATTATTTTTTATTAATTTTTTCTTTTTCTTTTTTTTTTTTTTTTGCTTTCTCTTGTAATGCTGAAGTCATTTTATATTCTACAGAAATTTAGTAAACAGCATAGAACCAAAATCAAAAAATAGTTCCCAAAAAGATTTGAACTTTTGTCTCATGTCCTTGGATGGATGACAGCTTAGGCTCAAATTCATTTCTGGTCCATGCAGCTAAGTTAATTGTCATAGAATTTAAAATGACCCAAATAATAAAAAATAAATAAATAATAGAAATGGGAGTGTATGTAGTGTAATGTTAACAGTTATCAATGCAGAAATTGAATTCAGGGTACTGAGTTCAATCTACGTCTGATTCTATTTCATTTACATCATGCTAATCCCCTTGGAAAAGGAATAGATCCAACTTTTTCCAACTATAGGTTACAATGCAATACGGTGATCTCTTGTTTGGCTGCCAGTCTCGGAAGACTAAATTCAAAACCAGCCTGAGGAGAGATTTTCTCCAAGGCTATTTTGCTCTAGACACCCTACTGCAGGTACATGTGGTGCTCTTATGACCTAAATGGGTGGAGGAGATTGTAAGACAACAAATAACATTGGAACCATAAGGTTATGAAGAATATAATACTGGTATAAGGAATTACCCCACAGAAATATTTGAATAATGAAATACTGGCAAAGTTTAATCTTTCTACCCACAAAAAAACACTGTGTTGAAAGTATGGTTCTCTCGTGACACTGATATTACTGTATACTATCAAAACTCTCTCAGCAATGTTTATTGTTTTAAAAAACGATGATTAGAATT
Organism: Ascarosepion bandense; assembly: GCA_037127315.1. Lineage (NCBI taxonomy): Eukaryota > Metazoa > Mollusca > Cephalopoda > Sepiida > Sepiidae > Ascarosepion > Ascarosepion bandense. The sequence continues at coordinate 6,323,017 of JBBBDQ010001148.1, read as the reverse complement.
TTAATAAAATTGAAACATATGGAAGTTAATTTAGAAAATGTATAGATTTTCTTAAAACATGTTCATTATGTATTCATTAAATTGTTTATTTACAAGAATAATTCTATATTTACAACATTATAAAGTATGTGAACTAACATAATGTACTGTTTATCATTTACCAATTTATAAAGAAATAAATATGAAAACATTTTTTTATTCATATACTTATAAAATTTTTTTCAAAATTATGTTTTTCAAAAAATGTTATTGCTGGAATTTCAGGCTTTGGATTTCAAGTATTCTTGATTCAAGTTAGTGCTGGAGTTTCAGGCTTTGGATTTCAAGCATTCTTGATTCAAGTTAATGCTGGAGTTTCAGGCTTCAGATTTCAAGCATTCTTGATTCAAGCTATTGCTGGAGTTTCAGGCTTTGGATTTCAAGCATTCTTGATTCAAGTTAATGCTGGAGTTTCAGGCTTCAGATTTCAAGCATTCTTGATTCAAGTTAATGCTGGAGTTTCAGGTTTTGGATTTCAAGCATTCTTGATTCAAGTTAATGCTGGAGTTTCAGGCTTCAGATTTCATGCATTCTTGATTCAAGCTATTGCTGGAGTTTCAGGCTTTGGATTTCAAGTATTCTTGATTCAAGTTAATGCTGGAGTTTCAGGCTTCAGATTTCAAGCATTCTTGATTCAAGTTATTGCTGGAGTTTCAGGTTTTGGATTTCAAGCATTCTTGATTCAAGTTAATGCTGGAGTTTCAGGCTTCAGATTTCATGCATTCTTGATTCAAGCTATTGCTGGAGTTTCAGGCTTTGGATTTCAAGCATTCTTGATTCAAGTTAATGCTGGAGTTTCAGGCTTTGGATTTCATGCATTCTTGATTCAAGTTAATGCTGGAGTTTCAGGCTTTGGATTTCAAGCATTCTTGATTCAAGTTATTGCTGGAGTTTCAGGCTTTAGATTTCAAGCATTCTTGATTCAAGTTCATAATTATAAAACAAATTGGAATAAGAAATAATCTGAGATACTGTTGTTTCGCCAAGGTGGATACAATACACAGAGAAAAGTTTGCTGATGTGTTATTCAGCACAGCATCTGGTGCTAAATGTATATACACAGAACAATGCAGTAGTTACAATGACAGACAAGACGGAACTTATAATATAGGGAGGAGACTTTTAGATCACAATAGTTGCCAAAGTAATCAGTCTGAATATTACTTGAATGACACTAGAATATTATGTCTCAAATGCTACTATCCTTTACTTAAATAGACCATTTTAGGCCATAGGCCATTCCATCATTCAGAGTACTGCAGAGGTGTCAGGTACTCTACAACAGATACACAATAATTTGAAAAGAATATGTATAATGTCTAGAAAAATGAAATATTTAATTTTTCTTGTTCTATAATTCATAGATATTTTTATAAAATTATGAATAAAAAATGTGTTTTCATAGTTATTTATGAAATGGTAAATAATATATATATATATATATATAATAATATATATTGCAATGTAGGTGATTTACATATTTTGATAATTTTGAAAATTCTTATAAATTTTTCAGTAAAAAGATGTCTTTTTAAATTTATTTATTTATAATAGGGTAAATAATAAATCTTTATAAAATGGCAAATAATAACTATCACATTGTACTAAGCTGATATATTTTATAATCTCATAAATAAACATTGTCAAGGGAGGCAATAAGAGTAGTGTTAATGAAAAAACATCCTTTTGAAATATTATTTTTTTGAGCAACCATAAAGGTAAACTTTGCTAAAATATTCATATATTTGTTCTTTCATGATAATTCATTATAAGGTTTTCCATAAAAATATCATGTAAAAATTATAAAAACTTTTAAAAAATGGATAAAAAGAATATGAATATAAAATATTTTTTCTTGTTTTTCATAGGAGGAAAGATCAAAATACAATCCAAATCGTAAAAATTCTTTCATCATCACCCGTCCTACAGTGAATGAAGGTCCACAATTTCCTGATTCCAAGCATGTTACTTGTAGACACATCTATCCTAATGAAAAAATCAACAGTGGACAAAGTTCCCCAAGCATTGAAGAACTCCCAGACAATCAGAACAGTTACTATAGAGATGAATACCCCAGCCAGAACTTTCATGGTAAACCTCAGCAAATGGAGAAATTTGTTAGTGGCCAGAGGTTTTCTAGACCAGGAGGTCGCAGAGTCCAGAACCTTAGACAGTGTTCTGTAAACATAGATGAATATCCTAGTACAAAAGAAGTTCCAAAGTATACGCATCCTACAAATGTTGTGAGGCAGAGCAGCTATACCGACCAAGGCATTATTGATCTTGGGAACAGTTATAAGGATGGACAGCATTACCCTGACACTCGAGAATTTCGAAGTAACCAGGATCTTTACAGCATGAGATGTGCACACTTCATTGAGGATTCATATGCTGAAAATGGTCACTGTAATCAGTGCTACCTCAGTGGAGAGAGTGTATCAACCCAGCAAGATTACTACATGCAAGAAGTGCTAAATGACACTGTGGAATCTGCTAGTATTGCTGAGAAGCAAAGTGATTTGTATCTATCAAATACTGAACATGATTAAATCGTTCTCATGAAAAAGAAAAATACTTGAGGTTGTTTGAAAAATTCATTTCATGACTAGGAGTTTCCTGAAAAATGATGAAATTTTCAATATTTTCTTTAAAGAAACATTTTCAAAACTGGTCAGCTATTAATTTCTAGTACAATATATAATATTTTAATACTTTCTTTAAATAAACATCTTTACAAACAGTCTGCTAATAATTTCTAGTACAATATATGATATTCTAATATTTTCTTTATGTAAACACTTTCAGAATTGGTTAGTACAGTATATAATATTTTAATATTTTCTTTAAATAAACATTTTCAGAACAAGTCATTATAATTTCTAGAACAATATATAATATTTTAATATTATATATACAATATATATACCAGAATTTTGGTGGGAATTTGGAAGCAATGTATACCCACAGGCACTCCTTCACCAACCCTAGTTTAAGATACCAAACAGCCCTTTCTAGAAAATACTGGGAATTAAAAGATAAAATGGGGACTAATAGGCAAGGCTATGACCCCAAATAGCTTAAGAGATAGATGTAATCTGTGTTTGACAGAAAAAATTAAAATTTTAAAATTTCAAGACCAAAATATAGTCCTAAACAAACGAAGGGAGATCATAAGTATGTGTCGCCATAGAAATAAGTATAAATTACAATAATTATCCTATTACCCCAATTAATCCCAATAAAAATTAAAAATTTTTTTAAAAATTTGGCCAAGCAGTTACTTCCCACCCCTTACCACTATTAACCCAAAAGTCAAGCCACATACCTCCCACTACCAAGGAGAAATTACTACTAAATTCCTCCCCCAGCCCAAACTAATGAAAACTAATACATCCCAACCCTTTTCTTTACCTAAGATAACCTCTGGGCTTAGAATTTTTCCTCATTCTCTGTTTATAAGGGGTCGAAGAATGCATGCCTTAAAATGACATGTTGAAAATGGTTATTTCCTCACTAAGTTTTATCTGAATTTACAGATAAATTTCCTTTTTGATTTCTTTCTTTCTTTCTTTCTTTCTTTCTTTCTTTCTTTCTTTCTCCTCATTTTTATTGTTTTTTTTTGTTTATAATTTTATGTTTATTATTATTATTATTATTATTGTTATCCCTCTCTTCATTTTAAGAAAAGACTCATTCCGGCAGAAATTTTGTACCAGATGGAAGAAATATTGTAGGGTCGGATGAAATGAGCTAATTAAAATCATTGAAATTAGCTATAGTTTATAACCAACTGAAATGACATGTTGAGTTTTCCTTTATAAATTATATATATGTAATGAATTATTTTGAACATTATTTTTACCGATACTCGTATTTAAGTAGATATTCTGTTTTTAATTAAACAGTATTTTTATATTTATATCTACCGGCCTGATTATTTATGATAAATTTTTATTACGAAAATGTGTGCTACCCAGCAGGATTTGAACCTGTGACCCCTATTACATATACAATTATAATATAATATATAATATATATAAATTTCTCTTGACCTAGGGCAGCACTACCTCATCTTGCTGCTTGATCTATATCTCCGTGTTGAGTCTGAGGCCCTGTGGAAAGATGAATAGAGGCATAACACCGTGATCACTAATGATCACTCCAAACACCTTCGTAATCACCATTAGGCTCATCCAACTCTTTCCAAATACTCTGTATTGTCCTCAGATTGACCCACAAACACTGAAATGTTATTAGAGTTTCTGGTATGAATGCCAAACAGTACAGCATGCCGTTTCCAAATTTCTGGCAGAGTGAATTGTGTCCTGGTGCCTTTTTTCTCGCAACTGCCCAACTGCCCCTACTATACTGAACAGTTAACAAAATAAAAAGCAAACAACACAGATCTGCAAAATCAAAAATATCAACTGACGACAATTTACCTATCGTACCCTGTATATGTTAAAAAAATTGATGAATACAAGCTGTTGAAACTTTAATCCTTGTTTGTTTTTTCCTTTGCAATGATATGCTCATTACAATTTATATATATATATATATATATATATATTATTACTTCAAATGGTATTTTTAGTGGATAGCACTACTTGAGTAGATGATCCATTATTTTTCATCTACCGGCCAATACACTTAAGAAAACCTAATAAAGAAAGTATGCTTTTAATGTGTCTACTCAAATAAAAAATCCATTAAAAAATAATGCTTGAAGTAATAAAAATATATCAGATTAAAAAATAAAGTTCATTCTTTTAAACATGAACTGCAAGAAAACTGAATGCATCAGCATAAAGAAAGCCCAAAATGCCAACTACAGATCGGGGATACTAAAATCAAGCAGGTGTAGAAATCTAATCTAATCTAAACTTATTTATAAATGGAACTTTGTCTGTGTGTTTGTGTATGTGTGTGTGTCCATTACCTATAGACTCCGAAATGGCTGAACCAATTTTCTTAAAAATTTACAGTTGTACTATAAGTGTCTGCGAGTGTTCTTAGCTAGGTTTTGTGTCAAGGTACCTCCGATAAATATTGAAAATCGATAATCGAAAAAATTGTGTTATAGAATTATCAAATTTGATACACTCATAGACAAAGACATAAGAAACGATATTCAGAAGGTTCAAGTTGCAGTTCTTACAATAGTGCAGAAAATTGATAATATATATATAAAAGGCAAGATGTTTGTGTGTGTGTCTGTTTATCTACCTGTATGTCTGTATTTTTTCGACCCTTTTATTTTAGTTTTTGCTTCGGGTTTGGCTCTAAGTAGGTATAATTGTAGTTCTTAGTCTCGGCCATGATACCATTTACTCAGAGAACTTATTTAGCCTTCAAAATTCAGTTTACGACGATAAAACGTATTTGATATCGATACCAGGAAATCAAAATTTGACTTACATCCATTCATTTTGCTTTCAGTCTACGGTTTTGCTCTAACTAGAAACAACTATTGCCTTTTAGTCTTTCATGCCAACATCCAAAAAGTCTGAGCTCCAGGACCATGAATTAGTTTTAAAGCTTTTATTACACTCGAGCAACACCAGGCTATACTGCTAGTTTAAATAATAAAGGACAAAGTGTGCAACTAAGATTCAAAGGTGTATTGGGATAGCCAAGGACGTATTCCAAAAGCTAAGCAGAGTATTGAGAGACAGAAACATTTTGTTGGAAACTAAGAAGAGAATGCTGGATTATGATGTCTGTCCTTCAATATGACAATGAATGCCGAACAATCTCATCAAAGATGAAGGAAAGATTTGAAGCAGATGAAATGTAGTTCTACAGAGACATACTATATATAAGGTGGGGGATCAATTCCATATTACAATCAATATATAAACTGACCCCTCACTTAGTGGTCACAACAGTTTCTATACATTTATATTCCTGATATCCAAAAGCACAAGAATGTGTTCCAGAAACTGAGTAGAGTATTAAGAGACAGGAAAATTTCTCTGGAAACAAAGAAGAGATTACTGGATTGTTACGTGATGTCTGTCCTTCAATATGACAATGAATGCCGAACAATCTCATCAAAGATGAAGGAAAGACTTGAAGCAGATGAAATGTATTTCTACAGTGACATACTAGATATAAAGTGGGGGATCAATTCCATATTACAATCAATATGTAAACTGACCCCTCACTTAGAATGATGTGGAAGATATCATGGGCCAAACATGTGAGCAAAAAAAAAGGTTTTGGTGAGTATGAAAATAAAAAGGAAACTTATATTTAGCATCAGAAAGAAGTAGCTGAAATTTCTAGGAAACATAGTGAAGAAGAATGGCTTGGAAAATCTGATACTCACAGGATGGATAGTGGGAAAGAGAGACAGGTAAAAGCAATGTGTGACATACTTGATGGGCTTGAGCAAGTAAATGGAAGAGCAGGGTTTGGGAGAAATGGCAAGAGAAAAGGTGTTAAATGCTACCAGGGATAGGAGGATGTGGAGAGCCATGATCACTTATGTCTTTAAGGAACACGTCACATAAAAGAAGAGATATAATTTCTGTATACATGTATATCATCACAGAATGAAAAATCAAAGAGCCAAGTTCAAATTCCAGTCGAATTCGTTGCATTCACTTATGCACAAATGCATTTGGGAAAGGTATGAATCCTTCTCTTCTCTCCAGCTAGGGGTTAAATAATAGGACAGACTGGGTTTTATAATCTTGCTTGGCAACTAGTCTACCACTGAAAGTAATGGCAACCTACTGTGGGAAAATCTTCCACCCAGTCAGTCATGTTTCTTTTGTGACATGATCGTGTATCATGTATGGCACTTAACTGACTGACTTTCTTTTTCCAAGAATAAATATTGTCTAAGAGTGCTTTTTTCAATAGTTTTCATCGGTGTGGAGCAAGAAAATACCCTTTCTACCACATTAACCTTTATTACGTTTAAGTGCCTTTTTCAGCCATGTGCATTTTAAACACACACGTCCTTTACTTTTGGCAAGTGAGGAACAGTCTTGCACAGGACTAATCCTATTCTCTGAGAAATTATAGCATTCATCGCAAATGAAAAACTAGTCTACATCATTGGATGCAATTAGAGTTTTTTTTTTTTGTTTTCTTTTAATCATTTCACCCCAAGCAAGGCATTCCACTGCCACTATTATGCAGGGGGTTACATAGAGGAAGGTGATGAGAAAGAGTGATTAGATATAGGAAATGTCAGAAGGAGGGTGATAGATGGGTAAGGATACCGAGGATAAGGGTTGGATAGATGGGAAGAGTGTTTGAGATAATGGGTGCAAGTTAGTGTGTTCGGAGATGTCTATTGATCTTACATTTAAACTCCTGGAGATTGTAGCTGTCGGGGAAGCAAGCATGTGGAAGGGAATTCCACAGGCGGGAAGTGCAAGAAAAGAAGCTGTTGGAGTAGAAATTGCGGTTACATTTTAACAGTTTCACTGTAAAAGGGTGGGACCTAGTTGTTAATCTAGTATCTCATGCAAATTCGTACCTAGAGGGCACCACTGATCTAAGTTCATCGGAGCAGAAGCCGTGAAAGTATTTATAGAAGAGGCACAGGGAAGCCACGTCATGCCGGTGAGAGAGTGACTGCAGGTAGTCTGCCAAGTTGGTATTAATCACATTACAGACTCTCTGTTGTATTTTGTCAAGAACCCCGAGGAGAATAGCAGGGGCACCTGACCAGATGTGGCAGTTACAGGTTTTATATCAGTTTATTGTCTAGAGGGATGACCTAATGAATATGAGAATTCAATCTTTTTCAGTGTTAATTATATATGGTTAAGACACACTTTAAGAACAAATACAAGCTGCTTGGCAGGAGATATCATCAGATACATTGAAGAAGCTTGTGATGTCAATGCCTTACAGAATGAAAGCTGTGATCAAAGCAAAAGGCTATTGTACTAAATATTAAATTTATTTTGTAACAAGTATTTTTTGTTAAAGCATTTGTTTAGTAAATCAAATAAAATTACTTTAATTAAATTGTTTATTTTCTGTCAATATGCCTCATAAAAAATAAAATAGTTCTTGTCCTAATACTTTTGCATAGCACTGTATCGGCAAAGCAAAGTGTAAGGAGAAACAAAAGGAAGGATTCTACTTATAACATAGAAATGCTCCTATATCTGGAGAAGTCATGTTTAGGACTCTAGATTCCAAAGGAGATGGATTCATCAACATCTCAGTCAAAGACATATTCCATAAATGAAAAACAGTGAGTCTTGGGTTTTCTCAAATTGAGGACTGTGAGCTGGTGTTTCATTCTGTATCTGGGAAAAATATATTCCCAAAGGAAAATGGCATCACAGCCTTGTAAGCTGTTGCGGAGGTAGATTTAGCCTCTGCCCAGGCTATGGTGGGGCCTAAAGAAAGCAACCTTACCATTTGATTGCTGTAAACAAACTGAAAAATGACCAGTGCTTTTATTACTGTATAGAGTGATGTCAATAAGTGGCCATCATGTGACACATGTGACATCTCCACCAAAGGGAGATAAGTGTCTTCTGTATTTAATAAGTTTAAAAATAGTTTAATAAGCCTTTGGCAGATATCTTTTACTATTCCAATGCATCTTCAGATTTCAGTGTTGCATTTTTCATTTTTAGTTCAAGCACTTTCTAGATATTTATTTGCTCTTGTTTAATTTTGGTATCACCAGTTTGTAATTTACATATTGGGATGTTTCTTTTGCTGACAACCATATATTATTTCTTCTTATAATTGATAATTAGTTCTTTAATCTTGCTTCACTTTTCTGTAGGAGTTTTGACATCTTCCTTTCTATGTCTGCTACCAACACTATATCATCTACATATCTAATGTTGTTAAGATTGTGGCCATGAATAATAAGTCCTGCTTGGACTTCTGATTATCTTGGACTCATCTCACTGTATAGGTAGAATAAATCCATTGAAAAAATCACATTGTCATGCCTATTTTAATTTGGGGTTGGTTGGTTGGTTGGTTTGGTTTGGTTGGTTTGGTTTGGTTGGTTTGGTTTGGTTTGGTTTGGTTGGTTTGTTGGGTTAGGTTTGGTTGGTTGGTTTGGTTTGGTTTGGTTTGGTTGGTTGGTTGGTTTGGTTGGTTTGGTTTGGTTGGTTGGTTGGTTGGTTGGTTGGTTGGTTGGTTGGTTTGGTTTGGTTGGTTGGTTGGTTGGTTGGTTGGTTGGTTGGTTAGTTGGTTTTAAGGCATATCAACCTCAGTGGGTCATTTATTGCCAACTAAATTTTTTTTTTTATTTATTGCTGGTAATACTTTTTGCTTTCAACAATTTATTGTTGTTTTTATATAAGTTTTGTGTCTAGTAATACTTTTTTCTTTTCGAATATCAAGATTCATTGGGATTTGTTTTTAATGGCAGGGTCCCAAGTCCTACCCTGTTATTTAACCCATAACTGGAGGGAAGGGATGGATTAATACCTTACCCAAAGGTACCAGTGCTTAAGTGAATGCTGGGTATTCAACTGGAATTCGAACTTGGCTCACTGATTTCTCTTTGCAAGCCAATATGCACCACAATGCACATCCATCACTAAACACTTACAGCACCTGGTATTCCCAAGCGGTCACCTCCCAAGCATATCAACCTCGGCGGGTATTAATTTTCTACCCAAATGCAGGTGATTTTCTCCCAGTAGAGGTTCTAAATTATTCTAATAATCTTCTCAAATATATCAAGCTTACCTCCAGAATAGGCTAAAAAACAACAATTTCCTAAAAAATTATAAAAAATAGTTGAGCCTGGCACAGGACACCCAATTGAGGCCATTTGTAATAGATTTCAAAACTATCTTGCACTACCACAAAAACAGTATATGGCTTTATACACATACACACATTTATGTGTATATATATATATATATATTTGTGCACATATTCATATATATTTGGTTTATCTAGAAAGCAAGTGTTCATGTAAATAATTTTTATAAAATGAAAACAGACAAATTGCATCTATTATCTGTTTTATATTCAGTGGTGAACTGGCCGGGGTTTCAGCTTGCCTAATGGCAAGTGGGCCCCTGATAGAGTGCATCCCCCATGTAAATTAAAAATGCAATAAAGAAAAATATACACAACCTCATTAACAATAAAAAGTAATAAGAAATTTATAAAGTCACCTGCACACAATCAGTTACTCATGTCTATGGGGGCAGAATATCCGAATTAAAAGGAAAATTTAATGCTAAGTATTGTAGAGGGCGCGAAGAAGTCCCTCAAACAAATAATAAAAAGAAAAATGCACTACAAATAAAGTAAAATAAACTTTTGTTTATTTTCGTAAAAAAATAAAAGAATTATTTTTTTGTACAAAAATGAAGTTGTCCGTAAAGCTGTAAAAAAGGAAGAAAGAAAGAAAGGAACTGGGAATGTGAGAGGGAAAGGTAGGACGATGTGTAGCGAGTGAGATGAGAGAAAGAGAGGGTGAAAGAATGTTTGTTGATCCATGATACTGCCTGTTATATGAACTGCTGGATTCTCTGTGTGTGTGTGTGTGCTCCAAGCTGTCGCGTGCCATTTTGATGTGAGCTGGTTGCTCAGCCCTCTGCTCTGTTGAGAGTTTCTACCTTCCTTTTATCTGGCTGGTGAGGCTCTAGGGAGATCAAGAAATGTGTTTCTTATGTCGAGCCCTGATTGGTCAAAAAATCATATTTTTGACCACGTTGTGTGCTTTCCACTACGTCCGAGCTTTTGGGTGTGCCGTCCTTGTTTTTGACCCCACAGGGTATGATAAAGGGTGAATTCCCGCACAATTGTATTTTTTTGAGATACACGTGGTGTGAATTAATTTTTATTGTGTGTGTGTGTGTGTGTGTGTGTGTGTGTGTAAAATAAAATAAGAAACAGCACAGTATCCTGTCCACAAAATACAACATACATTTCAAGAAAGACAATACGAAAAGAAATGTTTTGTAGAAAAACAGAAAGAAGAATCATATATTTCATATATACACAATAAATAGACAATTGGCATTTTTCAGTACCCTGTTTATTAGAGTAGTAAAATATCTTCAAAGTTCAAAAGTTCAAAGAGGTTGTTTTTAATGAAATGTGATTTGTGAAGTTAAGATAAGTCTATGTTTCACTATGTGCATGAACAATAGTAGTAACATCTGGATATTGAGTCTTTGTTTCTCTCCTTCTTTTGTTGCCGGTGAAGAGGAACGAGAGTCAATCAATTTTAGGTGAAAAAGAGAGGGAGTGAAGGGGATGTTATTGCTTTGAAGAAAAAGAACACAAATGATCAGACAAAAACCTACTTATTGTGGTTAATTTTGAGGAGTCAGCTGTGGTGTTTTGTTGTTGTTGCCGTTGTTTAGTGTTTGGTTGTGTTCTCTGACTGACTGGTTGACTGACTGACGATCTGCCACTGAAAACACGAATAAATAACTAATTCAATCATGTGATTGTCTCCTAATGCAAACTTATTTTTCTGGCAGCAAGAACCATAGACACAGATCACTGAAAGTTAAATTTGTTTTTTGTCCAGTTGGTTACCAGAATCACAAAATTTATTTTGAATCTTACTTTTTAGTATTTTTTTACCAAAATATTTTGTTCTTCAGCCATTCATTGTAAAATACAAGCTTTTGTGTCCAGCCTTTGAGATTTGAAAAAGAAATCACTCGACCAGAAGTTGAGAGTGAGAGAAAATTTACTCGCCCCCAAATCATTTTACTCGACCGACTCCATTTTCTTAATTGTCTCCTTATGTAAACATAGCGCGAATCGCTGACGAAAAACAAAAAAATTTAAATTTTGAACATGTTAGAAAAAAACTTTTAAAAATAATGACAAAATTTATCTTTCTTCCTAATAATAGCATAAACATTTTGATGATAAAACTTTTTTTTATTAAGTTTGAGCCATTTTAACATCATGATAAGCTGGGTTTTTTTTTAAGCAATTGAGTGGAGGTACCTAAATTCAGAGTTTCTTCTATTTGACTACAGCCTCCATCTCATAGATTATAAAAAATAACAAATCTGATTTTCTCAAAGATATTCTATAAAAAAATCACTTGTATAATTTGTTTTTCGATGCGTGTTTGAAAGAAGTATGCGTATCTTTTCTTTCTTTTAATGTTCATTTTTACTTTTCATAAATGGGGAGGAAATATAGATGTTGAATCAAGAAAAATCTATGAGCGTCTTTAATCTGGGCAACAGCGACATTTTGGCTCACCTCTGGAAGCATTTATTAAACACATGTTTGCACTGACTGGGACAATAAAAGCTAGACAGGAGCTTATCAATCTAAACTCCATTTGTCAGATCTTGCTTTAATGATTGCAGGATGTCACTGTCTTCTGTTTAACCACACATTTCGACGTAAATCAGGTGCCATGCATAAGATCAAAGAGTTCAATAATGTCATTGTAGGTCATTCTAAGTAACTTCTGAATCTTCAATGACATACTTTTGAGTTGTAAAAGGAATCAGATTTCTTTTTTCTATATTTGAAGAGACATGTTTAATTGCGAGACTTTTACTCGACCATGAGCAACAAACTTTAATCGCCCAATTAAATTTTTAATTGACTGAGTCGATCGGGTGAGTGAAATCTCAAAGGCTGTATACGTCCAATGTCAGAGGACATTTTCAAAGTTAAAGATCATAAAGAAAAGGTTAAGAAATTTGCTGAAGAGAGTTTAAAATCATTGATGTTGTTAGTCATTGAAAAAAATTGTTGGAAAAAATGGAGGTTGTTGGTTGTTTATGGCATATCAACCTCGGTGGGTATTTTTGCCAACAAAATTTTATTTATTTATTGCTGGTAATACCTTTTCCTTTCAACAATTTATTGTTGTTTTTATATAAGTTTTGTGTCTAGTAATACTTTTTTCTTTTTGAATATCAAGATTCATTGGGATTTGTTTTTAATGGCAGGGTCCCAAGTCCTACCCTGTTATTTAACCCATAACTGGAGGGAAGGAATGGATTAATACCTTTCCCAAGGGTACCAGTGCTTAAGTGAATTCAGGGTATTCAACTGGAATTCGAACTTGGCTCACCGATTTCTCTTTGCAAGCCGATATCTACTGCACCACAACACACATCCGTTACTTAAAGCACCTGGTATTCCCAAGTGGTCACCCATCTAAGTACTGACCAGGCTCAACGTTGTTTAACTTCGGTGATCGAGTGAGAACTGGTGTATTCAACGTGATATGGCTGTAAGCCTAAAACTGGAGGTAAAAGCAATTATTGGTGGATTTGCACAATCATCCTGTAAATACAAATGGCTGTTTTAATATAGCAGACTGCATGTAATACGCTTTTATGCTTTTCAAATATCTGTCAATGAATAAATTGTGCTGCCGCTATTTAAAATATCAAACCAATTCCCAATTTTATCAACCAATTTTATTATATCACACCATGCCAGACAGTAAGCTATTGTGCTGTAAGCTATTTAAAATATCAAACCAATTGTTGTCAACCAATTTTATTATATCACACCATGCAAGACAGTAAAGCTATTGTGCTGTAAGCTATTTAAAATATCAAACCAATTCCCAATTTTATCAACCAATTTTATTATATCACACCATGCAAGACAGTAAAAGCTATTGTGCTGTAAGCTATTTAAAATATCAAACCAATTCCCAATTTTATCAACCAATTTTATTATATCACACCATGCCAGACAGTAAAGCTATTGTGCTGCCAAGCTATTTAAAATATCAAACCAATTCCCAATTTTATCAACCAATTTATTATATCACACCATGCAAGACAGTAAAGCTATTGTGCTGTAAGCTATTTAAAATATCAAACCAATTCCCAATTTTATCAACGTTTTATTATATCACACCATGCAAGACAGTAAACTTATTGTGCTGTAAGCTATTCTAAAATATCAAACCAATTCCCAATTTTATCAGCAATTTTATTATATCACACCATGCCAGACAGTAAAGCTATTGTGCTGTAAGCTATTTAAAATATCAAACCAATTCCCAATTTTATCAACCAATTTTATTATATCACACCATGCCAGACAGTAAAGCTATTGTGCTGTAGCTATTTAAAATATCAAACCAATTCCCAATTTTATCAACCAATTTTATTATATCACACCATGCAAGACAGTAAAGCTATTGTGCTGTAAACTATTTAAAATATCAAACCAGTTAATTTTATCAACCAATTTTATTATATCACACCATGCCAGACAGTAAAGCTATTGTGCTGTAAGCTATTTAAAATATCAAAACAATTCCCAATTTTATCAACCAATTTTTATTATATCACACCATGCCAGACAGTAAAGCTATTGTGCTGTAAGCTATTTAAAATATCAAACCAATTCCCAATTTTATCAACCAATTTTATTATATCACACCATGCCAGACAGTAAAGCTATTGTGCTGTAAGCTATTTAAAATATCAAACCAATTCCCAACATTTTATCAACCAATTTTATTATATCACACCATGCCAGACAGTAAAGCTATTGTGCTGTAAGCTATTTAAATATCAAACCAATTCCCAATTTTATCAACCAATTTTATTATATCACACCATGCAAGACAGTAAAGCTATTGTGCTGTAAGCTATTTAAAATATCAAACCAATTCCCAATTTTATCAACCAATTTTATTATATCACACCATGCCAGACAGTAAAGCTATTGTGCTATAGCTATTTAAAATATCAAACCAAATTCCCAATTTTATCAACCAATTTTTATTATATCACACCATGCAAGACAGTAAAGCTATTGTGCTGTAAGCTATTTAAAATATCAAACCAATTTTAATTTTATCAACCAATTTTATTATATCACACTGCATGCCAGACAGTAAAGCTATTGTGCTGTAAGCTATTTAAAATATCAAACCAATTCCCAATTTTATCAACCAATTTTATTATATCACACCATGCCAGACAGTAAAGCTATTGTGCTGTAGCTATTTAAAATATCAAACCAATTCCCAATTTTATCAACCAATTTTATTATATCACACCATGCAAGACAGTAAAGCTATTGTGCTGTAAGCTATTTAAAATATCAAACCAATTTCCCAATTTTATCAACCAATTTTATTATATCACACCATGCAAGACAGTAAAGCTATTGTGCTGTAAGCTATTTAAAATATCAAACAATTCCCAATTTTATCAACCAATTTTATTATATCACACCATGCAAGACAGTAAAGCTATTGTGCTGTAAGCTATTTAAAATATCAAACCAATTCCCAATTTTATCACTTAATTTATTATATCACACCATGCCAGACAGTAAAGCTATTGTGCTGTAAGCTATTTAAAATATCAAACCAATTCCCAATTTTATCAACCAATTTTATTATATCACACCATGCCAGACAGTAAAGCTATTGTGCTGTAAGCTATTTAAAATATCAAACCAATTCCCAATTTTATCAATAATTTTATTATATCACACCATACCCAAGACAGTAAAGCTATTGTGCTGTAAGCTATTTAAATATCAAACCAATTCCCAATTTTATCAACCAATTTTATTATATCACACCATGCCAGACAGTAAAGCTATTGTGCTGTAAGCTATTTAAAATATCAAACCAATTCCCAATTTTATCAACCAATTTATTATATCACACCATGCAAGACAGTAAAGCTATTGTGCTGTAAGCTATTTAAAATATCAAACCAATTCCCAATTTTATCAACCAATTTTATTATATCACACCATGCCAGACAGTAAAGCTATTGTGCTGTAAGCTATTTAAAATATCCAAACCAATTCCCAATTTTATAATAATTTTATTATATATAGCAAGACAGTAAGCTATTGTGCTGTAAGCTATTTAAAATATCAAACCAATTCCCAATTTTATCCTTAATTTATTATATCACACCATGCAAGACAGTAAAGCTATTGTGCTGTAGCTATTTAGGAAATATCAAACCCAATTCCCAATTTTATCAACCAATTTTATTATATCACACCATGCAAGACAGTAAAGCTATTGTGCTGTAAGCTATTTAAAAATATCAAACCAATTCCCAATTTTATCAACCAATTTTGTTATATCACACCATGCCAGACAGTAAAGCTATTGTGCTGTAAGCTGACCCCAAAATATCCAAACCAATTCCCAATTTTATCAACCAATTTTATTATATCACACCATGCCAGACAGTAAAGCTATTGTGCTGTAAGCTATTTAAAATAATAAAGCGAATTCCAAATTTTATCAACCAATTTTATTATATCACACCATGCAAGACAGTAAAGCTATTGTGCTGTGGCTATTTAAAATGTCAAACCAATTCCCAATTTTATCAACCAATTTTATTATATCACACCATGCCAGACAGTAAAGCTATTGTGCTGTAAGCTATTTAAAATATCAAACCAATTCCCAATTTTATCAACCAATTTTATTGTATCACACCATGCAAGACAGTAAAGCTATTGTGCTGTAAGCTATTTAAAATATCAAACCAATTCCCAATTTTATCAACCAATTTTATTATATCACACCATGCAAGACAGTAAAGCTATGAAGACACAAAGGTTACCGAGGGTGAAAGAATAAGAAAAAAGAGAAACATTATTGAAGAGCAAGAACAATGGAAGAATAAACTAGGACACAGTAGATAATGATTGACATTGCATTCAAATTTTTGAAGATCCAAAGCTGTCAGGAAAGCACGAAGCTGGAAGAGAGTTTCACAAATGAGAAATGTGAGAAAAGAAACTGTTACATCTTAGTCAATTCAACAGTGAATCTTTGAGACCTTGCTACCAATTTAGTCAGTCAGTTAAGTGCCATACGTGATACATGCTTGGGCGATCATGTCTCGAAAGAGACATGACTGACTGGGCAGAAGATTATCCCGCAGTAGGTTGCCATTGCTTTCTGCGGTAGACTGGTTGCCGACCAAGGCTATAGGACCCAATCTGTCCTGTTATTTAACCCCTAACTGGAAGGAATAGACGGATTAATACCTTTCCCAAGGGTATTTGCGCGTAAGTGAATACAATGGATTCAACTGGAATTCGAACTTGGCTCCCCGGTTTCTCGTTCCGAGCCGATATCCACTGTACCACAACGCACATCCTATCCACTGTACCAAAAATTCTGCTTAAAAAAAAAAATAAATAAACAAAACTCAATTTTAACATTCTGTTTTTTTATTTGATATTTACTTCTAATATGTATAATATTTGTACACTATAATTATTAAGAAATACACATTTCTTTCACAAAAATTTAAATTCTACCTTTTTTCTTTTCCATATATAATTTTAAAAAATTTTATTTATTTATTTTTTTTTAATCGTATCACCCTGAGCAAGGTGGTAACGCCACTGATGTGCAGGGGGCTACGTAATAGTGAAAAGGTTGAAAAAGAGAAAGCCGGAAACCACATCCTAAACAGGAAACAAGGGATGAGCCTCTTAACCTGTTCAATAGACGTGGGTGGAGTGTGAACCGGGCGATAGATAGATCCATCTACTCCAATTGAAAAAAAAAAACAACAAAGTGAGAAGATTTGAAAAGAGAAAGCCGGAAACTACATAACATTGTAGTTGTGGTGGATCCCCTTTCTCTCCAGGCAACCAATATTTTTAGATCCAGTCCACTACCTTCCCTTTTTCCCTTTGATTTGAGTTATTTGAAAGTTTGTGGTTCGCACACTACTTGGTTACCATCAGGGAGATGCCATGTTTTTAAAAGAGTTATTTCCCTTGATGTAACAAATTGCTTGAGCAGACTGCAATGGTGTCGATGAGGGGAAGAAAAGAAGAGAGATAATGTAATAGCACTAATATTCGCAACAAATGCCCCTCTCTATCGTTTCTCTTGCCCTGTTGATGATGTCGCCAATGCTCTAACCTGCTGCTGCTGTTCTATCATTCTGCAGATTGACTTTGCTCAAAGCAAAGTATCAGCCACAACCACGGACGGACGGGTAGTTGTCTTCTCTCTTAAAAAACAAAAACAAAACCCGTAAATTCTGGGTAAGCTCATTTCATATATTTATTTTTAAGTCACCTTCAGACACGATTTATCTCAAGTTTATTTTAAGGATCGATCTTGATTCTTGATTATTTTTTGTTTTCTTTTTTTAAGCGAAATCAAATCGCTAATTTTCATTTTCGTCTTCCCTTATGTTTTCTTCTTTCTTTTCAGTCGGACCCTCACATTTTTCTTTCGAGTGTAAACCAAAATTAATTTTTTTTTTTTTGTTTTATTTTAATTACAAGGTAAAAATGCTTCCATTTCCCATTGTAAATGAAATAAAAATGATAGATTACGTTTCAGGTAATTTTTTTCTAATTATTAAAAAAATATCTTACCCACAGGTTGCAAGATAAGTTAAAACTAAAAAAGTAAGGAAAAACATCATTTATTTTTAAAAAAATGTATTTTACAAATAAATGACTACATCTTTTTTTAAGTCGTGTGTCAAAAACAAACCGAACGATTAGTCCTGAAATAGGTAATTGGCAATTAGTAATTGTAGTATTGTAAACGTAATATTTTTTCACCTTATCTCATATTACAAACTAAGCCTTTTACCTTACTAAACTTCATTCAAACAAGGAAAAGAAAGGAAATACTTTTGACTGCAACAGTATTTTTATAAGGTCGAAAGATAATAAAAAAAAAATCATCGATCTCAACGCAGACGACTTTTTTAACATTAAAAACTGCGGGGGTGGGGGTTAGAAAAAATTAGCACCCCCCTCTCTATTTTTTCTTTTTTTGTGACCATGAAAAAGTTCAATAGCCTATTTCGTGTTTTATTCACACGATCATCTTTTTTAAAACGTACTGGAAACGAAGACAAAAAAAGGATTTTTCCCCCTTTTTTTTTATTTGTAAGATTTATTTTTAAAATCTTTCTATTTTTCTCTTGGTGTTTTTCATATTATTACTTTCTCCAGTCTCCACTGTACGTTCTTTCTACTAAAAAAAAGCCAAAAAACAAAAAAATGCTGACAAAGTCATAAAACTTTCGTGATATTTAAAAATAAACAAACATACATGATGTTCCTGGTTAAGACAAAAAAAAATGGTTATTTTATTATTTGGAACTAAATTTAAAGCACCCCCTCGGACTCATTCATTTTACCTCACCTAAAAATGGGCAAAATAAAAAAAACTTTATCATTTAGGAATTTTTAAAAACTGTTTTCTTGTTTGTTTTTCCGTACTTCGTCAGCAATGTAGGATTTGGTTTGGTTTGGTTTTGGTATGACCAGAAATATTACCTGACCAATTTCCTTAAACCACCATGAAACTGGCTGCATATTCTTGCGTTTCTTTTCCCTTAATAACCCTTGACTTTATAACATTATCATTATTTTATTTTGGTTCACAACATCATAGTCTTTTATTTCTTTATTCTTGTGCTCAGAACTTAACAACCCTGTCCTCCAGGACAGGTACTCTTTTTTTCTTCTTTTTCCTACTGATAAAAGGCCAATGTTGAAATTCAATAGTAACGTCTGTAAGACTAGTTCGTTAGCAAGAACCTCTCTAGTCTAGTTATTACTTTTTTAGTAGAGAGACTGTAAAAGAAACCGGGTGCCCAGTTGGTAGTTTGTAAGTACTTATTGACATAACAAATAAATTGAAAATGTGTGGGTTTGGGGAATAGTTAAAGAATCAAGGTTAAACAAAAAATTCTGTCTACTCTTCAATAAGAATTAAAGCCCAATATCACAAAGAGAAGTAATTACACGAGATAATTATTATTTGACCACTCATTACCACCCTTCCGCGCTCTAACCGAAGTCAGTTTTTTTTTCTTATCTACCTACCCATCCACTTAATACCGCGGGTAACAGTGGTAATGAATCTCACTCACTAATCTTTGGCGATTGTAGAGACGTTTTTTGTTTCACATATTTGTTCGATAAAAATATTTTCTTTTAAACGTTAAAATCTATTTTATTACTTTTTTTTTTTTTTTTTTGGCAAAAACAAACTGTTGTTAGTGTTACTGTTGTTAATAAGGTTTCGACAGGTTTTCTTTTTTTTTTTTTTTAAATGTGCATTTTTTTTCGCGAATGTCGCTCACTAATACTTAGTATTTATTTAAAATATATATATATATTTTTGTATTTCCTTGTCTCTAGTTTTATATCTTGATGATGTTTCTTCAATAATTCCAAATAATTAAAACGAAACAGTAACATTTTTTAAAAATTTTTGTTTGTAGGGTAGCCAAAACTTGTTTCAAAGACTAAGCGTTTTTAATGTTCAGTTCAGATGTTTGAGAGCTGCAAGACAAACTTTTTAGTTTTATTGAATTTATTTAACAAATACGTTTTTGACAATTTCTGTTGAATGCATGTGTATGCAATAATTCAGTTCTTTAAAGTTAAAAAAAAACTGAAATTATTGCAACAATGCATCTTATTGCCATCTGAACTTTTAAAAGCAAGTTTGGCTACCCCTCTACAAAGAAAAAATGTTTTGTTTTCGATTTATGATGTAAAATTATTTAATTTAGAATTTAAAGAAACGTCATCGGGGTATACAGAGACAAGGCAACACAAAGTTGGTTTCAGTAAATCACAAAATATTTGTTTTCATAATCTTGACTGATGATTGTTTAACTATATTCAGTATTTTAATACGCAATAGTAGGAATATACCTTTCTTACTTGTGAAGAGAAAAAAGAGCTCGACTCATTGACTAACAACAATTCGCGAGCCTCGGTTTGGCCATCTTGAGTACAAAATTGTCAATCAATTTCAATAATTGACCAATATTTTCCTTGTCTTTTGTTCCCCCTTTATAACCCGAAATAAAGAAAATACAAAAATTTAAAGCAAAACGTTCCCAAAATCAGTTTTGATGCCAGGAGGATATAAAAAAGTTTGGTAACTTTAAACTTTGTAACTCTAAAAATTATTTTTTAAAACCAAACTTTTACAAGTATAATAATAAGTTAAATATTTGGTTTTAAAACCTATTTTCTTGACTACTAAATGTTTGTACAAATAATTCACTATAGATTTGTTTGATTTGTTGATTTTTTTTTAAATGAATGGGGCCCAGTTTAAATTTAACCGCCTTTAGACTCCAAAACATGTTTGTACCACGTGATTTCTTAAAACATTTTTAATGAAATTTGTAGATTGTAATTAGTTCTTTTTTTCATCTATCAGTTGTATGAGCATCTGATTTGGCTTCCGTATGAGGTTCAATAATTTTACAAAGCGAACAGGGTCTCCTCTGAACATAATTATTTTTATTTTATAGTCATGATCTGGTGTGTGTGTATGAGGGGGGAGGTATTTTGGTCGCAGTGTCTATTGTTCCTGAGTGAAACTCATTTTTTTTTCTTTTTTGGAAATTGCATGAAGGTAAACATCGATCAGCTTTTAAAGCCTTTAGGCACCTTTAAAGCCTAAAGAATAGGTGAGTAACCACACCGAAAGATAAGATTAAGAACAGTCCCCAAATAATTTATGAATACTTATTGTTAATAAAATTTAAAATATTGAGAACTACATGGTATCTGGATGTGGCTTCGTACATGGAATGGGAATGATATACCCTAAGTGATTGAAATAAAAGGGTTCGGTTCAAACAAAATACTTAGCACCTGAAGAAGACCGAAACGTCGTAGACATGGCAATAAAGATGAGGACAACAGTTCGAACAGTGTACTGTAATGTACTACCTCATCTCAAGCTTCAAGAGTATATGGACAAAAATTACATTGAGATATTATTAGCAACACTTAATTAATTGATTTAATTGACAATATAATTTTTCTTCCACTAAAAGTATGTAAGGGAGTTCCCTCTCTAGTCACTGATAAGTGTCGTGCGCCAGTCAATTCGATAGATAGAAGCTTGTGCTCGTATTATTCATCGGTGTGGACAAGGGTTAGAGGTCAAAAGGATTATGATTAGTGATTGGGGAAACATCCTACCGGGAGTCTGTTTCGCTAATTCCGCGTGGAACTTTTTTTTTTTTTTTTTACTAATAATAATTTATTTTTATTTTATGAAATACGAAGTGTATGTGGCATGGTGGGTTACAGTTGCAAAGGTCATAGCTGGTGGGGACCTAGGAATACAGCTCGTTAGAATTTTTAATAATATTGTTGTTATTGTTTGTTTGTTTTTTAATGCTATCTCTTTTCTAGACGAAGACGATTGTGCGTGTTTTTTTTTTTTGTTTTTTTTCTCGTTTTTCCACCAGTTTTTTCTTTTCTTTTAGTTGTAGGTAGCCTGTTGCTTTTTCAGTTTTTTTACTAATTTCACGTTCGAATTTTCTATTAGAATGGCTCGAGAAAAAAAACCTATTCTATGTATAACCTATAGCATCTTTTCTGATGAATTTAGTGTTAATTCATCCCAAAATAAAAAGAATTTATACTAAAATTCACACCAAATTCTCCAAGAGCGAGGCCCTTCCATTGATTGTATTGCGGTTGGGTTGACCTTTGCTATCGTCTCGAATGTGGGCGATTTTGGCGCGTTGTTTCTAAGTGCGTAAGTTTACTCTCTTTAAATTTAAAACAAATTATTATCTTTATTTATTTATTTTTTTAATTGTAAAGTACCTCGAATTTCTTCCGCACTTACGAAATATGAATAACTATGATTTCTGGTATTTTTTCATTTTTTTATTCTGACGGTTGAAGTTGTTGCGAGGCAAGCTAAACAAAAATCTTATTCTTGATTTATTTGAAAACAAACAGGTGCCAAACTAACAAACTTTGATTTTTTTAAAATTTATAATTTCTTGTGGTGGGGGATAAATTATTTGCGAAAATTAACTTTACATTATTTGGGGTAAATTCCTTTGGAGAGAAAAATAAAGATGTTATTGTAACAATAGCATTTTTAACATGAATGAATTATTAATTTATATTTAATAATATTGTTAAATAATTCATTCGTTTAAAAAAAAACAAATTTCAAAATTAATGCGCAGATTTGAACTCGGTACGTCACTTCCATTTCTTATGTCTTGAACCGTTACGCTATCTATACTTTTTTTTCAATTCTTCTATCTACCGCGTCTCTTCAGGACATAGGCGATCATGACCTTCCACAACTTCCTATCGCTTGTGGTCCTTAGCATTTTTTCTCCGTTTTCTAAGTGACTTAAACTAAGTCTCTCGTTCTCCGTTCCGCCATCACTTCATCCAAGCTCGCCAGGTAAGTGACTAGCTGCCTTCCCCCTATTTCTTTTGCCCTCAATATGTCACGTGAAGATTAAGTTTGCCAAGCCCTCTATCCTCATTGTGTCTAAGCAATTTATTTCAGTTATTTTTTCCAGATTTTTTTTTGCGTACGGTATAAGTGTTCTTTCTGTTACCATTTTCTTTGCTGCTATAATAGCTCCGTTACATGGAATTTTCATTTCACAGTAGCCTTCTGTTGAACCTCACCTCAAGTTTAGTTTTCTCCTCACCGTTTTCAGCATTCACTATGATAAGAGAATTAATAACACATAGCAATCCAACCCTCTTTTTTTTTTTTTTTTCCTTTTTCTAATGAATTTTTTCCATTTCTCAATAGAACGTTTCTTTGCTTTCGCATTCACTTGTCCAATGCGAGTTCGGATCTCGGTGTTGCATTTTCCCCTCTGTTACAAATTATTGTTAAATGTTGTTGTGTGGTTTTTAATAAAACAAACATACGCAAACAACACTTAATCTTGAAATACAAGTGTCGTAATTCCGTATTTCCTTATCCCTGCACATAAAAAAACCCCAATAATAACGATGAACAATGTGTCTGTCTATTTTAGTATGCTACATTATTCAATACGTACGTACTACTCTAATTTCCTATGTGCATCGTTCTACACACTTAACGCTTTTTTTTAGTCTCTCTCTTAATTTAATTCTCTCTGCCACCCCTATTTTTTCTCTGTTACTAGTCGCTGGTCCTTGTTTTTGTTTACCTTTTTCTTTCGTTTCCCAAAATTTCAGCTTGTCACGTTTTCGTCGTTTTTGCATGTGTGCTCACATGATGAGTTTGTTTTTGTACTTTCAACACAACAGAAGTGCGACTATTGCTTTGGCGAGGGTCTTTTTTTCTTCTTTCTTCTAAACTATCTGGTATCAGTTTAAATTAGTGAGGAAAGAGAAAATTAAGACGCTTTTCAATTTCATAAATTATTATTTTTTTACTTTACTAAAAAAAAACTACCTTTTTTTTTCCACAGTGTTTTTTTTTTTGTTATTCTGAGCGTACTTGCTCTTTCTCTTTTAATTTAAGACACCTGCATCCATCATAATGTTTATTTTTTTTTAATGTTTTCGTTTTCCGGAAGCTGTTGGCGTAGCCGTGTTTGTGAGAATCATCCTTCCTTTCCTAAATCAATTTAATAATTGCCTCATTCATTTCTATTAATATTACTATATTTGTTGAATGAAGGTATAACATTACGCACTGTTGTTCTTTCTTCTTTAACCATGTTTTTAGTTAAACTTTCTCTGGGGACTTCGATGGTCGCAGTCAGTATCGATCTTAAAATAAAATGATCATTTAAAAAAAATATTTATTGTGGGCGAATTCTTTAATTCAATGACAAGCAGTTATTTTCACACACACACACACACGTTTCTATTAGTTACCATAATAAATTTATATTCTGACATACCGTGACATGATTTTATTATACCATCTGACTTGTTCGGTAGTTATGAGCTGCCATAATTATATGCCTCGCTAGTTGGAGAAAGGTGTACACACCGAAGCAGAACCGGTTTGGAAGGGCTGAAATAAATTAGTTTTAGGATGAAAAAGGGGAAATGAAGGCTATTGAAGAAAGCGAAGTGGTGATAGACGGTATGGGTAGAGAGAGAGAGAGAGAGAGTGTATGGTTCGAAAAGAAATAATGTGAAACAACAGGTGAGACGTGAGATGAAATGAGAGTTGAAGGTGATTTTTTTTTTTTACCTTATGGGGGTTTATCACTTGTATTTTCTGTTTATGTTCAGTTTGGTGTTATTATAAAAATTGAATTAGAACGCAGAATTTTTTTTTTAAAATTTCAAGTATACACTCAGTGACTGAGTCACTACTCCTTTCTAAAGTTTAAAATGTTGGCGTTATATAGTCTTCTTATCTCTCTCTACTCTACCACATTCACCTATTTTGGAACCTTGTGCAGTAAAACCAAAAACTTATTTAGTGATGCAAGAGATTTGGGGAAAAAAAAAAAAAAAAGAAGGTAGACGTGATATGAAAAGCGTAAAAAAAATAAAAGCATCAAGAGTTTAAAGATAAACAAATGGAGGAAAATAGAAAGATGTGAGGAGAAAAGATGACAGAAAAGATGACAGAAAGATGTAAGCAATAAGAAGTGGGAGGTCTAGGTTTTAAGCAAGATAGTGAAAAAGAATAAAAGAGATAAAAAAAAAAGTAAGGGACTTTCTATGAAAATAGAAGCAAGGAAAGAAAGCAAATAAATTGCAATAAATGATAATAAATCCATGTTGCACCCCAGCCACAATCCTATTCATTACATGCAAGTGCGCACACGCATTGCGGCACAACTTCAACTCTTCAACTGTGCTCACTGTTCCTTTTCTTATATCTCCCTAGGGAACTTCAGAAAGGAGTGGGGTAAAGACAAAATATGTTGTGAGGGAGAAAATAAATATAGCTCCTGTTGATCCTGTGTCTATATTGAGACAAATTAAATGCAACCATCAGCATATTCTGTCAGTAACACTTGTCTTGATATTCAAATAAAAGTGATAATCCCTTTTACCTGGTTTCAGTAAAATATGTTTCAATATTTTTAAATTGTATGCATATGTAATTGTAATAGCTATATTCTGTTAGTATCACAATAAATCATGACTACCAACAATCCCTTACTTTATTTCAATAATAATACAGACCAATTCTGTCAATAATGCTTGTTATTAATTCCTTATGACCACTTTCTTAGTTTTTAATAAATTTTTATAATAAAATATCTATGGATCAGATGATAATAATCATAACTTATTGTTATAGATTATGGTAAATGTAATATTAGTGGTTTCCTTATTATGGGCAAATAGTGAAACCCCAAACAAAACTATGAAAGTATAAAAATACATTTTTATATGTATAAAAAAAAAAAGTGACCAATAATACAATGTCTGTTGTTGAAGACATACAACTGTGTTCAAAATATATTTAATTGAAGACATACAACTCTATGGAAAATTTTTTTTTTAGGATTAAATAACTTATAATGTCGTCTTGTGGCCACTGGCCAAGATAGAACTCACTATACCCCTCCAGTATTCCCTGTGCATTTGGAACCCTGGTGCAGTTTTTTTTTTTTTTTAGCAGAATTCATAATCTTGTCAAATAGCTGAATACTTGATGCTTTGCCAGGGCTACCAAGGGTGTTTTTATTGTGACACCAACACTAGATGGGTTGCCTCCAGGCCCCATCCTGTTATTTAACCCATAACTGGAGGGAAGTGACGGATTAATACCTTTCCCAAGGGTACCAGTGCTTAAGTGAATGCAGGGTACTGAACTGGAATTTGAACTCAGCTCACCGATTTCTCTTTCCAAGCCGATATCCACTGCACCACAACGCACATCCGTCACTGAACACTTACAACACCTGGTATTCCCAAGCAGTCACCCATCTAAGTACTGACCAGGCTCACGTGGCTTAACTTCAGTGATCGAACAAGAACCAGTGTATTCAATGTGATATACTTTTAACTTATAAAGGTTGATATGCTGCTAAACAAAATCAACCATACTTATAAAGAAATATTTGGTATTCATTGACTAAGAAATATTTGGTATTCATTGACTAAGCAGCCAATACTACTTTTGATTGAAATTTATAAAATCTTTTAATTTTTTGGGGAAAATAGTTTTTTGAAGTTCAGTACCTGTTATTGCTCTTTCCAGTATTAATAGAGAGTTTCCTTCCTAACATTTTATTTGAAGTAGCGTGGAATGGCAACATCTTGATTGTCATTTTCTTTTTGAGTTACATATGATAAAGGAAAGTAGCAAGTGTCATATTATTGACTTTGGTGTTCCATATGATACAAGACTGGATTCTAAAGAAACCAAAAAGATTGTAAAATACCAGGATCTGGCTAGGAATAAAAAAACAAACAAACTATGAAACAAAAAGGAAATTTATTTTTAACATTAGGAAGAGTTGAAATTTTTAGGGAATATAATGAGGAAGGAGGGCTTGGTAAAACTGATACTCCCAGAACAGATTGAGGAACAAGAAAGCAATGTGTAATAGGTAAAATTTATTAAGAGCTAAAAAGGACAGGAAGATATAGAGAATCATGATCATCTTTATCCTTAGGGAAAATGACACATAAAGAAGTAATGGAGTCACTTAGAATAACACTTAGAAAATTTCAATATTCCATATTGAAAATTGGAATTTAGACCTACATTGTAAAGCTCAAGAAAACTTCTTATTTACTTACTCAACAAGCATTTGGCCAAAAAGTTCTCCAGGTGTGAGAAGCCCTGTTGAGATCATGCCTCAAAAACGGAATTTTCATTGGTGTGACACCAACATAATAAATTTACACTATTTACCTCATCGTTATTGTACTATTCACAATGTTTCAGCCATTGTATGCTCTGGTTTTCATCAGGTGATATTTTTTGGAATTTTAAACAGAAACTTGTAAGGGTGTAGATTGTTTTAATTCCACATGCCATGCTTTTGGATTTCTTCTTGGGTCAAGTCACTTTTGCATCAATCAACCAACAATTTTATTCATTGGGTACATTGATGAGTGAATTTTTGGGACATATAAACCTAATGTCTCAATAATCAGTTTTTACCAGATCTCATTTTACAAATGTTTTGTTATTGCTTCCTCAAGCTTTCTGTATGATTGGTCCCCATTTGTATACATGTCTAATAATAGATCTATCAATGATACTTCCCTTGATTCTTGATTGCCAACAATCCTTTTGATTTTGATTATTAATCTACATGCCCACAAAAAATGCTAGATTGTGTGTTGCATTAATTTTTTCTATTACTTCAAGTAAAATTTAGTTTGTTTGAACTTCTACGATGAAGATTTATAATTATTTACACTAATTACATTTAGACTATTGTTCTCATTTTTATCATTGTTATCACGTTTCTGCTTTGTGTTCAACAGCCTTTGGGGACCATATATCAGTTAGAGTAACCTAGAGGGAATTCTGAAATGGACTCATTATTTAATTTGCATGGCCTGGGTAGACTGTTCTTGTTCCACTGACCATGTCTACGGATATCTAGCCCAGTTCATATTTTTAGTACAGCTCAGTACTCTGTAAAAATTTATTTCATTTGGGAATAGTAAATGAAAGTATAAGTGTCCCGGATTGTGTGTGTATGTCTGTCCGTCTGTCTGTCTCTCTGTATGTATGTGTAATATCTGTATCTATATATCTAAAATATATATATATATATATATAATGTGTGTGTGTGTGTGTATATATATATATGTGTGTGTGTGTGCAGTTTATACACTAATTTTATTTTGTGAATGATGCGAGCGCTTAAAATTTGCTTCAAAATTGTGTCTTCAGAAGTTGCAAGATAAGATAGTATATACAGTCACTTGGTCTCTGAAGAAGCTTTAATAAAAGTAAAACTTCTTGGATTGAGATACGTTTCTTATTTATTCTTTTTTATTCTATCATTTATATATATATATATATATATGTGTGTGTGTGTGTGTTGTGCTTTTCTGTGGTTTTTACTAATAGAATTTATTTCAGCAAGCAGGTCTTTTATTGTAAAGTGCTTGACATCAGAGTGGAGATAGACTGTTGATAAACAGAAAGAGTTTGTCACTTTAACTAAGGTTCATGAACTAGGTTCATGTTGACTTCAGAGTTTTGTGAGGACACCATTATGATGTTCTCACTCGTCAGGGCTGGTTTGCTGTTAGGTCCCAATTTTTGTTGTTTATATGGAGCATGGTGACTTTTTGTGGGAGTAGTGTGTGATTCTGCATGTGTGTGTGTGTGTGTGTGTGATTTTTATATATATATATATATATATATAATACATGAACTTTGATTAAGTTCTCCCTGTTTTCTAACAGCGGGCCTTCCCAGAACTGTATGCATATAGTTTCAGAGGGTAATGCATCTATAACAAGGCAAGCTTGAAATTCAATGTATGTCATTTTGCCAAAGTGTAAACAACTTTGTTTTTTATGGTGTTAAACACGTTGGATTTCATACCAAAGAAAGTGTATTTGTGGAAAATTTTACTGCACTACTTTATTTAAAAAAATCTGCAGCTGGAGCATACAGAATTCTTGTTGAGATTTACAGTGACCATGCTTTATCAGAAACATTATGCAGAAATAGGTTTAAATGCTTCAAAAATGATGATTTTGATGTTGCAGATAAAGAATGCTCTGCTCACTGAAAAAGTTTGAAGATGAAGAATTGGAGGTATTAATTCATGAAGATTATGTCAAGTGCAAACTGAACTTGCACAATCATTAGAAGTTGATCATAAAACAGTTTCAAAATGTTTAACAGCATTAGGAATGATTCAAAAGCAAGGACATTGGGTGCTGTACAAGTTGAAGCCAAATGACATCAAACTGTTTTGTCACATATGAACAGCTACTTCAATGGCAAGAAAGGAAAAATATTTTGCATCATATTATGACTGGCAATAAAAAAAGAAAACACTGCAATAACCCTAAGTGTGGAAGATTGTGGGGTAAGCCTGGCTATGTGTCAACATCAGTGTCAAAGCCAAATATTCATATGTCTGCATTTAGTTGAATCAGCTGGGTGTAATTTACTATGAACTGTTCAAACTAACCAAAACCATCACTGGAGATTGCTAATGACTCCAACTGAATTGAGCATTGAAAAAAATAATGACTGATATATGAGGTTGTTGGTTGGTTGTTTTGTTTTTATGGCATATCAACCTTGGCGGGTCATTTATTGCCAACTAAATTTTTATACCTTTTTCTTTCAACAATTTATTGTTGTTTTTATATAAGTTTTGTGTCTAGTAATACTTTTTTTCTTTTTGAGTATCAAGATTTATTTGGATTTGTTTTTAAGCACAGGGTCCCCAAGTCCTACCCTGTTATTTAACCCATAACTGAAGGGAAGGGACGGATTAATACCTTTCCCAAGAGTACTAGTGCTTAAGTGGAGGCAGGATATTCAACTGGAATTTGAACTCAGCTCACCGATTTCTCTTTCTGAGTCAATATCCACTGCACCACAACGCACATCTGTCACTATATGCTTACAGCACCTGTTATTCCCAAGTGGTCACCCATCTAAGTACTGACCATTGCTTAACTTCAGTGATCGAGCGAGAACTGGTATATTCAACATGATATTGCCATAAGCGCTATATGAGGAGAGACATGACAAGGTTATTTTGCAAAATGATGACGCTGAGCCATACTTTGCAAAACAGATGAAAACCTGCTTGGAAACATTTAACTAGGAAGTCCTACCACACTTGTAGACATTTCCTTGTTCGGTTTTCTTTTTTTTTTCTGATCCATGGCATATGTCCTGGCTAAGCAGCACTTTAATTCTTATAAAGATGTCAAAAATGGGTTGACTGCAAAAGATGTTTTTCTGATGTGGAATACAAATGTTGCCAGAAAAATGGGAACAAGTAGTGATTAGCAATGGGCACGTTTCTTACTAATCTTTGTAAATAAAACATTACTTTTCATGAAAAATCAGCAAGAACTTATTCAAGGGTCCCATACAGGTGTGTATGATTTTATATACGGTATAACCCGGATATAAGAGACCACATATAAGAGAAACACTGATATAAGAGAGTTTCCTCTGGTCCCAAATTAGAGCTGGTGGTAAATTTATATAAAATAGACTAAACACGTATAGAGAAACCCGGATATAAGAGAGACTTTTATCCTGTCCCGACAACTCTATTATATCAGGGTTACACTGTATCGCCAAATGAATAAGAACAAAGAAAATAATTGCAATGTTCAAAACATTAATTTAAAACAGCAGTCAACATAAAAAAACAGAACAACAGATATTTATTAATTATTTCTTTAGAACATGTGCAAACTACAAAATTGTACATTTTGTTTCGGCATTGAAAGAACAATGTCTCATCAGGTAGTTAACAATGATTGTAATCATTGTTAACTACCTGATGAAAAATTGTTCACAATAACTGAAATGACTTACCTTGCTAAATATTGTGCTGTGGTAAGAATCTAATGAAATATAATGTTGAAGCATATCTCTAGGGAACTCTCTCAGACAAAAATTTGGCAAGACTACTCTCTACAAACAAATTCTATTGTGCTTTTCTCTTAATTACTGTACCAAATATTTTAATCATTATGAGTACTTCTGTCTTTATTACACTCCCATTAATTTCCATCTTTCAAAGTCAATAATGATTGTGGCAAATATTTGTAGCCACTGCATGATTAGGTAAGGTATATATGGAAAAATTGATTGTCTACATGTTCCTTCACACTTTAATGTCTACTGTTATGGCGTGCAGTGTAATACTGGTGATAATTGATAATGAGGCAGATCAGGGAAAATCAGTTTCATGTCTTGCAGTACAAGCAGCTTCAAATAATTTTACACTAATTTTAGATTTTCGAGTCAGCAATGAAAAAGGTCCCCTCACACTTATGATACAAAAAGAAAAGAAAAATCAATCACAACTTCTATTATTGCTAATCAATTATTGAATGTTTAAGAAATATACCTACAAATGTTTAAGAAATATACCTAGCAATGTTTAAGAAATATACCTACAAAAATTGTGTCAGAAAGACTTTCTTGTTTTGTTTTTTTCTCTTGACACTGCTGTAACTGTATACTCTTAACATATTTTTTTATGTTTTTGCAAAATCATTTTTAGAAGTTTAATAAACCTAAATATAGGAATCTAGAATGTTTAATTCTTTTATTGTCAATTATCAAGAAAAAAAATGTATAAATCCTGTTTTATGTTTGGCATTTATTAACATTTTATAAATAGTGTCTTCATACATTGCTTTTTTCCTTGAGAATTAATAGCAAAAATATTAAACATTTTTGTTGTCAAATTCTCAAGAAAAAAGGTTTAAATCAAGATGCTCACAGATTATTTTAGTGAAATAGATTGCAAGAGCAAATAAAAAAAAAAGTGCCCAGAAACAGCATTTTTGTTTATTTTTCTTTAAATTTATGATTATAGTTGCTTGTAGTGTGTTTATTTAAATTTTCTTGTTCAGACATTTTCATAAACTTGTAAATATAAAATTATTCTTGTAAATACAGAATCTAATAAAATAGTGTTTCTTTTGTCAATTCTCAAGAAGAGGTGGGGAAAAGAATGCATAAATCCAGTTTCATATGTTTGGGTTTTATTAAAATTCTAAAAATAGGTTTTTAAAACAAATTAACAAGGGTGTGTGAACCCCCACCACTACTTCTCCTTGGCATTAATATTCCAAATCTCCGCAGCCAATTGAAAGTTGTTGAAATCCGTTGCATTATCAATCCAGACAGAGCTGGAAGCCATAATAAGAAAAGGAAATCTTTGTGAAATTAGCAATGTGTTTTTATATATATATATATATATATGTGTGTGTGTTCTGTTTTGGTAGAATATTTGGTTAGAGTTGATCACTCTTGCATGCAGACAACTATAGTTCTAACCCACAGCTTCTATAGAATGTAACACTTTATCTAAATTGGTTGATCTGGCACCAGGCTAAAGTCTGAGGTTCATCGAAAGCAGGCAGTCTCTCATGTTAACTCGCTCTGTTGGGGGTTCAACTCTGCTGTACTCAAATGTCTGAAAACCCATCAACTCTTGTTTACATTAAGCCTTGCATCCAGTGAGGGTGGTTATGATACACTTTGGGTACACTTAGCATTTTCAAATGACCAATAAAGGATCCTCCTTTTTTTCACCTGATCAACCTCGTCCTCTCCTCTTCTGTGTGAATGCCTATTAGTACTGCTCAAGGGGTGTGGAATACTTCTTTGACTTTCCTGAAATTTTAATTATCGCTTCAAAATTTATTTCCCATTGAATCCTTGGAGTAGTGTTATTTCATATCTGTTTTTTATCATTTTTTTCAATTGTAAGAAATTATCTAACTTCGATCAAAAAGAAAACCATGTTTCTCTTTTAATTATCAGCATCACAAAATCCCACAAAGAAACCTAGAAAACTTTATTTCTAGGAATTTCACCTCTCTTTATGAGCAGGGGGAGGCTGTCCCTAGGGGTCATAAAATCTCTCATACCAGGGGAAAGTCTGTTTCTAATCAAATCCTTAGATCACTGTTGTTTTATCAATGGTTGTTAAATTTTTCCAGTGATTGAGAGACTCGCTTCTTGTGAAAATGGCTATTCTGATTTTTGTGATAAGAATCTCTATCCAAATCTGCAGCCAGCACTCAAGAGTCATAAAAAAAAACTCTTGTAATTTCATTAATTTATTTATTGGGGAGGGGTCTAAGAATATCCCTTGCCTAGCTTCTAGCAGGTGAAGAAGAAAGAAAAAAAAATTTAATTATTATCTCTTCTTCCTTCCCCTTCCCTTTTTCCTCTCTTTCTCAGCCCCAGAAATAGTGTTACAGGGTGCCCTTTTGATGCACTATTTTTTTTGGCTGATACAAATGTTAAACTTTATTAAAAAGCTCTTATATATTTGTACAGTGGCAAACAAAAGAAATGAGCCACCAAGCTAAAAAAATCAATACTATTATTTCTTGCCATGTTTTAGTTGGTTCATTTTCACCATTAGTTGCAGCTAGTAATCATCAGGAAATTTGTGAATTGTATCCCTATTGCATTTTGTATATTTTATATGTTAATATTTCTAGTGTTATTTTCATTGCTTCGAACATTATTTTTAATGAATAACATATTTGAAATAGACATCCTGTTTTTTTTTTTATTTTAAACAGTGTGTGTGGATTATGTCTGTCGGTCAGCACACCCCAGAAAACTTGATAAATGATACAAACCTGTGCTCCACTTTTAATACCCCCACCCAAAAAAAGTTTAAAATAATAAATGGAGCATCTTTTACAAACATGAATATCCACTAAAAATAACATTTTGAAGTAATAAAAATGTTGGATTAAAAATGAATTTATTAATTCTTTCGAGATTGCATTATAGTTATATTTTAATACATTTTTTCTATCTATCTGCTTATATATATATATATATATATATATACACACACACACACACACACACACTCTCACTGTGTGCAATCCAAAGGGATTGAACTTAATATGCTACTCTTTATCATTGTATAAATCTTGTATGTGTGTGTGTGTGTGTGTGTGTGTGTGTGTATATATATATATATATATATATATATATATATATATATATACACACACACACTCTTACCTTGTGCAATTTAAAAGGATTGAACTTAATATGCTACTCTTTATCATTGTATAAATCTCGTTTGATGATTGCAATATTCTATACGGGTATTTTTTTTCAATCTCCTAAAGGATTATTGAGTTGGGATTAAATTCATTTGTGGTGAAAAATATATCTGTTAAACTCTTGGGGGATTTGTAAACCTTAAATTAACTATGCTTTTAACTCTTCTAGCTAATCTAGCTTTCTTTAATTCGTCATTTATTTTCATCAGGGATATTTATGCAGAAATGGTGGATCCATACCTTTCCCAAGTCAGTCAGTCAGTTAAGTGCCATACGTGATACACGCTTGGGCGATCATGTCTCGAAACAAACATGACTGACTAGGCAGAAGATTATCCCGCAGTAGGTTGCCATTGCTTTCTGCGGTAAATTGGTTACCCGCTAACGCTATAGAACCCAATCTGTCCTGTTATTTAACCCATAACTGGAAGGAAGAGACGGATTAATACCTTTCCCAAGGGTATTTGCGCATAAGTTAATGCAATGAATTTGGCTGGAATTCAAACTCAGCCCCCAGATTTCTCGCTCTGGGCCGATATCCAATGCTCCACAATACACATCCTTTCCCAAGTATATTTGCATATAAGTGAATATAAGAAACCTGACTGGAATTAGAACACTGCTCTGTTTTCCAATTCTGAGCTGTTATCTATTACAACACCTGGTATTCTCAAAATGTCACCCATCTTGGTATTGATCAGGCTTGATGTTGCTTAACTTTGGTGATTGTATGAGAATTGATTTTTTTTTTTCAACATATGAATGTAAGCCAGTGAAATTGTCATTTTACGGCTGTTAGCAGTACAGATTCTAAATAAAGAATAAACTCTGATTATATTTGATCTTGTGCCAGCCATAAAGGTCTTGTTGCTCAGTAAAATAGGCTTTCTCAGACAACACAGTAAAATAAGCTTTTTAAGGCAAAAGGATGTGGGTTCAATCTTTACGGAGTACTATTTTTTTTTATTAAAGCTGTTTACCAATGACCATAGGATAGTTGTGATGCTATGAGTTTTGCAACCCATTAAGCTTTTAAATGCACCATATGTACTGCAGCCATAGCAGTTGTAGTGTATCTAGGGCAAGCTAGCCTGATGGAGCCCATGATCAGAAGTAATTAAAATTTAAGATTACAGAAATCAGAATCACAAATTAACAATTGCTGACAATGGTTGATTTAAAAAGATTATATATTCTGTTCATTTTCCACTATTGAGGACTTGGGTCTCCTTATTCAAGGTCTGTCAGGTATAGAAATAATGGTCTGTCAGATATAGAAATAATGTGTAGGCAAGGAGTGTGAATTCAGCCTGGGTTTAAATTCTAAGGTAGTTGCATCTCATTTTTGGCAGAGGCATAAATCCATCACTTCTCCAAGTATAGGTAAAATAGTAGAGCAGACTGAACTCTCTAACTTTGATGGAACAACAAGTCAAGTAGGATATCACTGAATTCAAACCTCATATCATATGCTTGTTTGGCAAGGTAAAACAGATTACTTCCTATGACTGATAGACCTTGGACAGGGCTTTATACTAAGAGAAAAGCTGATAATAATAAATATGTTAATTAATTTTGTCTGTAGTGTATTATTTCTTTCACATATGGTGGTTCAATTTCTTTTGCCAATAACTGGAATATTAAAAATGAATAGATTCAGTTTTTTTCCTCCTCACTAATATTGGAGGAGAAATGAATAGGGTAGAGTAAACATTATGGAACTGGTTTTGCAAGGAAAATTCATTTACTGCTTAAATTATGAAAATAGACTCAGCTTTATAGCTTAGAAACAATTGCGCAGTGTATTTGATGAACTTCTAACATATATTAATACTTGTGTTCCTATAACTGAATATACGGCATCCTAAATAAATATACTTTCAAACATATTTAGCATTTTTCATTGTTTTTCTAATGCACAAGTGATTGTGTTTACTTAGAATTTAGATATTTTGTCTTCAATTTCCATTTTGGCTTACAGTTACATCATGTTGAAAGCACTGGTTCATGTACAATCACCAAAGTTAAACGTCGCCAAGCCAGGTCAGTACCTAGATGGGTGATCGTTTATGAATACCATGTATAGGATGTGTAGGTAGTGTAATGAATAATGGCTCCCAATTGATAATCGGAGAGCCAGGTTCCAATTCCAGTTGGGTCTGTATATAAACTTATGTGTAAATAACCCAGGGAAAAGTATGGATCCACTTTTCCTCTCTCAAGCAGTGAGGGTTAATTAGTGAAAATTTTATCATTAAAATCTTTATTATACCCCTCCCCACAGAAAAAAGTTCTTGCAATCTAAAAATGTTTTCTGGTTTTAAATAACCTACAAAGAGTTGATGAGCTGTAAAAAATGAATCAATTCAATCAGTTTTCATTTAAATTAAACCATTTTTTAAATTATTTATTTAAATTAAACCATTTTTTACACTTAATATCTTTAGGTTTTTTTTTCAATAATTAAATCTAACCAAAATACAAACTTATTCCTAATAACAACAGGAATTTCAAGTGCTGCATTATAATTTTGTTCAGAATATAAGATCCACAACATAGTGGTTGTTAGACAGTAATGTTCTCATTTTTCCCCTGCCCTGTCCTGTCTCTTCATCCTCTTTATTTCATTCTCAGAACATTTGACCAAAAATCTGTCCTTTATCTAGCTGCTCTACATCCCCGCCGCCGTGTGTCATCTCTGCGTTACATTCTCGCCGCCGCTTTTCATCTGTGTGTGACTTCATCCCCCCCCAAACCACCACGTCTCATCTTTGCGTGATTCCTCTCCAACCGCCGCGTCTCATCTCTGCGTGACTCCATGCCTAACCAGTGCGTCTCATCTCTGCGTGACTCCATGCCTAACCAGTGCGTCTCATCTCTGCATGACTCCATGCCTAACCAGTGCGTCTCATCTCTGCATGACTCCATGCCTAACCAGTGCGTTTCATCTCT
Source organism: Ascarosepion bandense (assembly GCA_037127315.1). NCBI lineage: Eukaryota > Metazoa > Mollusca > Cephalopoda > Sepiida > Sepiidae > Ascarosepion > Ascarosepion bandense. The sequence goes on along the minus strand of JBBBDQ010001148.1, from coordinate 6,285,616 downwards.
GCATGACTCCATGCCTAACCAGTGCGTCTCATCTCTGCGTGACTCCATGCCTAACCAGTGCGTCTCATCTCTGCATGACTCCATGCCTAACCAGTGCGTCTCATCTCTGCATGACTCCATGCCTAACCAGTGCGTCTCATCTCTGCATGACTCCATGCCTAACCAGTGCATCTCATCTCTGCGTGACTCCCCTCACTGCCATGTCTCATACACCGGTTCTTGTTCGATCACCCAAGTTAAGCCACATGAGCCTGGTCAGTACTTAGATGGGTGACCACTTGGGAATACCAGTTGCTGTAAGCATTCAGTGACGGATGTGCGTTGTGGTGCAGTGGATATCAGCTTGGAAAGAGAAATCGGTGAGCTGAGTTCAAATTCCAGTTCAGTACCCTGCATTCACTTCAGCACTAGTACCCTTAGGAAAGGTATTAATTTGTCACTTCCCTCCAGTTATGGGTTAAATAACAGGATTGGGCCTGGAGGCAACCTATCTAGTGTTGGTGTCACAATAAAAACACCCTTGGTAGCCCTGGCGAAGCATCAAGTATTCAGGTATTTGACAAGATTATGAATTTTGCTGCAAATTGCGCCAGGGTTCCAAATGTACAGGGAATACTGGAGTGAGTTCTATTTTGGCCAAGGCTGCAAGACGATGATGAAGGATAGAGCACTGGAGGACACCAGCATCAGTATGAAAGGATCTAGACAAGTGGCTGTTCAGTATAACCTTCATTTCACAATTTGATTGGAATGACTGGATCAGTTCAAAAATGTGTCCAGAGACACCCTCACTTTTCTGCTTGTAGGGAAGAACTGTATTGAAATCCCTGTCAAAGGCTTTTGAGATGTTCAATGCTACAGCCCATGCTTAATTGTTATTATCTAGAGCATGATAGATTCTTGTCACAATTATCATCAGTACCTTAGCAGTTAATGTGGAGAAAGTAAAGCAATATTGGTTGTCAGAAAAAGGCCCTGTGATGAGAGATGTGTGTTGTGGTACAGTGGATATCCGCTCGGAACGAGAAACCGGGGAGTCGAGTTCGAATTCCAGTTTAATCAATTGTATTCACTTACATGCAAATACCCTTGGGAAAGGTATTAATCTGTCTCTTCCTTCCAGTTATGGGTTAAATAGCAGGATTGATTGGGTTCTATAGCCTTGGTCGGCAACCAGTCTACTGCAGAAAGCAATGGCAAACTACTGCGAGATAATCTTCTGCCCAGTCAGTCATGTCTCTTTCGAGACGTGATCGCCGAAGCGTGTATCACATATGGCACTTAACTGACTGACTGATGAGAGATGACAAACCATTTTGGAATTGATTTAGGAGTTTCCCAAAAAAAGATAGGTGGCTAATAGGTTGATAGTTGGAAGGGTAGGACAGTTCACCAGATTTCTTAAAAACTGGGACAATATATAATGACTTCCAGCAGGCAGCAAATCATTTATTATACAGTTTAGAGAGAACAAAAGCTAGTTCAGGAACACACTTGTAAACTCCTATTACAGGAATATCATCAGGTCTACATGCCTTATGGGGATCTTAGAGATAATAGCAAAAACCGTAGAAGGGGGTTATATGCATATCACTAAACAGAGACTCAGTTCTAAGTGGAAAGTTAGGCAGAGATACTCTAGAGGGGTCAAGAGCAAAGTTTAAAGAGAATTTACGTGCAAAGTATTCAGTTTTATCAGCTGTGGATGTTAACAACTCAAATTGATTGAAGAGGGGAGGAATAGGCTTTACACTTATTTAATACCCTATTACATAGCTGCCAGTAATCATGTGAGCCAAAGTTTTTAGATGCTATATAGTGCTTCATTCTTTTAGCAAACAGAAACTTGGCTCCTTCAAGTATTTATTTACATTTATTATGAGTAACAACAAATAGGCGCCTGTTGTGATAAGTTGTTATAGCCAAAAATAGTTCTTCCTGTGTGCTATAGTGGCCAAGCATGCAAATGTGAACCATGGGTAGGACTGAGGTTTCACCTGGTATTTCCAAGAAGGAATGAAAGTACCCATGCTAGCTTTGACCTAAGAAGAAACCTGAGTGGCACAATTGGGAGGTTAAAGACGTCAGTTTAAGGGGTATCATGAAGAAACTCACAGATTGAATGCTAATCAGCATGCTGGTAATGGAAAGAAATATTATGAAAAGGAGAATCTTTTTTAATAGATAATTGAAACGAAATATCAATAGATATCACAAAGTGGTCTGAATTATCAAGAGGGAAGTATTGTGAACCTTGGCAAGAGTGAGAATAGGAGATAAATAAATCAAGTAGAGAAATCTGTTACTCAATTTTGCTAGAGAAACTAGTAGGGAAATCCACAATTTGAGTAAGGGATTGTGCAATGGAAAAAGTTAATGTCTGAGTACTGGCAAAATCAGGACCTTTTTAGAATATTTAAGACACATGCTGATTTTAATTTTAATTTGATTTTAAATGATTTTAAGAAATGTGTGAAATTATGTGATGATTCATTTTCATGAATTATCCAATACATCAGTTTACTTTTCTTTACAAACAAAGAATGGTACTATCTGTAGGAATCTATGATAAATATATGTAGAACTCTTTAAATGTTGATTTTCATCTAGATAACTCAACTGTAAAATGATGAGACCTAGTTGCCAATCTGGTCAGTCAGTTAAATGCCATACATGAAACATGCTTGGGCAAACATATCTACTGGAAAGAAATAAAAAATTATGAAACAATTACTAGTATCGTGGTATCAAGTATTACTACCATGAATTGATGGTGAATGGCAATAACTTTCATTACAAGACTTTAAGCTGATAAAAATATTTGAGAGCTTCAATGAATATTTTAAACTTTGTTTCTAATTTTTCTCTATTTCTAAGATGAGATATTGTAATTATTTACACTATTTACATTGTTCAGATTATTGTCCTCATTTCTATTGCCATGTTCACAAAACAAACCACCAATTAACAACTACCCTGAGTTCATGACAGCAGTTCCCACAAACTGGGCTGAAAGTGTACAAGATAATAAAAATACTTGTGGTCTGTATAACATCTGGACAACCTTCAGGAGTGGTTCAACACTAAGTAGACATCTCTTCTGAGTGAGTAAGACCACCCATAGAGGAAAACATAATTAAGAACTGTGGCAAGAAATAAAGGAGAAACAGGCTGCCCACTTAACATAAAACTGCAGGAACACTCTAAAAAGAAGATCAGTACCTTCTTTGGGATGAAGCTGAAATAACAGAACATTATTGGAAAATATGAAAACTTAAGGAGGCAGCATATATGCTAGGCTACAAAAGTCTCCTAAGCCAGCCAAGCATAAAAATAAATACAATTTGGGAACCACTAATACGAAGAACTAGAAAAAAACAATAACAAAATTTGTAATATGAGTTCTGGTAAAAAATCAAAAAATGGTTACTGAGGCATTAAGTTTACAAGTCTCAAAAATTCACTCTTCAAGGACACATGGTACGATGGATAAAAGCGTTGGTTGATTGATCCAAGAGAGTCTGGCCATATCAGAGGAAACAATAACTTGGTGAGTTGAGTTATCAAGGGGAATTAACTGAAAGTGAGATATCCAAAGGGTAAACATGTGGAATTCGAACAATCTACCACCATGGACTAAATAAAGGGCTTACATAAAGGCTGGAGTGTACAATGGCCAAAATGTTGTGAATATGGCAATAAAGATAAGAAAAGCAGTCTGAACAATGTAAATTTGTTTCTGTTGTTAAAATTAATGGTAATTGAGATGTGTAGGTGGTTCAACCAATATCATTGCAAAAAGTGAAATTGGAAGGCTGAGTTTAAATATCAGATTTTTACACAATGGGTAAATAGCAGGGTAAACTAAACTCTCTAGCAACCAAGTTAAGAAAAGGAAAACTCTGAATTCCAAACTAGAAAAGACAATGAGAAAACACCTCTGCACTATCTTCCCAAAGAATACCTCGAATTTAAAAATAACAAAGGAAATGAAATTGTGGCGAATCATGATCCTGAAGGGAAGAAAAAAAAATTTTACTGAATGAGAATAAGTGACTTAGCCATAAGTCTACCAACAAACATATATCATTGTTAATGTAGTTAGAACAATGGTACTCAATCATTTTTTGCCTATACACTGTTTTTTATCAGATTTCAGAATGCCACTTGTGTTCATGTTTGTCTAAAACAGGTTTTTTGTAAAACTGTAATTTTTAGAAAGATCGATATTCTAGCAGCTTGAATCTGCCAATTATGATCCCATATGCCTCTTCCTCTAAGGCCCTTGAATTCCCTTCCCGCTCTCTCTGAAGCCTTAAAATTCCCTCCTCTCCCTATGAAAACCCTAAAATTTGTCTCCCCTCCCTCCAAGCCTTAGTTGAGAAGTAATGCATTAAAGCAAGTATATTTATTTAGCATTTGTTCATGCATTTGGTGTGATCAAAAGATTCTTGACTCTGCCACAAGATTGATTTAATTCATCTGACTTATTTACCTTAAATCATATTGCATGATCAATATAAATTTTTTTTGTTAGTTATTAAAGTGAAACAACTTATTTTTCTTCTTTATTCAAATATATTGAGCTTGTATTTTCTTTTTCTTCCTTTGTTATGTTGGATTTTTCAAAACCCTCTTGGCTGTGTTGCTAATCCATAATGTGTTGCTAATCCACAACCATGTCTTCATTTGTTTCATCCTGTAGAGCAGGGTTTCACAACCTGGACAATATTGCCAACAGTTGGGTAGGTGATGAGCAACTGAACATGTAAATTTTGATGGGTCATTAGGATTTTGATATACCTGAAAAAAATATTAAAAGAAACTATACATTATTTACACTGTTTGTTGTCTTCATCTTTATTGCCATGTTTACAACATTACAGCCATTGTACACTCCACCCTTCTTCAGGTTCTAGGAATTTCAAACCGAACACTTTATTTCGATCACTGGGGTATATCCTCATTCCACGTGGGATTCCATTTCCGGATACCATGTAGTTATCTTCCTTTAAGTCAACTCTCTAAGTTATTTGTTCACCACTGCTGTAGCCAGGTATTGAACTCACAATTCTTTATTTCAAGTCACTGGAACTAACCAACATTTATATTTACTGGGCCATGTGTCCTTGAAGACATCACTGTATGAATTTTTTAGACTTATAAACATAATGTCTCAGTTACCATTTTTTTACCAGAGCTCATATTGCAATTTTTGAAGTGAATGATTTTCTCTAGCACCCTGTATTACTGCTTCTTATATTGTATTCATTTCTATGCTTGACTGGCTTAGAATATTTTTGTGGCCTAGCATATGTGCTGATTCCTTAAGTTTATGTAGTTTTCAATGCTATTCTCTATCAATTTTTTTTTTTTTTAAATCATATCACCCCAAGCAAGGCGGTAACGCCACTGATGCGCAGGGGGCTATGTAAGAGTAAGAAGATTGGAAAAGAGAAAACCGGAAACCACATCCTGAACAAGGAATAAGGGATGAGCCTCTACACCTGTTCAGTAGACGTGGGTGGAGTGTATTTCAACTTCATTCTATAAGGGATGATGATCCCCTTTTTTCCTCCATTTGTGGTCAGCTATGCCTGATTTTTTTTATCTCCCCTTGTGTTACGGTCTTGCAAAGTTTTTGCAGTCCTACTTTAAGGATTTGACCTGTTTCTTTATATTTCTTTGCACAGCTACATGGAATGGCATACACACAATTCTTAGTCATGTTCTCCTTTATTGGGGGTTTTACTAGGGAGAGGTATCTACAAAGTGTCAAACTACTTTTGAAGTTTTTCCTGATGTTATATAGGCTACAGATCTTTTGTATTTTCTCCACTAATGCCTTCATGTAGGGTACGCAGACCAAGGATGTTTTCTGAGAGTTGTTATCCTCATACACCCTCCCTTTCACGTTTGTTGGAGCTGTTGTCATGTACCCTGGGTAATTGTTACATTGTCAGAAAACAGGACACTAAATGAGAATAACTAAGTCACATTCTTCAATAAGGTATAAATATCCTGGCAAGCAATGACTATTTTGGTATTTTGGTATTTTCTTTAGTTTTAAGAAGGATCATTAATATTCAAAAATTTTTTTATTTTTTTTATATATCAGGTAAGGGAAAAACAAAAACAACAAAAAAATATTTTCTGAATTTTTATTAGTTGCTTGTAGCATTTGCTGATATATTCTTTCTAATTTTATAATTATGAACAGAAATAATTTAATTTTTTATCAATGCTAACCATAAAACTAAAGTGATCAAGTTTAATTTGTTTTGTTCTTTAATATGATAGTTGGAGCAGCCACATAAGTTAGTATTATTTGTTATCTACCTTTTGGCACATATATATATATATATATATGTGTGTGTGTATATATATATATATATATATATATATATATATATATTTTTTTTAATTTTTTTTGTTCCTACATCATAGTTTATGAGCCAGTAACAAACTTTTACCAAGCAATTTTGGTATTCCTTTGAATATTTACTATATACATAGGTTGTGGAAAACTTTTCTATATGAAAGTGGTCAAAGATGCAAAAAAAATTTTAGGAACCCCTGGCCTATACAAAGCTCTTTTTTATTAACCTCAATCTTCTTGGGACTTTATTTGATCTGCATTAGACTATTCTGCTGTTTCCTTTTTTATTTCTTTATGAGACTGTGTTGTTGCCTCTTCCAGATCTGACTCCTTATTCTTTTTATTTTGAAAATTTTAAATGTTTCCTTACTGTTATAACTTGTTACTAACAGTTATGATATGTCTTGACTGTCTCCAGCAGTACTGTAACAAACACTCTATCATAACTCTGTCCCTGAACTCTTTATTTAAGGCGTCTTGCCTAGTTAATTTGTGTTACTAGGGATGTCCTATTTATTCTACAACTACTCCCTCTGTTTTAAGATTTTTATTTTCTTAAATATATTATTTTTTAGTATTCACCATCTCCTCTTTCTGGCAAGAATTGTACTGAACTTTGTATGTCTTTGGTTTTGGGTCAACCACTAGTTTTTCCATATGTCTCTTTTTTTCTGGTAATTATACTTTTATATTCAACAAATTCTTGTATGTCAAAGATATCATACAGAAATTGCATAGATTCTTTCTTTCTTGCAGTCACTCATTTCTTTAACTGATTCCAATGCTTTTGTGTTCCTGTTTTTTTTTTTTACTTTTCACCATATTTTTTCCTTTTCTTTCTTTCTTTCTTTCCTTCTTTCTTCTTCAACCTGTATTCGTAAATACTCCTCAGAAAGATACAGTTTTGAAAAATTTTTCCATCATTTAATTTTGCAAAAATTTCCTTTGGACTTATTAATGGATAGTTATATGAATTCTAAACATTTGTTTAACTCGGTCAAAAAATCAGCACACACACTATTTTTTTCTTTTACATACACTGCTGGTGCTACCCATTTTGGATGGTCAATTTTTTAAAATACACCCTTAAGTCTGTTTAATTGTTCATTGACTTAATCCAGTGCTGCAAACGGTACACTACATTTTGGTTTAAATACTGGCTTCAACCCTTTTTCATTTGAAATTTTGCTTTGACATACAAACATCAATCCAACTCATCCAATGGAATATCTAGAAAACATTTTTTCAATTCTTCCTTTAAATTTTCAGTTGTTTTAAATTGGTCACTTGTCCACTGATATTTTTGCAATAAATATTTATAAGTAAATCCCATAACTCAAATTTTCCATCTAGTGTTTACCCAATAAGTTTGTAGTATTTTTTAACACATAAGCCTTATCTATTGCACTATTATGAAATGAAACACTGCATGTAATTTCACCATAACAAATAATTTATCACCCAACACACCATAGGCAATTTTTTTTTTAAAGTTATTTTTAATATAGATTTTATATTTACTTTTCTTGTGGCTTCATTGATTATTGTAATATCACTACAAGTATCTAGTTGCATTTTTACATCTACATTATTAATTTTCATATACACAAATTTTCTTTGGTTTTATGTAATTATTTTTTGTTTCAACACTATATGAAGTTTTTTTTTCTGTAAGAACTTTGCCTTGCTTTAGTTTTGCACTAACTTTTTATGTCCTACTTTTCTACACTCAAGAACAGTTGTCTCTGTGATGTAACCTTCCATATCTGAAACATGGATTAATTTTTTTCCACTTTCTTCTTTAGCTTGTATATATATTCTGCATTCTTTTTCTTAGATTTCCTCTATATCATGTCTCAGATTTAGGATTCTCTGATGTTTTTCTGATATTTCTTGTAGTGTTAATTTTTTGTTTCAATTTCATTAAAGTTCTAACATGTATTTCTGCATCTTTTTTTGACATTAACTCTTGAGTGAAAATTAATCCTTTAAACATATCCAGAGTCAACTTGTTTAATTTGAATCTTTCACACTCATTATTAACAATTCTAGCATATGTAGCAAAATCTTTGTCTTCTTTTATGTCAGATTCATACACTGCCAATGAGTATTGAATAACAAACATTTCTCACTAAAAATTTTAGTGAGAATATTTACATTTCTTCAATGAAAATTTCTAGTTTTCTCACTAGCACAAAATTACAGTATTTTTTATGTTCTACTGGTGCTAACTTACTCAACAAAAGTTTTGTTTTTTCTTGTGTTCCCAGTCGCTGTATTCTCTGTAAATTTGCTTGTAGCTTCTAAAATAAGCAGAAAAGGTAATTTCATCATCTGAATAAATATGTTAATTCAGTTATGGCATTTGCCACCACATCAGGAATTAAAGAAATTGAAAAATTGTTTTCTCTTGAATTATTTCATTTAACTTTTGTTTCTGGAGTTCAGACAACTGCTGTTATTGCTGTTTTATCATTTGGGTTAATAATTCTTTCATAATTAAGAATATCTGGTTTTTTATTTCTTTACACAGAGCAAAGAAAAAAATGACACTAAAATGGTTCTAATTTCTTGTCATCACTGTTATGTGCACTGAAGCAAAAATGTAGTTTTTTTCCTACTTGGCATAAGTTTTGGTTCCTTGTTGCCAACATTATAGCTTGTTACTAATGGTTATAATATCAAGTCTCAACTGACTCCAATGGTACTCTAACAAACACTCTGTCAGAACTCTCTTGGAACTCTGTCCCTCAACTCTCTTTGAGTTCTTTATTTAAAGCATCTTGCCTGATTCATTTGTGTTAATGGGAATGTCTTATTTACTTCATAAGACATAGATTATCATTACTATTACCATTAGTATGACAGTTACAGAGAAACAAAGAAAAATGTCACACCATTTATTATCATTGTTATATCTTATTTTGAATCCCAATTTGGAAACCAGCTTAAGTACAGTGGATGCAAAGGATTGTCCTTATCCCTCCCTCCCAGAGTTCTTCAATTGTGATAACCAAATTGATGACTTCTGGAGAATTCCTTTGATAAGACTATGATTGTGGCATGTGCAGGATTGGAAACAATATATTAATACAGATTGTAAAACACATTGACTGTCTCAATAGGTTGTAAAATGCAACAGACACCTGAAAAAGGCTAAAATATTTGTATGAAACCTAAGAACAAATTCACCTGGATGTAATATAATAGTAACATTTTTTAAAAAATTCAGTTTTGTTCATCCTCCTTCTCTCTCTCTCTCTCTCGCCTTTTCTCTTTCTTTCTCTTCCTTGCCTTTTCTCTTTCTTTCTCTTCCTTGCCTTTCTTTTATACCATTTATATTATTATAATTAATTTTCACTGCATTTTAATGTATATGATTGAAATTCCTATAGTAGCTGTTCAGAAAATGTAAAAAGGCTTCAAGATTTTCAGGCATTGAAACAAATAGAAAAGGCAACAGAAATTAAATTTATTAATTATTGGAAAGATGAAATTGCTTCTTTTTTTCTTTTTTTTTTTTTCTATTTTGGTAGAAAAACAAAAAAGTTAATGTCAAAATCACATATGAGAATTTTAAATTATTTCATTCAACCACTTCAGAAGATTTAGTTACCGTTTTTTATAATGTCAAAATTTTATTCACATGCATTAATATTTTTTTCTTTTTTATCTGATTTGATCTTTTAAATTTTTTTATTTATTTATTTTGCTTTTAATGAATTGTGATTGATTTTTTTTTTTTGCCTTTTATTTCTTATCAAGGATGGCTTCCCACAAACCATGCATAAAATTTTTTTATCATTGACAAGATTCCTTTCAAATATGGTGATAGGTTTGCTTCATAAAAGAAAATGCCATTTGTTGATAAAGTGTAAGAAGGGGAGGGACTACTTGAAAATTAAGGATTGTGATGGGAGGTGATAATATAAAATTTATGTTAATATCCCCCACCCACAACCCTTACAATCATATTTATACTGTGTAAATTCTTGCATGAATGGGTGCTGAAAAATTCTCATCCCAACCTAAGTCTCAAAATCAGTAACATCGGAATACTGATTTGCCACGGTAAGCGTCAGATATGTGAAAAGTGGAAAAATCAAAAAATAAACTACCCAGCCGAACCTCCCACCTGCCAACTGTTTCAGTCTTCCTTTCAGTTTATTCCTTCAGAAAATGTCTGAAGCAAATTAAGTTTTTTTTTTCTCTAATCCTCACACCTGGAACCCCACCATTCTCTTGTTGTTCTAAATTAATCTTATTCTATTTTCTCTTCTATTTTTTGTCCCTATTTCCTTATTTGCAATGTCTCTGCCTGAACACCATTTACTATTTATTTATTTTTTCCTGCTTTGTTTCCTTCTAATGTCTACTCTCTTTTTTTATAATGTCTACATCAACTCTAAACTTGTAATGTCTTTGAATGAATTCAGCAACATTGTTCTCAAATGAAATCTTGACCTCAAGTCTAGAGTTAACTATTATCTTTCTTGCATATCCCAAGAACTTTACTTCTTGATTTTTTCAATGCTCATGCAACACCACACAGTTACCCTCTACCTTGACTGGCTCTTGGGCTTTGTATTGAGTGAACATTAGTAAAAAAAAAAAAAATCTAAATAAATGAATAAAAGTTTTGACATCAGTATTCAGAGTAGTGAATAGAGCGAGTTAAAATGACAGTGGGTTATGGAGAAACTAGAGATCGATAACAAAAAGTTAGTAGATGGTAAATTTTCTAAGCCCCGCTTAGATGTGGCACAAGGCCGAAAGTATGGGGTACCCAGTGAGGATCAGACTCACTACTTAGTTGTAACAGGTTCTTGTGAGACGAGATTACTATTATACCACCCGAGGTGCCCCAAAAAAAGGTAGATAGAAAGTAGAAGAACATGTCATATATGAGAGGGAGAAAAAAAGGAAGGAAAGAAATGAAAAAGAGAACAAAGAAACATCTGATTTTAAACAGATTTATTTTTTCATAAAATATTTGAAGAAAATTCAGACATTTCTTTTTATAAATCTCAAAAAATAAATACAAATTTAGCACATTTTACAGAACTTAAAACGATTACTTGGTGACTTATTTTAGTGCGTCATTTTACTTTGGCACAATAGTTAGTGCATTCTTTAAAAAATTAGCATTAAAAAAATAATGCTCTTTATAGACATTTGTTTCTTGTTAACAACTAGGACTGTTTTTACATTTTTAGAACTGTTTATCAATTGAAGATAACTTTAATAAAAAGCATTTCAGTAGTATATGAAAAGTTCCACATTTCATGTTAGACCAGGAACTTTAGACACATTCTTATACACTTTTTTTTATTTAGTTTTTCATTCATTTTTTATTTATTTTTTATTATTAATTTATTATCATTTATTTCTTATTATTCATTTCTTATTATTCACTTTTTTTTTGTTGAACCATTTAAACAGAATCACATTTCATACTTTTGTTGACTAGAAAAATCAAAATGGTAAAACAAGGGAAGAATTACTTTTGGAATGTTAAGTCTAGAAACAAAATCTTTTTTTATTGTTGTTGTTCTCAGCCTGCCTCACTTTATCTTCTATCGAAAAAGTAAAACTTTTTTTTCCCTTAAAATGCTGATTTTTGCACCCCTCGTACATGTGTCTTTTTTATTGGCAAGCGTTCATCTGAAGTTGGTGATGATGACATTGAATAATTGAGTTGAAAAAAAAAAAATTGCTGTTATTTTTGTCTCCAATGAATTGAACAAATATTGAAATGTTTTTATTAAAGTTTTCTTCAATTGCTAAAAGGTTGCAAAAATGTAAAAACATTTTTCAGTCAATCACTTAAGTACCAACTATAATATGCGCTTGGGTGATCACGTCTTTTTTGATTCATGACTGACGAGACAAAAAATTTTCTCACAATAGTATCATCTTTCAGTGATAAACTGGTTGCCAACCAAGGCTATATCACTCAGTCTCTTCTGCTATTCAACCTGTAACTAGAAGGAATAGAAATAGATTCATGTTTCCCAAGGGTATTTGCACATCAGTCAGTAAAGTGATATACGTTTGGGCGATCATGTCTCGAAAGAAACATGAGTGACTGGGCAGAATATTTTCCTGCAGTAGGTTGCCATTTCTTTCTGTGATAGACTGGTTGCCAGCCAAGGCTATAGAACCCAATCTGTCCTGTTATTTAACCCATAACTGGAGGGAAGAGTCTTTCGAGACATGATCGCCCAAGTGTGTATCACGTATGGCACTTAACCGACTGAATGAACCAGTGTAGATTTAGTTCGCAATAATATGTGACAAATGGTTATAAAAAGACACTATTATTTACAGTCAATTCGTTTAGTTAATGCACTGACTATTGTTTGAATCATGAAGTAATAGTTATAAGTAAAATGATGCACTAAAATAAGTGACCAAGTTATCGTTTTAAGTTCTCTGAATATCGGTACCAAATTTTTATTCTTTGAGTTTTATAAAAAGAATTGTCTCAATTTTCTTCAAACATTTTATGAAGGGATAAAATTGTTTGTGATCATATCATGTTTCTTGCTCTTTTTTTGTTTCTTTCCTGCTTTTTTTTTCTCCCTTTCATATATAACACTTTCTTTTTTTTTTTCTTCTCATTTTCCTTCTACTACCTTTTTGCTATTTATCTCTAGTTTCTCCCTCTCAAACCCACTGTCATTTTAACTCACTCTTTCCACTCCTCTGTCAATTATCTTTTACTCTTCCAACCCCTTTCCTCTAACCTGCCACTCTCTTTCTTTCTCCTTCCATCCTTCTACCACGTTCTCTCTCTCACTCTCACTAATTTCCCTACTCAATTTCTTTCTTTCACTCTCCGTCTTTCCATGGCTCTACCACTTATCTCTCTCATTTCTTACCCACCACTTCATCTCTCCCACTTTCTTTTTTTATCTTCCTGTCACTTTACCTCTCATTCCTTCTCCTTCCATCTCCTTGACACTTTCTCTCTTCCATTTCCTTACTATTCCTTCTCTCATTTCTTCCCCTTTCTTCCATCCCATGCTACTATCTCTCTCATTCTTTCCTCTTGCCACTTTATCTCTCTCTCTCTAACCACCATTATTCATTTCTTCTCCACCATCAATTTTTTTGTTTTCATTTCCCCCTCCCCACTCCTCATTATCGCTTTTTCTTCCTTTCATATTTTTTACTCATTTTCATTTAATGCCTCTTTTCATTATGATCCCACTTTTCATATTTCCTCAATTCACATTTTTTTGTTTAAATTTTCCAATCCTCAACATGTTTCTTAACAATATTTCGACTGAATTGTCAGTAAACATTCCCTTTTTGTTTTTCTATTTAGTTTATACTGCTCCTTTTGCTTCTCTTCCCTATTTTTCTCTCTTTTTCTCTTTATTCTTTTCTTTCTGTTCTCTATTTTCTTATGCTTTTCTTTCTCTTCCCTATTTTTCTCTTTATCTTCATGCTTTCCTTTCTCTTCTCTATTTTCTCTTCATGCTTTCCATTTTCTTTATTTTTCTCTTTATCTTTATGCTTTCCTTTCTCTTTATTCTTTCTCTCTTTATTTTTCTTTTCTCATTCTCTCTTTATTTTTCTTTTCTCATTCTCTCTTTATTTTTCTTTTCTCATTCTCTCTTTATTTTTCTTTTCTCATTCTCTCTTTATTTTTCTTTTCTCATTCTCATTTTTCTTTTCATTCTTTCTCATCTTTCTTTTCTATTCTCTTTTATCTTTCATTCATTCTCTTTCTTTATTTTTCTTTTCTCATTCTCTCTTTATTTTTCTTTTCTCATTCTCTCTTTATCTTTCTTTTCATTCTCTCTTTATCTTTCTTTTCTCATTCTCTCTTTATCTTTCTTTTCTCATTCTCTCTTTATCTTTCTTTTCTCATTCTCTCTTTATCTTTCTTTTCTCATTCTCTCTTTATCTTTCTTTTCTCTTTCCCTATCTTTTCTCTTTCCCTCATGCTTTTCTCTTTCCCTATGCTTTTCTCTTTCCCTCTTTATGCTTTTCTCTTTCCCTCTTTATGCTTTTCTCTTTCCCTCTTTATGTTTTCTCTTTCCCTCTTTATGCTTTTCTCTTTCTTTATGCTTTTCTCTTTCCCTCTTTATGCTTTTCTCTTTCCCTCTTTATGCTTTTCTCTTTCCCTCTTTATGCTTTTCTCTTTCCCTCTTTATGCTTTTCTCTTTCCCTCTTTGTCTTTATGCTTTTCTCTTTCCCTCTTTGTCTTTATGCTTTTCTCTTTCCCTCTTTGTCTTTATGCTTTTCTCTTTCCCTCTTTGTCTTTATGCTTTTCTCTTTCCCTCTTTGTCTTTATGCTTTTCTCTTTCCCTCTTTGTCTTTATGCTTTTCTCTTTCCCTCTTTGTCTTTATGCTTTTCTCTTTCCCTCTTTGTCTTTATGCTTTTCTCTTTCCCTCTTTGTCTTTATGGTTTTTCTCTTTCCCTCTTTCCCTCTTTTTTCTCTTATCTTCATACTTTCCCTTTTCTCTATTTTTACCTCTTCATCTTTATACTTTCTTTTCATTTATTTTTTTTCCTTCAATATTCAATGTATATTTTGCTATCATCTTTCATTTCTTCTCTCATGCACCCCCACTTCAATTTCCTGCTTTTCCGTAAACATCTTTTTATTTCTATTACCTATTCTTACAATTTCAATCTCTCTCTCTCTCGTCATGTTTTTCTTTGTCCATGTTTCTTTACTATTTACTGTTTCTCCCTTATTTTTTTTTCTCTCTTCATCATATTTGTATGCATTGCTACTTTCAATTCCTCAAATTCACTCATGCAGTGAAAATGTTTTCCCATGATGCACTGCAATGTCATTTTCAAGATATTCCAAAATCTTTCTTTTCCTCAAAGGAGAAAAATTATGGTTTGGTGATAAATAAGTGTTAAATGTTTTTTTTTTGTTTTTTTTTTTTTCTGGCTTTGTTTATTTCTACTCAGTATTTTTTTTCTCAAAATTTTCATCCTAAATAAACATTTACATTGAAACTTTTTCTACCTTCGACATAATTAGATTTTGTTTTCCTTATAATCTTTATATATATGCACATATACATAATATATTTACTGTAATAAACTGACACTCAAGATATGTTTGCTAAGCCATATTTATTATTTTTTTGAGGAAGGTAGCATAATTGGGTGAACTTTTTCTTGAGAGAATTTTTATTTATTTTTTTGTATCAATGCATGTAAGTCTTGCCCTTTTTTAATCTTATTTTTGACATTTCATTTATTTTTCACATGTTTTATTACCCTTGAATATGAGAGTATGTACATGAGAAGCATCAACCCATTTCTCATAATCTGATATTTTTTTTTAATGGCTTTGTGGTTACACCCAGAATTTTTCAGCACCTTCTCATAATCTAATCTCTTGCTTTGTTTTTACTTTGCTATATTAGAATAAGTTTCACTAGTTTATTAAAATATCAGTGATATATGTTTAGCTTAGTTTCACCAGTCACAAGTGTATACAGTCGTAATGGTCTGAAAAGTTAACTTGGATGCACTTGTACAATTGGAATTGTGACCAAAAATAATTTTTCCGATTTTTTTTTCCCCAATATTTTTCATATTACTGTAGCTAAAGCACTTCATGTTAGAAACATAAAAAATAAATTTTATAAAAGTTAATAGGCGGGTGTCCAGTTTGCTATGTAAATTTATTGTAAATTGATCTTCCTCTATGAAAGCCAAAATAAAACCTGCTCATACCACATTATTTCATAAATGTAAAAATATTTAAAACATTTTAAATTTGTATCAATTTGTAACAAGATAGTTGTTTAGCAAAAGGAATAGTCAAATGTACAAAAATTTAAATATCTGGGAAGTGTTTTAATAGAAGATGAAAAGTGCAATGCTGAAGTGCATTTGAATAGCAAAATTGCCTTCTAAAAACTAAGCAAAGTATTAAACAAGAAAATTTCATTAGAAACAAAGAAAAGAGCACTGAACTGTTACATAATATCAATCCTCCTATATGACAGTGTGTGCTAGAAAATCTCCTCACAGATGAAGAAGAGACGAAGCAACAGAAATATGGTTCTACAGAAGGATGTTGAGAATAGCATGGACTGAACATGTGAGCAATGACAAAGTTTTAGAGGAAATGGAAGCATAAAATCCTTTATATTTAACATTACAAAGAGATAGTTGAAATTACTAAGGCACATCACGTAGAAAGAAGGCTAGGAAAATTTGATAGTCACAGGACATAATGAAGGCAAGCGAGACAAGGAAAAACAATCTATGAAGTGAGCTTCAGTAAATGGATGGTAGAACTATGTTTAGATGAACTAAAAAAGAAAAAAATTATTAAAAGCTACAAAGGAAAAAGTGGAGAGTCATGATCGCCTATAACATGGAAGAAGAAGAATCAGGAGTTCTTTTTTTTTTTTTCATGTATTACTACTAATTAAATATGTCAGAAATATAAATTTAAAAAAAATAATTTTTTTTTTTTTTTTTTTCAAACTTTAAGAAATTGCACATAAGCATATCTGTGTTGACTTACATTTGGGTGGTCAGTTTACAATGAATTTATATAGAAAATTCACAGTATTTATTGTATAACTCCATGCTTTCCTTTGTATAGTCCAAGATGCTTTTTTATATGAAGGAATGCCATTGATATCACTCTGCCTCTTGGGACTGAAAGGTCAAGTTGTTGAGAGAGGTTTTGCAACTGTGACAAACCCCAGTTAAAGATACAATCAATTACAAACTCAGGACATAATCTCAGCCTACAATTATCATATACATATATAAGTTTCACACATGCACATTGTTTTTTTTTTTTGTCAACTGGGGAGTATAGTAGGGTCAGTTGGGTACTATCTGAGAAAAAGAGCACCATAACATAATTCACTCCACCATAAATTTGGAAAAAGCATGTTCTACTACTTGGTACTTATGCCAGAAGCTACAATATGAACATTTCAGAGTGTTTGGGTGCCAATCTGAGGACAGTACAGAGGATTTGAAAAGAGTTGGATGAGTCTAATGGTGATTATGAAAATGTTTGATATTGATGAATGCTTCCATAATCCTTGTCTTCAGTTCATTTTTGGTAGTTACAAGGAGTTTTGTTGGTCTCTTGCTCAACTGCACCCCACATATAATAATAAAGATGATTGCAGTCTGGGGAGTTAGGTGGCAGACACAAATCCTAATGAAGTTCATGAGCACCCTTTACATGCTAGTAAGGTGACAGTATGGTGTGGTGCTTCATTACATGGAATCATCAGACCTTTTTTTTTGAAAATGAACAGGGGATCTCAGTCACTGTCACTGTCTCAACAGCAGATTTCAAGAACGCATTCGTACAGGAGGAGGCCATTTACAGGACGTAATTTTTAAAAAATGAAAATTCCCTCATTGTTTCTTAAATGGCATGTTTTAAGGTTTCAATTACTTTGAATAAAATATTTTTTTTCCATTACTGTTGGTTTTATTGGATTGTTAAAAAGTTCCTGTTTTTTTGGGGTCACCCTGTATTTAGATTCTTGATAAACCCAAAGAATCTGCAATAATATCAGACTTGAGCTGGCATTTCGGTTTGTCATTTTCCCACTGTTATAATGTAGCTTTCCTGTGGTTTTTCTAAAAATATTTTCTTATGAGCTTTTCTCTTTGGTATCTTGATTTCACAAATTTAAGTATAGTATTAGGTTGGCAGGTGTCATCATTTTACAGTTGAAATTGCTAAATGTAACCATAAGTACTTTGCTAATAGCTTCTTCTCATTTCTCATTTGTTTTCCAATCAACCTTGATCTTCAAAAATGTATATGTAATGTCAATTGTTACTTTGTCTTTTCTTAATTTCTGCTTCTTTAGTTTTTTCCTTTCCTCAATGTTATTATTTTCTCATTCTTTTGCAGTCAGGAACACCTTGCATCTTAGTAGCTTAAATATGATCTCAAATTATATATATTTTAACAAGAAGACTCATGTTACCATAGCTCTATTAGGTCCCATTTAAATACACATGGAGACCTACCAAATTCTATCCTTAACTTACTCATCGATAATGCAAATGTAGTAGCATCATCGACATGTAAAAAACAGCAAAAAATAATGGAAGCATTATTAATAAAAATGCAAAAACCAGTACTCATTGTCAATCATGAACATGGACACAATCTGCTGACTGTGTTTGGAGAATAAAACATTCCTATAACTCTAGATATATGGATAAAGCAATCTATATATTCAGTTAAAAGTAAAATAAAATTCATCCTTGATAATGGCTAGAAGTATAGCCGAAAGGTCTTGGATAAATAAAACATTCAGACAATCTTTATATAATTTATCTACTGAAAAGAAAAACAATTATAAGATCACATTAAAAATTATATAAAATCCTTGAACACAGCACCTTGTCTGTCATTTTTAACAAAACTTGCATAAAAATGGGATTGATGCTTAACTACACACTACATATATATAAAAATCAGACAGATTGTAAATAAAACAATGTTTAATTGAACACTAAATCTTTACTTATCCTACCCTTGTTAGGCTTATTTATTGGGTTAATTTCTTGCTGTGTTCATGTACACTTTAAAAAAAAAAATTAATAAACCAACAAAAATACAGATCAATGTTTCCGAGAATTGGCCTATAGGGAAAGGTCAGGATTAATCTGAGAGAAACTAAGCTGAAGGTTGTTCACAAACAGAAAGAAATATATGTAACGGCTGGCTTTTTTAACAATGCAACTTTGATATTCATGAAGATATACATAAGATAAAGAACAAATAGGAAACATATATCAATCTAAAATGTTTCACTTTTATTAAGTCTTCATTATTTCAAAACTACCTGAAGAAATAAATATTGCTATATGTATGCAAGTGTATAAAAAAATGTTAATAAGTGTGTGTGTGTGTGTGTGTGTGTGTGTGTGTGTGTGTGTGTGTGTGTGTGTGTGTGTGTGTGTATATGTGTGGTAGTAAAATAAGTACATCCCATCTCCCCTCTATCTTATAATCATTTGCTGTAGCAAAATAAACATTTTCAGCACTAAAGCTGAATTAGTCAAATAAAGCTTCATAAGCTTCTACTTAGATTTTTTTTTTTTAATTATATCACCCCGAGCAAGGCGGTAACGCCACTGGTGTGCAGGGGGCTACATAAGATTGAAGAGATTGGAAATGAGAAAACCGGAAACTGCATCCTAAGCAGGAAACAAGGGATGAGCCTCTTCACCTGTTCAATAGACGTGGGTGGAGTGTGAACCGGGCGATAGTTTAGTCTATCTACTCCAATTAAAAAAAAAAAGAAGATTGGAAAAGAGAAAACCGGAAACTGCATCCTAAACAGGAAACAAGGGATGAGCCTCTTCACCTGTTCAATAGATGTGGGTGGAGTGTGAACCGGGCGATAGTTTAGTCTATCTACTCCAATTAAAAAAAAAAAAGAAGATTGGAAAAGAGAAAACCGGAAACTGCATCCTAAACAGGAAACAAGGGATGAAACTCTTCACCTGTTCAATAAATGTGGGTGGAGTTGTTATATTACAGTGAGTGTATGTCTAGTATACATAGTTGGTTTTTACAACATGATTTGGAAATATCTTTAGATACTGTTTGTTTTAGATAATCATATCTTTGTTATATTCTTAAATAATGGATTCAAGAAAGGTTGGTGATGCAATATGTTTTTTGAGATGTGTAAATAGTTGGTAATATTGTTATTAGTAGACTCTCAAAGTTCTTTTTCTGTAAATAATTATATTTTTAAATTAGGGTGGCATTAATAAAATCATTTATGGTGTATTGTAACCCTATTTCCACGTAAATATACTACTTAGTTTAATATTTGGTTTAATACAATGGAGTAAAAGAAATTGTTATTCATTGTATTGTTAGTTATGCTTTATTACAATTTGCGATGTGAACTTTACTTAAAAATATTTAATACTATGTACTTGTAAAACCTGAAAGATAGAGAAATTAGCTGAAAATTGGGGAAAAAGAAGAAAAATTTTTTTTTTCATTGTATTCAAAGTGAATTGTTTTGGGCCAGTGGAAGTGAGAAATGGCAATAGTCACAACAACTTGACCCCCACATCTACTGGGAAATGATTTTAAAATTTTTTGAAAATCTAAGATGATGTAATTGAGAAGAAGAGGACAAAAAGATATTAAGTCATATGAGGTGTTGATATTTCATTCATTGAGCCATAACTCCCCTTAAATCATGTAGGTGGAAAATAATCTCATTGGTCAAAGTTTTGAGTTGCATAGATACTCTGTCCATCCCCCAAGAGAATTGGGGACAACTATAAAAGTTGGGCCACAGTAGAGTTTTTGAGTAGTTGAAGTTGCAAGATGTAACGACTGAAGGAAAAGAGTTCCCAACCGGGAGCCATGCTGATTGGGGTGCCAGCCGTAAAGACAGACTGGTGACCTTCTATAGAATTCATGGCTGAAGATATAAAGAAACATAGAAAAGCTTGCCACCAATCAACTTAAAAGATGTAAAGATCGAATAATGCGCTTCTGGTAGTCCTAGCTAAAGATGTATAGAAACAAAATGAACCAAGAAAGAAGTTAAACTAGCTGAAAAGAGAGCGAAGGAGATCAGATGAATCTACTATTATCACCAGAATGCTCAACTTTGGCCGTTTCCGTAAAGTTTCAGTATCGAATTTGAGAGAATTTGGGAGTTTTTCAGAGCTGTCGAGTGACAGACCAAACGACCCCACCACCAACTGCCACATCGATCCCAATTTGGCCATTTCCGTAAAGCTTCAGTAAAGAGCTGGGAAAAGACTTGTTTTTATTTGGAAAATTTGAATGCTCTGATTATTCTTAACGAAAACTTAGCTCTGTTATGAAAATAAATTATTATTTGGAAAATCGAAAGCTCCAATTGCTTAAATGAATCCTTCTCTCCATTGCAAACTTTGAAATTTGGTGATTGTATATTCTCTTTTTATAATTAATTGTTTTTTTTTAATATAAATACTTTTTTTCGTAACTCATCCAGATGTCTTTGAACTTATTCATTTATTTTTTTTGGTGCTGTATTTTTTTTTTTTTTTTCAACACAAGTGTACACATGTGTCTGGTCTGGTTTGAGGTGGTAGAGAGACAGCTACCAGGTTTTCAACATGACTTTTCTAAGATCAAAGAACACAGTGTGGGCAGAAAAGTTCACCGTTGTATTAGATGTCTTGAGGACCAGCTACTGTGACCAGGCCATCATCATGATTAGCGACCCGAGAGCGTCGTCATAACTGGTGCCATTTCGATAGCATCAACCCACTCAGGTTCTGGTCATCATCATCACAACAGGTTCTGGACCAGTGTCAGTGAGCCAGCCCGGGGGCAGGTGTCACAGTATTAAAAGAGTTTGAATGGTTGTCTGAATGTAAATCTCTTTTGTGTTCATAAATATGGGCTTTTTAGATCATGTGATGACTCGCTGATATAAAATTATTTTACATTGAAAATAATTTATTTGAAAATTACTGCTATTTAAATTGGTGTTGAATTTAGTTTTCTTCCTAATTATATCTTTAATTGCCTTAGATGTGATGGTAAAAATTCTAGTATTAGGGATAACTAATTTATTTTCAAGTTTAGTACAAAGTGTTAGAGGGTAAGATTATGAATTTTCTGTTTTTATAAGTGCAGTTGATAGTGTCTAGTGTTTTGGATTTGTGGATTTTGTAAGCTTGTTATCTAGCATTAAGGATGAAATGATGTGGGTAGTGAAGAAATTGAAATGTTTTCTCAATATATCTCTTCTTCACTTAGGTATTCTTGGCTACATATATCCTCAATGTATCCTTTGATTGTAGTGGGAATAGAAATTAATTGAATCATTTTTGTTAATTGCTTTACAATAGACTTTAAACTCTATTTTATTGTTACTTATTAATAAGATGTTGAGGAAAGGTAGATTTATTTATTTCAAATTCATGCGTGAATTTGATAGGTTCAACCTTATAAAGCTTCATTATCTGTAATAGATTTATATTATGAGGATATAAAAGTATATCATCTATATATCTTAAGTAAGTAGAGCTTTTAGATATGATGTGTTTAAATGAACCAAATTCTAAACATTTTAAGAAAAGACAAACAAGAACACCACGAAGAGGCGACCCAAGAAGTAAACTGAATTTTTTTCTTATAGAAATTTTTATTGAAAGAGAAGAAACATTGGTTAGTAATTAGTTTACATAGTTTTATAATTTTATGGACAGGTAGAGGAAACTTTCTTTGGAATTTGTTGAGGTATGTTTTTTGAGGTATGTTTAATGGCATATCAACCTCTAGGTTATTTAATGTCAAAAAGGTGAGGGTTTTAAGGTATTTTTAATGTTCTGTTATAGTGAGAAGGTTGATTTTGTCAAATTTTAATGAAAATTTCTTCTTTTTTTTTTTTTATAGATTTTTTCTTCAAAAATGTATTGTTGGTAATATTTTTCTTTCAAAAATGTATAGTCTATTTTTATGTATATATTTCTATGAAAGTGTACTTTTATACTTTCATGGTGTTTTGACCCCAATTTGGGGGGGGGGGGGTTAACTATTTGTCCATAGCTGGGACCCTAACAGAGTGGACCTGGGAACAACAACAATTAAGAGGTGGTTCCATGCTCCCCACAACCTCTAAATCAGAGGCTTTGCTGCCAGATGCAGTTTACCGTCATGCCCAAGACTCTAGGTATTTTGTAACAGGCATATTTGTATATAGTGATTACATATCTAAGTAACCCACAAACTTGTTTTCAATATTTATATTTTGTATCCTCTGTGTTAAGTTACCAGAATGTTTAATTTGCTTTGGGTTGACGGTGTCTATAAAACAGAGTTAGGGTTATTTGCAATAACTTCAGCTAATTTGTTGGGTATATTGTTGATTCCAAACACAATGGGTCTGTTAGGTATGTTGGTTTGTGTATTTTGGGTAAATTGTATAGTAGGGTGGTTTCTCTTAAGCTAATCTAGCATTCTTTTTTTCATTTTAATAGTTTTTTGTTGAATTTTTGTGTGTTTATATTTACTATTTGTTGGTTTTTATGTAAGTGGTGTTGTCATTATAGAGGGATTCTGATATTCTAAAATAGACGTTGGTATCCATTATGATTATTATATATATTTATCACACACACACACACACACACAGGTACAAGGTATTCCATTGAAAAGCCAGAACCTGTTAACCTTGATTCACAAGAATTTATTTATTCAGAAAGTGCCATACGTGAAACACACTTGGGCGATCATGTCTCGAAAGATACATGACTGACTGGGCAGAAGATTATCCCGCAGTAGGTTGCCATTGCTTTCTGCAGTAGACTGGTTGCCAGCCAAGGCTATAGAACCCAATCTGTCCTGTTATTTAACCCATAACTGGAAGGAAGAGACGGATTAATACCTTTCCCAAGGGTATTTGCACGTAAGTGAATGCAATGAATTCAACTGGAATTCGAACTCGGCTCCCCGATTTCTTGTTCTGAGCTGATATCCACAACACACAGAAAGAGAATAGAAAAAACTTTGATTTTATTAACCTGTTTGTTTTTTTTTTTAGCAAAACTTAACCTGACCATATTAAGTTCTCGCATGAACAAAACTTAAGTTCTAGTCTGAAAATTCTAAACAGGTTTAATCTATATCCAGTATTTATTTTGTAATAAAATTTAATAACAATTAAAAGCTTCTCTAATTATTAAACTAGATAAGCTTTTAATTGCTTTTATAAATAATATATATTAAGAACATTATGTCTGAAGAAAAAAATCTTTTTTTCAATGAATAATTTTTACAAGAATTGTTTCCATTTTTTTAATTATATTATTATTTATTAATTTTCATTATTTGTAAATTTTCAAAAATTCTTTAAAACTTTGACCAACTTTTTAAGTTATTAAGTGAAGATTATACTTACTAAGTGAAAATTGAAAAGCTTAATACAAATTATTGCACACTAAGATTTTAAAAATAAGCATTTTTTTTATATGTATGAACAAGCCCATTGTGAAAGTAAAGTGGTGACCATATACAACATTATCAGAAAATAAGCATAGGAAAGACTTGCATATAAATATAGGAGGAAATTATTAATTCTGCCATAATTGTCCATATTGTTAAATGTCAGGAGGCAGTACACCATAGCATGGCTACAACCACCTACTTTTCAATGGAAGGGAGATACATATTAGCAAAATATTTAAAAAAAAACCAAAAAACTAACAAATGCACTCTATTTATTTATATATTTAGATATATATATAAAATTCCCGGTGAAGAGGGCTCAAGGTTTTTTTATTTTGAGTGCTCTGGCATTTATTTTATTATAAACAGTGCTCAATATAATAAGTATTATGGAGCTTAATATAATTATATAGTTATGTATCAGTTGTACATTGTGACAGGGAAATTTCGATGTTTCGAGATAGATTCTCATCATCAGGCAATGTTGATGTAGCTGTGTAGATGATTTACATTTAAATGTAAATCATCTCTACAGCTACATCAACATTGCCTGATGATGAGAATCTATGTTGATGTAGCTGTGCAGATGATTTACATTTAAATGTAAATCATCTCTACAGCTATATCAACATTGCCTGATGATGAGAATCTATCTCAAAACATCGAAATTTCCCTGTCGCAATGTACAACTGATACATAACTATATATATATATATATATATATATATATATTTTACTTTAATCTGAAACGGAGGGATTTCATGTTGAAATGTTCATTCAGCATTTTTGAATTTTGAAAATTTATTTTAATATATATATATATATATATATATATATGAGCTCTAAAGGACAGGAAATTGTGGAGAGCCATGATTACCATGTTTTGAATGTGTATAGCATTTTGAAGAATTTCACAGGCTGGTTGATAGATTTATATTGTTTAAGAAATAGATGTTTACTCAAACACATGTATCCACTATATAGAAGCAACTATACTAAGAGAAAATCCAACATGTATATTATGTAAAATAAGAAAATTCCAGACAATATAGAAAGAATCAACTCCATTCGATCCACAGAGTTTGTCTTGTCTAATTCCTCTTTCCGACCCCCGCTCCAAATATTTGAGACGAAGGAACAGGCAGTTTTCATCTCCATAACAATGTTCCTTGGTGATTAGTCAGTCAAAGCAGGCAAATGGGGCTGGGGACATGAACTTCCTTTCATTTCCTTCAGTTGTTGAATCATTGCTTTGCTATGTAGAGCAAGTGGGGGGGGGGGGGTCTCGTTCCTTCGGCGTGATGCTTTGGGTTGTCCTCTCAAAATCAAAAATCAATAATTTCTCATACACCCACCCGTTTGTTTGATCAATTCTGGTCACTTAACTGTGGAATGTGAGGGAGTGAGATATGCTTGAATGTGTTGTCCTAGGGAGTTATATTGAACTAATAAGACTCTGTGGGGTAGGGGTGCCTTTTTCATGCCCTCTTTTAAGAATGCAGAAAAAAGACGAACTTGGATCAACATTTGTCTTTGAGTCACTTGTGTTTGTTTTTGTTTTGACTTTTTCTTTCTTTCTTTCTTTCGTTAATTGAGGGCGTGCTTTTGTGTGGGGTACACATTTAATTTGTAATATATGTGAATGGGTGCATGCCGGAATTTTTAGAAAGGAGCATATTTTACTCTTAGGCTTTGTCTGTTGTGGGTGTGTTATATACCCTCACACACGCACACACATATATGTATTTTAATGAAACTTGGTTATAAGCAACCAACAATTTGTAATGAATTATTTTGAACATGAATATCTACTTAAATACGATTATCGATAAAAATAATGTTCAAAATAATTCATTACATATATATTTATATATATATATATAAGGTACCACCACTAATTTGCTGAAAATAAGCATAGTATGATGAAAAAAAGACTCAAACTTAATAAAAACAGTTTTTTTTCTCAAAATGGTTATTACTAAGAGGAAAAATCAAAGTATTTTTTTTTAACTATTTCAAATTTTTTTAAATCCTTTCTAATACATCAGAAATTTTGGTTAAAAATCTTTTGATTTTATTTTATTTATTTATTTATCTATTTTTTTTTTGTGGAATAACACTGTACCAAAGATTACTGTGTATTTTTTTAGTACTTTTTTTTAAATTTTTTATTTTTTTTCTTTGGAAATTCTTTTCAGGACTAATTCAGAATTGCATGAAATTATTTTTTAAATGATTATTTTTGGAAAATCTTGCTAAAATCATTTTTTACGTTGGTTCCCCCCCCCCCCCACTTAATTTCATAAAATTTCTAAAAATTAAATTCTGATCACAAACTTTGTTTTATTATTTAAATGCAAGACTCCTTGGAGAATGTGAATTTTTTTTTTTTAAATATTAAAGTCATTGAAGTAAAGACTGCAATTAAAAGCTTCTCTAATTATTAAACAATAAGCTTTTAATTGCTTTGATAAATAATATATGTTAAGGACATTATATCTGAAGAAAAACTTTTTTTTTTCAATGAATAGTTTTTACAAGAATTGTTTCCATTTTTGTTAATTATATTATTATTTATTAATTTTTATAATTCGTGAAATTTCAAAAATCTTTCAAAAATTTTTTAAAACTTTGACCACCTTTTTAAGTTATCCATTGTGAAAGTAAAGTGGTGACCATACACAAAATTATCAGAAAATAAGATTGATGACTATAGTAAATTCAAAGTCAACATTCTTAAAATTAGATTACAAAGAATATTTCTAACATTTTTAAGATTACTGATTACTTAAAAATTATTTAAAAAAAAAAAAAAGCATTCACTTGTCATTTTCTTAAATTATGTTTTAACAGATAACGTCCCCATAGAATAGCAATAAACCTGTCAATACCTTATTAGTACTTGTTTAGTGATTGATGGGTGATGAAAAATAAGTTAATCACCATTACTGTTTATTTTAAAAATTCATTTTTCTGTTTTCAACTTAAAGTAAATAATATTTATTTCAAATCAAATTAATTATATTTGAAATCAGCTAATATTCTACAAATAAAGTTCCAGAAAAGTATATTTTATTTTTGGAAGATTTTTTAATAAAGAAAATTTAACCATCATAGACAATCACACCTACTTCCCATTAGTACGGAACAAGCTTGCCTCCCTGAGGGTAAAACACTATGCCTCCTTGGCCTTACACTCTCGGCGAATCTCAAATGGAATCGCCTAGGTATGAATTTACATGAGATACTATATTAGCAACTAGGCTCCACCCTTTTACAGTGAAACAGATAAGATGTAAATGTAATTTCTACTCTAACAGCTTTTTTTCTTGTGCTTCCTGCCTGTGGAATTCCCTTCCACATGCCTGCTTCCCTGACAGCTACAATCTCCAGGAGTTTAAATGTAAGGTCAATAGACACCTCCTATCACACTAACTTGCATCTATTCTCTCAAATACTCTCACCATCTAACCAACCCTCATTCTCAGTATCCTTACCCATCTATCACCATCCTTCTGACATTTCCTATATCTAACCATCCTTCTCATCACTTCCCTGACCCTATGTAACCCCCTGCGCAGTAGTGGCAGTGGAATGCCTTGCTCGGGATGAAACAATTAAAAAAAAAATTACTTTGTAATGACAGATGACTAAAAGAATAAGGCATTAATCAGCTATTTTTAGCCTCAAAAAATGATTTGACACTGATCAAAACAATTTCTTTTGAAATACACTACAGAGTATTTTGCTTACTAGAAATAGTAAATTTAATCCTTTAGCTTTCAATTAAATCTAAAATGAAGGCTGTTTAAATTAAATTCATTTTAAATCTTAAGTATCGTGAATTAGTGGTGGTACCAAAATTTTAGTTGATGCATTTTTTCCTCATAGGGACATTATCAAGGTAATATAGGATTTATTTTGTTACACAGGTTTATATATAAAAATGAAGATGTCATTGGTTTATCAAAGCTTTGAAATTTGGAGACCTTCATGAATATTCATCTGGTGGTTGAAAAGTCGATGAAGGATACAGTGTCATAGTTCAAAGTCTGATAAAATCTAAGGAAATAGTGTTGAAGTGCAATAAAATAAATCCTACATTGCCTTGATAAAGTCCCTCAGGGGATGAAATGTGCCACTTAAGGATTTCTCCTTGTCTTTTTTATTCATATATTATAGTTTAGAACATGTACAAATTATAATCTACTACAAAGTGTACATTTTGTTTCAACATTAAAAGGACAATGTCTCATCAGGTAGTGTCTCATGTCGAAACAAAATGTACACTTTGTAGTAGATTATAATTTGTACATGTTCTAAGCTATAATTTATAATATTTATAGTTCTATTTTTATATTAAGCACTTTTAAATTAATGTTTTGAACATTGTTAATATTTTCTTTGTTTCTCATTCACTTATATATATACTAGCAGTATAGCCCGGTGTTGCTTGGGAGTAATGAAAGCTTTAAAACTAATCCATGGTCCTGGAGCTCAGACTCTTTGGACATTGGCATGAAACACTAAAAAGCAATAGTTGTGTCTACTTAAAGCGAAACCGTAGACTGAAAGAAAAATGAATGGATGTAAGTCAAATTTTGATTTCTTGGTATCGATATCAAATTTTCTGCACTATTGTAAGAACTGCAACCTTGAAACTTCTGAATATCGTTCCTTATGTCTTTGTTTATGGTGTATTAAATTTGATTAAAATCGGACCACTCCTTCTATAACCTGATTTTTTTCGATTATCGATTTTCATCGGGGGTACCTCGACACAAAACCTAGCTAAGAACACTCGCAGACGCTTATAGTACAACTGTGTAAATATTCCAGAAAATCGGTTCAGCCGTTTCGGAGTCTATAGGTAATGGATACACACACATACACACACACACAAAGTTCCATTTATAAATAAGTTATATATATATATATATATATATATATATATATATATACATGACAATTTTTAGTGTCTACTTTATGTAATCTTAAAGTACTAATAAAAAAAATTTAAAATATTTTTTTTATATGTCAACATTTCTGTCAAAGCAATGATGAGCCTGGTCAGTAATTTGGTCGGTGATTACTTGGGCATATCAGGTGGTGTAAGATTGAAGATGTGTGGGTGATGTAATGAATAGCAGCTCAGAATGAATCCACCAGTTCTCCTTCCAACTAAGAGTTAGATTGGCAACTAGCTCCCACCCATTCACAGTTAGATTAACCAAATGCAGATGACAATTCTACTCCTGCAGCTTCTTCTCTTGCACTACCTACCTGTGGAACTCGCTTCCATATTCTTGCTTTCCTGATAGCTACAACCTCCAGGAATTTAAATGCAATGTCAATACTCATCTATTAACCACTTGACTCTAGTTCTTTAACCACACCGTATATCCTTTCCTTTCTCTCCACCTTTGCAACTGTCATCACACCTGTATTCCCATCCTTCTCTTGCTCCTTTCCAACTGGTTCATCTTTCTCTTCACACTCTTCTACTTAATCTTTTTACTCTTATGTAGCCTCCTGCACATCAGTGGCATTACCGACTTGCTCGGGGTGATAGGATTAAAAAAAAAAAATTTATCTGGAAAAATTGATGTTAATACAATATTCACTGGCAAAGAAAGAACTCTTACAAAGTTTCACTTTTAAATAACCCACAAAGCCTTTATAAGGTATAAAAAAACAACAATAATAATTTCTGCCCAAGTTCAGTTTAGTATCTGCATAGTATCTTATTTTTATTGTACTGTTCAGATATCAGAATATATAATGGATGTGATACTCCAGGTCAATACATATGTTTTCTTGAGTATAACAAGAAATTACAGAGAAATAAAAGATACATGTAGAAAAAAAAGGCACAGACTTCATCTTTTATTTATATAATTTGAGTCAAGACGACAGAAATATTTCTCATATCAAATCAATGATGTCATTTTTGACTGAATTTCTTGAATAATTACACTATTTACGAGCAGACTATTATTATTGTTGTTGCTATCACAACGTTTGGCAAATTCTTGATCCCATCTTTAAAAAAATTCTTATCCTTTGATGTGATAAACAGTTGAAATGCTTCAATTACCTCTTCCTTGTTGGAGAATGTTTTATTGTGTATGAAAAACTGAAAATGCTTAAATAAGTGATATTCAGGCGATATATCAGGTGAAGAAGGAGGATGAGGTAAAAGTTCATTATTTACGCTATGCAGCTTTTGAACAGTTGATCGAGAAGCGTGTGGCCATATGTTGCTGTGCAGCAATATTGGGCCATCCTTTTTCACAAATCTAGTATGTTTCTTTTTCAATTTTTCATGCTGGTCCTGGGCATGATGGTAAACTGCATCTGGCAGCAAAGCCTCTGATTGGAAGGTCGTGAGGAGCATGGAACCACCTCTTATTTGCTGTTGTTCTCAGGTCCACCCTGACCTGGAGTGGCAGCACCTTTTAGGATCCCAGCTATGGGCAGATAGTTAACACCCCCAAACTTGGGTCAAAACACTATGAAAGTATAAAAATACACTTTTATAGAAAAATATACATTTTTGAAGGAAAAAAAAATATTCTTGGCAAAATATTTTTGAATACTAAACTAGAAGACCTTTTCAGTTTTCTAAAATAAAAAAGAATAAAAACAAAAATAAACCCCACCTTTTTGGCATTAAATAACTCACAGAGGTTGATATACTGTTAAACAAAACTCACTGAATTTTTCATGCACACACTCAATTTCTCCACAATAGGAGATTGCTGTTATTGTTTTCCCTTGAAGCAAAAACGAATAATGAATAACCCCATTGAAAGATCGCCATACAGTGAATATTAACTTTTTAGTGTGTAGTGGAGGTATTTAGGTATTGTTTTCATGATTCACTTATATCTAATCACTGGCTTACTCTCTTACTGTTGTCAAAGAGTTTCCATTTCTCATTGCATGTAACAATTCTATGCAAAAATGGTTCTTGTTGGTTTGTACTCATACAGTAAGATTACTCGACATTGTTTCATTGTATTCATTTTCATTGGCATTATGAGTAACAATATATTGAAAGAAAACTTATCTGGAAGAAAAAGTCATATATAAGTAAAGATTTTTTTATATTCTAAGAAAGTAACTTCATAATACATGTGGATTAACAACCCTCCAAAAAATGTCATTTCATGTGCAACAACGTTCTAGTGAAGAGGCTCATCCCTTGTTCTCTGCTTAGGATGTTGTTTCCGGCTTTCTCTTTTCTCTTTTCCAATCTTTTCACTCTTACGTAGCCCCCTGCACATCAGTGGCATTACCGGCTTGCTCGGGGTGATATGATTAAAAAAAAAAATATATATATATATATAAAGAAAAATTAAGGCAGACATGTGATTTCATGGTGAATCTGAAATATAGGCCTATTTCAGGTGAACCATCATCAGCTTCCGTCTTTATTTGACAAAGGATTTTACACGAAAAATCCTTTGTCAAATAAACATGGAAGCTGATGATGGTTTGCCTGAAATAGGCCTATATTTCCGATTCACCATGAAATAACGTACCTGCCTTAATTTTTCTTATATTTGTTCTATATGTATTTATATGCATATATGTTTAGAGCTCTCCTAGAGTTATCCTACCACTGTATGTACAGGATACTCCTTTGGATTCTTCTATACCCATACTGCATGCTGAGATATATATATATATATATATTGTGTGTGTGTGTGTGTGTGTGTGGTCAACACCAAGCAGTAATGGTCTGTTTCATATTTGATTGCTAACTTCAGGCCATTTTTCTGATTTTAGTGGTCTGAAGAATGCATTCAAGCAGAAAACAGAAATTCTATTTTCCATCCCAGTTTTATTAAAAAGAATAATAAACTGGGGTGTCAAAGTTAGGTATGGAGTTTCTATTTCCTCCTCCCTATATATGATTTACTATCTTGACATGTAAATAATATCATTTAACCATTTCAACTTCCAAGAGAAGGGGAGAAAAATCCACTCTCTGTTATTGTCTGTTTGTTCTTACCTGTTGTTGTGTTAATCAGTATACAGGAAATCCTGAAGGTTGTATTTTGACCTCGGTTCACATATCATCAAAACCCACTGACAAATATTTTGACTATCTTTGATAAATTCGCTTACTTCTTCCAACAAAATTAATTCTGTACTCACTGAATTTTGAATCTGTATTTTCCATTTTTTATCACTTCAGCTACTTTTCCTGACAAAAATAATTGTATTCTCCAATTTTAGAGAAATCTCTTGTCTTGAAAATCACTTAAAATTAATACCAGCTTTCTGAAAATAGGGTTACATCTAAGTTATTTGTTCACCACTGCTGTAGCCTGGTATTCTTGGGGTCAAGTCACAAGAACTAACCAACTTCTATATCTAGCCCAGTGGATATAGAATGTAAATTTCTGGGACTTATAAACCTAATGTCTCAGTAACCATTTTTTACCTGAATTCATATTGCAATCTTTTGATGCTAATAGTTTTCTCTAGCACTCCATATTGCTGGTTCCCATATTGTATTCATTTCTATGCTTGGTTGGCTTAGGAGATTTTAGTAACCTAGCATATGCACTGATTCCTTTAAGTTTACGTGGAGTTCTCTATTATTTCGACTTCATCCTATAGGGGATAGTGATCCCCTTTCTCTCTCCATATATGGTCAGCTACACCTGATTTTGCCATCTCCCCTTGTGTTTTGGCCTTGCAATGTTCTTGTAGCCTTACCTTGAAGAGTGGGGTGCTGTTTCTCTTTTATATTTATTTCCATAGCAACATGGAATGGCATACACACCATGCTTAGTTATGTTCTATTTTGTTGGGGGCCTTACTTGGAAGAGGTGCCTGGAAGTGTAGAATCACTTCTGAAGGTTGTCCTGATGTTATATGGTCTACAGGTCCTTTGTATTTTCTCAAATAACCTTTTCACATAGGGATAGAGAGATTGAAGTGTTTTTTCTGAGAGTTGTTATCCTTATGCACCTTTCCTTCCACTTTCGTTGGAATTGTTGTTATGTACCCTGAATAATTGTTAAGTTGTAGGGTACTGCTTATACTGACCTTTTCCTATTTGTATGTCTCTGGGTTGCTACTTAGGACTTTTATTTTTACTTTAGTTGACAACAAAAAAGAAATCGATAATCTCAAAACAACATTTGAAAAGAAAAAACTCTGTCCTTAACTTTACCTATGAACTTAGTAAAGAAAAAATAAACTTCCATTGTTAGATGTTAATGTAGAATCTAGTAATAACATATTCACAAAAAAAAAAACATACAAAAAAACCACAAGTAGAAAATCTTGCCATCTTAATATTCAATTAATTAGAAAAATAGGCATTATAAAAATTTCCTCAGGTGAGTGTATTAGAATTCATCCTCTTGTCCACTTTTCTATGAACTATAAATGTAGCAACAATATATATATATATATATATATATATATATCTACACATTCAGTTAAAAATAAAATACATCCTTGTTAATAGAATAGCCAAAAGTGCTTGAATATGTAGATTATTTGGACAGTTCTTACACACTTTTATTTCCAGAAAAGAAAACATCCAAATGCAAGAAAAATTGAATAAAATATTTAATTGCTGTACTTAGTTAATTTAATGAAACATATAAGAGAGAGAAATTGCTATGCAAATACACTTTGTCTCACACACACACACAAAATGTTCATGTAACCAGCCACTACTGTGTGTGTGTGTGTTGTCTCAGGTGGCCTTTAGTGGCATCTGATGTTATAGTCATTTGTATGCCATGTGTCAATTCAAGATATTATGCTAAAAGTAGTTAGCCTGTACATACCATGTACACATACATGATGGCTTGTTACTCATTTTCCAAGTATACTCATCTTCTAGAGTGTTTATCTAATCCTTGTTGCAGATGCCTGCTCAGGTGTATTTGTGTCTAACCCCAAAAGAACCCAACTGTCATTTATACTGCAACTATGCTGAGTGACAGTTTTTAGAAGAGAGCACATAACCTGCCATGATTAGCAGTTTGAATAAAGCTGGTATGATTAAACTTTTAGACACAATGACTTGTGCCTTAATAATAGAATAGACATCAACAGCTCCTTCTACCCAATTTAACTTATAATGCTTGTTTCAGTTTATGGTATGGTTTTTTTAGGCACTTTCCATATTTGCACATACATATATACACTTACACGTTTGTATGTTGTTATTGCAATTTTGTGCTTTTAGTCTGTACACCTTAGTCTTTGACTGGATAATTTGTTATAGAGCAGTGGTTAGCAAAAACTATTAAGTTCAATCTTAACTAGGTGTTCCATGCTAGTATCTCAGTTATTTTAAGAAATAACAATTCTAACACCAGAAAGAAACAGTTGAAATTTCTAGGATAAATAATCAGAAAAAGAGAGCTTGGAAAAGTTGATACTCACTCACAGAACAGATTGAAGGCAAGAGGGACAAAGTAGAACCATGCATAACCCACCTAGAGAGTTTGAGTAAATGGATAGCAGAACAGGGTTTAGGAGAGATCAGTCAGTCAGTTAAGTGCCATGCGCAATACATGCTTGGGTGATCATGTCTCGAAAGAGACATGACTGACTGGGCAGAAGATTATCCCGCAGTAGGTTACCATTGCTTTCTGCGGTAGACTGGTTGCCGACCAAGACTATAGAACCCAATCTGTCCTGTTATTTAACCCATAACTGGAAGGAATAGACGGATTAATACCTTTCCCAAGGGTATTTGCACGTAAGTGAATGCAATGAATTCAACTGGAATTCGAACTCGGTTCCCCAATTTCTCGTTCCGAGCCGATATCCACTGCACCACAACGCACATCCTTAGGAGAGATAGCATAAAGAAAAGATATTATTAAGAGTTACAAAGGGCTGGGGATAGTGGAGAACCTAAAGTGACATGGAAAATAGACATTTATAGACATATTTATACAATTTAGCATCATACCAAGTTTCCTCTCTACCTTGACCTTTTCAAAAGAAAAGAAAACAAACCTATTTTGCACATAGTCAGGGCTTGCCAGTCAGTTAAGTGCCATGCATGATATGCTTGGACAATCATGCTTCGAAAGACACATAGCTGACTGGGCAGAATATTTTCCCACAGTAGGTCACAATTACTTTCTGCAGTAGACTGTCTGCCAACCAAAGCTATAGAACCCAATCTGTCCTGTTATTTAACCCATAGCTTGAGGAAGAAATGGTAGATTAAGATCATTCCCAAGAGTGTTTGCTCATAAGTGAATTCAACAAATTCAACTGGAATTTGAAATTAGCTTCCCAATTTCTTGCACCACAATGCATATCAGGGTGTCAGTTAGGGTTGGAATATATTCGAAACCAACATTTCTACAACATCATCTGTACTGTTTTCTTTTCTGTCTTCCCTCTTCTTTCATTGTAAGCCCCTGTGCACCAGTGGTAGTACTGCTTTGCTTGATGTTAAACGATTATAAAAGAAAAAAAACAAAAAAAACACATTGATAATCCTTGAAGTTAGCTTTAGTTAAATACTAATCTCTGATATTGAGGTGTAAAGAAATTTTAGCCATTAAACAAACTTTATTTAATTAGCTTTGTCTGGCACAAGGCTATACAGAGAAACACCCAGTGAGGTTCATTCTTTCTTGATAAGCATGTGTCTGTGAGATTAACTTGCTAATGTAAGCACTCACTTGTCTCTTGCCAACTTGACTCCAGTCCTTCCCTTGTTCTTTCCCCATCATCCTGTGTATCTTGTTCTTTTCCTTTCTCACTCTACCCTCTCAGCTGTCTTCACACTGGTATTCCCATTCTTCTCTTGCCCTTTCTCCGACACCCACCTATAACTGGTTAGTCTTTTTCTTTGCTCTTCTCCTGCTTAAACTTTTACACTTCTCTTATGTAGCCCCCTTCACACCAGTGGTGATACCACCTTGTTTGGGGTGAAACAATTAAAAAAAAAAAAAGTGAAGTTTGTTTTAAATTTTATTTTTTTTTTGTTTTATCTCTGTTCAGCCAGGGAAAGTTAATTCCAACTATTCCAGCTCTATATTAACATTATCCATACAAGATATTATTGTCTGTTTCTACATCTGATCAAGAACCCACCAGAAACTTTGCCTGTCTTAATATACATCATTATTAATTAATTGTTAATATACATCATTGTTAATTTTGAACTGATTACTTTTAAAGATTTTCTTCTCCTTTCCTCTTACCATGTTTTCTGCATTAATTTTGTTTCTTTTAATTTTTGTCTTTTAATTTTTGTCTTTTAATTTTTGTCTTTTAATTTTTGCTTCAATACGTGTGTAAGTAATATATATCTCATTTGAAAATGAGTTATTTTCACAACCTAAGTTTCAACCTTTTATTATCTTCAGGTAATTTACAATAACTGATTTTACTATTTTTCAAACGCTCGAACAGGGATTTTCCTATGAATGTGCGAATAGAATTTTCAAATTTTTTCTTTGAAATTTCCAGTCACATGTTTGTTAAAAATCCCTGTTCAATTTTAATTCTCTCTAAGCATTTTTCATTTTTTTTTTATGTAGCGTTATTATTACGCTTTTTTTATGTAGCGTTATTATTACACCCATTATTACAAGAATTAGTTATACATTCATGTTCAATAAATGTAGAACTAGTTCCTGTTGTTGTTGTTATTATTATTATATTGGTATAGCATATTGACATAGTCAACAGAAATTCTGTTCTTGAGGCATGGTGCCAACAAGACTGCACAACTGCAGAACTTCCCAGAGAATCCTTGCAGTGTAAATGATGGTAGCTTTCTGGAAAACTGCAATCTTGGTCTCAATTCCAATTCTCCCTAAGCTCTTTTCTCTGTGGAGTTCCAAGTGTACCTATTACTATTGGCATTAGTTTTACATTCATGTTTCATAAAGGTAGATCATTATTATGTAGCTGTCAAAGATTTTGGTAATACAATAAGTATTATTTACATTCTTTTCTAATATTAAAAAATAATATCAAATATTTGGATTCTTTTCCTAGTAGTGCATATATTAAAACACTATATTACATATAAAAAAAATTAAGAAAGGGAAATTATTATGTAATTTAATTATATGGCTAATAAGAAAAAATGAAACAACTATTTTAAGGAATTTTAATTATAGATTAATTATTAGGAAGTTAAATTTAAATCTATGACTGCATTAATACCAAAACAAACCAATTTAACATAAGTTAAAAATAAAATGGTAAAACTAGAAATTTTTTTTTCTTAAATATATATATTAATTAGTTTTTGGTCATAGTTAAATTAGACTAGTATTCAGTTGTGTTAAAAAAATGTTCAATACATGTATATTATAGAAGTTTTTAATATTTTTCATTTGGAAATGAGTTATTTCTGCAATCTAGGTTTACTAGGTTTGACCTCTAGAAAACTGCCATCATTGGCTCTGTCAGGATTCTCTGAAAAGTTATACACAGTCATGTTGACGACATAACTCAAGAACAGAATTTCCATTGACTACTACTACTACTACTATTAATAATAATAATAATAATAATAATAAAAACAATAGTAACTCTTCTGAATAATGACAGCTACACTATTTGTGTGTGTATATTAATCCTGACACATTCTAAAGCTTTCCACAACTGTATTTTTTGTTGGGTGTGGCAGAAAGGAATTACATGAGATATGCAATATATCCTATATATGCTAAATGGCATTTAAATCTGGCCAATGGAATATCTGAGTTGACAGATTGTTCCTACAATCAGTTTAGTTTTTCTTGTACCCAGTAGAGAATTTCATTATGTTGGACAAACCACCACCTCTAGGAAGTATAAAAAGTATAAGCAAGTGCAAATAATTTGCATTAAGATTTTTATATGCCATACCTGTCAAGGATTCAAATTTCACTCCTAGTCATTAGAGGCGTGGCTTCCCTGTGTCTCTTCTATAAATACTTTCACGGCTTCTGCTCCGATGAACTTAGATCACTGGTGCCCCCTAAATACGAATTTGCATGAGATACTAGATTAGCAACTAGATCCCACCCTTTTACAGTGAAACCAATAAAATGCAGCCGTAACTTCTACTCCAACAGTTTCTTTCCTCGCACTTCCCGACTGTGGAATTCTCTTCCAAACGATTGCTTCCCCGACGGCTACAATCTCCAGGAGTTTAAATGTAAGGTCAATACACACCTCCTAACACACTAACCTGCTCCCATTCTATCAAGCACTCTTCCCATCTGCCCGACCCTCATCCTCGCTATCCTTACTCATCTGTCACCTTTCTCCTGACATTTCCTATGTCTATCCACTCCTTCTCTTTACCTTCCCCTATGTAGCCCCATGCGCAATAGTGGCAGTGGAATGCCTTGCTTGGGGTGAGATGATTAAAAAAAAAAAAAGAAAAAAAAGTCTTTGTGAATTCTCATAGAACTTATCCCATATCATAACATAGCTAACACCAATTAAGTTTGCTTCCATTCCCCACCCTTAGTTTATTTTTTCTGGAATATGTGTTCAATGTCTTCTGTAATAGTCGAGATGAAATTGTTTCCCTTTGCTTCAATCTAAATCTTTATTTTTACCATTATCATCTTGGTGCAATTTATTGCAGTACTATTATTGTATTTAGTGTGCAATACTATTATTGTATTTAGTATCAATAAGTTTAATTTAGTTGTTGTTAATACAGAGTGGGGCAGAGCAACTTGCTTATTTGGAATAACAAATAAAACAAAAGTAACGCAGGTATACATGTAATTCTTTAAACAGCATCAATTACAATTAAATTTTATGTTTTACAAGCTTTAAAGATGACATCAGTCAGATGGCGTCTATTCTGCTCAATTCACTGGGTTAATCATACTCTGAAGTTTCGGTCAGCTCCTTCCAGCATATTGGTGGGTATGTTGGCAACACCTTGATGAATGTTGTTCTTCAGGTGAGCCAGGGTGTTAGGATGATCATTATAAACAATTGACTTCAGGTAGCCCTATAGAAAATAGTCACAGGGTGATAAATCAGGGGACCATGCTGGCAAGTGCAGATCACTCCTCAAAAAGATGATATGTTCTGGAAAGTTATACTGCAAAACCGTTATTGACATGCGCTGTGTGTGCTGTGGCACTGTCCTGCTGGAACAAGCTTTACATCCCACACTCTCGAGTAAGCCCCTCCCCACTATCCTCAGAGCTACCATCGCTTCAGGGCACCAAATTTAAATAAACAAGTTGCTCTGCCCCACCCTGTACTTCTCCCTCATGTTTAGTGTCCTTTCAGAATGTAGGCAATCATGGACCTCCACTTACCCCTAATTCTTTTTGCTCTTAACTCTTTTCCTATTTCAAAACTTGCTCTGCCATTCACTTGCCGTCAAGTATGTCTTTTCTTTTGTATCTCTTTTCCTCTATCCATCCCGTGAGTATTAGGTTCTCCAAGCTCTTCTTTCTCATTATGTGTCCAAGAAATTTCAGCTGTCTGTTTCTGATGTTAAGTATAAATTTCCTTTTCATTTTCATTCTTTCCAAAGCCATGTCATTGCTCACATGATTCATGGAATCCTTGTCATCCTTCTGTAGAACCAAATTTCTGTTGCTTTGGATCTCTCTTTCATCTTTGATGAGATTGTCCATCGTTTGCTACCATATAGGAGGACAGATATCACATAATAGTCTAGTACTTTTTCTTTTTTTTTAAATTTTTTTTTTTTAACCGTAGGAAAACTGAATGCATGGTCATCAGCAAAATGCAACCCAAAATGCCAAATACAGGTGGGGAATACTAGAATCAAGCAAGTACAAAAATTTAAATACCTAGGAAGTGTTCTAACAGCAGATGGAAAGTGCGACACAGAGATCAGAAGGTGAATTGGCATAGTGAAGAATGCATTTCAGAAGCTGAGTAAAGTACTAAGACACAGGAAAATTTCACTAGAAACAAAGAAGAGAGTGCTAGATTGCTATGTGATGTCAATATGGCAGTGAATGCGAGATAATATCATTGAAGATGAGGAAAAAACTTGAAGCAGCGGAAATGTGGTTCTACAGAAGGATGCTGCGAATATCATGGACCAAGCATGTGAGCAATGATGAGGTGTTGGAAAGAATGGCAACCAAAAGAAAATTAATACTGAGCATCAGAAAGAGACGAGTGAAGTTCCTGGAACATGCAATGAGAAAGGAAGGCTTGAGGACTTGATACTGATAGGCCAGATAGAAGAAAAAAGAGACAGAGGAAGGCAGCAGATAATATATTTGAGGACCCTCATCAGATAGATGATGGAACAAAGGTTGCGAGGTGTAACTGGAGAAAGAATACTAAGAGCCACCTGAGATAGGGGGACATCGAAAACCATGATCGCCTACGTCCTGAAAGGACAGGGCACATAGAAGAAGAACTCTTTTTTTTTATGTTTCCAACAAACAGTTCTCCTATATTAGATGGATGTTTGGAATTCAAACCAGCTCCCTGATAGCTTTTCTGCTGGTAAAGAGGTGGCATGTCAGTTCACAGGACAAAAAGCAAGACCTGTCAAAAGGTGGTTAACCTTATAGGAGCCAATGGCCAACAAGCACACAAGGCTAGGACAGTGTCTCAAGCCTTGAATGTCAACCTTTCTAAAGATGCTATTTCAATAAAAACACAATGTACTATCATGAGCCTCATTTGAGTATCAGGAGAGCATCTGGACTTGTAAAACATTGTCTCCAATCCTCTGTCAGGCAGGACTCACCTTGCTTTGTGTAAGATTGATCCTAATCTTGTCTCAACAAATACATTCATGTATGTTGAATTAAAGACTTCTGTATGTTCTACTGAGTCAAATGCAATTTCATAGTCAACGAAAACTAAACAAAGTGGTTCAATCTTCAATTAAATTATACCTGTTCACTGATTTTAATTTAGTGTACTTGTTTGTCTGTTTAATAGTACTTTTGAAACTAGTTTGTATGTACTCCATAGTAATACTATGATAGTTGTCATGGTTTTTATTAATTTCTTTTTATATAAAATGAGATTAAAATTCATAGATTGGATTTTTGAGACACTTGTTTATATGCACTGCATAAATAGTTTTACTTGTTGAGATTTTTGTCTTACACCTTTCAAAAAAGGTCTGTTACTACGCTATTTTCACTTGATGCTTTTCTACATTTCACATTTTGAGGTTTATATCATATATTTTGTCAGCAGTATTGCTAGTATAGACCAGAATTACTATTTTCAAAGCATACAAACTTTCATAGTACTTTTTGATTATTCTTAACATCTTGTCTCTACATTTAACAACTCATTTGGTGCAGCAAGCAATTGCTGTTAGCTTATGTGGGCTGTAGATTGAACAGGTTAGAAGCTCTTCCCACTTAAAAGGTGTAAGGGTAGTTTAATGAATGATGGCTCTGAAATAGAAATGGAAAATCCAAGTTTGAATTCTAATCTGTTTTTTTTACATGCACTTACAATGTAAATATTCTTGAGAAAGGTATGAATCCATTTCCTCTCTCCATCTATGGGTTAAATAGTAAGACTTTTATCTGGAAAAATGACTTATTTTCAAAAGAATTGTTAATGCAGTATTCATTTGCCAAAAAAGAAAAAGAAATTTCTACAATCCAAAATATATTTTGAATTTAAATAACCCACAAAGAGGTTGATAAGACATAAAAATCAATCAACTAACTTCCGCCTTGTTCTACTCTTTCCAAGTTCATTTTTCGCTTTTTATGTCTCATTTTGTTTCTTGAATAGTTTGTTTTATTCTGCATTTTTGAGTCCCCAACTGTGCCACACTGCTGGTTTTTTAACTTACAGTTACTAATTTCTGTTATATTTGTAATTCACAAAGCTTGCAATCTGCCCTTGATTTCTATTTGAAGTTTATTGGAGGCCACAACCTGAACAACATAAGGTATGTGGACGATACAGTGCTGATTGCGGACACAGAAAGGAAACTACAAGACCTCATACAGAAAGTAGCAGTGGAGAGTGACAAGAAGGGACTACAAATAAACTTTAAGAAAACTGAGTGCATGGTCATCAGCAAAAGATACAACCCAAAATGCCAAATACAGGTGGGGGATAAGAGAATCAAACAAGTACAAGAATTTAAGTACCTAGGAAGTGTTCTAACAGAAGATGGAAAGTGCGACACGGAGATCCGAAGGTGAATTGGCATGGCAAAGGACGCGTTCCAGAAGATGAGCAAAATACTAACACACAGGAAAATCTCAATAGAAACGAAGAAAAGAGTGCTAGACTGCTACGTGATGTCAGTTCTTCAATACGGCAGTGAATGCTGGACAATATCCTCGAAAATGAGGACAAAACTGGAAGCGGCCGAAATGTGGTTCTACAGAAGGATGCTACGGATATCATGGACTGAGCATACAAGCAACGACGAGGTGTTAGAAAGAATGGCAACAAAAAGGAAATTGATGCTGAGCATCAGGAAGAGACA
The DNA here is from genome assembly GCA_037127315.1 of Ascarosepion bandense. Classification (NCBI taxonomy): domain Eukaryota; kingdom Metazoa; phylum Mollusca; class Cephalopoda; order Sepiida; family Sepiidae; genus Ascarosepion; species Ascarosepion bandense. The sequence goes on along the minus strand of JBBBDQ010001148.1, from coordinate 6,242,823 downwards.
ACTGAAGTTTCTGGGACATGCAATGAGGAAGGAGAGCCTGGAGAACCTGATAATGACTGGCCAGATAGAAGGAAGGAGAGACAGAGGAAGGCAGCGGATAACATATTTGCAGGGCCTGATCAGGTGGATGACGGAACGGGGTTGCCAGGAGCAACAGGAGCAAACATACTAAGAGCCACAAGGGATAGGGAGATGTGGAGAGCCATGATCGCCTACGTCCTGAAGGGACAGGGCACATAGAAGAAAAAGAAGATATTCTCTTTGATTTTATATAAACAAGAGAATGTATGCAGATATGTAATTATACGTTTGTTCATCATTATGTTAATGAAAGTAGACTGTTTACATGGTCGTTATTATATACAAGTGTGCCTGTGTTGTTAAAAATGATAGCCAAATATTTATATTGATATGCCCTCTAAAATCACTTTTGTCATCATAGACCCACTTGTGTGTGTGTGTGTGTATATATATATAAGAAAGTGAAAGAACATGTAGATTAAAACCCACTGTTCAAGCATTTACTTTTATAAAGAGTGCTCGATACAGAGTAGAGCTTAATATTGTAATTTTGTAATTACAATGGTTTATAAAAGCATTATATCACTACACAAAAGATAAAAATGATTTATTTTGAAAATATAATATGAATTCATGGTTATTTAGAAAATTAGGGAGTAGTGGTTGGAGAATGTCTTTTAGGTGTGTCAGTATTTTTCAATCAAAAATGAGAATTAGGTAACTATGAAGTTGGTGATCTAGGCCGTAAAAGGAAGCAGGATGTCCTGTGGTCTAAACATGTCACTTTTTAATTTTGTCTGGATAAGACATATAGTGGGACCATAGATCATTAAAATGGAAAAATTAAGAAATTTCTCATTTTTTTACTTCACTAGAATATCTTGTCCTGTTCTTTTCCAGGTTTAATATAATCTTAAGAATATTACTTTTCATGTGTTTATTTTTTCATGTAATCCATGATTTTTCCAGGCATTGCCATTAATTTAATATAAATTTAATGCTGAAAACTCCATTGAAAAATATTGAAAAGAAAAAAATTTACATGCAATTGATTTTTTAAAAAAATAATAAAAAAACTGATTATTTATAATTAATTCTGATAATAAATTCTGATAAAATAAGTGATAAGCAAAGTTTGATTGACAAAAATAATATATCAGCAGAATTTAAATGTTGAAAACTGCATGTAAAAAATATAATGGAAAAAAGTTATAAAGAATAAGATTTATTAGACGTGTTACTCACTCACTTAGTCACCTTTTTCAAACTTCACAAATTTTGATGTAACTTTTTTTCTACTGAACCAAAATTCAAAATTTTCTTTCAAAATGTAACTAAGGAAGTGTCCTATCTAACTCTGTAAACTGTTTGAAATTTGGTTGAGAATTGAATTAGTGGTGAAGCTTGAAAGCTACCTAGATTCATTCATTGTCAGACTTAAGATTATATTTAATCACTGCCGTGGTTGAATGATATATATAAACTGTGTTTGTAAAAGAAAGTCAATAAGAAAATGTATTACTAATAGTTGTATTATGTTTTAATTTTGTGTGTACATGCAATAATTCTGTATAAGTCAAGGACATGTTTTCTCATAATTGAGTGTCTTAATGTACTTTCATCAAAAGATGACTATTCTTACTACTAATTTAGTTTGTTGTTTATGCTTATTTATGTTAGGATGAATATCTTTATAATTTTTAATTTGATTTCCTTTAATGTTGCAATATTTCCTATTACTATAAACATTACTTTTAGTGGTACACATGTTTGAATTGCTATCCCTGTTTTTTTTTTTATTCAACAGTGAAATAAATAACAACCAACCTAGATCAAGAAGTCCTAAAGAAAAATGTGCTTCTCAACAGGAATCAAACTTTTATTCTCTTTTTCCATCAGGGAAACCACTCTTATAGCCAAAGTATGTTGTTACCAGTTTAATCATGGAAGACAATCTTCATAAAGCAAAGTTCAATTATCTCTTTCAGGAAATGTACATCTTTCCTTGAGTTTTCTATAAATTTATACCTGCTCACTTCATTTTCATACCGGCTGTCTTTATTTGGATTTCTCAATCTAGGTGTGGTCCTGGGTATAATGGTAAAAACTGCATCTGGCAGCAAGGCCTCTGATTGGAAGGTTGTGCGGAGCATGGAACTACCTCTTAATTGCTATTGTTCCCAGGTCCACCCTGACCCAGAGTGGTAGCACCTGTTAGAGTTCCAGCTATGGGCAAATAGTTAACCCCCAAACTGGGGTCAAAACACTATGAAAGTATAAAAATGCTTATATATATATATATATATATATATATATATATATATAAAAATAAACTTTTATGGAAAAATATACATTTTTTAAAAAAAATTATTACCACAACATATTTTTTAAGAAAAAAATTCTCAGCAAAACATTTTTGAATACAAAACTAGAATACATTTTCAGTTTCCTAAAATTAAAATAATAAAAACAAACTTTTCATTAAAATCTGACTAAATTAACCTTCTTACTATAACCGAACATTAAAAAAATACCTTAAAACCCCACCTTTTTGGCATTAAATGACCCACAGAGGTTGATATGCCGTTAAGCGAAACTCACTCACTCAATTGGGGTGGATGTTATTAATTTTGCTGTTGAAGATAAGAAAATGGATAGCAGTTCAGTAACATAATTTCTTTCTGAATTTATAGGATGAGGAGTTATCTTTATTTACACTATTTATATTTGGACTATTGTCCCTAACTTTGTTGTTGAATATATTTTGAATATTGTATCCTCTAGCCTTCCTCAGTTGATCTGGGCAACCTACAGGGAATTCTGAACTGAACTTTTATACAGAAGGAAATGTCTTATCTTCAGGACAAAAAAAAATGATTTGGACATGTCCCACATGTAAGATGCCCAAAAAAGAAAATGGCAGCTTCACAAGGCATACATTTAACACAGATAAATCTTGGAGTCAGACTTTTGTGAGAATAAATTTAAATATCTGGGAAGTGTTCTAACGGAGGACAGAAAGTGCGACACTGAGATCCGAAGGCATATTGGGATGGCCATTGTTATCTTTCAAAAGCTAAGCAGAATATTGACTGACAGGAAAAGTTTGTTGGAAACAAGGAAAGAAGTACTGGATTGTTATGTGGTGACTGTTCAGCATTCACTGCCATACTGAAGGACAATCCTCATCAAAGATTAAGGAAAGACTTAAAGCAACCAAAATGTGGTTCTACAGAAGGATGCTGAGGATACCACAAACCAAACATGGGAGCAATGACACGGTTTTGGAGAGGACTGAAACAAAAAGGAAACTTATACATCAGGAAAAGACAGCTTAAGTTTCTGGGACATGTAATGAGGAAGGGAGGTATTGAGAATCTGATACTCACAGGACAGATAGAAGGAAAGCGAGATAAGAAAACAGTGCATGATATACTTGATGGGCTTGAGCAAATGGATAGCAGAGCAGGGTTTGGGAGAAAAAAGTGAAGCGGTATTAAGAATTACAAGGGATAGATAGATATGGAAGGCAATGATTGCCTATGTCCTGAAGGGATATAGCACATAGAAGAATTATAGACATAGACAATCAAGTATAAAAAGAGGTGATAGAAAAAGACAATGTAACTAGTAGCGGACAGGGTTTATGAATTGTCTGACAAGTTCATTTTGTACCTTGGTTGAAAGAAACAGATAATGGAAATTGCTTACAATCCAGAAGAAACTGACTTCAAGATGCAACTACAAAACTTTTTAATCTATAAGGGTAAGCTGTTATTATTCAACTGTCTACATCTAAGGATATCATATAGTTCTTATTTTTAATAGTGCTCAGTTATTGCCATTCATTTCCACCAAGTTTAAAGTACACATTGCCTGACCCAGGGGTTGAACTTGCAACCACTGTCTCTAAATTCATTAACCAATGCTTAAATTCACTAGGCCATTCTCTCATTGTGATCATAACAGCAAAGATGAGCTCATTGACATGTACTCAGTACAAAAAGTTTATATTAAAAAAAAAATAAACCTTTGTCCCCTGCAATATTCTGTCATTACACATAAAACCAGTAGGGTAGCATGAAGACAACTGTCTTCGATATATCAAAAGCCTTTGACAAGGTGTAGCATAGGGGGTTGTGACACAAGCTGTCCATTTATGGAATTAACTAGAAGTATTTTCAGTTATCAAGTATTTCCTAATAGATAGGTCTATGAAGGTTGTTATTAATGGTCAGTCCTCTGAGTCTCATGAAATCAATGCAGACATCTTTCAAGGCTTGCTTTTTAGTCTTTCTCTGTTTTATATTAATGATCTTTTTAAGGATATACTTAGCTATTAAGTGAATAGCTGAGCAAATAATATAATGGTGTATGGAGGCACCTCCAAAAGTCTAAGTGACCAGTTTGATTGCTAATCTCTCCTCTGATTTCAATGGGAAGAAAAACTGGCTGGTCATATTCAATAACTCAAAATCTAAACTAGTAATATTCCATCATTGCCAAGCAAACCCTGATTTTTTTTTTTACTATCATTTGTTTTTTTCTGCTTTGAATACATATTGGGTTTTAAGATGACCCCAGACTGCCAGCTGAATTATGGTAATAATTTTTTCTTAAAAAATGTATTTTATTTAAATAATGGTTGAGCATGCTAATCTTTGTTTCCAATGACATTTTTGGTAATATTTTTTCTGTTTCTAGATTGCATCTTTCATTATTCCAGTGTGTCTTTGGGGTTTCTTGTTTGATTATCCATCATCTATTATAATACTTCCTAGATAGTTAAATTTCTGTACTTGCATCTGAGAATTGATAGTTAGTCTTTTCTTCTCACTTTCCTTTACTACATTGCTGGAAGTACCTGAAGTTTTCTTTCTTTGTCTGTCATCAACATTGTGTCAGCTGTATGACTTATGTTGTTGAGCTGCCCACCAGTAATTAACTCCAGCTGAACTTCCAGGTCTCTTAAGTTTGCTATATGGTAGTGGTAATATTAGATGTAACCTTATAAGAAAACATTTGGCATTCATTGGTTGAGCAGCCAGTGCTACTTATAGTTGAAATTTATAAAGTATTTCTCTTTCTCAGCTGACAGTTCAGTTATTTCTGAATGGGTTTGATGCCAGACCTGTCATCTATCTGAAAGTCTCTACCTGATGAGGCTGTTTAAGAACATGTCTTGAGTTTTCAGATTTTTAGTTTTGTAGCAACTTGCAATGTTGGATGCAGCTTATTCTATATTCAGTTTCCTTTTTCTCTCATACTAAATTTGTTAGAACTGATCCATATGCCAAGATATTTGTAATGTTTACTATTTACTAATTCCACAACCTGAAATTTTATGATGAATTCAGGGTAGATGCTATTATTGCTTTCATTCCATTTCAGATAATAATTTCTATTTTGGGAAAGTTTACCTTGAGTCCTATTTCTTGGAACACTTGGTAAACTATTGATTTTTGTTCATTTTTTTTTTCTGTTCAAGATTATTCTTATCCCAACTAGGCTGATCAATGTTATCAGCATAGAACCCTCTTTGGCACACATACCTTCTCATAATTACATTGGCTTTCAGGGGGGTAAAGCAGGAGCATTGTCTTCTATTGGTAGATTCATTTGGGATGTGGTATAGTATGTTTTAAATGGTCAGTGCCCATATCTTCACATCTGTATCTGGAAATCAGTTAAATAAATCTGGTGAGAAGTGTTCTTGTCTTATTCCCCTTTCTACTAAGCTTATCAAGGATAGAGTAGATGTCTGTAAATATATAATTGATAAAAAATGTACATCTGTTCTCTCTATACAGTCATGTTTCATTTAAAAACTTCATTGATACATATCAATTTATGGTTTTGATGCAAATAAAACAATATTCCTTGTTAGGGAAAGCAATGATATTTTGTTATAGATTTTTCTATATCAACAATTACTATTTGTATATATGTATGTATGACTACAATTTCTCTTATTGCTAATGTCCAGGCAAGAAAAATACTTGCGTGCTTTTGGTGCAGGATTGTTGGTGGGAGTGGTGGTGACAGGTCAATATCACAGAAGAATTTTCCTCCTAAAATATATTTTCTACTTTTTATTGTATTTCTCCATTGGAAATGTGCCAGAAAAGAAATCTATTGTTTTTACAATGCCAATTGCCATTGATGAGGTGGTCCTCTGAAAAGTTCTCAGACTGATCAAGAAGGGATTCCAAAACAAATTCTGATGTTTGGTCATATTTTGGGTAGTGGGTTGGGCTAAGGATTTTTCAATACACTATTTTACTCACTCTCTCTCACACTCACTTTCACTCTTTTACTCACTCTCTTTCACGCTTTCACTCACTCTCTCTACTGTAATTGACTCCATTCATAATTGTGTACAGTAATGAAAACATAATTAATGACTAACAAAAAGTGCTACATCATTATCATCATCATTTGTATTTATTCAATCTAAATATACCATTTCTTAGATTTAAACAAAAACATGCCAACTAAAAATGAAACAACATTACCATTTATAAGCTGAATTTTTTTGCATGAATTTTAACCCCTCCAGAAGAAAACTTAACTGTATATAGTGCAATCATTCACTGAAAATTCATGGTTTTTAACCTCTTCAAAAGGTATGCACTGCATATACTGCAACCCTTTATAATTATTTTTTTCTTTTTTCTTACATAAAAAATGATCATAGAAACTTACTGTACTCAAGTATATGCATTAAATATTTTGTCTTGAATAGACTATTTTAATAAAAATTGTTTCATATATAGTCAGTAAGTCAGTTAAGTGCCATATGTGATACATGCTTGGGCGATCATCATGTCTCAAAAGAGACATGACTGACTGGGTAGAAGATTATTTTACAGTAGGTTACCATTACTTTTTGTGGTAGACTGTTTGCCAGCCAAGGCTATAGAACCCAATCTGTCCTGTTATTTAACCCATAACTGGAGGGAAGTTATGGATTAATACCTTTCTGAAGGGTATTTGCATGTAAGTAAATGCAAGGAATTCACCTGGAATTCAAACTTGGCTCCCAGATTTCTCTTTCAGAGCCGATATCCATTGCACCACAATGCACATCCTATATATCTATAGGCATGCCCGAAATTTCTGATTTTTGAAAAATTATTCAGCATGCTTCTATTTTGTATATTAGCCTAATAATATACAATAACAATATCTTTTCTGAATTTCATTTTATCAACCTACTATATCTCTCTAAATATCTATCTCTCTCTCTATCTATCTATCTATCTATATATATATATATATATATATATATATATATATAAGAGAAATAAATCTAAATCTACCATTCGTCAGTGCATTGAATGCTGTTGCCATATCTGTTAGTTGCTCATGCTATTTAATTCAATGTTCTCGAAAAAATCTAAAGAAGGATTTGTAATGTAATCCGTCCTGACTTGACATCTTGACTTCAATCACTTTTACACTGACGTGACATGGCTTTCCTTAGTTTTTTCTAAAAATATTCTCATGCCAACTGTTCTGATGAGCTTTGTTCCATGGTACCCCATCCATGTGAATTTAAGCATCCTACTAGGCATCTAGGTCTCACTTTTTTCCTGTTGAAATAGTTAAATGCAACCACCACTTCTACTCCAAGAGTTTCGTTTCTCACACTTCTCGCTTGTGGAACTCCCTTCCATTTACTTGATTCCCTGATAGCTACAATCTACAAAAATTTAAATGCAATGTCAATTTCCATCTTCTATTTTCTTGAATCCCATTCATTTTTTATCCTTTCTTTAATAACCCCTATACTCATGCTTTTCTATCATTGTAATTCTCTGCTCACTAGTGGTGATCCTGCTTTGCTTGTGCTTGGGATGAAATGATTAAAAAAAAAAACAAAACAAATGAGCAGTCAAAGACCACAATTCTTCCCCAAGGCAATACCAGTATCATCTTAGTGATTAGCAAGAGATGATTATTAAAATGAGAATAACTGCAATCAATGAACTTGACTGTTTTTTTTGTTTTGTTTTTTTTAATAAATATTAGATTTATATTATAAATAATAATATTTTTATGGAAAAATAGTGCAATCAGAAAATGTAATGATGTAAAGCAATCTAGGGGAGGTAATTCTGTATTTGGCATGTGAAATATACAAAACATTATTCGTAAAAAAAACAGAAACTTTATTCCATACAGGATCAAACCCAAAATATAATCAGCATGTGCCAGTCATAAGGCCAATAATTCCTGAAAGTTTCATCCAAATCCATCCAGTATGTCTTGAGATATCTTGATTATAGACGGACAGACAAACGTGACTGAATACAATACCTCTGCCTTAAGGCAGAGGTGTGTGTATATATATATATATATATATATATTGGGTGAACATAGATATCAACACTAAATGCTGACTCAGTTTCAGCTCTTTAGCATTATCAAACCATACGTATTTACTGGCATTTCATAGTTGATTTTCTAAGTGATGCTTAGCTGTGGCACAAGGTCTAAAGTATGGGGTTCTCAGTGAGGATTGAAGTCATTACTCAGTTGTAAGGTTATAATGAGACAAGCTTGCTAACCATTATACCACGTCGGGTTGCCCTGGCCTTTCATAGATAATATTAATTTCAGTTTAATGTTCTGACTGTTGAACTGAGAGTAGCAGAGTGTAAAAAGATTACAGGGTTGGACTTAGTTGAACATGCTTGATTAATTTGGAATATTGATTGAAGACTGAATAAAAGGTCAAGCTTGGACTGAGCTTTACTTATTTCAAATCATTGGACCACTTTTGGCTGAAATATAACATGGTAGAATATAGATGAAACAAGTATGATGTTAAAGATTAGTGAAAGGAAAGGAATAGATTTTGTCTAAGTTTAACTGACATATCTGTAAAAACAACAAATGTCAAAAGAACAGTTCTTTTCTTGACACTACTATTGCTATTTACTCCTTCAGTTGTTTTAAAAGGCTATTTTTAGAATTTGAATTAAATTCTAACATATGAAACTGAATTTTTATGCATTTTTTGTTTCTCAATAATTGACATCAAAAGTATTAAACTCTATTCTTATAAAAATATAATTGGAGTAGATAGATCTATCGCCCGGTTCACAATCCACCCACGTCTATTGAACAGGTTAAGAGGCTCATTCCTTGTTCCCTGTTTAGGATGTGATTTCCGGCTTTCTCTTTTCCAATCTTTTCACTATTACGTAGCCCCCTGCACATCAGTGGTGTTACTGCCTTGCTTGTGGTGATACGATAAATAATATTTTTGTTGTCATTTCTCAAGGAAGAATAAAGTATAAATCCAGACGTTCACAAACAATTTTAGTGAAGAGCAAATGAACGAAAATGCCTAGAAAATGCATTTTTTTTCGAAATTTATAATTACTAAATATTATTATTGAAGGCATACAATTGGAATTTTAACTTGGTTTTTTAACAATGCTGAGCAAGTGTAGTCACTCATTTAGGTACTGAGCAAGTACCTAAACTTAACTTCAGTGATCATAATTATTAATTTTTTTCCTTGCATCTAATTCATAAATTAAGTTTCTCACCATGATGTACAGAAATTCATATCTTTCCTAAGAGTATTTGCCCATAAATAAATATAACAAACTCAAGTGGAATTGGAACTTAGTTCTCTTATTACAATTCAAAGCTACCTGCATATTCAAGCTTACAGCTCCTGGTATTCCCAAGCAGTCACTCATCTAGGTACTGACCATGCTCACTCTTACCTTAGATTTTATTAGGAACAATAAGAAATTAACAACAATACCTAATAATAGAACAATTTTAACAATATATTGTAATAAGTTATGTGATGAACAGAATACTTGTTCTTATTATGGATTTTATTAGGCACAATAAGAGATCAAAAATAATAATCTATATTTATAAAAATGGATATGTCTGCGTGTTTGTGTGTCTCTATTCTAACAAACACTATTCCTCTGAAACCCTTGGTCTGATTTCAACCAAAATTGTGTCATTTGTCGATCATGATATGAACCTTTGATATATGCAAAAAAATTTTCAATTCGATTTACAGGGCATGGCAGAAATCACTGAAACATTTAAAATTTACAAACTCTTCTCCTCAAAGACACCTTATGCAAATTCAACCAAAATCAGGTAACTTGTAGATCAAGGTCCAAACTTTTGATGTATGCCAAAAAATTTTAAAGCCATGTACAGGGTTCATCAAAAATCAACAAAAATAATTTTGGGTGGTCTTTTCTGCACTTTTATGCATTTCTCCCAGATGCTTCAATCTAATTCTACCAAAATCGAGTCACTGGTAGATCAATGTCTGATGCCTTGCTATGTAAACAAAAATTTCAATAGACACATAGTGTGCAACAAAAAAAAAATGTTGCTTTTTGTGATCATTTACTTCTTTGATATGCTTAGTTGTATTCCAACAAAAACTGGGGTTTTTTTTGTAACTTCTACCTTATGTGCCATAACAATTTCATGTTTTCTACAAGGTGTCAACCCCTCTGAAGTTGCAGGGATAATCCATCCACTTCTTCTGCATCACAACGTCATCATGTCAAATTACAGGCTCTAATTGTACATACCTCATTCCTGTTTATTGGCAAAATTAACCAAGCATGAATCTCTTTTTACAAATGCAACAAAAACCAATACTTTGCATGTTTTTAACTTACACATCATGGCAACCTTATACTGGAGCTTTTTGAATCAGCACTTGACTTTACCATAACCACTAAAAATCCACAAGCCAGACTGGGTTATACAGCTAGTTAATAATAAAATGTGATTGTTCATCATCATTCTGCGGCCTCGGCTGAGATTCAAAATTTTGTCAGTAGCTGAATACTTGATGCTTCGCCAGAGCTACCAAGTGTGTTTTTATCGTGACACCATCACTAGATGGGTTGCCTACCACAGATTAAGAGAGGCCAATTCACCCTCATTAAGAGAAGGATATCCTGCGCCAGTTTCCCAACCTGGTGTTTTTTACAACCTTGTGGTAAAAAAAAGATATTATACATAAACTACTGCTTGTAGAAAACAGTACTTTTTTTGTTGTTGTTATAACGTTGGTTGCAATGCCTATTCCTCTTTGGTCATTAAAGATATACATAAACTACTGCTTATAGAAAACAGTAATTTTCAAAAGGATTTTTTTTTATCTTCTTCTTATAACATCGGTTGCAACGTTTATTCCTCTTTGGTCATGAAAGATATTATACATTAAACTACTGCTTGTAGAAAACAGTAATTTTTGAAAGGATTTTTTTTTTTGTCATAAAAGTTATGACAGTCACTTATTCTTATCATTGATCTTATGAGACAAGAAATTAATGCAGATTAATGACAAAATAGAATAATTATAATAATAGTTGTGATGATAGATCTTTTATTCTTATAGATCTTAGAAACTTCAGCATACGAGTTTTTCTTTGTTATTGAGAATCTTCACCATTTTTGCTTAAAAAAAGCACTGTACAGCTTCTCTATAGCATATCCAAATTACCAGCATTTCTTCTATTGCACTTCAGGACTATTATTATGCAAAATTTAAAAATGGTTTATTTCTGGAGTTGATAGTGAGTAACTGAAAAGGCAACAAGCAAAACAATCAATAATTGGGGACTAAAGTGTATATATATATATATATATATCACTTTTAGTTTTATTTCTATATATGTATGCTCTACATTTGTATTGAGCAATTCTTAAAAGTAAATATCTGTGAAAGGTACTTCCATTCGCATTAAACACACACACACACACATATAATTGAGTATTGTTGAAATAGGTTTCATTTGGTGCCATTGTATATAGTATCTTTAAAACCATTATATATATATATATATATATATATATATATATATATATATTGTGTTACATTCTTTCAGAAAAATCTATTTGTCTCTTTTCATTGTTACAGTTATCAATCAGATTGATTTATTCTTTCCTTTGCTGTCTGTTGACTATGGAACAAAGCAAATGATTATTTTATCTTCCATATGTCTACAAATCTTTCTCTTGCTTTGCAAACATCAACAGCCTTCTTGCCAAATGGCTTCTTGATATATTTTGTCGTTCAAATGACAAGCTTTTGAATTGGAGTCCATAATCTTGCAAGATTATTCTTGAAGTTGTATCCCAGACATTTGGGAAAGTTGGCCATGTTGAAATTTTCCAGACATTTTGATAACACTTGAAATAAGTTGTAAAGATAGATTGATTTTAGGGTAGATAATTTGCTTGCTAGCTACAGGTAGGTAGTTTTTACATGTTCATTTATAAATAGGTACATAAGTAAAGACATTTATTCTATATAAGTATTTGGTAGATAAATATCTAGGAACTGAGATGCATGGATAGATGTCAACAGACTGACATAAGAATGTTGATAGGTATGAATAGACAGACAGGAACAAAAGCTGTTCTTACGATACTTAAGTTTTTTTTCCCCCTCTGCACTCGAAAACTTGAATTGTTTAAAAGACTTTGGAATATCAATTCTTTACATTTTTAAAATTTCAGCTGTAATATTTGTTAAACATTATACTGGGTTGGGAAAAAGTGTGTAGCATTTTTCAGTAGGTTGTGTTTGAACACATGATTTCATTTCACATGTGAGAGAAATTTATGACCTATATACATAATCTGAAAAATACCATTTCAGGGCATCTTTTGATACATTTCACAGATGGATTGAGGATTTTAAATATTTTTTACAAGAAAAGTGAAAATGATGGAAAATTAGATGCATTTTTACCATTTAGGCTCTTTTATTTCTTGAAAGGAAAAAACACTATACAAACAGCAAAAAGAAAAAATGCCATTTATGGAGATGGTTCTATAGCTGAATGTTCTGTTTATAGTTTACTAGATTCAGAATTCATTGATAACTAAATCAAAGACTGATTAAAAATGATACAAGTCAGACAACATAAAACATTGCAGAGATAATCTGGATATCTGATATGAGCATTGTAAGGCATTTGAAAACACTTTGATACAGTATTTGGGTTCCTCACAATTAAACTGAAAAAAGCTTAATGACCCAGATGTCCATCTGTAGTTCTATGCCCAATGGAAATAAAAATGAACCATTTTAAAAATATAACCTTTCAGAATGTGCATATATAACATAAATTTTAGTCATTTCTTGGAAGTTTTAAATAATAATTTCTCCCCATCCAAGACATTAAAGCCATTTAGACATTGGTTGCCGGTGGGGGGTAACAAGTGTAAAAACATGAGAAAAAATATTAAGGGGAGTGAAAAATAAAAGAGCAAGAATTAAGATGACCAAATGTAAGAAGTGGCATTGCATTTAAATTCCTGAAGGTCAAACCCAACTGGAGAGCAAGAAGCTGGAAGATAGTTCCACAAGTAAGAAGTGCCAAAGAAGAAACTGTTAGCATTGAATCTAGAGTTGCATGTAGTCATTTCTACATTAAAATAATGAGACCTAGCTGCCAATCAGGAAGGAACATTACAGTGATGGGAAAGTGACTGAAGACAAGATGCCAGGTCAATAACAATAACATTAAAGATTCTTCTTTGAATTTTATCAAGAATCTCTAAATATATAGCAGGAGCACCAGACCAGATGTGGCTGCAATATTTAAAGTATGGAAAATGGTAGACTGATATATATATATATATATATATATATATATATATATATATATATATAGGAATGGAAAATGATATTTAAGTAGAGATTACTGGGAAGTAATAAAAACTGTTGCAAGTAATGTTAAAGTCTTAGTAAAAAAGTTAATAAAATCAATGAAAGAAAGACGACTGACAGTTATAGAATACCAAGGAGGCCGTATTAATATTGAAAATAATAAATTAATGGTAGATGGGATATTGTGTGAATAAAATATCTCTGTAGCTAATATCTTTTGAGTTTATATATAAAGAAAAATCATGTGTTACGTAAACAATATTTATATCTACCAATCTAGTCAGTCAAGTGCCATACATGATACATGCTTAGGTGATCATATCTCTTTCGAGAAGACTGACTGGGCAGAAGATTTTCCTGCAGTAGGTTGCCATTACTTTTTGCAGTAGACTGGTTGCCAACTAAGGCTGGAGAATCCAAACTGTCCTGCTATTTAACTCATAGTTTATAGGAGAAGAGATGGATTAATGCCTTTTTCAAGGGTATTGGCGTGTAAGTGAATGCAATGAATCCAACTGGAATTCAAACTCCACTCTCTGATTTCTTGTTCTGACTTGATATAGTACTGTGGGAAAGTATAGTACTGTGGGAAAGTATAGTACTGTGCTTAAATTCATGAAGTCTATGTACCAAAGGGGAAAGCTTATCAGAAAATTATGAAAATATTTATAGAAAAGGAAATTATCAAAGCAGTGGGAAAGTATAGTACTGTGGGAAAGTATAGTACTGTGCTTAAATTCATGAAGTCTATGTACCAAAGGGGAAAGCTTATCAGAAAATTATGAAAATATTTATAGAAAAGGAAATTATCAAAGCAGTGGGAAAGTATAGTACTGTGGGAAAGTATAGTACTGTGCTTAAATTCATGAAGTCTATGTACCAAAGGAGAAAGCTTATCAGAAAATTATGAAAATATTTATAGAAAAATATTAAACAATTAGAACATTGTTTAATATTTAGAGACTCTAGATAAAATATATAGCCTCAAAAGATTTTATTTGTTTAATAATTGTATTTGTTATCAATAATTTTAAAATTTTTATCAGTTTTCTTTTATTAAATGCTTTAAAAGTAGTGATCTGTAATTGATAATGCTATCATTTAAACATATACTTTTTTGTCACCTGTTTTTGTTGTAAAAATAAAAACACAAATCAATAAAATTCCCATTAAATACATGTGTACCAGAAAAATCTTTTTCTTTAAAGCCAACACAATTTTTAAAAATTTATTCTACTTTCCATTTTCAGCCCAAATCAAACTTCTCCTCCTTCACTTACCTACCCTACTACCACGTTTTTTCTCTCACTATCATTTGGGCAATTTGCCACTTACTAATTGATTATTTTATAAATGATGAATAATCCCTTATAATTCCTCTATCAATTAGCCATGTAACCAAACACTGTACAAGGTTTGTTGATTATTTTTCTCATTTCAAGTTATTTATATTGTATTGATCAAAATGCTCAATCTGTTTTTGTCATTATTTGGGATTAGGAGAATTTAGTTTTTAAATTATTGCTTTAGCTGTGCTGTGATAGCTCTCATATCAGCATGACTTTTGTTTTGTCAAAATTGATATATTTTTGAAAATTGAATAAGTAACATTTTTACATGTCCATTTTATTTTTTTTTTAAAGAAAGGTAAAAATGTGACTCAAATGCAAAAGATTTGTGAAGTTTATGGATAAGGTACTGCAAATTATCAAACATGTCATAAGTGGAAAATTTTCCCTTAGCCCTGTTCTACATAAACAATATTAAGAATCAAATCAAGAGATTATTTGATTATAAAAAACACTTTGATGTGTAGCAAACAGAAAAAAATCTACTTGACTATATTTGAATATTGTTTTGGAAATAAAATTTCATGGGTGATGAGAAGGAAATATTTGATAATAACAGGGAATGCAAGTGAAATGAATTATCACTAATTGTACAAATAGCCAATCTTTATCCAAATAAGGTTATAATGAGGATTCAAAGCAAATCCTCTCCAAGTACTCCCTGTTATATACTGCCTCTGCTGCTGGAAAACAACAATTGTCTTGACAGACAATGAGGAACACAGAACACATATATATGAAATACAAATTTATATTTTTATTCTTTGTCAGTGATAACTGTTGGAGTGGAGTGCAGCCAGGGAGAATCATGCACATACAAAGGAGTCATTGACCAATGGGAGTTGTCTTCTCTTCTCCCTGCATTCTGATTTCCGACAGAAAACCACTAAACTTATATAATCCAAAATTCCCACGCATTTCTGCCTTTTCAGATTTTTACTTAATTGTGTTATCTATGGCCAGGCACATCTGTCAATCATCTTTGCCAGCTATTGCCTTCCAAGCTGGTTGCTGCCTTTCAAGCCGGCTGCCTTTAATGTAAATTCCACTTTTGTGTTTTCTGCCTTTGATATCAATCATATTTCTGTCAGGTCACACTAATGTATTACACTCTATAGAAAATCAAATGATTAATTCAAATAAGAACTGACCCTGATTAGTCCAGTTATAGGTATTAAGTAACAGAAACTGCCTGTCTAGAATTAGTTATGAGAGAAAAACCATATTTCATCACAACACTAGACTATAGGTTTTATTAATGACCAGGCAAAAATTGCTATAACTTTGCTAGGAATTTTACAGTTATTTACCATATTCAGCAGGTATTACACAATTAGAATATCATTTATTGTGGTATTTGTTGAACTGTTTTAATGAAAAGATTTCTAATTACCTGGAAGATTGAAAAAGACACTTAAAGCATTCTATGCTGAGAAAGATAAAAACTTCAGGGGAAAATGTAATATATTTTATGTATATGAATGTATCTATGTCTTTGCTTTGAATATCACTGTTACATCTGGTGTGGTACTCCTGCTATATATTTAGAGATCCTTGATAAAATCCAAGAAGAATCTGCAATGTTATTGGTCCTTATTTGGCATTTCAACTTCAGTCATTTTCCTACCGTTGTAATGTAGTTTATTTGTGCCATTTTTATAAATACTTCTGTGGTAATTGTTCTGATGAACTTTTCTCTATGGTATAAGACTTTATGAATTGTGCAGTACTAGATTGGTGGGTAGGTCTCACCATTTTACTGTTAAAATGGCTAAATGTGACCATAAATTCTATGCTAAGAGTTTCCTCTCTTGCGCTTCTCACTTCCAAATCAACTTTGATCTTCAAAAATTTACATGCACTGTCAATTGCTATCATCTATCTTCTTAATTGTTATTTTAGTGTTCTCTTGCTTCCCAGTCAACTTTGATTTTCAAAAATTTAAATACAATGTCAATTGTTTTCTTCTGTCTTTCTAATCTTTGTTTTGTTTGTTTTTTTCTTTTTTTTTATAATCTCTAACACTCAATAACCTTTGTGCCTTAGTGACTTTATTGCTTTGCTTGGGGTCAAATGATATATATGAGAATAATAGTAAGTATGCCTGGTAGAATATTTGGCACAATCCAGTTGGAACCCATAAATCATATAATGAAGGTTATGTTGAAAGATCATGCTTTTAGATCATTTCATATTAATGCAGGGATCCTCCAGGGCTCTCATCCTTGAATTTACACCGTTTCTTATATTCATTAATGACTTTCCTGATGTTATCCATTTCCAACTTGGTTTTTATACTAACAACACAATTTACTAAAAAAGTAACTACTCTTGCAAATGACCCCCCAATCAGTTATTAACTTGGGCAAAGAATGGCTTGTAAATTCTATTAACTAGGGCAAAGAATGGCTTGTAAATTCTATTAACTAGGGCAAAGAATGGCTTGTAAATTCTAAAGTCTCCAAAACTAAAACTGCTATCTTTTATTTACCATAGAGAACAATTTTTGCCTTTTATCATATGGCTGAAGCTAACATCCAGTTGATCTATTTATTTCGCAGTCTTGATCTCACAATTTTTCCACAACATAATGTGGAAAGATTATATTGACTCAATTGCTAGGTCTGCTGCTAGGAAATTTGGTTTACTGTATTATGCTAGACAAATGCACCTTTATAAATCTACCATTCATCAATGCATTGAATATGCTGCCATATCTGAGCTGGTGCACCTGCATCTTGTTGACAAAATCCAAAGAAGAGTTTGTAATGTTATCAATCTTGACATGGAATCTGGACTTCAGTCACTTTCTCAACACTGTGATGTGGATTCTCTTTGGCTTTTCCCCTTGGTATCATGACAGCAAGAATTTAAGTATATTACTAGGTTAGCGGTAGGTCTCATTGTTTTACTGTTGAAATAGCTAGTTGTAACTATGAAGTTAATTTTGGACAAAGATTTTCTAAAATAATTTAGCTATGATGAAATTATGAAAAATATATAATTCTGCTTGTTCCTCCATTTGTTAATAAGTTAGCACACGAGTTACACCTTGCCATTGCTTCAAATAGATAATGGACCACTCCATTTTGATTGCAAGGAAAGATTAAAAAGAAATAGATATATCGGAGATACTGTTTGGTTTTAGTGAAAAAAATTAAAAAAACATACAGAAATAAAGAAAGGGAAGGTAGAGGAGGTAGTAATACTCTCATGCATTTAATGTATGCTTCAGTGAAATGGAAAACCTTGTCAAGTTTTAATCTTTTCATTTGTACCCTCTTACTTTAAATAACATGCATTCATACTTATGAACATTACTGTAATAGTTTATAAAAGTTATTGAACTCAAATATTTAACAATGCAGATGGGTCTTTTTCAATAGGTATTTTATTGTTGCAAGGATCTTATTCTTAACTTAAAAATTATGATTCATTAGAAAATTCAAATAGATAAACTGAAATTTTCTTTCATATTGCTAGTTACTTTGCAGATTTTAATATCTGCAGCTAAAATTAAAGAGAACGAAAAGTCTGAGTGTATAGGCCTTATTCAATCTGTTGATCATGTCAGATTATGTGCTCTCTCTCTCTCTCTCCTAGAAACTGTAACTCAAGTCTGCTCAGGATAGTTGCAATATAAACCACAGATGAGCTTTGTGGGTGTTGATCAAATACAAATGTATCTAAGCAAGCATTTACAACCAACAGACTATCAATCTTATGAGATGGGTGTGCTCAGAAATGAATGGCTTGCCATTATATAATACTAGCAGTATAGCCCGGCGTTGCTCGGGTGTAATGAAAGCTTTAAAACTAACCCATGGTCCTGGAGATCAGACTCTTTGGACATTGGCATGAAGGACTAAAAAGCAATAGCTGTTTCCAGCTAAAGCAAAACCGTAGACTGAAAGAAAAATGAATGGATGTAAGTCAAATTTTGATTTCCTGGTATCGATATCAAATAAGTTCTTTTCGTCGTAAACTGAATTTTGAAGGCTAAATTAGTCCTCTGAGTAAATGGTATCATGGCTGAGACTAAGAACTACAATTATACCTATTTAGAGCCAAACTTGAAGCAAAACTAAAATAAAAGGGCTGAAAAAAAAATACAGACATACAGGCAGATAAACAGACACACACGCACACAAGCATCTTGCCTTATATATATATATATATTATCGATTTTCTGCACTATTATAAGAACTGCAACCTTGAAACTTCTGAATAACGTTTCTTATGTCTTTGTCTATGAGTGTAACAAATTTAATTAAAATCAGACCACTCCTTCTATAACCCGATTTTTTTTATTTTCGATATTTATCAGGTGTACCTCAACACAAAACCTAGCTAAGAACACTTGCAGATGCTTATAGTACAACTGTGTAAATTTTCAAGAAAATCGGTTCAACCATTTCGGAATCTATAGGTAACAGACACACGCATACACAGCCAAAGTTCCATTTATAAATAAGTTTAGATTAGATACTGGGGGTTGTAACAAGCATATAGCTTTAAGTGAAACAAAATTTTGTCAAGTGATAGCAGCACATTGTTCATTTTTTGTGATTTCCAATCAATAGATAATGAAAATATTGCCAATAAAGAAAATAGATTTAAAAGTGCCACAAAGATACATGAGAAAAATTAAAAATGTAATTTTTTTTTTGTTTTTTATATTATTTCACCTTAAGCAAGGCAATAATGCCACTGGAACATGGGGATTATAGGGAGTAAAAGAGAATAAAGCTAAGAATATGGAGGAAGAACAAAAAAAAAACAGGGTTCAGAATTGTAGTTATCAAGGAAGCAAAAAATCAGAAGAGTTCTACAGGTTGGATGTGCAACTGTTAAAGTAGAAGTGGCAGTTGCATCTTTATAGTTCAACAATAAAATGGTGAGACCAAGTTGCCAGTCTGGTAGCACACTTAAATTCATATAGTCAGGGAGAAAAAGCTAATCAGAGCAGTTGCCATGAAAATATTTATAGAAAAAAATAGAGGGAAGCCATGTCACATTGGTGATAATATAACTGAAGTTGAGATGCTTGATCAGGTTGAATTACATTAGAGACCCTGCTTTAGATTTAGTCTAGAATCTTGAGATGTACAGTAGGAGCACCAGACGATCTTGGTAACGAATTATAATCAAAAATGGATTGACCAACAAGAAATTATTTGAACAAGTGTTACAACTAGAAACAAAAGATGTAGAACATAGAATACTGATATGAAAAGTAACCAAATATAAGAGAGAGGTAGGAAAGAGATAGAGGAAAGACACAGGGGCTTGTTGGCTGGATTTCAAGAGACAATGAAAGATTTAAAGGCAGGTAAGAATAGAAATGCATAAGAAGAATTGTAAGACATTAAAATTCTTCAGAGAGAGAAAAGAACAAAAAGAAGAGAAAAGAAAAAATATTTGTGCATTGCTTTTATATATATATATATATATTTTTTTTTTTTTTTGTATATTATACTAATTTATTTGTATCACAGATAAAAAAGTAGGCAAGCAGATTGGAGGGGATAAAAGAAAAAATAAAACATTGTCATGAAAAAGTAATGTGTAAGTTGGGTACATTAAAACTGCTTTCTTAAGTGATTTTTAGTAAGATCTATTAACTGTTTGTTGTGGTGCATTGGATATCAGCTCGGAACGAGAAATCGGGTGAGCCGAGTTTGAATTCCAGCTGAATTCATTGCATTCACTTACGTGCAAATACCCTTGGGAAAGGTATTAATCCGTCTATTCCTTCCAGTTATAGGTTAAATAACAGGACAGATTGGGTTCTGTAGCCTTGGTTGGCAGCCAGTCTACCACAGAAAGCAAGGGCAACTTACTGCAGGATAATCTTCTGCCCAGTCAGTCATGTCTCTTTTGAGACATTATCGCCCAAGCGTGTATCACGTATAGCACTTAACTGACTGACTGACTATTAACTGAACTTGGGAAGAAGTTACCCTTTATGTAAGTAGCCACCCAGTCATAACTGAGTAGGCAGCAAAGGGAATTTAGAACAATGTTATGGACTAGTATTGTAGATAAAATAATTAAATGTTCCTTAAATGATTATCTCAAGATAAATTTAATTGTAGTAGATAGGTTTGTCTATCATCCGGTTCAATCTTCTCTTCAGTCTTTTGAACAGGAGTAGGAGGTTTATCCCTTGTTCCCAAATTAGCATTGGGTTTCTAGTTACTGCTAAAATATTTTAATTCTCTTTCAATCTCAGTAACTCTCTAAGTGGCATTATTGCCTTGCTTGGGCTGAATTGATTAAAAAATGCAAGAAATTATTAACTTTTTAGATCAGGTATGTTTTAAATGATACAGATTACAATTAAAGTTTTAAGCTAAACAGTATATATTCATACAAGGCAATTGACATGCTAAAAAAATCAAAACAAATTTATTTCTCCATGGTACTCAAAAGAAAAAAGTATTACCAGCCACAAACTTATAAACAACAATAAATTTTTGAAAGAAAAGGTATTACTAGCAATAAATAAAATTTAGTTGGCAATAAATGACCCACCGAGGTTGATATGCCATAAAACAAAACAACCAACCAAATCATACAAGGTATCACATCTTCAAAACTGATAATCAAACACCTTGCAAAAAACAGGATTCAAATTTATCATTTCCAACCTAAATGAAAGGTTCAAAATAATGTCTGGATGTAAACACATCAGAAAATATATTTTAGGATCATACAAACCCAGATAAAAATGTTTATATATATATATGTATATATTAGTCATCCGCAAACAGATCTGTTTTGCTGTATCACAGCTCAGCAGTCTGATTATACTCCGATTGCTTTTAAAGCAGGATTGAAACCTGACCAAATTGGCATCAATCGGTGATTCTAGCTCTGGGCTATGGATGCTCGGTAGAAGGAGGCAGACTTTTTAGCATGTATATTATCATTATACATACCCAATAGCCAGAGTGGTCTAGTTCATTATTGAATGAGTGATGCATACATGCCAGAGTAGCTACTGTTTTTCAAAGTCTACTATTCTTCCAGAGTGCTCAATCAGGGTGTGAGAGCATAGTTATATATATATATATATATATATATATATATATATATATATATATATAAATATATATATATAGCACCTAATGAGCCAGACAAACCTACCTAGGTTTCACCTAAACAGATCGTCAGAAGCCAGCTTTTCCTGACAATCTGTTTATGTGAAACCTAGGTAGGTTCGTCTGTCTCATTAGGTGCTATTTATTTAGTTTGCAGATGCTTATAGTACAACTGTGTAAATTTTCAAGGAAATCTGTTTAGCCGTTTTGGAGTCTATAGGTAACGGATACACACACACACACACACACACAAAGTTCAATTTATAAATAAGTTTAGATAATACCATTCTTCATATCTGCAGCCAACCCAAATAAAAAGACACCT
This sequence comes from Ascarosepion bandense, assembly GCA_037127315.1. Classification (NCBI taxonomy): domain Eukaryota; kingdom Metazoa; phylum Mollusca; class Cephalopoda; order Sepiida; family Sepiidae; genus Ascarosepion; species Ascarosepion bandense. The sequence continues at coordinate 6,220,329 of JBBBDQ010001148.1, read as the reverse complement.
ATTTACACAGGCCAGTGTAGTGTGTTTGGCACAAGATCACAATTATAGAACATACAAGACTGCTAGGTAGATGCTGCCAGTACTCACTGTCCAGCCCTAACAGTCCAAAAGCACTTACACAACCTTGTGGGTGATGAATTATTCTCCAACCTGCAACCCACAGACAAAACATCTCCTGACTTTAACTACTACATTACTATTACTACTAGCTTAGACCATATCATATTGAAATACCAGTTCTCATACAATCACTGAAGTTAAGTAACCTCAAGTCTGGTCATCAACTAGATGAGTAACTGCTTAAGTATACCAGGTGCTGTAAGCTTGGGTGTGTTTCTGGTATAATGGAAAACATTTTGGAATTGGAAATTAGAGAACCTAGTTTCAATTTCTGTTGGGTTTATATTCACTTATGTACAAATACCCTTGGTACAGGTATACCTCCAACTCTTCTGCCACAAGCTATGAGGTAAATAGTAGGACTTGTACCAGCAAATCATTATCTCTAAAATATTCTTACAATCTAATAAAATATTTTCTGGCTTTAAATAATTAAAAAAGTTAAGCTGTAAAAATGTAATTGATCAGTTAGCTTGGACCTTTACAGCTAGGACCCACCATGCTGTGCTCACAGTGGCACACCCTCCCCATTCCCTCTTTTTGTTCTTTGATAAAAAGCCAGTTTCACTCAGTCAGCTTCTGCCTCAGAACTGTTACTTTGTGGAAGAAACTCCTAAGAGAATGCTTCCCTGATAACTACTATCTTGGTCTCTGTAAGTTGAAGGTCAACTGATATCTATCCTATTCATCTTCATAATACTTGCTTACTTCCCCCTTCCTTACAATCTCAGTCAGTAACTATCCAATTTGAGTGACTTATGGGTCTTGCATTGGGTGAACTAACAGTAAAAAACAAAACAAAAACAGAAAGGGTTAAGACATAAAAAACAAATCTATCAATCAACTTAGTAAAGGTATTGATCCATCTCTTCCCTCCAGTTATGGGTTAAATAATAGGACAGATTGGGTTCTATAGCCTTGGTCGGCAACCAGTCTACCACAGAAAACAATGGCAACCTACTGCAGGATAATCTTCTGCCCAGTCAGTCATGTCTCTTTCAAGACATGATCGGCCAAAGCATGTATTAGGTATGGCACTTAACTGAATGAGGAAGGAGGACTCATGAGACAGATAAAGGGAAGGAGACACAAGGGAAAGCAATGCATGACATACTTGGACATTAGCAGGTGGAGGGTTTGGGAGGGGTTAACAGAAGAAGGGGTGCTAAGAACTACAAGGAATATGAAGATGTGGAAAGTTATGATCACCTACGTTCTGAAGGGACACAGCACATAGAACAATTTCTAACTGGTTACGAATTGATATCTTTTGTCAACAATTGGTCATAGTTTTTTTTTTTGTTTTTTTTTTACTTTGCTCACTTTCTTGTTTCATTTTCTTCTTTTGGTCATTTTTCATTTTCTTTTTTGTTGCTTCTTTTATTTTTTTCTTTTGATTTTCTTCTTTTCTTTGTCACTTACTGTTTCCATTGTTGGATTCTCTCCCCCCCCCTCACTCCAGTTCTGTTTTTCTTGGTTCTTTTTACAATTCTATATTTTCTTTCTGTCAGTATTAATCTGTCCATATTCTAATCTTTTCCTTTTAACTACTTATATATTATCAACCTGTCAAATGGGTGCACAAGCTTCCCTATTTGTCTATAGCTTTTTGACTTTGCACAGTTTTTTTTTTAATATATATAAAAGATCATATGCTCTGTTTAGTCTCAATCTAAGGTGGTTAATTTTGTGATGAGATTTCAAGCCTTTTTGTCTTCAGTCCAATTCTCTTTCTGCGAGTTCAAATTCTAGTTGAGATTGCATTCACTTTCTTACTAATACCCTTTGGAAATGTATAAATCCACCTCATCTCCCATCTGTAGGCTAAATAGCAGGGCAAACTGAATTCTCTAACCTTGATTGACCAGTATAACATCAGGCAACTCTGAATTCAAAACTGTATATGTTGTTACGAACCCGTTTGGGTCAGCAACACATAAAAAACAATTTAGTTGGAATAATGATGAAGGGAGCGAATTAAACTATAATGCAAGATAATTTTATACAAATAGGAAATTTATTTTAATACACAAAAATATTTAGCAAAAACATAGTTATAAAGTGGCAGAACTATATAATAACAGACACTAGAATGGGTTCAACTTTGTACTAGTTTTACACAATATTCAACGGAAAATAAGAGGTGAGTCTAATGAAGATATTTGGAGGAAGTTTAGGTGGAATAGAAAGTGGTCATTTAACTTGGCTACATGGCCCAGAGGTAGAATCGCCGACTGACGCCAATTCGGTCGGGTTTCAATCCTGGGTTAAAAGGCAATCGAAGTCTAACCGTACTGATGAGCTGTGATACAGCAAAACAGATCTGTCTGCGGATGACAATATACATATATATATATATATATATATATATATATGTATATAAAACTATACACAGCTAGGATTTGGTCAGAATGGTAAACAAAACAATCTTTACCTTTCACAGCATCAACATGGTGTATTCACTGGATGTTGAGGAAGGTTTTTGTATAGAGAATTTCAGCTGGTAGCTTTATGAAAAGTTCTTTTGACATCTTGAACGAATCGCTGAAGGGGTCTACGTCTGGCCTGTAGCACCTACAACTCTGGAGTTTTCTACTATTACTTCCTTTTTATATAGAAACAAGGCCTATATTCATTGGCCCTCACTTTCTCTGGTCTTTTCCTCCTTTTCCCTGTAACCATAGTTACCAGGATAGTTAATCTCTTTTTGGGAAGGGTAGAACCTGACCAACTGACCCAAATCCTACTCCTCTTTTTTTGTGGGGTGGTAGAACCATGACCACATGACCAGTTACTACTACTTTTTGGGGGGATTGGTGACCAAATAACCTAGTTATTACTATTCTTTTGCTAAGGTGACTATTTTTAGTCATGACCCAAGGCCTTTGTGGCGAGAAAACGCTTCAAACTTCCTTGTTACAATATCCAGTGCATATAGCTAAACTATAACTGAAGTCTTCTCAGCATAATTGCAGCATAAACCACAGGTTGACTCTGTATTGCTAAAAATACAAATCAGATTATAAATTGTTTCTTTTTGATTAGCTCATATTCATTTTTGGGACCTAGGTTTAAAATTATTAGTAAGCCAAAAATGGTATCTGTGTTAAATATTGATGTTCTCAATCCTCAGATATTGATTTCTACATGGTTAAACAAAAATTAGGTTGGTGGACCAAAATAGACTGGTAAATTAACAAAATAAATAAAAAGGATATATCCGCTTTTTTATTTTTTTTTGTTATGCTATAACTATGCTGCCCTCAAAAAGTGAGAGAAACAGTGAGGACCCATTAAAGGAAAGACACCTCTTAGTCTATTTACTCTCTTCCTTACCTACACCCCTCATCTCAGTTTCACTTGTCTGTAAAAGTAGCTTACAACTCAATAATAAAATCTGCTTTCTGCTATAAATTCTCATGGTTTTATTTTGTGGGTAATGATCTGACCGATCTTATGTCATGAAAATGCTCAGACCTATATCAGTTGTATTTTAAACTCAGGTGAGTCAGTGTCAATACCAGCTAGGCTGTTGATGACAAATCAACATGAATTATCAGAGTTTGAATGTGGGAATGATAATTGGTGCCAAAGGAATAGGACATTACACCTTTGAAATGGTGGGGGCATTTAACATCCATCTATCTAGTGTAACATGTGAACTGGGAATACCTGATGAAAAGTATTACTGCCCATTGTGAACAGTAAAGTAACTGACTGTGGATTTTTAATGGTCATGAGCTTAGTTATGTTGAAACTTTGGTTCTTGTACAATTGCCAAAGTTAAGCAACATTGAGACTGGTCAGTACCTAGATGGGTGATTACTTGGGAGAACCAGGTGCTATAAGCTTGGATGTGCAAGTGGTTTAATGGATAACAGCTCAGGATTTGAAATTGGAGAGCCAAGTTCCAATTTCTGTTTAGTTCGTTATATTCACTTACATGCAGATAACCTTGAGAAAGTTATGAGTTTCTCTCCTACATATTGGTTAATTAGTAAGACTTATATCAGTAAATCATTATTATATCAAAAAATACTTGCAATCTAAAAATATTTTCTGCTTTTACCTGGGTCAGTTGGCTGTAAAATGCAAATTGATCAATCCAGGGACCATATCACTCATTTAAGTATCTTTCCAAATAAAAATAGTCCCTGGAACCCTAGGAGTCTCTAGAAGGAAATACTGAATGTTATATTCTATTAGGTTGTCCCAAAGGTTCGTAAACACTTCCAAAAAATTGAAATTTTACTTACAAAAACAACAAAAATTATTGCTCAAAATAAAGACCATCATTTTCCAAGACTTTCTGCCAGCTTTCGGATCTGGTCAAAGTACTATTCAGCTGACTTTGAATCAAAGAATTCTTGACATGCTGCCTCGACTTCATCAAATGAGTTGAATCGGTGGCCCTTCAGAAAGTGTTGCATTGAGCGGAAAAGGCCATAATCTGATGGAGCACAGTCAGGACTGTAGGCTGGATGTGGCAGAACCTCAACGCTGTCCTGCTCTTCAAACTTGTCTTTGGGTCTTACTGGCAGTGTGTGGCTTGGCATTGTCCTGCTGCATCAAAGCGCGTTTTCGGTTGATCAGAACCGGTTACTTTTGCTTCAACTTTTCTGAACCCATCGCTTGTCTCGATTGGGCTGGACCAGAGAAACCCATTTCGCAAGTGTTTACGAACTTTCTGGACAACCTAATATTTGAGTGGGTGTACAGTTAAGTATTCTCTTGGATTTACCTGGGGCACTTGTGCCACAGTGTTAACTAAGAATCTTCTTGAAGTGGTTTTTGTTCAAAGATTTTCTTATAGTGTCATTCTTATATGATTGGATATTAGTAGACATGTAGGGAAGTAGCTTTTGGTTGCTTATGTCTGACAGTTTCATCATAATATTTGGTGATGATATAGACTAGAATTTGAGTCTTCCTTTCTCCAAAGGTATTAGTGAAAAGTGAAGACAGATAGTCTCAATCAAGATTTGACTCTTTCCAGTATTTTTTCTTTGCACCAATCTGTACCTCAACTGACTTTTAGAAGGAAGCATTATTAAATCTATGGATGTGTAGGTGGTGCAATGGCTAACAGCTTGCAACAAGAAATTGGTGAATCAAGTTAGAATTCTAGTTGGGTTCCTTACATTTGCTTTTACACAGATAACCTTGGAGTAAGGTATGAATCCATCTCTGCTCTCTTCAACTATGGGTTCGCATAGCTAGATGGAAGCAAACTCGACTTGTCATTCTTGGTTGGCATACAATCTAGGAGAAAAACAACACTGAATTCAAAGCAGGTTGATCATTGGGCTAGCAACCTTATCCCATAAAAAAGTATTTGTTATGGAAATTCCAATAGTCATATCAAGCTGTGTGTCTTTATACTCCTCAGAATGTCAATGGGAACTGAGATTTGTGCCTCTCATACTCTTCAGGGCACCTTGACATGATGTAATGGTTAGCAAGCTTGTCTTGCTAGAACATATTAAAATTGAGTTGTGAGTTTGATCCTCACTGGGTACCCCCTACTTCTAGCTTTGTGACACATGTAAGCAGTGCTCAGAAAATCAACTCTCATTCTCCTCTATAGGATTTGAGTGAGTTAATAATTCCATAGTCTGACATATACCCAGCAGCAGAATTTTGATCTAGAATTTTCGTTGTATAATATGTGATAAGTATTGACAAATAAATTAAGTGTATTAATAAGGAAGGGGAGTATTTTGTAAGAAAAATATTTTTTTTTTAAATAAATGCTTTTTTGGTATTAGATTTATTGATGTAACTAAATATATAAATTCCATTTGTAAGTTTCTGGTGCCTACTTGTGAGGTTATGAAAAGTTTTCAACGTAACCAAGAAGAAATATATATATGTATATATATTTTCTAAACATATACTGTTAAATATAAGAGACAATGAATGTCTATTATGTTTAATCATGAGCTGTTCTAAACGTCGTATTTTGGCTTTAATTTCAGTTGAAAATAAAGACAAAAACTCTCCAACATAGAACCGCATTGCAAATTTACGAACTGCGTTTATTTTTGGTAACTATTGCCTTTGCCTAGCGGAGTTTTATGTCAACACAAAATAAAATTGTCAGTAATGGTGGATGTTATTGTGTTACCGTCTTAATAACCTCTCTGAAGATAGCTCATGTGAGCCGAAAGCTTAGAACTAAATTAAATTAATAAAGAATTATCCAAATGTTGGAGAATTTTTGTCTTTATTTTCAACTGAAATTAAAGCCAAAATACGACATTTAGAACGGCTCATGATTAAACATAATAGACATTTATTGTCTCTTATATTTAACAGTATGTGTTTAGAAAATTATTTTCGATACACTATATATATATATATATATATATATATATATATTTTATAACAAACTTAAAAAAAGATATTTTTGAAAATTATAAAAATCAACAACGTAAAGTATAAAAAAAATCACCCATTCACTTTTTTCCTTATACATACATACACGTACACACACACATACACACTCCTCCCTGCTTCTGATTGTATACCACTGAGCAATATTGATGTAGATCTTTAAAAATGGATTGGAATCTGACAGAAACATGATTAACCAATGAAAATCAAACAAAAAAATTAAAACACCAGAATTTCTTTCTTCTTTTTCTCCATATCCCATTCTCTGATGAAACTTTAATAAAAGTGAAACATTTTAGATTGATACACATGTTTCTTATTTATTCTTTATCTAATGTATATTTTCATGAATATCACAGTTGCACTGTGCAAAAACCCAGCTGTTACGTATATTTCTTTCTGTCTGCTAATGACCTTCAGCTTAGTTTCCCTCAGACTAATCCTGACCTTTCCCTATTGGCCAATTCTCGGAAACATTGATTTGTACCTTCCTGTCTTCATGTTGGTTTTATTTATTTATTATTTATTTTTAATGTTTTCAGTTTACATGAACACAGCAACACTAACAAGAGTAGGATAAGTGAAGGTTTAGTATCAGATTAAACATTGTTTTTATTTACTAATATACATGACCTGTAATTAGTGTTTAGTATGTTTACAAATTTGTATAGATGAGTTATTTCTTAATGTCTACAGTTCTTATTATTTTATGAACTAGGTAGACAGGTAGTACCGATTTGGGATAGTCAACATGTAAATATCCTGTAACTGGTTACTCTTGTGGGGACATTATGGAGATCATTCCTCATCAGGTTAGTTTCCAATTCTTTTTCCCTTCTTTTAGACTGGTTGTCACTTTAAGTCAAAGGAACCTAGTTAGTCTTATATTTAATCCATAGTCAGGAGAGAAGAGATGTATTTCTACTTTTTCTGAAGGCATTTGTGTGAAAATAAGTTTAACAAACTCTGACAGATTTCAAAGTTAGCAATTTCACTTTCCAAATTGCTGTTGTAACTGTAAAAAAAAAAATCTACAAACTCGTTTTGGCCAATTGTAAATTGAAGTTGAGTGAGATCGCAGAGGAATTGAACATATCAAAAGGCAGTGTATTCACCATTTTGCATGGATTTTTGGGGTGTTTTCCTGGACAACTGCCGATTTTGGGTGACCTGAGCATTCAGCATTATTTGTGTCTTACAATCGCATTTAAAGTCAGCATACCATCTCTTAACTGTTATTTTTGTTGGAGCAGTTTGAATAACTTTGTTGAACAGTATTTTTTCCCATCAAAAAGCAATGCTTTATCAACACACAAAATTCAGATTTTTCCATTCTTTTGAAAATTTGCAACAGTAGCTTCACTTAAATAACTAATTTGTAAACTAATAATCCGAAGTTTGTCACATTCCATTTTAAGTTTTGTACCTCTTTTTTTTTCTTTTTTCTTTTTTTTTTATCTCTGAGACTTTTCAAATACAGCAGACATGTAAGAAACACTTTAAAATAGAGTGACTGAAATGTGATAAAAACAAAATTTTTAAGTTTAAAAAGTTTTTAAGAATACTGCTATTTTAAAACACGCTTTACTTTGTAACTTCATAGTATTTCACATGAAGCATTATTCCCTGCTTCACCCCCAAATGCAGCAAGACTAATCCAAGTTAGAAATTTCCAATCTGGCTTCAGAAAAAACAAAAGCACCTGATTTGACTGGAGTCTTTTATCTGAAATTCTTTCATTAAAAAGGAAACTGTAATGACAGTTTTCTTTGACTTTGAAAAAGCTTATGATACCTCATCTTCATGAGCATATGATAACTGGAAAAACTTAAATGAAATGGGTCCTAAAGGAGGATTACTAATTCTTATCAATAACTTTCTGACAGAATGAACTTTTAATGTTTGTGTCTGTACCACACTCTCGGACATATACAGGCAAGAAATGGGTGTCCCTCAAGGAAGCATAGTACTGGTAACAACATCAAAGCACATGGCATTATTAAATGCTTGAACTCTGGAGTTGACTGTTCATTATATGAAGATAACTTTGTAATATGCTGCAGATCAAAAAATATCCACACTAGTGAACAGCAACTCCAAGAGTTTTTAATAAAGTAGACAAGTGGACCACAGAAAATAGATTCAGATTCTTCAGATAAAGATTTAAAAAAAAAACTCAATGTCTACACTTTTGCCAACTTCAAAAGCAACACCATAATCCTAAATTAAGAGTTGATGATACACAACTGCCTGTAGTAGATCACTACAAATACCTAGGAATAATCTTTGACAAAAAATTATCCTGATGTGCAGGGAGCTACGTAAGGGTAAAAAGAATGGAAAAGAGAAAGCCGGAAACCACATCATAAACAGGGAACAAGGGATGCGCCTCTTCACCTGTTCAGTAGACGTGGGTGGAGTGTGAACCGGGCGATAGTTTAGTCTATCTACTCCAATTGGAAAAAAATAAAAATAAAAGTGAAAAGACTTGAAAAGGGAAAACCGGAAACCGCATCCTAAACAGGAAACAAGGGATGAGCCTCTTCACCTGTTCAATAGATGTGGGTGGAGTGTGAACCGGGCGATAGTTTAATCTATTCAGATTCATCTCTCACAAAGACTGGGAATCTGACAGACAGAGTCTACTGAAACTCTTTTGGGCATTGGTTAGATCCAAATTAGATTATGGATGCTTTATCTATGGTATGGCAAGAAAATAATACATGAAAGAACTTCATACCATCCATCACCAGATTTTGTGACTTGTTGTAGGAGCCTACAGTACATTCCCAATTGAAAACTTATATGCCAAAGCATATGAACCAACCACCTTTGGCATTAGCATAACAATATTACATCAAATTTTGTTCATGCCCAAGTAATTCAGCATACAACTGTTTTTCAACCTCAATATAAAGAATTATATAATTCAAAGGAAAATGCCATTAAATATCTTGGCATCCATGTAGAAAAGATTTTCAGTGAACTCAAAATAAACTTCTCTAATACATGAATCTATTCTCTCAAAAATACTTCCCTGGTCAATAAGATTGGCAAAACACTCCAAAAATGAAACTGACACATCTGTATTCATGGAGGAAATAATATCTTACAAAAACATACAAATTGTGATCATATATACATTGACGGCTCCAAAAATATTGATAGTTAGATGTTCAGTTATACAACCCTATCCCATAAGAAAACAATTTATGTAAATCCCAGTAGTCATATCAAGCTGTGTGTCTCCATACTTCTCAGAGTGTCTATAGGAATTGAGATTTGTGCCTCTCATACTGTTCAGGGCACCTTGACATGATGTAATGGTTAGCTTTAAAAGCACCTACTTAACAAACAAATCCTTAATATTTAGTAAAGAAGCTATGGCAATAGTGAATCAGATTCATTATATTCCCAAACTCCCTGTCTGTTCTTACATCAGTGAAGTATAAAATCTTGGCCAATCTTGTTATAACTAAACTTTTAAACAAACCGTGAAACCAATAAATTGTAAATGCAAATTCTACTTCAGTAGCTTCTTTTCTCACACTTCCTGCCTGTGGAATTCCCTTCCATTTACTTGCTTCCCCAACAGCTACAGTCTTCAATAATTTAAATGTAAAGACAATAATCATCTCCTATCTTACTAACTTGCATCCTCTCTCTTTCTCCGGCCACTCCACTCTCATCAGTGTTCTCATCCTTCTCTTACTCACTTCCTGACACTCCCTATAACCTGTCACTGTTTCTCATAACTTTCCTCCTATGTAACCCTCTGCACAACAATGGCAGTAAAATGCCTCGCTTGGGGTGATACATTTATAAAAAAAAAAACTTTGTAATCAAAAACATATTCTGAATCACTAAAAATGAATATATCGAAAATAAAAGTAACTCACACAGATTTCAAAACAGTAATTAATACATTAAATAAGTGGCAAGAGATGGAATACTCACTCAAATGATAAATTGCACAAAACCAAACCTACACCTGGGATAAGATACCATAACACCAGGCTTTCCTGAAGAGAAGCAGTAGTCTTAGCAAGAATCAAAATTGGTCATGCCAACATCACACATTTCTTCTAAAAGATAATAATCTACCTAAATGCCAAGAGACTTGCATAGTAAAACATCTTATGTTGCTCTTTGACAATTTTGCCTCTTTCTGTAAACACCTTTATAAAGTGAATAGTCTCAAAGAAGTTTTCAAAAACGTTAATGAAAAAACCAAAACACCAAAATTTAATCCAGACAACTTCAACTATTGATGAACTATACAACCAGTCTTCAATTAGATTTCACAAATTTTTAAACTTAAAACTAAGATATTATTGAATAAATAATTTGATATTCAGCATTAAATGACCAACAGGGGTTAACATGTTGGTAAAACAAAGAAACCAAACTAAACTTACCTTTTTGTTGATTTTAGTGTGGGACAACAGCTTTCTTATGTCATTATTTTCTCCTTGAGTTAGATATAATATCCCTTTCAGTTATTACTTCTGTTGAAGGTCACTGTTTCTCATAACTTTCCTCCTATGTAACCCTCTGCACAACAATGGCAGTAAAATGCCTCGCTTGGGGTGATACATTTATAAAAAAAAAACTTTGTAATCAAAAACATATTCTGAATCACTAAAAATGAATATATCGAAAATAAAAGTAACTCATACATTATTATTGATAAGATATTATTGAATAAATAATTTGATATTCAGCATTAAATGACCAACAGGGGTTAACATGTTGGTAAAACAAAGAAACCAAACTAAACTTACCTTTTTGTTGATTTTAGTGTGGGACAACAGCTTTCTTATGTCATTATTTTCTCCTTGAGTTAGATATAATATCCCTTTCAGTTATTACTTCTGTTGAAGGTCACTGTTTCTCATAACTTTCCTCCTATGTAACCCTCTGCACAACAATGGCAGTAAAATGCCTCGCTTGGGGTGATACATTTATAAAAAAAAAACTTTGTAATCAAAAACATATTCTGAATCACTAAAAATGAATATATCGAAAATAAAAGTAACTCATACATTATTATTGATAAGATATTATTGAATAAATAATTTGATATTCAGCATTAAATGACCAATGGGGGTTAACATGTTGGTAAAACAAAGAAACCAAACTAAACTTACCTTTTTGTTCATTTTAGTGTGGGACAACAGCTTTCTTATGTCATTATTTTCTCCTTGAGTTAGATATAATATCCCTTTCAGTTATTACTTCTGTTGAAGGTCATCAAGAGATGTGGTTTCTGTAGTATCAATTAATGAGATTTGAGGAAGAATGGTTTCTGCCACGACCTATTTGCTCAAACCAATTTAAGAAACAAATAGGATATTCTTTATAAATTGAACTTTTTCTGTTATTTATTTAGTATTTGTCTATATTTCTGAGAAGAGTTAGTATTTAAACTATTTACATTATTCAGATTATTGCCCTCATTTTTGTGGGAATTTGTACAATGTTTTGGCCACTGTACGCTGCAGCCTTCGTCAGGTGCTAAAAATTTCAAACCAAACCCTTTATTACAATTGCTGGGGTATATCATTCTCATTCCTTGTGCGAAGCCTCTTTTGGTAATCATGAGTTATCTCTCTTTAACCGGATATATAATGTCTGTGTGTGTACCAATTTTTAAATTTTGTTTGTTTTATTTTCATTGTTTGAGTGAACATCACATGTACACTTCATGGTATTTGTGTGGATGTTTAATTCTGGAAATGTTAAGATAATTTAAATGTCTATTCAAAATTGGGTCTATTAGTGTATTTTAATTATATGATAAATATGACAAATGTTGGAAGTGTATATGTAATACTTGGTTATATCATCTGTAAATCTTTAGATCTTAGATTATTTAAGTATAAGTTTTACATATATCTGTAATTGTTGTGATGTAGTCTTTGATGTCGTTATCCCCATCACCAAGTGCTACTGACTTAGCAGTTGCTCAACTCTTTGCAAAATAGGGCAAGTCCATTTTGCTCATTGTTGTATACTTACCTATATACAGGAATGGAATGTTTCTATCCTCTTAAATACGAGAACACTATTGAAGTAAAGGAGAATGATCTGTGAAGTGAAAGAAGCTGACTTGAAGTGGCATTTTGATGCTGGTTAGGCATTAGAATATTAGGAATTTTGTATTAAACATTGTCAACCCTGAAAGTAGGATTGTTTAGGCTTGTTTTTCTTTTTGTTTCACTATGTTTAAACTTCGCTAGGGTATGTAGGGCCATTGGCCTTTTATTTTTTATCCCCATTTTCTTTAGTCTAATTCTCCACCCACTTCCCCATTAAGTGGCTAGAAATGTTAGTTCCCTGGTAGATGTGGAGCAATTTTCGTTTTCAAGTGTGTTTATTTTGTATTTGTTGTGTTTGGATGAGTGCATGATTGTGTGTATGGTTGAATGAATGACTGGTTGAGACATATAATTTTTTTTTTTTTTGTTTTTTACACACCCTGCTAAGATTTTGTTCAGCTAACTAATGTTTCTGTCATGATTAAGGATTGTTGGAGGTTTTTATTACTAACAGCATCTTTGTTTGGTTTTTGTAAATAGTATTATCCATTGTGTGCATTGTGGTACAGTGGATATTGGCACGGAATGAGAAGCCGGGGAGCCAAGTTCGAATTCCAGTTGAATCCATTGTATTCACTTACGCGCAAATACCCTTGGGAAAGGTATTAATCCATCTCTTCCCTCCAGCTATGGGTTAAATAGCAGGACAGATTGGGTTCTATAGCCTTGGTCAGCAACCAGTCTACCACAGAAAGCAATGGCAACCTACTGCGGGATAATCTTCTGCCCAGTCAGTCATGTCTCTTTCGAGACATGATCACCCAAGCGTGTATCACGTATGGCACTTAACTGATCCATTGTATAAATATTCATTGGGGTTTTCAATTTTAAATTTGTTATTTCCCACTCCCCGCAGACAAATTGTACATATGGGATTAATTAGATAGTCATAGTCTTTTAGGCATTATAGTGTTTGTTATAAGAATGGCAAGTAAGAATGTGATGTTTTGGTGCAAAGGTTATTGCATCGTCTATAGTCTACTTGGGTCAATGAATGAGGCAAGCTAAGATAATGTAAGACAGATGAAGACCAGCTTTCCCCAATCCCCATTTTTGGCCTTGTACCACATTATTTTGTATTTTTACAAAAATAAATATTGAATGACTAGTGAACTAGCAGTTCACTAGCAATGATAAATGGTCATATTCTTAATATCACCAGGTAGTACATCTTCAATGGCTCTTTAATAAATAATGCTGTTTTTTACATGATAAGCTTGCATCTGAGTAAAATAATGATGTTTTTACACGGTATGCCTTCCCCATGAGTAAACTTTGGAGAGTTAATCATATTGACCTATTTAAATTTTTCATCAATTTGTATCTGGTTATAAGCAGATTTTAGGTCATTTCAACAAAGCATTTCATTCCTGAAAAGTCGTGAATGGTAGTTTCAATATTAGGAATAGGGAATGAATTGGAACATATCTTGTGGTCTACTCCTATTTTGTAATCCCCACATATCCTTAAATTGCCATCTAGTTTTTGTAAAACAACAATGGGTGAGGTTGAGTTACTACCACCAGGGGGGGACATGCTCTATGACTATTTTCAGTTTAGCAACTACTAAACGTAGCATGAATGAGTCGTCTGTGAAACTCAAAGTAAGAGTGAGTAACTATTTTCTTTTAATTGAATACTTACTTTATATCCTTTTAATATTCCTGTCTCATTACTTTCCAACTTCACACTGTTTAATAATTTTGTATCCACTTTCAAGATATCAGTTCCCATGAGATGTGCATTGTGGTATAATGGATATCAAATTGGAATGAGAAATCGGAGAGCAGAGTTCAAATTCCAGTTGAATTTGTTGCAGTCACTTACATGCAAATAACCATTGGGAAAGGTATTAATCCATCTCTTCTCCTTCCAGCTATGGGTTGAATAGCAGAACAGATTGGTTTCTATAACATTTGTTGGCAACCTACTGCAGGAAAATCTTCAACCTAGTCAGTAATGAATCGAAAGAGACATGATCACCCAAGTGTGTATCACATATGGCACTTAACTGACTGATTCCCAAGAGGTCATGACTTTTTTTTACATTTCTCAAAAGAGACCTAACTGACTGGGCAGAAGATTATCCCGCAGTAGGTTGCCATTGCAAATTTTCTCATTTTTTGTATTAATTGCTCACCCAATACAGCGTCTAATAGCCTCTCAAGGTAGAAACCACAAAACTGACAATTATATTGCACAGAATCATTTTTTTTAATAATTAATCATCTTCATGGTTGTCAATAACATTAACATATAGAAAATTTAACTGGCTTAACTACAGTACCAATTTCAGCTATAAAAATCTGGAAACAATTTTTATTTACTCTTCAGTTTTTGCTTTTTTTCTGATTATTCCAAATTTAAATAAAAAATAATATCAGGATCTATGTCATTGGTATAAGTTGCCAAAATTTCTTGTAAAACAATTTGGCTTAATCTGAAAACTTCTTATTCTGAACAAGTCTCATATTACATTGTTCTAAAATAAACCTTAAAATTTTGGTACAGTTCCCACAAAGTGTAATATGAAATAAAACTACTACTTTTAGCTTGAAGACAGAGCCTAGTGGAATTTGATGTTTCTGTAAGAGGTGGTTATATTAGCCATTTCCTTTCAAAGAAACATTTGACCTTCATTGACCTAGCAGTCTACTTTCAGTTGAAATTTATAATTTTTTTTTTTTCTTAAAAGAATTTTTCAGAAAAATAAGCTTCTCAAGTCCAGTAGCTCTTGCTACTCTTTTCAGAGTTTGATCCTGGGCGTGACCCAGAGTGGTAGCACCTGTTAGAGTCCCAGCTATGGGCAAATCGTTAACCCCCCCCCAAAAAAAAACTGGGGTCAAAACACTATGAAAGTATAAAAATACACTTTTATAGAAAAGTATACATTTTTGAAGGAATAATATTACCAACAATACATTTTTGAAGAAAAATTATTACCATAACACATTTTTGAAGGAAAAAAATTCTCAGCAAGACATTTTTGAATTCAAAACTAGAGAACGTTTTCAGTTTTCTAAAATAAAAAAGAATAAAAACGAAAAATTTTCATTAAAATCTAACTAAATCAGTCTTCTCACTATAATCGAACAATAAAAAAAAATACCTTAAAACCCCACCTTTTTGGCATTAAATAACCCACAGAGGTTGATAAGCAATTAAAAATTCGAACTCTTTTCTGAGTTTCCTAACCTTGTATTTGAAGTAGTGGAGACTATCAGCATTAGATCATTATTTTTATCTTATGTGATATCTATTTTAACTATTGCTGCTGTTAAAATCTACAAATGTAGTTTCTGCTATCTGGTACAGTTCTTTGATTTTGATTGTTTAGCACTAGTTGACAAGGTTTGTAGAAGTGTGGTCTTTGTTAGCACCCAATGACTTCATTCACTCAAAACCATTTTGAAACATTGAAAGTGATTGAATACAACTCTCAGTTTAGATATTTCTGAATGAGTTTAGCACCATGTATGGCATCCATATAAAGGTCTTGATCTGACAAGACTATTTAAGAACATTACTTGAGTTTTATGGATGTGCGTTGTGGTACAATGAATATTGGTTCCAAGTGAAAAATTGGTGAGCCAAGTTTAAATTCTAGTTGAATTTGTTGCATTCATGTATGTGTAAATATCCCTGGGAAAGGTATTAATCCATCTCTTCTCCCTCCATCTATGTGTTGAATAGCAAGACAGATTGGGTTCTATAGCTTTGGTTGGCAGGGCCATTCAAGTTAGTGGGTTACTGAAGGCACTTGTTGGATAAGCATGAAGGGATGCTGTTTATACAGATATATGGGAAAGATGACAGACTCGAAAAGGTTAAGATTGCGGTGGTTGAGAAAGCAACCATCCTGGGATTCTGTTCTTAAGAAGAAGCTATCTGAGTAGAACATGCTACTTACTAAAGGGATACAAAGGTAGTGATTGTGGTTTGTCTCAATGTACACAGTGTGACAGGTTTTAGAATATTTAGAGTTGAGAGGAATTAAGGAATGTACTGTAGTATTCAACAATTACTGCAGGAAAAAATGTCAACCAACTGTGGGAAAATCTTCTGCTTAGTCAATCATGAATCAAGAGAGACATGATCGTCCAAGTGTGTGTCACTTATAGCACTTAACTGACTGACTAGAGTTTTCAAATTAATGTTTTGGTTTTTATCAATTTGCAAAGTTGGTGCAAAACTACCTCTAGTACAACCTATTTTATGTTCAATTTCCTTATCTCCTATACTAAATCTAAACTTATTTATAAATGGAACTTTGTGTGTGTGTCCGTTACCTATAGACTCCGAAACAGCTGAACCAATTTTCTTGAAAATTTACACAGTTGTACTATAAGCATCTGCAAGTGTTCTTAGCTTGGTTTTGTGTTGAGGTACACCTGATAAATATTGAAAATAAAAAAAAATCGGGTTATAGAAGGAGTGGTCTGATTTTAATCAAATTTGTTACACTCATAGACAAAGACATAAGAAACGATATTCAGAAGTTTCAAGGTTGCAGTTCTTACAATAGTGCAGAAAATCGATTATATATATATATATAAGGCAAGATGCTTGTGTGTGTGTGTGTGTCTGTTTATCTGCCCGTATGTCTGTATTTTTTTTTCTTTTTTCAGCCCTTTTATTTTAGTTTTTGCTTCAAGTTTGGCTCTAAATAGGTATAATTGTAGATCTTAGTCTCAGCCATGATACCATTTACTCAGAGGACATATTTAGCCTTCAAAATTCAGTTTACGACGAAAAAAACTTATTTGATATCGATACCAGGAAATCAAAATTTGACTTACATCCATTCATTTTTCTTTCAGTCTATGGTTTCGCTTTAACTGGAAACAACTATTGCTTTTTAGTCTTTCGTGTCAACGCCCAAAGAGTCTGAGCTCCATGACCATGGATTAGTTTTAAAGCTTTGATTACACCCGAGCAACGCCGGGCTATACTGCTAGTCTGATATAATTAATCCTTACACAAATTTGAAATGTGTAGTATTCAATAATTTCATATACTGAACTTCTATACATTCAGAGTGACGAGTCAGAATTTAGGCATCAATAATTGTAATTTCTTCTTTTAAAATAAAGTCATCAATCTATGATGGAGGAATCAAGTGTAATTTGTAGAAAAGATGTTAAAATTTAAAAAATGACAATATTTTTCTGAAATAAGAGTAATTACTGACAACAGTATCTATGACTGAAATCAGTATAACATCATGCTTGAGTATTGCACCTGAATCTTTCCTGGATTGTCTCCTCATTAAGAGTACAAGAGTAAATATTTTCTGAGTTTTGTCGTTATCTGCCTGATACTTGAAGATTCAGATCCCTAACTAACTTTGAAGAATGCAATCTTATCAGCAGGTGTATAATATCGAGAGTAGTGATTCCAGTGAGCTATGATTACAGCTCTCAGGGGTGAGCCAAGGCTGACTGGTTTTATGCTGAATTTTTTTTTTTTTTTTTTTTTTTTTGTTGGGGGATTATAAAACACTTCATTTGAGAAAGGATCCATTCAGAGATTAGGGGAGCAGTTTTAGAGGCAGCATGTCTGAAGGTTGGAAGAGATGCTGTCCCAGTGTCCCAGTCTGCCTTTTCATCGCGAAAAATTGTTCTATGGAACAATATATCAGGGCATATCATTGATATAGAGTCAATCTGGACACTGATGAGGGAATGGTCTGATGTACCAATGGGGAGAGAAAACTTTTACTATACATTTGCTGAAGCAGGATGTTAAAAAAAAAAAAAGTCAAGGAGGTTCACCTCTTGTTCCGTCACATCTGGGGCTCATGTAGGTTCTTCAATGATCTGAGTCAGTTCATAAGTAATGGAGAAGTCTCTGCAATATCTGTCTTTCTCACTGATTTTGTTATAGTGGACTAACAACTCTTTGTGGTGAACATTGAAGTTACCAAATATGTAAAGGTTTCAGATTCAGACCTGACTTCAAGTGGAATTCCAATATATGATCCATTACTAAAGATGCAGGTAAAATGGCCATCACTCTATACCACTCCAGTAAGTACCTGACTCCTTGAGCTATCCTTTACCTTTTATAAGAGTCAGATCATGCCAAAAATGAGTAATTTTTTTTATTTTTTTTTATTTTTTATTTTTTTTAATAATCATATAACCCAAGCAAGGCATTATACTGCTACAGTTGTTCAGGAGTTACATAAGAGGAAAGTGATGAGGAGTGACAGAATACAAGGGGTGTCAGGAAGTGGGTAAGAACAGGATAAGAATACTGAAGAAATTAGATGAGAGCAGGAGAGAGAGGATACAAGTTAGTGAGACAGGAGATGACTTTAATTTGCTAAATATGGGTTGGAGCAGCCCAGACCTCACTTTCCAGTTTTGACAGAGTTCAAAAGCGAATTACTTTCCACACTCCAACCTCTCTCTCACAGGTGGGATGTTGCAGGTTTCTCCCTGCTCTCACTACTATGGAAAGTGCTCAGATGAACTGCATCACCTGGTTCCATCAGGTCTGACCTTCACAGCTAGGACAGATCATGCCACTTACATAGTTGCAAACCACCCAAACTCCCTCTGCGAGAAGTAAGTTCTACTCAAACAGCTTCTTCCCACAAACCACTACTCTGGGGAACAGACTCCCAAGAGGATATTTCCCCAATAATTATATGATGGTCATTCAATAAATAAGGTGAATTTTTCAGTATGAAGTCTTCTAATACAGATAGAAGCTTACTTTTTTTTTCTTCTTTTTTTTTTCCTTTACTTCTTTTTGAAAGGGATTTAATTTTTTTCGCAGATTGAAAAAACTTTGAGAGTTTTGGAAATTAACAAAGATGGCCAACCAAGAAGCATGCTCCAGGATTGAACAGAGGTCAGTTATCAGGTTTTTGATCGCCGAAGGGTGCAAACCAGTTGAAATTCATAGGAGAATGTCAACTGTATATGGTGCTACATGTTTCAGCCAAAAAAATGTCTACAAGTGGGCTAAAAGGACGGAGCAGTGTTGAGGATGAAGACAGGCCTGGGAGGCCTACAGAAGTGAGGTCTCCTGAAGGTGATCAAATCAGTCAATGACCTCATTCAGTCTGACAGAAAGGTGACAGTGGATGACATTGCAAGGACTTTGAGCCTATCTATTGGGACAGCACACAAAATTGTCCATGATGACCTTGCCTACTCATGAAGACAACGCAAGGCTTCACACAGCAGCCCAAACAGTGCAGACCATCAACGAGCTGGGCTGGGGACTGCTCTTTCATCCCCCTTACAGCCTAGACCTTGCCCCTTCAGACTTTCAACTGGTTGGTCCCTTGAAAGCGTTCACGAGAGGCACGAAGTTTAAAAGTGGTGATGAAGTCAAAAGTGCTGTGAGCAATTGGCTGAGACATCGGTCCAAAGATTTTTACGCTGAGGGAATACGGATGAAAAAAGTGTGTGACACTGCTAGGAGACTATGTTAAAAAAAAGCTTCTATCTGTATTAGAAGTCCTTATACCGAAAAATTCACCTTATTTATTGAATGATAATCGTATATGTCCTTATACTGAAAAATTCACCTTATTATTGAATGACCCTTGTATATGTCCTTATACAGAAACATTCACTTTATTTATTGAATGACCCTCGTATATGTCCTTATACCGAAAAATTCACCTTATTTATTAAATGACCCTCGTAGATGTCCTTATACCGAAAAATTCACCTTATTTATTAAATGACCCTCGTAGATGTCCTTACACCATAAAATTCACCTTATTTACTGACTGACCCTCGTAGATGTCCTTATATCCAAAAGGGTAACCTGACTGTAAAAACAATATATATAAATATAATAATATATGATAATAATGTTATAAATGATAT
Source organism: Ascarosepion bandense (assembly GCA_037127315.1). Taxonomy (NCBI): domain Eukaryota; kingdom Metazoa; phylum Mollusca; class Cephalopoda; order Sepiida; family Sepiidae; genus Ascarosepion; species Ascarosepion bandense. The sequence continues at coordinate 6,199,859 of JBBBDQ010001148.1, read as the reverse complement.
AATATTATATAACAATATATTATAAAATAAAATATATATAATAATGAGATAACAATATATTATAAATAAAGTATAATTATGTGTGATAATATAAATAAAATATATATAATAATGAGATAACAATATATTATAAATAAAGTATAATTATGTGTGATAATATAAATAAAATATCCAAAAGCATGTGATAATATATTATAAAATATATGATATTATAAATAATGTATAATGTGATAATAATATAAATAATATGTAAAATAATATGTGATAATAATGTCATAATATATTATAAAATATATGATATTATAAATAATGTATAATGTGATAATAATATAAATAATATGTAAAATAATATGTGATAATAGATAATGTCATAATATATTATAAAATATATGATATTATAAATAATGTATAATGTGATAATAATATAAATAATATATAAAATAATATGTGATAATAGATAATGTCATAATATATTATAAAATATATGATATTATAAATAATGTATAATGTGATAATAATATAAATAATATATAAAATAATATGTGATAATAGATAATGTCATAATATATTATAAAATATATGATATTATAAATAATGTATAATGTGATAATAATATAAATAATATATAAAATAATATGTGATAATAGATAATGTCATAATATATTATAAAATATATGATATTATAAATAATGTATAATGTGAATAATAATATAAATAATATATAAAATAATATGTGATAATAGATAATGTCATAATAAATAATTATAAAATATATGATAAAATTAATAAATAATGTATAATGATAATAATATATTATAAATAATATGTAAAATAATATGTATAATAGTAATGTCATAATATAAATATATATAATGATAAAATAACAACTCAAGTGAATCTCTCTTTAGAATGTAGGGTGAATGAGGCTGCTGATACATTGGTTTTTGTGTTAGGTTTTTTTTGGGGAATTTTTTTTTAATAATTTGTAAAGCAAATTTATTTCTTACATGCACCAATATGCAGAAACTATATTAAATGAAAATAAAAAAATGTTTATACATTTCTCCTTTTTTAACGGTACTGGTAAAGTAGTAATAAAATACAGTACTCTATGCTATATAAACTTCTACTAAAAAGATAAAACAAATGTGTAACTGTTTATGTTAAATATGATTTAGTCAGGTAGATGCTTTTCAGTGTCTCTGCCTCAAAGGTTTCTCTCTGAATTTCATTTATTATATAAATAAAATATATATAATAATGAGATAACAATATATGGTACTTACGTATTATCGGGAGGACCTTTAAAAAAACGACTCAAAAATTAAAGTAAATTATTTATTGAAACGGTTAAAACAATAAAATAACATTACATTTGTAATTCCGGAGGCCAGAACGTCGCAATTGCTTCCAAAAGTGACTCAAAGACATCAGTACAGGCAACATGCTTCCGCCACATGAATTCGGCCAAATACGACTCCAAATGGTGACGTGCAGTGCCACAGTGCTTCTTGTTTCGCCACTTTGTCGATCCCCATAGGCGTTCCACTGTCTGCGTATGAGCCCCGGTGTTCGAATCCACAAAGTTGTACTTGTGGTTGACGTTGAGGTGATGAAAGCCTGATTTTTCCAGTTCCTTGGTGTTATAAGCGGGCTTATAACACCTTGTTATCAAAGGTCCTCCCGATAATACGTAAGGACCCAATATATTATAAATAAAGTATAATTATGTGTGATAATATAAATAAAATATCCAAAAGCATGTGATAATATATTATAAAATATATGATATTATAAATAATATGTATAATGTGATAATAATATATTATAAATAATATGTAAAATAATATGTGATAATAGATAATGTCATAATATAAATATATATAATGATAAAATAACAACTCAAGTGAATCTCTCTTTAGAATGTAGGGTGAATGAGGCTGCTGATACATTGGTTTTTGTGTTAGGCTTTTTTGGGGATTTTTAAAAAAAATAATTTGTAAAGCAAATTTATTTATTACATGCACCAACATGCAGAAACTATATTAAATGAAAATAAAAATAATGTTTATACATTTCTCCTTTTTTAACGGTACTGGTAAAGTAGTAATAAAATACAGTACTCTATGCTATATAAACTTCTACTAAAAAGATAAAACAAATGTGTAACTGTTTGTTAAATATGATTTAGTCAGGTAGATGCTTTTCAGTGTCTCTGCCTCAAAGGTTTCTCTCTGAATTTCATTTATTATATAAATAAAATATATATAATAATGAGATAACAATATATTATAAATAAAGTATAATTATGTGTGATAATATAAATAAAATATCCAAAAGCATGTGATAATATATTATAAAATATATGATATTATAAATAATATGTATAATGTGATAATAATATATTATAAATAATATGTAAAATAATGTGATAATAGATAATGTCATAATATATTATAAATATATATAATGATAAAATAACAACTCAAGTGAATCTCTCTTTAGAACGTAAGGTTAATGAGGCTGCTGATACATTGGTTTTTGTGTTAGGCTTTTTGGGGGATTTTTTAAAAAATAATTTGTAAAGCAAATTTATTTATTACATGCACCAACATGCAGAAACTATATTAAATGAAAATAAAAATAATGTTTATACATTTCTCCTTTTTTAACAGTACTGGTAAAGTAGTAATAAAATACAGTACTCTATGCTATATAAACTTCTACTAAAAAGATAAAACAAATGTGTAACTGTTTATGTTAAATATGATTTAGTCAGGTAGATGCTTTTCAGTGTCTCTGCCTCAAAGGTTTCTCTCTGAATTTCATTTATTATATAAATAAAATATATATAATAATGAGATAACAATATATTATAAATAAAGTATAATTATGTGTGATAATATAAATAAAATTTCCAAAAGCATGTGATAATATATTATAAAATATATGATATTATAAATAATATGTATAATGTGATAATAATATATTATAAATAATATGTAAAATAATGTGATAATAGATAATGTCATAATATATTATAAATATATATAATGATAAAATAACAACTCAAGTGAATCTCTCTTTAGAACGTAAGGTTAATGAGGCTGCTGATACATTGGTTTTTGTGTTAGGCTTTTTTGGGGATTTTTTAAAAAATAATTTGTAAAGCAAATTTATTTATTACATGCACCAACATGCAGAAACTATATTAAATGAAAATAAAAATAATGTTTATACATTTCTCCTTTTTTAACAGTACTGGTAAAGTAGTAATAAAATACAGTACTCTATGCTATATAAACTTCTAAAAAGATAAAACAAATGTGTAACTGTTTATGTTAAATATGATTTAGTCAGGTAGATGCTTTTCAGAGTCTCTTCCTCAAAGAGTCTCATTTCATTCAAGCGGCATCAATGTTATGTAAACCTTAGCATGAATACTTGGCTGTTATGATTTTCCGTTTCTTTTTTCCGATGGAAGAGCAATGGGGGACTCTTTTTCTCCCTTGACAGAAAGGGAGCCAACATCTGTTGATATTTACATTCATATATAAATAGGCAAAGAGAAAACGAGTGTTTCAAGTCTGTCTCTCTATATATATTCTTTGATCTTTACAGATAAAAGAAAGCATTTTCTTCCTTTTCATTCTCTTATTTTGTTTTTATCAACTGACCTTCTCTTCTCTACATCACCATAAAGCAAAACTTTACTTACATTTGGGTATTATTCAGCATAACCTTATTTCTCAGAACATTTTAAATTTTTGTATGCACAGTCCTCCCTAGCACCCAAACTAAATTATATTTTTGTATCCATAATTGGCTTCATCTTCTAACCTCAGGTCTGTTGATATTTTTTTAAAGTCTACTAGAAAAACAGTGTTTTTGGTTTTGCAAGTTGAGACAAAAATAAAACACACACACACACACTCTTTTATATATATATATATATATATATATATATAGGCAACATTCCCGCTTAATGCAAGTTTTGTTAAAAATGACAAACAAAGTGGTGTGGTCAAGGTTTTATATAATTTTTCATGTGATCTTATAATTTTGTCTTTTTAGTACATAAGTTACATAAAAATTGTCCAAATGTTTTATTTATCCAACCATTTCCTTGTCTGTCATTTTTTTTAACGTAACTTGCACATCTATCTATCTATCTATCTATCTATCTATCTCTCTCTCTCTATATATATATATATGCACATATATATATTTACAAATAAAAACATTTGTAAATTTAGGATGTTTTGCTTTTATTTAAGCTTCAACAGAAAATGAAATATGGAGGAGAAAAGAAAATTCTGGTATTATGTTGTTAAATTTATAAATGTTTCTTATTTGTTCTTTATCCAATATATATATATATATATATATATATATATATATATATATTTTATTCAGATACTTTAATCCAAGCGGAAAAAGCAGGAAGGTAAATTCCAAAAACCCGATCATAATTAATATTAAAAATTTTATTTTAATATTAAAAAATGATACAGGTTGAATATGTCCAGCGTCTGTAATATATAAAAAAATTTTTCTTTCTTTTCTTTTCTTTTTTCCCTCCCTTCCTTTATCTCTCTTATCTCCCACCTTTTTTCTGTTTTGCTTAACCTTACATCAATTCAATACGCCGTCCGTTCTTTTTAAGTTACAATTCTCTTTCCTTTTTTGCGAACCCAGACGATGTCAATTTTTTCTTTTCTTGTTTATTTGATTTTGTTTTATCTTTTTCTTTTTCTTTTTTTAATTTCTTTGCAAATATATTTAAAAAGGAAAATTAGACTGATTTTTCTCCAGTTTCTGAAAGGATTTTTCTGTTGCTGAGGTGATGTGTTATCCCCCGTGGGGATTTTCATATCGAAATGATCATCCAACATCATTGAATTAATCCTATTTTAATTTAATATATATATATATATATATATATATATATAGGTACCAACCTTTCTTTAAATATACCCGACAAAGAAGATTTAAATAATTTTTTATTTAATTTTTCTAGCATCCTTACATTTTTCTGTTTTGTTGGCATAAGGTAATACAGAAATTTTCCTTAACTTTCATTGTCTCAAATGCTTTTGGCCATTTTCAAGGAGGTTTTGTTTTTGGTGCTGTTAGTTATTCTGGTCTGCTATATTTAATCATATATTTGTTGTGGGTTTATTGTCCAGTCTGTGAAAACCTTTTATATTACACGATCTTGCTAGTTCATTATGCTGTGCAAGGTAGCCATGAGAATTGATATGAATCGTTTTATTTCTAAATAATTTTGCTGAGAACACTATCAAGAAATATGCACACAACAAAATATAGTGAGCTTAATGAAGATGAAATTAGAAAAGGAAAAATATATTGTAGTGTCACCATCATAAGTCCATGACCCAAAATACCAAGTGGGTACCTGAAGCTGCAGATATTACTGAACGCTATATAATGGGGGCTGAAATGTTTTGGGCTTGAACTTTTTGCCAAATTCTGATCAAATTTTTTTTTTGAATTCATTCTTGGTCAGGCCAAGAACTTTCTAGTTCTTCCTTAATAATATAATATATAACTAATAATAAAGTCTAACAATATACTATAATAAAAGTTGTGATGGACAATTTTTTTACTGTAATTCTGAAAGTCAGAATACAATTTTTCTGTCCTTAAGTAAAAAGATTACATCTTTGCACTTAAGGAAACTTTTTTTTCCATATCAGAATATACTGATTGGTTCATACTCCTCTCCTCCAGTTTTTTTTTTTTTTTAACAGGAGTAGATGTTTATCCATTGTTTCCTTTTGAGATTTTCTGTACTTCTAAAATCTTTGATTGAGCTCTAAATTTTTTATTTATTAATTATTTAATTTTTCTTCTCTCCAAGTAGGAACAGATTTACCTATCACCCAGTTTATACTCCTCCCCAATCGTTTGAACAGGAGTAAAGGTTTTTTTTTTCCTTGTTTTCATACTCACATATCTCCAGTATGTGATAAGCTAAGATTATCCTTCATCATGTCTTTCTTATTAGTGAGACAGTATTGATAAAATTAGTTTGAGTCATAAGGAATATCCATAAATTGTAATTAAGAGTATAACACCCTAATATACCTTAATGTTTGCCCAGCAATGGCAGCATACACAATGGATTAAAAGAAAATTGTTATTCTTCTCCATGATAATGCTAGGTTGCATACAAAAATAAAAGCGGAAGTGTATTGGTCTGTTCTTGCCCATCTACCATATTCACCTGATCTTGCAACAAGTGATTATTATTCCATGTTGTTGTTGTTGCAAAACCCTTTGATGGGGGAAAACTTTCTTTAATGAAAACCAGATTAAGAAGTTTGTCAAAAACCTTTAAGATCCCATGCATCTGCATTTTTCCTAGTTTTATTTGACATTCCTGTTTTAGCTTCTCGAAATGCTCCTTTTTTAGACTGGATATTTGGTGGTGTTCATAAATTAGACAATTTCTTTCTTTCTTTTTTTTTTTTTAACTTTAACCTGGTTGATTTTCTTGATCTTTTTTTTTTTTTTGTCTCAGTTTGATTCTTGGTCTTTCAAAGTTGATGAAAGTATTTACTGTGACTGTATCATGGATAGTTCTCCATTTTTCTTCATTAACAGATTGGTCATTCACAGGATTAAAACTAGTTCCTGACTTAATTTGGTTTTAAAAATGGAAGCAATATCAGAGTTCCGGAAATTTGAGATGTCATATTTTCTACAAGATGGTGTTTGACGTTCAATTTTCATTTTTTACAAACAGTGATCCTCATACCTGTGGGCATAGTCGTCATTAGCATTAAGGCCCACTTTGATGATGAGGAGGTCACTTTAATCTTGTTGCTGTATGATGGCATAGTTTATCAGATGCCAGGAGAGTAACTGGCTTCACATTCTTGGGCTAACATTTTTCACTGACAGAAAGTGGAATGATTATATTGAATCAATTGCTAAGTCTGCTGCTAGGGAATTTGGTTCACTGTGTCATTCTAGTCAATTTCTCTCACCAGAATGTATTTTGCATAAGTCTGCCATTTGTCCATGCTTTGAATATTGCTACCACATATGGTTTGGTGCTTCTACTGTATATTTAGAGATTCTTGATAGAATACAAAGAAAAATCTGCAATGTTATTGGTCCTAATCTGGCACCTCAGCTTTAGTCACCTTCCCACCATTGTAATGTAGCTTTCCTGTTCCTTTTCTATTAAGACTTTCATGGTAGTTGTTCTAATGAATTTTCCTCTATGGTACCTAAACTTTGTGTCCTCTCACAGGACTTGTTTAACCTATACAGCAAAGTGATCCTGGGAGAATTACATATTCCTATAATACTCTCTCTAATTCCTAATTCTTTGTTTTTTTGAACAAAGAAAACATTTCACCAGTAAACAAGTCCTTTTTTTTAAAAAGGATTTCTTATCAACATTATTTTTTTATTACTATAAGTGTTATTTTTAGTGGTTACATGTGTTAAACTTGTAAATCCAATTTATGGCACAAAGCTGTACACAATGCCTCAAAATAAAATGTTGCCAATATCTTAAATATTCAGACATTTAAGTTTTGCAAAATGGAAATAAAAATTGGTTAATTTTTCATCTATAGAAGCATTCTAAAGGCTTTTATGAATGTTAGCCATGATTGCTGATGTCCTTAAGTGATATAGCACATAGAAAAAGTTTACCTTAGGATATGTGGGATATTTTTAAAGAAGGTTGGGTCACTATGTCGATCCAGGATGTTTTTTCCACCTGAATCCATCCTGCATATATACAAGTCAACCATCCGTCCGTGCTTGGAGTACTGCTGCCATTTATGGTCAGGTGCCCCTGCCATTCTCCTCAGTGTTCTTGACAAGCTCCAAAAGAGAGTCTGTAATGTGATAGGTACTGATCTGGCGACTTGACTGCAGCCACTTCCCCATCGTCGAAATGTGGCCTCCCTTTGTCTGTTCTATAAATACTTCATGGCTTCTGCTCGGACGAGCTTAAGTCACTGATGCCTCCTCAACAGGTGTTTACTCGTGCAACCAGACTGGCAACTGGGTCCCACCCATTCATAGTCAGGTTAGCCAAATGCAGACGACAATTCTACTCCTGCAGCTTCTTCTCTCGCACTTCCCGCCTGTGGAACTCGCTCTCGTCCTGACGGCTACAACCTCCAGAAATTTAAATGCAAAGTCAATACTCATCTACTAACCACTGGACTCTAGCTCTCTCCCCACCTCTGTATAACCTTCCCTTTCTCTCCACCTATGTATCTGTCATTGCACCTGCTTTCTATTGTTCCTTTCTAACTAGTTTGTACTCCTCACTCTTTTCTAATTAATCTTTTTACATTTATGTAACCCCCTGCACATCAGTGGCGTTTCCGCCTTGCTTGGGTGAAATGATTAAAAAAAAAACAAAAAAAAACCTGGGTATGATAATAAACTGCCAGGAAGGCCTCTGACCAGGAGGTCTAGAGGAGTGTCGAACCTTCTCTTAATTACTGTTGTTCCCAGGCCCACCCTGACCTAGGGTGGTAACATTGTTAGGGTCCCAGCTATAGGCAAATAGTTAACATCCAAACTGGGGTCATTTAAGAGAAAAAAAAATGGTTAGGCTGGGTAAGTGTTATTAGCTTTGGATAGCAACTTGTCTAAGCAAAGGAAATCTCTGAAATAAAAACCTCTACACCTACTCTGTGTAGAATAGGGTAGGCTGAACTCTTTAACCTTGGTAGGTAATCTTCTTAAAGATAGTGTCTTGATAAAAGCACTGAATTTCCAGTCTTCTAAACTGATTGGTGTTAGTAAGGGCATACAGCTGTAAAACTTGCTTTGATATTTCACAATGGTTCAATTATGAAACCATTAAGAAAACCCCGTTCAGTTTATGCTAGCATGGAAACGGATGTTAAATGATGATGATGATACACCTTGAAGTTTTGTAGTTTTTCTCACCCACCACTTCCTCTCTCTCTCTCTCTTTTTTGACTACCCCCCATTCTTCTTCAAATGTGTATGATGGCTGTATATTCAAACCCTGAATCTATTTTATCATTTAAATAGAAATGCATAAATAAATAACTGCTGTATAAAAAGATTCTGCATATATATATATATATATATATATGCACAAGCACTTAGGTAAATATAATTCCATTTCTAATGTCAAGAAACTGTGTCATCATTAAATTGTTATGCGATGTACTCATCACAAGATATTCACCTCTTTCTCTCCACGTTAATGTAACTCTTTTAAGCACAATGTTAAAAAGGTGTATTTTGTTTTTGGGTGGGGCATAATGGGGCAAAACAAATAATTTTCTACCTAACAGAAATAGCAGAAAGCTTGAAATAATTATTCTAACAAAAACTGTTCCTTTTTTTTTTTTTGGTGGGGTCATCTTTGCATATCTAAGTTTATCTTAAAATATCTTTTAAAGAAATATCTTCCATCTAATCTTTTCAGCACCTAAATTTCACAAATTTTAATTTCACAAGTTTTAATTTTATTTACATTTGTTTTTTACATTTTTTTTATATAGCGTGGCAAGACAAAAATCCTCTATAGTAGGATTTGACATGTAAGTAATAGATGTACGCTACTTTTGGACAAGTTTAAAAAATTAACAAGCAATTTTTTCTTTTATTCACTTAGAAGGAATTTGGTTAAAGACAGATAAATAGATAAATAAAAATATGGAATTCATGGCAGAGTTTGTGAATGACCACACCACAGATTTATTCCTGAATATGGGATTAGCCAGTCAAATGGGAATCTGTTTAGTGACAGTAAAAGTAACTATATTTAGTGATATAATATATTGTTTAAATTGTTGTAAATGTGATATGATTGAAGACCAGAAATTGAGCCTGAATAGATTCTGGTCAACTGAACAATTTTACCTAATAAAGAAATTCTACAATTATAACCAGGAAAATTCATGATGTATTTCTTTGAAAACTTGATATAATGTGCCTTTCTTTGGCTGTTTTCAAGCAGTTAAGTGCATCTTGAGGGGACTGCTATCTTTTTGATTTTGTTAATTCAATTCTAACAAAATGAAGCTGAAAGTGCTCAAAAGACATTGGCCAAAAAATATTCAAATTCTATCCCGAAACAAAAAATACAGAAAGAGCAGTCAAAGACTGCAAAACTCTGCCAAGGCAATTCTGACATCAACTCATGATGAGAAAGTGATGATTATTAAAATGAGAAAGAATAACTGCAATAAACTTGACCACTCTCAAGAGAGAAAATTAAAAAAAAAAGAACCCGACCGCTCACAAAATTAAACATACACTTAAAATGAAACAGAGAAGGTAATTCAGTATTTTGCATTTGAAAAGCAAAAATTAAATTTTATTAATAAATTCAGAAAAATAACCCAGAAACTTTTTCCGTACTGAATTGAACCCAAAATCTCATCAGTTTTTGCCAGTCATAAGGCCAATTATCCTTGAAAGTTTCATCTGAATCCATCCAAGGGGTCTTGAGATATCTTGACCACTGACATAGGAAACAAATGCGACCAAATACAATACCTCTGCTTTTAGGTAAAGATAAAAATAGCGTAAGCTGTAGAAAAATGAAATATAATCTTTAAAAAAAATATTTTATTACTCTTCAACAAAACTTGCTTACATGGATAATTACATCTTAAATATACATCCCTCACTCTGTAAAAATAATGTTTATAAATTCTTATTTGCTTTTGGAAATTGCATCTATAATAATAATAATAATTCATACATTGGCCATACATATACCATATTAACTTGACAACTGAATTCTCACCTAATGAAACTTTGTGCAATTTATATACATACTGATTATCACATCACAAGCAATCAAAATACAGCTATCAACATAAGCCAAATATAAGTAGATAATGGAAGAATATTATATAGCATTCAATGTGTGTAAATATTCAAAATGCTAGAAGCTATTATATAAATGTAACAATCCACATTAAATAATATTTATAATATCTGAGACATGCTTTCCCCATATGGGCTCCCTCCATTTAATCTTAGTAAATAGTACCCATCGTCGAAATGTGGCCTCCCTCTGTCTCTTCTATAAATACTTTCATGGCTTCTGCTCGGATGAGCTTAAGTCACTGATGCCTCCTCAACAGGTGTTTACCCGTGCAACCAGACTGGCAACTGGGTCCCACCCATTCACAGTCAGGTTAGCCAAACGCAGACGACAATTCTACTCCTGCAGCTTCCTCTCTCGCACTTCCCGCCTGTGGAACTCACTCCCATATTCTTGCTTTCCTGACGGCTACGACCTCCAGAAATTTAAAAGCAAAGTTAATACTCACCTACTAACCACTGGACACTAGCTCTCTCCCCTCCCCTGTATAATCTTCACGTTCTCTCCGCCCATGTATCTGTCATTGCACCTGCTTTCTCAGCTTTCTATTGTTCCTTTCTAACTAGCTTGTACTCCTCACTCTTTTCTAGTTAATCTTTTTACATTTATGTAACCCCCTGCACATCAGTGGCGTTTCTGCCTTGCTCGGGGTGAAATGAATAAAAAAAAAAAAAAAAAGTACTAGAATACAATACAGCATCCATTGTGTAGAAAGATTCAAAATTGTAGAAGTTATTATTATACAAAATAAATAACCCACATTAAATTCTTACATTGGACACATTCACCACTCTCTTGTAGACTGACTAGTCATTTATTGAAACTTGATGCATTTTGTGCATATATTGATTATCACAAGCAACCAAAATACAAGTGTCAACATAAGACAAATATTAGTAGAAAATAACAAAATACTGTATAACTCTTGTTTTGAGGAAAGATTATGCAGAACAATGTGTATAATTATTGTACTCTTAAGTTCAACACTAAGTGAATCTAGGCAGCTTTTCAGCTTCACAACTAATTCAATTCTCAACCAAATTTCAATCAGTTTAGAGTTAGGTAGGACATCTCCTTAGTTACATTTTGAAATCAATTTTTGAATTTTGGTTCAGTAAAAAAAGTTTCATCAAAATATGAAAAGTCCAAAAAGGGAGACTAACTCTATAAGCAAGTGAGTGACTAACACTTCTAATAATAAATCATATTCTTTATAACTTTTTTCTGTTTAATATTTTTGCATGCTGTTTTCATCATTTAAATTCTGGTGATTTTTTTTTTTTATCATTTTTGTCAATCAAACTTTGGTTAACACTTGTCATTTTATCAGAATAAATTATAAATAATCAATATTTTTATTGTTTTTTTTTTTAAATCAACTGCATATAAATTTTTTCTTAAGATTTTTGAATGGGATTTTCAGCATTAAATTTATATTAAATTAATAGTAGTGCCTGGAAAAATCATGGATTAAATGGAAAAATGCATGCATGAAAAGTAATATTCTTATAATTATATTAAACCCTTTGTTTATTTTATTTGTTTTTATTTGTTCTTTTGTCACTAACTTAAGTAGTTTGTGTAAATTATTTTGCTATCCAAGATTCTTTTCGAGAACTGTGGTACTATTTATCTTAATTCTGTTAGTGATTTCATTTTTGTCTTGTAAAAAGAATTGTCTCAGACATTCCGCCTCTCCACGTGGATTGTATTGTAGCGTCTCTCGTTTACCAAAGAGTAGTTAACTCGTCCATATTATCTGAAAAAATGCTTTAAATTGTATTTCTGTCCTCAGAAATTTATTTTGAATCAACTTTTCTGTGTGTTACCTGCTTGTGGTAAGTGAACGGAAATGAGTTTGTTTTTCTTTGAATTTTAATAATTAATTTTTAATATTTTTTTTGGGGTTTCCCTTTTGTTTATTTTATTTGTTTTTATTTGTTCTTTTGTCACTAACTTAAGTAGTTTGTTGTAAATGATTTTGCTATCCTAGGTTCTTTTCAATTTATACTAAGTTAAAACTTAGTAAACTTCAGTTACTCTTTCCTGTTTATTTTTTTCTTTTCTTTTTTTTTTTTTTTAAATTGGAGTAGATAGTTCCTACTATCGCCCAGTCTCACACTCCACCCGCTTCTTTTGAACAAGAGTAGAGGTGATCACCTTGTTTCTTGTTCAGGAAGGGGTTCCCAGTTCATCCCTCTTCTTTGGTTTTAGTGTTAGTTCAGCTGGAAGCTCTTTGCAGTTACAGAGTATGGTGGTAACACCTTTACATTCTGAGGGTACCGGGTTGGCAGTTTCCTGGTTGCTGCTTCCGACTGGTAGTTAGGAGCCCAAACACTTGCATAGCGTCTTGAGAGGCTGCTTTGATAAAAGGTTGAATAATACCAGGGTTCTTGTAGTGCCATATCGTGCATGGAAGGGCGTCCCTGCATGAACGTTCGGTGGGCAACCCCGAGGCCACATTATGTTGTAGGCCGCACCAGTCTCCATCCTTCATATGCTGCAAACAAGTGACCGACTGATTCTACTCTAAGATCTCTCCTCAACTGAATCACTATGGAAAAAAGCAAACATAATAGCAAAACTAAACCAGCTAGTCTGAAAACGCCCAAACCAGTCTGCATCTCTTTCACTAACATACGTGGTATCCGCACTAACTTCCTCAGCGTAGATTCATTCCTTCACACTAACTCACCTGATATCTTAGCCTTATGCGAAACTAACCTTAACCCTTCTATCCTCTCTTCTGAGTTCTACGTTCCTGGCTACCTTCCCCTCTTCCGGAAGGACTCCAATGTTCATATACATGGGCTTGGTGTGTATGTCAGCAAACACCTCCCCCTAGCTAGGGTTACATCTCTTGAATCCCTGGATTATTTTTTCATGTGCTTCCATCTCTCACTTCTAAGCTCGATTATCTATCTCTTCTTTCTCTACTGCTCACCTTCCTCCTTTGACTGTCCGTTACTTGACAGCATCTCTGACAATATCGACAAAGCCATTTCTTCCCATCCCTCTGCCCATATATTTGTGTTTGGTGACTTTAACGCCCACCACACCAAGTGGCTGGAGAACTCTGTCACCGACCCTGCTGGTGTCCACACCATGAATTTTTCAATCACCCAATCTCTCATGCAAGTGGTGGACTTCCCCACACGTTTCTCCGACAACCCCAACGGAAGGGACTCATTACTAGACCTCTGCTTCACTTCCATCCCAGACTCTTGCACTACCAGCCAACTCTGCCCACTCGGGAACTCTGACCACACCGTAGTTTCCGTCAACATTTCATTCCTCTCCCACCCGACCCAAGAAACCCAGACCAGTAGAATATCCTACTGCTACCAAAGGGCAGACTGGGATTCGTTCCAAGACTTCCTCTGTGACGTCCCATGGAACAACGTTTTTAATCTTCCCATCGAAGAATGTGCATCCGAGGTCTCCTCCTGGGTTAAGGCTAGCATCAATGCCTTCATCCCTGCCAGGAAATTTCTGCTTAAGTCTCATTCGTCTCCATGGTTCTCGCCCACTTGCTTGGCCACCATTGCCCACCGGAATCATTTCTTCCGACTCTACCGTAGCTACTCGTCAGACCAAAACAGGCGCCTTTTCGCTTCAGCTCGTAATAAGTGTAAAAAGATACTTAACGAAGCTAAGATGTTGTTTGCTGCCAGAATGAAACAACACATAGCATCCGCTAAGTTTGGCCACAAAGACTACTGGCGACTCTGTAAAAGAGTACTTAACAAGAGCAAGTCCACAATACCCCCACTAATCAATAATTTTGAGGTCCTCACCTCCTCAGCAAACAAGGCTGAATGCTTTGCACAGAGATTCTTGAACAATTCGAGTCTGGACTTGTCTGGGGTTTTTACACCCGACTTCTCACCTAGAACTGAGGCTCAACTGAATGGCATCCACATTACACCCTTGCTTGTCTCTAAGATAATCTCAAAACTTGATCCCCACAAAGCAAGCGGAGGGGATGGAATCCCAATCATAGTCTTAAAGAAATGTGCCCCTGAACTCTCCTCTATCCTTTCTAAGCTCTACAACTTCTGCCTCTCTGCTTCCTGCTTTCCTGCCTGTTGGAAATTTTCCTCTGTAGTTCCTATATTCAAAAACTCTGGAGAACCCTCGGACCCCACAAATTACTGCCCTATCAGCCTTCTTCCGATCTTTGGCAAAGTGTTCAAGGCCATTATCAACGCCGAACTCGTTCAGCACCTCACAGAACACAGGCTCCTCACGGACAAGCAGTATGGTTTCCACTTCACCAGGTCTACTGCCGATATGCTAATGACCATCACTGAGTATATGTACCAGGCACTCGACAGGAATGGTGAAGCCCGAACCGTTGCCTTGGATATCTCTAAAGCGTTCGACAGAGTTTGGCATGCTGGCCTTCTATGCAAACTGTGGAGCTATGGTATAGCTGGACAATTGTTTGAACTAATCCAGTCATTCCTATCTAACCGCACATTGAAAGTGGTATTAAACGGACATGCCTCCCAGAGCTATCATACGAACGTGGGTGTCCCTCAAGGCTCTATCCTAGGTCCTACGCTCTTTCTGATCTACATTAATGATCTCCCCAATACCATCATATCCTAAGTAGGTATGTACGCTGATGACACCACAGTTTACTCTCACCTCGATCAAAAATCTGGTGTGGGCGACAAAGCTAACCTTGCAACCGAGCTTGGAAAGGACCTCCAATCCGTAGTGGACTGGGGTAAGAAATGGTACGTAAATTTTAACGCTTCTAAAACAAAGCTACTATCAATTAGCCATCATAGACAACCGCACCTACCTCCCATTAGCATGGACCAGGCTTGCCTCCCAGAGAGTAAAACACTATGCCTCCTTGGTCTCACACTTTCAGTGGATCTCAAGTGGAATGACTATATCGAATCCATTGCTAGATCCACTGCTATGAAAGTCGGTTCTCTGTGCAGGGCCAGGAGGTTTTTTCCGTCTGAATATATCCTGCACATTTATAAATCTACCATCCGCCCGTGCATTGAATACTGTTGCCATATCTGGTCGGGTGCTGCTGCTATTCTCCTTGGGCTTCTCGACAAGGTACAGCGGAGGGTCTGTAATGTGATCGATACCGACTTGGCAGACCGCCTGCAGTCTCTCTCTCACCGGCGTGACATGGCTTCCCTGTGTCTCTTCTATAAATACTTTCATGGCTTCTGCTCCGATGAACTTAGATCACTGGTTCCCCCTAGGTTCGAATTTGCACGAGATACTAGATTAGCAACTAGATCCCACCCTTTTACAGTGAAACCGATAAAATGCAACCGCAACTTCTACTCCAACAGTTTCTTTTCTCGTACTTCCTGACTGTGGAATTCCCTTCCACATGACTGCTTCCCCGAAGGCTACAATCTCCAGGAGTTTAAATGTAAGGTCAATAGACACCTCCTAACACAATAACTCGCTTCCATTCTTTCAAACACTCTTCCCATCCTCCAAACTATCTATCACCCCCCTTCTGACATTTCCTATATCTAACCATTCTTTCTATTTACCTTCCCCTATGTAGTCTCAAGTGCAATAGTGGCAGTGGAATGCCTTGCTTGGGGTGAAACGATTAAAAAAAAAAACCCTGGAAAAAAACAGGACAAGTTATTAAACCTGGAAAAGTAAGGGACAAGATATTCTAATGAAGTAAAAAATAAGAAATTTCTTACTTAAAATATTGCATTCAAATTTTATTTTCAACTGCAATATTTTAAGAGATTTCTCAGTTTTTACTTCACTAGAATATCTTGTCCTTACTTTTCCAGGTTTAAAAACTTGTCCTGTTTTTTTCCAGGTTTAATATAATCTTAAGAATATTACTTTTCATGCGCACATTTTTCCATGCAATTTAATACATTCTTTTATGGTGCAGTTCACTTATTTCTTCTATGTGCTGTGTCCCTTCTGGATGTAGACAATCATGGCTCTCTACAATTTCCTGTCCTTTAGAGCTCTTAATGAACTTTGTCTTTTGGTTATCTCTTTTATGTGTGAATGAATTAAAATTCTACCTTTCCCTAAAAATGCCAGTATATAACTAACAAAATTTTGTTTACTATACTGACAACATTATCCATTCATTGAATAATACTGCCATATCTGGTCTGGTGTTGCTGCTATATATTTTGAGATTTTTGAAAAAGTCTGTAATGTAATCGATCCTGATCTGACATAGGGTATCTCGGCATGGTGTAATGGTTAGCAAACTTGTCTCACTAGAAATTCTTACAACCGAGTAGTGAGTTCAATCATCACTGGGTGCCCCATACTTTCTGCTTTGTGCCACATCTAAACAGTGCTTAGAAAAGTTACAATCCTGATCTGACACTTCAGTTACTTTTTCACCTCTGTGACATGACTTCCCTCTATTTTTTCATATTTTCATGGCAATTTTTCTAAGTTTCCC
Organism: Ascarosepion bandense; assembly: GCA_037127315.1. Taxonomy (NCBI): domain Eukaryota; kingdom Metazoa; phylum Mollusca; class Cephalopoda; order Sepiida; family Sepiidae; genus Ascarosepion; species Ascarosepion bandense. The sequence goes on along the minus strand of JBBBDQ010001148.1, from coordinate 6,182,541 downwards.
TCATCATTTTACTGTTGAAAGAGCTAGATGTAACCATTAATTCTATTCTGATAGTTTCTTTTCTCACACTATTTGCCTGTGGAACTCTCTTCCAGTTTCTTGCTCTCTTGCCACCTACAAACATCAAAAATTTAATGGCAATGCCAATTGCCATCAGTTTTCCTAAACCCTGTCCTTCTATTGTTTTTTCCCCTCAGTCTTCTCATTCTCTTTCACTCAAAGTAACACCCTGCATCTTAGTGACATTATCTCCTTGCTTAAGTTAACATGATAAAAAAAAATCTAAGGAATATTCAGTTCTTGATAATGACAAAGATGGCCAAAAGTACTTTAGAAAAAACAGAAAATGTGAACATTAGGCAGTCATTCTCTTTAATATTTTTCCAATTGAAGCCAAATATTGTTTCAGGATTGTCACAAACTTTTGATGAGGTCACGTAGGGTTAAATCCTCAAAATTATTGAATTCGCTGAGAACAGATTTTAAAGTTGAAATAAATAAATGATGTAATCAAAAGGGAAGAAGATGAAAACAAATGATACCATTAAAAACTATTGTTACTTCATTGGTTAAACTAAGAGAATGATGTAGCTCCGTCTCAAAGTGCAAAGGCAGGAGTAATTTAATTGGCTAAAGACTTGATTTGCATGGACACCCTGTGTCCGTCATACCTCTCCCAAGAGAATTTGGGACAGGCATAAAAATTGGGCCTCAGAGGGCCAAGATCACTTGGGAGTGAAGTCAGCACTCAGTTGCAGACAGTTGAGTCAGTTGGAGCTGAGTCTGGGAACCTGTTGAGATGTAACAACAAGGAGAGCAAAGGTTCCTAACTGGTAGCCATGACCGTAGACACAGAGACGGTCGCCTTCAATCAAGTTCCTGACTGAAGATATACAGAGGCAGAGATAATTGCCATGCCATTGAGTGCCAGCCGTAGAGACAGTGACAGTTGCTACGCTGAAGGGGCTGGCTGAAGATACAAAGAAATGTAGAGAAGTCCAGCAGATCGACCGACCGAAAAGAGTTAGTCAAATAACATGCCTTTGATAATGTCCTGGCTGAAGATGTAAAGAAACAGAAAGAGCCGAAAAGAGTTAAAAATCAAGTGATGAACAAATGCAGATAGTTGCTGCACTGAGCTAAGGCAGATAAGACAAATTTACCACCGCCGTCATCCGCGTACACAAAGACCACTCTTAGACAGTTTCCGTAAAGCTTCGGTGAAAAGCTTGAATAAGACATTTTGAATCGTCACAACTTGAAAACTCTGATTGGAGTGATAAATGTTACCAACCAAAAGCTTGAATTAATGTTGAGAAGACAAACATTACTCTTAAACGAAAACCTTCACTCCATTGTAAAGATAAGAAATTAATGACATATTCTATTTCTGTTTATTTTTTTGTATATAAAGACTTTTTCCTCAACTCATTCAGGCATCATTCAATTTGGTGCCGTTTTCATTAACCCAATTGTGTGCATGCATCTGGTCTGGTTAACGTGGTAAAGAGACAGCTAGCAAGATTTCAACATGCCTTCCTTAGGATCAAAGTTCACAGCGTGGGTGAGGAAGAACATCATTGTAATAGACAACTTGAAGACCAGCTACTATGACGAAGCCATCATGACTAGCGACCCAAGAGCGTCGTCACAGTTTTACAGAGTCAAACATAGGAAGAAAATAAATATTTATCATAAATGCTTAACTTTAAAAGACTTTTGTTAAAAACAAATGCTTGGTTTTAATGATTTTTGTCTTTTTTTTTATTTATTTCTTTTACAGAAACAATTTCTTGTTTTTAAATATGTGCTTAAAATATATAAAAATGTATGTATCTATTTGTTTTTCATTTAAGATCAATCTGTTTCAGAAAAACTAAATGTAAAGATGCATGAATGGGGTGGCTTTTTTTTTCTGGTAGATCACTTAATACAAGGCCCAAGTGCCACTTAAGGTATAGGGTTGCTGAGTGGTATTATAAAGGAAAGTGCAATAGATATAGGTTGACCCTGGACTAAAAGTGATCAAAATTGTAGTTGTTTGGAAGAATTCTCTTGGGAGTTTATTCCAAAATGTAACAGTTCTGGGGAAGAAGTATTACCTTAGTTGAATAAAGTCATGTGCCATATATACAATATGGCATGATGATACCTTTAATAATGTATGTTTTCTTAAATTTTCTCTTTTAAGGGAGCGACCATTATTTTTATTTGTTTTTTAGGTCTTTGTGAATCTCATTCATGTATAATCTTTTGTAAAATAAAGATGGAAGCTGACGATGGTTCGCCTGAAATAGGCCTGTACTTCCAATTCACCATGAAATAATGTGTCTGTCTTAAGTTTTCTTGTATATATGTATATGTTTTACTGAATGTCATGGAAAGGGAAATATTATAGAATTTCCAATCAGTTTTTCTTATATTCTTACAGAATCTATTTTTGTGGAGACTAAAAAACTTCTAAAAACAGTCCAACGATTATTATTATTATGAATGTGACAATAATAATGACAAGAATTCAAATAATGTAAACAGTAAATGAAATGTTATTTTTATTAGTAAACAGTAAATTTGAACTTTCGACAAGTCTCAGAAATAGGAATTTATTACAGTAACTTTTTGCATCTTCGTGGCTTTATTGTCTTGCTTGGTGTGAAATGATTAAAAAATAGTTTGACTGTGAGGAAAAATGAAAAAAGAAATATCCGATGCTGTTGGTTTTACTGAGAAAAAGAAAGAAGTTGCCAGTGTTTAATGTCTGTTTCAGTGAAATAGTAAGCAAAAATCTTTGGTCCAATTCATTTAAAATCAATAGTTATTGTTCCCAACTCATGTTTGCACAAATAAAGCCAAAGCCAAAACTGAACAAGGAGCCAAAATTTTAGAACTTAATTAGTTTTAATCTCTTATGATGTTTACTTTTAAATAAAACTGGCTTACAGACTGCACTATCATATTGAAACCACTGCTTCTTGTTCATTCACCAAAGTTAAGCAATATCAAGCCTAATCAGTACCTAAATGGTTAACTGCTTGGAAAATATCAGATGCATTTTTTATTTTCACTCTTTTATTTTCTCTCTTTTTTATTTTTTCTCTATTTTTTCCCCTTTCTCCTTTTTATTTTTCTCTCTTCTCTCTCTTTATTTTCTCTCTCTCTCTCTTTCTTGCCCTCTCTCTCTTTTCCCCCTCTCTCTTTTCTCCCCCTCTCTCTTTTATTTTTCTCTTTTTTATATTTTGAAATTTTGTCTTTATTTTTAATTTTCTTTCTTTAAAATCAATATTTCAGTATTGATATATCAATATTTTAACTCTATCTCTAAAAACTGACTCAAAAGATATTAGAGATGGGATATTTCTGAGTCAGTGTGTGTCAAAATTTGTCATATGCCCTTGTCATAATTCTAATTTTTACAATCTCTCTTACCTCAAAATCTCCCTCCCTGCAAAAAAACCCCCAAAAAACAACAGAGTAGTGAGTGTATAAGACTCACTCCATACATTTATTTTGCACTAACCATTCCAGAATTTTTTCTCTTTGGCTTTGTCACAATTAAGAAAAAGTGGTCAACAAACAAACAAAACAATTGGACTTCTTTTTCTTTTTTTTTAATTTGCAATTACAATGGAGTGGCTTTAATATATATTTAAAAATAGGTCTATTAACATATTTACAAATATTCTAAACAACAGTTGCTGAAAAGTTCTCAATCCAACCAAGTGATTTTAAAATCTGATGTTTGGCTATTCAGTTAAATTTAGTGAAGTGGGTGGGCCCAAGAACATTTCAGCAGCTCTTCTATATCCATATACAAATGACTTGTAGTCTGATTTTAACCAAATTTGGTAACTATTTGGTTGATACATCGGTTGTCAGCACTGCTTTTTACATATTAAAATATTTTCCAAAGTAATTTTGAAGATTACACAGTTCTTAGCCCACTTAGGAAAATATCAGAAGCTGAGAAAACTATTTCACCTGAATTTAGAGAAACAAACATTTGTCAGTGTTGAAATTTTGGCTGGTGATGAGAAATGTCTTCATTACAAGAATCTAAAATTGTGTCCATGAAAGCCAGCATCTCAATTTATCATAACTGATTGCATATAATTTCTTTTTTCTTTAAAAAGAAAAAGTGGAGCTTACAAATATCTTTAGGGTTACATGCCATGTTTAGGTATCTGGTAGGCTAATGTTTACTTTGTGTACCAGAAGCCAATATCTTTCTCAAGAATTCATAGCAATTCATAGATTATAAAGAGGCAAACTTCGAACCTCGTGCCAAATTGAGGGTTATTTTCCTTTGACATCACTATGTTGACTCCCTCAGCAATTTTGTTTTAAAAAGCAATTATTAGAATTGTAATGAAACTTAAACATTTGAAAGTTATACATATTTATACATTTTCTTTGTTCTTGAGAATTGACAACAAAAATAAACACTATTATTGGAATGGTTGGCAAAACTTTGACTAATTGCCAATTGATTTAAACTTTATAAAATGCAAAATAATATGGATTTCCTTATAGTTGGTTCACATATTTTAATCATTTAGTAAATGTTTATAAATTTATGAACACAAAAAGTTTTTCATATTTATTTCTTTATAAATTGGCAAATGATAAATATAGCTATGCATTAGTTTTATTAGTTTTTAGAATGTTGTAAAACAATCTAATATTTTTGTTTTAAATTCTCAGGAGCAGAAAGAAGTATAAATTCCCTTTCATATACTTAGGTTATATTACTATGTTAATCATTGCTTTTTAAAACAAATATTGGCAAGGAGTGAAGAGAGTTAAAATAATAGCAGTATCAAAGGAAAAATCATCTTTTGACACTTTTTTTATGGTTGGTTGGTTGTTTTGTTTTATGGCATATCAACCTGCTGGTCATTTATTGCCAACTAAATTTTAGTTATTTATTGCTGGTAATACCTTTTACTTTCAACAATTTATTGTTGTTTTTATTTAAGTTTTGTGTCTAGTAATACTTTTTCCTTTTTGAGTATCAACATTCATTGGGATTTGTTTTTAAGGGAAGGGTCTCCAAATCCTACCCTTGTTATTTAACCCATAGCTGGAGGGGGCAGATTAATACCTTTCCCAAGGGTACCAGTGCTTAAGTGAATGCAGAGTATTAAACTGGAATTCGAACTCAGCTCACCGATTTCTCTTTCCGAGCCAATATCCACTGCACCACAACGCACATCTGTCACTAAACACTGGTATTCCCAAGCGGTCACCCATCTAAGTACTGACCTTTTTTTTTTATATGAGTATGAAGGTCTAAGTTTGTCATAAAGAAAACTAGTGTGCTGTGATTGCCAAAATTTTCCATATGCCCCTGTCATAATTCTTTCTCTCTCTCTCTCTCTCTCTTCTCAAAACTCCCTGTGCTCCTCTCTCTCAGACCTCAGACCTGTAGTCGTTTTGGCTTTGTCACAAATATTTGGTGGGGGGGGGGGGGTTATTAAGAATATGGTGAAAATGCCCTTTGTAAATTTGATAAAGTGTTAAAGGCTCTAAGAGAGAAAGATAAGAATAAAAGCATTCCATCTTCAAAGCTAAAGAAAAATCAAAAATCTACAGGAGAGTATATTGGTAGTTGTCTCAGCTACCAATATTGGTTGGATGATAAAGTTACTGCAACATCAATGATGCCAGAAAAGTTAGCATCATATCCTTAAAATGTCAGTAAAGAACAATGTTCCTCCCCCCCCCCCAATTGGCCAAGAGAAGAATTGATTTCTTAGAAAGAGGAAGGAAAAAAAAAAAGAGGAAACCTCTCACAAAAAAGACTAAATATCAGTTATTTGCTTTATAGAATTGATGCAAATGAAAAAAATTTTTTTCTTTAAATTGCAAGATTTATTTAAACTTTCCTTCATTCATAAAATTACAAGACATGCTGAATTAAATATTTATTTTTGATTACCAACTGAATAAAGATCTTCTCTAAATTCCAGTAACATTTTAACAATAAAATTTCCACATGGATTTTTAGGCACTTATGATTCATACTTAAAAGAAAACAAATTGACTAATACTTGTCTAATTGAGTTAAAACAGGTATCATCTTTTGAACAAACCTTATACAAAGTGACCTTGATTTTACCCTTATGTTTTAATGCTTTCTTTTTTTTTTTTTTCAACAAATTCTAAAATTTCTTAAGATTGTTCAACGCCCACTTTATTGAACTATCATTGATTTGTGTGCATGTCTGATTTTTTTCTTTAAAATAAAATCTGCAGAACAGAAAGGCTTAGCATATATTCAGCCAATCCCATGGCTTAATAGACATTAAATGGTTGAACTCTTTTCTGAAATTGCTGTTGTTTCAAGAAAATAATACCATTACTTAACCTTTAAACAAAAATTATTTTACCAGACTACCCTTGGGTCTGTAGTGCATCTGACTGGTCTTAATGTATCTGTGTATTTGATTTTTTTTTCTTGTTTATAGTTAGTGTAGTTGATTCATTTAGAATAGTTGTGGAGTAATTGGTCATGATGCTTAACAAATGGAATTGACCAAGTTTTCAATAAGCAATAAGAAAAGGAAGAAAACAAACAGGGCAAAATAATATTAAACAAGTAAGAAATGCAAAACAAAATTAAGTAAAACAACAGCGATAATTCAAAGAAGTTTACAGAATAAGAATGGTGTTCATGTGCAAAAGGGATACAGTCAGGTGGTTATAGTGTTCTGATTTTAAGACACAAAAAAGAAAAATGGATTGTGAGAAATAGTTCATTTTTATTGGTTATAAAGAAATCTCAGTATGTGTCTGTAGGATTTGTCTATAAAAAATGGGAATACCTAATGTTTGTGTTTCATTTATTTCTATAAAATTATGAGATATATATATATATATATATATATAAAGGTATGATAGATAAATTGGCGTCATTATTTTTAATTTTGCTCATTGCTGGTTTTTAATTTTGTCGACTACACATCATAGTAGGGTTAATTTGAGAAAAAGAGCACCATGACACAATTCACTTGCCAGAAATTTGGAAACGGCATGCTGTACTGATTGACATTCACATCAGAAGCTCTAATATGAACGTTTTAGAGTGTTTGGGTGCCAATCTGGGAACAGTGTAGAGGATTTGGAAAAAATCTTATGGTAATTACAAAGGTATGGAAGCTTAGAAAACTCACTCTAATCATTCTGATAAAAGAACTCCCAAATTTGTTAGTGAGGGCCTAAATCTCAACACAATGGCCTACATAAAGCACCTTGAGGAGGTAGTGCTGCCCTGGCTCAAGAGGGTGGATGTTGGAAGACCCTATGTCTGGCAACAAGACTCTGTACTGTGCTACACAAGCAGGAGAATCCAGTCATGGCTGTTAGACAATTTCCGCAATCGCATCATCCCTTACATCTGGCCACTCTCCAGACTGCAACCCCTTTAATTATTATGTGTGTGAAGCAGTCGAACGAGAGATCAGCAAAAGTCCTTGTGAATACCAAAGATGAACCGAAGTCAATGATTATGGTAGCATTCACCAACTTAAATAATGAGACCATCCAGAAGAGTTACAGGAGATTCCAAAGTTGTCTGGAGGCTGTGGTTGAAGTCAATGGTGATTTTATTGAATAAATTTACTCTTTAGTATTTCTAAATATTTTTGTGCAACTCTGGTAATATATTTACCAAAAATGTTAAGACGAGATGTCTGTGTTAATTTCATTTTTGTGTAATTTGGACGACAATTTATCCATCGCACATTGTATATGATAATTTCTCACATGGACATAAGATTGTGCTGCAAATTTGTAGCCTTGTGCCAAACTAATCTTAATCTGGCACAAGTGTGGGTATACTCAAGGAAATCTAAACACACTATTATTTACAAGAATACGAGTATCTGCTGTGTGAACTTGCAAATTAAAACTGTTAAAACAATGCACTGGATGGACTGAAGTGATCTTATGTTACATTCTGCTTGCTTGCATATACAGCTATTATGTCTTTCTACTTAGGATCAAAGTGTAGTATCTATCCAATACACAGCCCAGAGAACAGAGGACATTAAAAATTGCTAAAAACAAGAACAAGTAAAAATGTTGAAATAATCATTGAATTTTGTTGTGATGAAAAAAAGAAAAATGTAATATATCAAAGAATACAGAAAAGTAGAAAATTGAGTTTCTCTATACAAGTTTTCATTGAATGATAAGTAGTAAAATGAAAAAAATCACAAAACTAGGCTAAGAGAAAAATAAAGACTAAAAATATCAGAATGAATTAAAGAAACATGATACAGTAAAAAAAATCAATAATTGCTGTTACAATGTTAATGGGAAAAAAAAAAATGTCAAGTATAGTAAAACTTTTTCCACTTGACAAAATCTTATTTCAAAAAATTTTAAAATTTGTTTTTGTTAGCTTCTTAATGCTTTATCATTTTACTTACCAAGTTACCTCCCTTTTTAACTTCCTTTTCTGTTTTTATATCACTGATTTTATTGGTAATTTTATTGATGCAAGTTTTATCTACTTTCAGACAATGGCCTTCTCCAGCAGCAAAGTAACAGAAGACAGTAGTTAGTCTGTTCAATTGACAGAGCCTACAGAAGACAACAGGTCAGTATAAAATGCAATCATATAAATTCTAGTACATGTGTTCAAGAGACAATCAAGGTAGGGGTTTCTGTTAAAATGTCTGTAATGAATGATGTGTGATGTGAGTGAAAAGAAGGTGATAGGAAGTGAAGATTATCATGAGGACAAGTAATGAGTAACCTAGGAGTTAAAAAAAGATTTTAGTTTTTTTTTCATCTTTGTTTTTTCTTTATTATTTTAATGTTCACAAGGGCCCAAAAGCCACTCAAGGTAGAGGGTAACACTTAAAATGTCTATGATGAATGAGGTGTGGTAGGAAGTGAAGATGATTATAAGGAGGACAAGTAATGAGTAACCCAGGAATTGAAAAGGTTAAGATTTTAGTTTATTGTTTTAATGTTCACAAGGCCCAAAAGCCACTCAAGATAGTACAGAGTAAAAGGTACAGTTTATGTGAGGAAGATAGCTGTTAACCGAAGACTTGACCAAGTTAAGGTTGTTGTGATTGGGGAAGTATCTTCTTGGAAGTTAGTTCCACAAAGCATCAGTACATGGGAAGAAGTTAATCTCTACAATGAACTACGAAGGGAATAGGAGTGGTTTGCTACAAGGTGTGTGGCATGGCAGCCGTAGCCATAAAGTGGTAGAACTAAATGTAATTTTTCTGAACACTTTCCATGGAACCAGCAATAGAGCAGTAAGATGTATGCGACATATCATCTGTGTGAAAGTGTTCAGTGGGGGGTATATTTCACAAAGCAGCAATTTTTATGAAAATTCTACCAGTAGAACTCATTCCTTACATTTGGAATATGAAGGAAATGAGGGTGATTCAACTCTGTGGAAATAGCATGGCATGTCTTAGTATTGTCTTGCTCAGGGTGAAAATGATTTTTAAAAAAAAGGCATAACTTATAATTTAATATTTTTATTACAATTCAAATTTCTTAGGTATTGTTAAATAGTGTGTAACAAAAACAGATATAATTATGTAAGAATGCAAGTATCCAAGATAGATGTGAATGAGTTAAAACTTGTAAAACAAAAAAAAAATCATTAAAAGCAATAGACAAGAAAAATTTGATTCTGTGTGCATTTTATAGAACAAGAGCCTAATTGTAGTGGCTGCATCTTTGCCAATATGGAAGTCTACAGGTTATTGGCTGTTCTGCTGAGATTGAATTTCGGTGCTTTCACTTTCAGAAGGTCAATTGTAAGAATGGGTAATTTTAATGCATCTTCCTGCCTTGGCCAACATTGTGATTAGATTTAGAAACAAAAGCTTTTCAACCAAATCAAAACAATGAATTTAGCAATCAGTAAAACAGACTGCTTCATTAATCACTATCTTTCTAAACACACACGTGCACACACACACACATATGCCATACTGCCACTTTTTGAGTAGGCACCTTACATACCACCTATGTAACAACAGTGTAATATAAATAACATTTATTAATCTATCCAAAATATCTATCGCTTTCTATGTCACGTGATGTAAACATCTCGCGACAGATGCTCCTCATGACGGACGCTTCTAGTTTAAATTTTAAAATCATTTGTTTCTGATGAAAGGCCGAGGCCAGTCTGAAATATCATATATATATATATATATATATATATATATATATATAATAGAAATAAATACTCTCAAAAAAATACATTTTTAAACTTACAACTTTTTAGTAGTTTTTCCTATTTATTAATCTCTAATATACAAGAACCTTTAAGAAAAGGTTTGGTGCAGAATACAAAAATACTTTTTAAATCACAATATCAAAAGCATTGAGTTTCCAAAAGAGTTCCACAAGTCAGAAGTAAAAAGAAACCTGTTAGCATAAAATTTATGGTCGCATCTAGCCATTTCAACTGTAATACTAATTAATGCAGTTTAAGTACCATAAAGGAAAGTTCATCAAAAAAATTACCACAAAAGTATTTAGAGAAAAGGTGTAGGAAGGTAGGCTACATTATGGTGGTGAGAAAGTGACTGAAGTTGAGATGCCAAGTCAGTACCAATAATATTGCAGATTCTTCTTTGTATTTTACCAAGAATCTCTAAATATATATCACCAGAACATATGTGATAGCAGTATTCTAAGCATAAACAAATGATAGACCTGTAAATATGTAAGATAGATTCTGGTGAGAAAAAAAATGTTTAGCATGATAAATTAAACCAACTTTCCTAGCAGAAAACCTAGCAAATGTCACATGTCAGTAGAAAACATTAACCCAAGAAGGTGCAATGAGTTAGCAGACTAGCATCAGCCATGATGATTAATAAAGTCATTATTTGGGTACCAATTTTTTAATTATATAAGGTTGGTTAAAAACTGATGTAAGTTCTTTAAATATTTTATTTTTTACACATTTTGAGCCATTTTCCAGATATTGGTAAAAGTTTAAATATAAATTGTTCAATGTCCGAGTACTTTTGAAAGGGGGATAAACAGCTAACTATGATGAATTGATATTTTTGTGGGGAGGACGTAGGAATCAACTCTGCATGACAACTCCCCATTTTACAACTTGAGTGATCTTCAGACCATGTTGCCACTTCTTTTAAAGGTGTTCTATCATATAATGTGAGAAGGAAAAAGAGGTAATTTCTACTGCTTTTGCTTAGGATTAATGATTTCTCTTCATATGTTTGTTTTCTTTTTTTATATATTTCCTTCAGCCCATGAATTTTGGCATTTGAAATAAAGTTTTATATTGAGATTTTATTTAGTCTTTTGAGTCATAATACAGTTGTAGATAGTGTAGTAGGAATTTGTTTTTGTGTTTGCATTGGGAAATTAACTTTGATCTTTTGAGTTTACCTTGTTATGGAGTTGCCTTCTTTTTCACATATTACTATAACCTGCTTTGTGTATTTCAAAATGGAAATAAAAATGGAAAATTATTACATTGGATGTAAACATTTGGTCTTAGCTGTATATTTTGTTTTACTGGTACCTTTTTATTTGTCAAATTTATTGTTGTGTATAATTTGGATTCTTTATAGTTAGCCTCACCATATTTTTGTGTATAACTTGCATTCTTTATAGCTAGCCTCACTATATTTTTGTGTATAACTTGCATTCTTTATAGCTAGCCTCACCATATTTTTGTGTATAACTTGTATTCTTTATAGTTACCTCACTATATTTTTGTGTATAACTTGCATTCTTTATAGTTAGCCTCACCATATTTTTGTGTATAACTTGTATTCTTTATAGTTAGCCTCACCATATTTTTGTGTATAACTTGTATTCTTTATAGTTACCTCACTATATTTTTGTGTATAACTTGCATTCTTTATAGTTAGCCTCACCATATTTTTGTGTATAACTTGTATTCTTTATAGTTAGCCTCACTATATTTTTGTGTATAACTTGTATTCTTTATAGTTACCTCACTATATTTTTGTGTATAACTTGCATTCTTTATAGTTAGCCTCACCATATTTTTGTGTATAACTTGTATTCTTTATAGTTAGCCTCACCATATTTTTGTGTATAACTTGTATTCTTTATAGTTAGCCTCACTATATTTTTGTGAATAACTTGCATTCTTTATAGTTAGCCTCACCATATTTTTGTGTATAACTTGTATTCTTTATAGTTAGCCTCACTATATTTTTGTGTATAACTTGCATTCTTTATAGTTAGTCTCACTATATTTTTGTGTATAACTTGTATTCTTTATAATTAGCCTCACTATATTTTTGTGTATAACTTGCATTCTTTATAGTTAGCCTCACCATATTTTTGTGTATAACTTGCATTCTTTATAGTTAGCCTCACCATATTTTTGTGTATAACTTGCATTCTTTATAGTTAGCCTCACCATATTTTTGTGTATAACTTGTATTCTTTATAGTTACCTCACTATATTTTTGTGTATAACTTGCATTCTTTATAGTTAGCCTCACCATATTTTTGTGTATAACTTGTATTCTTTATAGTTAGCCTCACTATATTTTTGTGTATAACTTGCATTCTTTATAGTTAGCCTCACCATATTTTTGTGTATAACTTGCATTCTTTATAGTTAGCCTCACCATATTTTAGTGTATAACTTGTATTCTTTATAGTTAGCCTCACTATATTTTTGTGTATAACTTGCATTCTTTATAGTTAGCCTCACCATATTTTTGTGTATAACTTGCATTCTTTATAGTTAGCCTCACCATATTTTTGTGTATAACTTGCATTCTTTATCGTTAGCTGTTTATCCCCACCTTGTGCCCTGTGTTGTTGTTTTATTTTTTTATATCTATAGAAACAAAAAATAGGTAAATAATATCTGTAAAGAAAAAGCAAACAATTTTCATTATTTCTTTTTTTCCTGCTGTTCAAAACAAGCTGATCAACTTCAATATCCTCCCTATATTCTTGTTTTTTGGGTTCAGGTGTCTTTCCTCTATCACTATCTTCTTTTCATTCAAAGTCGCTATTTCATTTGATAAGGTAACAGTTTCCAGCATTTTGTTTTTATAAACAAGATTGTTTATCAGTATAAATTCAAATATATTTGAATTTATATTAATTAAAAATTTTTGGTCATAAAATTATTTTCCTTACCTTTCGTTTAGCTCAATTGTGTATCCTATAATAAAAGAAAAAATCCCTTTTAGGTTTTTTTTTTTCAAGTTCTACAATGGTTTATGGTCACATCATGTTGAAACATTGGTTCCCATACAATCACCAAAGTTAAGCAATGTCAAGGCTGATCAGCACTTAGATGGGTGAATGCATGGGAATACCAGGTGCTGTAAAATTGGATGTGTGGGTAGTGAAATTGAAATATTTTATGAAATCTCCCCACACCCTTCCCAGATATTCAAATGAAATCCAAGATTGAGTGATTTTGTTTTTTATGGCTTATCAACCTTTTGCAGGTTATTTAAAGTCAGAAAATATTTTTAGATTCTAAAAAAAAGTTTTCTTTATATTGGGATAATGATTTAGGGATACAAGTTCTACTAATTAGACCATAGCTGGGGAGAAGAGATGGTTTCATGCCTTTCCTAAGGGTATTTGCATATAAGTGAATATAATTGTTGTAACCTAAAATCTTACTGAATGAGTAATAACCCAAACAGAGGTTGGAAATAAATAATAATATTTATAATATCATCAAATACAAGACTCGAAAACTGCAGGAAGTGAATAACCACTGCTAGTAGAGAACTGCTAGACAGTAAGAAAACACCACCCTCTCAATAGAGTCCAACGTATTATATAAGGATTGGGAAATACCCATTAAGGTCCATAGGTACATACATAGCAATAAAAAAACACAACTGGAATTGAAACTTAGCTCTGATTTCCAATTCTAAGGCATTGTTCATTACAACACATGCAAATTCAAGTTTACAGCACCTGGTTTTCTCAAGCAGTCACCCATTTAGGTACTAACCTGGCTTAATGTTGCTTAACTTTCGTAATTGTATGAGAACTGGTGTCACAATGTGAGCCAAGAGTTCATACTGATAATGATTTTCATATAAACAAAGTATTCAGTAAATTTTCTTGCTCTAACTCGAGCATTCATTCGGATATTTTATAGGAACTAACTTCTAGTCACACATGTAGGTTTTCAGCTACTTATGTTAATTTTTTTACAATTCTTTTTATCTCTTCTTCGCTAATATACTTTACACTATAGAGAGTCAAGATAGATAAGCATTAGGCTGAATAGGCATAAGCCAAGAGGAAAATTTAGTATCGGTTAAATGTACGAAAATGGTTTGACTCTATATGTAAGTATTTTGGATGATATTACAGCACTTTTGTACATATTTTTTTTCCTTTTTTTGATGCACAACTTAATTACATCATGCTGACCTATAAGTGAACCCTCACTAACAATACTGATATTGCAAATCTACTGAAAGCTTACCAAAGACAAAATATTTATTAGAATAATGGCAATAAATTTGTCCTTTTAATGTCTTACTTTCCTTATTTTTTCAATTATTTTAAATTAGATCACATCATTAGCAACTGTTGTACTTTCACTTCTCTATGTCAGTACTCCCATATTAATGTGTGGGGAAAATTGTGAAAATGGCTTACCTCGAAAATGCCTACGAGTCTGTGTGTCATGTAGAATCCAGTTACTCTGTGATAAAAAGAACCAAAAATGGCAGCGCCCATGTTTTATGCCAGGCAGTCTTGAACAGTTAATGCGAAATCTTGTTGTCTCGTCATTCACATGCAAATTATGGTTGGTCTTCGGCTGTATAAAGCCAGCCATATTTTGAGAATGGCAGATGATTTTTTGCTTCTTGCTGACTGTGTTTGCGTTGTTAGAAGAAGATGAAGAAAGAGAGGAAGACGACGAAGAAGAAGATGACAAAAGAGACGACTCTTGCCTGTTTATTTCATCCATTTCTTTTTGAACTTTCATTTCTCTGTACATAATGAATACTTCTACTCTAGTATTAGCAAACTGCTTCTCACAGTACTAGTGAACTCTTACTTTAGAACCTGCATAACACCAATAAAGATTCAAAGGAAATAAATTCATAATAAATTATTAAACTTTTTATTACTGTTAGTTACAATAAAAACTACTGTTCTGCTTAATTTCTGAAGTTAAGGAAATTTTTTCATACAATGGATTATACTAGACTAGCAGTATAGCCCGGCGTTGCTCGGGTGTAATGAAAGCTTTAAAACTAATCCATGGTCCTGGAGCTCAGACTCTTTGGACGTTGGCATGAAAGACTAAAAAAGCAATAATGTTTCCAGTTAAAGCGAAACCATAGACTGAAAGAAAAATGAATGGATGTAAGTCAAAGTTTGATTTCCTGGTATCGATATCAAATTTTCTGCACTATTGTAAGAACTGCAACCTTGAAACTTCTGAATATCGTTTCTTATGTCTTTGTCTATGAGTGTATCAAATTTGATTAAAATCAGACCACTCCTCCTATAGCCCGATATTTTTTTTCTCAATTTTCGATATTTATCGGGGGTACCTCGACACAAAGCCTAGCTAAGAACACTCGCAGACGCTTATAGTACAACTGTGTAAATTTTCAAGAAAATCGGTTCAGCCGTTTCAGAGTCTATAGGTAATGGATACACACACACACAGACAAAGTTTAATTTATAAATAAGTTTAGATTAGGAGAAATACATCAACAGTTGACTTTGGGTAGAATAATAGATGAAGGATAATAGAATGAGTTGAATAATAGATTAAGCTCAGTCTGGCAACAGTTGACTATCAATCAGTTAAGTGCCATACGTGATACACGCTTGGGCGATCATGTCTCGAAAGAGACATGACTGACTGGGCAGAAGATTATTCCACAGTAGGTTGCCATTGCTTTCTGCGGTAGACTGGTTGCCTGCCAAGGCTATAGAACCCAATCTGTCCTGTTATTTAACCCATAACTGGAAGGAAGAGACGGATTAATACCTTTCCGAAGGGTATTTGTATGTAAGTGAATGCAATGAATTCAACTGGAATTTGAACTCGGCTCCCCAATTTCTCGTTTCGAGCCGATATCCACTGCACCACAACGCACATCCTCAGTTGACTATAGGTAGAGTAATATTAGGTTGTTACAAAAATAATGGCTGCTTGAAGTGTTATTTTTTGAAGAGCCATTTTAACATAGTATTCGGTATATATTAGGTGAATTTTGGCTTACATAATAATAAATATGTGCTCTTCAATAATTTTTAACTTACTTTCAGACCGAAATATTCTTGAAGCATAGAAGCCCTTAATTATGAACATGACAAAACACTATCTTTGTTTACTTTTCTTACATGAGTTTAAACTTGGGCACAGTACCTCCCAAACTTCTGCCAATATCAAAAGAGCAAGGGCAGATAGGTCCACAAGTGATTGAACAGTATGAAGATGGCTCCAGAAATTCCATACTGGTGATCAGGGCCTTGGAGATGAAGAAGGTAAAAGATGAGCATGCAGTTTTCATAACAAACAATTTCAAGCAGTTATTGAGCAAAACTTATGTCAAAGTGTAAGAAAAATGTCTCAGACACTTAATGTCAGTACTGCAACAGTTTCATGCCATTTTCAGAGTGTTGGCAAGATGAAAAAAATTCAATAAATGGGTTCCTCATGATTTCAATGAAAATCAAAAACTTAGGCATTTTGAAGTGTGTTCAGTGCTCTTTTTTGACTGAATAGTCACTTGCGATGAAAAGTAGATTCTTTATGATAACCATAAACAATCAGGCCAATGGCTTGATTGTGATGAGTCCCCTAAACATTTCCCAAAGTCAAAGTTGCATCAGCAAAAGATTATGGTGACTGTCTGGTGGTCTGTAATTAGTGTCATCCACTGCAGCTTTCTAGAAGCCAATCAGAGCATTAATGCGATCAACTTGTTGAAATGCATGCATGTCTGCAAAAATGAGACCTGCATTGGGGAATCAATGTGGTCCATTTCTGCTCCAATATAATGTGCGGCCACGTGTTGCAAGAATGACGTTTACAAAAATTGACAAACTTGGGATATGAGAGATTACCACATCCTCCATATTCTTCTGCTCTTTCACCCACTGATTACTATTTTTTAAGCACTTAAGCACATTTTTGAATGATAAAACTTTTAGGTTCAAACCAAAGGTGGAATCAGCTTTCAAAGATTTTGGTATATCACAGCCAATAACTTTTTATCAATGAGGAAATAATAATGTCTTTGATCAATAGCAGAGGTGCATAGATGCTCAAGTCTCATATTTTGACTAATTTCAGCATTTCTACAGTTAATTTTTCAAGAATAAAATGTTTCTGAACTCAGCCATTATTTTTGTAACAACCTAATAGATTGAGTCTGGCAGCAGTTGACTATGGATAGATAATAACAGATTGAGAAGCAATTAAACCAGATATTAGAGAAATAAGAGAAAACATTAAAGGCCATTTATAACAAAAAGAGGGATGACAAAATATAATACTGTAAATTAGTGATACTGTAATATAATGATTAAAAACTGGTTTACTAGACTGGCCCTCTCTCATCAGAGCAAGAATTGAGGACAAAAACAATGTTCATAGCAACAAAAAAATATAGAACCCCAAACCACAAATATAACCTTAATGGCTAATTACCTGTAAGCCCACCAACCTCTTCTCTTTATAGAGAGAGGCATGGTAGAACTTAATATATCAGTCAGTCAGTTAAGGGCCATATGTGATACACACTTGGGTAATCATGTCTCTTTCAATCCATGACTGAGTAGGCAAGATTTTCCTGCAGGTTGCCATTTTCTTCTGTGGTAGACTGGTTGCTAACTAAGGCTATAGAACCCAATCTGCCTTACTATTTAACCCATAGTTGGAGGGAAAAGAGATGGATTAATACTTTTTCCAAAGGATAATTGTGCTTTTTTTTTATAATTGTGTCGCCCCAAGCAAGGCATTTTACTGCCACTGTTGTGTAGGGGGTTACATAGCAGGGATGTCATGAGGAGTGAGAGGTTGCAGGGGGTGTCAGGAAGAGAGTAGGAGAGGGAAGAGCGTACTGATGAGAGTGGGGTGGATGTAGAAAAGCATGAGAGAGAGGATGTAAGTTAGTGAGATAGGAGATGACTATTGACTTTACATTTAAATTCTTGGAGATTGTAACTGTCAGGAAAGCAAGTATGCGGAAGAGAATTCCACAGGCGGGAAGTGCAAGAAAAGAAGCTGCTGGAGTAAGTGAATGCAACAAATTCAACTGGAATTTGAACTCCACTCTCTGATTTCTCATTCGAAGCTGATATCCATTACGCCACAACGCACATCCACTTAATATATGCTGACTTTAGAAATTATAAGTTATAAGTGATAATCGGTACTTATTCAGCACTGAAAACGTCTTGTCTGTAAGACTGAGCCTGATGCTTGTTTTTAATCAAATGGATGTGCGTTGTGGCGCAGTGGATATCGGCTCGGAATGAGAAATCGGGGAACCGAGTTCGAAATCCAGTTGAATTCCTCGCATTCACTTACGCGCAAATACCCTTGGGAAAGGTATTAATCCGTCTATTCCTTCCAGTTATGGGTTAAATAACAGGACAGATTGGGTTCTATAGCCTTGGTCGGCAACCAGTCTACCGCAGAAAGCAATGGCAACCTACTGCGGGATAATGTTCTGCCCAGTCAGTCATGTCTCTTTGGAGACATGATCGCCCAAAGCGTGTATCGCGCATGGTAATTAACTGACTGACTGTCTAGTTATTGCTGAACCTGATACATTAACACACTTCTGTGTATTGTCCACTTTTTCCTTGTGAATATTGGCTGATCCGTGCCTCAAACCTTTAAAATGGATATGTTAAAACAAGATTGAAAAATAGGAAAAAAGTGATAAAGAGGTAATATCAAAATATACATGTGCAAAAAAAGTAGCTAAACTGGTTGAGAGGGAGAATAATAGAATGGATAGAATAACAGAATGAGTATAATAATGGATTGATGATAATAGAATTGGTAGAATAGATTGAGAAAAGTCTGGTTACAGTTGACAAGTAGCATAATTGAGTTAAATCTGCCAGCAGTTGATCATGGGTTGGAATACATTACAAGAAAAAAATTTGCTATTAACTCATTAATTACAGGGGAAGAGAATTTCGGTCATTGCAGTTTTATAACGCAACAGCAAATAATGGAAATTTCCATTTTATTGTGGTTGATGGAAATTCAATTCTTTGAGTTAAGGGCATCAAGTAGACAATCTTTTCTCCAGTCAGTCAGTGTTTGACTGAAGATTGATTGGATAATGAACAAATTCACAAAGTACCTTACAAGCCAATCGGTTGCTCATTAGAAGCAAAGACATTTTACTTTTATTTGAACTTTGGTTGTCGAAATATACTGCTACCTTATGGCTATTATATTATATAGCTATATAAAATTTAATTTTGACATTTTAACTTATTAGAAATTTTTCTTGCATTCAGACTATTTTGTTCTTTCTTTCTCGATACATGTCTGCCATCCCCCTACCCAATTGAAAAACAACCCTCCTTGCCAGTTAGTCATATATAGGGTCAGTCAGTTAAGTGCTATATATGATACACGCTTTGGGTGATCATGTCTTGAAAGAGACAAGACTGACTGGGCAGATGATTATCTTGCTGTATGCTTCAATATTGGATGTATTGAATTTTTCAGTTAATTCTAATTGTTTCAGAAACTATAGATGCATCCAAGGATATTTTAGTCAGTTGTAACTGTAAATTTTGTATTTGTATGAAGCATCAGACATACCCTCAATTAATCTCACTTATATCAATTCATCTTAGTGATTTCTCCAATGCCGAGTTTTTCAAATTCCCAGAATCTGGAAGACTCTTATATCTCATGTCAGTCAGTTAAGTGCCATACGGGATACATGCTTTGGGCGATCATGTCTCGAAAGAGACATGACTGACTGGACAGAAGATTATCCCACAGTAGATTGCCATTGCTTTCTGCAGTAGACTGGTTGCCAGCCAAGGCTATAGAACCTAATCTTTCCTATTATTTGACCCATAACTCTTTCCCAAGAGTATTTGTGTGTAAGTGAATGCAAGGAATTCAACTGGAATTCAAACTTGGCACCCTGATTTGTCGTTCTGAATCGATATCCACTGCACCACAACGCATATCCTAGGGCATATATAGGGTAGTCGGCATTAACTTAAATTCACTTTTCTAGATTTGGTTTTGGCCAAAAAGGTGAATCTCGGTCGAAATGTTCAGCATTTTTACTTTACTGGCCATTCCAACTATGGGCTGTGAATTTTTTTTTCTCTCCTCTTTTCTAAAATCCTACCATTTCGCTCGTTTCTGGTCTGAACTGGTGTTAGATTTCATTTTTGCTCAAATTCTTTAAAAGTAAGTCATTTTCATGTGTTTTTAATTTTATTTTTCATTTATTTTTTTCTTAAATCTGCTTTCATGTCTTTGTTATCTATAACAGAATATTTGCTGTCACATGGAGATTTTTTTTAACTTGTTAGAAATTGCTCTTGCATTCCGACTTTTATTAAGTTAAAACCTAGTAAATCTATTTTCTTTTTCTTTTTTTTTTTCCAATTGGAGTAAACAAACTCTACTATCGCCCGGTTCACACTCCTCCCACTTCTATTCCCTTGTTTCCTGTTTAGGAAGTGGTTCTTAGCTCTCTACCTCTTCTCAGACCACAGTATTGGTGCTCCCGCAATTTTTCTGTGATGTGCGTGGTCGGTGGCAACATCTCTTCATTGTGAGGGTACTAAGTTGGCAGTTTTCTGGTTGCTGCTTCCAACTGGTAGTTAAGGACCCAAACTTTTGTGTAATGTCAAGAGTGGCCACTCTGATCAGCAGTTACATAATATTGGGGTTCTTGCAGTGCCATGTCGCGCATGGATAGGTGTCCCTGCATGCGCTTCTGGTTTGCAACCCTGAGACCACACTTTACTGCAGTCCATGTCAGCTTCCTTCCAGTGCATGTCACAGTCAATGACCATCTGCCATCTCTACTCGGTGTCTCTCCTTACCAACAACAAACATGAACAACTGCATCTCAATGAATAAAACTAAACCAGACAAACTAAAACCACCTAAACTTCTCAAGATTTCCTTTACGAACATCCGTGTTTTGTAGTGTGGAATCTTTCCTCCACGAAAAGTCCCCTGACATCCTTGTGCTCTGTGAGACTAATCTTAACCCCTTCTCTGACTTCTCAATTCCTGGTTACTTTCTCCTTTTAAGGAATGACTCCACTGTCCATATACAAGGTCTGGGGATTTATGTCAATGAACACCTCCCTCTAGAATCCCCTGACTACCCATATGTGTCTTCGTCTTTCACTTATGAAATCAGTTAGCTACCTTTTTTTTTTTTTGTATCATTCCTCTTCCTCTCCCAACTGCTCCCTCCTAGACAGTCTTTGACAATATAGACAGTTACTTCCTCCTACCCATTTACTAACATATTTGTGTTCGCAGATCTTAATGCCCACCATGCCAAGTGGCTAGAAAACTCTGTCACTGATTCTGCTAGCATTTATGCCATAAACTTTGCTATTTCTCAATCTCTTATGCAAGTGGTGAATTTCCCTACACACTTCCCCAGCACCCCTACAGGACACGCTTCTCTGCTAGATCTCTGCTTCATCTCTGTCCCTGACTCCTGCTAAGCCTCGCCACTTTACCCTCTTGGTAAATCCGATTATGCTGTCATTTCTATTAATATCTCTCTTCACTCCCACTCCCACCAGGAGCCTCCTACCAACAGAATTTCTTACTGCTAGCAAAGAGCAGGCTGGGATTCATTCCATGATTTTTCTATGTGACGTTACTTGGGAAAAAGTGTTTAGCCTTCCTATTGAGAATTGTGCCTCTGAGGTCACCTCCTAGATGAAAGCTATCACTGATACTTTCATACTGGTCAGAAAGTTTCATTCCAAACCTGGTTCTCTCTTGCCTGCTTGGCAACCATTGTCCACTGAAACCACTTTTTCCGGCACTATCAGTCACACATCTAACCATAATAGGCACCTATTTGCTTCTGTTCATAATGAGTGTAAGAGGATCTTGAATGATGCAAATCTGTTTGTTGAGAGAATGAGGCAGCGTATAGCTATGCACAAGTTCGGCTCCAAAGACTATTGGTGGCTCTGTAAGTGTGTGCTGAATAATAGCAAATCCTCCATCCCTCCCTTAATCAATAAATTTGAGGTCCTCCTGGCATCTGTGAACAAGGCCGAGTGCTTTCTTTGCAGATTCTCCTCTAACTCTACATTTGACTTGTTTGGAGTATCTGCACCCAACTTCCCTCTTAGAACTGAGGGTCAACAGAGATATTTACATAACCCTCTCTTTGATATCTAAGATAATTTCAAAACTTGACCCCCCCCATGAGGTGAGCAGAGGTGACAACATCCTGGTCATTGTCTTGAAGAAATGTACCCCTGAATTTTCTTCTGTCCTCTCTAAACTATAATTACTGCCTCTCTGCTTTCTGTTTTCCTATCTGTTAGAAGTCCTCTTCTGTGGTTCCTGTATTTTAAAACTCAGAAACCCTTGGATCCTTTTAATTATTGCCCTGTCAGCCTCTCACCAATTTTTGGCATAGAGTTCAAGGCTATTATCAATGCTGAAATAGTTCAACATCTCACTGCCCATAAACTATTCTTGGACACAATATGGCTTCCACTTTGCCAGGTCTACTGCCGATATGCTAACAGCCATCAACGAGTACATATACCAGGCCCTTGATAAGACTGGCAAAGCTCATGCTGTTGCCCTAGATTTCTCCAAAGCATTTGATAGTCTGGCATGCTGGCTTTCTGCACAAGCTACAGTGCTACGGTATCATTGAAAGCTTGCTTGTTTTGATACAATCTTTCCTATCAAATTGCATAATAAAGGTCGTCTTAAACAGGCATGCCTCTACATCCTATCACATGAACACGGATGTCCCCCAGGGCTCTATCCTAGGCTCGACACTCTTTTTGATCTTCATAAATGATCTCCTTGATGTGATCAAATTCCAAGGAGGCATCTATGCAGATGACACCACCATTTACTCTCACATCAGTAAGAAATCTGGCAAGGTGAACAAAGATAACCTCGCTGCTGATCTTGAGAAGGACTTCCACTCTGTGGGAGACTGGGGTAAAAAATGGCTTATAAATTTTTATGCTTCTAAAACAATGCTACTATCTGTCAACCACCAAAGGCAGTCCCTCCTAACATCCATTAGCATGAACCAAACAAGTCTCCCTGAAAGCAATACACTGCACCTTCTCTGCCTCACCCTCTCTTCTGACTGCAAGTGGAACCATTACATTGAATCAATAACTAAATCCATTACTAGGAAGGTTGGGTCACTGTGTCAGATTAGGAAGTTTTTCCTACCTAAGTCCATCTTGCACTTATACAAATCAACCATCTGCCTGTGCATTGAATACTGTTGCCATATCTGGTAGGACACCTCTGCTATTCATCTCAGGGTTCTCGACAGGCTCCAAAGGAGAATCTGTAATGTGATTGGTTCCGACCTGGCAGCTCGACTCGAGCCACTTTCTCATCGATGGGACATGGCTTCTCTCTGTCTCTTCTACAAATATTTTCATGGCTTCTACTTCAACAAGAATTTACTCGAGCAACCAGGGTTCTACCCTTTTAAAGTTAAATCAACCAAATGCAGCCACCATTTCTATTCCATCAGCTTCTTTTCTCGCACTTCCCACCTGTGGAACTCCTTTCTGTATACTTGCTTCCCTGATAGCTACAATCTCCAAGAATTTAAATGCAATGTCAATTACCATCTCTTATCCACTTGATTCCAGTCCTTTTCTTGTTCTTTCCCCATCACCTCATATATCTTGTTCTTTTCCTTTTCTCATTCTACCCTTACAACTGTCTTCACACCAGTATTCCCATCCATCTCTTGCCCTTTTTCTAACACTCCCTGTAACTGGTTCATTTTTCTCTTTACTCTCCTCCTACTTAAACTTTCACTCTTCTCTTATGTAGCCCTTGGCACACCAGTGGCAGTACGGCCTTGCTTGGGATGAAATGATTTTAAAAAAAGTCTATTTCTTCCCAGTATTCAAGATTTTGTTAGATTATTATTATTATTTTGAATAGACGCAGGTCAGCTTATAAATTTAATGTCTTCTGAAAACTTTTATTGGCAAAATGGGCAATGTGAAAGAGCACTTTCTTAAAAGAACTCACTCTGTTTTTTAAAGTGTCTTGCTTATGCATTGTACCATTTTTATGTCTTCATTGCGCTGAATAAAGATAACACAGTAAAAAAATATAAAGTCGCTTGAAATTAAAGTAGTCTTGCAGAAATCTGTAGTCATATCGCCCGTTTCACACTCCACCCACTTCTATTGAACAGGTGAAGAGGCTCATCCCTTGTTTCCTATTTAGGATATGGTTTCTGGTTTTCTCTTTTCCAATCTTCTCACTTTTTTTTTTCAATTGGAGTAGATAGATTAAACTATCGCCTGGTTCACACTCCACCCACGTCTATTGAACAGGTGAAGAGGCTCATCCCTTGTTTCCTGTTTAGGATGTGGTTTCCGGTTTTCTCTTTTTCAATCTTCTCACTTTTTTTTTTCAATTGGAGTAGATAGATTAAACTATCATCCGGTTCACACTCCACCCACGTCTATTGAACAGGTGAAGAGGCTCATCCCTTGTTTCCTGTTTAGGATGCGGTTTCCGGTTTTTTTCTTTACCAATCGTTTCACTCCTATGTAAGCCCCTACACATCAGTGGTGTTATTGCCTTGCTCGGGGTGATATGATTAAAAAAAAAATATGAGAATTTCACTTACGGCTAACAGTCTTGTAACTGTCTACTGTCATGTGATGATTCTCAGTGTCAGTATTATACAATTTGGATGAATTCTCGCTACACAGTCAAGAGGTGTGTACATCTCTACCCACCCCGTTTTTAGCTATGAACTTTAGTCAATACTTTTCCAGCATAAGTCTATTTTCAATGTTTCAGTCAAATTACGTTTTTGCTTACCCTTTTGTTGTATAATAGTATTCATATTAGGAATAGGTACTTAGAAAGGGGTGTTATACAAGGATGTGTTTTCTCACTAGATCTGTCCAACTTATACAGTGAAACAATTCTGAGAGAAATAAAAACCCTTGCCAGCATTTGTCATGGGCAGCCATAATCTCAACAACGTAAGATACATGGATGACCCAGTGCTGATAGCAGACATGGGAATGAAAATGCAGGACCTCCTACAGAAGGTAGCAAAAGAAAGTGAGAAGAAAAGACTGAGCATAAACTTCAAAACTGAATGTATGGTCATCAGCAAAAAGAAACCCTCAAAATGCATATTACAGGTCAGAGAAACTAAAATAAAACAAGTAAAGACATTTAAATACCTGGGAAGTGTGCTGACAGAGGATGGAAAGTTTAATGTTAAGATCCAAAGACGCATTAGCATGGCCAAGGACACATTTCAAAAGCTAACCAGAGTACCGAAAGACAGGAAAATCACATTGGAAACAAAGAAAAGTGTGCTGGATTGCTATGTGATGTTTGTCCTTCTGTATGGCAGTGAATGTTGGACAATCTTCTCTAGGATGAAGGAGAGACTTGAGGTAGCAGAAATGTGGTTTTACAGAAGGATGCTGAGGATACTATAGACTGAGCATGGGACTAATGACGAGGTGTTGGAGAGGATGGAAATGAGGTGAAAACTCATGCTTAACATAAGGAAGAAACAGATGAGGTTTCTGGGACATGTAATGAGGAAGGAGGGCCTGGAGAACTTAATACTCACAGGATGGATAGAGGGAAAGAGAGAAAGGGGAAAGCAGCACAAAACATATTTGATAGGTCTGAGCAAACAGATGGCGGAGTGTGGTTTGGGAGGAAAAATTTTGAGAATGACAAGAGACAGAGCCATGATAGCCTACATCCTAAAGGGACATGACACATGAAAAAAAACTTCAAACGTATCATGTTTGTCTATCAGTAATGAAATTGTACTGATTGTTTATCCTGTGCATATCTAGACTTGGATTTATGTGTCTTCTATGATGGACTCCTCCACCTTCGACCATAAACATCATACTACCAATGCATTGAATTATTTTTTCTTTCTGCCAAATCTTCCTTTCTGGCCTTTAAGTTTTTAAAGAAAACTTTATCGCTTATTTAAAATGATCTGGTAGTTTGAAATTTAAATTTTAGCTAAATCAGAACAAAACAAAAGACAAACTTGCAATTTAATATTTTGCGCTATGACCTTTATTTTTGATGACTGACACACAGCTTCTCACACAAGGTTTTTCCAAATTTTAACAATCAGTAACTGTTAACTGTAATGTTAGCCCATTCATTTGCAACACAAAAACATGATGTTCTAACAAATTTCTATATACTCCAGCACTTATTCTCATATTTAAACGTACAAAAGGCAAAGTTCCAAGTGCGGAAATAATTCCAGAGACCATTACACTGTCTCAACCAAACTTCACTGTTTCCTTTGTACAATTTTTTTCATTGCTTCACCAGTTAGTCTTTGTACATACTGCTTGCCATCACTCCTAAACAAATTGAATTTTGTTTCATCACTGAAAAAAAAATTGGACCAATCAGCTTCTGACCAGAGTAAATGTTTCTTTACGAATGCTAACCTTGCTATTTTGTTTTTGCTGCTGATCAGTGGCTTTTTTTCATAGGACAGCGTACAATTAGGCCAATTTCGTGTAATCGTCTGGACACAGTTTGTCTTGAAACCTTGATGTCATATTTAATGTATTCAGAAATGTTTTCCTGCAGTTTGAAAACGGTCTTTCAATGCAAGGCAGTGATTTATCCAGTCCTACTTGACAGTTGTTTTTCAAGGTTTGGCAGGTTTTTTTTTTATTGGTTGTGCTATTGGTGTCATTATAACTTCAAAACTCTAGCAACACTTTTCGAATGGTTTACCTTGTCAGCAATTTGTTGTACAATTATTATTTTCCTTTCTAAGGATTTCAGATTTACAATTTACAATTTCAGATTTAGTAGAAGAATCAAGAATCCTTCGTTGATACATGGCAGAAACTGCTGCAGTAATTTTGAACAATCGTCAGATTCTTTATCTTTAGAGGCGCTTATCAGAAGAGCAGATGATCAAACTTTAACCTTAACATTTTGTTCATTGTTCCCTAATTTTGAACACATGAAAAACAGTAAATATGTGATAAATTCCTTTCTACTGTTTTATGTAACCTGAAAACTAGTGACATTGTTGGGGAGGTGTATGTCTACTATCAGTGAAAATTTCCTGCAATTTCGATGATTAGTTTTAGAGATACTGAATTTTTCATTTTTGTTCCCTACTGTATATAGAGATATACACTCAAGTACACATACAAATATAGATATATTTCTGGTGTTAATGAAACAGTGCTCAATGTAATATAACGTAGCTATAAAGCATATATTAATAAATATACATATTATCCTATGTCTATAACACAAATCAGTTTTATGCCCTTAACCATCATCAGGTGCTTATTGATTATATATATATATATATATATATATATTATTTATTTTAATCTTTTTATTTTTTTATTTTGATGATTGATTTTTCTAGATAGTCCTACTATTTAACCCATTTTTGGGAAGAGGAGATAGATTTATACCCTTTTTAAGGGGATTCCCATATATGTGAATATAACAAACTCAGCTCTCTGTGGATTGAATAAAGAGTTCAAGTGGAAATTCTGAGAAAACTGGCAATTATGATCTGGATACGGCAAGATAGAACAATGTCTACAAAGGTCCTTCTTCTAGTTTTAGGACAGTTTGATTAAGTCTTTTTTTTTTTTAATCATATCGCCCCAAGCAAGGCAGTTTACTACCACTGGTGCGCAGGGGGTTACATAGGAGGAAAGTTATCAGAAAGAGGGACAGGTTATAGGGGGTGTCAGGAAGTGGGAAAGAGAAGGATGAAAATAGTAATGAGAGTGGAGTGGACGGAGAAAGGAGCATGAGAGAGAGAGAATGCAAGTCAGTGAGATAGGAGATGACTATTGACTTTACACTTAAATTCTCGGTGATTGTAGCTGTCAGGGAAGTAAGTAAACAGAAGGGAATTCGGCTGGCAGGAAGTGTGAGAAAAGAAGCTGTGGAGTAGAAATTGCATTTACATTTTATTGGTTTCACAGTAAAAGGGTGGGACCTAGTTGCTAATCTTGTGGCTCAAGTAAATTCATATATAGGGGCCACCAGTGAGCTAAGTTCATCGAAAAAAAAGTTTTCTCATAAATTTGTGTATTTTTTTTATTATTCAAATCCATGATATTAAACCTTTTTCTTGACTTAGACATTGCCAAGTGGTGTACACGTGATGGGGAGTGCAGACACAGTTGAGTTGCCTCTGATGCAGCTACATGTGCCTGTAAGCACTGTGGAATTATGTAAGTTGATCTCCAGCTGGCAAAATGATAACCATCTAACATTAACCCTCCCATTTTGTTCAACTAACCTATTTTAACTTTATAGTGGGCATGTTTGCCATGACCTTTGTAGAATTTGGGCCTGATTGACAGTATCATTATTTGTTGTTTTGACCTTGTAACTCTTTCGATTGTGTTCTGAAAGAGATGAAAACTTAGTCTCTCTTTCCTCTAACTTCTCCTTTGTGTAAATGCATGTAAAGTTATATATGCATGCGTAGATGAATGACTGTATATGAAACTGAATGTATGCGATTATTATTTCCATTTAGAGTAATGTCCTTTTTTTTTATTCTCACCCCCTCCCCTTGAAAACATTTTGGCCTTTTTTGCTCTCCAATCTTCTTCAGGTGCCTGGTCATCTAGATAACCTTCAGAGACTGTGATTTTCTTTGAGCTTATAAAGTGTGAAAGTAGCTTTGAAAATGTATTTGCATCATCATCTGTGTATGAGATTAAACAGTTAATATTGATAGAATTCTACTAAAATATTTTACTAAACCAGTTTAGCTGTTTTTAATCTTTATGCCTTGTTATTACAAATTTGTTAATATATATTTTTGTTATGACTTTTTAATATGTCTGCTTTTATTGCTCTACTAAAATGTTGCATTTTCTATAAACATGTTTATCAAAGATACTTTTATCTATTAAAGATTTCAAATTATTCCCAATTAAATTCAATTTAAAAAAAAAAATATTGGTGTTTGGTGATTTGTACTAAGCTTTTCAGTGTAAATATAATTTCCACTTAATTTGTCCCTTTTTTAAGGCAGAATTTTAAAAGATTTTCTGTTTTATTTAGTTTATGCATAAACTTATTTATTTGTATAACTTATATACTATACATGTATATAAGTAGTAGTTAAATTTAAAAAATGTTGTAAAGGAAAGCAAGAAGAAAGTACTAAACAGCAGTTGTAAAAAGATAGAATATATGATTGTCAGTAAATGGAACGGTGCAAGATACAAACCAAAACTGGCGATGCCAAAATTAAGTGAGTATGAAAATTTAAATATCTCGGTAATGTTTTTACAGAAGACAGAAAATGTGTCACCAAAATCCAAAATCACATTAGAATGGCAAAAAATGCCTTTCAAAAACTAAGCAATAAGAAACAGGATAATTTCATTAGAAACAATTTTTTTAAAAAAGTGCTGAACTGTTATGTAACATCAATTCTTCTATATGGCAGTGAATATTGTACAATCTCTTTGCTGATGAAGACACTTGAGACAACAGAAATATGATTCTACAGAAGGATGTTGAGAATATCATTTACTATTGTTATTGCTCTTATTTTCTGATGATGTCATGTATGATCATCTGTATATAGAAAATTAGCACATTTATACACATTAAAAAAAAATTCAAATTTAAAAAAAAATGTTAGTGTTTGATGATTTGTACTAAGCTTTTCAATTTATGATTAGTAAATAAAATTTCCACTTAATTTGTCCTTTTAGATGATATAAACTTTTGACTTGTTATTCTAATTAAGATGTAAAAAAATTAAAACAAATTTTGTAAAAATCCATTGTTCATTAAATTTTTTTTCTCAAGACAATAGTATCCTTAATATATCTTATTTATAAAAGCAATTAAAATCTTTTCTAATTAAATAATGTCTTAGTTTGATTGCATTGTTCAATTTACAATCCAGAACAGATTTTTGGTAAATGAGTAACTGAAAAAAGAAAATTTACATTCTCCAAGGAGTCCTGCTTTTAACCAATATGAATATGAAGAGGGTCAAACTTTAGATTATGTATATTTCATTAAGTGGGAGGTAACAGATGTAAAGAAGAACAAATATTTCTCCCAAGATTTCCTAAAAAAAAAAAGGTTTTTAAATAGTTTAATTCATTTCTGAATAAGTCCTGAAAGTTTCATTAAAATCCAACAATTATTTGAGTTTTGCAAGAATTTCCAAAACAATGTATTTTTACTGCAAAAATGATACTAAATCTTTTCTAGTAATATTTGGCTCTCTGCTGCTGAAAAGAAAAAAAAAGATTTTTAAACAAGATTTTGAACATGCTAGAAAGGATTAAAAAATTTAATAGAGTAATAAAAAAAAAATCCCTTGATCTTTGAAGATAAAACTGTTTTTATCAAGTTTGGGGCCTTTTTTAATCATGCCTGCTTTTTTTTTTTTTTTTTTTTTTTTTTTTTTTTTTTTGTAAGTGAACTTGTGGAGGTACCTATTTTAATGGATAATTCTAAACACAAAATTGTTATATTGTAGTCAAGTTACAAATTTTAAATATTTTTTAAATATATGAATATCGTGAACTATTTCATTGCCATAAAGTATCCAGTGTATCTCTCTTATTAATCATTATTAAAAAAGCAAAACAAGTTACAATGGTGTAATCTGTCCATTAAATATAGTTATTAAATTGGATGTGCGCTGTGGTGTAATAGATATCAGCTTGGAATGAAAAATCAGAGCCAAGTTCAAATGCCAGTCAAATTCATTTTATTTACTTGTGCACAAATACCCTTGAGAAAAGATTAATCCATCTCTTCTCCCCACTGCTATGGGTTGAATAGCAGAACAGATTGGGTTCTATAGCCTTGGTTGTCAACAAGTCTACTGCAGGAAAATCTACCTAGTCAATCATGTCTTGAAAGAGACATGATTGCCCAAGTGTGTATCACATATGGGAATTAAGTGACTGGTTAAACTTAGCCTATACACATGGCCAAATGTCTCAACAAGCCTTCAATGAGCTGGACTGCTCTGAAAATCAGGATTTTAAATTCTAATTTTTACCTATCACCCATGAAAAATATATAACATAACCTACAAAGAAAATGCCCTCTGGCTTTTATGAACTAATATTTCCCATGTACGCACCACATAGCATAGTGATCATTGGTGTGCAGAGTTAAAAATCCAGTTGAGCTTTTTGCATTCCCTTTTGCATGTATATTCTACAGTCATCCTTCTCCTCTCAGCTATGGCTTAAATAGCAAAGCAGACCTGGCCCTCTAACTCTGATTGGCAACCAGTCTAGAGAAAGGGCAACTCCAAATTAAAAATGGTTGGGCATAGAGCTGGCAACTCCACTCCATAAAAATTCACTTGCGACAAAAACCTGACATGGTAGGGTGTGTCTCTATACTCCATGGTGTGTGTGTGTGTGTGTGGGAGGGGTCTAATAACACTAGAGATGTGCTAAGTTGAAAGGGTACTCAATGTTTGTCTGATAATATATTATAATCATTTCGCAATTTTTATGCTTATAACATTCTGCATTCAACTTTTTTCTTATGTTCTCCTTATACAAGGCCCAAGGGCCACTCAAGTTAGTGGGTTATTGAAGGCACTTGTTGGATAAGCATTAAGGGGTGCAGTTTATACAGATATATAGGGAAAATGGCAGACTTGAAAAGGTTAAGATTGAGAAAGCAACCATCCTGGGATTCTGTTCTTGAGAAGAAGCTATCTGAGTAGAACATGCTACTTACTAAAGGGATACAAAGGTAGTGATTGTGGTTTGCCTCAATGTACACAGTGTGACAGGTTTTAGAATATTTAGAGTTGAAAGGAATTAAGGAATGTACTGTAGTATTCAATAAATAGTCTTAAATATTTGTCAATATTTATGACAACTGATATAAAAAACTGACCACTAGCATACATTGATATAAAAAAATATATATATATATATATAACAAATATCTAATACACTGCATATATTTGTATATTATTTGTCTGTAACACATTGCTGCAAATTTTAACCAACCTTACAATTCTTCTGAGGTTCTGGGCATGACAGTAAACTGCATCCAGCAACAAGGCCTCTGATTGGGAGGTTGTGAGGAGCATGAAACCACCTCTTAATTGCTGTTGTTCCCAGGTCCACCCTGGCCTGGAGTGGTAGCGCCTGTTAGGGTCCTAACTATGGGCAAATAGTTAATCCCCAAACTTTTGTCAAAATACTGTGAATGTATAGAAATACACTGTTATAGAAATATGTACATAGAAATGGACTTTTTAGAAAAATATACATTTTGTAAGGAAAAATATTACCAACAAAACATTTTTTAAGAAAAAATCATTTCCATAACACACTTTTGAAGGAAAAAATTATTCTCAGCAAAACATTTTTGAATACAAAACTAGAGGACATTTTCAGTTTTTAAAAAAAAAAAAAGCAAAATTTTCATTAAAATCTGACTAAATCAACCTTCTCACAATAATCAAACATTAAAAAAAAATTCTTAAAACCCCACCTTTTTGGCATTGAATAACCCACAGAGGTTGATATGCCATTAAACAAAACTCCAACTCACTCAGATCCATTAACACAAAACAGACTTTTATAGAAATATTTACAAAAAAATAGACTTTTATAGAAAAAAATTTACATTTTTGAAAGAAAAATATTACCAACAATACATTTTTGATGGAAAAAAAAAAAAGGAAAAATTATTGCCGTAATGAATTTTTAAAGGAAAAAGTTATTACCAGTAATATATTTTTCAATACAAAACTAAAAGACCTCTTCAGTTTTCTAAAATAAAAATACAAATGTTTTTCATTAAAATCTGACCAACCTTTTCACTATGACATTAAAAAAATACCTTAAAACTGCACCTTTTTGGCATTAAATAATCCAGAAGTTGATATGCCATTAAACAAAACTCAAACTCTTCTGTCTGATGTATGTAATAAATATCTGTGAAAGATATTTCGAGATAATTTTTAATCATCCTTTTTAGAAATTACTTTCCAATTTTATGTTTTAGTTCAAATCAAATTATACAGTTAAAAATAGCAATACTGCATTATAATATATAACTACAATAAACAATGCAAGAACCAAAAATTTAAATCTTTGAATGGTCAATTCATAATATGCACTTGATGACGGCATGGAACATGAAGCTCAGTTGTGCTATAGACGTAGGATAATGCACACACACACACACATATATATATTACGTTAAATGCATAATACACACACACACACACATATATATATATATATATATATATATATACATTATGTTAAATGCATAATACACACACACACATACACAATTGAAGATAAATATTATATCTTTCATATTAAAAACCTCTGGCTATAGTGTAATCAACTGAATGAGTTAGGTTTTTAAATTCCACTGTAGATACCCACAATCAATAGGGAATTCTAAGGTAAAACACAACAACATGCAATATAGCAAAGAGGGGTAATCTACTTATATTAACAGTATGAATACCCAGAATGCACTTTCAAATATTCTTTTGTGGCGGGGGTGGGGGGGAAATAATCCTTTTATGTAGAGAAACCGTTAATGATTCCCAGGTGGAAATAAGTGAAAATAGTATTGGCATGTGTCGGCTCTTGGGGAACAAATGACTTTCTGAAAAGGATGACTAAAAATTCTCTTGAAATATCTTTTACAGATGTTTATTACATACATCAGTTAGAGGAATTGTAGAGTTGGTTAATATTTGAATTTTGGCATATTGTGGAACTTTGTTTTTATTTTGGATATTTACAAAAAGTAGTAACACAAAAGTCATCACATGAAGAAATAAGGACAAGATTTTTATATCAGGCTTCCTTGTGAGAAGGGCCTGTTTGCCTGGAAAATCAGTATTCAAAATCTTGGGGTTTTAACTGGGCTTGAAACTCAAGGAAATTCACAACTGTTTTATCCACAGATTAAATATTTATTTTTAGCATTTTTAATTAGTCGGTGGTCATATAACCCTATGATTGGGTTACCAACTTAATAAAAGTAATTCCCAATCTAGTGGCCCAAATGAACTTGAAATCACTTCAAGTATAAAGTTAGAGAAATTTAGCAATATTGCACAAACAAAAATGATGTACCATTTTATGTTATGGTCTCATCCACATTTTGAATAATGGATGTTACCAGAACTGAACACAGGAACTAAAATTAATAAAAGGTATGTGTTGTTGTAGTCTGTCAGTTATGTGCCATACGTGATACATACTTTTGGGCGATCATGTCTTCAAAGAGACATGACTGACTGGGCAGAAGATTATCTCGCAGTAGGTTGCCATTGCTTTCTGCAGTAGACTGGTTGTCAGCCAAGGCTATAGAACCCAATTTGTCCTGTTATTTAACCTATAACTGGAGGGAAGAGATGGATTAATACCTTTCCTAAGAGCATTTGTGCATAAGTGAATGCAAAGAATTCAACTGGAATTTGAACTCGGCAACCTGATTTGTCATTCCGGGTTGATACCCACTGCACCACAACACACATAGTAATACTACTACTACATTGTAGTTGTATTACTATAATAATGTTACTATTACTACTACTACTACTACTACTACAATAATAATAATAAGAAGAAATAATAATAATAATCTGACCCAACTACTAATTAAAATGAACCCTTCCATGTTAATTAAAAAGCTCCTGGTATTCATTTGGAAAGAGTGGGGGCTTGTGTGTACAGTTCAACCTTTTAAATTCGGCACCAGAGACTACTGCTGGATGACAGAAATCACCCCTAAAAACACTATGTCTACATTGTCTTTCCAGCTCATTCTTTATATACAGATTGTGATGGATGAATTATCATCTAAATTAAGCAAAAATGAAAATAACATTGACATTTCATTTTAACAGATATATTTACCAAAATTACACAATATTTTGAAATACTAAAGAGTAAATTTATTCAATAAAATCACTATTGGCTTTAGCCATGGCCTCTAGATGGCTTCTGAATCTCTTGCATCTCTTCTGGATGATCTCCTTGTTTAAGTTGATGAATGCTGTCGTAATCCATACCTTCAGTTCATCTTTGGTGTTACAAGGAGTTTTATTGATCTCCCACTCAACTACATCCTACACATAATCAAGGAGCTTGCAGTCTGAGGAGGTAAATGGCCAGATTTCAGGGGTGATGTGGTCACTGAAAATGGTCGGATAGCTATGTCTGGGTTTTCTTGCTTGTGTAGCATTCAGCAGTGTCCTTCTGCCAGACATAGGGTCTTTCAGATACCACCTTCTTGACTCAAGGCAGCACTATCTTCTCAAGGAATGTGATGTAAGCTTTCAAGTTGAGTTTGAAGCTCTGTGGGAAGATGAATGAAGGCATAATGTAACCATCACTAATGATCACTCTAAACACCTTTGTAATCACCATTAGACTCATCCAACTCTTTCCAAATCCTCTGCACTGTTCTCAGATTGACATCTAAACACTCTGAAATGTTTGTATTTAAGCTTCTGGCACAAATGCCAAGCAGTACAGCATTCCATTTCCCAATTTCTGGTGGAGTGAATTGCATCATGATACTTATTTTCTCACAATGGTGCCCAACTGACCTTACTATACTGCGCAGTCAGCAAAATCAAAAACAAATAACATGCATGCAGAAAATTAAAAATATAAAATGCTGACAATTTACCCATTACAGCCTAAACATGAATTGGCATCAATCGGAATCTGACAGAACGATAGGATAAAGAACAAACACAAAACGTTTATCAATCTATCAATGATATGAGTTTGATAAATGTTTACTATTTCTTCTTTATCCTATCATATATATTTTTAATTTGTAAATGAGTTATTATGCAACCCAGGTTTCTACCATCTAGTGTCTTCAGGCAATTTACAATAACTGATTTTACCATTTTTTTTTTTCAGAACACTCATAACGAAGATTTTTTATGAATGTGGTGCAATTTTCAAAATGAGAAGAAGTTATAACAGTTCTATCCATGGTTGTATGATCCTTATTGGTATTTTTTGGTATGTTTACACTTATCAGAATCATGGATGAAAACGTTATAACTTCTAATTTTGAAAATTGCATGTTCATAAAAAATTCCCATTACATGAGTTTAAAAAAAAATAGTAAAATCAGTTGTTGTAAATCACCTGGAGACACCAGATGGTAGAAACCTGGGTTGCGTAATAACTTGTTTACAAATAAAAAATATTTAAAAGTTCTACATTATAATTGTATTAAACACTTTTTAATAAGACTGAGTACTGGTCTAATTTAATTATGACCAAAAACTAATTTATTAAATAATTGCACATATATATTAGACATGTCAGATTAAATAAATTGCAGTTTATTTAATCTGACATGTCTAAAAGAAAATTTGCTGCCTAAATACACAAATCTTATATATATAGAAGAATCCAAAGGAGTATCCTGTACATAAAGTGGTAGGATAACTCTCTAGGAGAGCTGTAAATATATATGTATATAAACATATAGAGAGCAAATATATGTAAAAATTAAGACAGACACGTTATTCCATGGTTAAGCTGAAGTATAGGCCTATTTCAGATGAACCATCGTCAGCTTCCATCTTTATTGTACAGAAGATTTTACACGAATTCAATTTTACATAATTTGTGTAAAATCTTCTGTACAATATAGACAGAAGCTGACGATAGTCCGCCTGAAATAGGCCTATACTTCCACTTGACCATGGAATAACATGTCTGTCTTAATTTTTACATATATATAAATATATATATATATATTTTATTTTTTTTATTGTATAACTCAAGGACATCTAAAACTATATCTTCAAATATAGTAGTCTTGGAAATTTTCAGAACTTTTAAGATTTTAGTGACAGGTTCCATTTACAACTAGACCCTTACTGTGTAATGAAATGTAATGGGATATTGTGTTTATGCTTGATTTTCATTCCCAAGCTGCCCTATTTTTTATACAAATTAAATAACCTGTATTTTAAAATCCAAAATAATCTGAAAACCAAAGTACTTCCAGATCCCAGAGTTTTGGATAAAGGATTCTTAATCTGTAATAGAATTATGTAAATAAATAGTTTGAATTTTTATTCTCTTATATAGTACAAAAACATCTGCCTTATACATTTGAGAATAGTGTGATATTGTTTTTTTAATGATCAATTTTTGTCAGTGACCAGCTGCACTATGCTGAGCTAAGTTCTTTTTATTTTTTCTGGAGCGGTTAAAATTCATGCATTTTCCATCACCTTAACCTACCTGGTTTGCTTACTTTCTCATAGTACCTTTGGCTAACCTTAATCGTATTAGCAAACTTATTTAGCTTGCTTCTCATAATTTCAGTCAGTCAGTTAAGTGCCATACATGGTACATGCTTGAGCGATCATGTCTCGAAAGATATATGACTGACTGGGCAGAAAATTATTCCATAGTAGGTTGCCTTTTTGCAGTAGACTGGTTGCCAGCCAAGGCTATAGAACCCAATCTGTCCTGTTATTTAACCCATAACTGGAGGGAAGAGATGGATTAATACCTTTCCCAAAGGTACACTCCTGATCAAAATTTTAAGACCACTTAAAAATCTTTAAAAAGAAATATTTTTTTTTATGGATAGATTTTAAACTCCTCCCACTTAAGGTTACCAATACTATAATCTAAAAGGTTATGGAAACAAAAAGCTATATTCCAAACATTTTATTTAGAAATTTACATTTTTATAAAATGAGGCAATTTACACATGATCGAAATTATACGACCAGAGACAAAATTTCTACGAAATTGTACAAAAAGTGTATGAAAAGTATATGAAAACATTCAATAACCAAATTTAATCATGGGTTCTACCTCCACTGCTTTTGATGACTTCAAAAATTCTGTCGGGCATGCTAGAAATAAGCATTTCCATTAAGGTGCGGGGGATGTTGCTCCAGCTTCTGAAGATGGCTTCACGAAGTTCATTTTTTGTTGAATATTGTTTGCCATTTTGATAAACATCTCTTGTCATCCATCCTCAAACATTTTCAATTGGGTTCAAGTCTGGTGAGCATGCAGGATGTCCCAAGCGATAGACCCCATTTTCTTGTAGAAAGGTCAAGGTCCATCTTGCAGCGTGGATTGCAGCATTATTCTGTTGGAATAACCATCCATCCACACACAAACGATGACCCTCCATCATCAATGATGCTTTTTGTAGCATGCTAACATAACCAGCCACTGTTTGACAACCCTGCACCACCTGGAGCTCTATCATCCCTCTGTAAGAAAAGGCACCCCATACCATTAGGAACCCTCCACCACTATGACGTGTGGAGAAAATTTCAGGAGTTTGTTATGTCAATATCATTGAAAGCCATCAGGACCATCTAGATTGAATTTTTTCTCATCAGAAAACAGGACTGTCTTCCACTTCTCAACGTCCCATGTTTGGTATTCACAACCAAACTTTAAGCGGTCCACCTTGTGATGTGGAAGCAGCTGAGGAATTTGTTAACGCTTTTTATTTACCATGCCTTTTTGTCATAAGTGTCGTCTGATGGTTATGGGACTGCAATCAGCATCTGTGACTGCCTTAATTTGACTAGAAGAAAGTCCCCTGTCTTTCATAACAACCCGTCTTATTCTCTTACACAATGCAGGAGAAATTTTTTAGGGCCTACCAGAGGATTTTGCTTTTCCATAATTCTCACTGTTCTTTAGAAAGTTGCAAATCACAGTTTTACTGTGATTTACCTTAGCTGCGATCGCCCACTGTGACAAACCTTGCTTATGGAATTCTAGAATTCGATAATGCTCAATTTTGGTAAGTTTGCTTGCTTTAGGCATGGTAACACCTTTACGCAGTGATTGCTAATATCTAACTGAACTAAAAACATTGGAATTACCATAGATCTAACAATTTATACCCCTGTTCTTATAATTTTGATCATGCATAAATCGCCTCATTTTATAAAAATGTAAATTTCTAAATAAAATGTTTGGAATGTAGCTTTTTGTTTCCATAACCTTTTAGATTGTAGTATTGGTAGCCTTAAGTGGTAGGAGTTTAAAATCTATCTGTAAAAAAAAAAATTTCTTTTAAAGATTTTTAAGTGGTCTTATATTTTTGATCGGGAGTGTATTTGTATGTAAGTGAATGCAAGGAATTCAACTGGAATTCAAACTTGGCTCTCCGATTTCTTGTTCTTAGCCGATATCCAATGGTGGGGGATATCAACTTCTCTCTTATTTTTTTCTAAAATGAACCATAACAGTACAGTAATTAAGTTTTTTACAGGAACTAGTTTAAAATCTTGATAGTAGGATAAGTTTTTACTTAATTGCTTTAACTTGAGATTACCATCTTAGAAAATATTTTTATGAAAGCTTTTTTCTCTTTTTTTTTTTTTTTTAAATCTAACTTATTAGGGATATATTCTCAGAAGTAATGATGCTAAACATACACACACACAGTATTCAATTCGAAATTCTTAAGGGTCCATTTTTTTATCAACCTATACTAATGCTATCAGAAACCAGTTTATGCTGGTGGGTAAAAAAAATATCTTCAAATGAAAGAAAAATCTACTTTTTTTTTTTCTTATTTCTTTTGCATCTTATTTTCTTGCTTGAAAAATAGACATGGCGTATGCTGGTTGCTCTCTTGAGTAATCAGATCCAGATAGAAGTAAGATGTAACCCAAAAGAGATTGTTGCAAAACCAGATCACAGGAAGATTGTAACAGATGGTAGCTGGTTTGACAGCAAAGGGAGGAGGTTAGCCACTGGGGTGCCAAAAGAACTTCATAAATTTTTTGATAATTTTTCTGTTGTTTTCTGTTTACCATGAAGCAAAGGTAATTGACAGTAGAAAAGAAAATGGCAGATGTCTCATTAGCTGGAAATGAGTGACATGCTATTGGTTGGAGAAAAAAATAGAGGGGAAACATTTGATTGGCTGATATTATCATCTCACTCAGATTTGATGTAAGGAATCTCTGTACAAAGTATTATCTTGATTTTAGTTTTATTTGCAGGCATAATAGAAAATTCCTGTTAATAATTCAATTTTCACAATGTTATCTAAAAGCATTGCTTTCAGGATTGATTTATTCACTGTGTAAATGTTGATAAGATTTAACAAAATCCTTGCATTCTTAGAGATGGATTTTCAGTTAAATAAACCCTTTAATTGCATGATGCATACTGATAGCATATATACTGCATAAAAAAAAATAAGTAGATATTTTATAAATATCAATGAGTCAATTATACCATCTGAAGTAGGAATTATGATAATATTTATTATTTAGAGTTAAATAGTTTCATAATGTGATGCAAGTATTGTTTTTGCGGTGTATTGGGTGTAATTTTCTTTTTGTTTTTCTACAGTAAGGTTCACCCCTTTACAAGGCCTGGGAGCTACTCAAGGCAGAAGGTTATGTCAAAAGCCAATTTGTGTGTACAGGAGTGGAAGATAAATTAACCCTAGCCTTGAACAGGTTAAGATTGTAGTGATCAGAGAAACATTCTTTTAAGAGTCAGTTCCACAGGGCAGTGGTCAAAGGGAAGAAGCTGTTAGAATGGAACTTATTTCTCTCTAATTATATATGGAGGGAATGCCAGTAGTTTACCCATATGTAAGTGGCATGGTATGTTCTTGCTGTAAAGGTTTGACTTGGTGGCACCAGGAAATGTAGTTCATCTGAGCACTTTCTGTAGAAGAAGTGGTAAAGCAGTGAGTGGCTTGCCACATTCCACCTGTGGGAGAGTGGAGAATAATTTATCACCCACAAGGGCTCAGAGATGCTTTTGGATTCCATCAAGAATGAAGTCTGGGCAGTTTCTATCTGAATATGATAACAGTATTCCATTTTTGGTCAGATCTGGCTCTTGTAAAAGTAGAGGATAGCAAGAGGTGTCGGGTACTTACTGGAGCAGTACAGGGAATCAACCATTTTACCTGCATCCTTAGCAATGGATCATATGTACAAGTACCACTTGAGATCAGGTGTGAGTTTAAGGTCCAATAGTCTTTCGAAGCATTGTTCCTCTCTGAGTGGACACCCATTCATCCTGATTGACAGTAGTTCAGAGTCAGATTGGCCATAGTGGAACATAACTAGTTTGGTCTTAAAGGCATTGAATGTAACCAGCCAGTTTTTACCCCCAATGGGTAGTTTGTGCAAGATCATAAGAGAGAACAGTTGCCAATCTCTGACCATCCAGAGTTTTAGATATATGCCTGCATATAGTCATATCATTGGCATAGATGTTTACAAATGATCTAAGTTTATACTTAAGCAATCAGTTAGGTTTTTTTTTTTTTAATCATATCACCCCAAGCAAGGCAGTCCACTGCCACTATAGCACAGGGGGGGTTACATAGAGCGATTGGGTATAGGAAATGTCAGAGGGAGGGTGATAGACGAGTTAGGAGGTACGTAGGGAGAGTGTTGGAGGGAATGGGTGTGAGTTAGTGTGTTAGGAGGTGTCTATTGACCTTACATTTAAACTCCTGGAGGTTGTAGCCATCGGGGAAGCAATCATGTGGAAGGGAATTCCACAGGCAGGAAGTGCAAGAAAAGAAGCTGTTGGAATAGAAATTGCAGTTACATTTCGTTGGTTTCACTGTAAAGGGGTGGGACCTAGTTGCCAATCTAGTATCTCGTGCAAATTCTCACCTAGGGGGCACCAGTGATTTAAGTTCATCTGAGCAGAAGCTGTGAAAGTACTTATAAAAGAGACACAGGGAAGCCACGTCACGCCAGTGAGAAAGATACTGCAGGCGGTTAGCTAAGTCGGTATCGATCACATTACAGATTCTCCGCTGTATTTTGTCAAGAAGCCCGAGGAGAATAGCAGGGGCACCCAACCAGCAAAAAGAGGGTTGGTCCAAGGAGTGACCCCTGGGGGATGCCTGTATTGAGCACTAGGGATCCAGAGGACTGACCATTATTAACTACCTTCTACCTCCTTGTTCTCTTTTATTTCTATCTCTTTATCCTGTTAGGAAGGATTTTATTATCAAAGATCATTCCAGTGATTTTTATAGCTGGAGAGCTTGTGTAATAAACCTTTGTGCAACACCTGGTCAAAGGCCTTTGAGATGTCCAATGCTCCCAGTGACCTCCCTAGGCTTCCACAGATGTCGGCTGCAGTGACCTCCCTGGGTTTACCCAGGTGTCGGCCGCAGTGACCTCCCTGGGCTTCCCCAGGTGTCGGCCGCAGTGACCTCCCTGGGCTTCCCCAGGTGTCGGCCGCAGTGACCTCTCTGGGCTTCCCCAGGTGTCGGCCGCAGTGACCTCTCTGGGCTTCCCCAGGTGTCGGCCGCAGTGACCTCCCTGGGCTTCTCCAGGTGTCGGCCGCAGTGACCTCCCTGGGCTTCCCCAGATGTTGACCGACCGTAGTATGCTGGTTGAGATTGTTTTCATTTTGATTTCCATACTTAGGGGATAACAAAAATTTCATAAAGATTAATACTCACCAGTGTTATTCATCTTTGTTGCTTTTTCATTTCTTCCACTAAACCAGAATATGTGACTTTTTAGCAGTACCAAACTTGGGAATTGAACTCACAACTGCTAAAAAATTTGGTATGTTTTAACCAACACTTTAAGGCCATGTCTCTGGAACTTTAACATAAGTTGATACAAAAACAAAAATGTTTCTACTTTTAGTGAAATTTTCTTTATTTTTATTTATCTGATTTTTTATTTCTAATATCTATTTTAAAACATTTATTGAATTTCTTAATCTGTTGATTTGAAGTTTTTTTACGGATGTTTTATTTATTTTAATTGGTTAATAATTAAGATATAATTCATTTTTCACATTTGCTCAAAATGTATCAATCCACTTTTTGTAATTTCAGCCATTAAATGTAGAGCATTCACAAATAACTCTTTATCCATTCTTTGTAATTTCAGCCCTTAAAATGAAGAGTATTTACCAATAACTTTTTATTCATTCTTTGTAATTTCAGCCCTTAAAATGAAGAGTATTTACCAATAACTCTTTATACATTCTTTGTAATTTCAGCCCTTAAAATGAAGAGCGAGTATGGATGCCAGTTCTCTAACTTGGACCCCAAAATATGTGAGCTCATCTATGAAGCCAACAAACACTTTCGGAACATGCGTCGGAAGCATGAGTATGAACACACACCACTTGGATGGAAGCAATTTGAAGAGATGATGATAGATGATGTATACAATGACGTCCCTTATGTCAAGAAGAGAGGTCGGCGTTCTAACTCTTCAGAAAGGTTTTCATCACATGTACCACGCAGCAGACGATTGAACCCTCGCTCAAGCTCAGCAGAAAGAGCTTCCTCTGCTGAGCCAAGAATCCTGAATGGATTGAATAATTATGAAGATTATTTAAACAAAAGTGAGTTTGATTCTTTTTTTTTTTTTGTGGGTGGGGTAAATTCTCAGTTTCTTATTGAATGACATAATGGTTAGCAGTAAAAGAATTGGCAAACCAAATTTAGATGTTGGCAGAAGTTGCTTGAATTCACTTCTTGCTAATGCTCTTGAAAAAGATATGAATTAAATTTTCCCTGTCATCCTAATGCTAGATATTTTGATTGAGTATTATACAATTAGAATGGCCTTATGCGCAAATACCTTTGGGAAAGGTATTAACCCATTGA
The DNA here is from genome assembly GCA_037127315.1 of Ascarosepion bandense. Lineage (NCBI taxonomy): Eukaryota > Metazoa > Mollusca > Cephalopoda > Sepiida > Sepiidae > Ascarosepion > Ascarosepion bandense. Next base: position 6,138,641 of record JBBBDQ010001148.1, on the reverse strand, counting down.
TTCTCCCTCTAGCTATGGGTTAAATATCAGGACAGATTGGGTTCTATAGCCTTGGTTGGTAACCAGTCTACTGCAGAAAGTAATGACAGCCTACTACAGGAAAATCTTCTGCCTAGTCAGTAATGTCTCTTTCAAGACATGATCACCTAAGCGGGTATCACATATGGCACTTAAGTGACTGGCTGATTAGAATAATCAAGCACCTATACTGGCAGCAAACCACCTGTATATGGATAGAAAATTCAGCAGTAAGTGGTGTAAGACAAGGATGTATCTTCTCACCAGACTTATTTAATTTATATAGAGAATTAGATGTCCTACCAGGATTCATTATTGGTGATCACAATCTTAACAAAATAAGATATGCAGATGACACAGTGTTGATAGCAGACACAAAAAGAAAACTACAAAAACTTCTACAGAAGGTAGTGAAGAAAAGTGTGAAGACAGGGCTAAACATAAGCTGCAAGATAACAGAATGGTTATTAGCAAAAGGATGAATTTAAAATGCAAATTATAAATCGGAGCTAGCAAAATCAAACAAGTAGAAAATTTAAATATCTGGGAAGTTTTCTAACAAAGGTTGGAAAGTGTGACACTGAAATCTGAAGACACACTGTGATAGCCAAAGATGCATTCCAAAAGCTAAGCAGAGTATTAAAAAAACAGAAAAACTTCATAAGAAACAAAGAACAGATTCTGAACTGTTACGCGGTATCTATCTTACTGTATGGTAGTGAATGCAAGACGACAACCTCAAAGATGAAGAAGAGACATGAAGAAACAGAAATGTGGTTCTACAGAAAAATGCTGAGGATGCAATGAACTGAACAACGTTTTAGAGAAAATGGAAAAAAGAAAAAGGAAATTCAGGAAATGATGAAATTTCTGGGACGCATAATGAAGGAGGAGGGCTTAGCAAATCTGATAATCACAGGACAGATTGAGTAGGAAGAGGGACAGGAAAACAGTGCATAACATACTTGATGAGCTCAAGTAAATGGATGGTGGAATTGGGTTTAGGGAAAATAATGCAAAAACAAAATTTATTAAGAGCTACAAAGGACAGGAAATTGTGGAAAGCTATGATTGCCTACTTCACAAAGAGATATGGCACATAAAGAAATATCAGCAAAAATTTGTTATTTCTTTTGTCAACCTTGACAGGCTAATAAGAATGAGTTTTTATGTCACTTCATTATTTTAATATGTTTAATTAGATTTCTATTTATTCTTTTAAGTTTTGTTTCTTCTTGATCTGACAATGAATTTGCAATTTTGTAACACCATATCCTCACACCACTGGACTAATGCACTCCACCAGACCGGCCATTGGTCCAGTATGGTCCAGTTTTACAGGTTACACACAAGTCTCCAGTTCCCAATGTCAATTCAATCCCACTCTTAAGCCAATGTGTGATTTTTTTTTTCCTTTTTTTATCCTGAAGAGTGGAGAACATAGAAACCTGAAAGTTCCCATTGGTCCACCTGCATGTTCACCAGGTGAGAATCGGGTTAGCAGAAAAATAAATATAACTAAGTCTGTGCGATTTTGGAAGGACCAAAAGTTTTTTTATATATAAAAAATAAACATATAAAAAAACAATTCTTGTTGCACAAAATTGAATGTCTCTTGCATATGAACAATAACCAAATAAAACCCAATTATTTCAAATAATTTCTGTAAAGAAGAAATGTGGCTTTTTGTTTTAACCCTTTTTGGTCTGTTCTTAGTGCAACTATTACAATCTTCCACGTTCATGTTCTCAGTAGTAGTAAGAATAGTATTAGTGGTAGTAGGAGTAGTGATATTTAGATGTTAGGGGTAGTATTTAGATGTTAGGGGTGGTATTTTGTTTCTTTGCCCTCAGTATCAGCAACACACACAGTGGATGCTTCCTTTCAATCTCTGACATCTCTTAACTGTTAAATTGCATTCGAAGACAGTCATACCTCAACTCTTTTCTCCCACTCTTCTCTCCTACTCTCTTCTCATCTCATCTCTCGACTCAGTTCAACTCGCCTTATCGATTCTTTCTTCTTAACTCATCAACCTGTCTGAAAACTGTGTGTTTGTGCAAACACCTGCTTAAATAGAGGCCGATGGTCTTGGAATACAACCGGATTATTGACTTCTCCCCCTAGTTTGACCACACCAACCCCCTCTAGGACATACTTTTAAAGCACAATTTCAGCTCTCTGAGAATAAACAATTTACTTCAACACTGACTGGATTTTGAGGTTCACAACAAAATGCTGTTGTTTTATCACCTTGCTGTTAATTATTCTGATGTTCTTTTTGTAAACTACAGAGATCTTGTTTAAAAAAAGTTCTAGATCAAAACACCCTTAATTTTAAGCTTGAATCTTAGTGTCAAAATCCATTTCTCTTTAAAAGTTCCAAATTAGTACTTTTTTTTTTTTAATCATCTCACCCCAAGCAAGGCATTCCACTGCCACTATTGCGCATGGGGTTACATAGGAGAAGGTAAAGAGAAGGAGTGGTTAGACATAGGGAATGTTAGGAGGAAGGTGACAGATGAGTAAGGATAGCGAGGATGAGGGTTGAGCAGATGGGAAGAGTGTTTGATAAAATGGGAGCAGGTTAGTTTTTTAGGAGGTGTCTATTGACCTTACATTTAAACTCCTGGAGATTGTAGCCGTTGGGGAAACAATTGTGTGGAAGAGAATTCCACAGTCGGGAAGTGCAAGGAAAGAAACTGTTGGAGTAGAAGTTACGGCTGCATTTTATCGGTTTCACTGTAAAAGGGTGGGATCTAGTACTATTGCATTAGTAATCTGGTATCCTTTGGATATCTTACAAAAAGATTGTATTTCTAAATTAAATTTCTGTGCATAAACATTGCAAAGTCTTTACAGCATATCAACATCTTGGTTATTTGAAGAAAATTTCTCTTTCCCTTGTTTTTTTTTCTGTTTTATTGCACATTCTTCTTTATTATCATTATTATTATTATTATTTCAGAGGTGACATCACCCCTGCCACAATTTAATACAAATAGATGTTGATAAAGACAGTAAAAGTAATGATTGTTCTGTAGCAATTGAAGAGATATTCTACTAGTACAACATCCCAGCCATTATGGAACTCTTTAAGGGAGATGACTATATTTGTTACTATATAAGACCTCTTAACTTCATTCTTTTTTAAGAGCTCAAAAATATGTCCCTCGTCTTATATGCAAAGTTGTAGTATTTGGTAGTCTAATGTTTACCCTCTTCCTAGATGACAATGAATGCTGGACAATCACCTCAAAGATAAGAAAACTTGAGATAACAGAAATATGGTTCTACAGAAGGATGCTGAGAATGCCATGGAATTGTGAGCAATGAGTTTTAAGGAAAATGAAAACCAAAAGAACACAGAATGAGAAAGAGACCGTTAAAATTTGTTGGACACATAATGAGAAGGAAGGCTTGGTGAATTTGACACCCACAGGATATAGTGAAGGAAAACGAAATAGGCAGGCAGCAGGCCACCTAACTCACCAGCCTGTGTAAATGTGTAATTCACTCTGTCAGAAATTAGGAAACGGCATGCTGTACTGCTTGGCATTCATGCCAGAAGCGCTAATATGAATATTTCAGAGTGTTTGGGTGCCAATTTGAAGACAGTAGAAAAGATTCAGAAAGAGTTGGATGATGCTAATGGTGATTATGAAAGTATGGCAGCTTGGAAAACTCACTCTGATCATTCTGATAAGAAAAGAACTCTTGAATTTGTTGGTGCTCAAGTGCCTTGAGAAGGTACTATGGCCCTGGGTCAAGAGGATGGCTTTTGGAAAACCCTATGTCTGACAACAGGACTCTGCACCATGCCACACAAACAGAAGAACTCTGCCATGGCTGTCAGACAATTTTGGTGACCACATTACCACTTACATCTGATTGTAGCCAATAACATTTTTTTTCTCTTAATAAATTTACTCTTCAGTAATTAAAGATCATTTGTAATTTTGGTAAATATATCTGTTAAAATGAGATGTCAGTGTCGTTTTCGTTTTTTATAATTTAAATGAAAATTTATACTTATACACACACACAGTGTGATATATGGACGGACACTCATATCCCAGGATGCCTCTCTACAAGGACAGCTACATAATCCCCATTGCAGACACCTGCTCAGGTACACTTTGTTAAACATTCAGAGTCAACCTGTGGTTTATACTGCAATTGTGCTGAGCAGACCTTAGTTACAGTTATCTGGTATGAACAAAATGAAATCTGAACAAGGCCAGGATGCTCAAGCCCTCAGTCATGTTGACTTGTGACTTTGATCTAGCATAACCATCAGCTGCTCCTCAAAGAGAGAGCTGTCTACCTAATTTCACTCATAAGGCTTGGGCCAACCCTGGTATGGTTTTCAGGTATTTTGCAAAGGTGCCACATGCTGTGATTGCCAGACCAACATCAAGAAGTCACCTTTCTGACAAATCAACCCTGGTGAGATGCAGACCCGAGCTTCAGGGTCAGAAAGCAAACATTCTAACCACTCGGACATGCACCTATATATATATATATATATATATAACAATTGGGTCAGTGAATTTTCAACACACAATACACCAAAAAATACTTTTCATGTATACAGATGATTACAATTTATATAATAGACAAGTTCTGTAAACAAACTAAATGGAGCTGAAATTCCTACTGGTTGATAAAAAGAAATCCTTCCTCAGTCTATTGAAGGTGACAAGTGTATGCCTGGTTTTCAAGAATGCAAGTGAGGACTCATCACCCTCACAGTATAGGCCCATCAGTTTCCTCAGTGTCATTGACAAACTCTTTGAAGCTATAATCAACAAAAAGTTTGTTGATTACCTCAATAGGAACAATCTTTTGAACAACAAACAGTATGGATTTTGATCTTCCTGGTCCACTGCTGATATCCTAACTGCACTTAACATGTAATACATCTCAAGTACAATTACATTAGATATTTCAAAGGCCTTTGACAAGGTGTGGCATAAAGGATTAGTGCTCAAACTTGCTCACTATAGAATCATTGGAAGAGTCTTCTAACAGGTAGGTTCCTAACAGGTAACTGTTATGGCCAGTCCTCCAAGCCCCAAGTGATCAGTACTGGCATCTTCCAAGGTTTGCTTCTCAGACTAACCCTCTTCCTACTCTACATAAATTATCTGGCTAAGAATATATAATATAATCATTTTTTTTATTTTTCGTATTTATGCTGATCATGCAATGGTATATGGGTGCAATATCAAAACTCTAAATGACCAGAACTCAGTAGCTGATCTCTACTCTGGCATAACTCAGTAGCTGATCTCTACTCTGGCATAACTCAGTAGCTGATCTCTACTCTGGCATAACTCAGTAGCTGATCTCTACTCTGGCATAACTCCGTAGCTGATCTCTACTCTGGCATAACTCAGTAGCTGATCTCTACTCTGGCATAACTCAGTAGCTGATCTCTACTCTGGCATAACTCAGTAGCTGATCTCTACTCTGGCATAACTCAGTAGCTGATCTCTACTCTGGCATAACTCAGTAGCTGATCTCTACTCTGGCATAACTCAGTAGCTGATCTCTGCTCTGGCATAACTCAGTAGCTGATCTCTGCTCTGGCATAACTCAGTAGCTGATCTCTGCTCTGGCATAACTCAGTAGCTGATCTCTGCTCTGGCATAACTCAGTAGCTGATCTCTGCTCTGGCATAACTCAGTAGCTGATCTCTGCTCTGGCATAACTCAGTAGCTGATCTCTGCTCTGGCATAACTCAGTAGCTGATCTCTACTCTGGCATAACTCAGTAGCTGATCTCTGCTCTGGCATAACTCAGTAGCTGATCTCTACTCTGGCATAACTCAGTAGCTGATCTCTACTCTGGCATAACTCAGTAGCTGATCTCTACTCTGGCATAACTCAGTAGCTGATCTCTACTCTGGCATAACTCAGTAGCTGATCTCTGCTCTGGCATAACTCAGTAGCTGATCTCTGCTCTGGCATAACTCAGTAGCTGATCTCTGCTCTGGCATAACTCAGTAGCTGATCTCTGCTCTGGCATAACTCAGTAGCTGATCTCTGCTCTGGCATAACTCAGTAGCTGATCTCTACTCTGGCATAACTCAGTAGCTGATCTCTACTCTGGCATAACTCAGTAGCTGATCTCTACTCTGGCATAACTCAGTAGCTGATCTCTACTCTGGCATAACTCAGTAGCTGATCTCTGCTCTGGCATAACTCAGTAGCTGATCTCTGCTCTGGCATAACTCAGTAGCTGATCTCTACTCTGGCATAATTCAGTATCTGATCTCTGCTCTGGCATAACTCAGTAGCTGATTTCTGCTCTGGCATAACTCAGTAGCTGATCTCTACTCTGGCATAACTCAGTAGCTGATCTCTACTCTGGCATAACTCAGTAGCTGATCTCTGCTCTGGCGTATCAGCTCTGTGGTGGTGGTTGTGGGAGTACTGACTGATCACATTAGTTTCTTGAGGTTTTTAATGTGATCAGTCAGTCTCCCTACCAAATATATAAATATACATTCAAGGCATAGGAATTCCCTGAGAGAATATTCATTCATCATGATTTGTGAAAGTTCTGGGTCTGATCAGTAATGGTAGAAAATCACTAGTTTCTTGAGGTTTTTAGTGATTTTCTTGAATTCAAGAAACTAGTGAGTTTCCACCATTGCTGATCAGACCCTGAACTTTCACCAATCATGATAAATGTATATTTCTTCAGGGAATTAACCATGCCTTGAGTGCATTACTTCAACTCACCCCAAACATCAAGTGGAACTTGTGCATACAATCCATAGCTAAAAATGCTGGAAAGTTAGTTCCCTGTACTGCTCCAACAAATACTTTGCTCCTCTTGCTACCCTCTACCTTTACGAAAGCCAGATTAGTCTGAAAATGAAGTACTCCTACTATATATGGACAGGTGATCTTTACTTTCCAATCTCGATAGTCTAAAAGCTTCTCTTCATTCTTGTAGATAATAAATTATTTTCCACCCTACAACCCCTTTTTCATAGACAAGATGTCACATGGCTTCTTGCTATTTCCATGGAGAGTGTTCAGATGAGCTACATTTATTAGTGCCACCAATCCTGACATTCAAGGTTAAGACCAAAATGTGCATGTGCTGCAGTGGATAATGACTCAGAATGAGAAATCAGATAGCCGAGTTTGAATTCCACTTGAATTCATTGCGTTCACTTACGTGCAAATACCCTTGGGAAAGGTATTAATCTGTCTCTTCCCTCCAGTTATGGGTTAAATAACAGGACAGATTGGGTTCTATAACCTTGGTTGGCAACCAGTCTACTGCAGAAAGCAATGGCAACCTACTGCAGGATAACATTCTACCCAGTCAGTCATGTCTTTTTCGAGACATGATCCCCCAAGCGTGTATCGCGTATGGTACTTGACTGATGCCCTGCACATTGTAGTGAACCACGTATAATCCCCTTGTATTTCCCTGGAATGACGTAAATTCTGCTCTAGCAGCTTATTCCCACAAACCACTATCTTGTGTAACCGACTCCCAAGAGGTTACTTCCCTAATTGCTACAATCCTAACTGTTAAAGTCTATGGTTAACTGTTATCTTCTACGCACATATGCATAAACTGTGTCTCTTACTCTTTAGCTGTCTACTTTGAGTGGCCCTCAGGCCTTGTACATGGTAAAGAAAATTGTTAAAAAAAATCATCTCATTAAACTTTTTCACCCCCAACCCCATAAAAAAAAGTATTGCTAAAAAAAAATTTTGAATGTTAATAATTCCTTTCAAAATCATAGACAACCATTTCTTTTGGCAACACTGATTCATTCAAAAAAGAAACTTTGTTCTTGCTATAATTTTTGTTTATTTTGTTCATTTCCCAGATGATGAGCCAATACTTAGTACCAAATATGCACCAGTCCAGAATAAACCAAGAAATTTGATAAACAGACCTAAAGTACGTATAAAACTACCTCCGTTTGTGGCTTATGGAGGGGGTTCCTCCAGTCGAGAAATTGGAGACATGAAAACTTATAATGTAAATGCTGCCAATCATGTAAGTATATTATTTAGACATATCCATGTTAGCATTCACCTCAGGTGTGTTTTGTCAACACTTGCTTTCCTTGTCTTTGTCACTCACATGGAAAAACCTCAGCATACTGGTCACTCCCTCTCTTCTTTTTATGCTGCATTGTAGAATAGTGAACCATCTAGCTGGTCATACTTTGTATTTAGTCAGTTATATACTGACCTGGCACCGGCCTTCGGGCTGGGGTCGGGAATGACCAAGTTAAGACCAGTTTAGACCGGTTTTGAACCTATCCACTGCGGTGGATAGGTAATATTTTGATCAGTACCTGGGCGTACGCGCTCAGGTTCCCCACGTTAAAAAAGACCTTGTGTCACATCTCTCTCAAGTGGGGGAGAAGAGTAAATAAGTGATCATGTCTTGGAGAGATATGACTGACTGGGTAGAAGATTTTCCTGCAGTAGGTTGCACTTATTTCTGTAGTAGACTGGTTGCCAACCAAGGCTACAGAACTCAATCTGTTCTGTTATTTAACCTATAGCTAGAGAGATAAGTTATGGATTCATCCTTTTCCCAAGAATATTTGTACATAATTGAATGCAACAAATTCAACAAGAATATGAACTTGGCTATCTGACTTCTCATTCTGTTGGGATGCCTGTGCCTATTCGGCTATAATGGACTGTTCTATTACTATGTAAAGTAATGGTGGCATCTACGTAAGAGAGTGTGCTGAGCAGCCGTATCAACAAGTCAGTCGTAGACTTCCGGTGACGACCCGGAAGTACCCATTACTCATACTACGTCTTACGACGGTAGGGACGATTAACCTTTATTCTTGTATTGGATACTAATAACCTTTGTAAATACTATTTTCACGGAATACAACAATTAACCTATTCCTGTTGTTGAGTTATCTATTCTTACTCACAACACAACACATTCTAAGCTGATATCCACGAGACCATAACACACATCTGATACTTTGTATTACAAATTAAGTTAAATTTTTACCTACCAAAAATACCCAAGGGTGAAGTATTATGTTCATGGAATTTTCTTCGCACATGCCAACTCTAAATATTAGCTGAATGAATTTGTAATTTCTATTTCTAACAAGAACACAATCATAAAAAAGTGAACCACTTTGAGGAAAGCAGTAATAAAACTGAACAAAGTGTGGTGAAATGTGCCTGTTGATGATGTCTTTGATCCTAGCATTATGTATGCCCAAACTGGTGTTGCCAATTGAACAATAATATTTTTTATCAGTAGAACAGAACCTCATAATCACAAAAACCACTATGTGCAAGTACTTTACAACCAGAGATTGTCAATTGTGATTTTAATTATCTGCAATTGGCAATCGGCAAATATTTAATGTAAAAAATAATTAAGCTAAAACTACATTAAAAGTGTGTGGTGCAGTGGATATCGGCTCGGAACGAGAAATCAGGGAGCCGAGTTCGAATTCCAGTTGAATTCATTGCATTAACTTACGCGCAAATACCCTTGGGAAAGGTATTAATCCGTCTATTCCTTCCAGTTATGGGTTAAATAACAGGACAGATTGGGTTCTATAGCCTTGGTTGGTAACCAGTCTACCACAGAAAGCAATGGCAACCTACTGCAGGATAATCTTCTGCCCAGTCAGTCATGTCTCTTTCGAGACATGATCGCCCAAGCATGTTTCACGTATGGCACTTAACTGACTGATACACACACGCACACACACACGAGAGAGAGAGCAAATTAATACAGATATAAAGATGGCTCCTCCAGAAATCTCTTCGTCCACTTATCAGGGGGTATCAGCAATTGACTGTTTATATTTTTACCTTGCACCAATAAAAAGTATATATATATATATATATATATATATATATAAAAAAGAAAAAACAAGAAATATAAATAGTCAATTGCTGATACCTCCTGATGAGTGGACATAGTGATTGCTGGAGGCTTCATCTTTGAAATTCTGGATTTGGAATGCTGAAAGCAACACTAATCAGCTAAGCGACAAACTTTATTAATTCTGTTAATGTTCTAGCTTTGATATCAAACACTTCATTGCAAAAACGTCTATTTCAAATACAGAGTATCCAGTATCACATTTGAAGTAATAAAATGCCAGGTAAAAAATGAATTCATGTTTTAAAAATATATATATATATATATATATATATAAATTATTGAATGAAAAAACAGAAATTATGACTAAGTGTAACCATATCAAAAAATACCTATTAGGTTCATACAACCATGGATAAAAATGTTATGATTTCTAGTAATTATAAAAATTGCATGTTCAAAAATTCCCCATCACATGAGCATTCAAAAAAAATCACCGTTACGTGAACATTCTTAAAAAAATTTTAAAAAGTGGGGGTAAATGGTAAAATCAGCTATTGCAAATTGCCTGAAGACACCACATGGTAGAAACCTAGGTCGCATAATAACTCGTTAACAAATGAAGAATATATATATATATATATATATATATATATATATTATTTTCAACATGTCATGTTCATTGGCTGTGATTACAGTTTCATACATTAGACACATAGTCATCAGGCAATGAGCAATAGCATCTGGTGTTATCAGTTTTAATTTTCCCTAGGCTAAGCCAAATGTTATACTATGGATGGTCGGCATACATGAACAGTGCATATATGCTAGTGATAATCACTTAGAGAGAAAAACATCCAATAGCAAGTTTCTACAGCCATTATTTCAAGATGGGCAGTTATTTTTAATTTGTTTAAACATTATTTTTAATGGATACTTGTATTTGAGTAGCTACTCTGTTTTTTATAATTAAACAGTATATTTATTTAAATGTGCTGGCCTGAATAATCGAGAAATTTTGTTAGGAAAATATAAGTCCTCCAGCAGGACTCAAACCTGCATCCCCTAGTTATGTTACCAGTAATGTTAAAGCCAGCTTTAAGAGGAAAAAAATCAACAGAATATACACGCATGATATAAAACATATGAGGGGATAATAAAAAGATCTCAGTCAAATCCACTGCCTAAAATCAGTATTTTTATAAATGCTGATTGAAATAATAATTTAGGGAAATGGGTTTTGGTGTCCTCTTGTTAAATTTGTATAATAATAATAGCATGTTGAACAGAAAATAGATTTAAATGTCCTTAAAAATCCTTTAAATTAGTATCATCAGATAACTCTTTTATTTAATACTAGCAGTATAGCTTGGCATTGCTTGGGTGTAATGAAAGCTTTAAAACTAATCTATGGTTCTGGAACTCAGACTCTTTGGATGTTGTCACGAAAGACTAAAATGCAATAGTTGTTTCCAGTTAAAGCGAAACCGTAGACTGAAAAAAAAATGAATGGATGTAAGTCAAATTTTAATTTCCTGGTATTGATATCAAATAAGTTTTTTTCATTGTAAACTGAATTTTGAAGGCTAAATAAGTCCTCTAAGTAAATGGTATCATGGCTGAGACTAAGAACTACAATTATACCTACTTAGAGCCAAACCCGAAGCAAAAACTAAAATAAAAGGGTTGAAAAAATACAGACATACAGGCAGATAAACAGACACACACACAAACATCTTGCCTTTTATATATATTATCTATTTTTGGCACTATTGTAAGAACTGCGACTTCTGAATATCGTTTCTTATGTCTTTGTCTATGAGTGTATGAAATTTGATTAAAATTGGACCACTCCTTCTATAACTTGATTTTTTTTCGATTATCGATTTTCAATATTTATCGGGGGTACCTCGACACAAAACCTAGCTAAGAACACTCGCAGACACTTATAGTAAAACTGTGTAAATTTTCAAGAAAATTGGTTCAGCCGTTTCGGAGTCTACAGGTAACGGACACACACAGACACAGACACAGACAAAGTTCCATTTATAATCAAGTTTAAATTTAGATTTAGATTAATTTTTCTCTCATCAAAATTTTTGGATGGTAGACATGATCAGAAAATTTGTTTTAGTTGACAGAAATGTGTTATTTCTCTATATTTCTGAGATGATGTATAATAATTATTTACACTATTTACATTGTTCAGACAGTTGTTCTCATCTTCGTTGCCATATTCACAATGTTTCGGCTATTGTATACTCTGGCTTTCTTCAGGTGATTGGAATATCAAACTGAACCCTTTATTTTGTCCACTGGGTTAGATTGTTCTAGTTCCTCATGTCATGTCCCTTCTGGATGTTTCACTGTGCCATGTGTCCTCAAGGACACATGACCCAGTAGATAAAAGCATTGGGTGATAGTATTTACATAATTCAGACTATTGTCCTCATCTTTGTTGCCATTTGTATGGCAGTTTGTCCATTGTACACTCCGGCCTTCATCAGGTGCTAGGAATTTCGAACCGAACCCTTTATTACAATCACTGGGGTATATGATCTTCATTTGCGTAGTAGTGTCTCTTTTGGTATAATGAGTTATCTCCCTCTAACTCTGTAAGTTACTTATTCACCACTGTTGTAGCCTGATATTGAACTCACAACTCTGTGGGTCAACTCACAGGAACTAACCAACGTCTATATCTAAAAGAGATACTACTTACTACTATGCAAGGAATGAAAATCATGTCTCTCTACATATTTTTTCATGTCTCTCTATCCATAACATTAATGGTTATTGATCTTTGTAAGTTCTTTTATGTACCTTCAGTATGTAGGCAATCATGGCTCTTCACATCTTCCTGTCTCTTGTTGCTTTTAATATATTTTGTCCTGTTATTCTTCCCAAACTCTGCTCAGCCATCTATTTGTTTAAGCCCATCAAGTATGTTACATGGTTTTCTCCTGTCCCTCTTTTCTCTATCCATCCTGTGAGTATCAGATTCTCCAAGCCCTCTTTCCTCATTATGTGTCCCAGAAACCTTAGCTATCTCTTCCTGATGTTAAGTATGTTTCCTTTTTGTTTCCATTTTCTACAAAACCTGTCATTGTTCACATGTTTGGTACTTGGTATGGATATTAAATATGGCTATGTCATTGAGCGAATAAAGACTATAGGTCTTAGTTATGACCATCCCTTGTCAAATGTCATGGACTGATGCTACAGAATCACAAAGAACTGCCACAAATAACAGAAATCACATTGAGGACTTTCAACAGCAGCAATAACTAAAATGGATAGCATATATAACTTGAAGAGAAAACAATGATATAATCAAGATACATTTTACACTATTTCAAATTTAAGGTGAGGAAAGAAGTCCCTGTCAATACTGGAAAGAGTGATAAAAGTATACTTGGAAAACCTATTTTTTCTGAAAAAATTGTTTTAAGAAAAACATATAAATCTCAAACAAAATTAGCACTGGCTGTTCAGTTAATACTAAATGTTTCTGATAAAACAGGATCTTGATCAATAAACTGAGTGACAACAGTTCATCAGACAGTAGAAAAATTAATCTTGGGAAATTTCAGTGAACTTAAATAATGCCTAAAGGTTACATCCATTTTTGGCAGGAAGGGAGACAAGCTAGTGACACTGCTTAGAACACAGCTGAGGAGCAGGAGTCCAATATCTTCAGAAATTCATCCTTGGTAGAACCACAAGAGTCAGCATGGTTAAAAGTTTCATTATAAGGAAACAGATAATATTACCATTACAAATGTAGAAGACCTCAATCTGTTTATGATTCTTCAGTACCCAAGTTTCATCCATGTTTTGAGACTGTATTGCTTGGATTTCAAATGTTACCATGTTAACTAGAAGCACCTTTGGCTTTGTCAAGATTGACTTTGGCATATTTTTGAATGCCAGGGATACTGCTAATGGGGATTCATTGGTTTGTATCCTGCAATGTTTAGTATCATCCATTTTTAATCACTTAATTAATATTCTGTGCATCACATGACACTATGCAGAAAAATAATTTTTAAAAAAAGAAATCGTCAGTGCTCCAGGTGCACATTAGTATCATCCTTTATGGTTTAACTAATTTTATTTCCTAAAATAAAAATAAGTAATCTTTGATCTATTCTCCACTATGCCAGTTCTTTTCCACTGAGACAATATTGCAAGCTCATTGCTATTTCCATGGTAAATGTTTCTATAGAGTTCTATTCTTTGGTTCTACCAGTTCAGACATTTACTACTAAGACATGTTACACTATTTCCACTGAGCTGAAACATAACAACAAAGATGAAGACAAAAGTCCAAATGTAAATAGTGTCAGTCAGTTAAGTGCCATATGTGATACACGCTTGGGCGATCATGTCTCAAAAGAGACATGACTGACTGGGCAGAAGATTATCCTGCAGTAGGTTGCCATTGCTTTCTGCAGTAGACTGGTTGCCAACCAAGGCTATAGAACCCAATCCATCCTGTTATTTAACCCATAACTGGAGGGAAGAGATGGATTAATACCTTTCCCAAGGGTATTTGCGTGTAAGTGAAAGCAATGAATTCGGCTGGAATTCGAACTCGGCTACACGATTTCTCGTTCCGAGCCGATATCCACTGCGCCACAAGTAAATGAATTAAAAAGCTGTTTAAAATAGTTTTCATTAAAGAGATATTAACCTAATTTCTTGTTTTGGAATGAATTTGTTTTTAACTCGGTTAATTGCTAAATAGAAATAATAAATAGGTTAATAGGTTTTCTTCATTACTGAACTAAAAATGTTTAAATCATTATTCAATATTTTCTATCAATCAGTGGATTAAGTTGTTTTCATGAAATTGTGGCTTAATGGTTAAGAGGAATTTTAGGAATAAAAGTTTCTTTTTGCATGTTCTGTACTGTTGATGTAAAATGTGGCCCACTCTGGCATTCCATACATTTTACATCTTTTTATTGGATTTGTTTTTTATGACCAACTTCTTTATAAGCAGCTAAATTCAAAGTTGACTAAATTTTAAGCAAATCCACAACTGACACCAGTTTAATCCCAAAAACAATAGATAAAAAGAAAGCAAATGTAAAATTAAGCAAAAAGAATTATTAAATACATTATTTTATTGGATATTCAAAAGCTCTACCAATTCTACTAGTTTAGTTACATTCAAATGTATTTTTCTGTTTATTAGACCAAACCTATAAGCAACATGAGTACTAATTCTCAAACAGAAATTAAGCAACCTCAGAATGAGAAATCGAGTGGCCGAGTTTGAATTCCAGTTAGATTCCCTGCATTCACTTATGCGCAAATACCTTTGAGAAAAGGTATTAATCTGTCTCTTACCTCCAGTTATGGGTTAAATAACAGGACAGATTGGTTTCTATTGCCTTGGTCAGCAACCAGTCTATCACAGAAAGCAATGGCAACTTACTGCGGGATAATCTTCTGCCCAGTCGGTCATGTCTCTTTTGAGACATGATTGCCCAAGCGTGTTTCATGTATGACACTTAACTGACTGACTGAAAGTAAATGTGTTTCGGCCATCTAAAGCAATGGCAACCTACTGTGGGATAATATTCTGCCCAGTTGGTCATGTCTCTTTCGAGACATGATTGCCCAAGCGTGTATCTCGTATAGCACAACTGACTGAATACTGGTCAAATTCTCAAGTTACTTATCTCTCTCTCTCTCTATATATATATATATAAAACTTGAGATATTTATATATAATGTGTGTGTAATAAAAATGCTGTTTGTAGGTATATATTAGGGATAGATCATATATAAATATATAAGTTGTCATTAACCTTATAAATTTCTACAACAGTCTGTGTCCTGCTTAAATGCAATTTTCAGGTCATATATATATATATATATATATATATATATATATATATATATATATATATATATATTATATATTTGAGAGCATGTACAAATTTTTTATATATCCACTACAAATCGTACATTTGTTTCAACATTGAAACTACAGTGTCTCTTCAGGCGGTGTGGCTAGGAATGGAAAACCTCTTATATTTGGTCAGTTGTGTGTGGGATGTTGGTGGGGGTTAGTGATAAGGGAATAAGTCTTGTGAATTTAATTTAAAAATTAATAGAAAAAATTGACTTCCTAAATCCAAAATTAAGGTTAAATATACAAAATTAGATTAATTATAAAAACTGTGCTTAAATACAAAAAGATTCTATAGTTGTACAAATAAGCGGTAAGTCCAATCCCATCCCTCCCCACCCCTTACACCTCCCTACTCTGCTCCTCTAAGAAATCCAAAGGATAAAGTCTAGTTGCAAGATCATAGAACTTAAATCTTATCTGCTAATGTTAAATCTGTCTACAAAATTCCAAGACACTCATTAATCAACTATATTCACTACTCACACCACTTTCTTCAAAATTCAAAGGACAATTCACAAGACTTATTCCCTTATCACTAACCCCCACCAACATCCCACACACAACTCACCAAATATAAGAGGCTTTCCATTCCTGTCCACACCACCTGATGTGACATTGTAGTTTCAATGTTGAAACAAATGTACGATTTGTAGTGGATATATAAAAAATTTGTACATGTTCTAAAATATAATTTGTAATAAATATTCACAGCTCTATATATTATATATCGAGCACTGTTTTAAATTAATGTTTTGGACATTGTCAAAAAAATTTTTTTTCTTTGTTTCTAATTCACTTGGATATATATATATATATAAATTGATTATTTAATTTCTTAGTTTTTGGTCATAATTAAATTAGACCAGTACACAGTTGTATTAAAAAAGTGTTCAATACAATTATTTTGTAGAACTTTTGAACATTTTCCATTTGTAAACGAGTTATATTATGCAACCCAGGTTTCTACCATTTGGTGTTTTACAACAACTGATTTTACCAATTTTTTTAAGAATGCTCATGTAACAGGGATTTTTATGAATGTCAGCATTCTTAAAAAAAACAGTAAAATGTTATTGTAAATTGCCTGAAGACACCAGATGGTAGAAACCTAGATTGTGTAGTAACTCATTTTCCAAATGAAATGTATATTTCTGCATTTAAGGTGGCTTTTAGATAAGACAGTGTCAAAAAATATAGCAAATTTTATTTATCCTAAATCTGCAGTATAAGATGACTGACTGTCGATTATATAAAGATGTTATTGGAAATGTTGTATCTTTAGAAATTAAAAATAAATGAAATAGCAAAACCAAATCTATATCATCTTTTTTTCTACACACATCTCTTAAATGGGAAACCATTATTTTTTTTACATTTCATCATGTGATCTCTTGCAAATACTTATTCCTCTTCTTCATCTAAACTGTTACAAACAGCCTGGTGTACTCATTGGCGATCACAAAATAATCCTAATAACAGTACAATAACAATACATTCCATTGCTGTGAATGCAATCACAACTTGGTGTTTACATTTTCTCTGCTGAGTTTGTCTGGATACAAGTTGATTTCCTTGATATGGAATTATTCTTCAAATAAATAATTTATTATGATTTTATGCCAGTAATATATAAGGGAGAAATGGTTTTGTTACTTTTATTAAGAGTTTATTTGATAACATGAATCTTTTCATATACGTTAATGGTTATCTCACTGAGGCCAATGTTAGCCTACTAACAAACATCACTCGGAATTTAAGGTTTCTTTTTATAATTGTAGTATAAGATAACCCCCAATTTTGAATGGTGATATTGGGGATTTAAAGGTTGTTTTATACGTAAAAATATAGGGTGTGTGTGTGTGTGTATATATATACATACATATATGTGTGTATATACACACACACACATATGCACGCACTCTCTTTCTCTCACTCTCTCTCTTTCTATATATATATATATATATATATAGCCGTTGACGAGCTGTTGTGCGAAACCGCGGTAGGTCTTGGCGATCTTGCGATTTTTTTTGTGTGTTTTTGCTCTGCGTAACTGCCTTTTTGTTAACACTTTTTGGTTAGTTTAGTATCGAGCACTTTTCTTTCCTGGTGGTTCGTTCCGTTCGAGGGTTTTTTTCTTTACTGTGAAGAACCGTATGTATTGTCGGTCCTACGCAGTTTTCTTTTTTTTTTCCCCTCTTTGTCCAAAGCTCTATAGCCGAGGACAATAATGGAGTTAGATTCTGCTGGTTATTCGTGGTCTTTAAAAATTACTTGTGTAACATTTTAAGATTAGAATACGTACAGAGTCGGTTTTATTATTATTATTATTATTAATATATATATATATATATATATATATATATATATATATGATTGTTTAATACTTAGTTTTTGGTCCTAATAGGATTAGACCAGTACACATTTGTATTAAAAAGTGTTCTATACAATTATATTGTAGAACTTTTGAATATTTTTCATTTATAAATGAGTTATTTCACTACCTTGGTTTCCACCATGAGTGGTTTCTTCAGGCGATTTTTAATAACTTATTAAAAATCAACCATTTAAAATAATTATTAAAATTTTTAATAAGTTATTAAAAATCGCCTGAAGAAACGACTCATGGTGGAAACCAAGGTAGCAAAATAACTCGTTTAAAGATGAAAAATATATAAAGAGAAAGAGAGAGGGTGAAAGTGCATGAAAACCATACCATGGGTTGTCCAAAGTTTTGTGAGTGAAATTGGGTAGACAGCTCTCATTGAGGAGCCATCATTGATTTTGCTAGCTCAATGTCAGAAGTCATCATGACCAAGGGTTTGAGTCTCCTGGCATTGTGCAGACTGTTGTTTATGCCAGATAATATGCTATCTCCCAGAAACTGTAACTAAGGTCCACTCAGCATAGTTGCAGTATAAACCACAGGTGGACTGTGTGGGGGTTGAACAAGTGTGCCTGAGCAGGCGTCTGCAAATGAGGATTAGCTACCTGCCCTGGTAGACAAGTATCCTTGAATACTAGTGGCCAACCATTATATATATATATATATATATATATATATATATATAAACTCATTATGTGCCCACTCGCTAGCACATGGAGATATATATATATATATATATATGTGTGTGTAACCCTACATATTAACACAATCATGTATGCTTATTTATATCCACATACACACATGTTCATATTTCTACATATGTACATACTATTGTGTCTGTGCTTATACTTACATATACCTACAGACACACATCCATCCATACTCACATACAAATCTTGCGTTTGCACACTCATATATGTATTTTTATGAAGACCGAATTTCTACATGTATAATTTGTAGTGACATATATTTACACAAGTATACTAACAAATCTCACATATACACATATATACTATATTTCCCCACAGACATGTCTGTACTTATCTGTATGTTTGTGTACATACAAATATATCATTCATAGATGCATCCATCCATCCATCCATCCATTTATATCCACATATAATTAAAAATAAATTAAAAAATGTTTGATTGAATTCATTTCCTAAAAGTGTGTGCGTGTGTATAAAAATTAGTATATATCTAAAAGTTTAAATGCAACATCAATTGCCATCATCTGTCCCCTTGATTCCATCTTTCTCTTATCCTTTCTTTGACATTTCCTGTACCTTGTTTTTTTTTTCTCTCTCTCTCTCTCACTGTAACCCCTGTGTACCAGTGAGGAAGCAATATCACTGAAAGAATCATAAAAATTAACTGAAGAATGTATAAAAATTCCTCTGGAAACAAGTCAAACTTTGTACAAGTCAATCCCATGCAGAATTCAATCTGTAATTACTACCAAAGATGGTCCTACCCCATATTGATATCGACTCCACACTTGTTTTTCTAAAATGAAGCATAAATATTCAAGAATGTCAAGATCTAAGAACTGTGGTGACTAGATAAAATGTTCTGCTTCACTAGAATGTTCCTTGTGCCATTCAGCTTCAACTTGAGCAGTATGATTGGATGCATTATCATTCTGAAAGATGACATTTCTCACCAAAAAATAGTTCTTGAACCATAGGATGAAATTGATCACTTAAAATTCTTATAGTCTTGACTGTTAATTTTTATAAATTTATTTAAATAATATCTGTAAAAAAAAAATATTTTAGCAAAAACGTTGAGTACTTCTAATATTAAATCAACAAGCATAAAAATGGACAAGCTTTTGACAATTTAATCAAATTTTCCAAATTATGGTATTAGGTTTTTCTATTATTTTGGCCACCCACTGTGTGTGTTTGTGTAACCATTTCACCCCAGTGTGTGTGTGTGTGTGTGTGTGTGTGTGTGTGTAACCATTTCACCCCAGTGAGAGTGTGTGTGTGTGTGTGTAACCATTTCACCCCAGTGAGTGTGTGTGTGTGTGCGTGTGTGTGTAACCATTTCACCCCAGTGATGTGTGTGTGTGTAACCATTTCACCCCAGTGTGTGTGTGTGTGTGTGTGTGTGTGTAACCATTTCACCCCAGTGAGTGAGTGTGTGTGTGTGTGTGTAACCATTTCACCCCAGTGAGTGAGTGTGTGTGTGTGTGTGTGATTTCACCCCAGTGAGTGTGTGTGTGTAACCATTTCACCCCAGTGAGTGTGTGTGTGTAACCATTTCACCCCAGTGAGTGTGTGTGTGTAACCATTTCACCCCAGTGAGTGTGTGTGTGTAACCATTTCACCCCAGTGAGTGTGTGTGTAACCATTTCACCCCAGTGAGTGTGTGTGTGTGTGTGTGTGTGTGTGTGTAGCCATTTCACCCCAGTGAGTGTGTGTGTGTGTGTGTGTAACCATTTCACCCCAGTGAGTGTGTGTGTCTGTGTCTGTGAAAAGACAGAGGGGAGCCACATCATGTTGGTGAGAAAGTGGCTAAAGTCAAGATGTTAAGTCAGGATTGATTAAATTGCAGATTTTACTTTGGATTTTGTCAAGAACCTAAAAAGATTAGCAGGAGTATCCGACCCAGACAAAATAAAAAAATTTAGCCTGACACAGTGACCCAACCTTCCTAGCAGTAGATAAAGCCACAGATGCAATGTAGTTATTTCACTTCAGGTCAGTTGAAAAAGTGAAACCAAAAAGGCATAGATTGTTGTTATCCAGGAGATGTGTCATCCATTCTGATGGCTAGTACAAAAGCTTATTTATGCTAGCTAAAAGATAAGTCTCATTTTGGAGGCATTAAAGTTCATGAGCCATTTCCTACCCCAGTCCATCATTAATTGCAGGTTCTTTTCAAGAGCAGCAGCCACATTTAATTTGTCCGAACTGGCAGATTAACTGAGATGAGAGTAAATGATGTAAATGTTTTTTTAAATATATAATATCATATATTGAGTGCTGGTGCTAACAAAATAGTCCTCAATGTATAATAACATGTATGCTTATTTATATCCACATACACACATGTTCATATTTCTACATATGTACATACTATTGTGTCTGTGCTTATACTTACATATACTTACAGACACACATCCATCCATACTCACATACAAATCTTGCGTTTGCACACTCATATATGTATTTTTATAAAGACCGAATTTCTACATGTATAATTTGTAGTGACATATATTTACGCAAGTATACTAACAAATCTCACATATACACATATATACTATATTTCCCCACAGACGTGTCTGTACTTATCTGTATGTTTGTGTACATACAAATATATCATTCATAGATGCATCCATCCATCCATCTATCCATTTATATCCACATATAATTAAAAATAAATTAAAAAATGTTTGATTGAATTCATTTCCTAAAAGTGTGTGCGTGTGTATAAAAATTAGTATATATCTAAAAGTTTAAATGCAACATCAATTGCCATCATCTATCCCCTTGATTCCATCTTTCTCTTATCCTTTCTTTGACATTTCCTGTACCTTGTTTTTTTCTCTCTCTCTCTCTCACTGTAACCCCTGTGTACCAGTGAGGAAGCAATATCACTGAAAGAATCATAAAAATTAGCTGAAGAATGTATAAAAATTCCTCTGGAAACAAGTCAAACTTTGTACAAGTCAATCCCATGCAGAATTCAATCTGTAATTACTACCAAAGATGGTCCTACCCCATATTGATATCGACTCCACACTTGTTTTTCTAAAATGAAGCATAAATATTCAAGAATGTCAAGATCTAAGAACTGTGGTGACTAGATAAAATGTTCTGCTTCACTAGAATGTTCCTTGTGCCATTCAGCTTCAACTTGAGCAGTATGATTGGATGCATTATCATTCTGAAAGATGACATTTCTCACCAAAAAATAGTTCTTGAACCATAGGATGAAATTGATCACTTAAAATTCTTATAGTCTTGACTGTTAATTTTTATAAATTTATTTAAATAATATCTGTAAAAAAAAAATATTTTAGCAAAAAACGTTGAGTACTCAATGTATAATAACAGAGCTATAATTTATATTAATAATAAATATACTTTTTTTTTTCCAGGGGAGAGATCATACAGTTAAAAGTGAATATTGTGGTACTAATGTTAATACTATAAAGGTTTTCAGTTAAATATCATTGATTATAGATGAGTTGAAAACACCATTTCTTTCTTTAAATGATTTCACCCCAAGAAAGAACATAAAGAACAGTAATTAAGAGAGAAGATAATGATTAACATTGCATTTAATGATGTACAGATCATTTGGTGACAGTTTTTACACACTCTTTGTCCAGAAAAGACATCACTTGTACAATTCAAAAAAAAAATTATAAAAAAGCTCTATTGCAGTGCCTTGTCAGTCATCTTCAAAGAAACCTATATGTATATATAAAATATATCCTGTAATAGGTAAAGATAAAGTCTATTATATGTAATTAATATCTGATCATGGAATTAGTATTTTGATAGTTACATTAGTTTTCATAGATTACAACTGAAACTAATTCTTATTTATCTGTGTTTTTACTAAAAAAAAAATGAGTGTTAAAAATTATAGAAAGTGATGTTGGATAAAATTGCAAAGCATGCTTAAAATAACTGGAAAAGCTTAACTGGAATATTTGAGATAAATATGCTGTGCATATCTATTTATCTATATATAAAATTCATCATCCACATACAAGCCTGCTTTGCTGTATCACAGCTCATCAGTGTGGCTAGATATCCACTTGCTTCTGGCCGGGATCAAAACTCGACTGATTTGGTGTCAGTCGTATCCCCTAAGCCATAGGCGTATGGAATCAGACAAGGGAAATTTTAGTGTTGTATATAGGCGGGGTATACACACGACAAATCAGAATGACAAATTGGGTTGCTGAGTTTGAATTCCAGTTGAATTCTTTGCATTCACTTACTTACAAATATCCTTGGGAAAGGTATTATTCCATCTCTTCCCTCCAGTTATGGGTTAAATAACAGGACAGATTGGGTTCTATAGCCTTGGCTGGCAACCAGTCTACCACAGAAAGCAATGACAACCTACTGCAGGATAATCTTCTGCCCAGTCAGTCATGTCTCTTTCAAGACATGATCACCCAAAAGCGTGTATCATGTGTGGCACTTAACTGACTGATTGAATATAATAGTTGAAAACAATTAAAACTTCCACTGGGCATAAAGTGGGGTATCGGTTTTTTATTGTTATGAAGTAATAAACTGATCCCCCACTAATTACTAGCCAGCTAGTCTACCACAGAAAGCAATGACAACCTACTGTGGGATAATCTTTTGCCCAGTCAGTCATGTCTCTTTTGAGACATGATCACCTAAAGCATGTATCACATGTGGCACTTGACTGACTGATTCACATGCCAGTCACCAAAAGAACTCAATTCATTGTTGAAAAGCAAGGCATAAATTGCAGTTGCAAAAGTGGTAACTATTTTTTTTTTTGTTTTTTTTTTTAAATTTTTCCTCTCTAGAGAGCTCAATCGTAATGAGAATATGTAAAATTCTGTGACTTCCATTAGTCTGTCCATCCATCACACCTTCTAAAATAGTCATATATGGACTGATCAAAAACTAAATTTTGGGGAGAAGGGCAAACAGGTAAGGGGGTAAAAAGTACAAGTGGTTTTACTAGGGGGTGTAAGAAATATGAAGTAGGGTTTTGTCAAAGTATTTTTCTAAAAAACATCAGCTTATTCAAATTTCATCAATAGGTTTGCAGAACTGAATGAAATATAGCTTGTAAATCTCAACAAAAATGTTAGCAATGACTTCAACAATACTAAATACTGTAAAGGTTTCTAGTAACTCAAAAATTTGATGTAATTAATATAAGTTTTCCCTAAACATATAAATGAATATAATGTAAGATCGTAATATGCAAGAACAATTCTCATCAGGATTTAAAATCAAATGTACACTTTTCTTCCTCTTTTATGGGTGTCCTGGGGATAATGAGAAACTACATCCGGCAGGAAGACCTCTAATTGAGGTGCAGGGAATCACCACTTAATTGTTGCTGTTCCTAGGTTCACGTTGACCCAGGGTGGTAGCACTTGTTAGGGTCCCAGCTATGAGCAAATAGTTGACCCCCCAAACTAGGGTCAATACACTACAGATTTTTATAGTAAATTACCAGCAATATATTTTTGAAAAAGAAAAATATACATATATATATATATACCAGCAATACATCTGACTCTTGACAAAACCTTCTTTACAAAAATACATCAATGAAACCTGATCTATAAACTGATTTCTTACAAAGAATACATATTCTATTCATATGAATCTATTGTAAAAAAACTTGTTGGCATTAAATAACCTATTGAGGTTGATATTCTACAAAACAAATGAAACCAATCTATGTGCAATGTCCCTTCAGTGTGTGGATGGTCATGGTTTTTGAAAACTTTTTAATCTTTTACTCCAGTAGAAAAAAAAACTCTGTTTTCCAAAGTTATCAATAAAATATTTTAAACTAGCAGTATAGCCCGGCATTGCTTGGGTGTAATGAAAGCTTTAAAACTAATCCATGGTCCATGGTCCTGGAGCTCAGACTCGGCCTAAAAAATATTTAAGTGAAGTTTGGTGAGAATCGGATAAAAATTGTGGATTTGTATTAAAGACATACAGACAGATAAACACACACACACACACACTAACAAACAAACATCTTGCCTTTTATTTATATATATATATTATCGATTTTCTGCACTATTGTAAGAACTGCAAGCTTGAAACTTCTGAATATTGTTTCTTATGTCTTTGTCTATGAGTGTATCAAATTTGATTAAAATCGGACACACCTTCTATAACCCAATTTTTTCGATTATTGATTTTTGATATTTATCGAGGATACCTTGACACAAAACCTAGCTAAGAATACTTGCAGATGCTTACAGTACAACTGTGTAAATTTTCAAGAAAATTGGTTCAGCCGTTTTGGAGTCTATAGGTAATGGAGACACACAGACAAAGTTCCATTTATAAATAAGTTAAGATAAAGATTACTTATTCACAGACTGACTTTTGCTTTTCTTTTTCTAGGACCTGTGAAGCAATTCACTTATGTTTATCTGAATGACCAATATCAGGGTTCTATCTGTCAAAGGTTCATGGCTCTCTGGATTTCTTTCTTTCTTTTTTAATACTCTTGTTAAAATTGTTACATTTTTAGGACTCATTTCTGTTAAGTACAAAAGTAATTTCCAAAATCTGTTAAAATTTAGTTAGAATATCAGAATGAAAATATTTCATGTTCATAGAATCTTTTTCACAGCATTAAAGTCAAGCTCCAATTTTGATTGGTTCATTTTAGAGAGTGCGACAGAAAGATAAACTTAAAAATGTGTCTCTGTAATTTCCATCTTTCTTACCAAAATAGTTTGTGAGTCATTTAGTGAATTATGCACATTTTTTGCTCATTTCTCAATCTTGATATATGAAACAAACACAAACACCCACAATATCTTCCTTACATAGTTAATATTATTTTAGTAGTAGTAGTTGCAGCATCATTATTATGCTATAGTCACAGATATTTCCTTTACTTTCATGTTCCCATTTTTATCATCTTTGCTATTATTAGAGTAATTATTAGTCATAGTAGTATTAGTATTTTTATTATGCTGTAGTCACAGATAATATCTGCCTTACTTGCATGTACTCATTTTAATCATTATTGTTCTGCAGTCACAGATAGTAACAAATTTAATAAAGGTGATAAGGAAATTGAACATAAAATAGCTGTACTACAGGGTGCAACAGGTAAATTGTTGCCATTTTATAATTCTAATTTCATGCATGGACATCGATTTTGATTTTGTTGACTGCACCATATAATAGGGTCAGTTGGGCACCATCTGAGAGAAAGACACAATTCACTCTGCCAGAAATTTGGAAATAGCATGCTATACTACTTGGAATTCATGCTAGAAGCTCCAATTCTGAATGTTAACATGTCAGGCTGAGTTCAATGCAGAGGATTCGGGAAGAGTTGGATGAGTCTAATGGTGATTATGAAGATGTTTGGAGTAATCACTAGTGACAGCAACATTATGCCTCCATTCATTTTCCCACAAGGTCTCATACTCAACATGGAGACCTCCATCAAATGCCTTGAGGAGGTAGTGTTGTCTTGGGTCAAAAGTGTGGATTCTGGAAGATCCTATGTCTAGCAACATTGAATCTGCACCATGCCACATAAACAGGAGAATGCAGTCATGACTGTTAGACAATTTCTGCTATCCCATCATCCCTTACATCTGGTCAACCCCCTTGATTATTATGTTTGGGGTGGGGCAGTTGAGTGAAAGACCAACAAAACTCCTTGTAATACCAGACAAACTGAAGGCAAGGGTTGTGGCAGAATTCACCAACATAAATGAGGAGACTGTCCAGAAGAGTTGCAGAAAAATCTGAAATCATGGTGGCTGTGATTGAAGCCAATGGCAACTTTTATTGAGTAAATTTACTCTTTAGTATTTCAAGATATTTTTGTGTCATTTTGGTAAATATATCTGTTAAAATGAGATGCCAGTCTTATTTTCATTTTGGTGTAATTTAGATGATAATTTATTCATCACACCCTGTAGAGGTAGTTTTACCCAGTACCGCTAATTACTACAAAACCAAAACAATAAGAAAAAGAATTTGAACATAGAATAAACTGTGCCTAATGTAGTTTTGCCCAACCCTGCAAATTGCTATGAAATCAAAACCTTGAACCTGAAAACTCAACCTATGTTTTTAAATAGTCTCATCAGATTGATATGTTTATATGGATATTATACATGGCACCAAATCTGTTCACTAATATCTAAACTGTCAGCTGTATATGACTGTTTTTTCAGATCAATGATTAAAAATGGCTTTGAGCAAGAGAAGCTTGTGGGTTTGGCTTTAACTGTACTTGTAGACTGGCATTGTACCAAATGACAGAAACTGTGTCACTTGAAGCCTTGCAACAGCTAAAATGGATAGCATGTGTAACTGGAAGAGAAAATAATGAGATAATCAAAATGTTGACATTCCACCCTACTCCAATTAATAGGTTAGAAAGGAAACCGCCACTAATACTAGAAAGGGTGATAAGAGCTAGTGGACATAAGAAATCTGTTTTTCTCAAAAATTGTTTTAAGAGGTAGAGTTTATAAATTTCAATTTCAAATAACATTGGAATGCCAAATATTTTCTTATAAAGAAACGGGTAATACTATTCCTTGAATAGTTCCATTTTCATTATTATTATGGTAATTATTATTTAATACATTTTGTCTTATATTGTCTTATATTATTATTCCTTAAATGTTGCCATTTTCATTATTATTATGGTAGTTATTATTTAATACTTTTCATCTTATATTCTCTAATATTATTATTCCTTGAATGTTTCCATTTTTATTATGGTAGTTATTATTTAATACATTTTGTCTTATATTGTCTTATATTATTATTCCTTGAATAGTTCCATTTTCATTATTATTATGGTAGTTATTATTTAATACATTTTGTCTTATATTGTCTTATATTATTATTCCTTAAATGTTGCCATTTTCATTATTATTATGGTAGTTATTATTTAATACTTTTCATATTATATTCTCTAATATTATTATTCCTTGAATGTTTCCATTATTATTATGGTAGTTATAATTATTTAATACTTTTCATATTATATTCTCTAATATTATTATTCCTTGAATGTTTCCATTTTTATTATGGTAGTTATAATTATTTAATACTTTTCATATTATATTCTCTAATATTATTATTCCTTGAATGTTTCCATTATTATTATGGTAGTTATTATTTAATACATTTTGTCTTATATTGTCTTATATTATTATTCCTTAAATGTTTCCATTTTTATTATTATTATGGTAGTTATTATTTAATACTTTTCATCTTATATTCTCTAATATTATTATTCCTTGAATGTTTCCATTATTATTATGGTGGTTATTATTTAATACTTTTCATCTTATATTCTCTAATATTATTATTCCTTGAATGTTTCCATTATTATTATGGTGGTTATTATTTAATACATTTTGTCTTATATTGTCTTATATTATTATTCCTTAAATGTTTCCATTTTTATTATTATGGTAGTTATTATTTAATACTTTTCATATTATATTCTTAACACACTAATAAAAAAAACATTTAAAAGGGTATTCAACCCCTGCTGCTCTCCACTTATAGTTGGCATCATCTGACTGGAGTTAGACAGACCAATATGAGGGGAAAAATATAGATGAGGTAATAAAAATCTTTACCAGGTGCTACAACCACAGGATTGGTGATTCTTGCACTGAGGTTTTTAATAAATGCTAGATTTGGAATTTAACCCAGTTCTAAAAACAAAAACAAAAATTCAATATCAAATGATGACAAAAGCTGTAACTGAAAATTTTGAAATTAACAGAAAAATACTTTATGCTCCTTCAGGTCAATGAAATAAAAAAACAAAAACAAATGATATACAAATACTGTCTTGATTATCTTTCTATATACCATGTTCGTTTACAATATAGACCATCATCTCTACAATTTCCCTTCCCTTGCAGCTCTAAATAAATTCTGTGTTTTTATTATTTCAAAACCCTGTTTTGCCATCCATTTTCTCAAGCTTGTTAAGTATGCTATGCATTGTTTTCTTCTATTCCTCAATCTGTCCTGTGTGTATCAAATTTTTCAAACTCCCCTTTCTCATTCTGCCTCTTCTTGATGTTAAGTATAAGATTCCTTTTTGTTTTCACTTTCTCCAAAACCTTGCTGTTGCTCACATGTTCAGTCTATGGTATCCTCAGCATCCTTCTGTAGAACCACATTTCTGTTGGTTCAAGTCTTTTCATCTTGGCAGAAATTATCAAACATTTACTACAAGTACAATAGGACAGATATCACGAAACTGTTGAGTACTCTTTTCTTTATTGCTAACAAAGTTTTTTCTATCTCTAAAAACTCTGCTTAGCTTTTGGTCCTAGGCATGACGGTAAACTGCATCCAGCAGCAAAGCCTCTGATTGGGAGTTTGTGAGGAGCATGGAACCACCTTTTAATTGCTGTTGTTCTCAGGTCCACCTTGACTCAGAGTGGTAGCACCTGTTAGGGTTCCAGCTATGAGCAAATAGTTAACCCTCAAATTGGGGTCAAAACACTATGAAAGTATAAAAATAGATTTTTGAAGGAAAAATATTACCAACAACACATTTTTGAAATATTCTCAACAAAACATTTTTGAATACAAAATTAGAAGACATTTTCAGTTTTCTAAGATAAAAAAGAATAAAAACAAAGATTTTCATTAAAATCTGACTTAATCAACCTTCTTACTATAACCAAACATTAAAAAAAATACCTTAAAAGCCCACCATTTTGGCATTAAATAACCCACAGGGGTTGATATGCCGTTAAATAAAACTCACTCAAAACTCTGCTTAGGTTTTAGAATGCATTTTTGGCTATGTCTTCGAATTTCAGCATCACATCTTGGTAATTTCTCTTTTTTTATTCTTTTTTTTTTTTAATCATATCACCATGAGTAAGGTGGTAATGCCACTGATGTGCAGAGGGCTACATAAGAGTAAAAGCACTAAATAGAAGAGAGTAAAGAGAAGGACAAACCATTAAGAAAGGAGCAAGAGAAGGGAGTGAATACGGGTGCGATGACAGTTGCAGAAGTGGAGAGAAAGGGTGGTGAGGAAAGAACTAGGGTCAAGTGGTTAAGAGATGAGTATTGACCTTGCATTTGAATTCCTGGAGGTTGTAGCCTTCAGGAAAGCAAGAATAAGGAAGCGAGTCCCAGTGGCAGGAAGTGCGAGGAAAGAAGCTGCAGGAGTAGAATTGTCGTCTGCATTATATATCTAAAAATTTTGTCTACTAGACTTTGGAATTTCTCACCTTTCTCACCCAAATCCAGATAGATCTTTGTGACTTGTCCAGTCCAGAAGTACATCTACATATTGAGGCCTTTGGTTAATATAAGTAGCAAGATTGTATCCACCTCCCACTTGCTCAGCCATTGATCTAGCTTACAGCAACTGATAATCTCCAGCAGTCACCCATCTGAGCACTGACCAAACTCAATGTTGCTTAACGTCATTGATATTTATTTGAAAACTAGCAGTATAGCCCAGCGTTGCTCGGGTGTAATGAAAGCTTTAAAACTAATCCATGGTCCTGGAGCTCAGACTCTTTGGACATTGGCACGAAAGACTAAAAAGCAATAGCTGTTTCCAGTTAAAGTGAAACCGTAGACTGAAAGAAAAATGAATGGATGTAAGTCAAATTTTGATTTCCTGGTATCAATATTAAATAAGATTTTTTGTCGTAAACTGAATTTTGAAGGCTAAATAAGTCCTCTAACTAAATGGTATCATGGCTGAGACTAAGAACTACAATTATTCCTACTTAGAGCCAAACCTGAAGCAAAAACTAAAATAAAAGGGTTGAAAAAAATACAGACATACAGGCAGATAAACAGACACACACACACACAAACATCTTGCCTTATATATATATATATATATATTATTGATTTTCTGCACTATTGTAAGAATTGCAACCTTGAAACTTCTGAATATTGTTTCTTATGTCTTTGTCTATGAGTGTATCAGATTTGATTAAAATTGGACCACTCCTTCTATAACCCGATTTTTTTCAATTATCGATTTTCGATATTTATCGGGGATACTTCGACACAAAACCTAACTAAGAACACTCGCAGACGCTTATAGTACAACTCTGTAAATTTTCAAGAAAATCAGTTCAGCCGTTTCGGAGTCTATAGATAACGAACACACACAGAGACAAAGTTCCATTTATAAATAAGTTTAGATTAGATTAGATAGATGTACTGATTTCTTTTTTCTGTTGAATATCTTTGTTTTTTTCTTTGATTTGTTTTCAATTAGCCAGTGATGCCTCTATAAGTTTGAACTGCTGTTTTATATAAATGAAAAATGTAGAAACCAACTTATTCAATACTTATGTGAAAAATGAATACATACAGGCAGATAAACGGACACACGCACAAACATCTTGCCTTTTTTATATATATATATATATATATATATATATATATATATATAATTGATTTTCTGCACTATTGTAAGAACTGCAACCTTGAAACATCTGAATATTGTTTCTTATGTCTTTGTCTATGAGTGTATCAAATTTGATAAAAATCGAACCACTCCTTCTATAACCTGTTTATTCGATTATTGATTTTCGATATTTATCGGGGTACCTTGACACAAAACCTAGTTAAGAACATTCACAGACGCTTATAGTACAACTGTGTAAATTTTCAAGAAAATTGGTTCAGCCATTTTGGAGTCTATAGGTAATGGACACACACAGACACACAGAGACAAAGTTCCATTTATAAATAAGTTTAGATTAGATTAGATTAGATAGATATGCTGATTTCTTTTTTTCTGTTGAATATCTTTGTTTTTTTCTTTATGATTTGTTTTCAATTAGCCAGTGATGCCTCTATAAGTTTGAATTGCTGTTTTATATAAACGAAAAATGTAGAAACCAACTTATTCAATACTTATGTGAAAAACAAAGAAAAATGCTTATTCAATACTTATGTAAAAAATGAAGAAAAAAACTTATTCAATACTTGTCAAAAAAGAAGGAAAAAGCTTATTCAATACTTATGTTAAAGGCCATAAGTAACATTCAGGAAATGCTTAGTGGCTTAGATAGTTGCATATTTCCTAGGGGTCAGAATTCAGGCCAAGGATTTTAAGTGTTGATTCCCAAGGCAAGTAGTCAGTCAGTCAGTTAAGTGCCATACATGATACACACTTGGGTGATCATGTCCCAAAAGAGACATGACAAACTGGTCAGAAAATTATCCCACAGTTGGTTGCTATTACTTTCTGCAGTAGATTGGTCACCAGCTGAGGCTATAGAACCCAATCTGTCCTGTTATTTAACCCATAACTGGAGGGAAGAGATGGATTAATACTTTTCCCAAGGGTATTTGTGCGTAACTGAATGCAAGGAATTTAACTGGAATTCAAACTCAACTTCCCGATTTGTTGTTCCAAGCCAATAAAGGCAAGTAGACCTTCCCCATTTGGAAGATTTGGTAGAATAAAATTTTCCATCCCATTTTCTCCCATTTAACTTTATGCTAGACAAAGAGAAGTTAATATCCAGTTGTCATGTCTGAGTGCATTCTGCTCCAACGAACTTAGCTCACTGCTGCCCCCATATATGAATTTACTCAAACCACAAGATTAGCAACTAGGTCCCGCCCTTTTACTGTGAAACCAATAAAATGTAAACACAAATTCTACTTCAACAGCTTCTTTTCTTGCACTTCCCGCCTGTGGAATTCCCTTCAATTTACTTGCTTCTCTGACAGCTACAATCTCCAATAATTCAAATGTAAAGTCAATAGTCATCTCCTATCTCACTAACCTGCATCCTCTCTTTCATGCTCCTTTCTCCATCCACTCCACTCTCATCAGTATTCTCATCCTTCTCTTACCCACTTTCTGACACCCCCTATAACCTGTCACTCTTTCTCATAACTTTCTTTCTTTGTAACCCCTGCATAACAGTGGCAGTAAAATGCCTTGCTTGGGGCAATATGATTATGAAAAAAAAAATTTCTTTGTTTACTTCTATTCAATGTCAATACTAATCTCTTTATTCAGAAAATATAAAATTACTAGTTATACTATTAAATGCACTACTTAATTGGTCAGCTTGTAAAAATTTGTGGGGAATAATTTGGCAGACCTGAAGGAGACTACCACCACCTTTAAATTTGTTGTTTCTCTTTTTTTTTTTTTTTTTACTTTTTTCAATGCAATCTTATTGATTACACTCTAAACTTTCCAATAGACAAAAAAAATTTGAAAAAATTTCAATATTTAAACAATTTTAGTGAGTGGGAGCTCAGTTTTTCATACAATGTTATAGTAAATTGATCCTGTGCAATTACCTTTTTATTTGCTCATATTCAACCACTGAATCCTTTGCGAAAATTTTTGAATAAAGCCATTCTTGGAGTTTCTGAGGAAGATGTCATTGTAAGAACTGAAGAAAACTTGAAAAAGAGAAAAACAAGAGCAACAACTCGTCCCAAAAAACCCAAAACAATGCGACCCCAACGCAAGTGGTTCCAAAATGGAGGATTGATTTACTATAAATGTTGTATGAGAAAGTGAGCCCCCCTAAAATTGTTTAAATATTAAAGTTTTTTCAAATTTTTTTTTTGATAATCAGAAACTTTATGTAATAACCAATAAGACTGCACTGAAAAAAAATTTAACCACTAAGACTGCACTGAAAAAAATTTTTTACAAAAATGAAAAACAACAAATTTAAAGGTGGTCTCTATCAGGTCCGCCAATAATTTTTGTAGGTTAACACTGATTCGATCTTCCGTAAGTCACATTTGTCAGAATTAAAAATAATATTTTTTTTTTTTTATCATTCAGGAAGGTGGTTCTTGTTCATAATATAAATACAGTATCGAATTGATCCCTGTTTTCTTAAAGAGTTACCTGTACTTTGTTTTTATTTACAAATGTCAAATCTATGCTTATGCTATTGAAAACTGAATATTACTAATGTCTTTATTTTTAAGCTTTATCTAAGATGTAAACACAGTTTCAAACTTGACATTTGTAAATAGAAACTAAGTACAGATAACTCTTTAAAAAGACAGGATTGATTTGACATTATTAATATTATGAACAGGACACCATTCTAAAATAAGAAATCAATAATTTTGGATTATGACAAATGACGTGTTTTGAGGAAGTTCTAATGAATATGAAAAAGAACAAATTTTTCCATTTTTCTTGTGGTAAATTGACTAATTTATGTCAGTCAGTTAAGTGCCATATGTGATACACACTTTGGGCGATCATGTCTCGAAAGAGACCTGACTAACTGGGCGGAAGATTATCCTGCAGTAGGTTGCCATTGCTTTCTGCAGTAGACTGGTTGCTAGCCAAGGCTATAGAACCCAGTCTATCCTATTATTTGACCCAAAACTGGAGGGAAGAAACAGATTAATACCTTTCCCAAGGGTATTTGTGTGTAAGTGAATGCCATGAATTCAACTGGAATTTATGTCGTACCCTATAAAAAAAATGACATCAATTTATAAGATTTTTTTTATATTTTATGAGTATGATACAATTATAAAATTACTATCCATTTATGTGCAAGACAAATTATGGTGTTTTCTTTATCAAGTTTAAAATTATAGAAAATCTAATTCTCTTATGTCGTCAAAAGAGCCGAATAAATTTCCTGTTTTCAGTATTTTTATTTATTTTTTATAAATATTAAATTATAACTGCCAATTAAAATTTATAGAATCTTAAAACATTTTTTGGGGAAAATAGTTTTCTCAAGCCCACTATCTTTTATTGCTCTTTCTACTGCTGGTGGAAGTTTCCTTCCAAATCTTTTGTTTTTGGTAGTGCTGAACATCAACATCTGATTATATTGAAAACTTATCCAAAATCCAGTAATTTTCAATGTGCCATCTATGTTATTGTTTGCTATTATTCTCTTATAAAATGGTGAGGGTATTGTATGTCATCAAATACAATTATCCAAAGAAGAATCTGCAATATAATTGATCTTGACTTGGTATCTCAACTTCAGTCACTTTCTTCCTGATGTGACATGGCTTCCCTCTGTCTTTTCAACAGATATTTTCATGGCAACTGCTCTGACAAGCCTTTTTCCCTGATACCCCAACCACATGAATTTAAGCATGCTACTAGATTGGCATGTAGGTCCCACCTTTTTACCATTGAAATAGTTAAATGTAACCGCCACTTCTACTACAACAGTTTCTTTTCCCACACTTCTCGCCTCTAAAACTCCCTTCCGTTTACTTGCGTCCCTGATAGCTAAAATTTTCAAAAATTTAAATACAACCTCACTTGCCATCTTCTATCTTTTTGAATCCTGTTCATCTTTTATCCTTTCTTCAAAACCCCTGTATCTAATCTTTTCTCCCATTTTAACCCCGTATGCACTAGTAGTGGTTCTGCCTTGCTTTGGGTGAAATGATTAAAAAAAATATAATATATAATACTATTTTTTCATTCTAATAAAATAGGGGGAGAAGGTTGTATATCACCAAATACAGTAATGTCCAGATGAAAAAGATATTTTCAAAATCTTCATGAAAATCAATCAAATATTACTGCATTTTTTGTATTTAGTCCAAAAAATATTATTTTTCTTTTCAACAATTCTATTTCAGCTACTAAACTAAATGATCATTATTTTCAGCTGTGTTTCTTTTTATTCCCCACAGGTATCAAAGAGTGCTCTGCAAGCTGCTCAAGTTAATGGAATCCTTAAGGGAAATAAATCCAGAATCTTTGAAAGCGAAGATGGTGCCCCTATTGCCAAAATTGTATACCGCCCAATGACTGGATCTTGGCTACCCAGAGACGTGATACCAGACTGGAAAACAGAATACCGCAGTAACTTTTGCTCATAGAATCAAATAAAAACTAAAATTGGGAGATGAAGGAAGACAGACCAAGAGAAAGACAAAATGTGTCTTCCATTCTTCAAGAGAATGTCTCAGTCCGTCACTTTAAATACAGTCTTCCGTTCCAACTATCTCAGAATTTACTGGGAGAAGACTCAAAATTAT
The DNA here is from genome assembly GCA_037127315.1 of Ascarosepion bandense. Taxonomy (NCBI): domain Eukaryota; kingdom Metazoa; phylum Mollusca; class Cephalopoda; order Sepiida; family Sepiidae; genus Ascarosepion; species Ascarosepion bandense. The sequence goes on along the minus strand of JBBBDQ010001148.1, from coordinate 6,102,718 downwards.
AAATAATTAAGTTTTCAAAAATTTTTTATGCTTTTTTTTTTTTTTTTTTTTTTTTTTAATTATATTGATAGATAAAAGTTGCAAATTTTTCTTTTTGGCTATCAAAATATGGACAAAATTCATAATTTAGATGGTGAGGGGGTTTTATTATTTATTTATTTTAATTTTTTATTCACATTATTCTTGCTATGTGTGGAAGTCATTTCATCTTTGAAATTTTTTTTTTTAAAGAGGGTCTTCTTTTAAATTATTAAAAATTTTATTTTTATTTTTAGTACATTTTTCTCTATTTCTGGAAACCATTTTATCTTTTTAAAAAAATATTTTTTTGTTAAATTATAAAAAATTTTCTTGCTATTTCTGAAAATCATTTCATCATTTTATTTTGTTTTAAGGTCTTTTAAAAAATTCTAAAATTTCATTTTTATTTATTGTTTTGGTTTTAGTACATTTTTCTTGCAATTTTTGGGAATCATTTCATCTTTTTAAAAAACAGATTTTTTGTTTCTTAAATCTAAAAAATTTCTTACTATTTCGAGAAATCATTTCATCTTTTTAAAAAGAAAAAAGATGGGTTTTCTTTTTTTAATTATTTACTATATTTTTCTCAAAGAATTCACCTTTTCAAATACATTTAATTTTTAATAAGAAATTTGTATTTAAAATTTTTCGAAAAATCCTTTTTGTCCCTTCAAAAAAGGAAGACCTGAATAAGATAAGTTGATGTTGTTGGTATATATAAACAAGTTGGTGTCGTCAGTTGGTAGAAAATCTGTATGCACTTGTTCTGAAGTATTACAAGGGACTATCTGTTCAGGTATCATTTGATTATCGAGGTTTATAAAAGAAAAGACTAATTTTTCAGTCATGATCCCACGAATCAACGTATTTGTTATGTCTTGGTTCTTGCTTTTCTAGTTGTCAGCAGGTGAGATGTTATAATCAGTTTGATTGAATCTTAATGTTTAGCTTTAATGAAGACATTAACAAAAAGAGAAATGTGTAAAGATAATTAAATGACCTGATGATAATAGGAAACCTTTTGGTTGAATATTGTAAACTTTGAAACAAAATGGAGTTATAACTTGAATGGAAAAAAATATATATTTTGAGTTAGAAAACTCACCATCTCTTAATTTTTGCTGTGTTGTGAAAAACATTCAACCAATAAGAATTCTTTTAAGTCATAAAAGAAATGACTATTTAGATTTTATTTCATTTGCATTTGTCTCTATGAACAGCCATGAATGTGAGGAATAATTTGGAGGGGAATTTGAAAAAAACAATTTCAATAAGTATCTTTTTTTTTATTTTAACAGTTGGGTATAACGCCAGAAAGTCTTGGTGCCTCACATGTTTCTTTAAAATAAAAATAAAAAAAACCAGGAAAAAATGGCTGATCATAATGTCCATTTCATGAGAATATAAATTCAAATATTTCATCAATTAAAAATAATTTATTTAAACAATTTACAGAGAGATGATGACTCTCTTTAGGAAGAGTCAATGTCCAATTTCTCTCACGGTGAATCTGACCTCATATCAAACACTCATTTCTGTGAAGTATTTCCTACCTTCTCACCACTGTAGATATATCACCTGTAATTGTTGTTATCACTAATATCTTAGTCTTTAGTCAATATAATAAATGTAAATTAACTTTCCAATACAAATGTGACATTATATTAAACTTGATTTCACAAAATTCTTTTATCTCCCCACCCCCAACACACATACATACACACTTAGATAATGCTAAATTACTGCAAGATATAACTTAAGTTATATGCATTTTTTATATGTAAAAATGCATCAATAAGTCTTCAGCCTGACATAGTTATTAGCTGAATTTTTTCACTGTATAATATTTTATCTATATTTTTTATGGAAATGTGTTACATTAAGTATGTAAAGTATGTAATGGTGTTTTCCATTATTAAATTATGAATATATTGGGTTAGCTGTGAGTATATGTGTGTGTGTATGTATATATATATATATATATATATATATATATATATATATATACGCACACACACACTCCTAAATTTGTCTATTTGCTAGTTCCTATCAATTAAGATTATTAAGTATAAATTCAACACAGTGAATAATATTGTAACATTACTTCTGTCTTATAATAGTTGTTAGTACGCTACATAAACTGACTAGTACACTCCTACGAAAAAAATAGCCAGTTTTGGTGGTAGGGGGAAATAATTTTTGTATATTAACATTCATTAGACCTTTCTCAAAAATAATGAATTTTTGTTTTTTAATCATTTTAGAGGTTGGATCCTATTCCTAAAATAAGTATAGTGCTAAATTGATCATTGATTTAATAAAAGTTACCCATACTTTGTTTTTGTTTACAAAAAAACTGCTTATGTCATTGATTATTGATGGGGAAAAATGGTGAGCATCAGTATTATGCAGTTATTAATAACATAAGCGAAGTTTCAAGCTTGTAAATAAAATATAAAGTACAGATAACCTTTTATTAAATCATGGATCAATTTGAACCTTATATTTATATTACAAACGGGATCACACTTCTAAAATGATTTTTTTAAAAAATAAATAATATTCTTAGATTCTAACAAATGTCATGGATCAAGGAAGGTCTCAGGAATATTAATCTACAAAATTTATTCCCCCCACCCAAAATGTCCCTATTTTTTTTTTCAGGCAGACCAGTCAATTTAAGTAGTGCATTTGTTAGATTTGCATACACATTTCATGCAATAAATGTAATCCTTATTTTATGAAAGAAGTGGTATCATTTTATATGAATCCTTTGAACTCTATATAAATAGTCAATTTATATAATTATGTAATTTTCTCAATATCTCTCAATTCACTGAAAACCTTTTTAGTTAAATCATTTTAACTGAAATCTATTTTCTGTTTTCCTGCTATTAAAATTAAATCTGATTACATAGAATTAATCATGTAAATGATTTTTATCTATTTTTTATAAGATGTCAGAGCCTTTTAATGTACTGATTTATCTGAAATAGTGTGTTCTTTCAAAGATGAGAAGGAAATCATTTCAATAGTAGTTTTACATTAATTGTGCACAGAAAAAAAATTCTTCAAAATTTTCTCCTATTCAATGAATTTATTTACCAAAAATTGGGATAAAATATTTAAAGGGTAACAATGAATAAATCACGTAATTTAATTACTTTCAATAATATTGAAATAACACTTTTTAAAATAAGTCTTTTTTAGTAACAAAAGAAAATTCTTCACAATGGTACTGAATTTTGTTTATTCTTTGTAATTAAAAAAAAAACAAAGGAATAAATATTTAAAAGGTAACAATAAATAAATTTCATAATTTAATTACTTTTACTAATATTTAAAGAACATTTTTTCCTTTAATCATTTAGCATAAAAAAAAAACCTTCAGTGTTAATTTTGTTTATCCTTATTTCCAAAATATTGTCTTTGATCAACAAAAAAAAAATCTTTTGTTTTTTTTGTTTAGTTTTTTGCAGGAGGGGATGAGGGGGTAGAAAAAAGACAACTAATCATAATCAGTTATTTCCCTTTGTTTTAGTGACTCACTTAAATTCAATTTTATCTCGTACTCTTATTGCACAAATATCAGCCTTCTTAAAATTCATTTTGTTTTTATTTCATATAATCATTTAATAGTAGCTTTTATTTAAATGGTTACATTGAAAGAATAAAATATTTTGTCTTTTACAAGTTAAACTGATAAAATTACAAATGATTTGACAATATTAACTTGATAAGAATACATTTTTGTAATTATAAGATATTTCTACAAGAAAGCATGTGATTTTCCTTTTTGAAATTCTTACGCTTTTCTGATAAGCTTTCCAGATTTCATTTTTTTAAAAATATCAATTCTATTTTTCAGTTCTTATTTTTATGCTAAAGAGTACAGTAGAACGTAATGAAATTTTGTCATTAGTTGCAAATAGACAATTAGTTTCTCAGGATTTTTTTTAAACATAAATTTTCTCCATTTCAGATGTAAATATTTAGTTTCACTGATTGAGATTTTCAAGAATTGAGGTTTTATTTAAAAACTGAAAAAGTTTTTTTTTCTTCATTTTTATTAAATCTACAAAAATGATGTTACTTAAATTTTTGTCCAAATTATGTTCAGTTTGTATCTAATTTGATGGCAAAGGTTTATCCCAAACCGAATGTATACTGACTTCCTTTTTTCCACAAAACAAAACAAAAAAAAGTTAAATGTTCCATTTATACTAATAACTTTTTTGTTCTGGTCTAAATTAAAAATTGGACATCTTTATTTATTCGTTTAATTGAGATTTATGCAAGGGAGGTAATTCTTTCTTTCTGCTTTTTTTAAATAGTACTTTTGCTTAATGATGTTGGACTTAATGCAATTTTTTTTTTTTAATCAATTCATCTCAAGCAAGATTTAAGTGTTTTACTAATTTTTAGAAGATTTTAAAATTAACAAAATACGCAAACATTTTTCTAGAATGTTATAATTGTCTTTTAGTAAGAAATATAAATTTTGTTCCTTAGTCGGATGGCTTTCTGCTTAGAATAGAGAAAAAGAAATGGTAAATTTTTTAAGAAATTTTAAAATTAGAATTAGATTCATAGAGGATTTTTTTTTAAAAAATTTATATTTTTATTGCACAAAATATATACAGCTTTTTGCAAAATATGTAAAGTTTTTTCCTTACATGCTTTTCTGCTTAGAATTGACAAAAAAAATTAAGAATAAATAAGTAGCCTAAGCAAAAATGTACATAGGTTTTACTTTTTCTTGGAAATCCGAAACTGATGGCAATATCTATCATTATGTAATCTCAAAGACAGTTAAAACAGTTAAAATAATGTCAATATTAGCTAAAACAAATGTTAATATTTTTTTTATTTACTTATGTATTTATTTTTATTTTATTTATGTATATATGTATATCAAGCTATGTTTTAACTGCTTGCTCTTATTAACATTTATCTAATAATTAATTCACTAAATTCAACAAAAAAAACAAAAAAAATTTTTTTTGTAATGCAAAAATAGGTTTCAAATGTTGTTGAGACTATTGATCTTGTTGCTTTTATTGTTACTAAATTTGTTCACCAATCTTCTTTTTTTTTTTTTTTAATCATTTCACCCCAAGCAAGGCATTCCACTGCCACTATTGCACAGGGGGGTTACATGGAGGAAAGTGATGAGAAAGAGTGGTTAGATATAGGAAATGTCAGAAGGAGGGTGATAGACGGGTAAGGATAGCGAGGATGAGGGTTGGGTAGATGGGAAGAGTGTTTGAGAGAATGGATGCATGTTAGTGTGTTAGAAGGTGTCTATTGACCTTACATTTAAACTCCTGGAGATTGTAGCTGTCGGGAAAGCAAGTGTATGGAAGGGAATATTCCACAGGCGAAAAGTGCGAGAAAAGAAGCTGTAGAGTAGAAATTGCGGTTACATCTTATCTGTTTCACTGTAAAAGGGTGGGACCTAGTAGCTAATCTAGTATCTCGTGCAAATTCATACCTAGGGGGCACCAGTGATCTAAAGTTCATAGGAGCAGAAGCCGTGATCTGTTCTAAAAGTTTTAGTAAGTATATACAATCCATATTGAAAGAAAGAGCTTTTTTTGAAAATAACATCTTGTATCTGACTTTGTCATTTAAGATAGTGATTACCTTCCATTTCTCTTATTGTTATAGTTGGTGCTTGTTGTTACAATGTGAATACCTTCTCATTGATGATTTTGGAGCTTATATTCTAAACCATGTTGTCTTCACATGGGACATATTGGAAGAAGAATGTCTCCTGGAATTATTTGCTATCCAACAAATGCAAAATGTGGTATATGATCAGTTGTTATTGTTTCTTTCATATACCTAATTAATATGGTACATAAGTAAAGTTTGTTAGTGCAAATTGAAACACTGGTTCTCATATGAAGTTAAGCAATACTGACCTGGTCAGTTTCTAGATGGGTGACCTCTTGGGAATACTAGGTGCTGTAAGCTTAGATCTGCAAGTGGAATATTAGTTCGGATTTAGGAATCGGAGAGCCAAATTCCAATTTCAGTCAGGTTGTTATATTCACTTACATGCAAATACCCTTGGGAAAAATATGAATCCATCTCTTCTCCCCTCCCCCCAGCTATGCATTAAATAGTAAGACTTCTATCAATAAATCATTATTATCTAAAAAAAAAATTTTCTGGCTTTAAATAACCAGCAAAAGTTTGATAAGCTATAAAAAAAAATGTAAGTAATGACAAATATTTATACATGTTTGATTAAAAACCAACAAGTTTCTTGTTTGTTATATTTTATTTTTCAATATATCTAAACGTTTTTTATAGCACAGATATGGGTTAATAGATGTTGTAGTAAATCATTATCTCCAAAATTTTTTCTGACTTTAAATACCTGCAAAAGGTTGATAAGCCATAAAAAATGAATAAAAACTAAGAGATGGATATGCACTCACCAAATCTGAAATAGAATTTAGTTCATCTTTGTCTAAATAGAGCAGTAGATTAAATTAAAAATGGCAGCTACCAACTTCAAGTTTCTTGTAAATAAGATTGCTTAGCCAGAGAAAAAGTTGAGGGGTGCTTCAAATATAAAATGGGGAATATTCTGCGTTATTGTGTGGTTTCAAATAATAGATAATTTTTTTTTCTTTTTAGTATTTGTTTTTTTGGTAGTTGTCCTCTGTTTGCATTTATTTTTTTATTCTGTCAAGCTAACTCGGATATTCACAAGTCTATTCAAGGCAGTCCAGGTTTTAGCTATGCAAATTTTTACATAATTTTCAGTAGAATATATTTTGCTTGTGTGTATTTACACTCTGAATTTACACTTTTATAAAACTAAAGAATGGATCATATAAAGCATTGCAGTAACAAAAATAAAAAGAAAGAAATCAATAGTCTTCAACAGCACTAGAAACAAACTTTAAAATTTTATGAAACCAAAAAAAAAAACAACAAAAAAAAAAAACAAATTTCATCAATCTATCAGGGTCTGGAACCACAAACTCTTTGCTTCTCATAATATGGCATTTCAAGAGAGTTTTTTTCCTTGAGGAACAGCAGCCGAAAGCCTCGTCTACAGTCTGCTGTTCTCATTGAAATCACTACACCGTTGTTTGACTAAGCACATTGAAAGTTGGACTCCAAGAAAAGCAAGCCCAGTACAAGTTTCAATTGCCTGGTCATCTCACTGCAACTGGTGCATTTCACATGATTACACTGATTGTCATTGTATATTTCATAAAGAAAAAAAATGTGAAGCAAGTAAAATAAATCTTGCTTAAAGAAAAATAAAATTCTCAAAAACCATCAAAGCCATGTCATTTAATTGCTGGCTGGATTCGAGAGTGTAAATATCATCATCATCATCATTATTTTATGCACTTTTCTTCTACAGTGAGTATATCATATTTTGCAAAAAAATATTTTAAAAAAGGTTTGTAGTTCTGACCTTTTTTGGATTGTAACTACATTTCATTAAATAAATTTGCTTTTCTGCTTACATATATACATGTGAAAACGATACATAAATTTTTATATATCAAGAACAATTTTAGGAAAAAACTGTAAAAAAGTGTTTGTGTGACACGTTTCAACCATTAGGATTTCATCAGACTAAAGTGATGTTTACATTGATGTGACTACAGATGTGCACAAACGAGAGTGGACGCTGAACTTACAAAAAAATAAATTCTCAGTAACCTCTCCTTCATGTGCATATGTAGTCACATCAATGTAAACATCACTTTAGTCTGAAGCCCTAATGGATGAAATGTATCACATGAAAATGTTTTCCATTTTGTCATAGTTTTTTTCCTAAAACATATATACATTCAAATAATTCAAATAATTTTTTTTACATATATTTGCTGATCAATATTTTTTTATTACATAATCATATAAACTTTTTTTTTACTTTCACCTATAGTCTTACTGAACTATAACTTCATCATTAGAATTATGAAATACATATTACAAATAGTGTCCATTAATTATAAAATTACATATCACAAATAGTGTCCATTAATAATACAAACCAGTCAAATTTTGGCCCAAACTGATTATGCTGATTTTGTGCTATTGTAAAGGCATGAACATACTTTTCCTTGTGCTCTAACCTGTCATGAGATATCTTGATATAACATCAGTTTGCTGGCATTACTCCTGTCTTGATGGGCAAGAGAGCAATTGGAAAAACCACTCTCCCATAACTAACTTACCAAAGTTTGTTAGCTTCTGAATGAATCTTCAGAAGAGTAAATCAAGAGTGAATAAGGGAGTACATGGTAAAATCACTCTCCCATAATTACCTTACTTGTCCTGACTATAGGAAAAAGCTTTCCTCTCCAACATTTATAGAGGCCAATCAAGAAAATAGATGAGGGAGCACTTGGACAAATTTCTCGGGCAGCAGCAACAACAAAAGGCTAATATTGCCATGGTGAACCTTGACAAGAGTTAAAAAATGATTAGTAATACAATGTATTGAATTGAGACTTTGTCAAATAGTTAATGGATTGTTTCATAATTAAATGTTTCTATTACTCTGAAACTCTTCACTGTTCAGCCTCTGTATAAAGATCAAATATCTTGTTAATCTTAGATATATCTGCAAATATATATATGAACAGCTGATAGTTTTGCTTACAATTAAAAATGCTTATAGTGCTCATGATAGTGTGTAGATTAGTAGTGATGTATACTTACCCCTACATTCTAAATATTCAGAACATAAATTTTATAGACATGGTGAATATTAAAGAAAATAAGGCTATATTTATTTTGAACAAAAGAAAACTGAATCAAAAAGAATAAAACTTGTTAAATGTTCTGTTTACCTTATGCCTGCAGTAAAGTTTTTCATAAAATTACATTATTGCTTAAATATAAATGTGTGAAGTTAATGTTTGTACATAAAAGTTCATAGCAGGAGTAATGTACAAAAACCAGTTTTAAATGAAATTCCTGCTGGTTATAGGTACAGAGATTTGAATACAAAATGACTAATAGTGTCTTTAGTGTTAATTGGATTTCAGAAAAAGATAGGCTAAAAGATTTTTGTTTGTATTGAAATTTTTTCACTATTTCTTCTTAGTGAAGCTAAAAGAAAGACTTATCAAAATTTTTGTTCAGTAACTGATTAATTACATCATTATACAATTCTTGAAGTTTGTCATTAAACTAAGTATAGATTGAGAATGACTGGTTTGAGAGAGCATCTAATTAAACTGTTTGGTGATTGGCTATTTCTGTTCTATTTTATCACTGGTCAGAAAAATTAATGTTAATATTCAAATTTTCTTGTTCTGAGAACCACATTCTTCTCAGATTTTGTACAGATTTGTACCTGTTGTAAATATTTGTGAAAATTATTCCTACAACAGTTTCATTGTTCTGATTAAGTCAGTAATATCTCTTTAGGTCAGTCTTTCTGTCCGTCTCTCTGTTTCTTGTTTGTTGGTCAATAGGCATATATAGATTGGGATAAGTAATGAAAGACTTCTCCCCTTGGGAGTTGTGGTTGGTTTTATATTTTATTATATATTCAGGGAGATTTTTCAGAGGAAATGTTAATCAGATGTTTTTTATATTACATGAATTTCTTTTTCTATTTTTTTTATATTTAAAAGTAAAATTAACCAAAATCCTATCTCTAAAAGAAAAATAATTAAAAAATGTATTCGGATTACCTAGTATATCATACTATGTGCTCAGACTAATTGCTATATTTGTATACAAATTTCATATACTAAATTTAACGACTATTGTGTGGTGAAAGTAATAATTGTAATAAAAATAATGTTCATCATAGTATTAGTTGTAATAATTATTTTTCAAGGTTGCCTTAGATCCTGAATTAGCATGGTTGGTAGTCTACTCTCTCAGATCATTATGGCCGTCATGATGTCGTACTTTACAAACTGCCTCCTACTAGAGGCTTTCGCAGTACTTAGCATAAGAAATCCACATCCTGATGCATGTGCTCACATGATAATAGGATTTTTTTTCCATTTTATTTTCTCAAACACAAAAGTGTTGGTTAGATGGAGGTACCACCCCACATTAAATTAATTTCAATAATTAAAGTGATGAGGAAATTCACATTATTTCAATAAATTTATTATTTAGTAGCTATTTAACGACTAGCAGAACATGTTAGCATTGCCTTTCAATTTCACTCTTCGGTTATGTTGAATTCTGCAAAATGCTTGCATCCCACGGGTGATGTTTTAATTTAAAAAAATAGTTATATAAAATAGTATCAAATAATATGTGTATACAGGTATTGTAACAGTTATCAGTTCAGCAAGTGTAATTGGCAAATAGTTCAAATTGCAGTCTAGTCCATTGCATTCAATTTTAAACAAATAACCTTGGAAAAGCATGAATATCTCCATTCTCTGACCAGCTAAGGTTTGCTTGGTCTTTCCAGCCTTGGCTAGCAGTCAGTCTAAGAAGATATAAAATTTCACAGAAATCTGTAGTGTGTCATGATTGCCTACATTCTGTCTGAAGGGATATGATAAAAAAATATTAAATAATTAGTTTAATTAATTTTTATTAATTCAAATGTTAGACTCTATTAGTAATATTTAAAATGTTAGACTATTAGTAATATTTTTTTTTTGTTTTCTAATCAGGTACAAATTTTGACCAATCATAATTTTAGTTCCAAAAGAGGCAAAAAGTGTTTACTGAGAATAGACATGTAGTTAATAATAACCTTTAGGCTTTACACATGTAATTAATCTTGTCTGAAATTGCTTAAGAAAAAAAATGTTAAAAAAAAACAAACATATCCTATCAATTTTAAGCGAAATACTTTTGATGTTCCAAAATTGATTGCATTGTATGATTTCATTTATCAAATATGTTAATATTCATTTTGTATATACTTATAAAATTATCTTTTAAAATTCCTCTGAACTTTTTCCCAACCAGATATGACTTTGAAAATGCATTTAAGCCATGTACTATACAATTTTTTTTAGGTAACTAGAAATTATTTCAGTAATGAAATTAGACTTAATTTTCACTGTAAAATTATAACATTAATTTCAATATCAGTATTTGTTTTTGTTTTTTGTTTTTTAGAAAAAATGTTCAAATATCTTTTATAAAATGTTTATAAAACACACTGATGGAAAATTAAAATTTCACCACTGTAAATGTGTATCAGTTTACTTAATATTAAATAAACAGGTAATATAATTGGATACCATTAAATGATTTCATGTACAGATTAATAACTAAACAGGTTCCAATATAAAAAGTATATCAACAATACCTCAGCTCTCATATTAATGCACTGTCTATCCTTCTTGGGCATTAACACTGACATGTACTCTTACCTGCATACAATCTTAATAATGGCAAATACCATCCTATCATACATTATTCTATGCCTTTTACATCCGCTGACGTAATACAGCAAAAGTGGGATAATATACAATAGGATACAGGTCTTGCCAGGGAAGTCCATCATGTAGGTTGTGTAATATGGGTGTTATGTGGGCAGGTATTATTCTACTTGAACAGCACATTACCTTTCTGTTGAAGGAGAACAGGTTGAACAATATTTGAAATGTATATGATGATGTTCAATGTTCCTTTTAGAAACACCAAAGGCGAGTAAGTGTTGTAACTACTGACACCCTACACCATCATGCCAGGAGTTGGGCCTGTATATTTTAAACAAATATATACAGGAAGATGTCAGCTCCCAGAATTGTCACACATGCAAACAACCATCATTTATATGATGGAAGAATCTGCCCTCCTCACTAAACACTAGAATACCATTCAATTTCCTAGATGATCCTCTCATGACACTGGAAAAGTGAAAAATGGTATTGTGATTTAAGAGGCGTAGCTCCAGACAAACATATCCATAGCTCTGCTGCAAATAAGTAATTCTCTAAAATCTTTGAACACATTTGTTCTGATCAGCACAGTTGATACCATATAGTCTATTATTGCTGCTCATGCACGGGATTTGGCTAGCATCTGTACTACATGGCTGGTCTATGGGTAAAGAACTACATTTGACTATTGTTAATAACAACAAAGCACCACCAATGCGTTATGACCAACAAATGCAACATTTTCTGAAGTGACCAACTATCCTTTCAACAGCTCGCCACATCTCAAATAACTTCATTTGAACTAAATGAGTATGATGGCATGTCTTCATGGTCTGATATTTACCTCCACTGGAATCTTTATACCTCCATTGGAATCTTTATACCTCCACTGGAATCTTTCAACATGCTGAATCCTGTTCCAGTATGTATTGTCATTTAAAGATGATGCATTGGTAGAAGTGTTCCAACATCACGTGATAGCCAAATAATTGGAAAATTTTATCAGAATATCTACTACACTCAAACATACACATTTTATGCAAAGGTCAAATTAGGCATCGTCCTTCTGTATTCATTTTCTATCAGTGTATGTATGAAAATGCATGTGTACATACACACTTGTTTTTGTTACTACTTACTATGGCATGGTAATTAACATTGTAATTGAGTAAATCATTAATATCTATAATTTTCTAATTGGTTGATCTATAAATAGCTTTCCTCGTGGCTGAGGTAATTGCCTATTCTCAACTGGTGCTACTAATCAGTTATCAAAACCAAGTTTTAAAAAAAAACGGGTTTTTGAATGCTGATTTTCAAGGCAGGATTTCTGTTTGAAAGGTTGGTTCGGGGCAATCTTTTTATCCTTCCCAACATAATATTTAGCTTTGTATCGTGCCAAGTTTACAAAAAAAAGTAAAGTTTTTCAATTTAAAATGTCAAGATGAAATATTCAAAATGAACAGCTATTTGGATTTGTGTCCATATTTTTATTTATTAAAAAATACTAATATTCTAAAACAATTTGTCCCATAATAGTTGTTACAGATTGTGTATGAAATATGTATCTTAATGTAACAATTGTTATAGGACAGATTGATTTTAAAAAGGTTTAGCTTTAAAAAATGTGATATCAAAGGGAAACAACTGTGTAATTTTTAATTTTAAATAGTTACTTAAAAGGAAGACATTTTCTTTTCATTTTACTTTTATTTTCTTTTAATTTTGTTGCTTTTTAATCACAACGTTCAGGTGGTTTTTTATATACAAGGGAGAGATATGCGAGTTCAAATCTTGTTAGAAGCTTATTCTTTACTTTAATTCTTGTAAATAACAACAACAAAAAATGTTTTTGTCTTTAGTTTTTTTTTCTGTATAGTATAAGGCTGTAAAATCTGTAGAATTGGAATCATATGCCTATTGATAAGTGTGATGAGAGAACTGAAAGTCATGTCCTAAATATTTGTTTATTTCTTTCCCAATCACTGCTTTTTCTGTAATCAAGTATTCTCCAATCATCAGGTGTTGTTGTGAATTTGTATGATTTTTTTTAATCAGTATCACCTCCAAGCAAGGCAATAAAGCCACTAAGACACAAGGGGTTACATAGTGTGGAAGAATTAGCAACAAAAACATTAGTAGTGAACAGAAAAAGAAAAGAATAATCAAGAGGAGAGTAGATAGTGATTGACATTTCGTTTAAGTTTTTGCAGATTAAAGTTGGTTTGAAAGTATAGAGTCTGAAGCCTGTTCCACAAATGGGAAGTGTGAGAAAAGAAACTGTTAACATAGAACTACGTAGAGCTACATATGGTCATCTTGATGCCAGTTTGGCATTGCACTTAAATTCATAAAATCTAGGTAACAAAACAGAGAGATCATCCAAACAATTACCATGAAAGTATTTATTAAAAAGGCAAAGGCAGGCAGTCTTATGATGGTGGGTCAGTTAAGTGCCATACATGAAACACGCTTGGGCCATCATGTCTCGAAAGAAACATGACTGACTGGGCAGAAGATTATCCTGCAGTAGATTGCCATTACTTTCTGCAGTAGACTGGTTGCCAGCCAAGGCTATAAAACCCAATCTGTCCTGTTATTTAACCCATAACTGGAAGGAATAGACGGGTTAATACCTTTCCTAAGGGTATTTGTGCGTAAGTGAATGCAACGAATTCAACTGGAATTCAAACTCGGCTCCCCGATTTCTCATTCCGAGCCGATATCCACTGCACCACAATACACATCCAGGAATGATGGTGGGTAACTGACTTAAACCAAGGTGCCAGATTGCTAATTCTTCTTTGGATCTTATCAAAGAGATCACGATAAATATCAGGAAAACTGGACCATATGTGGCAGCAAGATTCTAAGCATGGATATAGATAAGTAAGATAGATTCTGGAGAGAAAAACTGTCTAGCACAACACAGTTTATTAGCAATCAGTCTCTTTCCTGCAGGTTACCATCAGCCATGCTGATGGAAAGCAGAAAAGTATATAAATGTCATTATTTGCGATTGCAACTAAATTCAAGGTGTATAAAATGAACAGGTTTTTTTTTTCTTCAGACTTCATTATCTTTTGAATCAAAGTTGAGGGTCTTTTTTTTTTTTTTTTTTTTTTTTTTTTTTTTCAAGCAAGCATTTCTTTCTATTTATGTCCATGAAATTCAGCTTGTGGTTAGTTAAATGGAAATTGTATATTACTATTATAACGATCTGTATGTGCATGCATGTTACCATAACACAGCAAAAATGGTACATTGTAGTACAAATTTTATTAGTATAACACTGTTATAATGTTTAAAATTTGCAAATATTTTACTTATAAATTGACAAGACTGTATAGGGGAAATAACTCTGACTCTATTTTTGTTTATGTAATAACCCTATATATGTGTGTGTGTGTGTGTGTGTGTGCGTAAATGACCACAAAATTAGCATCAACTTTGCATATATTGTCATCCATAGACATCTGTTTCGCTGTATCACAACTCATCAGTACAGTTAGACTCCGATTGCTACCTAACCCAAACTTGAAACCCGACCGAGTTGGCGTCAGTCGGCGACTATATGTTTTTGCTCTTATTCGTAGTAGTAGCACGCTTAACCAAGAAGTGAGCAGTTCTGAGTTTTCAAGTTCCAAATTTTATTTAGATCCTATCCTTAAAGTTAAATTTTCTTTTTTAATGTTTTGAACTAAATTCTATTATTTAGAGTAAGTGATAAGATGTATACTATGTAAGTAATAATTCTTGACCCTGTCATTTTTTTTCTTAAACTTTTTCTCCACTATTGAGAAACTTTAGAAAAATTAAAATTCTGAATAGATTTAAACAAAAAGAATCCCTTTGCATAATTTCTCAATTAGATTTTTTTTAAATCAGATGCTGTTTTTATCATGTACAAAATGTTTTTTAAAAATCACTGTCAGCATGTTTTATTTGTTGTGCATTAATAACATGGTTGACACATACACTTGAGTTTCATTATATTATTTTTATTATTATTATTATTATTTTACTGACATATAAATCTGATTGAAAGTCTGTAAAAGTTCTTTAAAGTTTTTCATTTTTCTTTGATTCAAGCCATTTTGGTGGGGTTTCTTGGCAATTGTTCAATGTCTTCTGAATGTTTTTGTCTTTCAATTTGTGGTATGAACACCTGATGTTTGAAATCTGGCCACATAACACTAATGATGGCATAAAGATTCAAAGCTCAGAAGCCAGCACAGAAAAACAATTCGTAACTATAGACACAACTTCATTAATCTCCTGAAAAATCTTTGGTAATGATGAAAGCTGAAAAGGGTAAGAAAACATTAAATTGATATCCATACTCTGACTGGAATCTGGAAAAGAAGTTCAAACAAATAAATCTTTTAAAAAAATTTAATCGGTCTTCAACTAAAAAGTCATAAATGAGAAATTTCTGTCCAAATAAATCTTCTTTAAATTGGGTTGGAACAAAAGTTTATGGTGTTTTTTAATCAGTGGCATTTGAATCTGATTTTATTTCACACATGACTGAAATTTAGCAAACACATATTCTAAAAAGTGCCATCTCGATGTATCTTTCTATACAATTCATGGGTGGATTGTGAATTTTAAATATTTTTATGTTAAAGGTAAAAATGAAAGAAAATGAAATGTATTTTTGTCATTTGATGTTCTTTTATGTACAGAAAGGAAAGAAATGCTGAACAAACAGCAAAATAGATATGAGCCATTTATGGAGACGGTTCCATAGCTGAGTACAGTTTGTAAGTGGTTTACGAGGTTCAGAAGTGAAAATTTTGATTTGGAAGACAGAACCTTCCAGCAGGCCTGCAATTCTTGATTGTGACCTAATCAAAAATGTTGATTAAGCATATTCTAGGTCACACATCATCACAGAAATGCTCTACATATCTTATATGAGAGTTGTAAAGTATTTTAGAGATACTTGGATATGTGAATTAGTACAATATTTGAGTGTATTCTGAATTATATGAAAAAAATAATTATTTGAATAAATTTTCCATTTGTGATTCTCTGTTCAAATACAACAAAAATGACCAATTTTTTAAAAAAACAATCACAGGTAATGGAAAATGAATTGTTTACAACAATGGGATGTAATTCTCTGTTCAAATGCAACAAAAAAATTATCCTTTTTTTTTTTTTTTTTTTTTTTTTTTTTTAAAAAGAACCATCACAGGAAACGGAAAGTGGATTGTTTACAACAATGGAATGTGATTCTCTGTTCAAATGCAACAAAAATGACCCATTTTTGACAAGAATTTTCACAGGCAATGAAAAACAGATTATTTACAACAATGGAGGGAAAGAGGTCCTGATGGGTGGTGAATCACTGTTAACCACTCCAGAAGCTGGTCTGTATCCAAAGAAGGTGATGTTGCATATCTGGCATGATTAGAAGAGCATTGTTTATTATGATCTCAATTCAGAATATCAAATGTTGAATTAAAGTACTGTTCCCAGTTAGATTGATTAAATACAGCAGACAATAAAAAGCATCCAAAACTGGCCAATCAGAAGAGCATTGTCTTTCATCAGAACAATGTAAGACCTTCTGTCTCTATGCAGACCCAGTAGGAATTGATACAGCTACTGCAACCTCCACATTTTCACCTTTTACATTGTTGATTATTTTGATCTCCACAAAATTCTCTTAATGAGAAGAATTTCAATTCTTAGTAAATCTGTAAAAACCACTTAAGCTACTTCATCCCCAAGAAAAAATGACCAGATCTGAGAGGATGAAATCAAGAAGCTGCTTCAAAGGTGGTGGACCAAAATGGCACATATATTGTTGAACAAATCTATGTACTAATAACTAAACATTATTGAAATTTGCTTAAAAAGATTACAAACTTGTGCTCTGGCCCAATATATGAACAGACAAACAGACACACACACACACATACATATGAACAGACAGACACACACACACATATGAACAGACACACACACACACATGGACACATATGAACAGAGACACACACACACACACACACATATGGACACACACATAGACACACATATGAACACACACACAGACACACATGAACAAACACACATATGAACAGACAGACACACACACACACACACATAAATACTTGTATCTTCTTTGTCTTATAACTCTACTGATCTCATTGTGTTACAAATGTGTCTACTTTCTGAATATCTATAAATTAATCTGTACAGAAACTTATCTATGCAGTAATTGTTTTATGTACACCAGTCTATATTTTTTTTTATATCTGTCAACCTTTTTTATTTTTAATAGTACAGATACCTGAAAAATGATAACAAAGGCCTATAATTTTAATATTTCAATAATTTTATTCAACATACACAGTATTTATAACAAATAAATTTATAATTTGATTCAATTAATATATATTATAAATTAACAATTTTAAAAATATAATTTTTTATTTTATACTTGCAAAGTATAGCAATAACATTGTGATGATCAAAATGTTTACGATGGTACTCATTATTTTTTAAGTTGATACTGACTAGTATTTCTTAGCATTATGGTATATTTATATCACTAACTTTGGATTGAGGTTATTATAATCATTAGTATTCTTGTGTTGGGTATCAATATCTCTTAGTATTAACATTATTGAGTTAAGACTTGCATGTTGGTGTACATAAAAAAAATACAACTCCTGTCTGTGTAATACTGATGTGTTTTTTTTAATTTTTTATTTCAATGAAACTATTGCAAGTTCTTGTTACCAATTGTTAGTATATTTCTGTTGTATTGTCTAACTAAAACTACAATATCTATTTCTTATTACAAAAAAGTTTTGGCCTCAGAATGTTTCTAGTTGTTGTAGAGTGGCTGACACCCCTGCAGCACTCTCAATGATTGAATGGCCCATGATCTGAAATGGTCTATTTAAGTAAAGAATAGTAATATTCAAGTGTCATTCGAGTAATATTCAGACTAATTACTTTTGTGACTATTGCAATCTAAACCCTTCCTCTTTTTGTTGTAACTTCTGTCCTGTTAGTTATTGTACAGCTCTGTGTATATCCATTTAGCACTGGATATTGTGCTGAATAATACCACAGTATACTTTTACTGTGGATCGTATCCACCTCAGCGATACAACATTAGTATCAACTCTCTTCTGGTAGGAATGATGCTGTCTTTTACTCGGTCACTGCTAGTAGGCCTCTTAGTCATCGAACAATTTTTTTTGTTGTTTTTTTTACCATGATGTTCCCATCTATAACTATGAAAATGTTCCTGGTAGGAAATTTTATTTCGTAGCCAAGCATTTAACAGTGAATGTATGCCTGGGAAGAAATTTTATTTCTTAGCCAATCATTTAACAGAGAATGTATGACATCATCATCAGTATCTAAAACATAAAATGATGAAGACAATGAGAAGTAATCCCTGCTTTATAATTAGCCAACAGTTACTAAAGTCAAATTTCTCATGTACTTTTCAGAGCAGTAAATATTCTGTTAGGAACAAAATCCCATCTAAATTTTGGAGGCATATTTCTTTATTTTATACCTTGAACTATGCTGCCATCTGTTGGTCAGCCTGGGTACTAAACAAAATGTTGAAATTGAATATAAATTCATGTGCTCAAATATATGAAAATTGAAAAATGATTGTTATAAAGCTCTTCCATGCAAATATTAATGCTTTTAAAAGCAGTGAGATTTAATAAATGATGCCTTTTAAGAATTGACAAAAATGGTGAGTAATAAAATCATTCAAAAAATTTTTTTCCTAATCTTTTTTTTTTAATATACAAGTTCCTAAGTGCAATAAAATTATGTACGAATTAAACATTTTCCCAGTGAAATAAATGTTGAAACTACTTTCAGAGAAAATGATTAGATTTTTTTTATTTATCTATATACAAGTTAAGTTTAATCTTTGTTGAAATAGCAGTTTTCTTTTGACTGTGTGTAATTCTGGTTATTTGAAACAAATAAAAATAAATTCTGCTTCCTGAAGCACAAGTAAATAGTTACTGTCCATTTTGAGAAATTAAAATTGATCTGTTAAATAAACAATTTTGGTTGTGAAATTAATTTATATGCTAACAGATAAGAGGAAAGTGTGAAAATTTAGAAATTAAGATGTTAATTTCTTTAAATTGTGTACAGGGGAGATATGTACATTAAAATTTTACTTTTATATATATTATCTTTGGAATATGTTAAATATTGTGGGAGTTATTGTTTTTTTGTTTTTTTTGTTTGTTTTTTTTGTTTAGCTCTTTTCCATCTTCAAACATATTTTCCAACTTCAAGTCTTTTTGCTAGTCCTGAATTTTATTTGATATTTTTATAAGCTTTTGTTTTCTGTACAATTTTCAGAACAATTTTCAATTTCATGTTTTTAGATTTTTCAGTGTTGTTTTTGACATGTTAAATATTATACCCATTTTTGTATATACATTTAATGTTATTTATTGATGCATGTTAAATGTTGACTATTAATTTTTCATATAACTTGTGCCAATATTTATGGATGTCTCTTATTTATTTCTGGAAAAAAAAAAAACTTGCTCACGTTCATCCCAGTTTACAAGCAGAAACCCAATATTGTGCAAAAACATCCAAATGATAAAAATGTATAATTTTTTCTTTTTTTAAATACCAATCAAATTTTTAATAAAATGAAACCACTTTTGTCCTATAATTGTTACACTTCCATTTTGTACACTAAATGTAAGACCAATTATGTGACAGGTACTGTCTTTTTTATTTTTGGTTGGTATATTTCATTTACATTTGTAGGTATTAAGTATCATTTGAATCTCTTACTTTTTTAGTAAATTATTTTGACAAATATATATCACTTTTTAGAACTACTAATTTTATTTTTTTAATTTTTCATAGTGTAAAATTTAAGAAATATTTGTTTTATATTCTTTACTTATAACCAAGTTTTAAAAAAAATCTTTCAAAATTTCTTTCTGATTATTTAAATTTTTAAAAACTTTTGTGCTAATATAAATTATGAGTCTACAGACCTTTTTATAGGAAAAATGAGTATGAAAAATCTTAAAATCTTAAATTAATTATAATTTTTTCAGTTAACTAATGATTTATATATATTAATAATTAATATAAACGTAAAATTTGTTAGTTAGCTGATTACTGTTGTATTCATCATCTCTAATGCTTTATTTATGTATCAGTTAAGTGCCATACGTGATACACCCTTTGAGTGATCATGTCTCAAAAGAGTCATGACTGACTAGGCAGAAGACTATCCCGCAGTAGGTTGCCATTGCTTTCTGTGGTTGCCAGCCAAGGCTATAGAACCCAGTCTATCCTATTATTTAACCCATAACTGAAGGGAAGAGATGGATTAATACCTTCCCAAGAGTATTTGTTCATAAGTGAATGCAAAAAATTCAACTGGAATTCAAACTCAGCTCCCCAATTTGTCATTCTGAGTCAATATCCACTGCACCACAATGCACATTTATGAGTAAAAGTGCTTAATGTCAGAGATAATGCATGTGAATATAAAAATGAACACTGGACAGTGACAGTCTGTTTTTGACTGTCACTAAAAAACTAAGAGGCATATAAATTGCTTCACTGCAATTTTCAGATATGAAAAGTGCATTGAAGCAAGAAAAATACAATTTACATTCTTTTAATAACTCACCAATCATTTCCTAATTCAAAATGGGAGAAAAATTAATTCTGGGAATTTTTATCAATTTTGTGACATTTTAAGCATAACAATTGGGTGGGTGGGTAACTACCAAGGCAAGTGTTATTTTTATTTGCACATCTATACACTTTTGCTTTTTTTTTTTTTTTTTTTTTTTTTTTTAAACAAATAATTCAATTTTTGGTTTAATTCTGAAGTTTTAAAAGTTTTCTTTTAAGTCTTTCTCTCTTCCTCTCGAAGAAAAAATTGCTATTTAGGAAATATGTTGGTGACAGGGGTTTTAAATTTATATTTGAAGATTCAATATCACCATAAAATCTGCAATAACTTTTTTAAGTTAAATTGCTTATTAGGTAGAATTAATTATTGTCGAAATGATTCCTGAAAACTGAAACATAATAAATCACTTTTCTTGTTCATAAACTAAATATCAAATAATTATTTCTATTGGTAATATGGTTAAGTTTATTAAATATCAGTATTTAATTATTAGATAAAATCAGTTGTATTTGTAAAATCCTAATGGCATAACCATGTGAATGCATATTCAAAGCTTGGTACATAAGGTAACTATATCATTTTTCAAATGTTTTTACAGAAATAGGGAGAGAATAATTTTTAAAGAGAAATAAAAAAAAAAGTAACACTAAGTACTTGTTGGTCATCATGATTAGCATATTATCTATATATTAGTCACCATGCTTAGTATGGCTATGAATACTAATTTTGCTTTCTTGACTCCAAAAATTAAGAGGCACATAAAAATGAAAACAGGTTGAGTTGCCTATATCATCTAATACAATATTTTTTATGTGTTCATTAGAATCACTCCAGTGTTATAATTCGTATCTGAAATATTGAAGACTTACCAATATACAGTAATACTCCATTTTATAGCATTTCACCTTTATGCCACTTTTTTCGAGTAAATTTCAATTTGAATGAATGTCATTAAATCTGTGTTACCCATTATGGCAACATCACCTATGTCATAATAAAAGGGCATTAAATAAATTAACTTTTCCTTAAAAATATATTTAAAATATATTTAAAATAAATAAAATACATAAAAATTAGCAATAAAAGATAAAAGCTATTCATTAAATTTTTTAATGCCTTAGTGTTTTTAAGGACAAATCACAAAGTAACAAAATTTTGTATTCATTATTCTTTAAAAAAAATATGAACATAAGTTTCAGGTTTTCTTTAAGGTTTAGTGATAGTTATATTATTTGGACATTTCCAGCCTTAGTGTTAAAAGAGGTGTCTACTAATCAGAGCAACGGTAAACAAGCAGATCTTGTCAACTGTTGCTGCTGAATATGGTTGGCGCACAGCCTAATAATAGTGTACAGATGTGTGTTGTGGTGCATTGGATATCGGCTCAGAATGAGAAATCGGGGAGCCGAGTTTGAATTCCAGCCGAATTCATTGCATTCACTTACGCGCAAATACCCTTGGGAAAGGTATTAATCCGTCTATTCCTTCCAGTTATGGGTTAAATAACAGGACAGATTGGGTTCTATAGCCTTGGTCGGCAACCAGTCTACCGCAGAAAGCAATGGCAACCTACTGCAGGATAATCTTCTGTCCAGTCAGTCATGTCTCTTTCAAGACATGATTGCCCAAGCGTGTATCACGTATGGCACTTAACTGACTGACTGAATAATAGTGTTCTTGAGTCTTCTTTCTTCATTCTTTAAGGACATTGATCATAGCTCAACACAATTCCCTGCTCTTTGTAGTGCTTAGTAAATTTTATCGTTTTACTATTTCTGTCAGTCATTTACACAAACTCATTAGGTAGGTTATATGCTGTTTTCTTCTATCCCATTTGCTTTCAATGTCTTGTGAATGTCAAATTTTCTGAGCCCCCTTTTCTCATTATGTGTCTTAGAAATGTCAATTGTCTGCATTTTATTCTAAGCATAAGTATCCTTTTTGTTTCCATTTTCTCTAAAAACTTTGTGGCTGCTTACATGTTCAGTCCCTGGTATTCTCAGTATCTTTCTGTAGAACCACAGTAACACAATATATTCATATAGTTAAAATGGCTAACTCTTTTTCACTGGACAACATGTCTTTTCAAAAACTAAGAGGAGTACAGTTATATGGTTTAAGGCCTATACAAAAAAAAACCAAAAAAAAACCAAAAAACATTTAAATAAAAAGAAAAATTAAAAAAAATATTTTTTAGCATTTTATTTACACCAGCCTGTTAGATTTTTACCACAAATAATGATCCAGTCACTATTAATAATAATAATAATAATAATAATAATAATAATAATAGCATAATACACTCAAGAAAAAGAAAATATATACTATGGTGCTTAATTCACTTTGGGGGGGAGGGGGCTAAGCATGTGCATATTTCACTCAGAATCCATCCCTGTCAATGTCCTTGAACCCCACTAAATGCTGTATAATTGTTTTTTTGACTAATTTAGTTAATCTTGATGGATTTAAAGTGCCTAAAACATTTTAAATGCTATTTTGGTTGAGGGAGTATAAATTTAAATGTAAGTAGAAAGAAAAACATTAAATTCACTTTTTTTCTCGTTGATTTCCACATCCTAAATCTTAATCTGAGCCTATAAAAGCCAAGAAAATTCATAGCTAACTACCGTACTTTTTCTGAAAATAAAATTTAATCTCCTTAGAGCTTTTAATTTTCCAATTAATTTTGCATCAATTTCAACAAAATGAATATCTTTGATAAATTCTTTCAAAGGTGTTTATTAACATAAACTTGCTGAGAATAGATTGAACTTGTAACTCTATCTTCATGAACAGTGGATTTTTTTAGCTTATTTACAATGGAGTGAAATAAAAGGTAAACTTGGCTACAAAGGTAAAATTATGGGATCAAATCCAACAAGTAGTAGTTTAAATATTTTTTTTTTTAGTTAATCAATATATCATTTATAAATCTTATAGAAAAGGAAATATCTCAATATTATTTATAATCTCATTTTTTTTAATATTAAAATGGTTTTATTTCTGGAAAAAGAAATAATTGTTGGAATTTTTTTTTTTTAACAAACCATTCCTAAGAATTTTTAAAGTGTTGTTAAATGAATAACAATGTTTAAAATATTACTTTTTTTTATTCTAATATTAAACAAATTTGTAGTATTGTCTTTTAAGAGCCTACCTTTTACTGTTAAACCAATTTTAACCATGTTAATATATGTAACTATTAAAATTGTTGCTATAAAAAAAAAAAAACACTTACACAAGGTTGTTTTCATTTAATCAGAAATTTAGTTTTAAATTTACAATATCAAAATTTAACTCTACTTTAAAGAGACTCTTTAGAAGTTATATTTTCCAGCAAGCAACCAAAATCTTTAATGGATTTATTTATTGTTACCTTTTTACTGTACTATTTTATTTTTGAAAATTCACAAGTAAAAAAAAGAAAACCTGACTTTATCTGTTCAAAGTGTTTCCTTCCTTTCTTAACATTTATATGTGGCTTCGATCCAAGAATAGATTTTTACTATTGGGAGGAAAAAAAAAAAAGAAATTCTTGGATCAGTCTGTCGCCACATACGTGTTTATATGTTAATTTTTTACTTCATCTTAAGTTGTCTCCCTTGCCTAAAGGGAGACAATTTCAGTCTCCCTATTTATTTTTTTTCTTTTGATGTTGTTGGATAGATTTGATATTTTTAGAAAATACTAGTAGGTAGTTTAGTTCTAGAGATGTGGCTGTGTACTTTTTTATCAAATGAAAAAAAAAAAAAAATGAATGTAATAAATATATTCAATATTGTCACTATTCATGGCTTTACTTTTCATTTTTAATATAAAGGAAATATTGACAAGATTTCAAGCTTCTCTCATTTCTGAAACCAAAGATCTGACTTTCAAAGCGAGGTGAATACTCTATTCTTTTTGTTATATTTTTGTTTGTTTAGTATTTTTTTTTAATCTAACATATCTATTTTAAGTTTAATATTGTTATTGTTTATTCTCAGTCATGATGCTTTAAATACTTTTCTATTATTAAATTAATTCTTTTATTAACATTATTCCAATTTTCAACATAAGGTAAGTCAAATCACGAATCTTTTTTAATTATTGTCTCAAATAATCTTGAAGTATTTTTCTGTTGATATTGATTTCAAATGTTTCTATTGAAAAGGATGATCCTAATTAAGATGCAAAACACACCTAAGACAAAATAACAAGATATTTTAAGATCTTGAGATAAGAGGTTTTGGCAAAGTTTAACCTTTTCTCTCAATTCCACTCTTATTTATAATACTCGACAATGTTTATTGTCTTAGAAATCTATGCTTAAAATTTTCATAATAGTAAAAATATTACATGTAATGTCGATATGTTTGAAAATGGGAAAATCGGTTATTATAAATTGCCTGAAGATATCAGAAGGTTGAAACCTAGGTTGCAGAAATAAATCATTTCCAAATAAAAAAAATATTCAGAAGTTCTACAATATAAATGTATTGAACATTTCTTAATACAATCATGTACTCATCTAATTTAATTATGACCAAAAAATAACAAATTATACTCAGTTATGATCTGAGATTAAGGACAAGATGGTTAAATAAAATAAGGACAAGAAGAAAACTGCATTTTAAATCACCTATGCGTTTCGTCCTGTGATGGACTTTATCAAGTTCAAAAGACAAAATGAGCTTTATTCTAAATTACGTATCTATAAACAAACAGTGTTGGCAACCACAAAGATGCTTACAAATCATTTCAAAAGATTAACAGAATATTTTAGTTTTTAGAATTCCTTCATGTGTAGTGCAAAGTCACGAGATGTTAAAATGAAGGGAATTCAACGATTTTCTTTGAACTTTTTATTATGTATGTTAGTCTGTTTTAGTATAATTTCCATAATCATTTCATCTTTTTGCCTTGATAAAGCCCATCACAGGACGACACGTAGGCGATTTAAAATACAGTTTTCCTCGTCTTTATTTTATTTAACTAATATATATATATATTGTGTGTATAACTTTTTCTCATTTTTGTATGAGGGTTCAACAGCTCAGTCCTTACAGCTGAATAGCCAGACTGCCCACACATGATTTGATTATAGTGATGATCTTGAACAGAACCAATCATACATTTCTGAACTGGTTCATGAAGTGTGCCACAAGGTCTCCAAACAACACTTTTCAGGTTTTGTATTTTAAACTGTCCTCTTTAGCCTTGGTTGGCAACAAATCTACTCTACTATTTAATCTATAACAAAGGGGAGATAAAAAAAATATATCCATATCTTTCACAAGTGTATTTATGCATAAGTGAATGTAACAAGGATGTGTGTTGTGGTGCAGTAGATATCTGCTCGGAATGAGAAATTGGCAAGCTGAGTTCGAATTCCAGTTGAATTCCTTGCAATCACTTATGTGCAAATACCCTTGAGAAAGATATTAATCCATCTATTCCTTCCAGTTATGGGTTAAATAACAGGACAGATTAGGTTCTATAGCCTTGGCTGGCAACCAGTCTATCACAGCAATGACAACTTACTGCGGGATAATTTTCTGCCCAGTCAGTCATGTTCTTTTCGAGACTTGATCACCCAAGCATGTATCACGTGTAGCACTTAAACTGACTGTAGTGAATGTAACAAACTTGACTGAAATTAAAAATTGGCTTTTCAGTTTTTCATTCCAAGCTACCATCTATTAAATCATTAACATTTGTAGCATATAACGTCGGGCTTAAGGTGAATTTGGCTAAGACTAAGGTTATGATTAGTGTAAACCAAGGCCCGGCTTTCACCTCAGGAAAACACCCACGTGGCGTTTGTTGTAAGGGTGTTTATTCAAACTTCATTTTTTACTATTATTGTACTCACTGGGTGCATAAGTGATGAAGCAGACTGAATGGTAGATTAGACAATGTGGTGAATTTCAAATGCAGAACTTGCCTAAACCCAACAGTCACAACTGATTGAGACACAAAAAGGTTGAGCTTGATAATGTTGAGTATAAGGTTGTTGATCAGTTTTGCTATCTTGGTGACATGTTAAGTGCAGGTGCAGAAATAAGTTCAATATCCAGTGTAAGATCAGGTTGGAAAAAAAATGTAGGGAATTTTTGCTTCTAACATTTTGAGTGTTTTTATATAGGATGAAAGAGTTATATACAGCTTGTGTTAGAAGCATTATGCTATATGGTAGTGAAACCTGGCCGCTTAAGTTGATATTAGCAGAATTGCTTGAACCAACATGCAAATAGTATGATAGGTATGCAATGTCAGTTTTAGGGATAGAAAATCATCAGAGGAGTTAAGAAATAGGCTGGGTATTGGCAAAACAACAGATGCTATGCATCAAGCAAGACTTAGATGGTTTGTCCATGTTGAGAGAATAGATATAGAAAACCCAGTCAGCAATTGTAAGTTTATTGAGGTCAACAGCCAAGGACGGATTGCTAGACCATGTAAAATTTGGACCCAGTTTATCAATGACAATTTAAGGAAGTTGAGATTACAGTCAGGCCTTACACAAAACCGGGCAACCTGGAAAAAGAGCCATCAAGAAAACCCCCGTCTAACTCAGGCTAGCATGGAAACAGATGTAAACAATTGTTTTTAACCCAGGATAGAAATATAATCGGAGTCTAACCGTACTGATGAGTTGTGATACAGTGAAACAGATCTGTCTGCGGATGACTATTATATATATATATATATATATATATATATATATTTGTTCCCTGTTTAGGATGTGGTTTCTGGCTTTCTCTTTTCCAATCTTCTCACTTTGTTTTTTTTTTCAATTGGAGTAGATAGATCTATCTATCACCCGGTTCACACTCCACCCATGTCTATTGAACAGGTTAAGAGGCTCCTCCCTTGTTCCCTGTTTAGGATGTGGTTTCTGGCTTTCTCTTTTCCAATCTTCTCACTATTACATGGCCCCCTGCACACCAGTGGCGTTACCGCCTTGCTTGGGGTGATACAATTAAATAAATAAATATATATTCTATTTTCTACACTATTTTATTTAGTCAAGCCTCATCTGAAGTTTGTCAGATTTTTCATTTTTATCCCAATAGAAGTTGGACATTCACACTCCTCTATCCTGCAAATTATTCAAACAAATATCCTCATCCTGGATGTTGAATTTACCTTCTTCAGTCTTTATCTAACACACACACACACACACAAATCTCTTTACTCAAGAATGATAACCCTACTTGCTTTTAGGTACCTCCAAAGAAATAGTACATAATGTAATTAATCTTTCCTGAAGCTTTTTTTTTTAAATTTTAGACCAATTGATTAAATTTAATATTTCCAATATGCAAAATACTTTGTTGTATTTCAAAACAAATTTAAATTGATTCAAATGAGATATTTTTAGCCATTTAAAAAAAAAAAATATCTGATTTTAGCCATATTTACAATTCTTTCAGCGCACTGTAATTCTCTGCATTAAAAAATCTTTAAAAAATAAAATATACTTTCTATTAACAGTCTGATGTTTGGGAAATTTAATTTTTTTCTACAAGGGACACATCTGTAAAAATTACTTGAATATAATGTAAGGGATTTTTTATATAATCTTTTAACTACCAAGTAATTTTTCAAATTTAGGAAAATATTCCAATAATCTAATTTTTTTTATTGAATTTGAAGTACTTTGGCTTTAAATTTACTACGTTAGCACTCATATTTTCTGATAATGTCATAGATGGATATTCATATTTACAAAAATCAGCATGTTTATACAGACATAAAAAAAACTTTTTACAATACGGGGAGTTACCGAATTATAGTAAGCTGTTTCATTTATGATTAGTAAATATAGCTTTTACTTAATAACAGTATCACCTAAGCAATAGAGATTAATACAGAATTTTAAAAGATTAAAAAACTTTATAAATTATTCATAAAAGTAATTAAAAGCTTTTCTAATTAAATAATGTCTTAGTTTTATTGCATTCTTTATTTTATAATTCAGAGCAGATTTTGTGGGATCCTGTTTTAGAAAAAATAATTGATTAATAAAATTCTCTAAGAAGTTCTCCTCATAGCTAATATAAACATTAATCCATATAAAAATTAATTTCTCAAAATGTCAAAAAAAATAAAGGTCGGGGGATAAGTGATATAAAAAAATTAAAAATAATGTGCTTTTCTGAAAAAGGAACGTTTCTAAAATAATTTATTTGTAAATAAGTCTTGAAAGTTTAATTAAAATTCAACAATAATTTGATTTTTGCAAGAATTTCCAACTTAATGTGTTTTTCACTAAAAAAAAAAAATGCTAAAAATTCCCTATATTAATTTATGGTCACTCATTGATGCAAGAAAAACAATTTAACCTAAATTTTGAAGGTTCTAAACAGGATTAAAAAACATAATTTAATTATCAAAAAAATCTTTGAACTTTTCTTTTAATATAATAAAAATTTAAATGAAATTTTTCATCATGTCTTTCTTTTTAATATTAAAATATCTTCACTATTTTGCTAAGTAGGTATTACTTATATTAAAATATCTTCACTTTTTCTTTCATTCTTCAATTTTCATGATTTAAAGCTACTAATGTATTCAGTGACATATAAAACTGACCTCCCTCAGAAAATATTATTTGAATCTTGTAACTGGTTGATTAATATTTACCTAAATCCCATCACTACTATCAGTCAGGTGCCATACGTGATACACACTTTGGGTGATCGTGTCTTGAAAGAGACATGACTGACTGGGCAGAAGATTATCCTGCAGTAAGTTGCCATTGCTTTCTGCGATAGACTGGTTGCCAGCCAAGGCTATAGAACCCAATCCGTCCTGTTATTTAACCCATAACTGGAAGGAATAGATGGATTAATACCTTTCCCAAGGGTATTTGCGCGTAAGTGAATGCAATGAATTCAGCTGGAATTTGAACTCGGCTTCCCAATTTCTCGTTTCGAGCCGATATCCAATGCACCACAACGCACATCTGCGCCAATCTAGTCAGTCAGTTAAGTGCCATACGTGATACACGCTTGGGCGATCATGTCTCGAAAAAGACATGACTGACTGGGCAGAAGATTATCCCGCAGTAAGTTGCCATTGCTTTCTGCGATAGACTGGTTGCCAGCCAAGGCTATAGAACCCAATCCATCCTGTTATTTAAGCCATAACTGGAGGGAAGAGACGGATTAATACCTTCCCCAAGGGTATTTGTGCATAAATGAATGCAAGGAATTCAAAATGCTTATATTTGACTAATTATCTATACCACGATACAGAGACATTCAATATAAAGATGGAATGGTTTGAAATCCTATCCAATAAGGTAATACCAAAAACTTCTGACCAAAATCAGTCTTTTTGTCCTGTAACTGCTACTCTGTATTGTTACAGTGATATCAATAGAGAAAAAAAAAAGTAACAAAAACAAATGTTTTATAAAATTTTATTTTAAAAATTTATATTTACAATAGCTTTTCTTTTCTTTTTTCATATTTTATTTCAAATTTTCTTCAGCTGTACATAAGCAAAAATAAATAAATAAAAAAACAAAACAATTGAAAAATGGAAAAAAATATAAGTAACTCAATATTTCTTACACAGCAAAAAAGAAAGATGGTTCTGCTTTGCTTCATATTGCAAGATTTATTTTAAATTTATCTTATTGAGATCACACTTGTAATAACCTTGTCCTACGATAGGTACCCAATCAATAGCTAGCAACATTGTTTTGCAAACCAATTAATGAACAGTGTAGTGAGTTCAATCCTCATTGGATGCTCCATATTTGTGACCTTATGTCAGACTAATACATTTTATTTAAAAACTGATACTCTATAAGTGTATTTTTCTTTTCCTATAAATTGTTTATATTTAAGTTTTGAGTTCATGAAGCTTTTTTTTTTTTTTTTTTAAACTCTGAGTTAATTGGTATCACTTCTAAATGTTCTTTACTATAAGTTTTGATAACCTCAATTTACAAAGCATTTATCTTTTTTAATTATTAATGATTTTTCCAAAATACATGAGTATTGATAAATACTCATATACAAAATACATGAGTATTGATACTGGCAATTACAATATGGCAAAGAGAAGACATAAAAATGCTTTCTTTAAAATGAAAAAGTGCAAATTCTCATAACAGGGAAAAAAATTTGAACATTGAAGCTGCTAAGATGTATGAAAAGAACCAAGCATCTATTACATAGATAACTAACAAAGTGATCAATTTGTTTTTTATAGATTATCAACCCTTTTTGGGTTTTTAATGTCAAAACATCTTTTATTATTATTTTTTTTTAACAATGCTTTTTTTTTGTTAGATACAAGTCCTACTATTTAACCTATAGCTGGGGATAGGTGTATTTGTGCATAAGTGAATGTAACAAACTTGACTGGAATTTGAAATCAACTCTCCAATTTCTCATTCTGAGTCACTATCCATTACACCACCTGCACATCCATATGTAAAAAGAAAAAAAAAACATTGAGTTTAGTAATTGCAGTTTCATGTGTCTTTGAATATATTCCCTGCAATTAAACTGTCATGGTTTTTTGTTATTTTTATCTAAAATCCTTAGTAGTCTCTACTATTCTACAGGGTGTGTGTATATATATATATATATATATATATATATATATATAACAAAGATTAACGAAATGGTCTTGATTTGTTTGAACATTATTTTTGATCAATACTCATATTTAAGTAAATATTCTGTTTATAATCAAACAGTATTATATATTTATTTCTACTGGCCTGATTATTTATGATAAATTTTTTTAATGAAAATGTGTCATTTGGCAGGATTCAAGATATAGGCTTGATTTGACTTTATTTAGACTGTTGGTCATTTGTGCTCGAGAGGTCTAAGACACGCCAGATCAATTGGTGGCTTTCGCTATATGGATAGGGGTCGTAGGTGCGAATCCTGCCAAATGACACATTTTCGTAACAAAAATTTATTGTAAATAATCAGGCCGGTAGAAATAAATATATAAAACTCTTTGATTATGAACAAAATATCTACTCAAATATGAATATCAATCAAAAATAATGTTCAAACAAATTATATATATATATATATATAAGGAATATGAAACTGCAAATACTAAAAATAAAACTTTTTTTTTTCTTTTCAATATGCATGTGCAGGTAATAGATAGGAGTATCACACCCTTGTCTATGGCAGTGAAATCTTTTCAGAAACGAAGAAGAGACTTAAGACAACAAGACAGTTGAGATTTTTAAGGGTTACATAATGAGGAAAAAAGAGCTTGGCAAATTGGATACTCACAGGGCAGATAGAACAAACAAGGGACAAAGGAAAGAAATGCACAACCTCCATGAAAAGCCTGAGTGAATGAATGGCAACGCAAGGTTTGGGAGAGACAGATAAAAAAAAGATAAAAGTTATTAAAAGCTACTTGTGAAGAGCCACGATCAATAAGTGGATTCAAATGTCACTGGATGCTCAGATTGGTGGGCTGAATTTCAGTAAGAAATTTATCTCATTTATTAGATTAAAAAAGTGCAGTTCTCTCTGAATGTTCATATTTAGTTTACCTGAACTCTGAGAGACATGGTTTTATATAATGTGTATTCACGATATGAGGGGGCATGGAAAGTGGAACTGGCGAGCATGAATTGAAATCTGGACTAAACTGTTGTATTCACTTTTGTATAAAGGGTCACAGTCTAGAAAAGAGGAAAACTGAATTTCAAACAATAAAGAAAGTAACACGAAAAAGCTACAGTATTTTTCTCTAGAATATATGATAGTTTATAGTTAATAAAGAAAAGGAATTTGTGAAGAGTTATTATTGCCTATGTACTTAAGGGGCATGATGTTTAAAAAAAAAAAAATTATGCAATATGAAGCAAGACAAAACAAAAACAATTTCACATTAACAGGATCATTTTAGATGAACAATGTTATTTATAAGCATCAGGTTTTCTTTTAACAAAAGAAAAATATTGGATAGCTTTTTGGTTGTATTATTGAGCCATATGTCGTGTTGCTACAGTTTAATCTGCTCCTGGGTGGCATTAACTTTAAAGCAAGAGCAAATATGACAATGCATAACACCAATGCAAGCATTAAAAAAAAAATAACATATTTATTAGAGTATTTTGACAAAAGTAGCAAATCAGTGAAGCTGCCCTGGTAACTAAAACTTATTTTCTTTCCTGAAAAATAAAACTAAATTCAAATATTTGTCTTTTAATTTGAAAGGTTAATTTAATCATGAAATAAATTTAAAAAAATTTTAGCTTTAATATTATAATGATTTTAAAACCAATACTTTGCTTGCTAATCAAATAAATGATTAATTATAAGATTTGCACACTAATAATTTTTACAGGGTGGGAGTACTTCCATATTTACTTTTTCTTTTTAAAATTAGGGACAATATACAAGAGAAAGCCATCTTTTATATATATATATACATACACACACACTACCAGCCACTATTTGGCCACCCCAGTTTTTTTTTAAGAAATGATGGATTTCATACTATTTTTAGTATTTATTGCCAAATGAAAATAGAATGGTTCTTTTATTATTACTTTGCAAAATTTAACAAGGCAAGGAAGCAAAGATGAACTCATCTAAATCACCTTAAATTTTCTTCATTCTTTCATTGATGAAACTGCAATATAGGTAATTTTTAAATATTTTTAAATTCATTTGATACACAAGATACTGTGCAATATTAACAAAAGAACCATTCTATTTTCATTTACAATTATTTACTTGGCAATAAATACTAAAAAAATAGTATGAAATACATTTTTTTTTTAAACACTGGGGTGGCCTAATAAATATGGCTGGTAGTGTGTATATATATATATATAATCAATTTCTAATAATAGATTTTCATTTATTTCAAATGTTTTTTTTTTGTAGATACCTCTATGGTACCTAGATTTGATGAATTTAAGCATGCTACTAGATTGGCAACAATGTTTCATTATTTTACAGTTGAAATGGTTAAATACAACTGTAAGTTCTATGCTAACAGTTTCTTCTATTGCTCTTTACGCTTGTGAACTCTCTTCCGGCTTTTTGTTTCCCTGTCAACTTAGATCATCAAAATTTAAATGCAATGGCAATCATTATCTTCTGTCTTCTTAATTCCTGGACTTTTATCGTTTTCTTTCCTTAAGTGTTTTTTTTTTCCTCAAATTCTCTAACACTCAATTACCCCTTTGTCTTAGTAGCTTTATTGCCTTTTATGGGATGAAATGATTAAAAACAAAAATTACCTGTGTTTGTGTTTTTTAAACAGTATTTCGTCTACCAGCATGTGCGCTGGCGGGGAAGCACATTTTCCTTATTAAGTTTTCTTGAGGGTACAGACTGGTAGATGTAATACATACTGAAATGCAGCTATACACTAAAAATAATGTTTGAAGGTTTGTTTGTTTTTTTATTTATATGTCTGAGTGTTGTGATAGTTTTTGCTTTTTCAGTAGTTTTACTTATTAAAGGCACTTTGGAAAACAGGATTTATTTTTTTTTTATTGCAAAATGATCAATATTGAGGTGGAGATAGAATGTTAATAGTTTTAGTGCAAAGAATTTGTAACTTTAACTGTGCAAGTTTATGCCGACAGATTCAGGTTCATGAAAATATCAAATTACACCAGGCTCCCTTGGTAATAGGGAAAGAGGACTGGAACACAACAGCAGAAAACAAAACCCAGTCCTGATGAGCAAAGACATCATCAGTGTCTTCATGAACCTGCTTAGTTAAAGTGACAAATTCTTTGCAAAATGAAATATAGAGAAGAAAACTCAACACATAATTAAGCAGTTATAAATCCAGAATTTATTTCGATAGTTGTAAAAATACAAGTTGCTTCATCAGACACAAAAAAATGTGATTTTTTTACAACTGCCAAAATAAATTCTGGATTTATAACTGCTTAATTATGTGTTGAGTTTTCTTATATAACTTTTGTTATGCAGAATTAAAGATAAATATCTGACTATAACTCAAAAAGAAAAGCACCTATACAAGTTTTTGAATAGAATATTTTATCTATGAATTGATTTCTACTTCCATTCAAAGACTGGGGAACATTTACAGGAGGCTGATTAAAAGGAGTCCAAAACATTTATTAAAATTATCCAAAAATAATGGGCTCATTCCCAGTAATATTTAAAAAAAAAAAATAAAGGAATGTGGCAAAGAGTTTGTAAACTTCAAGGTGCAAGTTGTAATGTAACAAGCAAGAACTGAACTCTAAAGCCATAGTTAGTAAGTTGTTGTTGTCTTAACTCTTGGTTTATATAATGTTGCAAATGTGCAATTTATATTTTAATAAGAATTCTTTTCATATCCAGTACAACCATTCCTCACTTAGGTTCCAGATCATTAGAATGGAATCTAGTCATTAAGTAAAGTTTTACCTGACTGCTATTTCAACTTAAAAAATAAAAATGTAAATACTGCTTAAACATAATACAATAATTTAACATAATTCACAATTATTATTTCTTTTATTATAAATATTATGATTAGTATATTTATTGATTATTACTTCCACCCCCCAGTTACTAAGTTTTTCTGTATCAGTATCTACTTTAAACATACTATACTTCAAATCACTTTTACACCATTTGTAACATTTCTAATTGGTTTCTTAGTCTTCATATGGTTGAGTAGTATAATAAACAAATTTGAAAATCAACTCTATAATCGGTACATTACTTCAGTTTGTTTTTTGTGAAAAAAGTAAATTATTTATTGTTCATTTGACTTTGATGAACTTAGCTCACTTTATATATATAAATTTAAATATATACATAAATTTACTCGAGCCACAAGATTAGCAACTAGGTCCCACCCTTTTACTGTGAAACCAATAAATTGTAAATGCAAATTCTACTCCAGCAGCTTCTTTTCTCACACTTCCCACCTGTGGAATTCCCTTCCATTTATTTGCTTTCCCGACAGCTATACATTTAAATTCTTGGAGATTAAAGTCAATAGACATCTCCTATCTCACTAACCTGCATCCTCTCTCTCATGCTCCTTTCTTCGTCCACTCCCCTCTCAACAGTATTCTCATCCTTCTCTTACCCACTTCCTGACACCCCCTATAACCAGTCACTCTTTCTTGTAACCCCCTGCAAAACAGTAGCAATAAAATGCCTTGCTTGGAGCGATATGATTATAAAAAAGAAGAAAAAAAAATCAAAATTTTCTGATAATACTAAATAGTTGGATTTAAAAACGAATTACTTTGTGATTTTATAAATGGTTGTAATTCCATGTAGATGGGGTTTAAACATGCAAATCATTAAGCAAGAAGTGACTGTATGACAAATTTTTACACCATTTCTTTTTTTTTTTTTTTCAAAAAACCTAAAATAAAAATAACTCTAAGAGCATTTAAAGTAAGTTTGTTTTCTTTCTTTTTAAAGCCCTGTAATTTAAAGAACAAAATGCTATCTCCTCAGATTTACAAGCAGTAAGCTTTAATTAGCTATCAAATGGTAATGTCTAGAAACTTCTTTTTCTTAATTTTAGTCCCAATCGAGATTTTTCACATAGTTCTGGCTGCCCTCTGACTTTAATCAGTGTCTGTTATGTTCTGGAATGAAATAAAACAACTGCAACATTTCAGGATACAACGGTCATCCGAGAAAGACACCTAAAAAGTACCTGTCAGTCGATTACAAGAGATAAGGTAAATAATTGGAAAAGGGATCAGAAAATTTCGTGAAATAAAACAAATATTTCCCACCATGTTTATTAGGCATCGAACAGTACACAAATGTAATAATGTCCGTAAAAGGGGGGGGGGGTTTAGTCCAAAGTGACAATATACAAGGATTAAATCCACTTTGACTATAAAAAAATCAATAGAACCCCCAAAATTCAATTTAAAAACAAACAAATGTAATTAACCACAATTGATTGTTTGCAAGGCTGGATTAAGGTTAACTGATGCTGGATTAAGGTCAACTGATGCTGTAAACCCAACCCAACAATTGTGCCCTCCCTTGATCACAACCATTTTTTGGTCCTGCTTTCCATTTAATAACCTAATATATTCATATAGTTAAAATATCTACCAGTTTCAAGTTGCAGCAAAAAGTAATTTAATTAATGAGAACCTGATATGTTACTTCACTGCAGTTATCATCACACCAGTCATTAAAATAGATACGTATATGGATATTTGAAAACATTCTTAATATGTGTAAAAGCCAATTTTCATTGTAAAGAAATACAAATGTATGCATTGTTTTCTTGGTTTAAGACCCCTACAAAATGTTCATCCCATTTTGTTTGACTATTTTTCACTGATAATTTTATGCTAGTCTGATCTCACAAAACCTAATATCTTCAGAAGAAAGAAATTCCTCTGTTTTGGTGCCCTAACTTTTCATCGTCAATCCAGCCCTGCTTGAGACCTTTGCTAGTCCTTGAATAAATCTTTTCAAAATTACAGTATTTACATTATTTGGACTATTGTCCTCATCTTTGTTGCCATTTCTACAACGTTTCATTGTACACTTCGGCCTTCTTCAGGCGCTAGAAATTTTGAATCAAACAATTTATTACAATCACTGGGGTATATCATTTTTATTCCTTGCTTAGAGCCTTTTCTGGTAGTCATGAGTTATCTCCCTCTAACCCTGTAAGTTACTTGTTCACCACTGCTGTAGCCTGGGGAACTAACCAACATCTATATTCAGTGGATATAATACAGTGTGAAGAAGGCTGGAGCGTACAATGGCCAAAACGTACAAATGACAAAATACAGATTTTTGTTTAGGATCAAATATTTCCAAAAACCCTCACTTAAGAAATATACATCAATGTTTCACAATTCACTTGCGCTTTTTATGCAGTTTCTTCAGATAAGAAAACTTTGTCTGAATTATTAAAGAGCAAATTAATGCTTTGAATTTTTTTTTTATATTTTTTTGGACACAAAAGTCTATGATGTACTCGCTATAAAAAAATCTAATAAAAATTTTAATATGATGAATTTTTACTAAAACAAAAATGCTATATTTTAAAAATTATTTTTTAACCAATAGAAACTAAAAATATAATCAACCAATCAAGTCAAAGCTTTTTCATGACTCATAAGCTAAGAGTCTTACACCAGTTTCATTGCGAGCATATGGAAATCAGGATTGTTCATCAGAATTTCAGATTCAATGAAATCCTTAAATTAAGCCTAATATTTTAAGAGTGGTTGATAAAACCACTTCAAACGTTTGTTAGCAGATATATTAGTATATATCCAAATCTTTCTCATATCACATATTTTGAAATGTTTTATGTTTTTTTATTTTTTTTTATTTACAAATTATGGTGCAAACTTCTTATAACAAGAAATATATTACACACGTTTGGCTGATAAATTCTTTGACCTCCCACCTGAAATGCAAAGATTGAGAGAAAAAGAACTAAATGCTGATAAGAGAGTAAATTACAGGTGTGTTCTGTTTTTAAACATATGTAAATAGGGCAGAACCTGTTATAAGTTGCTCTTCTTTCTGCCGTAATTAAAAAAAAAAATATATATATATATATATATACATATACACCAAGTATATTTCTAGGTTCCTTTGTAATTTGGCACTTACTTGACTGCTCTGCTTACAAAAAAAAATCTTAAAAAATTTTAAGGGTATAATTTTTGTAAATTATATATATATAAAACATTGATTTTTTTTTTTTTTTTTTTTTTTTTTAAACATTTTAGAAGTAGGTGTTCGTAATATAATATAAATACAATGCCATTTTGATTCCTAATTTCTTACAAAGCTATTTACATCACAAATAACTGCATACAATTAAAAATATGGAGGCGGGGATACAGCATCAGTAATAAGCAGTTACCAATGACATAAGCACAATTTCAAACTTGATATAAATAAAAAACAAAGTA
Source organism: Ascarosepion bandense (assembly GCA_037127315.1). Classification (NCBI taxonomy): domain Eukaryota; kingdom Metazoa; phylum Mollusca; class Cephalopoda; order Sepiida; family Sepiidae; genus Ascarosepion; species Ascarosepion bandense. The sequence goes on along the minus strand of JBBBDQ010001148.1, from coordinate 6,063,759 downwards.
CAGATAAGCTTTTAAGATATCACTGTACTTATATTATGAACAGGACTCCTACTTCTAAAATAACAAAAAAAAAAATATTCTTGGTTTTTTTCAAACATTATGGCTTGAAGAAAGTTTAATGTATAAAAATTATTCCCCAATTTATAAGAGTGGATCAGTCAATTTAAATAGTACCTGTAATTCTTACTAAAATTCCATATCTGCCCACCACTTAGTACATTTCTTTCATCTTATAATAGATTCAAAAGTGCTTAATTTTAAAATATTTCATTTAAAGAGAGTTTTAAAAAAATGAAAGAAAAATAATTTCTATTAATTACTGAAGAGATACTGGAAGATAAATTGCTGTAAATTTGTGTCATATCAATTCAGTACAGAGAATCATTGTTTCAATGTGATCATGTAAAACTTCCAATGGAAAGTAAAGCAAATATTTTCTTAAATTCTTTTAAGTTTTCTTTACATATGCAAAAGTTGTATCTGCATATAAATAAAAAAAAATCTGTGTGTATATATATATATATATATATATATATATATATATATACACACATTTTTTTTCCAAGTTCATCTACAAAAGGAAACCAACTTTTTTTTTCTCATTACATTTAAAAAAGATATCTTTGGCAAACATGGATAAATGTGCCTACAATAAGACATAAGGAAAAAAAAAAGCTATCTTTTTGACATTGATACTACTTTTATTTTCACTACCTTCACTCCTCAGCGATGTTTGTTTGAAAAAGCACTGATTATAATTGTAATAAAACTTAAACATTTAATGAAAGTCAATTTTTTTTCTTGAGAATTTGCAACATTATTTTCTTTATTCTTGTAAAATCTAATAATTTTATATTTACATTATAAAAACTAATTCAGTTAAAACAATATTTATCATTTAGCAATTTATAAAGAAATAAATGTGAAAACAATTTATAAACATTTAATAAATTATTAAAATATGTGAACCAACTAAGGAAATCTTTATTTACCATTTTCCAAAGTTCAAATGAATTGGCAATTAACTATTGTTTTGCCAACCATTCCAATAAACAATCTAATAGTGATTATTATTTGAACCAAGAAAATGTTTAAATTCACTTTCCTTATGTTTAGATTTTATTATAATTCAAATCATCGCTTTTTAAAACAATAAACATTGCCAAGGAGCGATGGTAGTCAAAAAAAAAACTGGGAAAAACTGTCCTTTTAACACTTCGTGTTATTTTACAAGCATGTTCTTTGATGTTTGCCAAATCTTCATATTGCAGACAATGCCTGTCTAATAATTTCCTCACATTGCAAAGGTTTATCAAGTATTAATTTGATAATGACACATATAGCAAGGCTTTTTTTTTTAATAATTTTTGACAGTATTAAATATCTTTCCAAAGTTGTTGAAAATAACATTTTTTATATGTATATATAACAAGTAGAAATACTTTTTTTATTTTAAAAACTCTCTCACAAGTTTTTTTTTCTTTCTTTAAGTTACTTTCTCCACGTCCCTTAACTGTAATTAAATGTTTTGCTTGAAGGTTGGCATTCTATGCGTATTTTTTCATATTTTTTCTCTGCAACTCCTCCCCCCACCCCCAAAAAAATGCTGTCAAATTTACTGAAAGCTTTCATTAATATAACAATATTAACCAAAAACTTAAAGATGATGATGATTTTTTTTCAAATGCATCAGTCATTAAAAAAAATATTTTCTTTGTTTAAAACAGTAAGAACAAGTAATCAAGAAATCTTTGGACACACCCATAAATGAATGCTGCAAATCTTCAGTTGGTTTACCCTCTCCATAAATCCGTGACAAAGACATTGAAATTGTCCATTTCTGGTCTGTAGCTGTGTTGATTGGCCTCCAAGAGTTGAACAACTTCCTCCAATGACTACATTATCCTAAGAAAATTAAGTACAAATTTATACATTTACAAATAAATAGATTTTTAATTAATTTAACTAGATGCTCTACTTTTATAATTAAACAGTATATCTATTTATATCTACTGGCCTAAATAAACAAGAAATCTTGTTAGAAAAATATGGCTTTTGGCAGGATCTGAACCTGTGTCCCCTAGGGGAAAACATCTACTGAGTCAGTGTGTCTTAGATCACTCAACCATGAAGGACCTACAGTCAAACAAAATCTGAAATAATGATTTTAAACACACATTTTCCTGATCCTTTATGTTTTTGTTTTTTTTCAAAGAATAGTATCTGCTCTGTTTTGTTTCCTAATGTAAACAAAGACAATTTATTTATAAAATACGTTATGAAATGGATTAATTTGTTTGAACATTATTTTTAATGGATACTTGTATTTGAGTAGATACTCTGTTTTTTATAATTATTTTCCTAACAAGATTTCTCAATTATTCAGGACAATAGATATAAATAAATATACTGTTTAATTATAAAAAAAAAGACAGTATTTATAAAACCAAAATATTAAGCAAAATTATACGAATGAAGACTACATGAAGAATTATTATTGTAGCTAATAACATTTCTAATTTATATTTAAAAAATAAAGGAAACAAGAGAGTAACAGATAGTGGCTCATATTGAGGAATCGGAAAGTGACATCTGTAAAATACAATAATATGTAAACCACAATCAATAGAAATAAACTGTTTTTGAGTTTTTATTATTAATGGGAGCCTTGCCCTTGCATAGTCTTAGCCAAGTATTCAGTATCGACAACATACTTTGTTACTTTGTGTTTTACAAAATTTTTTAAATGTTCAGGTGTTAGACAATTTTGTTGTGGATTTAACTCTGCTGCCATGTGAGAATTTTCTCACAGGAATAAAGGTCCTGGGCGTGACACTGCAACCGGCAACAAAGATTGGGAGGTTGAGAGAAGCATGGAACCACCTCTTAATTGCTGTTGTTCCCAGGTTCACTCTCACCCGGAGTGGTAGCACCTGTTAGGGCCCCAGCTATGGGCAAAAAGTTAACTCCCAAACTGGGGTCAAAACACTATGGTGGTAAAGAAATACACTTTTATAGAAATATATTCATTTTTGAAGGAAAAAATTATTTTAAGCAAAACATTTTTGAATACAAAACTAAAAGACATTTTCAGTTTTCTAAAAAAAAAAAAAAAAAAAAAATTTACTAAAAAATCGGACTAAATCAACCTTTTCACTATAACCAAACATTAAATCCATTTACACAAAATACTTTTATAGAAAAAAAATATGACTAACAAGACATTTTTGAAGGAAGAAAAATAAATTCTTCTGAGCAAAACATTTTTGAATACAAAACTAAAAGACCTCTTCAGTATTCTAAAATAAATAAAAAAAATTCATTAAAATCTGACTAAATCAATCTTCTCACTATAATTGAACATTAAAAATATACCTTAAAACTTCACTTTTTTGGCATTAAATAACCCATAGAGGTTGATATGCCATTAAACAAAACTCACAGGAATAAGTTGAGCAGAAGCAATTTTCAAACAGATGAAAGATCTCAGGAGATCTGTTAGGCCCTAAACAGTTCTTCAAGAGAGTACTTATAGAATTAATAAGAAACTCACGTTTGTAAAATGGTTTTCTTGTCTATGAGTTGATGTCCTTATTAGCAGTGCTCTTAGAAAGTGAAAGAAGCAATGAGTGAACAGTTTTGAAAAAATATCTTCTTTGTGTTGTAGTAGTTATTGGTTCAGAAATCGTGATGTTTTTTGTGGCTGTGTGCCATACGTGACATAGGTTGCCGACCCATGGCCTAGTATACGAAGCAAGGGCAACCCACACTATATTAGGTGGTCTTCAGCTTGGAGAGGAGATGGATGCAGCCAATATTGAAAAAAGAATCAATGTATCCCCACCACTCCCGACGATTGAAGTAGTCGAATAAAAAATTTTTTTTAATACTATTCAGATATAGAAGTTACCTCCCTTCAATTTTTTTTTTGTGCCTAATGGTTTGAGAACAAATGGAATTACCTCCCTTTCTTTCGTCATTCGTTCAAGTGTAAATTCCACATTGACACACTTTAAGGTGAAAACTGCCAAGATCTATTAGACAATTCAATCATAGAATGAACATTGAGTACATTAAAAAAAATAATTTTTTATATTCAATAAATATATATATATATATATATATATATTTAGATGTTTCTGTTTTCACTTTTATCAACGCCTTTTGGTTCAATAAAAAAGCCTATTACTTATAAAAGAAAATACAGGGTTAATAAAGTCAATATACTTACTTTAAGTTCAAAATGTGAGGGAATCCAAATGGTTGATGTGACTTCATCTCTACCATAATCTGTGATATTTTTAAGTTGACATTGAGATAAATCTCCAACACCTGGTGGACCCTAAAGAGAAAGGATAGTAAAAAAAAAAAATTATTTGATTTAGATTGATTTATTTATTTTAAATGGCAGAATGTAATAAATAAAAACTAATAAAAAATTAATAGGTGCCAAATTACCAATTCCACTTGACCTGACTTGTCACCACAAACAAAGAAACATCTGAATAAATCTGACATTCCTACACTGGGAGGAGAACCAATAAAGTCTGGTGCTATTGTCAGATAATGATTTGATCCCCAACACCACCAAAATAAAAATAATACTCTGTTGATCATTGCTGTTACTTGAATTTATTATATACTAGCGGAACCCATGGAATTTTCATGGAAGGATATGATTTCCTGAAAAAATTTTACTTTGTCATACTACAAATGATAGTAACGTTTTCAAACATAATAGTATTGGATAATAAAATAACGATAACACTGTAATTTTATTAAAATATCTATAAAAGTAATGTCCATAGAAGCTATTTTACTGTAATCTTATATTAAGCGGTGTATACACAGACCATAACCCAAATACTGTATGCTATTTTGTGAGAGATTTTGAAAGAGAAAATATTTTTTTTTTATTACTGAAAAATCATGGCTCCTGTGTCTATTGTAAACAGAAAAGACCAACTGAGTAATAGCCAAGGGCGTAGAGGCCAGAAATTTTGTTATTAGGTTGCAGGATATGACAACAAACCTGCCTATTTTTACTATATTGTACAGTGTACACACACAATTACTGCTACAACCACCAGCTTAAGCTGCTACTGATACGGTAATGCTATAGGCTCTCTTCTCCTACTCTCTCACTCTTTACTACCCTTCTGTTTGGCAAAGGTGAGAGAAGGCTGAGGAGAGTAGCATTTAAAAAAGATAGAGGGAAAGGAAAAGCTCATATAGAGAGTTAAGTGGTGTAACAGACAAACAAAGTAACTAACTAAGGAAGGAACAAGCAGAATTATTATATATATCCTACACACCATAATTTAACATCTGCCTGGAAATGATGATTAGACACTATCTGGAAGGCACTAGTAAATTGGAAAACATTTTGAAGGCAGAAAAACAGTAATTTTCAATAGACTTTAAAATATACTGATAACTAGATGAAGGAAATGATAATTAAAGTTTCAAAAACAAAAAGGCTATCTGGTTTTGGTCAAGACTGAGATAAGTGACAGCATATTCCTAAGACCTAAGAAGAATAAATATTTTTATGGCCATTAAAAACAAGCAGCACTGAAAACTTTCAACTGGCTTGGACAAAACTTTTTACAGCACTTAAATACAAGAGTAACCGCTGGCATAAAATTCAGTCGACTGATCAGAATTAACTTTTGAAAGTAGACAGGTTTCTGAAAGAAAATAAGAATTAAATTTTTGTATCAGCCAAAATATGATAAAATGTCTCAAATTTTTGTCACTTGTCGGCAAAAGGATTAAATTTTAAGAAATCTCAGGTGCAAAAACGACCACACACAAGGGCATGATAAGGATTTTGGACGACAATCAAAATTTGGCTGTTTGGGCTAAACTGTGCACCTCGGGCAGTTATGATGAGAAGCACCCTAACAAAGCAGGAAGGAGACAGGGTTGATGAGATGACCAATGAGGAAACGGCCCCAGTGAGATTTCAGGAAAATTGGAGAGACATACACCCCTCGGAATAATAGTGAGAGGCACCCACACAAAGCAGGAAGAAGACAGGTTTGATCAGGTGACCAAAGAGAGAGCACTAACTGGTTGTCTAGGAGAACTTTAGCATGCTCAGAGCAAATTATACCCCACCCTCACTGGATGCAAGACTCCATAAAAGCTGGATACTTTGAAAAGCAAAGTGTGAGAGAATGCCATCAAAACAGACTGGTGCAGACCAGAGGCAGACTGGAGAAGAGAGATGAGACCATCACTTCACCTGGTCTGATGTGATTTGCTGCCCTGAAGCAAAACCTCTGAATTAAAAGCCTTGTTCCAGAAATCTCATTAAAAACCAAAGACAATAAGCACTGTTATGATAATTGGGAAAGGCTGATAGTTATTGCATGGAAAATACAGGCTTGCTTGAGCCATTAATAACTGTACTAACAACTTTGAATCCAGGAATTGCATATAAATACTTTTCTTTTCTCAAAGTTATTTTTTTTTGTATCACTTTACTCTGACTGGAGCAGACCAAGTCATCAATTTCAATTCCAGTCGACCATTTGGACCAAGCTGGTCTTGCGATGAATCAACACAGTGTGGGGCGAGACAAGGTTTGGGCCGAAGTGGTCAGCTCCACAATCAGCCAAGGGCACCGAGCTTGAATACAGATCAGCCATGGGGTGAACTTCATAGAAAAAAAGAAAATTGACAGGAATATCTATCTGAAAACAAGTGAAAGAATTTCTACATTTCTTTAGGATATCACTGAAATTATAGTTTTCTATTATCTTACTATTCACGGGTCTTGTACTTGTGTTTAATAAGAGACATTTTCTTAGCATTTTTGTAATTTTCATTAAAATCAATAAATTAGCCTGTCTAGTTACTATGCCTAAGTAAATAATAATAAACAAACAAAAAATTCTGCCTAAGTAAATAATAATAAACAAAATTAAGAAAATACAAACTGAAAATCTATGCAGAAGAAAAACCATTGAGAATACTATGTGAAAATCTTGGAAACAAGACACACAGAGAAAACCTTGAAAAAAAAAAATACAAATTGAAAATTAAGAAAATACCAAAATAAACACGTAAATTAAAAATCTAAGACAAAGAAAAAAAAGATAAAAATTGATAATCTCTAAGAAGCTAAATATCTTAAAAATAGATTATAAAAAGATTAAAATCACCCAATCCACTACTGCTTGAAGAAATCTTTTAATAAAATTAAAATTTCTTTACAAAACTAAGAATATAAAAACAAATTAATTTTAAAAAAATAGTAATTCTTTATGCCTTGTGTGGCTATTTGAAATCTTTGAAATACTCACTTTGGGTCCTGGCATTTTGCTGATGTTGGATATTTTCTTTTCAAAATCTAATTGTGTTCTGTGTAGTTCTGTAGAGAGATTTGATGCCATCTTGGAAACATTCTGGAGTCTAGCACCCAAAGAACTTTGTATTGAATGCATAGATAAATTCATAGCCTGATTGAAATCGCTCGTTTCATTTTCCAGCAAATTCATCTGTAATATGGAAAGCAATTATTTAGTGCAGAACAAAGTGTTATCAATAATAATTGACAAGATATAGAATCTAGTAAAATATTGGAACAAGATTTTCTTATCGAGAAATTTGTCAGAATCTTGTGTCTTAATTACAGGGTCAGCTGAAAAGTTCTAGGGACACTTAAGAAAGCCCTTTAAAAAAGATTCCCAAGAATGCTTGGCAATTTACAAATGATAAAGAAAAGGAATCAAATGAGTGACAATTGCTAACATCTTGAAAAAACATGGCATTAAAAAAATAAAATAAAATTCTATACTAGATTTTACAAAATATTACTTTTTTGACAAAAGAGATGTGTATTAGGGTTTTTTTAGTGGATGCATGCTGGAGCAATGGATAGCAATTGAGGAATAGAAGCACAAAGTTTGATTAAACACTAATACCCTTGGAAAAGGTATGAATCTATCTCTTCCCCACTCACCAGTGATGGGTAAATAGCAGAACAGACTAGGCCTTGGTTGGCAACCAGTCTAGAAGAAAAACCCTGAATTCAAGCCACCTGCTGCCTTGTAGGTCCTGCCTTTTTAATTTCTTGGCAGCTCGGATACAATCACTTTCTCACTGGCACAATGTGTCTCTTCTACAAATACTTCCATGGCTTCTGCTCAGATGAACTTAGCTCACTGCTATCCCCCATACATGAATTTACTCGAGCCACAAGATTAGCAGCTAGGTCCCACCCTTTTACTGCGAAACCAATAAATTGTAAACACAAATTTTACTCCAGCAGCTTCTTCCCTCACACTTCCCACCTGTGGAATTCCCATCCGTTTACTTGCTTTCCCGGCAGCTAATCTTCAAGAATTCAAATGTAAAGTCAATAGTCATCTACTATCTCACTAACTTGCTTCCGCTCTCTCTCTCTCTCTCATGCTTCTTTCTTTGTCCACTCCACTTTTAGCAGTATTCTTATCTTTCTCTTACTCTCTTCCTGACACCCCCTGTAACCTGTTACTCTTTCTCATAACTTACTTCCTATGTAACCCCCTACCCAACAGTGGCAGTAAAATGCCTTGCTTGGAGCAACACAATTATATATATATATATATATATAATCATCCGCAGAGAGATCTGTTACACTGTATCACAGCTCATCAGTATGGCTAGACACTGATTGCTTTTATATATATATATATATATATATATATATATATATATATATAATTAAATTTGTTTTTTTATTTTAAATTAATATAGTTTACATTGCGACATGGAAATCTCTGCTTTGAGATTTTTTTACCTCGTCATCAGGCAATGTTAGCTCATCGTTGGGAAAATTATTTTTATTTGAATATAAGAAACAATTTGTTTGTTATTTATGGATGTGGGAAGACAAAAATTTATGTGTGTTTTCAATTTAATTAATCAGAATAGAGATTCGCTTTTTTTTTTAATCATATCACCCCGAGCAAGGCAGCAACGCCACTGATGTGCAGGGGGCTACATAAGAGTGAAGAGATTGGAAAAGAGAGAACCGGAAGCCACATCCTAAACAGGGAGCAGGAGATGAGCCTCTTCACCTGTTCAATAAATGTGGGTGGAGTGTGAACCGGGCGATAGTTTAGTCTACTCCAATTGAAAAAAAAAAAAAGTGAGAAGATTAGAAAAGAGAAAACCGGAAACCACATCCTAAACAGGAAACAAGGGGTGAGCCTCTTCACCTGTCCAATAATATTGCAATAAGGATGTTCTATTTCCGTACTTATTTTCAAATGAAGACATGTTGATAAAATCATTTTTTCAGAGAGTTCTTAGTACTACCCACATAAATCTTTACATTACTAAGGTTTTTTCCATGCGAAAAATAGTACATTGATAAACAATAGATTCTGTAAGGCACTTGTTTTCTAAAAGATACTGTATAGGATTTCTACAATTACATTTATTATTCTCCAAAATTCTTGATTTCATTTATTGGATGATTTTTATTTTTCAATTAGGTTTAAATTTTTAAAATATTATTATTAGGATTTTTTATTATTTTTTCCAGATTATTTGTACAACTATTACTTAATTTTAGAGTATTTTTATTTAATCAAAGCGAGGAATTTTTTTCTTAATTTACAGCTAACCATTTGGTTAAAAGTGGGTATATACCAAATAATATTTCTATTATTTTTTTCTTTGGGGGTAGATCTCTTTTACATATTTATTATTTGAGCTTTTATATTCACTATATTTAAGGCAGTATTATAAAAAATTAGTATGCTTATTAAACACTTCTTCGATTACGGAATTTCTACTAATTCTATATCCTATGGATGATGGTACATGTTTAATAATGGATGGAGGATTGTTAGATTTTGGGTGGATATATAAAGAATTTGTATTTAGTTTTTATATGGTTGGTATATATTCTTTTCTAAATCTAAAACCACATCAAGGAAATCTACTTTTTTAATATTTGTATTAATAGTCACTTTTAAATTAAGGTTTTTAAATTCTCTATATATTATCTTACTAATTTTATCTAATTTAAAATTTGTGGAATTTCTCACTACCATCATCCCTGTATAATCCAATATCCTTAGTATTTATATCCTTATGGATTGTAAGATTGCATAGCACAAATAAGCCAACCAGATTTAAAAACCTCAGAGAGTCTAAAGATCCCATTGTTGTATCAAAGTTATTCTCTTTGGAATTAATTTTTGTCGAGTGTTCTTTATTATGATATTAAAAATTGTATTAGAACATAATAATAATATAATAGATTTTAAAAAAATAATAAAATGGATATTAAAATTTTTAATAAGTAAATGAATATTAAAAAATTTTACAAATTAAAAGTTTTATGAAAAATTAGAATAAAATGCATTCTGAATCCAAATAAAAATAGTATAATTACACTGAAAGGTCCCTTTAAGTCAGATCAAAAATATAAAATATTTTCTTTCTTTTTTGCTTTAGAAAATGATGAGATACAGAGAAAAATAAGATAATAATCTTGCAACAATAATGGATACATCAACGGAAATGCAGTCTTTTGCTGTTAAGATTGAAAGAAATGTATTTCCCAAAAATATAAACTTTTTTGAAATTTAAAGTGAATCTCTATTCTGATTAATTAAATTGAACTCACACAGAAATTTTTCTATCTTCCACATCCATAAATAACAAACATTGTTTCTTATATTCAAATGAAAATCATTTTTATAACAATGAGTTAACATTGCTTGATGATGAGGTAAAATTCTCAAAACAGAAATTTCCATGTCGCAATGTACAGTATATAAATTTTAAATAAAAAAAACAAATTTAATTATATAATGTTGTACAATATTTGTTGTTTTGAACACTTTTTTAAAAGTAAATTCCACAGAACTTGGAGTTCTAAAACTGTTGGCTCTCTTCACCTGGAGATATATATGTATGAATTTTATTTGTTTTAACATTATTTTTTAATAGATACTCATATTTGAGTGGATAGTGTGTTTTTTTTGTTTTTTTTTTAATAATTAAACAGTACATTATATAACTTCCATCAGCCTGAATTCTTCAAGAAATCTTATTTAGAAAATATCTATCTTCTGGCAGGAATTGAACAGGCATATTCCCACTACAGGGAAGATTTTGTTATTAGATCTGATGTGTCTTACCACTAGACTATGGAAGATTCATGGCAGATAAGATTCAATTTAAGCTGCTATGAATCTTCTGTAGTCTAATGGTAAGACTTGTCATATCTAATGACAGCATCTCCTCAGTATTGGGAGTATGCTGGTTCAATTCTTGCTAAAAGATAGATAATTTCCAAATAAGATTTCTCAAACAATTTAGGCTGGTGGAAATCATTAGAAAATGATGTTAAACAAATAAAATTCAAATATATCAGTTAATGCCAGTTTCATAAATTTCTGTATAATTTTATGATATATATATATATATATTCAGAGAAGAATGTATTCAGAATAAGCCTTGATAATAAGTCTCAAGAAGGTTTTTTTTTTTTAATCATCTCACCCCAAGCAAGGCATTCCACTGCCACTATTGTGCATGGGGCTACATAGGGGAAGGTAAAGAGAAGGAGTGGTTAGACATAGGGAATGTCAGGAGGAAGGTGACAGATGAGTAAGGATACCTAGGATGAGGGTTGGGCAGATGGGAAGAGTGTTTGATAGAATGGAAGCAGGTTAGTGTGTTAGGAGGTGTCTATTGACCTTACATTTAAACTCCTGGAGATTGTAGCAGTCTGGGAAGCAATCGTGTGGAAGAGAATTCCACAGTCGGGAAGTGCGAGGAAAGAAACTGTTGGAGTAGAAGTTACGGTTGAAAAACTGAAAGGTATGAACTGTCATTAACTAAATTACATGAAGTCAACTGAAGATGATAACAGTGCTGGCTACACACAAATAATTTGTTACTATTTCCATGACAAATATTCTGAAGGCTCAACTATGAGTTTCTTCAGATGTTTACAGCTAGGATTTACTATACTACTTTGATGGAGGTTAATCACTCTTGTTTCCTTGTGATCTAATTCTTTGTGGAACGGACTCTTTGCTTCTCTGAACACTACAATCTTAATTCTCTTCAAGTCAAGAACGAATCTTGAAGATAGATATCTTTGTTATTCTTATAATCTCCATTTCATGACAGTGCTTCCCCGACGGCTACAATCTCCAGGAGTTTAAATGTAAGGTCAATAGACACCTCCTAACACACTAACCTGCTCCCATTCTATCAAGCACTCTTCCCATCTGCCCAACCCTCATCCTCGGTATCCTTACTCATCTGTCACCTTTCTCCTGATATTCCCTATGTCTATCCACTCCTTCTCTTTACCTTCCCCTATGTAGCCCCATGCACAATAGTGGCAGTGGAATGCCTTGCTTGGGGTGAGATGATTAAAAAAAAAAAAAATTTCATAAAACCTTTTTCATTATCCTTTCGACTGTAACACTCTATATTTAGAGGATGTGGAGGCCCGTGGTCAATGATTTCTAGTATTAAGAAAAAGAATAACAAAAAAAGCAGCAGATAAAAAAAACAAAAAAACACTAAACTGTTATATTTTTTGGCTCAAAACTTTGGAAGAAAAATTGCAGCTGAATATTCTTTCAGTTGACAGTTTATTGAATGATTATTTTTCTATGGCTTATTAAGGTTATTTAAAGACAAAATAATTTTAGATTGTAAGACTTTTTTTTTTTTTTTTAAGATAATAATGATTCACTAATCAACTCATAACTGGTGGAGATTCATACCTAATCAGAATTTGATAAACAAATGGTTCACACTCCACCCACATCTATTGAACAGGTGAAGAGGCTCATCCCTTGTTTCCTGTTTAGGATGCGGTTTCCAGTTTTCTCTTTTCCAATCTTTTCACTCTTTTCCTTTATTATTTTTTATTTTTTCAATTGGAGTAGATAGACTAAACTATCACCCGGTTCACACTCCACTCACATCTATTGAACAGGTGAAGAGGCTCATCCCTTGTTTCCTGTTTAGGATGTGATTTCCGGCTTTCTCTTTTCCATTCTTTTTACCCTTACGTAGCCCCCTGCGCATCAGTGGCATTACCACCTTGCTTGGGGTGATATGATTAAAAAAAAAAAAAAAAAAATTAATTATAATGTGGATATAAAGTTGGGAATAAATTCTATATTACAGCCAATATATGAACTGATCCCTCACTTTTTGTCCAAGGTAGTTTCTCTACATTTATATTTCAGAGAATGTAAATAAATCCAAAAGATATGCCTGTGTAGCTAATCAGTATTTCATTAATTGATTCATTCATTTTCTATGGCTTATCAACAAACAAGAAATCATATTGTGGATATAAAGTGGGGGATCAGTTCCATATTACAGTCAATATATAAACTGATCTCTCACTTATGTTCAATAAGTTTAGTCTCTATACATTTATATTACAGAGAATGTAAGTAAATCTAAAGACATGCCTGTGTAGCTAATCAGTTATTTGACTGATTTGCTTTCTATGGCTTATCAACCCTTTGTAGGTTATTTAAAGCCCAAAATATTTTTAGAGTGTAAGACTTTTTAATTCTAATTTTGGAGATGATGTAATTTAGTAATACAAGTCTTACTAATTAACCTATAGCTAGGGAGAGAAGAGGTGGATTCATACCTTTCCCAAGGATATTTGTGCATAAGTGAATATCAGTTAAGTGCCATACGTGATACACGTTTGGGCGATCATGTCTCGAAAGAGACATGACTGACTGGGCAGAAAATTATCCCGCAGTAGGCTGCCATTACTTTCTGCGGTAGACTGGTTGCCGACCAAAGCTACAGAATCCAATCTGTTTTGTTATTTAACCCATAACCGAGGGAAAAGACTGATTAATACCTTTCCCAAGGGTATTTGCGCATAAGTGAATGCAAGGAATTCAACTGAAATTCGAATTCGGTCCCCCGATTATTCTTTCTGAGTCGAGATCCACTGCACCACACATAAGTGAATATAACAAACGCAAATGGAACTATAACTTGATTAACAATTCCTAGCCATTATCCATTACACCGTTCACACATCCAAGCTTAGGTATTCCAAATTGGTCACCCATCCAAGTACTGACCAGGATCAACATTGCTTTACTTTGCTGATTGTATGGAAACTGGTGTTTAAATATCATGTGGCTGTAAGCCAATTGAAAATCTAGAATGAAGGAAGAAAAATGTAAGAGTAGTCAATTATCAACTGTCTGTTATCTAAATGTTTAGAATATGTGTCTTTACCCACTCACCGTCACCCCCCAAAATAAGATATGCAAAACAAATGAGTTAAAATTTGATATTTTAACTCATTTAATACAAGAGAAAGGTTTTTCAAGCATTTCAGTTCACTAGTCGTACCTATTGTGATTCTACAGAAAGATGCTACGGATATCATGGACCGAGCATGTGAACAATGTTGAGGTGTTGGAAAGAATGGCAATGAAAAGAAAATTAATAGTGAGCATCAGGAAGAGACAACTGAAGTTCCTGGGACATGCAATGAGGAAGGAGGGCTTGGAGAACCTGATACTGACAGGCCAGATAGAAAGAAAAAGAGACAGAGGAAAGCAGCGGATAACATATTTGAAGGGCCTGAGCAGATGGATGACAGAACAGGGTTTGCAAGATGTTACAGGAGAAAGCGTGCTAAGAGCCACCAGGGATAGGGAGATGTGGAAATCCATGATCGTCTATATACTGAAAGGACAGGCCACATAGAAGAAGTAGTACCCATGAAGATTTTAGTTTACCTATTTGAATTTTCTGATGGCCAAAATGTAACCATAGGTTCTACGCTAACAATTTTTTTTCTCTCACACATCTAGTTTCTCTTCCAGCTTCTTGCTTTCCAGTCAAGTTTGATCTTAAAAAATTTAAATGCAATGTCAATTGCTATCTACTGTCTCGTTAGACTTTTATTGGTCTCGCTTCTTAATAATATTTGTTTTCTAATTCTTTCACACTCAGTAATCACTTATGTCTTAGTAGATTTATTACCTTGCTTGAGGTGAATTTGATTTAAAAATAAAAAAATCATAATATTTAACCCTTTAAGCATTCAACACACACAAACTCACCCCATAAATATTGGCTCTCAAAGTCTCGCTGTTTGTATGACCTCCGACATAATTTGCAATGATGTCATATATTATGGCAGAGTATACAAGGATACTAGGATATGCGTTGTGGTGAAGTGGATATCCGCTTGGAATGAGAAATCGGAGAGCTGAGTTTGAATTCCAGTTGAATTCGTTGCATTTACTTACATGTAAATACCCTTGAGAAAGGTAGTAAACCATCACTTCTTCCGCCATCTATGGGTTAAATAGCATGACAGATTGGGTTCTATAGACTTGGTTGGCAACCAGTCTACCACAGAAAGTAATGCAGGAAAATCTTCTGCCCAGTCAGTCATGTCTCTTTCGAAACATGATCGCCCAAGCATGTATCATGTAAGGCACAACTACCATACATGAGAGAAGTTACAGCAGGTTGAACATTCAGAGCGGATATTTACAGGGTGGGTTTGGACATATTGAATGCTGAAAGGTTAATAAATGAATAAGCTCATTACAAGTTCCACAGCTACAAAATACCCATGGAAATTTCCCTATTGCATCATTAGATATTTGAGTTTAACAACCTCAACAAAATACTGCAATAAAAAAATCATAAGTATGAATGCAGGTCATTTTTTAAAGAAGATTGGTTGGTTGTTTTGTTTTTATGACATATCAACCTCGGCGGGTCATTTATTGCCAACTAAATTTTTTTATTTATTGTACCTACATTTATTTATATACTACCTCATAAAAACTGAGATGTTTTAGAGTGTGTGCGTGTGGAGGGTAGGGAAAAACAGATTGGGGAGAGCACAAGACCCTTGCACTGGCCCTGCCTAAGATGCAAGCTACAAATTGAAGAGGCCAATATCAAGTATTATAATTTAAACATCTAGGATGTTTTAACAGAGGATGGAAAAGGCAAAAGTGCATTTAGATAAAAAGACGCCTTCCAAAAGCAAAGCGTTATCAAACAATTTTTTTGTTAGAAACAAAGTGTGCTGAACTACAAAATCTTACAGAAGCTAGTAGGAAAGACTAAACATTAATTATAAGAAAACAATGTATGGTTGTTAGTAAAAGATGTTTGGTTGTTTTGTTTTTATGGCATATCAATCTTGGCGGGTCATTTATTGCCAACTAAATTTTATTTATTTATTGCTGGTAATATTTTTTTCTTTCAACAATTTATTGTTGTTTTTATACAAGTTTTGTGTCTAGTAATACTTTTTTATTTTCAAGAATCAAGATTCATTGGGATTTGTCTTCAAGGGCAGGGTCCCCAAGTCCTACCCTGTTATTTAACCCATAACTGGAGGGAAGGGACGAATTAATACCTTTCCCAAGGGTACCAGTGCTTAAGTGAATGTAGGGTATTCAACTGGAATTCGAACTTGACTCACCGATTTCTCTTTCCGAGCTGATATCCACTGGACCACAACACACATCCGTCACTATACGCTCACAGCACCTGGTATTCCCAAGCAGTCACCCATCTAAGTACTGACCAGGCTCAATGTTGCTTAACTTCGGTGATCAAGCGAGAGCCGGTGTATTCAATGTGATATGGCCGTAAGCCTTTAAAGAAGCGAGTACAAATGAAAATATTTGAAATTGGAAAGTTTTTTTTCCATTTCATTGAAGCAGATAAACACACAAAAGTGTCATCACCTCCCTTATCTCTCTTGTTAAAAAAAAGTAGCATCTCTGGTATGTCTTTTCTTTGCAATCAAAATGGAATAGTCCATTATTTCTGAGTTATTAGCAGGACGTAATATATGTAGCTACCCACTCCCTACTTTCCAATTTTGACAGACTTCAAAAGCCTCTCCGAGTCCTTATTGGACAAGAATAATTTTTCACCATCCCACCTCCCTCTTTCAGAGGTGGGATGTGGTGAGCCTCTCACTGCTCTATTGCTATTTTCATGGAAAGTGCTCAGGTGAACTACATTCCAAGATTTCAAAAGATCTAATCTTCACAGATAGGACCCAACATAAGACTTACATTTTAGCAAACCACTCACATTCTCTCCATATTCCATCAGAAAATAGTTAAGTTCCACTTAAACAGATTTTTCCTGCAGACCACTGCTCTATGGAACAGACTCCCAAGAGGATGTTTCCCTGATCACTACAATCTTAATGGTTAATTCCAGACTTGAACAGGCTATCTTCTACTCTTATCCGTATAAAATGCCCTTAATGTAACTTGCTACCCTGAGTGGCTCTTGGGCCTTTTAGGGGGAGGTGAACCTGACTGTGAAAAAAAAAAAAATATGCTAACAAAGGAACAGGCAGAATTACGATACTTCTGCTGCTGTAGGTAATTTTGAATTGAATAAAAACAGTGCGCTTTTTGAAAAACCTATACTTTGAACATTGAAAACCTGTACAAATAAAAAAAAGAATGTTAAACTTACACGATGTGAAATGCTAGACAACATCAATGTCGTATCATTAGCTTCAGATGTCACCAAGAAAGATACCAATCTCTGGTACTGAAAAAGAACCAAAAAGAAATTAAGAGATTACTTGTAGTTATTTATTAAAATTAGTCTGGTACATGGCAATAGGTATCGAGCAACAACAAACTCATTTCAACAGTAAAGGCCTGCAAAACTTAAACACAACTTATTCATGGAGTAGACAAAAGAAAACTATTCTAAAATATATAAGATGCTGAAAAGATATCATCCACTTCGTAAAATGATGATGAACTAAATCCAGAAGCAAGGCTTCTGATCAGGAGTTTGGAGGTTTTGGGGATTGTTGAACCAACTCTTAATTACTGTTAATCCCAGGGTGGTAACACTTGTTTAGGACCAAGCAAAGGGCAAATAAAACCCCCAAACAAAATGCTAGGAAAGTATAAAAATACATTTTTATAGTCAAAATACCAACAATTCATTTTTATGTAAAAAAGGACCAACAAATAGTGAAGCACCAAACATCAAAACACTAGGAAAGTATAAAAATACATTTTTATAGTCAAAATACCAACAATTCATTTTTATGTAAAAAGGACAAACAAATAGTGAAGCACCAAACATCGAAACACTAGGAAAGTATAAAAATACATTTTTATAGTAAAAATACCAGGTATACATTTTTATGTAAAATGGACCAACAAATAGTGAAGCACCAAACATCGAAACACTGTCAAAGTATAAAAATACATTTTTATAGTCAAAATACCAGGAATACATTTTTATGTAAAATGGACCAACAAATAGTGAAGCACCAAACATCGAAACACTAGGAAAGTATAAGAATACATTTTTATAGTCAAAATACTAGCAATTCATTTTTATGTAAAAAGGACCAACAAATAGTGAAGCACCAAACATCGAAACACTAGGAAAGTATAAAAATACATTTTTATAGTCAAAATACCAGCAATTCATTTTTATGTAAAAAGGACAAACAAATAGTAAAGCACCAAACATCGAAACACTAGGAAAGTATAAAAATACATTTTTATAGTAAAAATACCAGGTATACATTTTTATGTAAAATGGACCAACAAATAGTGAAGCACCAAACATCAAAACACTGTCAAAGTATAAAAATACATTATTATAGTAAAAATACCAGGAATACATTTTTATGTAAAATGGACCAACAAATAGTGAAGCACCAAACATCGAAACACTAGGAAAGTATAAAAATACATTTTTATAGTCAAAATACCAGCAATTCATTTTTATGTAAAAAGGACCAACAAATAGTGAAGCACCAAACATCGAAACACTAGGAAAGTATAAAAATACATTTTTATAGTCAAAATACCAGCAATTCATTTTTATGTAAAAAGGACAAACAAATAGTGAAGCACCAAACATCGAAACACTAGGAAAGTATAAAAATACATTTTTATAGTAAAAATACCAGGTATACATTTTTATGTAAAATGGACCAACAAATAGTGAAGCACCAAACATCGAAACACTGTCAAAGTATAAAAATACATTTTTATAGTCAAAATACCAGGAATACATTTTTATGTAAAATGGACCAACAAATAGTGAAGCACCAAACATCGAAACACTGTCAAAGTATAAAAATATATTTTTATAGTCAAAATACCAGGAATACATTTTTATGTAAAATGGACCAACAAATAGTGAAGCACCAAACATCGAAACACTAGGAAAGTATAAAGATACATTTTTATAGTCAAAATACCAGCAATTCATTTTTATGTAAAAAGGACCAACAAATAGTGAAGCACCAAACATCAAAACACTAGGAAAGTATAAAAATACATTTTTATAGTAAAAATACCAGGAATACATTTTTATGTAAAATGGACCAACAAATAGTGAAGCACCAAACATCGAAACACTAGGAAAGTATAAAAATACATTTTAATAGTCAAAATACCAGCAATTCATTTTTATGTAAAAAGGACCAACAAATAGTGAAGCACCAAACATCGAAACACTGTCAAAGTATAAAAATACATTTTTATAGTAAAAATACCAGGAATACATTTTTATAGTAAAATAGACCAACAAATAGTGAAGCACCAAACATCGAAACACTAGGAAAGTATAAAAATACATTTTTATAGTAAAAATACCAGGAATACATTTTTATGTAAAATGGACCAACAAATAGTGAAGCACCAAACATCAAAACACTAGGAAAGTATAAAAATACATTTTTATAGTCAAAATACCAGCAATACATTTTTATGTAAAAAGGACCAACAAATAGTGAAGCACCAAACATCAAAAAGTAAGAAAGTAAAAAAATACATTTTTATGGAAAAAATATCAGTAATACATTTTATCTGCAGTTGAAGGTATACAATTGTGTTCAAAACATATTTTATTGAAGATATAAAATTGTGTTCAAAATATTTAGATTTCGGCATTAATTAACCCATAGGGGTGTTGATAATCCATTAAACAAGATCAGAAAGTTGACCAACTCCTTAAAATCCGTAGTTCAAAGCTGAGAATTTTTCATCAGCAATTCATAAAAGGAATATTTCATAGTGTCTTTTATCAGTCACATCGATTTATCTCCCCTTTTTCAAAATAAGATATTCTGGTATTATAGTAAAAAAAAAAAGAAAAGAAAAAAAACATTATTCTCTACACCAGGGATCACTGATAATGATGTGATTAACACATCTTGCTGCTTGTGATTCATTTGAAATATATTCATTCAGAAATATTTAAAAAGGTGTATATTTCTTCTACAGAGAAAAAAAAATTGTTTCCTGTTTCAAAAAAAAAAACAAAAAAACCTGTTTACACGTATGGCCTTCCTTAGTGAAAATCACCAATGGTTTAAAATGATGATAATTTTACTTTCGACCTAAGTTTACAAATTCAACAAATGTACTTAATCATTTTTTATGTGGTTATGCATAAGAGAGTGCAAGAGTGAACAAGTGAGAACAAAATGAAACAAAATTTTAAGAAAGATTATTTTCCTTATGAAATTAAGTGTGCCATTCAGAAATACAAAATGGAATGCCTTTGGTCATGCATGCTCTACACCAGAGTTTCCCAACCTTGGCAATATCACCCAGCAGCAGGTGATTTCAACTATTGGTTGGGCGATGAGTGACTGAACAGAAAATGGTGGGTAATTGGAAATTTTAATGGGTGATATAGAATTTTGAGTCTTAAGAAGTATTTCAATATATGCTACTTGAACTAAAATATTCAAAGGTGATATGCAAAGAACGTGTATAAAAAAAAAAGCAATCTAAATTGGAATAACTGTAACACATTCCTCAATAAGAGATAAATATCACCACAAATAACAAATATTTTGGTATTTTCTATAGTTTTAAAAAGAGTCATTAACATTCTGGATGTGTGTTGTGGTACAGTGGATATCGGCTTGGAACCAGAAATTGGGGAACTGTGTTTGAATTTCAGTTGAATTCCTTGCATTCACTTACGTGCAAATACCCTTAGGAAAGGTATTAATCTGTTTCTTTCCTCTAGTCATGGGTTAAATAACAGGACAGATTGGATTTTAAAGCCTTGGTTGGCAACCAGTCTACTGCGGAAAGCAATGGCAACCTACTGCAGGATAATCTTCTGCCCAGTCAGTCATGTCTAGAGACATGATCACCCAAGCATGTATCACGTATGGCACTTAACTGACATCAACATTCAAATAGTTCTTCAAATGAAATAACATTTGAATTTCCAATATAAATCAGACATAGGAAGACCAATAACAAAAAAATTATTGCTGTATTTTTATTTGTTTTAATTTAAGAATTTTGAATAAAATTGTTTAATTTTTTTGTCAACACTTGCAACCCTAACTACAAAACTGAATATCTGATGAGCTGTGATACAGCAAAACAGATCTGTCTGCGGATGACTATATATATATATATATATATATATATATATATATATATATAGTCATCTGCAGACAGATCTGTTTCACTGTATCACAGCTCATCAGTACAGTTAGACATCTGATTGCTTTTTACACAGGATTGAAACCCGACCGAATTAGCGTCAGTCGGCGATTCTACCTCTGAGCAATGGGCACTCGGTAGAAGGAGGCAGACGTTTTTGTGTGTATATTATCATTATATCCATGCACAATAGCTGAGTGTTCTAATTCATTACTGAATGAACGATGCGTATATGCTAGAGTAGCTACTGTTTTTCAAAGTCTACCATTCTTCCAGAGTGCTCAATCAGGGTGTGGGAGAGTAAATAGTCATCCGCAGACAGATCTGTTTTGCTGTATCACAGCTCATCAGTACGGTTAGACACACACACACACACACACACACACACTCACTTTTCAATGGTCATATTTGTTTTTGTTGCTTTTTAATATGGTTGTAGCAGCTGTCAGTGTTATTTCTTATTTCCGTTTGGTATTTTTTTACAACATCATAAAAGTTAGTTTATGAAACAGTAACAAACATTTGTTGTATAGCGACAAATAACAAACACGGGTGTATATAAAAATATATGACTTATATTTTTATTGATGAACGATGGACCGTGTGGCACAAGGGCAGAGAATTGAGAGAGCGCTCTTCTAATTGGGTTCGACGTGGGGTTGGCCTCTCTGCTTACTCGTCTAGCTTCTTCTTCGACTTCTCGAAACTGACTTCTGTCGAGGCTGACTGTGACTCTTCTTCGACTTCTCTTCTCTGATTCTGACTGTCAAGACTTTGACTGTGACTGGCAAGACTGACTGGCAATCCGTGTTTTTCGCAGTCTTTATATATCTTCCAAAACCGGGAATCGTTTCTTCCGGCTTTGCCTTGATCACGCGACGCCTACACGACGCCTACGTAAATTCTCAGAGACCCTGTCTGTTTGCTCTGAGCTATTTCCGCTCTGCCGGAAATAGGGTCAAAATGACATCCGCTGCTTTCAATGACCGAAAACACCCACGCTTCATCAGCCTTCTTGGGTGGGGCCAGATTATTATATTACACATTTACCAAACAATATTGGTATGCTTTTTTTACTATTTACTATACAGGTAGACAATGGTGCTAAAATGGTTGAAAACCACTGCTTTACACCAACATATATAAACAGACATTGTTTTGCTATAACAAGAAATATTTTATTAGCAAGTAGTGAGGACATCTTAATGTTGATTTTTCTTTTGTGATTGTTTTATTGGAAATTCTTACATTTAATGACTTAAAAAGCAAAATTCTTTCTTACATGTACCAATTGTATAGATAAAAATCTTAGATAATACAGGCAGAAAATATAACCAATTACTTAAAAAAAAAAAACTACAGCAGTATTTAAGATGAGCTAGTGTGATATAATGCTGACTGATTGGCTCAAAAGAATAAAAATTGATTGTTATTTTTTTTTTTAGAAAAATGGTTTTTATTTAGAATACAAGAATTCTACTTCAGCAGCTTCTTCTCTCACACTTCTCGCCTGTGGAATTCCCTTCCGTTTACTTGCTGTCCCCGACAGCTACAATCTTTAAGAATTCAAATGTAAAGTTAGTCATCTACCATCTCACTAACTTGCTTCTGCTCACTCTCTCTCTCTCCTGCTTCTTTCTTTGTCCACTCCACTCTCATCAGTATTCTTCTCCTTCTCCTACCCTTTTCCTGACACCCCCTGTAACCTGTCACTCTTTCTCATAACTTACCTTCAATGTAACCCCCTGCTCAACAGTGGCAGTAAAATGCCTTGCTTGGGGTGACAAGATTATAAAAAAAAGAATTATTGTAAAAAGATAACTGTTCTTAAATCTTCATTCTTCCTTAGTTTCAAGCAGTTTTTCAAGTTTTTTTTTTGTCTATTTTACAGCATGGTTTATTATTTAAATCATATTTTTAATTGTATTTTTTCTTCATATAAAAATTATTTTTCAAAAATATTTTTTCTTCATATAAAAATTATTTTTTGACTATGTTTTAAATAACAGCAATTAGTTTTTATTATTTAAAAGTTATTTTTCAAGTTCATTTTTTTTGTATAAAAATTATTTTTCAATACCTTTTTAAATCTACAAATTATTTTCTTCATATAAAAATTATTTGTCAAAAATATTTTTTGTTCCTAAGAATTATTTTTGACTGTTTTAAATAACAGCTATTAGTTTTTATTATTTAAAATTTATTTTTCAAGTGCATTTTTTCTTTGTATAAAAACTATTTTTCAATATCTTTTTAAATCTACAAATTATTTTCTTCATATAAAAATTATTTGTCAAAAATATTTTTTGTTCCTAAGAATTATTTTTGACTGTTTTAAATAACAGCTATTAGGTTTTATTATTTAAAATTTATTTTTCAAGTGCATTTTTTCTTTGTATAAAAACTATTTTTCAATATCTTTTTAAATCTACAAATTATTTTCTTCATATAAAAATTATTTGTCAAAAATATTTTTTGTTCCTAAGAATTATTTTTGACTGTTTTAAATAACAGCTATTAGTTTTTATTATTTAAAATTTATTTTTCAAGTGCATTTTTTCTTTGTATAAAAACTATTTTTCAATATCTTTTTAAATCTACAAATTATTTTTCCAAAGGAAATTATTTTTCCAAAGGAAATTATTTTTCCAAAGGAAATTATTTTTGCAAATGTTTCATGGTTGATGCACCCAAACACATCTGGGGTATCAACATGGAAAACAAAAGTGGATTTGTCCCAGAATTAACAACATCATTATTTTGTGGACATTATTACAAATAAATATATTGACATAAAAGTCAGCAGACACAGGAACTGTCACAAATTAATTCCTGTAAGTGATAGATAAGCAAAGTATTTAGTTTGCCATTTGCAAGTTGAGAAGATGACATTCTCAGAGAGTCAGAAAATTATTACCTTCCCCACCCATCTTTGCATTCTCACCCTCCTGCCTCTTGACATGGCGAACAATGTGAGGACTGGTCGGGTGGGAAAAACTTATGAGTCTTACCACTTCAGCAAGCCATGACAGTTTTAATATCATCATAGCTAAATGATAATCTTTCCATGACCTCAACAAACGTTGTACAGAGAAATTTAAAAATACATTTACAACTTTTCATGGTAGCAATAATTTTAAAAACTAGAAAATTTGTCATAAATCTGAGAACTGTAGAGTTGTACAATTGGGGTCAGAAATAATTTTTTTATTTTTTTTCATATTATAATAGATTAACCACTACAGACTACAAATACAGGTATACCATATATAAATTTACTCAAGCCACAAGATTACCAACTAGGTCCCACCCTTTTACTGTGAAACCAATAAATTGTAAATGCAAATTCTACTCCAGCAGCTTCTTTTCTCACACTTCCTGCCTGTGGAATTCCCTTCCATTTACTTGCTTTCCTGATAGCTACAATCCCCAAGAATTTAAATGTAAAGTCAATAGTCATCTCCTATCTCACTAACTTGCATCCTCTCTCTCATGCTCCCTTCTCCATCCATTCCACTCTCATCAGTATTCTCATCCTTCTCTTACCCACTTCCTGACACCCCTTATAACCTGTCACTCTTTATCATAACTTTCCTCCTATGTAATCCCCTGCAAAACAGTGGCAGCAAAATGCTTTGCTTGGGGCGATATGATTATTAAAAAAAAATACCTCAGGTTACATCATTTTGTGTTAAGTCATTCTCAATTATGTGTCGTTTGTCAAAGAAATATATGGAAAAATAAAAATCAAGTTTAAGTCATTTTTATTCAACTTTACGTCTGTCCATCACAAATACTGAAGTTGTAATATCTAGAAAAGCATTAAAAGCACATGAAATCATGTTACCATACAATAAATAAGAATAAAAGTATAAATTTAAGTGTGCGTTTAGATTGGCAACCCGGTCTCACTGATTTATTGTTGAACAAGCTAAATGCAACCGTCTATTTTATTTGAATAGTTTCTTTTCTTACACTTGTGAAAGTCCCTTCCAATTCATTGCTTCCCAGTCACCTACAATCTTCAAATGCAATGCCAATCGCCATTTTCTGTCCTCTTGGATCCTCCTTCTTTAATGTCCTTTTTCTCCTCACTAAAGTCTTCTCATTCTCTTTCACTCCCTGTCAACCTCTGCATCCTAATGACATTGTAGTATTGCTTAAGGTGAAAGGACAAAAACATACACACACACACACATATATATTATGGACTCTCCCGTCAATTTCGACGTATGAGCATCTAACTAGTTAGACTGTCACACAAAGAATTGTTTAAAGTGGTGAAGGTTTGTGTAGCATCAACCACACTTCTTGAAACTGCTGATAACAAACAATCGGTGCAGAAGTCTGCCACAGATCACATGAACAACAGACCTCAGTTATCAGTTATTTAACCCATAACTGGAGGGAAGGGAGAGATTAATACCTTTCCCAAGGGTACCAGTGCATAAATGAATGCAGAGTGTTTGACTGGAATTGGAACTCAGCTCACCGATTTCCCCCTCTGAGCCAACATCCATTGCACCACAACGCACATCTGTCAACCACGCTTACAGCCCCTGGTATTCCCAAGTGGTCACCTATCTAAGTACTGACCAGGCTCAACGTTGCTTAACTTCGGTGACCGAGCGAGAACCGGTTTATTCAATGTGATATGACCGTAAGCATATATATATATATATATATATATATATATATCTGCAGTGGTGATTGTGGATCTCTGAAAGTGGAGGGTTACTTTGGGGCTGAGATTTTTCTGAAAAAGAGGGGGCAAACTCAAGCAACATCTTTATTTTCATACTACTACACCCCCCATCGTATACACAATTTAGGAATGAGTTTGAGTATAAGTATGTCACTTTACTAAATTAAATGGATACATTCCATTGGTAATCGCTCCATGCAACACAGGAGAATTTGTGGCATTGGGAATTCATTTTATCTTTTCCGTGTGCTTTTTCCATCTCCAAAATCCAGTTTTAGTAAGTGTATCATCTGTATCGCCATATGTTG
Organism: Ascarosepion bandense; assembly: GCA_037127315.1. NCBI lineage: Eukaryota > Metazoa > Mollusca > Cephalopoda > Sepiida > Sepiidae > Ascarosepion > Ascarosepion bandense. The sequence goes on along the minus strand of JBBBDQ010001148.1, from coordinate 6,037,264 downwards.
GTAGAGCAAAGTTCCTACATGCAAAAGGGAACATGGCATCACGTTCTTATAAATATTCGGCCCATTGGTATTTGTCGAGCCAAGCACTTACAAATGACTGAGAATAGCTCTTTCCTTCACTGTGCTTGGGATATTCTCATGGATGTGGTTGAATTGGAATACCACCAGTAGATTGGGATTTGTCAGCTGGTGCGGTACCATTCTTCTTCAGTTTTTGAGATGAATGTCCAATAACAGTTGCAGAATATTCAGCATCAACATTTTTGCAGATATTCTTGCTTCTTTGGTGTCACTGTTGTTGAAGTGCATTTTTTTATAATTTAAAAATTTATCCATAATGCAGCACTGGTTTATAGTTGTAGTGTCGTGTGTGTGTTTGTGCTCTGCTTTGTTAAAAGATGTTTGGAAATATGACAGTGTATGAAAGAGAGAGACAAAAAGACATACAGTTCAGTTCGCTTCATTGTTGTTAAAAAAAAAAAAAAAAAAAGAATCATTTTGGTGTTCAGCGGTGACCACCATAAATAGGGAAAGAAGAAGTTTAAATTGTTTTTCTACCAACCCCTTTGCTTTGATTCTTTTACCAAATGCCGCCAGTGTCAGCATATCTCAGTAGGGGTGTAGGAGTTTTGGTGATCTTGGTTGGAACCATTGATAAACAATTCAGGCCACCTGCTATGTGTAGATCTATGTGGTGGTGGATGAGCTAGTCTGCATACTTCTGAGATATAGGAATTCGGTGCCTTTTGTCTTCAGTAGATTTAGAAAATTACTGACCAATTCTTTTACTTGGCCATAAATCCCTGACTGCCTATGTATCTACATATCACAAGTTAGAGACATTATTGCTAATTTACACCTTCCTTCAGATATGGAAATATGACTATTAAATCTCTTTCCCTCTCTAACAACATGTCCAATAAATTCTGTGCTTACGTGGCTTATTTTCCTTGAAAAACTGAAAAACAGAATGGCTTCCATCTGCCATTTTAATTTGCTTCTATGTTTGCATTTGGTAACTTACTCCAACAGAACTCAAAGGATAAAATCTGTCATTTTTTAATACACACTCCCATTACCTCCTGTCTCCTTCCAGTTTACAGTATTTAGAAATCAATGTTTACGGGGGGGGCGAACAGTCAAAACATCATGGTAACATAGATGAGAACAACAGTCTGAATAAATCATTACAATAATACCTCATCTCAGAACTATAGACAGATCCTGAAGAAGGCCAAAATGTTGTGATTATTGCAACAAAGATGAGTAAATAAGGTTTACAAATTTTGCTTGATTTAAAAAAAAAAAAAAATGGTGTTGGTAGTGTAGAGAAAGAGGAAAAAAATTTGTCTCAACGTGGTGTAATGGTTAGCAAGAATCTAAAAAAAAAAAAAATTAAAAGTAATTTCATTCATTTTTTAACAAGTCCTGAAAATTTAATTAAAACTCACAATTATTTGATTTTTGCTAGGATTTCCAAATTAATATTTCTGTCACCACAAAAAAAAAAATAGAGGCTAAAATCTGCTATTCTAAAAAAAAAAAAAAATTATAGCTCGCTGATGTAAGAAAAACAAGTTTTCAATAAAAATTTCTAATGTTCTAAAAAGAACTAAAAGATTTCATTAAATACTCAAAAATACTTTGATCCTTCCTCTTAATAATAACAAAAATTTTGACGATAAAACTACGTTTTCATTATGGTATGATGATTTTTTAGTGATTTTGTGGAGGTACCTATAGAAATTAAATATAATAAAGTCATATTAAACAGAAAAGTATGATAGATTAATTAACAACATAAAATGTATGACTGCATATTTTTAATTAGCATCTTTTCTCAAGAATTCGAAAATAAGTTTTGAAACTGAAATTATCAGAAACTCACAATAGCAAAACATCCAGTTCATTTGTATTCTTTAATATTAAAATTAAGTATTTCAGAGAAATATATCTTACAACATTGATATTTGTAATGGATAATATGGTATAACATTTCAAATGAACATTTACACAGGGATATCTGTACTATAGGGTTGTATTATACACCAGGGTGTAATTTCTATTCCCAGTTTTCAACTTCAGAAACACGGGTTGTATTATACTCCAGCATATAAGGTATATTTAGACATCAAGAATTCATCCAAACATGTTTTTTAAATTCAAATCACAAGGTCTGTCTATTTTAACATTTACTGAACGAGATGTTAGATGTCAGTATTCAAATTATGAATTAAATTTCTAAAGTTCATGTTTTTTTTTCTCATTTTGTTTAAATATATTTAACTATCTCAGTCATTATCAAGAACTGGTTGTTGTCAGTATGGTAGACAATATTTTCTTACTAAATTCTTGTGTTTTAGATCGTTGAATTAGAATTGTCAGTTGAATTTAACATAACTTGTTTAGGTGAATTATACTAAATATGCCTTATTTAAATTATATAAAGGTATTCATAGATTGGAGTACCATTATGAAACTAATTTAATTTACTAAATGAAATAATATTTTGGTTGATGACAAAATATAATTTTCCAATGTTTTGGACCTATTTATAGAAGAGAATGTAAATTGTCTTATTGTAATATAACATTTAGGTCACACCCTACAGTGTGTGATAGATGAATTGTTATCTAAAACATCTCATTTCAACAGATATATTTCCCAAAATTACACAAAAATATCTTGAAATACTAGAAAATAAATTTTGTCAATAAAATCACCATTGGCTTCAACTACAGTCTACAGACAAGTTCAAAATCTCCTGCAACTCTTCTAGACAATCTCCTTTTTTTTAATGGATGAATACTGTCATAATCCTTGCCTTCAGTTTATCTTTTTGCTACAAGGAGTTTTGATGGTCTCTTGCTAAATTGCGCGATGCATATAAACAAGGGGGTTGCAATCTCGGAAGTTAGGTGGCCAAATATTAGGGGGGATTTGTTCAGAGAATTGTCTGACAACCATGACTGGGTTCTCCTGCTTGTGTAGCATGGTGCAGAGTCCTGTTTCCAGGTATATAGGGTCTACCAATATCCACTATTTTGACTCAGGGCAGCAATACCTCCTCAATGCACTTGATGAAGGCCTCCATGTCAAGTCCAAGGCCCTCATCAACAAATTCTGAAGACTTTTCTTATCAGAATGATCAGAGTGCTGTACCTTCATAATCACCATTAAACTCATCTAACTCTTTCTGAATTCGCTGCACTTTCCTCAGATTGACACCCAAACACTCTGAAATGTTCGTATTGGAGCTTCCAGCATGAATGTTAAGCAGTACAGCTTGCAGTTTCCAAATTTCTGGTAGAGTGAATTGCATCATGGTGCTCCTTTTTTCACAGACGGTGCCCAACTGACCCTACTATACTGTGCAGTTGACAAAATAAAAAAGCAACAATTTACCCATTGCACCCTGTATATATAAAAATACATAGACCAGATGCGATTGTTGGAAAGTGAATTAAAAACAAATTTCCACAAGTACTATGCCAGCTCTATATAAGACTCATTCTAAGGTTTCAAGAATTGCAATAACTAGTACCTTCTTCAGGATGAAAAAAAAAAAAAACATATTTGATAAATAATTTGAGTATCAAAACTCCATCAAGAAACAACAAATACCATAATTCCCCATTTATAATAAATTTTTTCTATAAAAAATAAGCAAAATTAGGAGAGCATTATTTACAGCTACAAAAATGTTTTTTTTTAAAATTACTATTTCATAGATCGATTTCAGTTGCAAAACGACTACTCACCACAAACATGACAATTTAACACTAGCATTTGGCGATTATGACCCCATAAGAATGTCAAATACAATCATATGTACCTAAAAATACTTACAAATGTAGAATAAAATAAGAATTATTAGAAAACTACATTAGAATATTATTATTCTGTGTTTGCACATTTTATCAAAACAAAAATAGGTCAATGATTTTGCACAATAGGCACAATATAGTTATTTCAGTTTCCTTTTAGGATTGTAACAATCAGAAATTTTGATATTCCAGCTTGAATAGGAGTAGGAAATGCCGGCGGTAATGAAACTGGGGAGGTACAATTTATAGGGTTTGATTACCAAACAAGAGGTGCATATTATGCGTGAGTCAAAGCATTTTCCCACACTTTCAGCACAATTTTAGGGGTGCCTATTAGAGATGAAGTCGTATTATGCTTGGGTAAATACAGTAATTATGAACAAGGTTTATGATAAACACATTTTATATAAAAATTGAAAAGCTATTACAAGAAAATAAAAAGTCCTTTGATTGTAAAAATATTTAAAAAATGGTACAATTTATGTGTATGCTATTTAATGAAGTTCTATCTTGTTGAATTAGAGATAATGTCTAGTCTACATATATGCTAGCTGAAAAGTTACAGGTGATATTTTAAGCTAATTTCTGCAAAAAGTCTAAATGTGGCATTTGGCCTATGGTTTTAAAATATTTATTTATTGGATCAGAACTGATTTGAAAATTAATAAACACTTGGATCATATTTAATTTAAATATGTGGAAAGTTTTCAAAAAAAAAATTTCGCATTGTTTGGCTTTTCTGAAAAGAGTCATCAAAATTCCTTTCTTATTCTGAAAAAGAAAATGTATACAAGAATCATTGTTACAAATAGATTTTTTACATATTAATTTCACTCAAAACAAAAGCAAATCCTGAGCAACTGTGGGTGATCTTGCCAGTTTAAATAAAAAGCTTACTTTTAATTCTAATGATTCATAATTGGATTCCAAATTTCTGAATTTTTTCACTAATGCTGCATCTGCAAGGATAAGAAAAACAATTATTAATTCTTTTTTTTTCTTTTAAATAAAAAAGCATGCATTTTTTATTGTCATCGTTTTCAATAAATTATATTTTAGATGGAGTTCATGAAGTACCATTTTTTCTTTTCTTAATTTATTGAGATATAAAGAAATTTTTATATTAAAAATTAAAACCACACAATGAGAACTCAGTGAATAAAAATATACCATATTTTCATTTGTATAATAAAAGAAAAATTAAATGAAAATTAAAGGCAAAAAATGAAGGTTGTATTATAAACTTTCAGAGATTTTAACTTTTAGCTTAAAAATGTCTTGTTTGAAACCAGATCACAAAGTAAAGTTTGTTTCTATTTTGATTTTCTATTTTTTGGGAGTCTTGGACCTTTATGCCTGTAAAATAACAGCTTTTCCAGTGACACTGGTATTATTTTAACTTCTTGGCAATGTTTGATTTGATTTAGGAATTACAGCATATTGACCTCAGTGGATCAGTCAATGCCGACAAAATTTTATTGTTGGTAATATTTTCATAAATCTATTTCTGGAAAAAAAATTTTCTTTTGAAAGTTCTATTTCTGGTAACAGTTTTCTTTCAATTAAGTCTGTAGCCCCCTGCACATCAGTGGCATTACTCGGGGTGATATAATTAAAAAAAAAGAAAAAGTATCACTAGTAATATTTTTCTTTTTTTTTTAAATGTATAGCTGATAATATATATTTTCTTCTTCCAAAAATTTATAGCTGGCAATATTTATTTTGCAGAAAAGCATTTTAGTTGGTTTTTTGTTTTAATTTTTCTGTAGATCCCAATTTCTTTAATAAAATTTATGATGTTACTTGTGTTCTTTAGGTTCTCCGATTTGTAGTATTTGCTACGGATTTGCCGAAGATTATGGCAATTTAGTAGCACAGCAATTTTTGTTTTAAAAAGTGATGATTAGATTTGTAATAAAACCTAAACATGTGATGAAAGTCAATTCGTACATTCTTTTTTGTTGTTGAGAATTTACAACAAAAATATTAAATTATTTAATTTTTATTTACAAGAATAATTTTATATTTACATTCTAAAAACTAATAAAATTGGATTAAAACTAATGCAATATAATATTTACCAATCTATAAAGAAATAAATTTGAAAACAATTTAAGAGAATTACAAGATTGGCATTGAGCCCCCAACCTTTTACTATTGAAATAGTTAAATATAACCACCACATCTACTCCAACAGTTTCTTTTCTTGCATTTTCCACCTGTGGAACACCATTCTATTTAGTTGTTTTCCTGATAGCTACAATCTTTAAAAATTTAAATGCAATGTCAACTTCTATCTCTTTGAATCCCATTCATCTTTTATCCTTCCTTCAATACCTGCTGTATTCTGTTTTTCTCTCATTGTAACCCTCTGTGCATTTGTTGCAGTTCCACCTTCCTTGGGGTGAAATGATTGAAAAAAATAAAAAATAAACATTTACAACCAGTCCCAAATACTACCTTACCAGATTTTTATATGACCATTTGTGCTACACCTCTAGAACAAGTAGCACATTTTCCATATCTAGGCAGCCTTTTATCAAACTAATGCACCTCAGAAAAATGTGGAACACAGAACTGGAGTTGCATATGGAACATTTGGAAAATGCATCTTCAACAATAAAGATCTGAACTTAACAACAAAAATTATGGTCTGTAATGTTGTCATTTCAACTTTGCTATATGGGTACAAAACCTGGACGATATTTCATGATATCCAGAAATTAGAACACTTTCACCAGCAAAAGCTTCATTCAAATCTTGAACATCAAACAGAATTACTATGTGACCAACACCAAAGTTCCAGAAAAGGCCAACAGTCAAAGAAATCACTGATCATTAAACACTGTCATTTGATGATCAGAACATGTAGCAAGAATGAAAGAGACAAAGTTACCATATCAAGTCTTATTCAGGAAGTTCACTTTAAGAAAAAGACAATGAGATTGCACTCTTCAAAGATACAAGTCAGTCAGTTAGTTAAGTGCTGTACGTGAAACACACTTGGGCAATCATGTCTCGAAAGAGACATGACTGACTGGGCAGAAGATTATCCCGCAGTAGGTTGCCATTGCTTTCTGCAGTAGACTGGTTGCCAGCCAAGGATATAGAACACAATCTGTCCCGTTATTTAATCCATAACTGGAAGGAAGAGACGGATTAATACCTTTCTCAAGGGTATTTGCACGTAAGTGAATGCAATGAATTCAACGGGAATTTGAACTCGGCTCTCCGATTTCTCATTCCGAGCCGATATCCACTGCACCACAACGCACAGCTAAAAGATACAAGGATCAACTTTAAAAAAAAAAAAATCACTGAAAGCAAGTGGACTTGAGCCTAAATCATTTGAAACACATGCACAAACCTGTACCAACCAGCCCATACCATCACCATTGGAACCAAAAACTTTGAAGCCACCAGAAAAGAAAAGGAAGAAGTCAAATGACAAGAGAAAATGGCTCAACAAAACCAACATTGTCCTCCACCAACATTCTTATGCAGTCAATGCAATTGGCTCTTCCATGCAAGAATTGGTCTATTTAGTTATCAACACCATCATCATAAAGAAAGTGATCTGAATCTTGGATACAAGATAAAGCTGATGATAGGAGAGAATATATAAATCAGCTATAAGGAAATCCTTACTGTATACCATTTTATAAAGTTTAAATCAATTAGTAATGAGCCAATGTTTTGCCAACCAATTCAATAAACAATAATGTAAATAAACAATAGTGTTCATTATTTTTTTTTATTTGTTGGCATCAAGGTTAAAAATTTCATTTGTATTTTTACATTAATTTTTTTTATTTTCATAGTTTACTAATATATGATATTGTTGTGGATCCCAGGAATGGGGTTCACACAAATAAATGAACAATGACCAGAAATTGAGATAGAAAAATAAGTGTATTAAAGTAAGGATACAGTCTTGAATAAAGATTAGTAGTCCAGAAATACGGGTTAGTAAAAGTATATGTACAAGTCTCTGAAGTGAAGCCGTAGTATATTGAGTAGGTATGCGTTGAAATCTGACGGGTACTGTGTAATAATCTTCCCGATGAGTAGAGCACAGGGCTACTATCCACTACTATGTCTATGGCAGTAGTATAAATATTCCATCTTCAGGAAAAGGTAGAATCCCACAACACCCCCCTCCCTAGCTTCTTTTTTGGAACACCACAACAGATATAATAATCAGAAAAAGTATGATAAATTAACACCTTAGATTGTATTACTGATTTTGTCTACTTGACACCTTTCCTTGAAAATAAATTTTGAAACAGAAGTTAGAAGAAAAACAATGGCTAAACATTCAGTTCATTTCTATTCTTTAATACCATGAAAATTTAAATATTTTAGTGAAATATATAGTGTTCCATTAGGACGGAGTGAAATTAGCAGTAAATAAAACTGTTATTGGGAAAATTTTAATTTAAATTTTCAAAGATCAAAGTTAACTGGAAAGCTAGGAGTGATTTCCGCAAGCAAAAAGTGTGAGAAAAGAAACTGCTAGCATAAAACTTATAAAGTTATATCTAACCATTTTGAATGTAAAAGTTTGAGACATAGCTGCTAATCTGGTACTGCACTTAAAACTGTAAAATTGATGGACCAAAGAGGAAAGCTCTTCAGAAAAGTTCTTCTTCTATGTGCCCTGTCCCTTCAGGACGTAGGCGATCATGGCTTTCCACATTTCCCTATCCCTGGTGGCTCTGAGCACGCCTTCTCCTGTTACACCATGCAATCCTCGTTCCATCATCCACCTGATTAGGTCCTTCAAATATGTCATCCGTTGCTTTCCCCTGTCTCTTTTTCCCCTCCATCTGGCCTGTTAGTATCAGATTCTTCAAGCCCTCTTTCCTCGTTGCGTGTCCCAGGAACTTCAGCTGTCTCTTCCTGATGCTCAGTATTAATTTCCTTTTTGTTTCCATCATTTCCAAAACCTCATCATTGCTCACATGCTCGATCCATGATATTCGCAGCATCCTTCTGTAGAACCACATTTCAGTTGCTTCAAGTTTTTCCTTCATCTTTGATGATATTGTCCAGCATTCACTGTCATATTGAAGGATGGACAGCATGTAGCAATCCAGTACTCTCTTCCTTGTTTCTAGTGAAATTGTCCTGTTTCTTAACACCTTCTGGAATGCTTCCTTCACCATGACAATTCGCCTTCGGATCTCTGTGTCGCACTTTCCGTCTTCTGTCAGAAAAGTTAGACACAGGGAAACTATGTTATGATGGTAGGAAAGTGACTGAAACCAGGATGCCAAGTCAGGACTGATAACATTGCAAATTCTTTGTATTTCATCAAGAATCTCTCAATAAATAGCAAAAGCACCAGATCAGATTTGACAATAATATTCAATGTATTGATAAATAGTAAATTTATAAATGTTTAAGACAGAATTTTCTTGCATAACAATGGTAATACAGCAAAAGTTGTAGGTGGATCAGTTGAACAAGTCATGTTTTACTTAAGGAGATGTACAAATAGTAATTGCCAGGTATCCCCCCCCCAATCAAACTTCTTAAAAGTGGCATATTTAATGACACATAAGATGCTTCAAGCATTTTCCTCTAAAAATGGTTTGAAATATATCTCTTAGGTCTTATATAGAAAGCTGAAGCCTCTAGGTGACTAATGTTCACTCAAATACAATAGACTACCAGAACTTGGACTGAACCTATTTCTATAATGTTGTAGTTTTAAATGTAAATGAGAAAAATTGGTTGAATCCAGTGACTTGACCCAAAGAGTTGTGAGTTCAATACCTGGCTACAACAGTGGTGAACAAATAACTTAGAAGAGAATTGACTTAAATGGAGATAACTGAGAAGTGGTATGACTCATGGATCAAGAACAATCTAACCCAATGAATGAAATAAAGGGTTCAGTTAAAAATTCTACTCACCTGAAGAATGTTGGAGCATACAACAGTCAAAACATTGTGAATATAGCAACAAAGATGAAGACAACAGTCCAAATAATGTAAATAATGTAAGTAAATGAGAGAGTTTTATACCATCAAATATGACACCATTTCCAAATCAATTAGTTACAATGTTGGTTGGTTGGTTGTTTTGTTTTTATGGCATATCAACCTTGGCGGGTCATTTAATGCCAACTAAATTTTATTTATTTATTGCTGGTAATACCTTTTTCTTTCAACAATTAATTGTTGTTTTTACATAAGTTTTGTGTCTAGTAATACTTTTTCTTTTGAAGTATCAAGATTCATTGGGATTTTGTTTTTAAGAGCAGGGTCCCCAAGTCCTACTCTTGTTATTTAACCCATAACTGGAGGGAAGAGACGGATTAATACCTTTCCAAAGAGTACAGTGCTTAAGTGAATGCAGTGTATTAAACTGGAATTCGAACTCGGCTCACCGATTTCTCTTTCCGAGCCGATATCCACTGCACTACAACACACATCTGTCACTAAATGCTTACAGCACCTGGTATTCCCAAGCGGTCACCCATCTAAGTACTGACCAGGCTCAATGTTGCTTAACTTCGGTGATCGAGCGAGAACCGGTGTATTCAACATGATAGGCCGTAAGCCCTTAGTTACAATGTATACTTATGTATAAGCTTACTTCATGTATATTGTGCAACCCCTAAATGTTTTTATGAAAAAAACTAATTTTTTCATGTAGCTTGTGGTTAATTTAGGCCATCTGTGAGCAATACTAATAGTAAAATATTGCACTACTAGGTGTTGTTCTGGATATATAGCAAAGAAATGGTCTTCATTCTTTTTTGTACAAAGCCACACCAAAATGGTTTAAGAAAAATAACTGTTCACGTAACAACAGAAGGCAAGTCTAGACTATGGAAAGTAAGCGAAAGGAGCTCACCTTTAACATTAAGGTTAGCCACAGCTACCATGAAAATGTAGGCCTACCAGGTAAGTTACAGTCACTGAAAATACAAGGATTTTAACACCTCCAGAAAAATTGCCTGTGCATAGTGCAATCAGTTACTGATTTTTAAACACTTCAAAAAAAAAAAAAATCTTATGTATATATTTTTGTGAATGTGTGTTGTGGTGCAGTGGATATTGGCTCGAAACGAGAAATCTGACAGCCAAGTTTAAATTCCAGTGGAATTAAATGCATTCAATTATGCGCAAATACCCTTGGGAAAGGTATTAATCCACCTCTTCTCCCTCCAGCTATGGGTTAAATATCAGGACAGATTGGCTGGCAACTAGTCTACCTTGCCCAAAATATAAAAGGATTTGCATAGGGTCAACACTCCTATCTGTAAAAAAAGACAAGTTACACAAACATTGACAACCCCATGTCAAAGTTAAGGGGTCATCAATGGCCTATGCTCCACTGGGAGTGATGTGGTTAGGATATATTTTTGTGCAAAACAATTGATCATAAAAACTATACTTGACTATATACTAATGCCCACACAAATACATGAACTACAATAAAGGCCAACTTGTAAAAAGTGATATTTTAAAAAATTAACTGACGATATAACAAACAACAAATATGTTTGAAAATAGCCAGTGATGTTAGCTGAAAATATTCAGACATAGGAAGTTCTATTTTTAATCAGTAGGCCCGTACCATCAAAAATGATGTCAAAATATTTATATCAATATGCCATCTAAAATGACGGCAACATATGTATTAATGTACCTAGTATTGAGTATCTTACATTATAACATAAGAAAAAAAAGCAAAATAACTCAAAGAACAGGAGGAAATAAATAAGTTCACAACAGCCTTTATTATAATAGGGAGGATATATATTGTTCACTACTTGATAACATAATTATTGCAAAAATATAAAATGAGGCACTGTTAAAGAGCAAACATTGTGGCAAGAGCTTTCATAACTGGTATTGAAAAGTTTAATAACTGGTAGTAATGAGAATGAACTGAGCTGACAATGCGGTGCTATTGTCTCTCTCTAGGAGCGTGACAGGAGGGATTTCTTCAACTGAACACCCATGGCTCAGTGGTAGAATCGCCGATTGATGTCAATTCAGTCAGGTTTCAATCCTGGCTAGAAGCAATCGGATGTCTTGCTATACTGATGAGCTGTGATAAAGCAAAACAGATCTGTCTACGAATGACTAAATATATATATATATAAAGGAAAACTCAACACATTGAGTTTTCCTTTATGTATATTATATTGCTTTGGATAATATCAACTGAGCTCTCTTTACAGATCTATTGCTTAATATTTTATATCAAATAGATCTTTTTAGATTATCCTCTCTGTTTACAGACTTGGCATCATTATATATATATATACACACACACACACATGTCTTTATCATAATGGAGAGTACACCAACCAGAATTCAAAAACAATTATTGAAAATATTGAAAAATAAAATTTTAATCAGCAGGGAATTTTCTCTGTTTTTTAACCAAACATAGATAAATATTTCTCATTACTAATGCTGAGCTGATTGTTTTTTGTTTTTTACAGTTTATCAACCTTTCTGCAGTTATTTAAAATAAGAAAATATGTTTATATTGTGAGAATTTTTTCGAGATAATGAATTACTTATAAAAATTTTACTAATTAACTCATAGCTGGGGGGAGAAAAGGTGGATTCATACCTCTCCAAAGAGTATTTGCATTTAAGTGAATATAACAAAAGCTAACTGGAACTCAGCTATCCAATTTTCAGTACTGACCTATTATTTGCTATACTACCTGTACATCCAAGTTTACAGCACCTTGTATTCCTAAGCAGTTGAAGTACTGACCAGGCTCAATGTTGCTTAACTCTTGTGATTATATGAGAACTGGTGTTTTAACATGATATGGCTGTAAACACTTTGAATAGACATAACAATTTTAAAAGAAAAAAATGGTATCCACCAGCATAGGTAAACAAAAGCCTCAACAAAAAGACACACAAACCAAGATCAAAGAGAAAACTTCACAGTAACAATTGGTAAAGTGATCATTAAATAACTCAGTTGGAACTTTGAGGTACTTTGAACTATCAGTGGATTAGTTTGCAGTAAAGACAGATCTTTACTGCTCACAGTAAAGATCTGTCTCACTTTAATCTTAGATTGTATTCTAGTTTGAACTTTTCTCTTTTTCATGTTTTAATGCAGGAAGTGGTTCTACAGAAGGATGCTGAGGATACAATGAACTGAACATGAGAGTAATGACAAAGTTTTGAAGAAAATGGAAACAAAAGTGAAACTAATAGAAAGAGACAATTGAGGTTTCTGGGGAAGAAAATGAGGAGGAGGGGTTGGAAAATCTGATACTCACAGGACCAAACATGTGAATAATGATAAAATTTTAAAGAAAAGGGAAACAAAAATAAAACTATTACATTACATCAAAAGGAGACAGTTGAGGTTTCTGGAGCATAACAAGAAAGGAGGGCTTGGAAAATATGATACTCACAGGACAGAGAGGAACAGAGGGCAACACATGACATACTTGAGCTGGCAAAACTGGACTTGGAAGAAATAGCAGACGGGTAAGGTTTATTAAGAGCTACAAGACTCAAGAAGTCGTGGAGAGCCATGTTCGTCTATGTCCTGAAGCGACACAGCACATAATGAAGAATATAGGGAGATAAGAAATTTAAACAAATATAACAATATCTGAAAAGTGTTTTTTCAGAAGACAGAAAGTGTAATACTGAAATCCAAAGGCACATTTGGATAGTGAAAAATGCCTTCCAAAAGCTAAGCGAAATATTAAAAACAGAATAATCTTGCTAAAAACAAAAAAATCTACTAAACTGTTACGCAATATGAACTTTCAGGAAAAATTAAAAAAAAAAAAAGTAAGTAAAAGATACTTGAAATTACTAGATTGACTTATTCATTTTCTATGTCTTATCAACCTATTGCAGGTTATTTAAAGCCAGAGAATATATTTAGATTGTAAGATTTTTTAAATTTTTTGTAGATAATAATAATATAATGATACAAGTTTTACTAATTAACCCATAGCTGAGGGAGAGAAGTAGATTCATACCTAAAATCAGAATTTGATAAACAAGAAATTATGTTGATATACTATAGAGGGTTTCAATTCTATATTACAACCAATATATAAACTGATCCCTCACTTTGTGTCTAAGGTAGGTTCTATACATTTACATTCCAGAGAACGTAAATAAATCTATATGAAATGCCCGTGTAGATAGATAATCAGTGTTTCAATGATTGATTCGTTTTCTACGGATTATCAACCCATTGCAGGTTATTTAAAGCCAGAGAATATATTTAGATAGTAAAATTTTTTTATTTTTTTATTTTTTGTAGATAATAATAATATAATGATACAAGTTTTACGAATTAACCAATAACTGGTGAGAAAAGTGGATTCATACTTAAACAGAATTTGATAAACAAGAAATTATAATGTGGATATAAAGAAAGGGATCAATTGCATATAACAATCAATATGAAAACTGATCCCTCACTTTGTGACAAAGATAGTTTCTACACATTTATATTCCAGAGAACGAAAATAATTCATGGCTCTATAGGTAATCAGCATTTGAGTCATTCATTCATTCTTTTTTATGACTTATCAACCCTTTTCAGGTAATTTAAAGTCAGAAAATATTTTTAAATTATAAAAATATTTTGGGAGAGATAATAATAATTTAGTGATACAATTTTTACTAATTAACCCATAGTTGAGGAGGCGGGTTCACACATTGCCAAAGAGTATTTGCATGTAAGTGGATATAACGGACCAAAGAGGAATTGGAACACTGACTTCTGATTAACAAGTCCAAGATATTATCCATTACACCATCCACACATCCAAGCTTACAGCACCTGGTATTCCCAAGCAGTCACACATTTAGGTACTGACCAGGTTCAACATTGCTTAACTTCTGTGATCATACAGAGCCTGGTGTTTCAACATAATGCGATCGTAATCTGTAATTTCTAGTGCACATAATGAGGAAAGCAAGCTTGGAAAATTTGATATTCATAAGACATATTGAAGGCAAAAGAGATAAAGGAAAATCCATAACCTAGTGAGCTCAAGTCTGTGGATGATTTTTTTTTAATCATATCATCCCGAACAAGGCAGTAACACCACTGCTACGTAAGAGTGAAAAGATTGGAAAAGAGAAAGCCAGAAACCACATCCTAAACAGGGCACAAGGGATGAGCCTCTTCACCTGTTCAATAAACATGGGTGGAGTGTGAACTGGGTGATAGTTTAGTCTATCTACTCCAATTGAAAAAAAAAAAAAAAGGAAAAAGGAGTAAAAAGATGGAACAAGATTTAGGAGAGATAATCAAAGACAAAATTTACTAAGAGCCACAAAGGGCAAGAAATTGTGGAGAGCCATGATTGCCAAGGTCCTGATGACACATAGTAGAATCCAGACTATTGAGCACTGTTTTTATAGAGTTTAGTTTGGATTTGCTGTTCTTGTTGGATATATTTTATTTTCATCTGTTTGGCCATGATTATTAGAAATATACATGTATTCTTTTAGCAATAAATAATGAAAATTCACTCACCTGATGGGTTGTAGAAGAGAGTGATGAAGAGGAGGGTAAGCAAACATATAAAAACAAAAACAACAAAAATGATGAACCATATTTGAAGACATTTCAACTGTTTGTGGGTGGCTTCATTATTTTGAGGATGAGAATTTTTATCAGGTATGGCTTTTGTGACAGCTTCGTAAAGAGGGTTGAACCTTTTACGGCTGAAAATTTAAAAAAAAAGTAACAGTTAAAATACATTTTTTCTTTCCAAAATCCCTTGCTTGAGACTATACATCTGTTCAGATACATACATACACATATATAGGCGTGTGTGTGTGTGTGTGCGTTTTTTTTTGTTGAGGAAAGACTGGGATTAATCTTGCACAAAGCAAGGTGGGTCCTACCTGACAAAGGATTTGTCATAATGACTCTAGGCAAGATTTTATAAGGTCGGATGTTCTTCCTGATGTCCAACTCAGATACTTACGGTAGCCTCAATACACAGTGGTTTTATTGAGAAACCGATTGATTAGCGCCCTTTTTAGCCATATTTCATTGCAATGTAATTTTCGTTATTTCTTCAAAAAATAAAATTTACTTTTCTGAAACTTTATTTGAGGAATATTAGTTGGTTTAAAGTATAATTAATCTGATTTGAAACAAGTATTATTTATGCTAGGTTAAAAAAGCAGAAAAACAGATTTTAAAACTAACAGTAGTAGTGATTTACATGCCTTTCAAGCACTGATAAGCTATTTACATGTTTATTGCTGTCCTATAGAGACTTTATCTGTTAAAACAATATAAAAAAATGACAGGTGAATGCTTTTTTTATATAATTTTAAAGAACTCAGTAATCTTAAAAATGTTGGAAATATTCTCCATAATCTAATTTTAAGAATTACTTTAAATTTACTATAGTCATCAATCTTATTTTCAGATAATGTTGTGTATGGTAACCCATACTTTCACAATGGGCATGTTTTATACACATTAAAAAAATACTTCAAAAATCTTGGCGTGTTTTTACCCGTTTGGTATAAATTGTGATAATAGGTATTTATTTTTATGTCTACATTTGGAAATTATTTCTGATATTTAAGTTCTTTTGTCGGGTATGAAATATAATTGCTACTTTTTCATGTAGGCAAAGTAGGCATTTTTTTGTAATAGTGTTGTAGGCAGGTGCTTTTTTTCAATATTTTCCAGCTTATTGTTGGTGAAATATTTCTGTCTTTTAGATACCATATGTATATGGATAGTGTAGAGCAGTTCAAGTATTTTCTGTTGGAGAATGAAAGGTTGTAGTTGTTTTTTCTTTTCTTAAATGGTCCCTCAGTAGCACCGATGTAGTACATTGTGCTGTTATTTGCACTTACCACGGCTTTATATATTATATTTGTTTGTTGGAAATTTCCTGTTGTTCCATTTCTGCAGATGCATTGAGGTTCCTTGGTTGCATTATTGTAGGTTGTTGTGGCTTTTTGTTGTGGCTTTTTATTATTTGTGTTATGTTTTTTGTTCAGCTGTAACTGATTTTGATGTTATTTTTTTGAATATTTTTGCTAATTGGCTTGTCACTGAGAAGTATTTTTCTATTAAGTTTAGGAATGTCTTACCTATGTTTGTTTTGATGGTTTTGTTGTATAGTGGATTAAACCAGATAATTTTGCATTTTCGTTGCTGTGGTGTATATTGTAGTTGTTGTGTGCTTCGTTGTATGATGTTCTTTTGTTATTGAAAATGTGTATGTTGGATGAGTTTTCAGTCAGTCTGCAGCTGATTGATATGGGTATTTGTTTGATGATTGAAGGTGGGTTATATGTTATATGTATATGTTAGGCCTATCACTATCTGTCCTATGGGGTGACATGCTGCACTCCTCACCAGCAGAAAAACTGATCGAGGAGTTCATTTAGATGCCAATCACCCAACCAATTGTACTGGATTACAAGTTACCAGTAACTTGTAAAATTCATTACAGGCAAGAATGTATCTATTTTGATTATTTTATTAAATTTCTTAAGGCTTTCTAACATTATATATATATATATAGTTAGTTTTTGATGATAATTAAATTAGATCAGTACACAGTTGCATTAAAAAGTGTTCAAAACATTTATATTGTAGAACTTTTGAATATTTTTCATTTGGAAATGAGTTATTTCCATGACCTAGGTACCTTTCAGTACCTTCGGGCAATTTACAATAAATGATTTAACCACTTTTCAAAAGCTCGAACAGCGATTTTTTACAAATGTGCAACTGGAATTTTCAAACAAATAGCTCCTCCTAATTTTGAAAATTTTTCGTTTAAGGATCTTAGAACATTTTCATCTTTGTATGATTCTAGTAATTATTTATGGGTATGATTATATCTGAACATAATTTCTGATCTTTCATTTAGTAATTTTTCTTTTTCTAGGAACAGAATGATAGCTAATTTTTCGTCCTGGCACAACCTGCATATGTTACAACCCTTATATGGTTTGGCTATTTTCACTATGCTACAAGTTATATCAATCAGGGTCTTTTTCATATTTCAATTTTAATTTCCACCTGATATAACTTAGAGTGTAAAAAATCCCTATTCGAGCGTTTGAAAAATGTAAAATCAATTATTGCAAATCTCCTGAAGATATTAAAAGGTTGAAACTTAGATCATAGAAATAACTTATTTCCAAATGAAAAAAAAAAATATAAATATATAAAACAGTGTGCGAATAAAATAATTGTCAATGTATTTTCTTGAAAATTTACACAGTTGTACTATAAGCGTCTGCGAGTGTTCTTAGCTAGGTTTTGTGTCGAGGTACACCCGGTAAATATTGAAACTCGATAATCGAAAAAATCGGGTTATAGAAGGAGTGGTCCGATTTTAATCAAATTTCATACACTCATAGACAAAGACATAAGAAACGATATTCAGACATTTAAAGGTTGTAGTTCTTACAATAATGCAGAAAATTGATAATATAAAAGGCAAGATGTTTGTGTGTGTGTCTGTTTATCTGCCTGTATGTCTATTTTTTTTCAGCCCTTTTATTTTAGTTTTTGCTTCAGGTTTGCTCTAAGTAGGTATAATTGTAGTTCTTAGTCTCAGCCATGATAGCATTTACTCAGAGGACTTATTTAGCCTTCAAAATTCAGTTTACGACGACAAAAACTTATTTTTTATTGATATCAGGAAATCAAAATTTGACTCGCATCCATTCATTTTTCTTTCAGTCAACAGTTTCGCTTTAACTGGAAACAACTATTGCTTTTTAGTCTTTCGTGCCAACGTCCAAAGAGTCTGAGCTCCAGGACCATGGATTAGTTTTAAAGCTTTCATTACACCCGAGCAATGCCGGGCTATACTGCTAATAAATGATAATTTTCTCATAAAAAATGTTTTTCAATTCTTCATAGCAGTTCTTCCTTTGGAATTTATCAGAAAAATATAAACTTCATTCAATTTTTCTTTTATGCT
This sequence comes from Ascarosepion bandense, assembly GCA_037127315.1. Classification (NCBI taxonomy): domain Eukaryota; kingdom Metazoa; phylum Mollusca; class Cephalopoda; order Sepiida; family Sepiidae; genus Ascarosepion; species Ascarosepion bandense. The sequence continues at coordinate 6,018,481 of JBBBDQ010001148.1, read as the reverse complement.
ACTAATTGCTTATTACACAGTTACTGTACATGACCAGTATTGCTGAAAATGAACCTCGATGCACATGAATAATGACAATAATAAAGATATTCTAAAACGGACAACATTTCTTAGTTATCCATTCATTTCTTTCATTTTGTTCCTATTGCATAGGACTTAAGTTTTGTTTAATGGCATATCAACCTCTGTGGGTTATTTAATGCCAGAAAGGTGGAGTTTTAAGGTATTTGTTAATGTTCGGTTTTAGTGAGAAGGTTGATTTAGTCAGATTTTAATGAAAAATTTTGTTTTTATTCTTTTTTATTTTAGAAAACTAAAAATATTTTCTAGTTTTGTTTTCAAAAATGTTTTGCTGTGAATAATTTTTTTTCCTTCAAAAATGTGTTATGGTAATAATTTTTTCTTCAAAAATATTTATCTTTCTATAAAAGTCTATTTTTATGTATGTATTTCTACAAAAGTGTATTTTTATACTTTCGTGGTGATTTGACCCCAGTTTGTGGGTTAACTATTTGCCCATAGCAGGGACCCTAACAAGTGCTACCACTCGGTTAGGGTGGACCTGAGAACAACAGCAATTAAGAGGTGGTTCCATGCTCCTCACAACCTCCCAATCAGAGGCCTATTGCATAGGACTACTTTTTATCACTGAATGTCCAGCAGTTTGGAATAACTTGACCGAGTTTTACTAAATCACTATTACCATTTGAAGAAATTGTTCTACTGTCATTATAAGTTGCAGGACACTCTGACATGGTGTAATGGTTAGCAAGCACGTTTCGCTAAATCAATTCTCAATGGGTGCCCTAATGTTTTCAGCCTTGTGCCACATCTAAGCAGTGCTTAGAAAAATCAGCAATCCACATAGACTGGTACTTCGACTAGTTAATAAATAAAACACACATCCCAAAAAAAAACAAAAAAACTCAAAGTGTAGTCTACTTACGTCATTTCAATTTCATGAGGATGTGGTTGGGCATCGTCTTCATATAAAATGTCCGTGGATAAATTAGATAAATGATTTTGGTGGAACTCATCTCGAGTAAATGTTCGACTGCAAATAGAAAAAAATTCAAAAGCAATATTAATCCCATATATAAGGATACATCATCAGGGAGTAACAGCAAACTGGTATTATGGATCAATATTACTAGGTATTGATGTCCATCCTTATTACCCCATAATTGTGGCCTTGTGCCTAAACTTACACATATTTACCATTCATCTGTGCATTGAATATTGTTGTCATAACTGCTCTGGGGTTCCTGTTACATATCTTGTGATTCTTGACAAAATCCAAAGTGTCTGTAATATTATCAGTCTTAACCTGACATCTTGACTTCAACCATTTTATCTCTGCAATGCCATGGCTACTGTCTTTTCTATAAATATTTTCATGGCAATTGTTCTAATGACCTTTCTTCCTCTTTAACCAAACTTCATGACTAGACATCATCATTTTACTGTTGAATTAGCTAGAGATAACTTAAGTTCTATTCAAATAGTTTTGTTTTCTTGCTTGTGTGAATCTCCTCAGGTTCCTTGCTTCCTGGCCACCAACAATCTTGCAAAATTTAAATGGAACATCAATCGCCATCTATCTTCCTGAATCATGTTTCTTTTATTGTCCTTTCTCTTCACTAAAGTCTCTTTCCCTATCAGGAACCTCTTGTGTCCTAGTGGTATTATTACCTCTCAGCCTGTCATGTTGGCTCTTACTAGATCACACTATTCTTCTTGTGGCTATTTCACGAACATCCAAGATTTGAGAATAGAAGGTTGTTTTTGTTAAACCCTTCAAACATGCCTTCATCATAAAATCAATAAAAAAAAACATGGTAAACATGTGACACTATTTGAAAGGAAAATATGAGGAGACCAGAATGGAGATACATTGGCAGAGAAAATGTTATTCACTGCAGAATGACTTCACACGTAGTTTGCTGATTTTTTGACCAAATTACTTCCTTTTTGCAATTACTACGCGGAAATTTAGTTCTGAAACCGAACAAATCGGAGTATTTGCTCAAAGGAAGTAAACAGGCCAAAATAAGTATCCTACACCTCAGGTCATTCAGTGGTGAATCAGATATGAGAATGGTGCTAAGGGGTGAGATATAGTACGATTTTTTTCTGGTTAATAATAGGAAAAAAGGTAGGTTTCTTCAATAACCAATTATCAATTTGAGTTCAGCAAATACATTTGCACGTAGTTAAGGAAGTTTAGAAAAGATTTGATGGGGTAAAGGCCTTCAGGGAACAAAACAAAAATTTACCAATCCATTTGTTGGAAATACACAAACCAAACAGAACATAAGAAACATTTACAGACAGCTAGCAGAAAAATGCAAACAAGGATACAATTGGTCAGATATTCAACTGGCTATGACTACATGCTTAGACTCTTAAAATGGCATCTCTGCTGAAGTCTTGGCACCTAAAGACATGTCTACAGTTTGCCCATTTTCATTTTTTTTTTTTATCATTTCACCCCAAGCAAGGCAAAACTGCCACTGCTGTGCAGGGGGTTACATAAGAGGTGAGTGATGAGAAAGAGGAACAAATTACAGGGGAGTCAGAGAATGAGTAAGAAAAAGATGAGATCACTAGTGTAAAGATGGCTGTAGGAGAGTAGAGTGGAAAGGAAGAAGAACATGATACAAGGGTTGTCAGAGAAAAGATGTGAGTCAAGGAGATAAGAGATGGTAATTGACCTTGCATTTAAATTCTTGGAGATTTTAGCTGTCATGGAAGCAAAAATATGAAAGGGAATTCCACAGGTGGAAAGTGTGAACAAAGAAGCTAATAGAGTAGAAGTTGCAGTTACATTTGATTGGTTTTACTGTAAAAGGATGGGACCTAGCCGCTAGTCCAGTAGCTCGACTAAATTCATGCAGAGGGGGCACCAGGGAGCTAAGCTCATTGAAGCAGAATCTGTGAAAGCATTTTTAGAAGAGACAGAGGAAAGCCATATTACATCAATGAGAAAGTGACTGGAGTTGAGCTACTAGGTAGATTCTTCATTGGTAAATAATATATGATATTATTTTCTAATCATTTAACCCCAAGCATTTTTTTTCTAATCATTTCACCCCAAGCAAGGCAAAACTGCCACTGCTGTGCAGGGGGTTACATAAGAGGTGAGTGATGAGAAAGAGGAACAAATTACAGGGGAGTCAGAGAATGAGTAAGAGAAAGATGAGAACACTAGTGTAAAGATGGCTGTAGGAGAGTAGAGTGGAAAGGAAGAAGAACATGATACAAGGGTTGTCAGAGAAAGGATGTGAGTCAAGGAGATAAGAGATGGTAATTGATATTACATTTAAATTCTTGGAAATTGTAGCTGTCAGGGAAGCAAAAATATGAAAGGGAATTCCACAGGTGGAAAGTGTGAGCAAAGAAGCTACTAGAATAGAAGTTGCAGTTACATTTGATCATCTAAAAGAAGTATCTCTTCTGGGACAAAATATTATGATCTCATCAATACTAACTAAAAAAAAAAAAGGTTAGGGTATGTTTGGAGAAAGAACACGAGTGAAGTAAAGACAAATTGTCAGCAAAATTATGATAAAGATGAAGTTAATTTCTGCAAGAAGCTTAACTCAAAATATTCTTTGTGTTGAACAAGTAACAGATATATCATTAAAAACAGAATATTACAAGTCTCCAGAACTTTTCAATGTAATTTTTTTCTGTTGTATTTATAAATAAATTATTATGTAAGCAAATATTTATTTATTTCTTCCTATGCAAGTTTTAGATTGGTAGCATTAATGGAAATTTTCTTTAAAAAATATTTTATTTATATTTGTATTTTTAAACACACTTCAATTCAAGACTACTTACCTTAAAAGTATCAGCCTCTAGAAATACACTAATTCATTATGTTTTGTCATTGTAGGGTAAAATACAATATATATATATATATATATATATATATATAGAGAGAGAGAGAGAGAGAGATAGATAGGTTGCAATGGATAAATTACTGTCTAGGTTATACAAAAAGGAAAATAACACTGACATCTCACCTTAACAGATATATTTACCAAAATTACACAAAAATATCTTTAAATACTAAGGAGTAAATTTATTCAATAAAATCCTCATCGACTTCATCTACAGCCTCTAGGTGACTTTATAATCTCCTGCAACTCTTCTGATCAGTCTACTTCTTTAAGTTGGTGAATGCTACCATAATCCTTGCTTTCAGCTCATCTTTGGTGCTACAAGGAGTTTTGTTGGTCTTTTATTCAACTGCACCCCAGATGTAATAATCAAGAGGGGTGCAGTCTGGAGAAGTTAGGTGGCCAGATGCAAGAAGCAATGTGGCCTCAGAAATTGTCTGACAGCCATGACTGGGTTCTCCAGCTAATGTGGCATGGTGCAGAGTCCTGTTTACAGATCTTGTGTCTTCCCGCAGCCATTCTCTGGATCACTATCTAAACACACTTGATGTAGGCCTCCATGTTGAGTCTGAGGCCCCCAACAACAAATTTAAAAGTTCTTTTCTTCTGAGGACAATCACAGTCAGTTTTCCAAGCTGCCATACCTTGGTAATCACCATTAGACTCATCCAACACTTTCCAAATTCTCTGCAGTCCTCAGATTGACATCTAAACACTCTGAAATGTTCGTATTGGAGATTCTGGCATGAATGCCAAGCTGTACAGCATGTAGTTTCTAAATTTCTGACAGAGTGAATTGCATCATGATGCTTTTTTTTTCCTCACAGATGAGGACCAACTGACCCTACTATACTGTTCAACAAAACCAAAAACAAGGTGTATGCGTGAAATTAAAAATATAAAATGGCAACAATTTACTCATCACACTGTGTGTGTGTGTAATCATCCGCAGACAGTTCTGTTTCGCTGTATCACAGCTCATCAGTACGGTTAGACTCCGATTGCTTTTAACCCAGGATTGAAACCCGACCAAAGTGGTGTCAGTCGGCAGTTCTACCTCTGGGCCATGGGCAAATGGTAGAAGAAGGCAGACTTTTTAGCATGTATATTGTCATTATAGACTGATCTATTTCGCTGTATCACAGCCTATCTGTATGGTTAGACATCCGATTGCTACCAGCCAGGATTGAAACTCGACCAAATTGAAATTAGTCGGCGATTCTACCACTGAGCTATGGGTGCTTCATAGAAGAAGGCAGACTTCTAGCATGTTATATATATAATGTAACATATATATATGTTATATATAAGGGCTGCATAAAATGTATCCAGCTATTTTGAGTACCTTTTGAAATAGTTGTGTGGCCTTGATACAACCTGTAAACCAATAAGAGGAGATCTTACTATATATTTATGAGCAGGAACTCTCTTTTGGGGTTGCACTGTAATCATTGAGACAATATTAAACTGGTATCCTGTGTGACCACTGCATCCACTATGACCAACCAAGTCAATTCTTGACATCTAATTTTTTTTTTAAATAAAAAATCGAATCTAATTAATTACATCCAATTTTTTCATTTTTATTAAGCAAAATGATTAAATCCTCAAAACACACAGAAGGGGTTACTGAGAAAGAAAGAAACAAAAAAACGTTGAAGTGAGAGAGTACATTAAAAAGCCAGGATTCACGCCAACAGAAGATGTTGATTTACATTTAAATTTTTGAATATTGTAGCTGACAGAAACCAAAGTCGAATTCCACAAGTGTAATGCCAGACTTTTTGGTAAAACATTGCATCACTCAAGTCTATCAGACCCTTACTGTTCAGATTTGGCTTTAATTTGACATAGTTTTTCCTCAATTTTAGAATTGGCATCAATATTATTGAAAGGCCAATATTAAGAATGTGAGTTGATGGCAATACTCAGAGAAGAATTTGGAGTTATAATCTGAAAAGGACAAAGGCACATTTATTCAAGGTAGACTGTTTATTTGTTAACATTAAATAGCTAGATACATTTCAGACAGAATTTGTATATCCAGTATAATGAATTTTGTTTACCTCTTGTTAGGTAGTTCCTCATATTGATGAGTTGGATACTCTGCATAATCATATTGAAATGTCTTGGGGGAACATGATCGAGGAGTCTGCATAGGGAATTCACTGCCATTATGCTCAAGATCTCCAACACCTACAAAAGAAAAAAAAAGGAAAAAACAAAATAATTCATTCCTTATACAAAACATGAAAATTAAATTGTAATGATTCTTTTTGCTTTTCCTTTAGTTATGAGATGTATTTAGTATACTTGTTCTAACATTTTATAACATTTGGAGTCTTTTGTAGTTAAGGCTTCTAGTATTTGTAGTCATTTTTTTCACAACTTCTAGACAATTGTCATCAATGTTTCTTCATCCTTAATGACAGGAAGAACAAAACTTAATTGTTGAAATGGTTCATAGCAGCATTTGAAAAAAAAAAGTTCAACTTTATCACTGATGTTAACCTTAAAAAATGAGTATTTAACAAAACTAAAAATATAATGAAGATAGCTCACATGTTATAACAATGGACATATATATGTAATTTAAGAAATTAATAGATTTTTTAATCTGATATTTTTTATTATGATGTCTGAACCTGTTTTTTTTTTAACAAACAGTTAAATTAACATCTACTGGCATAGATCCTCAAATGTCTTATTAAAGAAATCTACTTATATATATATATATATATATATATATATATATATATATATATATCAAATCATCATAAATCAGATTTAAATTAAATTAGACCAGTAAACAATTGTATTAGAAAGTGATCAATACATGTTTGGAGGGAAATGAAGATTCAACATGTAGAGCTTTTAGATATTTATGGGTGATTTGCTTTGACTGATGGCTTAACAGTTAACATTATTTCCAGAACAACAACAACTACTAAATGAAAGGTCTGAAATAATGTCTGGACGTAGACACATTAGAAAATGTTTTCTAAGCTTGTACAAATCCTGATGAAAAGATTCCCAATAACAAAGACCTCTCTTACTTTGAACTTCCGGTTATGAACTTACAAAAGCATTAACCATTAAGCCATCAGTTCAAACAAACTGCCTGCTGAAACTGAAAAGGCCAAATCCATGATAGTGTAACTGACTGATCTTTCATATATAAGAGAGAATTGCAGACCTATAAAAAGAAGAGAGGATAATTCAAAATATTTTATTCAATTAATATAAAATATTAATTTGATAAAAATAGAGAGCTCGATGGATATAATCTATGACATAAAATATCAAGAAGAAAACTCAACACATGGTTAGACGGTTATAAATTGAGATTTATTTTGACAATGTAAATTTACAAATAAATCAAGCAAGAAAAAAAGGAAAAGGTGTTACACAAAAAATTGCTGAATTTAAACAGTAAACCCAAATTCAGTATAGTACAAACTTTTACCATTACAAGTCTGTACCTTTTTGGTGCCAAGGATTTACTGCAAAGGAAATAGTAAAAACTAGGTGTTAAATGAGTCTTTTAGGTAATCAAATTCTCTAAGCTTTTGAGTAGCAGCTCAGTTAAGTGAGTACGTGCACACATGCGTTACTCAAGTGAGTATGTGCACACATGCGTTACTCAAGTGAGCACATGCACACGTGCGCTACTCAAGTGAGCACATGCACACGTGTGTTACTCAAGTGAGCACGTGCACACGTGCGTTACTCAAGTGAGTACGTGCACACGTGCGTTACTCAAGTGAGCACGTGCACACATACATTCACACACATAAAAAACATAGATGCAAATTAGTTCAGATGCGAAGAAACAAGTTTTTACCTGAACAATTACATGAGCATCATTCAAGATTTTAAACACTTAAAAATGATTCAATAAGCTAAATTTTTTCTTCTAATAACTCATACAGTCAGATTGCTTAAAATCTAATAAGGAAAAATTAATATCAATAGATATGCTATAATCATTTTCAATCATTGAGTTTGTTTCTTGTAAACTTGTAAAATATTTTTTTTAAAATCAATTGGTTTTAACCAATATAAAAGGATGGATGAACGTTTTCACTTTGAGAATGGAAATACAAATGTCAATAACTCAATATCTATGCAAGTGGATCCACATATAATCTAAGAATAAGTCATTTTGAAAATATCAACAATTACAAGCCAATCACAAATTTAAAACATATTTTCATATTGACAGATTAACAGTTTGGAGTGAACAACTTTATTAAAATAGAAGCCAAATTCTTCAATCATTAGTCAAACAAACCAGAACCTTTGACTCATGCACACCCAAATTCATACATTGTTACAAATACACTGAATTGGATGACCTACATAAAAGTTAATTTCCTGTTTATTGGAGAACTCAAATCGCTTTCATCTTTCATTTCATTGAACTGTGTTTGTGTGTGTGTGTCTCTCTCTATATATATATATATGCAGTGTAGATATAGAAGAATCCAAAGGAGTATCCTGTATATAAAGTGGTAGGATAACTTACTAGGAGAGCTCTAAATATATATGTATATGAATACATACAGAGCAAATACATGTAAAAATTAAGACAGATACATTATTCCATGGTTAAGTGGAAGTATGGGCCTATTTCAGGCAAACCCTCTTCAGCTTCCGTCTTTATTGTACAGAAGATTTTACACGAATCTAAACTTATTTATGAATGGAACTTTGTCTTTGTGTGTGTGTGTCCATTACCTATAGACTCCAAAAAGGCTGAACCGATTTTCTTGAAAATTTACACAGTTATACTATAAGCATCTGCGAGTGTTCTTAGCTAGGTTTTGTGTCGAAAAAAATCGGGTTATAGAAGGAGTGGTCCGATTTTAATCAAATTTCATACACTCATAGACAAAGACGTAAGAAACGATATTCAGAAATTTCAACGTTGCAGTTCTTACAATAGTGCAGAAAATCAATAATATATATATATATAAGGCAAGATGTGTGTGTGTGTGTGTGTGTGTGTGTGTGTCTGCCTGTATGTCTGTATTTCTTTTCAGCCCTTTTATTTCAGTTTTTGCTTCAGGTTTGGCTCTAAGTAGGTATAATTGTAGTTCTTAGTCTCAGCCATGATACCATTTACTGAAAGGACTTATTTAGCCTTCAAAATTCAGTTTATGATGAAAAAACTTATTTGATATCGATACCAGGAAATCAAAATTTGACTTACATCCATTCATTTTTCTTTCAGTCTACGGTTTCTCTTTAACTGGAAACAACTATTGCTTTTAAGTCTTTCATGCCAACATCCAAAGAGTCTGAGCTCCAGGACCACAGATTAGTTTTAAAGCTTTCATTACACCCGAGCAACGCCGGGCTATACTGCTAGTATATATATATATATATATATAAATTTTAAAGAATCCTTTTTATCATGGATACCCATGTTTGAGTAAATGCCCTGTTTGTTTTTTGTCTTTTTTTTAAAAAATGTGTATCCACAAAATAATTTTGATAAAAATGATTCATATATATATATATATATATATATATATATATATATATGTGCGTGTGTGTTTAATTGTGTTAGTATTTAATGCTAAGGTTATTATTTTTCAGTGGTCATTACTGATAAAATGTATTTTGGCAAGCAGGCTTCTTATTATAAAGTGCTCAATATCAGGGTGTAGATAGAGTGTTGATAGGTATAAAGTGTTTATCTCTTTAATAGAGCAGATTCATGCCGACTTCAAACTTTCATGAGAACATCATAATGATGTTCTCACTTGTCAGGGTTGTTTGTTGTTAAATTATGGGTTTTTCTTGTTTATATAGAATATGGTGTAATATTGTGAGAGTAGTCTTGTTTTTAATTGGTTAGTTTTGCCGTGTCACAGTTTATTTTTTTTGGGGGGGGGGGTTATAGTTGGGTTTAAAGAGTGCTGGATTGCTACGTGATGTCAGTTCTTCAATACGGCAGTGAATGCTGGACAATATCATCGAAAATGAAAACAAAACTAGAAGCAGCGAAAATGTGGTTCTACAGAAGGATGCTGGGGATATCGTGGACTGAGCATGCAAGCAACGATGAGGTGTTGGAAAGAATGGCAACAAAAAGGAAATTAATACTGAGCATCAGGAAGAGACAACTGAAGTTCCTGGGACACGCAATGAGGAAGGAGAGCCTGGAGAACCTGATACTGACTGGCCAGATAGGAGAGAGAGACAGAGGAAGGCAGCGGATAACATATTTGCAGGGTCTGACCAGATGGATGACGGAACGGGGGTTGCAAGGAGTAACAGGAGCAAACATACTAAGAGCCACAAGGGATAGGGAGATGTGGAGAACCATGATCGCCTACGTCCTGAAGGGACAGGGTACATAGAAGAAGAAGAAGCTTTGGATATGCCTAAATGACAAAACGTGTCATATGAAAACTTTTTTTCTACTTTGTTATACAACTTTTCCCCAAAATTGTTCTTGATATATAAAAATTTATATATAATTATCCAATACTAGCAGTATATCCCGGCGTTGCTCAGGTGTAATGAAAGCTTTAAAACTAATCCATGGTCCTGGAGCTCAGACTAAAGAATATTTGTGTGAAGTTTGGTGAGAATCGGATAAAAATTGTGGATTTGTATAAAGGACATACAGACAGATAAACAGACATATACACAAACATCTTGCCTTTTTTATATATATATATATATATATATATATTATCGATTTTCTGCACTATTGTAAGAACTGCAACCTTGAAACTTCTGAATATCGTTTCTTATGTCTTTGTCTATGAGTGTATGAAATTTGATTACAATCGGACCATTCCTTCTATAACCTGATTTTTTCAATTATCAATTTTTGATATTTATCGGGGGTACCTCGACACAAAACCTAGCTAAGAACACTCGCAGATGCTTATAGTACAACTGTGTAAATTTTCAAGAAAATCAGTTCAGCCGTTTTGGAGTCTATAGGTAATAGATACACAGACACACACACACACACACAGAGACAAAGTTCCATTTATAAATAAGTTTAGATATCCCTACATTCTTGATCCTAATTTCGTAAATACTTATATTGGCCATAACATTACAAAACTGACATGAAAGACTCATGCTACATCTCAATGAAGCTCAATTCACTGTTTAAACAGACATGGAGACCTACTAAATCCTGTCTGGAACATACTTGTTGACAACACAAATATCATAGCATCATCCACATGCAAAGAAAGACTAAAAATAATGGAGGCCTTAATAAAAACGAAAACCCAAAACTCAATAACAACATGCTTAACATATTCACTACGTAACACATACCACTACTCCACATTATACATAACGCCACTTACACATAAAATAACATTCATCATAGAAAATGACTAAAAGAATAGCCAAAAGTGCTTGGATAAACAAAACATTTGTAAAATATTTTTATATAGTTTATGTCCTCAAAGTGAAGAAATCATTAGATCGCATGAAAAATTACATAAAAAACTTAACCATCACACCTTATCTGTTATTTCTAATGAAACCTGCATATATAAATGATATTGTTATATCAAAGGAACGATATAAACAACAAGGTAAGTTCCAAGTGGAAAGATTTACACAAAACGTAAGGGGTAAACAAATAACAGAGTTTATTGTACGGAAAAGTACAAGTAACAGAGAGTTCGTAAAATGGTAAGTCAAGACGGAATGGGAGCGGATATCGAATCGTCTCGTATTTCCTTACTTCAATACTTCTTAGTCTATTCACCAAATCAACTGTCGGGGGTGATAGGATATTCAATTATAACAGGTATATATTTTTATATATCAAGAACAGTCTCGAGAACATTTCCAGATATACTTTATCTGATGTACATTGTGGTGCAGTGGATATCGACTCAAACTGACAAATTGGAGAGCTAAATTCGAATTCCAGTTGAATTCATTAGATTCAATACCCTTGGGAAAGGTACTAATCTGTTTCTTCCCTCCAGTTATGGGTTAAATAACAGAACAGATTGGGTTCTATAGCCTTGGCTGGCAACCAGTCTACTGCAGAAAGCAATGGCTACCTACTGCGGGATAATAATCTGTCCAGTTAGTCATGTCTCTTTCTAGATATGATGACCCAAGTGTATATCACGTATGGCACTTGACTGACTGATCAAAAACACATTCAAACTTCTCCAATAGCCAAATTATTTTCTGCTAAATGCCAAATGAAAAGCCTACAAAATCCACAGAAGAAAAATACACAAATAATAATAATCCTGACAACCATAATAAAATCAAACACATAATTCTACCAACTCCATAACAACTGCTATTGAACAAAAAAAAAAAAAAAACTTAACTAACCTTGACATAAAATTCATCAACACCACCTCTAAAATAAGATATATAATTAGCATCAAATAAGATGACAATACCAAAACAAAGGTAGGAATATACATAATAGACAGCATAAAGATATTATGTATAAAGATGGAAATATGTAAATCAGAAATATACAGTATATTACATCAAATTATTTAGCAACTGTTTCATCAATAATTTGGTTTTAAACATGCTTCTTTCTTGATAAAACTTTTTTTTTTAGATATTCTAATTTTATAACAAATAAAATACATTAAAAACAATAAAAATAAAATATTTGAAAATTGAACCAAAAACATAAAACTGTAGAAATTAATATCTTTATTATGAACATAACATAGTCTTCAAAATATATTATAAATTTTACTTAACTCTTCCACAGGACTTTTTGCAAAAACAGTTCTGTTGTCTTTTCATTTTGGGAGCAAAATTCTGTTTGTATAAAGTCCAGTGAGTTTCTCTTTACTGTGATGTCTATTTCAAATATTTATTTTATGTAATTAATTGCTGAATAAACATTCAAATTAAAGTCAAAAGTAATCATAATTTGAGCTCATAGTAAGAATAACACTGGTCATAAGTGAAATGTACTCCAATCTTATTGAAAACTCAAAAGAGTTTAACTTTAACAAGAACCTCACTCTCTAATAACACAATCCACATAAGATAATCATTATATTGGGTATTTGAGCAGCAATCCCCACTTTATACATGTTTCATTAAAGACAACTGACAAAGTACTGCATTTAAGCTTTTTATTTAATTTTTTTTAAAATTAAAAAAAAAATGAAAACAATTCTTATAAAAATAAATGATTTATCATTTTATTTTTTTATTAAGACCATAGGTTCCATAATACATCTTATTTATGAAAGCAAATAAAAGCTTATCTAATTAAATAATGTCTTAGTTTTATGGCACACTTTATGATTCTGAGCAGATTTATACCAAGAAATATTTAAATTATCCAAGGATTTCTACTTATAATATAAATATTAAGCAGCACAAAAATTAATTCTCAAAATTTCATGAAATTAAATAATTTTATTAATTTGGGAATAAGTCCTGATAGTTACATAAAAATTCAACAATTATTTGATTTTGCCAGAATTTTCAAATCAATGTCTTTTACATTACAAAAAAGTTGCTAAAATTTCCCATACAAATCCCTCCCTTTGCTGACACAAGGAAAACAAAAATTTTTAACCCAAATTTTAAACATTCTAAAAAAGGACCAAAAAATATAATTTAATAATTAAAACATCTTTTGTTATTTCTTCTTAATAATAACAAAGATTTTGACAATAAACATTTTTTTAATAAGTTTGGATTGTTTTTTTTATCATGGTATGCTCATTTTTTAGCAAATCTGTGGAGGTACCTATTATAATATTAGCCATTTAGCATTTGTTGAGCAACCAGTGATACTTTCAGTTAAAATTTACAAAATCTTTCAAGAAAAATTCTTGGTTTAATGAATGGATGTGATAATGTACATGTTGTACCTTGACTTAAAATATCTCTCTTTACACAATTCTGAGAATTTTCCATAGATGTGCATATTGAATAGTGGCTATCAGCATAGAAAGAACAATCAGAAATGAGTGTAAATTGTATTTGAGGCCACTATGTTCACTTTTGCATACCCTTCAAAAGGTATGAATCCGTTTCTTCTTCTCTCTCCCCAGCTGTGGGTTAATAGGAAGCCAGACAACTCTCTAGCTTAAATTGGCTACCAGCATAACTGATATATCCTGGAAAGGGATATATATATATCATTTGAGGTAGTTAAGTGGTTTAGGCAAATGTAACCAAGTAGAACAATCTAGTACGTAGACATAATGATGGTACTCGTCGTATGCAGTATCCTGAGATGTAGGCATAATCAGTAGACGTAGATCTCTAGTCGAAGACCTGTAGACCTCTAGTGGTAGATCTCTCATGGAAGACCTCTCTGTATCTTCACCTGAGTCTATGTTTATGGCCGACACCAGTGTAGCAGTGACTTGCCTCGGCAACCCAAATGGACCAGAGCCGGGTGTATGTTTTGTAAGGGAGTGTGGCGACGGTGAATTGGCAAGCGTTGGTCAGATGGGGAATCGGACAGCACTTCATGGTAAACAGAATTGGTGTCTCTTGTAGCTGTTTATATTTACTGTGTTGAGCGCTAATTGGCTGAGTGGTAGCCAGGTCGAGTGCCTAAAACGTGGTATGCTCATTTTGAGGGGAGGGTCATTGTTATTCCAGCTGTTGTTTGTGTGAAAATAGCGTTTCGGAGATTAAGACAAGATGTGTGAATTTGGCTTGCCTGTTTGGAATACTTTTCTGTGGTTGCTTTTTACCAATACATAATTTTTTTTTTCTTTTTGCCAATCACATTCCAGTGAGGGGTAACCAAGGTGTATACATATTCATTACCTATTCATTACATCAATAACTTAATTCAAAATTGGTTGGGTGTGGGTCAAGCAACTGCACCATATAAAAACATACTTGCTACAGAAATCACAGCTGTTATGGCCATAATAGTGAGTCCATAACCCCATGTTCTACAAAGGAGTCTGCAGAGAAGTATGTCATTGTTGCTGAAGGGACCTGTATATGCGTTCCCATGGGCTTAGACTTCACCACTCACTAGTTGTATCGTAGCAGTAGTAACAGGCTTAAAATTATGGGAATAATTTTTAATGTTTCATAATTATATATATATATATATATGGAGTGGAAACTTCTAATATTTTGCCTGTGAAGTCATGTAATCTAATCATTTAATTTAAACTTTGATCTTATTCCACCATTAGGGAAATTATTTATACTTATTTACCTTCAGGCATTTCTACACATTCTTCTCCAAAATGTTTATACTTTCATATATTGTTTATTATTCAAAGTCAATTAATCTTTCTTGTTTGTTATTAAAAGGCTAGTGCAAAAGGTTAATGTTCAGACACAGCTAAAACAAGGATTTGATACGTTTACTCCTTCCTAGAACCATCAAATATTTTTTGCCAAACAATTCAGTATTTTAAAAAGAATTTTGAATCTTTTTTTGTGTATGCACAGAAATGTGCCAATTTTTATAAATACAGACAGCTATAAACAGCATTTTCAGAAAATAAGAGCGGTAACTTAACTATAGTAAATTTATTGGTAAATTTTTGACATTTCCTCAACAAGTGTCTTTGTAAGTAAAACTATAAAGCCAAAATACCTATATTCAATAAAATATTTTAAATTTTTAAGTTAAAAAATGATTCTCCACCTGCCACCTAAACCTCACAATTATCAGGTTATGAATAAATGTGTCAGCAAAACACTCAACTCCATGTTTAAAAATGCTTTTTATGCAATATTTTAAAATAAAAGTAAGTAATATTTGTTCTAATTTAAATTTATTAAGCTTTACATCAGTTAATCTTCTCCAAATAAAGTTTCAGAAAAGTACATTTTATTTTTGAAAGACTTTAATAAAAAGAATTGTTGTGTTGTCATATTTGTCAATATGGCCAATTTCAGCAATTTCAAAAAAGAAAAAAATCATTCCAATCAATTTAAATTCAGTTTGAAATACAACAAAATATTTTCCTTGTTGGAAATATTAAATTTAATCTATTAACTTGGAATTAAAACTAAAATAAAAGGTTCAAAAAAGATTTTTCATTTTTAAAATGCATTTTAAAGCTTAGGTATCTTTCTTTTTGGGAGAGACACCTGGTTTATTCTTACAAGGCAATCAAATGGATCATTTCAGAACTAATAATAACACAATGTTCCTAATCCTATTTCCTCTTAAATATTGACCTTGCACTCCCAAAATATTTACTCTGCTATGTTTAAACTCAGTAAATATCCAATGCAAGTTCATTTTTTATTATTTGACCTCAAGCAAAATCATGGTGCCCACAACCTCATGCTGCAGCTAATTAGGAACTGCATAATCTTTTCAACAGTTTTATAGTGTTCATTTTACTATATACCTAGCTTGGAGAATTCCCTTCCGTTTACAGCTACAATCTCCAAGAATTTAAATGATGGGGGTTTAGATTTCGGAACTGGACTTTTCCTAGTCATGTTGCCAACCATGACTAGAGAACCAAATCAGCCTTGCTATTTAACCAATAGTGGCAGGGAGAAGAAATAGATCCATACCATTCCCAAGAGTATTTGTGTGAAATTGAATGTGACAAACACAACTGGAATTCAAATTCAGCTTTTCTTTTAATTATTTCACCCCAAGCAAAGTAGGAATTCCACTAGTGCACAGGCATTTACACTAAGAGAAGAGACTGGTTGAAGGCGTTATTAAAGAAAGGATAAAATGATGGCAATTTACAATGCATTTAAATTTTTGAAGATCATAGCTATAAGGGAAGCAAGAAAATGAAAGGGAGTTCCACAGGTAGGAAGTGTGAAAAAAGAAACTGCAGAAGTGTAGAAGTGACAGTTACTTTTAACTATTTCAACAGTAAAAGGGTGGGAACCTAATGCCAATTTAGTCGTCTTCTTCTATGTGCCATTTCCTTTCAGGACATAGGCGATTCTGACCTTTCATGTCTCCTTATTCCTAGTGGCTCTTAGCACGCTTTCTTCTGTTACCCCACCCAAACCCTGCCCCACCATCCACTTGCTCAGGCCCATCAAGTATGTTACATGCTGCTTTTCCCTGTCTCTCTTTCCCTCTATCTAACCTGTGAGTATCAGATTCTCCAAGCTTTCCTTTCTTATTACATGTCCCAAGAACTTTAGCTATCTTTTCCTGATGTTCAGTATTAATATAATTTTCGTTTCCATCCTTTCCAAAACCTCATTACTCACATGCTCGATCCATGATATCTGCAGCAGATAGAGGGAAAGAGAGACAGGAGAGAACAACACATAGCATACTTGATGGGCTTGAGCAAATGGATGGCAAAGGAGGGTTTGGGAGGGGTAACAAGAGGAAAGGTGTTAAGAGTTACAATGGATAGGAAAATGATCGCTTACATCCTGAGGGGACACAACATATAGAAGTAGAAGCTACAAAAAGCAGCAAATTGTGGAGAGCTATAATTACCCACGTCTATGGCTATATCATATTGAATACACCGGTTTTCATCCGATCACCGAAGTTAAGCAACATCGAGCCTGGTCAGTACTTAAGTGAGTGATCATTTGGGAATACCAGGTGCTGTAAACGTAAGGACCAAGAATGGTCCACCGGTCCTCCAGGTTTGGGAGTTGGGTGCAGGGCTGTTAGCCCTACCCAGTAAAAAAAACAGTTTGTTACAGAAACAGCAACAAAGTTGCTACCCTATGCACCATTGGGTGTGATGGATAAATGATGATGATGCTAATTACCCACATCCTGAAGCAACATGACACATCCGATCACCGAAGTTAAGCAACATCGAGCCTGGTCAGTACTTAAGTGAGTGATCATTTGGGAATACCAGGTGCTGTAAACGTAAGGACCAAGAATGGTCCACCGGTCCTCCAGGTTTGGGAGTTGGGTGCAGGGCTGTTAGCCCTACCCAGTAAAAAAAACAGTTTGTTACAGAAACAGCAACAAAGTTGCTACCCTATGCACCATTGGGTGTGATGGATAAATGATGATGATGCTAATTACCCACATCCTGAAGCAACATGACACACAGAAAAAATAGAGAAATATGGATTTTGATGGAAGACAAAAAAGGTTCACATATACCTTTATGTTGATGCAAATAAGTGTATTAATGCAGACATCCTTATCCTTGGGACTCATCCTAAGGATACTTGAAACCATGGTTAGTAACAAATCCTGTGTTTTTCCCTGGACTTACCTTTTTTTTTTTAAAAATAATCATATCGCTCCAAGCAAGGCATTTTACTGCCAGTTTTGCAGGGGGTTACATAGTTATGAGAAAGAGTGACAGGTTGTAGGGGGTGTCAGGAAGTGGGTAAGAGAAGGATGAGAATACTGATGAGAGTGGAGTAGACAGAGAAAGAAGCATGAAAGAGAGAGAATACAAGTCAGTAAGACAGGAAATGACATTTTACATTTAAATTCTTGAAGATTGTAGCAGTCGGAGAAGCAAGTAAACGGAAGGGAATTCCACAGGCGAGAAATGCGAGAAGAAGCTGCTAGAGTAGAATTTGTGTTTACATTTTATTAGTTTCACAGTAAAAGAGTGGGACCTAGTTGCTAATCTTGTGGCTTGAGTAAATTCATATATAGAGGGAACCAGTGAGCTAAGTTCATCGGAGCAGAAGCCGTGAAAGTATTTGTAGAAGAGACACAGGGAAGCCACATTGCGCCGGTGAGAAAGTGACTGTATCTAAGCTGCCAAGTTGGGATCAATCACATTACAGATTCTCCATTGGATTTTGTCAAGGACTCCTAGGTGGATAGCAGGAGCATCCAACCAGATATGGCAGCAGCATTCAATGCATTGGCGGATGGTAGATTTATATATGTGCAGGATTGTACCTACCTATAAAATGATAAAAGATTTACAGTTAAGTGCCATACGTGAAACACGCTTGGGCAATCATGTCTTGAAAGAGACATGACTAACTGGGCAGAAGATTATCCCACAGTAGGTTGCCATTGCTTTCTGTGGTAGATTGGTTGCCAGCCAAGGCTATAGAACCCAATCTGTCCTGTTCTTTACCCATAACTGGAAAAAAAAGACGGATTAATATCTTTCCCAAGGGTATTTGCGCATAAGTGAATGCAATGACTTCAAACTGAAATTTGAACTCGACTCCCTGATTTCTCATTCTGAGCCGATATACACTGCACCACAAAATAGCTGTCACATAATAGTCGTTACACTTATTGTATGAAATATATGAGGGGGTACTGAAAAGTTTTGTTTCACGCACTTCCCAAAACTGACCAAACATCAGCATCTTTTGTAATCCTTTCTATATAAAGGCAAGAATTTTTCTCAGATATTTTAGCATAACAAATATTATGGAACAGAGTGAGTAGCAAAAAAAAATAAAACCAATTATATTATACAGTCATAAAATTGATGTAATGTATAGAAAATTAATTTTTACTATGGCAACTTTAACAGTTTTTTTTTCTTTCTCAATTGCTTAAAGGATTTTAACATTTTCCTTTTAAAAGGATCCACTTTATGGCTTCACTTTGGCTGAGACAAATTGTTAACATAATTTTGCACTTTGAGACATGAAAATAAATTATTTCTGAAGATGACTACAGAAAGCAAATGGGGGAGGGATCAATTATTTCATTTTTTTTTTTTTTTTATTACTAGGTCAGGACCAGTAACCTGGCATCTTGGCTTCAATCCCTTTTCCACCACTATAATATAGCTTCTGTGTGTCTTTTTATAAATACTTTCATGGTAATTGTTCTACTGAACTTTCATCTATGGTACCTAGACTTTATGAATTTAAATGGAGCTCTAGACTGATGGCAAAGTCTCACACAATTGAAATGTCTAGATGTTTTTTTCTTGCACTTCTCACATGTGGAACTCTCTTCCAGCTTCTTGCTTTCCAGTCAACTTTGAACTTCAAAAATTTAATTTTAATGTTAATCATTATCTTCTGTTTTCTTAATTCTTGTTCTTTTATTGACTTCTCGACTTAATAGTAGTTTTTTTCATTTTCTCTAACATTCAGTAACCCCTTGTATCTTAGTGACTTCATTGCCTAGCTTGAGTTTAAATTATTATTTTTAAAAATTACATGGGAATGTATCAATAAGGAAACTAATTTTATTCATAAACTAATTTCACTTAGTGCTTGTTTTTTAAAAAAGGTATTATTAAATATATTCAATTTATATATATATATATAGATAGATATATATATTTTTTTAAATAACTTTAATTCAAATGGAAAAGTAGGAAGGTAAATTCCAAAAACCTGATCCTAATTAATATTAAAATTTTAAGATTAAAAAATGATACAGGTAGAGAGCTCAATGTAATTAAAATTACAGAGCTAAATATAAAATAAAATAAATTTTGATGTTCAAAACTGTTGAATGATCATTTCAACATGAAATCCCTAAGATAGTTGCTGATGAGACGTGAAATCTCTCTTAGGGGTTTCATGTTGAAATGATCATTCAACAGATTTGAATATCACAATTTATTTTATATATATATATATATATATATATATATATATATATATATAGCTTCTTTCAACTTTCCCATCTTTCAGCATTGATGCTAAGAATATTATGGGCAAAATATGTGAGCAATGATGAAAAAGGAGACATTTCTAGGATATGTAATGAGAAAAGAGTGCTTAGAAAAGTTGATACTGATAGGGACCAATTGAAGGCAAGAAAGACAAAGGAAAGCTACACAAAACCTACTTAACAAGATTGTGTAAATGAATGGATAGCAAAAGACGGGAAATTATGAAGAAACATGACGGCCAATATCCTGAAGGGACAGGGACCATAGAAGAAGATTAAGTTGGCTCAAGGCCACAAGTATGAAGCACCAAGTAATGATCAGACTGTCCAGCTTGCTGACCAATATGCCACATTGAAGTGCCCAAATTTTTCAGTAAGCTTATTTTACCTTTGGTTCAAGACTACATGTATAGGATACCCAGTAAGGATCAAACTCAATACCAAGTCATAATGGTCAATCAGAGTAGCTCACTAAACATCATTTGACTCCAGAATACTTTTTGAAAAAAAAAAAAGAAAAAAAAAAGCAGTTTACAAACACAATACGTATCACCAAATGTATTTGTATATTTTTTTGCCTGCAATGTATGTAACTTTTAAATGTTGCTTGTGCAAAGAAGATAACTAGTGGTAGTATCTTTGTCATGGCAATAGCAAACTGTTTGAATGGATAATGTTAAAAAAATCTATGTGAAACCTAAAAAACCCAAAATAAAACAACAAAAAAAAATCAAATTGTAAGAAATCACTGTATGGGCACAATCAATCAATTAAGTGCCATAAGTGATACACACTTGGACAATCATGTCTCAAAAGAGACATAACTGACTGAACATAAGATTTCCCACAACAGGCTGCCATTACTTTCTGTGGAACACTGGTTGCTAACCAAGGCTATAGAACTCAATCTGTCCTGCTATTTAACCCATAGCTGGAAGGGGAAGATATGGATTAATACATTTTCTATAAACAAATGCAATAAATTCAACTGGAATTAGAACTCGGCTCTCCGATTCCTCATTCAGAGCTGATATACACTGCATCACAATGCACAAATAGATAAAATAATAAATTGGTAAATGTATTTACAGTATTTAAATTATTCGGACTATTGTCTTCATCTTTGTTCCATTTGTATGACATTTCAGATGTTGTACGCTCCGGCCTTCTTCAGGTGCTAGGAATTTTGAACCAAACCCTTTATTACAATCACTGGGGTACATGAACTCCATTCCTTGCATAATGCCTCGATTGGAAGTTATCATGAGTTATTTCCCTCTAACCCTGCAAGTTACTTGTTCACCACTGCTGTAGCTTGGTATTGAACTCACAACTCTAAGAGTCAAGTCAGGAACTAACCAACATCTATATCCACTGGGCCATGTGTCCTTAAAGACACATGAAAAAAGCAGGTGCGTACAACAGCCAAAACGTCATATAAATGGCAACAAAGATGAAGACAATAGTCCGAATGATGTAAATTCTGCCTCATCTCAGAAATATAGACAAATGGTAAATGTATATTTAAAGAGACACAAGTGAAAATCTAATAATACTAAGAACTTAGCAAGATAGGTCTTCATTTTTAACATACCACTAGTTGTAAATATTGATACCGAGGTTTTATGACAAGAAAAACAGAATGAATAGGCAAATAAAAGTCATTTTTTCCCCAGAAAGTATTCAATAGGCACTTATTAAATACAAGTAGTATAGCCCGGCGTTGCTCAGGTGTAATGAAAGCTTTAAAACTAATCCATGGTCCTGGAGCTCAGACTATTTGGACGTTGGCACGAAAGACTAAAAAGCAATAGTTGTTTCCAGTTAAAGCGAAACCGTAGACTGAAAGAAAAATGAATGGATGTAAGCCAAATTTTGATTTTCTGGTATCGATTTAAAATAAGTTTTTTTCGTCGTAAACTGAATTTTGAAGGCTAAATAAGTCCTCTGAGTAAATGGTATCATGGCTGAGATTAAGAACTACAATTATACCTACTTAGAGCAAAAACTAAAATAAAAGAGCTGAAAAAATACAGACATACAGGCAGATAAACAGACACACACACAAACATCTTGCCTTTTATATATGTATATATAATCGATTTTCTGCACTATTGTAAGAACTGCAACCTTGAAACTTCTGAATATCATTTCTTATCTCTTTGTCTACAAGTGTATCAAATTTGATTAAAATCGGACCACTCCTTCTATAACCCAATTTTTTTGATTATCGATTTTCGATATTTATTGGGGGTACCTCAACACAAACCCTAGCTAAGAACACTCACAGACGCTTATAGTACAACTGTGTAAATTTTCAAGAAAATCGGTTCAGCCGTTTCGGAGTCTATAAGTAACAGACACACATACACACAGACAAAGTTCCATTTATAAATAGGTTTAGATATTTTAATGTTTGTGTGTGTGTGTGTGTGTGTGTATATATATATATATATATATATATATATATATATATATAGCCGTCATCCGCAGACAGATCTGTTTCGCTCTAATGAGTGTGTGAGGATACATATAGATAGATATAGAATGCACATAACCCATCACTCAAAAACATAAGTAACAGCCACACAGACACACACAGAGACAAAGTTCCAGTTATAAATAAGTTTAGATATTAATAATATTTTATGAGAAAATTGCAGGCAGCTAAACAAATGCTTTGTGACTCAGCATTTTCTCAATTGTAAAACAGGAAAACATTTTTCTTTTTAAATACAAAAACAACAAAAGCTAGTGTTGATTCTGTCTTCCTTGAAATTTCAGTGCTTTTGACAGTACTTAAAGATTTTAAAAAAAATAAAACAATAGTTACCAAGAGAGAAATCTTCTACAGGAAGCGATAAATGAATTCTCATTTGAATTAAGCAAAAATGAAAATAACACTCACATCTCATTTTAACAGATATATTAACCAAAGTTACCCAATAATATCTTGAAATATTAAAGAGTAAATTTATTCAATAAAATCACCATTGGTTTTAACCAGTGTCCAGACAAATTCAAAATCTCTTGCAACTCTTCTGGATGGTCTCCTTGTTTAATTTTGTAAATGCGGCCATAATTCTTGCCTTCAATTCATCTTTGGTATTACAAAAAGTTTTGTTAGTCTCTCACTCAATGGTGCCCCACTTATAATAATCAAGGGGGTTGTAGTTTGGATGAGTTAGTGGGCCAGATTAAGATGTGATATGGTTGCAGAAATTGTCCGACAGCCATAACTGCGTTCTCCTGCTTGTGTGGCACAATGCTATTATTGCTAGACATAAGGTCTTCCAACAGCCTCTCTCTTGACCCAGGCCACTACATCCTCAAGGCACTTGATGTCGGGGTTGATGTATGGTCTTACTAACAAGTGAATGTTATGGTCTAAATTGCATTGAATTACAAAGGTTTCCAACTGAGAGGAAAGAAATGTTCATGCCTTTCCTATCAGTGTGGACTGAATGCAAGCTGTCCTGGTTATAGTTTGAACTCATTTTTTCCTGTTTTCTATGCCATTAAATATTGAGCCACATGGACACTGAGTTTCTGATGCTAGTGATCTATGTCCTGTACTGAATGTTAAACCATAAATAACAACTTATGGAGGTAAGTTGTTATTTATGGTTCTTTTTTTTTTTTTTTTTATAAGCGTTTCACCCCGAGCAAGGCATGTCACTGCCACTACTGTGCAGGGGGCTATGTAGAGTGGAGAAAGGCTGATTAAATATAGGAAATGACAGAGGGTGGGTGATAGGCGGGTAAGGATACCGAGAATGAGGGTTGGGTAGATGAGAGTGTTCTGAGAATAGTTGGGAGTTAGTGTGATAGGAGGTGTCTATTGACCCTACATTTAAACACCTGGAGATTGTAACTGTCGGGAAAGCAGACTTGTGGAAGAGAGTTCCACAGGCGGGAAGCGCGAGAAAAGAAGCTGTTGGAGTAGAACTTACGGTTACATTTTATTTGTTTAACTGTAAAAGGGTGGGACCTAGTTGCCAATCTAGTATCTCGTGTAAATTCGTGCTTAGGCGGCACCAGTGATCTAAGCTCATCGGAGCAGAAGCCATGAAAGTACTTGTAGAAGAGGCACAGGGAAGCCACATCATGCCGGTGTGAGAGCGGCTGCAGCCGGTCTGCCAAGTCAGTATCAACCACGTTACAGATCCTCCTTTGTATTTTGTCAAGAAGCCCAAGGAGAGCAGCAGGGGCACCCAACCAGATATGGCAGCAATATTCAATACACGGGCGGTTTTTTTTTTAAATTAGTTCTTAAGAATTCAACAGCTTACTTCCAATACCTCAGTTATAACAAATCTAAACCTATTTATAAATGGAACTTTGTCTGTGTGTCTGTGTGTCCGTTACCTATAGACTCCAAAACGGCTGAACCGATTTTCTTGAAAATTTACAGTTGTACTATAAGCGTCTGCGAGTGTTCTTAGCTAGGTTTTGTGTCAAGGTACCCCCAATAAATATCGAAAATTGATAATCGAAAAAAATCAGGTTATAGAAGGAGTGGTCCGATTTTAATCAAATTTCATACACTCATAGACAAAGACATAAGAAATGATATTCAGAAGTTTCAAGATTGCAGTTCTTACAATAGTGCAGAAAATTGATAGTATATATATATATATATATATATAAAAAAGGCAAGATGTTTGTGTATGTGTCTGTTTATCTGTTTGTATGTCCTTTATACAAATCCACAATTTTTATCCGATTCTCACCAAACTTCACACAAATATTCTTTAAGCTGAGTCTGAGCTCCAGGACCATGGATTAGTTTTAAAGCTTTCATTTCACCCGAGCAACGCCAGGCTATATTGCTAGTTTAATATAAGAGAAAAGAAAAGTAGATATAGAATAAGCTACACTAGAGGGAGTTTAACCCAAAACCAAAACATTAACCTAAAAACTTGAGTATTGTTCTTAAATAGTCTCATCAGATCAAGACTTTCATATGGATTCCATGTATGGCACCAAACCTTTTCAGAAATATCTCAACTGTCAGCTGTATGCAATAGCTTTCCAAGACCAATGGTTAAAAACGACTTGGAGCAATTGAAGCCTGTGAATCTTGGTGAAGGCTGTTTCTCTTTTAAACATGTGGGTTGGTGCTGCAGAATCACAAACAAAGAACTGTACTAAATAGCAAAAACTACATCACTTCAGGACTTTCAACAACGGCATAAACTAAAATGGACAGGACATATATATCAAAGAGAAAATAATGTTGATATTCAACACTACTACACCTAAAAGTATTTGTCTATATTTCTGGATGAGGTAGTATTTACAGTATTTATATTATTATCAAATTATTGTTCTCATCTTTGTTGCGACATTTCGACCATTGTACGCTCTGGCCTTCTTCAGATGCTAGCAATTTTGAATCAAACCCTGGGGTATATTACTATGCAAGGAATAAGAATGATATACCCCAGTGATTGTAATAAAGGGTTCACTTTGAAGTTCCTAGCACCTGAAGAAGGCCGGAGTGTACAACAGCTGAAACATTGTACAAATGGCAACAAAAATGAGGACAATAGTCTGAATAATGTAAATATTGTAAACATAAAAGGTTAGGAAAGAAACTCCTATGAATACTGATAGCAGCTACTGGACTTTAGAAACCTATTTTCATGAAAAAGTTTAAAAAGTTTAAAAAAAAAAAGAAAAAAAAAAGATTTTTTTTTAATTTCATCTAACAGCAATACTGGCTACAAAGTCAATGAATGTCAAATGTTTCCTTGTATGAAAACAGATAATATTACTATTGGTTGATTAATGTGGGAGACGATTCTAGTGTGTGGAACTTTAGAGAAGTGCCAGAAAAACATACTATGTTTAGCCACACCTTATAAGTGATTAGGGTAGACAGAACTGTTCAGAACCTATGAAAGGCTGTGCTGACACAAAGTTACAAGTCAACGTGACTGAGGGTTCAAGCATACTAGTCTTATTCAACTGCTAATTACATTAGATTATGTACTTTCTCCCAAAAACTGTAATTAATGTCTACTCAGCATAGATGCAGTATAAAACCACATGCTGGTTCCATGGGTGTTGAAAAAAAACAAAAAAAAACACTAATATGCCTGAGCAGACATCTAGGAAGTGGATATATTCATAAACAAGCAGCCAGCCATTAACATTTTGTTCCCATTTTAACCCAGTGTCCTCATTTGAGGACAGCATAATAAACTGTAAAAAATAATGGGTATAAATCATTATATAAAACCATTATTATATATAGGTCGTGAGGACATATTGATTCATCAATTTATGACAAAAACTGCTCAAAAATTTAATTTAAAACACATGAAACATTCACAGCAAATTTGACAAAAATACACTTCCATAAACCTACTTAGATGCTTACCAATATTTTCTTGTATTTTGATCTCCATGTGCTGCTATTGAAAGACTTGTGTGAATAAGAGTTTATTTATATCATGTTTGTCTTATTTTTTTTTTTAAAGTTACATTTATAGGATATATAGCAATATAAAATTTGCTGTCCTCAAATAAGGACACTGGGTTAATGCATAGACAAAGCACATTGAAAACATGCTCTATGTCACTTGGAGCAAAACAAGCCCCGAACATAATGCATTTGATACTGCTAATATAATGTAATGTCAAGTCATTGTCTTGAACATACTCTGCACTGTCTGGGAGAAGCAAGCTTTTTTTTTTCTTGAAATAAAGGATTCTTGAATCATTCAGTGTGTTTGTAATCCTATTTTATGCTACTGTACAGGTCAAAAAATAAAAAATTTGGGTTAAAATTGGTTGATATTTCTTCTCTTCCCACAAGCCTCTCAATCGTAGCATCCTTATTGTCAATTTCACTCTAAGTTGTTTTCTGTTGCCATAGCAAGATATGACAACACAACTATAAAATTCAAACAAATATAAATTCAAGGATCAGAGTCACCTTCAGTGACAGGATAAACATTTTGCACAGCAAATGAAGTCATGTACAGAGTGATAAATGTTAATGATTTATTGTTCTCAATATCAGCAATTCACCACTAACCAGGTCTTATTTCTGGGTGAGATAAGCAGAATCCCCAAATTGTTAGCCCCTGAGAATCTATCTTTCTGGCATAACCTACCTACTGAATTAAAAGTGAGAACAATAATAGTTTTAGTTGCTTTGTTTGTAGCAACTGCGCAATTTCTTTTTTTTTTTTTTACATACCCGACAAATATTTGTGAGTTCCCACAATTAAAAAAGGCATTGTGCCACATTTTGTCTGCTTGGGATGACAGATAAATGCCAAAAACTGGTTTGTTGAGCACAGATTGGTGAGTTTATTAATGTTCTGAGGTTTATATGTAATTTAGATTGAATAAAATGTTATTAATCTTACTTTTCAGTGGCCTTTTCATCACACAAAAAAACATCTCCATTTTCTATATCTTTAACTCATGCAAATTAACATTTTAAAATTTTCCATAGCAGACAAAGAAAGCAAATTACAAGAAAAACTTACTGAAGGTAGCAAAGGAAAGAGAGAAGAAAGGATTAAACATGAATTGCAAGTAGACAGAATACATGGTTGTCAGCAAAATGAACAGCCCAACGTGCAAAATACACATTGGAGATACCAAAATCAAACAAGTGCAACAATTTAAATATCTGGGAAGCATTTTAACAATGGATAGAAGGTGTGACACTGAAATTCAAAAGCACATTGGGATAGTGAATGTTTCTATCCAATAGCTAAGCAAAGTATTAAGAAACAATAAAATTTTGTTAGAAACAAAGAAAAGAATACTGAATTATTACATAGTATCAGTTTCCCTACAAGGAAATAAATGCTAGGCCATTTCCACACAGATGAAGAAGAGACTAGAAGCAAGACAAATGTAGTTCTACAGAAGGATGCTGAGAATACCATGGTACATGTTATATTGCATTTAGTCAGAACTTTCAGTTTTTAGTGCAATAGCCCAGATTTTGGCACAGATTGCATGTATACAATATGTTATAGTGCCCTATCTACAGGGAATGGACTCTTCCTCCTTGTATAAATACTAACCTGTGTGACTTCCGGGAATGCAGCTGAGAGATAGTCATAAGGCAGTCAAGATGCAGCGTAACTATACAGTTCGGATGTACACTTCTATTTACTCACTACTAACACTATACTTTGTATATATGTTCTATTATTCTAATGCACAGTTTGAACCTACCTTCTTGTTTCCATGTCTTTCTTCCTGGCCCAAACAGGTCATGACTAACCCTCGTATTTGTATATATGTTCTATTATTCTAATACACTGTTTGAACCTACTTTCTTGTTTCCATGTCTTTCTTCCTGGCCCAAACAGGTCATGACTAACCCACGTATTTGTATATATGTTCTATTATTCTAATGCACAGTTTGAACCTACCTTCTTGTTTCCATGTCTTAGTTCTGTGCCCAAACAGGCCACAACAACTTGATGACAAAGATTCACAACACAACACAATACATCCGGAAAGTATATCAAGTTGATTGATGTATTGTTGGGACAGAGTCCGAGATTTCCACCATAGAGTAGAGATGTCAGCACTACTGACTTGTACACATCTATTTTCATCTTTAACCAAATCTCACAGGTATTCCAAAGCCTGTGATGAAGATTACTGAAGGCAGAACTAGCCCCTCTAATCCTGTACTCAAATTCTTTGTCCATTTTAGTATCATTGGATGCAATAGAGCCAAGATAGGTGATAGAGGAGTTCGAGTTTTGTTAAACAGCATATCAACCTCTGTGGGTTATTTAATGCCAAAAAGGTGGGGTTTTAAGGTATTTTTTTTTTAATGACAGTTGATTTAGTCAGATTTCAATGAAAATTTTTTGTATTTATTTTTTTATTTTAGAAAACTGAAAATGTCTTCTCGTTTTGTATTCAAAAATGTTTTGCTGAGAATAATTTTTTTTTTCCTTCAAAAATGTTTTTATGGAAATAATCTTTTCTTCAAAAATGTTTTCTTGGTAATATTTTTCCTTTATATATCTTTCTATAAAAGTCTATTTTTATGTATATATTTTTATAAAAGTCTATTTTTATGTATATATTTTTATAAAAGTCTATTTTTATACTTTCATCGTGTTCTGACCCCAATTTGGGGGTCAACTATTTGCCCATAGCTGGGACCCTAACAGGTGCTACCACTCTGAGTCAAGGTGGACCTGACAACAACAGTAATTAAGGGGTGGTTCCACACTCCTCACAACCTCCCAATCAGAGGCCTTCCTGTCAGATGCAGTTTACTATCATGCCCAGGACCCTTGAAAGAGGAAATGTTTTTTCAAGACATTTAACTCAACATTAAAAAAATGGTCAAAAACTGGGGGATGGTTACTGACGGACAAGTACTGCTTTTGTCAGACCAAAAGCTAGTGAAACACAAGAAAATTTGTTAGCAATTCACTTCATATCCTCTAGAGTGTGAGCTTCAAGTGCACAATCACCGACAAAGAGCAGCTCATGAACAGCTTTTACAATTGTCTTAGTTCTTGCTTTGAAACATTGTTGGTTGAACAACCCACCACTTGTCCCAAATTCAAATATCAGACCATCTTTAATATTTTCAAAAGCTGTTTCTAGCATGACAGAAACATAGAAAGCAAATAATAAGAGAGGTACAAAACCACAACTTTGTTTTGTTCCATTAGAATGGGTCAGACACCTCTCCACTGGATCTGAGGCCATCATCAGTGGCGAGTGTGGAACTCAGAAAATATAGGGGACACTAAGGAGCTGAGATTTTTCTGATGAAGTCTGGCGGTGATGGCAAACCCAAGCAGTAACTTCATTTTCAAACTATACCACTATTGTATACACAACTTTGGAATGAGTTTGAGTGTTACTTCACTAAATTATTGACCAATTCTTTCACCCAGCCATAAATGACTGACTGCCTACATACCTACATATCAAGTAGGGAACATTATTTCTAATAACCTTCCACCTTCAGAAAATATGAAAATATGACTATTAAGTCTCTTTTCCTTCCTAACAACATGTCTGTTTCTATCTGGTTGTTTTATTTTGTTTGTTTTTCTTTTAAATTGGTCACTGTAAGTGTCCTTAAAAAGCTAAGTGAAAAAGAAAACAGATGGAAAAGTGCTGAAGATCAAATATCCAAATCAGAGACTGATCACTTTCATAAATTTTTTAAGTTTATAAAGAGGGTGGGGAGAGAACTTAGGAGCTAGCCAAAATTTGCGGGGGGTGGGGGGGGGGGTTGTCTTCTAGCCTCCCCATAGAATCAGCACTGGCCATCATCCCTTGACTGAAAGTCATGATAACACTGAGAATCCTTTCAGTATCTTAAGGACAACCCAAAGAAACACACACACATATATATATATATATATATATATATATATATATATATAAACCTATTTATAAATGGAACTTTGTCTGTGTGCGTGTGTGTGTCCGTTACCTATAGACTTCGAAACGGCTAAACCAATTTTCTTGAAAATTTACACAGTTGTACTATAAGTGTCCGCAAGTGTTCTTAGCTAGGTTTTGTGTCAAGGTACCTCCGATAAATATTGAAAATCGGAAAAATCGGGTTATAGAAGGAGTGGTCTAATTTTAATCAAATGATACACTCATAGACAAAGACATAAGAAACAATATTCAGAAGTTTCAAGGTTGCAGTTCTTACAATAGTGCAGAAAATCAATAATATATATATATATATATAAATAAATAAAAGGCAAGATGTTTGTGTGTGTGTGTTTATCTGCCTGTATGTCTGTATTTTTTCAGCCCTTTTCTTTTAGTTTTTGCTTCAGATTTGGCTCTAAGTAGGTATAATTGTAGTTCTTAGTCTCAGCCATGATACCATTTACTCAGAGGACTTATTTAGCCTTCAAAATTCAGTTTATGAGGAAAAAAACTTATTTGATTTTGATACCAGGAAATGAAAATTTGACTTACATCCATTCATTTTTCTTTCAGTCTACGGTTTCGCTTTAATTGGAAACAACTATTGCTTTTTAGTCTTTCATGCCAACGTCCAAAGAGTCTGAGCTCCAGGACCATAGATCAGTTTTAAAGCTTTCATTACACCCGAGCAATGCCAGGCTATACTGCTAGTATATATATTTTAATTATGGCATGAATGAAAAGTAAGGGGTTGGTTTTTATTGAATTAAATCTTTATTGGGGTTAACAAGTAAGAGATCTTGGGGTGAATTATTTTAGATGATAAATCAGAAGTGCTAAAAAAGAGAAAGAAATTTTTATCTAACAGGGGATACAAATAAGGGAATTTGCTAGAAGGAAAAAGATTAAATCTTTAACAAAAATTAAAAAAGAAAAAGGAAAATAAACAACATAATGCGATTTAAAGAGAGAAATGGGGGAGGGAAAAGGAAGGTGGGGGAGAATATGAGACTGTGCTGGAAACTTCTGAGCCCAACAAACTGTCCAACAATTAATATTTTAAATATCAAAAATATGAAAGTAAATATTTATCTTTGATCAAACACCTGTATATATAGGACGTAATGGATAAATGGTCATTTAAATTATACAAAAATGAAAATAACACTGACATTTCATTTTAACAAATATGTTAACCAAAATGAAAAATATATTGAAACGCTAAAGAGTAAATTTATTCAATGAAATCACCATTGACTTTAACCATGGTTTCCAGATGACTTCAGAATCTCTTGCATCTCTTCTGGGCGGTCTCCTTATTCAAGTTGGTGAATGGTGCCATAATCCTTGCCTTCAGTTCATCTTTGGCATTACAAAAAGTTTTGTTGTTCTCTCGCTCAATTGCACTCCACATATAATAATCAAGGGAGTTGCAGTCAGGGGAGTTATGTGGCCAGATGTGAGAGGTGGTCTGGTTACAGAAATTGTCTGACAACTATGACTAGGTTCTCCTGATTGTATGGCATGGTGCAGAGTCCTGTTGCCAGATAAAGAGTCTTCCAATAGCTACTCTCTTGACCTAGAGTAACACTACCTCCTCAAGGCACTTGATCTAGACCTCTGTGTTGAATCTGAGGTCCTTGCCAACAAATTTGTGAGTTCGTTTCTTATCAGAGTGATCAGAGAGAGTTTTCCAAGCTGCCATACCTTCGTATATTATATCCAACTCTTTCCAAATACTGTGCACTGTTCTCAGACTGACACCCAAACACTCATGAAATGTTTGTATTAGAGCTTCTGAAATGAACGCCAAGCAGTATAGCATGCTGTTTTCAAATTTCTAGTGGAATGAATTGTGTCAAGGTGCTCTTTTTCTCACAGACTGTACCTGACTATACTGTGCCATCAACAAAAAAATATAAAATGGCAACATTTTACACATCACAACCTGTAATATCAAAAGACTAAAAAGACCACACCCCCTTACTCTCACACTCTCTCCCTCTAATTGCTCACATTCCTGTGGGTATTCCTCGACTTCTCTCAATTTACTCTAACATTGGTGGCAGTATATGCATTCTACATTAGTTTCATTTTAAAAACATGGCTAATAAAAATATTATAATTGTTATTTAAACATTGAACAAGTAATAAAAAGCACATTAAGTTCCTTTTTGCTGAAGTCTCTTATTTGGAGAATAAAAAAAAATTACTTCAATAATTAAATGATAGTTACTTCGTACTTGTTATGTCAGGTCACTCGATAATACCATGTAAATTATTACTATCTGCCACATGGTCAGGTCATCTGTGACTAAACTGGTTCCTCAATCAGAATTTTCTTGTGAGGAGGGTGACTAGACATCCAGTAAGATTAAAAAACAAGACCTGTCAAAGAGTGGATGAACATTCTTGTAAAATCAATGGCCATCTAGCACAATGGGGCAGGTTTCATAGTTAAATATGCAACTAGCGTAGTGATAACGCAGCAACACTGTTAAGCAGAGGGCTTCTTAGATTTAAGTCAACAGCCAGAGCATGGGGTTCCGCCAATGGAATTAATGGGCAGATATCTGTGACTAAGGCAAGCTTTTTAGTAGGAGGACATTGGTTGTGGTTTGGCCTGAAAAAGGAAAAGCTCAGTCAGGTTTATTTTCTCAAGACATGCCATGCAAGGATGAATACCACTAAGGCTTTCAACCTAGATATATGGAGGAACCTGGTCAGAAGCTCAACTGTGCAGCAACCCTAGGACCACACCCAGTCATGTGATGAATGATGATCTGATACTTGAAAAAGTTCATTCAGTAAATTCAATAATTCATTTATATAAAGTGAAAGTAATAAAAAAAAAAATCATTTCACTGTATTTTAGAATAATTTTGTAAGTGCTTATTGGTAAAAAAAAAAAGAAAATATTTATTTACAACACAAAGCAAGGTTTAAAAAAAATATTAAATATACTAGATGGTGCTGAAAAGTCCTCAGCCTGATCCACTTCTCAAAATTAATACAGTGAAAAGTGGAGCTACTCTTGCATATCTGCAACAACAGTGTCATCTTTGTAAAACTGCTTCCAAGATAAATGTTTTTTTGATGGACTCAAACAGAAGAAGGCCTAAAAGAACCACACACTATGGTGTGTGTGCATATATATATATATATATATATATATATATATACAGGAAAAACTACTAAAAAGTTGTAAGTTAAAAATGTATTTTTTTGACAGTATTTATTTATTTCTATTATTATTATATATATATATGTGTGTGACTATTTACGCTCTCACACTCTGAGCACTCTGGAAGAATGGTAGACTTTGAAAAACAGTAGCTACTCTGGCATGTACGCATCGCTCATTCAGTAATGGATTAGAGTACTCTGGCTATTGGGTGGGTATAATGACAATATACATGCTAAAAAGTCTGCCTTTTTCTACTGAGCGCCCATAGCTCAGAGGTAGAATCGCTGACTGACGCCAATTCGGTCGGGTTTCAATCCTGGGTTAAAGGCAATTGGAGTCTAACCGTACTGATGAGCTGTGATACAGTGAAACAGATCTGTCTGCAGATGACTATATATATATATATTTTTTTTTTCTAAGAGCAGCTTAGATGTGGCACAAGGCCAAAATATGGAGCACCTAGTAAGGACTGAACTCACTATTCAATCGCAATGGTTTCAGCAAGACAATCTTGGTAATCATTACACCACCTTGGGGTGCATATATATATATATATATATATATATATATATATATATATATTTTAATTCAGATACTTCAATCCAAGGGAAAAAAGCAGGAAGGTAAATTCCAAAAAACCCGATCCTAATTAATATTAAAAATTTATTTTAATATTAAAAAATGATACAGGAAGAGAGCTTTTTTTTTCTTTTTTTTTTTTTTTTTTTACCTAGTGTTGTCTTTATTTAGTTTAATTTCAAATGACCTAATTTTTTTAAAAATAATTTTATTTTAAATCCTATATCTTTTTATTCCCTTTTATTAATAATTATGACTTTTTAAGTAAAGACCTTTTTCTAATACTTCAACGTTTTGGGGAAATTAGGTTTTTGAATTTGTCCAGCGTCTGTAATATTTACAAAAACTTTTTTCTTTCGTTTCTTTCTTTTTCCCTCCCTTCCTTCTTTTATCTCTCTTACCACCTTTTTTCCGTGTTGCTTAAACTTACGTCGATTTAACACGGCTGTCTGTTAATTTTTAGTTACATTCTCTCTTTTTTTTGCAACCCAGACGATGTCAATTTTTTTCTTTTCTTATTTATTTGATTTTATTCTATCTTTTTCTTTTTCTTTTTCTTTCCATTTATTTTTATTTTATTTTATTATTTATTTTTTTAATTTCTTTGCAATCTATTTAAAAAGGAAAAGTAGACTAATTTTTCTCCAGTTTCTGAAAGGATTTTTCTGTTGCTGAGGTGATGTGTCGTCCCCCGTGGGGATCTTCATATCGAAATGGCCATTCAACATCTTTGAATTAATCCTTTTTTAATATATATATATATATATATATATGTGTGTGTGTGTGTGTGTGTGTGTGTGTGTATTTGGTCAGCAATCCTTCTTTTATATGTTTCATTAAAAACAACTGACAAAGTACTAAGTTTTTATTTAATTTTTGTTAAATTGGTATAATTTTCTACTTTTCAGAACATAAATTATGTAGAAATTGTTCAAATATTCTGTATGTCTGAGTGCTTTTGGCTACACTTGTAACCGTTATCAGAGATAATTTTATTTTTATTTTTAACTGAATATATGGATTGTTTTATTTTCCAAACACAGCCAGAAAATTGGAAAATCTGATACTCACGGGTCAGAGAAAGGGACAGAGGAAGACAATGCATGACATACTTAATGAGCTTGAGCAAATGGATGGTGGATCAGGGCTTAAGAGAACAGAAAAACAAAGTTTACTATGAGCTACAAGGAACAGGATGTTGTGGAGAGCTGTGACTGAGGAGACACAGCATGTAATGGCTGTTAGAATTAAAGGTATTACTCAGAATATAGTTTTTTTTTTCTTTTTTTTGTTTTTAAAGCTATAAACCATAAACTGACAAGAAACTCAGGGCCAAAATTTTGTGTAGTTACCTTCTTTTTTTTTTTTTTCCTACCCATAGTCATCTTACAAAATGTCTGCAACATTGGACACACAGAAAACCAAGTGTAGTTGTAGATTGTCCTGCTATTTATCCATAGCTAGAAGGGAATCACTGAAGTTAAGAAACATTGAGCCTGGTCAATAGCTAGATGAGTGACCACTTGGGAATACCACATACTCTTGGGAAAATGTATAAATTCACCTCTTTTCCTCCTAGATATGGGTTAATTAGTAAAACATCTACCACTAAATCCTTATTATCTAAAAAAAAAAAAAAAGGAAAAAGAATATCAGGTGCTGTAAGCTTGAATTTGAATGTGTTCCAATTCCAGTCTTGTTCATTATATTCAATTATGTGAATTATGTGTAAATACCATTGAGAAAGGTATATATCCACATCATCTACTCTAGCTATGGGTTAATTAGTAGGACTTGTATCAGTAAATCATTATTTAAAAAAACACATTTTAAAAATATTTTCCAGCTTCAAAATAACCTGCAAAAAGGTTTATAAACCATAAAGTCATTTCTTCTCCCGAGTTATTGGTAAATAGCACGTCAGACTAGGAGGACAAATCTGAATTCCAAACCCCCAACAACGGGTTAAATATCCCCACCAACCTGGAATTAGCAAAGTGTGGTAATTATGGCTATACCCTTGTATAATACAATCTCTTGCTGCATCCAGTCAACCTCTCTGTCCTTTGGTCAATTCCACCCACAATGTATTGTTGTTCTCGGATTAACCAAAGCAGGACCACTTATTACCACTTAATGAGGATGGTTCAGACTTGCAAGGAATCGGTATATGATAAAAACTAGATTCGAGACCACAATGACACGGTGTAGATTTATATATATTTATATATATTAAATAGTTACGAGATTACAAGCAAGTCAAAATAAGCAATGGAAAAGAAATATGAGTTGGCTGGTATTTCATTCATGATAATATTCGTGTTGTATTTTTTCTATAGGACAATCAGTTGGTTAAATTTGCAATATTTCTCTCTCCTGTCTTCTTCATTGTCTAGCAGCAGGCGAATTTTCAGATCGACTGTATTTCCACCCTCTTCTCTCAAGACATAGGAGCTGACTCACTAAATCTTGTCTTGCATTCTGATTTTGTTAAACAGCACCCCAACCGGTGTGGGAAAGAGGGGTGTAAGGTTTTCATTTCCCTCCCTGTATAACTTTTACCAGCTTGAAATGAAAACAATTACATTTAACCATTTTGGTTTCCAATAGTAAACACATTTTCTCTATTTGTCTTCCTGCTCTTATCAACTGTACAGGTACCCCAGTACACAGGAAATTGTCAAGGCCTCATTTCGACCTAGGGTCACCCATCGTCAAAACTCATTGATGGATATTTTGACTCGAATCATTTTGATGAATTTGCTTAAAAATAATTCTGTACTCAGTAAACTTTTCACTTGGGTTTTTCACTTGTTAACACTTCAGCTACTTTTCCCTGAGAAAAATAATTGTATTCTTCAATTTTAGAGAAATCTTTCTCTCAACTTGAAAATCACCTGAAATTAATACCAGCCATCTGAAAATAGGGTTACACTTGAAGCCATAGTTAATCATGGAGGGATTCCATCAACAAGAGTGAAAAGGCACTGGATTTGAAAGAGACTCAAACAATAATTCTGGAAAAATATATTAAGATTGTTTTGTGCTCTGTTTTCAAACTGAAATTATGCAGAAACAATTTTCTTTTGTTTCTGTAAGCTTTTAATATGACAACTTTAAGTATCATAAAACAGATAACATCCACTGAATTTTTAGTATTTAAAATTGTCACAATCTATTTCTTACAAAAAATATCCATACTCTTGATAATAAAAAGATATGTTGTCATATTTCCAGTTCTCTGGGACCCCTACTGCCATGGTTGCAGTAAGTGTAGTTTATGAGAGACTATAAATAGTTTATGGGACACACACACCTGGGATAATCTTGATTGTGAAATAAAACATGTGACGTTTTAGGGAGACAAGTTTCTAGGTGTGGTAAGTGATCAAATATTTGACATGCCACTTCATCCAACAAATATTCTGAGCATTTGTGTTCTAGATCAAATTTAAACTTTTTATCATCAACTTTCATTTAAAGAAGAAAGTATTTTTAATTTGAAATTTTTCAAGAACATTATGTTGTAACCTAAAAAGGTTACTGAATGAGAAATAACCAAAACAAAGATTGGAAAATGAAATAGTAATCTTTATAACATCAACAAAATACAATACTTGCTAGTTGTGTGAAGTAGATAACCACTGCTAGTGGTGAACTGCTAGACAGCAATGTCCTTCCTCACAACAGTGTCCAATATATTTATGAAGATTAGGACATACCCAATAATGTTCATTATAGGTACGTATCTAACAATTAATATTCCATATTCCATTAACAATTAATATTCCATATTGTAACAAAATATGCACAAGTGGAACCTTGTCTTAATTTAGCAAAGTAATTTTTAAAATAGTCTATGGTAAGTTCTCCAAGCATAATAAAATTAAGCCCATTATTTAAAAATCAATTTCTTCAAAGGAAATATTACAAAATTAAATAAGTGGCAAGGACAAAGCCTACCATGGCTCCATTTAGCTGTGCTCACTATTGTCTAAAGTGAAGAGATATACTCCCCCAACCATGTATCTGGCATGGTATTTATACAGATCTATCAAGCCATTGCTTGCATGTCAAGGCCATCCCTAAATTACATGTTAGAAAAAAAAAATCAATCAACTTTGTAAAGCAAAAGCACAATTCATGTATGAAAAATAAAATTGTTGTCAAAACTTGTTTCAATATCAAGAACAGACATGAGAGAAATAATATGAGATTGACTTAATGTGACTAAAAGATTTTTTACAACCTGACCTTTTATGTAAATTTGGCACTGTAAAAAAGTTTTTTCAATATACCTAAAATTATGTACATTTCAACATGAAAAATAATAAATGACACTGAAGTATCCCTTATTTCAATGTTTTCCTTAATAAACTCAAGACAATCCAAGATAAGTGTCAAAGGGAGGATTATAAAACTTTGAATAAACTAAAACTTTTAGTGTTCTAATTTCTTTACAAATTAGACTAAACTTTTAAAATTCACCAAATCAAGAATGAAATCAGGAACATGAGTGATGTAGTTGCAAGGCCTTTTTCTTGGAATCACCTTCGGATAAAACCAAAGAGGTTGGTATTCTCATTGCAATTAACAGAAGAATCTATCACAAAACGGGTAAACTATTCTAGTACCTGCATTTGAATGCAGTCTTCTGGCTTCTCTTCATTCTTAGAATACTGACAGACTCTGTAAAAGCTTCAGGAAATATATTACACAGATTGTACCTTCTTAAACACAGGAGATGTTACCTGAGTTCAACAACACTAGCTGGAGAGCAAAAGATGATCAGGTGAGTGATGCCAACTTGACAAAACTTGAAAGTTTTTCGGCAAGATGCTTTGCAGGAAAAGTGATGACACAATGTTTTGAACCCAATGGTATGTTTTGACTCAAACAAAGGCTTCTTTGAGCTACCTCAGATTTTTGTGGTGCAGTACATATCGACTCAGAATGACAAATCGGGGAGCTAAGTTCAAATTCCAGTTTAACTCCTTGAATTCACTTTTGCACAAATACCCTTGGGAAAGGTATTAATCCATCTCTTCCCTCCAGTTATGGGTTAAATAGCAAAACAGACTAGGTTCTATAGCCTTGGCTGGCAACCAGTCAACTGCAGAAAGCAATGGCAACTTACTGCGGGATAATTTTCTGCCCAGTCAGTCATGTCTCTTGAGAGACATGATCAGCAAAGCATGTATCATGTATGGCACTTAACTGACTGAATGTGATTTTACAATATGACTATGCAAAGCAACACAGCAGCTTAAAACTAGACAAACAATCAGAGTGCATAGCTAGGTAAACTTGCTTCCTCCACCCTACAATCCTGAACTGGCAGTCTTTCATCTGTTTGGACCCATGAAGAAGGCACTCAAACATCAGTTCTCCAGTGATGATGATATGTATACTAAAGATTTTTTTTTGTCATGAGGCATTTACACTAGATACACTTGATTTCAACAGACAATAGCTGGTGACTCATATTCTACACTCCCTTTTTTTTTTCCAAGTCAAATGACGTAAACAATAAAATATTTTAAAGAGGCTTTGAGTAATGTTATGAAAAACTCATAAAATTTATGTAAAATTATTCAGTTGATTACTCACAGATAAAAAAAACAAAGCATCAAATTTTTGTATAAATACGCTGTGTATATTTTATTAAACATTTATCATTAATATTTACTTTATTAAAATACGAGTGGGCCAATGGCATCAAATATGACAGCTCAACATTCACATAATATCCCATCTAAAATGATGGCAACATATATATTGATGTACCTACTATTGAATATCCTACATTAAGACATAAGAAAAACACAAAACAAAATAATTCAAACCCCTGAGCATGACAGGAGGGAAATTTATATAAGACATGAAACTGAATATTACTGGGCATAATAAAAAAAATAAATAAATATATATATATATATATATAGTGATGATCATCCACGTATACTGTCTTAATATGTATAGGAAAGAATATTAATAAAAAGTTTTGAATTTAAAAATGTACTTTTTTAAACAGTATTTGTTTATTTTTATTAAATAAAATTTTATTTTATTAAATAAAAATTTTATTTTATTAAATAAAAATAAAAATAAACAAATACTGTTTAAAAAAGTACATTTTTAAATTCAAAACTTTTTATTAATATTCTTTCCTATATATATATATATATATATATATATATATATTTTAATTATGCCCAGTAATATTCAGCTTCTTGTCTTTATAGCAATACTCAAGTTCTGTATCACCAAAAATGTGTGTGTGTAGATGTATGTATGTATGTATATACATATATATATAATTACTTAGTTTTTGGTCATAATTAAATTAGACCAGTACACAGTTGTGCTACAAAGCATTCAATACTGTAGAACTTTTAAATTTTTTTTTCATTTTA
Source organism: Ascarosepion bandense (assembly GCA_037127315.1). Lineage (NCBI taxonomy): Eukaryota > Metazoa > Mollusca > Cephalopoda > Sepiida > Sepiidae > Ascarosepion > Ascarosepion bandense. The sequence goes on along the minus strand of JBBBDQ010001148.1, from coordinate 5,977,471 downwards.
AAACAAGTTATTATAATCCAATAGAGAATCTGTAATGTAATAGATCCCAACATGGCAGCTCAGATACAGTCACTTTCTCACTGGCACAATGTATCTTCCTTGTGTATCTTCTACAAATACTTTCAAGGCTTCTGCTCCGATAAACTTAGCTCACTGGTGCCCCCTATATATGAATTTACTTGAGCCACAAGATTAGCAACTAGGTCCCACCCTTTTACTGTGAAACCAATAAATTGTAAACGCAAATTCTACTCCAGCAGTTTCTTTTCTCGCACTTCCCACTTGTGGAATTTCCTTCCATTTACTTGCATTCCCGACAACTACAATCTCCAAGAATTTAAATGTAAAGTCAATAATAGTCATCTCCTATCTCACTAACCTGCATCCTCTCTCTCATGCTCCCTTCTCCATCCACTCCACTCTCATCAGTATTCTCATCCCTCTCTTACCCACTTCCGGACACCCCCTATAACCTGTCACTCTTTCTCATAACTTTCCTCCTATGTTACCCCCTGCAAAACAGTGGCAGTAAACTGCCTTGCTTGGGGTGATATGATTATAAAAATTTAAAAAAAATGCAATAATGGTTTTGACCATCTGGTGTCTTCAGGTGATTTATATATATATATATATATATATATATATATATATGTAAAAATATACTCAGTTATGAGCTGAGATTAACTTTTTATATTCTCTGATTTGATGTACATGTGTGTTTTTTTGTTTTACTAATTTTTACATTCTCTCCAGAATGTACATATTTTACTATTTTACCATGTAATCTGGTAAGAACACAAGATGGTCGAACTTTGAAAAAATTTATTCAGCATAATTATTTTTTTTAACATAAGAAATAAAAATTATTTATTCACACCAGTGTAGGCTTAAAAAAATCAGTTATTGTAGTCTGTGTGGTGTTTTTTTTTTTGTAATGTGACCCCTTCCATTCTAATTGATGTTGGCACTTATTTATTTGGTCCATCATTTCTTGGTCTTCATGAACCAAAACTTTCAATTATATATATATATATATATATATAAATCAGTTATTGCAGTCTGTGTGGTGCTTTTTTGTAATGTGACCCCTTCCATTCTAATTGATGTTGGCACTTATTTCTTTTAAAATATGTTAGTTGGAAAAGTTCGAAATGTATATGTTTTCAATTATTTCTTAGACGTGAGCAATAGTAAATATACAGAAAAATAAACAAACATACAAGAAAAAAAATGACAACAATCAGGGAAGAGAGAGAGTAAAAAGATTGAGAAAAAATAAAGATAATGAAAGAGATAAACATTAAAAATTTAAATTTCACATAAATGTGATTTTTTTTTCCTACACCCGAATTTTTCTAAGTTGGTACAGAAACGGACAAATCTCTTGAACTTTTCAAATGTAATAAGTATATGTTAATACAAGACAGCTGCTATTTGACCACCGCCATTTCAACAAATAATAAAAATTTGACACTTCACTACAATAACAAAACATCAAGAAAGTGTTTCTGGCTTAAATTAAAGGAAAATGAAATAGATTACTAACTTAAATTCTCCTAATTTAGAAGTTAGGACTGCACTGGTAAAATGAATTTTTGTTAAATTGGTTGCTTGACCAGTGATTTTTATTCTTTCATGCTGGTCAGTGGGCGTTTTGGAAGAGATCGCTCACGAGGGGTCAATTAACATCAGCAAATCGTCCGTATATGGGAAAACGGTCGTTAATAGCAGGTGGTCGCTGATGACAGGGATCACATACACCAGGTTCCACTAATATATATATATATATATATATATATATATCGCCTGAAAACACCAGATGGTAAAAACCATTATTGTGTAATAATTTGTTTTTAAAATGAAAAAAATTTACAAGTCCTACAATATAACTGTTTTGAACACTTTTTAACACAACTGTGTACTGATCTAATTTAATTATGACCAAAAACTAAGTAATTATATATATATATATATATATATATATATAATTACTTAGTTTTTGGTCATACTCTTCAGAAATGAATTGAGTTCTCTCAGTGACTGGCGTGTGTATACACAGCTTATACACAACACGTTAAAATTTCCCTTCTCTCATTCCATGCGTCGATGGCTTAGGGAGTAGCGACTCCAACTGACACCAAATCGGTTGAGTTTCGATCCCGACCAGAAGCAAGTGGATGTGTCTAGCCACACTGATGAGCTGTGATACAGCGAAACAGGCTTGTATGTGGATGACTAATATATATATATATATATATTCTTCACTACTTTATGATATAATTATTGAAAGAAAATAAAAAAATTAAAAAAAAACAGGGTTAAAGAGCGAACTAGTATCAGGACACATTATTTACATTATTCAGACTATTTTTCTTATCTTGGTTGCCATTTATATATGATGTTTCAGACATTATACACTCCGGCCTTCTTCAGGTACTAGGAATTTTTAACCGAACCCTTTATTACGATAACTGGGGTATATCATTCTCATTTCTTGTGTTCTTAAGGACATGTGGCCCAGTGGATATAAACACTGGTAAGTTCCAGTGACTTGACCCAAAGAGTTGTGAGTTCAATACCAGGCTATAAGAGTGGTGAACAAGTAAATTAGAGAGTCTGGTTAGAGGGAGATAACTTGTGACTGCCAAAGAGGCTTTGCACAAGGAATGAGAATGATATACCCCAGTGATCATCATAAAGGGTTCGGTTCAAAATTCCAAGCACCTGAAGAAGGCTGGAGGGTACAACGGCTGAAACATCATACAAATGGCAACCAAGATGAGCACAATATTCTGAATAATGTAGTATAAATACTAATTCATCTAAAAAATATTAACAAATGCTAGCGGCAAGATGTTTGATAAACTTTTCTGTTACACCTAATGGGGTGTAGGGCAGCATTTTTTCTGTTTCTGTAATAAACTGTTTTTTATGGGGTAGGGTTATTAGCCCTGCGCCCAACTCCCAAACCTGGAGGAAGGTAATTTTAAGCGTAGGTTATACATGACACACGGCCGAAAGTATGGGGTACCCAGTGAGCATCGAACTCACAACTCAGTTATAATGATTTTAGTGAGATGAGCTTGTTAACCATTACACCATGCCGAGATGGCCAAGATGTTTAATAACTGGTAGTAAAGAAAATAAACTGAACTGAGCTGACGCTGCCAGGGTACTGTCTCTCTAATGAGCAAGGCGGTAAAGCCACTGGTGTGCAGGGAGCTACGTAAGAGTGAATAGATTGGAAAAGAGAAAGCCAGAAACCACATCCTAAACAGGGAACAAGGGATGAGCCTCTTCACCTGTTCAATAGACGTGGGTGGAGTGTGAACTGGGCGATAGTTTAGTCTATCTACTCCAATTGAAAAAAAATAAATAAACAAAAAAGAAAAGTGAAAAGATTGGAAAAGAGAAAGCCAGAAACCACATCCTAAACAGGGAACAAGGGATGAGCCTCTACACCTGTTCAATAGATATGGGTGGAGTGTGAACCGGGCGATAGTTCAGTCTATCTACTCCAATTAAGTGAGTCGATATTGCCTCTATTGTTTCTCTCTCTCCATGAGCATGACAGAAGATATATATGTATGTGTGTGTGTGTGTGTGTGTATTTATGTACAAAAAGGTCTTTATTATAATAAAGAGGATTACTCATTTTAATACTATTATTGCCATAAATTGAATATCTTTTTTACCTAACCAGCAAACCAAAATTATGACCTTTTTAAGCCAAAATTAATAAAAATAGAAAATAAACCACTTTAAAAAATATGAAAAATTAACTTTTTTTTTGACATTCTTTGAAAGCATATAATTTGTTCTATCAATGTAAAAAATTATCTTATAGAAAAATCAAATACATCAGACACTGTCATTGTAATACAATAGCCACACCCCACTCACAATGTATACACAGATTATGTTTCAGTACCCCAAAATGATGAAAAGTAAAATCTATGAGAAAAAAAAAATCAACTGTGCACCAATGGAAAGTGCAAGTACAAAAAAGAAAAATATAAATAGTCAATTGCTGATATCTTCTGATGAGTGGGAAGAGTGATGGTGGGAAGGTTTGTATATTAAACTCTAGCATTGCAACACAGAAGGTAACACTAATCAACTAAGTGACATATATGTGGAGGGGACACTGAGGTCACTGATGATTGATAAAACAGACTGTCACTAATCAGTGTTGAGTTCAGTGCTCACTTTTATATTTACATATTCTCGATCTGATATTGACTACTTTTACTCATAAATATAGCCTACCTTAAAACTACATCAGTCAGTTAAGTCCCATACATGATACATGCTTGGGTGATCATGTCTCGAAAGAGACATGACTGACTGGGCAGAAGATTATCCCGCAGTAGGTTGCCATTGCTTTCTGCAGTAGACTGGTTGCCGACCAAGGCTATAGAACCCAATCTGTCCTGTTATTTAACCCATAACTGGAAGGAATAGACGGATTAATACCTTTCCCAAGGGTATTTGCGCATAAGTGAATACAATGAATTCAGCTGGAATTCAAACTCGGCTCCCCGATTTCTTGTTCTGAGACAATATTAAATGCACTACGACGCACATCCATACATGAAACTACATACATTATATAAAAACTACATACATAAAACTAAATATATTTAAATTATGAAATGTTTACATTTTATGATTTGCACTACTTTGATTTCTTCTCCCTGCATTTTAATAATTTTGTATTTTAATTTAAAATTTTAATTTTTATCTACATGTAATCTGAGAATATTAAAACTTTTAATCTTGCTATTAAAAAAGCAGTAACTTAACTTTATAAGATTTAATCCCCATGAACCTCGAGTGAACAAATTCAAATCTATTAAACTATCAGTTTGAAATATGCACCTGATGATTGCATAATGCATGAAACTCCAAGTCAAGCCATAGACATAGGACTATATATATATATATATAATACAGCTTTGTTCATACATTGAACACTGTTTTGTTAATACTTGGATAATAATACCATACATATGTGCACCCTCATAAGTATATTTATTAATTCACGTCACTATATAAGTAATATTTATTCAAAATTTATGACATAAATATGTTATTATATCACGACAAAGTAGCTATTTCATTTCAACACTTTAGTTTTGAACCTTCTAAAACTATTCATCTTGCAATCAACAACATCACTTGATAAGAAGTTTATAAGTGAAATTAAATACCTAGCAAATATTAATTTGACAATCTTTTTGCTGGGTATTTCATCTAGCATAAATCTAGGTATTTACTTTGGCATATATTATCAAATTAATATTTGCTTAGTATTTAATCTGGCATAGACTGTCAAGTTATATAGTTACTAGGTATTTAATCTAACACAGATTATCATGTTAATATTTGATAGATTTTAATGTAGCATAAATTATCAAGTTAATATTTAATAAATTTTTATTCTAGCACAAATTGTCAAATTAATATTTAACAATTATGATTCTTTAAACATCAATTTCACATAGATACTAATAAAAACTTCAGAGACTATGTTAAATTGTATGTATATATGTATTTTTTGTTCTGTTTGTTTTTACTTGTGTTTATATATACTTGGACACATGGGTTTGTCTATGTATAAATGCATGCATGTAGGTGTGCATGTGGATTTATGTACGAGTAGTCACATTGCTATATTGTTTTACATTAATATATGTGTGTGTGTGTATATATATATATATATATATATATATGTGTGTATATTTTAATTCAGATACTTCAATCCAAGGGAAAAAAGCAGGAAGGTAAATTCCAAAAAACCCGATCCTAATTAATATTAAAAATTTATTTTAATATTAAAAAATGATACAGGAAGAGAGCTCCATGTAATAAAATATTACAGAGCAAAATCCTTTTTTAATATATATATATATATATATATATATATATATATATATATATATATATATATATATCCGAGTGAGTATAGAATGAGGAGAGAAAAAAGAAAAAATTTTTCCGTCCAAAACATTAATTTAAAACAGTGCTTGATATATGGTGTATAGAGCAGTGAATATTTATTATAAATTTATAATATATATATATATATATATTCAGAAATTATAACATGAATATGTTATAATATCACTACAAAAGTAGCTATTTTGTTTCAACACTTCTTGTGTCTTATCAAGTGATGAGGTTCATTTCAGGTTGAAGCGGGTTTTAATAGGTTAAAAACAAGCAAAACCCCTTTAATCAGGGAGACATTGTTGTTCTCTTCCTCGTTTAATATATGAATAACTTTCTAAATCTAATAAATTGTTAAACTTAGAAAATTTTTTTTAAAACTTCACAATAATAATAAAGTGAATCTAATAGTCAATTAATAATGCTAATCTCAATTTAATCAAATATTAATATTAATGCCCACAAAAATTATTTTTGAGTCTGCTCACATATTCTCCAAATTAGTAGTTACTACATTCTGATTAGTCCACACTGTCTATACAACAATGCCTCTCTGATTAAAGGGGTTTTGCTTGTTTTTAACCTATTAAAACCCTTCAACTTGAAATAAACCTCATCACTTGATAAGACACAAGAAGTGTTGAAACAAAATAGCTCTACTTTTGTAGTGATATTATAACATATTCATGTTATAATTTCTGAATAAATATTATTAGCTCTACTTTGTATTGAGCACTTTTTTAAGAATAGCATTTGTTTGGATACAGAATATTATTCCATCCATATGTACTCTATACCTGTACATACATATATTTTCCATTTGTAAACAAGTTATTAAGCGACCTAGGTTTCTACTATGAATGGTGTCTTCAAGTGACTTTCAATAAATGATTTTACTGTTTTTTTAAGAATGTTCACATAATGTTTTTTTTGTTTTTTTTAACGCTCATGTGGCAGAGAATTTTTGAAAGCGAAATTCTTGTAATTTTAAAAATTGCACGTTAAAAAAAACACCATTACATAAAAGAAAGGTAAATGGTAAAATCAGTTATTGAAAATCACCTGAAGACACCACTCATGGTAGAAACCTAGGTCGTGTAATAACTCGTTTACAAATGGAAAATATTGAAAAGCTCTACAATATAATTGTATTGAATACTTTTTAATACAAATATGCACTGGTCTAATCTTATTATGACCAGAAACTAAGTAATTAAACAATCAATATATACATATATGTATGTCTATATTTATATTTATATATATATATATATATATATATATATATATATATTTTCTTGTTAATGCATGTACGTATATATATGTGTGTGTATGTTTCTGTGCGAGTGTTCTTCTGTCTATTTGTGTGTATTTATGCCTATAGTTCTCTATAAGTAGATCCATGTGTATTTTTTGTTTCTTGCGTGTGAATTTGCATAGATATATATTTAATTATATTTATACGTTTATGCACTGGAATATGATTGTGTTTGTCTTGACCCTATTTAAAACTTCCCTTGCCCATTTTATCATCTGAATTCAGTCTTACATGTGTCCAATATATGTTGCATTCACAGACGTTTCTTAACCTGGCTCTGAATCTAACAGATAAATTGATACATCACTAAAAACAAGAGTTAAAATATATTTGTGTATATATTTGCCTGTTTGTCCATATGTGGGTTTTTATATATATATCTCAGCATGCAGTGTGGGTATAGAAGAATCCAAAGGAGTATCCTGTACATACAGTGGTAGGATAACTCTCTAAGAGAGCTCTAAATATATATTTATATAAATACATATAGAGCAAATATAAGAAAAATTAAGGCAGACACGTTATTTCATCGTAAATCGGAAGTATAGGCCTATTTCAGGCGAACCATCATCAGCTTCCATCTTTATTTCAAAAAGGATTTTACACGAATCTGATGATGGCTTGCCTGAAAAAGGCCTATACTCCCGATTTACCATGAAATAATGTGTCTGCCTTAATTTTTCTTACATATATATATATATATATATATGTGTGTGTGTGGCTATCTCTCTTCTCAGTTTCATATTTGAATAACTTTATAATAATCTAAACCTAATGCTTCGTTAAACTTAGAATTTAAAATTCGTAGTCTCTAACATTAATTTATAATAATTTTTTTTTAAAATAAATTTTTATTTTTATTATAAAGTGAAAATAGTCAATTAGTAAAACTGATCTCTACTTTTAATCAAATATCATTAATGCCCCAATAAATTGTTTTTTAAGGTCTGTTGTTGCATACTTCAAAATTAGAAATTACATTTTATATATACATTTTATTATAAGTTTATAATAAAAACATTGTTTACAGTAACACAAGGAACATTGTATTTCGGTAGTATCTTATTAGCACTTCATCAGGCAGTGAATTCACTGTCTGATGAAATGCTAATATGATACTACCGAAACACAACAGCTCTTGTGTTGCAGTAAACAATGTTTTTATTATAAACTTATCATAAAAATATTACTATGTATAATACACTACTAAGTATCATGCACTCTTAAAAATTAAAAAATCACTACAAGCAGTGGACTGGTAACCCATTAGTTTGTACTACTTCTAAGATTATAAATATATATATGTTCATACACAGCTCATGAAGTTTAATTTATAAAATGGGCAAAATATCTAACTTGTGGAACTCTCTTCTGACTTCTTGCTTTCTAGTCAACTTTAATATTCAAAATTTCAACGCAGTGCCAATCATTAACTTATGTCTTCTTAATTCCTGTTCTTTTCTCTCCTTGATGGTTTTCTTCTTTTTCTCATATTCTTTCACATTCAATAATCTCTTGTGTCTTAGCTGCTTTATTGCCTTGCTTGGAGTGAAATGAATAAATATAACATTCCCCCCAGACAAAGTGTTAAAAAACCTTTTAGTCTTATCCACTGATCAGTAATTCTAATGAAAATCACATCTTATCAGAAAATATTAATTAAAAATTTTAAAAAATGAGTCCATATATTTTTTAATCTCGTAAACATTGAGAGCCAAAATTTGCATATTGCAAAGAAAAAAAACAACACTTTTACTTTTAATTAATAAAAATAGAATTAAACAGCTAAAAAAACAAGAATCTTCTAATGAATCTATAGTGAGTGTGAAATAATAACTCCCTTCACCTCCTCCCTTTAAATTCAAAGGAAGAAGGAAATAAATTTGCAAGCCTATGTGAAACTGTTTTTGGATCAATGAAAACCTTGCCTTCACCGAAATTAGCCAGTCAGCCAAGAAGGAGGAAATAAATTTGCAAGCCTATGTGAAACTGTTTTTGGATCAATGAAAATCTTGCCTTCACCGAAATTAGCCAGTCAGCCAAGAAGGAGGAAATAAATTTGCAAGCCTATGTGAAACTGTTTTTGGATCAATGAAAACCTTGCCTTCACCGAAATTAGCCAGTCAGCCAAGAAGGAGGAAATAAATTTGCAAGCCTATGTGAAACTGTTTTTGGATCAATGAAAACCTTGCCTTCACTGAAATTAGCCAGTCAGCCAAGAAGGAGGAAATAAATTTGCAAGCCTATGTGAAACTGTTTTTGGATCAATGAAAACCTTGCCTTCACTGAAATTAGCTAGTCAGCCAAGAAGGAGGAAATAAATTTGCAAGCCTATGTGAAACTGTTTTTGGATCAATGAAAACCTTGCCTTCACCGAAATTAGCCAGTCAGCCAAGAAGGAGGAAATAAATTTGCAAGCCTATGTGAAACTGTTTATGGATCAATGAAAACCTTGCCTTCACTGAAATTAGCCAGTCAGCCAAGAAGGAGGAAATAAATTTGCAAGCCTATGTGAAACTGTTTATGGATCAATGAAAACCTTGCCTTCACTGAAATTAGCCAGTCAGCCAAGAAGGAGGAAATAAATTTGCAAGCCTATGTGAAACTGTTTATGGATCAATGAAAACCTTGCCTTCACTGAAATTAGCCAGTCAGCCAAGAAGGAGGAAATAAATTTGCAAGCCTATGTGAAACTGTTTATGGATCAATGAAAACCTTGCCTTCACTGAAATTAGCCATTCAGCCAAGAAGGAGGAAATAAATTTGCAAGCCTATGTGAAACTGTTTTTGGACCAATGAAAACCTTGCCTTCACTGAAATTAGCCAGTCAGCCAAGAAGGAGGAAATAAATTTGCAAGCCTACGTGAAACTGTTTATGGATCAATGAAAACCTTGCCTTCACTGAAATTAGCCAGTCAGCCAAGAAGGAGGAAATAAATTTGCAAGCCTACGTGATATAAAATACAGAGAAAAATTAAATTAATTAGAGAAGAGTGTCTGAAGTAATGCAAAAGGTTTTGTTTCAGTTCCTCATGACCAGCGTCAAAGTACTTGCCAAAGTAAAACGTTAGTTTTGGCCAATTATATTTTCAGGTTCTAACCAGCAGATGGCACGTCAATGAATTTTCTCTGAACAATTCAAGAAGGCTAAATATCTCTTTTAGTTTACTTTTGAATGTATGCAAACCATATATCCCTTCAATGTGCAATGAACTCTCTTACCTTTGTCTTAAAATTTTTTTTAATATTATTGTGTCTGATCATTTATTTCCTCTTCATGAAACTACAAACTTTAAGAATTCTGGTTTATTTTTCCGAGATGAGCTACTGGCACTATTTCAAGTGTGTGAATTCAGAAATAAATTCCTTATCTTGTTTTATTCAAATTACCCATGTTTCCTCGTCATTATCATCCTTCATTAATCTTTTTGGTCTGGGTAAATCAACTGTTCATTTTAACCACTAGGCCTCACACCACTATAAGTCACAATGACCACTATCTGATTGACAGAAAGTCAATATTGTAAACAAATAAAAATGAAAATCTATTAAAAATAATCATCATATCAAAACAATTTCATGGGAAAATAGTTACTTTAATCTTGGCTCAACTACACCAACAAATGTGAGAGAAGAAATTGGATGTAACCATAAGTTCGATGCTAACAGACATTTCAACTAAAATTATATATTTTGTTCTATAAGATTTTAAATCTTAAAATTCTCTATCAATTTGTAGAAGTTAGGTGATATTCTTATTAAGCAAAAACTATTTAGTAATTATAAATGTAAAAGCTTACTACAATCCAGCAACAGCCACGATAAAAAAAAATAAAAAAAATTTTGAAATTTTTGTATATGTGTCTATTGAGGTTTGTAAATACAGGTGTAAATGATTTTCCAGAAGAAAAAAAATTGTTACTGTACTATATAGTTATTTGCTATAGATACTAGTAAATTTAATTTTCTCCCATTTTCTCAACAAGAATCTTTATAAGTAAGACTATAAACCCAAAGTACCTAAAATTCAATAAAATATTAGATTGCTTAGAATATGTTAAGCTTTTGAGATTAAATGGTTAGTTGAAAAAGAATTAAGTCAAAAAAGGCATTTGCATTGTATTCGTCATGTGATTTTACAAGCATTTCAGGCTTATCAAAATCTCAGAATTGTCGGGTTATCAATTAATGTATCAGAAGCTTAAAATCACCCACCAGTGTATTTAAAAATAACTGCTTTTCTGTGATGTAATATTCGTTTTAATCCAGGTTCATTAAATTTTAAATAAAGTTAATCGTCCTCAAATAAAGTTTCAGAAAAAGCACATTTTATTTTTGAAAGATTTTTTTAAAAAGAGAATTATGTTGTTTTGACAATTTTGTAAATATAGCCGATTTTAGCGATGTCAAAAAAAAATTCCAACCAATTTAAAAATTCGGTTTGAAAAAAGTGGTTTGCTTATTGGAAATAAATTCCATCTGTTAGTTTTTTGTGCGAGTGTGTGTGTGTTTGTTTGTTCCCTCTACTCCCCACATAGAACAGCTTCTACACTCTGATCTTAGGCAAAGGCCATAAAAGTGATATTTTGATTCTCGGCAGAAATGATTCATAAAACTTTACGATTATTATTATTATTATTATTATTATTATTATTATTATTATTATTTTATGAGTGCTGTCATGAGGAAACTGTTTTGACTTTTGTAATTTTAAAATCTTTAAAACTTAAAAAAAAAAAAAAAGACCAGCAGATGTTGATAAGAACTTACAAATTTTCCCAACTATGTTAATTCAATTAATTGTATAACATTAACAATTAACGAAAATTTATCAATTTAAAAAATATTTTTCAACGTGATCTGTAAGTCTACGTCAAGCAAGCAAGAATATTTTCGGCCTGTTTAAAGTCTTTTTTCTTGTCAAAATGTAGATTTGCTAAAAAGAGTCACTCAAGTGATTTCCAAATGCGTTTTGCTTACGTTTGTTTATTCTTTAACTCAAACAGACGTCCAAAGAATCTGCACACTAATTAGTAAACAATAACATCATTTTCACGGTGAGGTGGGGGAATAACTTTTCATTAAAGAGAAGCAGCTCCCTCTTCTTGCGACGTGCCTGAGAAAAAGAGTCTCATCAAAAACAGGTCCAAAAAAATTACCTGAATTTAATTTTTATAAACGGTGTTTACAAATAGATATCAAACATTTATTTAATTTTGATATATTTCTTTTAACAATGAAATTTAAACAAATGAAAGGTACCACCACTAATTCACTGGAAAAACACTAAAACAGCATAGCATGCAAAAAAGACCACCAATTACTTAATAAAACAGTTTTTATGGTAAAAAAAAGTTTAGACTCTAGAGACTCAATATAGGAAAGATGAAAGATCAAATTAATGAATCCTTTCTAACAAGTTCGAAATTTTGGTTAATCTTTGTTTTTTTTGTTTTTTGTTTTTTTCGTCAACGAGTGACCAGATTTTTACTAGTTTTTAATTTTTTTTTATTTTCGATGTAATTTAAATTACGAAAATAATTTTTCTTGTAAAAAACACATTAATTGGAATTTCTTGCAAAAATCAAATAATGATCGGATTTCAATGAAACTTTCAGAACTTATTCCCAACCAAATGAATGAAAGTATTTTTGAAATCATTACTTTTTATTTATTTATTTATTTTATTTTACGTTTATTAATCTCTCCGGTTAAATTTAAAAAAAAACCTAAGAATTATTATATTTGATTTTTTTTTTATTTTCTTCATATCCAAGATTTTACAAGTAGACAGGCTGCTAAAAAAGTAAAAAAGGGAAAAATGGTAAAGAAAGAATAAAGATTTAAAAATTAATTAAAAAGTCCAAATTCCCAGATATAGGACTTTGGGAGACTGTCTTCTCTTAGTCTTTAGTTTAATCAACAATAAAAAAAACGTTGACCTTTCTTTTTTCACAAAGACACAAACACTGGTTCTGGTACCTTTTTTTTTTTTTTTTATTCATGTGTAGTAAACAACGAGAAAGAAGAATTATAATAAAAAGTTTAAAAACAAATATTTTCTTACCCCAACTTCCCAAAAGTGGTTGTTGCGAACTGACAGACATCGTGTTGATCCGTTAAAAAAATTAATAAAAATTTCGGTAAATGAAAATTTAGATGTTTTTTTTTTTTGTCCACAAGCAAAAAAATGTAGGATAGTTAAAAAAAAGAAAAAAAAATTGGTAGAATAAGTTCCACTAAGTTACAAAAAAAAAAAAAATACTCCGTGAACACAACAATGTATCCCGAATATGGATGGATGGATAAACAAAGTCCTAAAGTTTTTTTTAACCACACATTATTAATTTTTTAGATTTCAAGATGTTCTGGCTTTAATTTAATAGTTGTTTTTTTTAAGTTATTTTTGTAATACATTTTCTAAACTAACACTAAAGTAACAAAAATTGTGATTTTCTTTCTTTTTTTTTTTCCAACTATCATTAATTCCTAAGGTGAAGCAATAAAGAAAAATACGGCTTCAGATCCGTATTCGAGTGAGAAAACTCGCACATGTTGAAAGAGTCAAAATAAAATAACTGAAGCTAGAATCACAACAATAATAATAAAGAGGTCGGTGTTAGCAGGAGCAGCAGTAACAACAACGGGTTTTCGTTACTAAATTTTCGTGAGAGTGTGTGTATGTGGGGGGGGTCGCAACTTTTCTACTGTTTGGGCAGGGTCAACTGCCTCTCTATCAGCGAGGACAGGAAAGGAGATGTTAAATTGCTCTCTCAGAGAGAGAGAGAGAAGAGAACGCATTTTTTGCATCTCCCTTTGCAAATTTATATGTAACCATCTGACAAGACCGACAATAATTCAAGGCGATATTTCTAACTAGGCCAACATTTCTCGGTTTTACTTTGTCACCAGTTATTCCCGATATTTTTTTTTCTAAAAATTCAGAAAATAAATTTGTTTTATAAAGATTCAGAAAATAAATTTATTTGTTAAAACTTTAGGATTTCATTTCATTTTCATAGCATTAAAAATAAATAGAATGAAAATATCTTTAAAACGATTTGAAAAGAAGTACTTTAGTCTTTTTAATTAATTTAATTTTGAAATAATATAAAAAAAATTAAAAAAAAAAAAATTGGACAGTAAGGCGAATCCAAAGATACAGATATCGAATAAATGAACTGATCATTTTAATTTTTACTGATAATTTTTAAAAACTTAATTCCGCGTCAGAAATACAGCTTATGTGCCATGCCCCTTCAGGAGATGGACCAACATGGCTCTCCACAACATCCTGTCCTCTTTAACTCTTAAAGCTTATCTTTTTCCTATCTCTCCTTCTCCCTGTTCTTCCACCCATTTAAGCTCAGTAAAAAGAAAAGAGTGCTGGATTGCTATGTGATGTCAGTTCTTCAATAAGGCAGTGAATGCTGGACAATATCATCGAAAATGAGGACAAAACTTGAAGCAGCGGAAATGTGGTTCTACAGAAGGATGCTGCGGATATTGTGGATTGAGCACGCAAGCAACGACGAGGTGTTGGAAAGAATGGCAACAAAAAGGAAATTAATACTGAGCATCAGGAAGAGACAACTGAAGTTCCTGATACATGCAATAAGGAAGGAGAGCTGTGAGAACCTGATACTGACAGGCCAGATAGAAGGAAAAAGAGACAGAGGAAGACAGCGGATAACATATTTGCAGGGCCTGATCAGGTGGATGACGGATTGGGGGTTGCGAGGTAACAGGAGCAAACATACTAAGAGCCACAAGGGATAGGGAGACGTGGAGAACCATGATCGTTTACGTCCTGAAGGGGCAGGGCACATAGAAGAAGAAGAAGATTACTGCCTTTCTATCCCTCTTGTTTTCAATATATCCCATGAGTTAAATTTCCCAAGCCTTCTTAATTATATAAAGACTTTATATAATTATGTGCCTGCCCTAGAAATTTCAATTGTCTCTTTCTAATGCTATGTATAAGCTTCCTTTTAATTTCTGTTTCCTTTAAAACTTCATTATGGTTCCTGGGCATGACGATAAACTGCATCCGGCAGCAACACTTCTGATTGGGAGGTTGTGAGGAACGTGGAACCATCACTAAATTGTTGTTGTTCTCAGGTCCACCCTGACCCAGAGTGGCAGCATCTGCTAGGGTCCCAGCAAATAACTAACTCCCAAACTGGGGCCAAGACATTATGAAAGTATAAAAAATGCACTTTTATAAAAAATATATACATAGAAATAGACTTTTATAGAAAAATATACATTTTTGAAGAAAAAATTAAAACCATAACACATTTTTGAAAGAAAAAAATTCTCAGTAAAACATTTTTTAATACAAAACTAGAAGACATTTTCAGTTTTCTAAAATAAAAAGAATAAAAACAAAAAATTTTCATTAAAATCTTACTAAATCAACCTTCTCACTACAACCGAACATTTTAAAAAAATATCTTAAAACCCAACCTTTTTGGGATTTAAACTCCCAGAGGTTGATATGCCGTATAACAAAGCTCAAACTGAAACTAAAATTTCATTAGTTACATGATGTTTAGTTCCTGTTATTCTCAGCATCCTCCAGTAGAAGCATATTTCAGTTTCCTTTAGTCTCTTCATCCGTAAGAAGATTACCTAACATTCCCTGCCATATAAAAGAACCGATACGACATAGTTCAGTTCTTTTATTTTTGTTTCTTACAAAATTTTCTTCCTTAATCCTTTGTTTAGATTTTGAAAGACATCTTTCGCTATTACAGCACACTTTTAGGTTTTGGTGTCATGTTTTCTGTCTTTTGTTAAAGCACATCTTAGGTATTTAAATTTTTGTATTCGCTAGATTTCAGTATTTTTCATTCATAGTTAGTCCTGGGTATGATGATAAACTACATCTGGCAGCAAGAACTTTGATTAGGATAAATATCTATTTATAGTAAAATGACCAGCAATACAATTTATCTCTAGTTGAAGGCATGAATATGAGTTCAAAATATATTCAGTTGAAAGCCACAAAATTTTCAAAATATTTAGATTTTTGTACTAAATAACCCAGGGGTTAATATGCCACTATATAAAATCAACCAAACAATCAATAACTAAGTTAAAACTTAGCAATCCACCAACATGTTATTATTTTATTTATTTATTTATTTTTTTCTTAATTTGAGTAGATAGATCTAACTATCGCCCAGTTCACACTCCACCCACATCTATTGAACAGGTGAAGAGGCTCGTCCCTTGTTCCCTGTTTAGGATGTGGTTTCCGGCTTTCTCTTTTCCAATCTTTTCACTCTTACATAGCCCCCTGCAGATCAGTGGCATTACCGCCTTGCTTGGGGTGATATGATTAAAAAAAAAAAGATAAAAAAGAAGTCTTTCATGAGATTAATCTATTATTTACATTGTTCAGACTGTTGTCCTCATCTTTATTGCTATATTCATGATGTTTTGGCCATTATATGCTCAGGTTTTTTTTTTTCTTTTTTCAATTGGAGTAGATAGACTAAACTATCGCCCGGTTCACACTCCACCCACATCTATTGAACAGGTGAAGAGGCTCATCCCTTGTTCCTTGTTTAGGATGTGGTTTCTGGCTTTCTTTTCCAATCTTTTCACTCTTTTCTTTTTTTTTCAATTGGAGTAGGTAGACTAAATTATCGCCCAGTTCACACTCCACCCACGTCTATTGAACAGGTGAAGAGGCTCATCCCTTGTCTCTGTTTAGGATGTGGTTTCCAGCTTTCTTTTCCAATCTTTTCACTCTTTTTTTCTTTTTTTTCAATTGGAGTAGGTAGACTAAATTATCGCCCAGTTCACACTCCACCCACGTCTATTGAACAGGTGAAGAGGCTCATCCCTTGTTCCCTGTTTAGGATGTGGTTTCCGGTTTCTTTCTTTTCCAATCTTTTCACTCTTACGTAGTCCCCTGCAGATCAGTGGTGTTACCGCCTTGCTCGGGGTGATATGATTAAAAGAAAAAAAGATGTCTTTCATGAGATTAATCTATTATTTACATTGTTCGGACTGTTGTCCATCTTTATTGCTATATTCATGATGTTTTGGCCATTGAATGCTCAGGTCTTAATCAGGTTCTTGGAATTTCAAACCAAACTATAGACAAACATTAAAATTAATCTATATAATATCCTGCAATTTCTTAAAGAAATCAAACTGTCACTATTTACATTATTCAAACTATTGTCCATTTGTATGGCATTTAGAACGTTGTACACTCCAGCCCCCTTCAGGTGCAAGGAATTTCAAACTGAAAGCTTCATTACAATCACTGGAGTATATCATTCTCATTCCTTGTGCAAAGCCTCTTTCATAAGAACACATGGACCAGTGGATATAGACATTGGTTAGTTCCAGTGACTTGACCCAAAGAGTTGTGAGTTCAATACCAGGCTATAGCAGTGGTGAACAAGTAACTTAGAGAGTCTGGTTAGAGGGTGATAACTCATGACTACCAAAAGAGGCTTCACACAAGGAATGAGAATGACATACCCCAATGATCGTAATAAAGGGTTCAGTTTGAAATTCCTAGCACCTGAAGAAGGCCAGAGCATACAAATGGCAACAAAAATGAGGACAATAGTCTGAATAATGTAAATAGTATAAATACTACCACATCTCAGAAATATAGACAAATCAAACTGTATTCCAAAATATAACTTCAACAAAACTACAACATAAAAGAACTCTTATGACAATAATCCATATAATATCCTATAATTTCACAAAGAAATCCAACTGTATTCCAAAATATAACTTCAACAAAACTACAACATAAAAGAACTCTTATGACAATAATCCATATAATATCCTACAATTTCACAAAGAAATCCAACTGTATTCCAAAATATAACTTCAACAAAACTACAACATAAAAGAATTCTTATGACAATAATCCATATAATATCCTACAATTTCACAAAGAAATCAAACTGTATTCCAAAATATAACTTCAACAAAACTACAACATAAAGCATACATCATCACCTCTAGTAATTATGTCCACACAAACATAACACCATATTTCTGTTGTAAGTCCTCACAAACATCTATGGAAGATGGCAAACCTTGTTGTTTCTAATCAAAATAACCCCATCAAATCTAAACTGGTGATGACTAATATAGTGTATGAATTTCAATGCCCTGTACAAGATTGTGTTTCTTGTCATAAATCAATTACTTATATTGGCTTACAACTTTGAGTAGACGACTTACATGCCACCTATCTAATAATAATAGTACAATAAAAAAAAAAGTAACCCATAATTTACAAGAACATTAAACAAATTTTGGTTGAAAATACAAAAATACTATTTAAATCACAATATTAAATGCACCTCACTATAAGAAGAGGCACTATATACAGTAGCGGCCATAATATAAGGAACGGAAACCAACAAAGACATAAATATGTGTATTACTTAAAAAGTAATGCATGATTAGCAATGAAATTTTTACCAAATAAAGATTAGGGTGTAATGCATAAATATTATACAAAGTTAGAAAAGTTTAAATAACAGTTTTTTTAAAATAAAATTTAAATGGAACAAAGGAAAAAAGCTACTGGACAAAAGATAAGGAACAATGTTAATAATTTGCATAAACTTTTAATTTACATTGTTAAAAAACTCAATGGAGCTTTTCGACAATAAGTAAAAATTCATTTATCATTAGGACTTTATTTTTAAGTAATATGGCAAATTGTACATACAAAATGCTCTCTTTTGAAGAAAAAACTCATTATCGCTATCAAGAAAAAAAAGTCAATTTCAGAAATTTCTGATATTGTTCATAGGTCTAAAAGTGTCATTCATCGTGTAATTATCAGGTATAAAACTGAAAAAACATTAGATGCAAAACCAAAAACCGGCAGACCTTCCACAAACATCACAAAGAGAAGAGCGAAGAATTGTTAGAATATCTACAAAAAAAACATTTTGAAATGGCTACATCAATTGCCCGTAAATTTAATGAAGACACAGATAACAAGATTCCTTTATATTATGGCTGCTATTGTATATCAAACAATTTTCTCCTACCATCAACCTAACATTATTTAACAGTGGAAATGGAGTTTTTTGAAAAGTTTTTTTCAAAAGATAGAAAAACATTCACAGGATACGCAGCTGCATATATCACATTACAGCTTTAAAGAACACTCCTTTTCAAAAACACAAAAATTATGTTACGGTCAAAACATTAAGACAAAATAACATCATTGAAAATGGCCAATGAAGTGGCTGAAAGCACTTGGAAAGTCAAAAATTATGGAACATTTTACACTCTTTATCTTCAGCAAAAAGTAAACATATAAAAATACTGGAAATATATAAAAAATTAATAAACCCTCCCTTGTCAGTCATTTTTAATGAAACATGCTTAAAAGAAAGATTGCTGCCCAAATACACATTAACAAACATGTCTCTGCACAAAAGCGGAGTATCATCTACCATGTATTCAATTGTGAAAGCAGAATAACATATCATTATTATTATTACATCAAAGCTTCCCCAAAAATTAAATTTTGGCATTAAATAACCTATAAAAAGTTAATATACCATAAAACAATCAAATCTATTCATAGTTCGCATCTTTTATTGGCTTATGGCCATATCACATTGAATACATCGGTTCTTGCTTGATCACCAAAGTTAAGCAACGTTGAGCCTGGTCAGTCCTTAGATGGGTGATCGCTTGGGAATACCAGGTGCTGTAAGTGTTTAGTGACGATGTGCATTGGGGTGCAGTGGATATCAGCTCGGAGAGAGAAATCAGTGAGCCGTGTTCGAATACCCTGCATTCACTTAAGCATTGGTACCCTTGGGAAAGGTATTAATCTGTGCCTTCCCTCCAGTTATGGGTTAAATATCAAGGGTAGGACTTGGGGACCCTGCCCTTAAAAACAAAAATCCCAATGAATCTTGATATTTGAAAAGAAAAAAGTATGACTAGACACAAAACTTATATAAAAACAACAATAAATTGTTGAAAGAAAAAGGTATTACCAGCAATAAATAAATAAAATTTAGTTGGCAATAAATGACCTGCCAAGGTTGATATGCCATAAAAACAAAACAACCAAACATCTTTTACTAACAACCATACATTGTTTTCTTATAATTAATGTTTAGTCTTTCCTACTAGCTTCTGTAAGATCCTGTAGTTCAGTACACTTTGTTTCTAACAAAAAAAATTCTGTTTGATAATGCTTTGCTTTTGGAAGGCATCTTTTTATCCCAATACACTTTTGCCTTTTCCATCCTCTGTTAAAACATCCTAGATGTTTAAATTATAATACTTGCTTGATATTGGCCTCTTAAATTTGTAGCTTGCATCTTAAGCAGGGCCAGTGCAAGGGTCTTGTGCTTTCACCAATCTATGATATGCCCCCCCCACACACACACCCTAAAACATCTCAGTTTTTATAAGATACCAAGTGTCAAAAAAGCATTGCTCGAGCCCCCAATCAGACTTTAACCCTCCTGGTTTGTAGTATATACCAACTCTAAACTTAGACTATTCTTTTTGCTCACAGAACACAGAAAAGCTACTGAGGCCAAAAAATGTTAAAATTATTATTTAAAAAAAGAAAATATTTCTCAGGTCCCCATAAAATAATTGACTTCAATGCCTGCCTAACTTGATGCCAAAGGTTGATGTTCCCATACATTTTTGTGATACAGTATTTTTATAATCACTCAAAAAAGAAACACCTTGCAAAACCATCCTGAAAATTATGTGATACTTTTAAAATGAATGTCATCTTCTCTATTATAATAATGGCTGTTGTGTATTATATATTATGTGTGTGTGTGTGTGTGTGTGTGTTTCGTTAAAAACGACCGACAAGGAAGATTTTATTAATTTTTTATTTAATTTTTCTAGTATTCTTATACGTTTCCTTTTTGCTGGAGAAAAGGAATATAAAAAATGTTCCATAATTTCCGACTTTCCAAGCACTTTCAGCCTCTTCACAAGCCCTTTTCCTGTGTTGTTATGTCCTCATGTTTGACTGCAATGTAATTTTTCTGTTTCTTGTTTTTTTGAAAAGGAGAGTTTTTTATAAAAACAGAAAAATTACATTACAATTTTAAAATTTTAAGTTGTAAAATTTTTGTCTTTATTTTCACCTGAAATAAAAGCCAAAATATGATGTTTAAAACGGCTCATGATTAAACATAATAGACATTCATTGTCTCTTATATTTAACAGTATATGTTTAGAAAATTATCTGCTGCCTCGATACACTAAATATATATAAAAATATATATGGGCAGCGACCTTTTATTTAAACATGTTTGTTAAAAACGACTGACATGAAAAATTTTATTAATTTTTGATTTAATTTTTCTAGTATTTTTACATGCTTTCTTTTTACTAGAGATAAGGAATGTAAAAGTGTTTCATAATATTTGATTTTTCAAGTGCTTTCAACTTCTTCACAGGCCATTTTCCAGGATGTTATTTGGGGGGGGGTGTTATGTCCTCATGTTTGACTGCAATGTAATTTTTGTGTTTTTTTTTGTTTTTTTAGTCTTGTTTTTTGAAAAGGAGAGTATTTTTTAAAGCTGTCACATGATGCAGACAGCAAGCATCATGTGAGCATTTTTTTTTTTAAACTTTCAAAACTCCATTTCCACTGTTAAATAGAGTAAAGTTGATGGTAGAAGAAACTGGAAAGTTGAAAATTATCAAACATTTTTATATTCGTTATCTCCAGCAAAAAGAAAACATGTAGAAATACTGGAAAAATTAAATCAAATATTAATAAAATCTTCCTTGTAAGTCATTTTTAACCAAACATGTTAAAATGAAAGATTGCTACCCAAACATATATATGAGTGTACCCCTGCCATAAAAAAATGATGTGATGCAGAAAAAACTAAGAAAATAATTTTGTATTAATAATGAATACATCAACAGAAATAAAGTCTAGTCAGGGGTTTTGAGCGACTGACACTGTTGCCATTAAGATTAAAAAGAAGAAATTATGTATTTCCCAAAAATATGAACTTTTTTCAAATTTAAAGTGAATCTCTATTCTGATTAGTTAAATTGAAAACACATAAATTTTTCTGTCTTCCCACATCCATAAATAATAAACGTATGGTTTCTTATATTCAAATGAAAACCATTTTCACAACAATGATCTAACATTGCCTGATGATGAGGTAAAAATCTTGAAACATAGAAATTTCCATGTTGCAATGTAAACTATATTAAATTAAAAAAACAAAAACAAATTTAATTACATTATGCTCTACAATATTTGCTGTATTGAGCACTTTTCAAAAAAAGTAAATGCTAGAGAATTCGGAATTGTAAAAAACTGTTGGTTCTCTTAACCTGAATTTTTATTTCATATATATTTATTTCATTTTTTGGGGGGGGTCTTTGTGAATTTCATTTGTGTAAAATCTTCTGTACAATAAAGACAGAAGCTGATGATGGTTCGCCTGAAATAGGTCTATACTTTCGATCTACCATGAAACCACATGCCACTACTTGATGACATAATATTGCAAAAACAAATAAAATAATAAAGTACTGTTAAAGAGTAAACACATGAAAAGAACTTTCATAATTGGTAGTAAAGTGTTGATGCTTCCTCACTATTGTTTCTCTCTACATAAGCATAACAGGAGGGAAATTATATATCTAATCTAATCTAAATCTAATTAGAACTTATTTATAAATGGAACTTTGTGTGTGTGTGTGTGTGTCTGTTACCTATAGCCTCTGAAACGCCTGAACCGATTTTCTTAAAAATTTACGCAGTTGTACTATAAGCATCTGCAAGTGTTCTTAGCTAGTTTTTGTGTCGAGGTAGCCCCGATAAATATTGAAAATTGATAATCGAAAAAAATCGAGTTATAGAAGGAGTGGTCCGATTTTAATCAAATTTCATACACTCATAGACAAAGACATAAGATATGATATTCAGAAGTTTCAAGATTGCAGTTCTTACAATAGTACAAAATATATATATATATATATATATATATATATATATATATAAGGCAAGATGTTTGTGTTTGTGTCTGTTTATCTGCCTGTATGTCTGTATTTTTTCCAGCCCTTTTATTTTAGTTTTTGCTTCAGGTTTGGCTCTAAGTAGGTATAATTGTAGTTCTTAGTCTCAGCCATGATACCATTTACTCAGAGGACTTATTTAGCCTTCAAAATTCAGTTTACAATGAAAAAGACTTATTTGATATCGATACCAAGAAATGAAAATTTGACTTACATTCCATTCATTTTTTCTTTCAGTCTACAGTTTCACTTTAACTGGAAACAACTATTGCTTTTTAGTCTTTTGTGTTAACATCCAAAGAGTCTGAGCTCCAGGACCATCGATTAGTTTTAAAGCTTTCATTACACTCAAGTAACGCTGGGCTATACTGCTAGTATATATACGTAAATACCCAATGGCCATTATTATAATAGAGAATATTCTCCCTCCTGTTTGCAGGGATAACCTGTGGGGAAATAGCTAATAATCCTCTGAAACATTTTACTGTCATAGTTTTTAAGTTAATGCAGAGTTAACACATTTAGTTTAATTCATTCACAATACTAGATGAATAAATATTAATATTTTTTTTAATGCAGCAGAATTCGATCTTTGAAATTCTTCAATAACTTTAAAACAGAATTTTTGTTATTTCAGTCAAAACTAAATTTATATTTAAAATAATTTTAGAAATGGCCAATTTACACATAAATCCTTCAAGTTAGTTTAAACATTAAAACTTGGTTAACAGTAACACATAACGGTGGGGGGGGATAACTTGTGAGGAAACAGCTAATAATCCTCTCAAATATTTTGCTGTTATTTTTGGCAGCAGGGGTACATTTGTTACTAATAAAACAAAAACAAATAATCCAGTGGTAGATTGACTGTAGATTTGTATTCCACTTAATCATGAGGCTGTTGTTGCCAAAATGGTTAAAGCAATGGTCAGGAAAGATAGGCTCTAGAACTGCGAGATGTGAGTTCATACCTGTCAGAAACTAAACATTTTTTTTAAAAAAGCAACTTAGGATTTTTATAACTATTCGGGTTTATTTTTTAATTTTTGCAGAAGTATTATTACTCCATTCTGTGTGAATTTCTGGGATGAGGAGTTATCATTATTTATATGTGGACTATTGTCCTCATCTTTGTTGTAGTGATAACATTTTAGCTGTTGTCCTCCAGCCTTCATCAAGTGTATGTTGATCCGGCTAACATACACAGGACAATAGTCAAGTGAATTAAAAATCTGAGTTCAATTCCCGGCCTAGGCGGTGTGTACTTGGACTCAATAGAAACAGGGCAGGCAATAAGTGAACAGTACCAAAAATAAGAACTAACTGAGATATCCTTAAATATAAGCAGTGAAACAAGAACAGTCTACCCTTGCAGATTAAATAAAGGGTTCAGTTTAGAATTCCCTGTAGTGTATCCAGATTGGTATAAACCTGATGAAGGCCAGAGGATACAACAGCTGAAACACTGTGATAACAAGAAAGCTGAGGACTATAGTCTACAAGTAAATAATTAGTACAGAAGATGTTTAAAAATTTTTATGCTTAGGTCTAATAAATAGAAAAGAACTTTTATTTAAACTTAATAGCCAGAATTCTTGAATTTGGTATAAAGCAAAGGTTAGGCAAACTTTTCAGTGCAAAGACCACATTAAAAAATTCAATTTTATAGGGCCCAATAATATATTAACTAAAATAATTAATATCTAAAATAGACAAAGTAAATGGCTTTCAAAAATGCAATTAGTTTTTATTAATTAATATTTCAAAGAACTGTAGAAGATTCATATGAAAAGCAATTATTTGAAAGATAAATTAACTCAGTTTAAACTTTAAAAGGAAAGCAGTTTTTTTATTAATAAGTATTTTTTAGGTAGGAGATTCACATGAAAAACATTTGAAAGACAAATCCTTGTTTTAAGAAAAAAATGCAATTATTTTTATTAATTAATATTATAAAGTACAAAAACATATTTGAAAAACAAAGTAACTCTGTTTAAAGAAATAAAAGAGTGTTTATTAATTAATGTTTAAAAGTAGAAACTATAAATGAAACACATGTAAAGTAACTCAATTTAAAGAAAAAATTAATATTAATCTATATTTTAAAGTAGAAACTTTTGTTTGAAAACAAAATAATTCAATTTAAAGAAAAAATAATTTCTCTTTTAAATTTACTAACATCTGGCAAGCTGCATGAATTCCTTTGGTGGGCCACATGCAGCCTTTGGGCTGTAATTTGCTTACACCTGGTATTTTTTTTTTTTTTTTTTTAATCATTTCACCCCGAGCAAGGCGGAAATGCCACTGATATGCAGGGGGCTACTTAACTGTAAAAAGATTAATTAGAAAAGAGTGAGGAGTACAAACTAGTTAAAAAGGAACAATAGAAAGCAGGTGCGATGACAGATACATAGGTGGAGAGAAATGGAAGGTTATTCAGGGGTGGGGAGAAAGCTAGAGTCCAATGGTTAGTAGATGAGTATTGACTTTGCATTTAAATTTCTGGAGGTTGTAGCCGTCAGGAAAGCAAGAATACGGGAGCGAGTTCCAGAGGCGGGAAGTGCGAGAGAAGAAGCTGCAGGAGTAGAATTGTCGTCTGAATTTGGCTAACCTCACTGTGAATGGGTGGGACCCAGTTGCCAGTCTGGTTGCACGAGTAAACACCTCATTGAATAGTTCGGTAGGAAAGCCCGTTTGCGTCGGTTGGCGTCTCGAGGTCGATAAATTGACACGAAACGGTGGTACGCTTCATGCATTCACTATATAATTGCTAATTAAGTTTCATTAATTTTAATTGATCTGATCAACTGTATAGTAGTTCATTGTTGTTGAGGCATCTTTTTTTCACTTTGACTAATAGAGACGAATCATATCCTTATGTGGTGTGAAAAATATCACCCCAAGTTTCGGACAAAAATAGAATAACCAAAAAAAATACTTTTAAAGTTACAATATCCACTCTAATTCTCCGAGTTTTTCAATCGACATTTGAATATTTTTATTTGTAAGAATTATGACCAAACCAACAAATCAAGAAAGTTCTTAAAATTATATAAAAAAGCGTTCATCCGTCACATTCTTAAATTATGTTATTTTTTTAATCATATCACCCCAAGCAAGGCGGTGACGCCACTGATGCGCATGGGGCTACTTAAGAGTAGAATGATAGGAAAAAAAGAAAGCCGGGGACCACATTCTAAACAGGAAATAAGGGAAGAGCCTCTTCACCTGTTCAAAAGACGTCGGTGGAGTGTGAACCGGGCGATAGTTAAGTCTATCTACTCCAATTATTATTATTAATTTGTAAGAATTATGACCAAACCAACAAATCAAGAAAGTTCTAAAAATATTGGATTATTTCTCCTTGTCATCTAAAGTTCGGTGATGAAGTTTATTCATTATTTTACTCGTCATTTTGATGACATCTTTCGTCATTAGGGAAGCCGAGGAACCTATTGGTGGAAACACACATACTCACTACATATATAAGTAAGAATGATACAAAAAAGACTAACCAGAATATGTTACTGCCATAAACAACTCCGTAATAGTTGTAGTAGCAGCAGTAGTAATAATAATAATAATATATGATTGTACCATCAATTAAGAATCTGTCTGTTAAAGGAAATGACAAAATAAAAAATGAAAGTATCTTGAAATTGAAAAAAAAAAAAAAAAAAAAATTGGCCACCCTAAAAATCCTGCTATAGCAACAATAATTGTAGTCCTGGGTATAATTTTGAAAACTGATATTAATGAAATAAATAATTTTTTTTTTTTTTATAAGCATTTAGAGCAGGTAATTTAGTAATTCCCTTGCTTAATTTTATTTTTTAATTCCTTAAGCCGCACTGATATCAATAGAGGAGTTGCTTAATTTTTAGTCAAATTTGAGTAGACTTGCTTATAATGAAACTGTTTATTAAAAAAAATATTATTTGTGAGTTTTTTTGCATGAACAGTGTATTGATCAAAAAGAAGCTATCTCCTTTTATGGGCTGCATCCCTTTCTTATATATATATATATATATATATATATATATATATATATTGTCATCCCTAGACAGATCTGTTTCACTGTATCACAGTTCATCAGTACAGTTAGACTCTGATTGCTTTTTAACCCAGGATTGAAACCCGATCAAATTGGCGTCAGTCAGCGACTCTACCCCTGGGCTATGGGCGTTCAGTGGAAGAAGGCAGACTTTTTAGCGCATATCATTATACGTGCCCAATAGCTAGAGTGTTCTAATTCATTTCACTGAATGAGCGATGCGTACACGCATATATATATTTTTCTTAATCATTTCACCCCAAGCTACAGGGAATGAAAGTGAAGGAGAATGAGGGAAAGACTTAAAATGAACAAAGTTCAAGAAGATAAAAAAATGGCAATTAATGTTGACTTTAAATTTTTGAAGATCATAGCTATCAGGGAAGCAAGAAAATGAAAGGGAGTTCCACAGGCAGGAAGTGCAAGAAAAGTAACTATTGGAGTAAGAGTGGTGATTGCATTTAACTATTTCAACAGTAAAATGATGGGACCTACATGCCACTCTAGTAGCACATTTAAATTCATGTAGTTGAGGCACCAGTGAAAAAACACTCATCAGAGAAGTTACCATGAAAATATTTGAAGCAGCATCATGCCAGTGAGAAAGTGAATGAAGTCATAATGCTTGGTCAGGATCAATTATAGATCCTTGTGGGCAACCATTTCTCTATAAATTCTTATCCTTTTAACTAAGTAATGTTTGTCCTCCTTTTTTTTTTTTTTTTAATCATATCACCTCGAGCAAGGCGGTAACGCCACTGGTGTGCAGGGGGCTACATAAGAGTGAATAGATTGGAAAAGAGAAAGCCGGGAACCACATCCTAAACAGGGAACAAGGGATGAGCCTCTACACCTGTTCAATAGACGTGGGTGGAGTGTGAACAGGGCGATAGTTTAGTCTATCTACTCCAATTGAAAAAAAAATAAAAATAAAAAATAAGAAAAAGAAAAGTGAAAAGATTGGAAAAGAGAAAGCCGGAAACCACATCCTAAACAGGGAACAAGGGATGAGCCTCTACACCTGTACAGTAGATGTGGGTGGAGTGAGAACCGGGCAATAGTTTAGTCTCCTTATAATCTTATGTAGTTTATTATCTGTTATCTATTAGCATCATCTAGCTATGTTACTTAATGTTTCTCTCTGCTACTCTTGCTTTCAGTATGATATGTGTCAAATTATTCAAGCCTTCTTTCTTCATTAAATATCTCAGAAATTTCAACTATTTCTGATCCTAAGCAAAAGTTTTTTTTCATTCCCATTTTTCTTAAAACCTCCTTATTGTTCACATGTTCAGTCCATGGTATTCCTAACACTTTTTTGTAGAACTGCATCACTGTTGCCTCCAGTCTTCCTGTCATCTGTGAGGAAATTGTTCAGTATTTACTGCCATAGCAGTTGAGCACTTTTTTCATTGTTTCTAACAAAATGACATAACAGTTGAGTGTAACACAAAACTGATGCTGCTTAAATGTTTAATTGCATAAAATTACAGGATTGAGGATTTGGTGGGACTATTAATTGGATATAATTATTAAAATTCTCAGAGTAGGTTGACTGGTTAAGAAAAAAATGAAAAAATCTAATAAAACATAGTTTTTGAACAGTTCCAAGTAAAAATCAAACCAATAATTAGCAAGACAAAATTCAGTAAAATTGAGCAAAACTGGGGTTTCAAACACCATCCACTTCCCTCTGATAAGAAGACATGACTAATGTGTTGTTCAAATTTCTTCGATCCTGAGAAATTAGAATCAGAAGTTTGTTTACATTATACTCAGTCAGTCAGTTAAGTGCCATACGTGAAACACGCTTGAGCGATCATATCTCTTTCAAGACATGACTGACTGGGCAGAAGATTATCCCGCAGTAGGTTGCCATTGCTTCCTGCGGTAGACTGGTTGCCAGCCAAGGCTATAGAACCCAATCTGTCCTGTTATTTAACCCATAACTGGAAAGAAGAGACAGATTAATACCTTTCCCAAGGGTATTTGTGCGTAAGTGAATGCAATGAATTCAACTGGAATTTGAACTCAGCTCCCCAATTTCTCGCCCCGAGCCGATATCCACTGCACCACAACGCACATCCTTACATTATACTGCCAGTCCAAAATGTGTGTCTTTACAAATTATTCTTGATAAAGAAGAAATTTGAAATTAAATTCGAAGGATTGTTTACATTATGCTATCTGTACAAAACATGTGTGGTCACAGAAAAGAATGATTCAAATTATTCTAGACAAAGAACAAAACATGTTTTTGTGTTAATTCCCAATATTGAAATTTTTCTATGTTGATTACCCAAGAACACAATTAACTTTACAGAAAAATATCAAGGGAGATTCTAAACAAAGAGTGTATCATATAGTTAATTAACAAGATCTTCTAAGATTAAGATGGTAGGGGTGGAGAAATTAGATATACCAATATCAGTTATTTTGGGAGGGCTGTAACCATCTATATAAACAACTAGCC
This sequence comes from Ascarosepion bandense, assembly GCA_037127315.1. Classification (NCBI taxonomy): domain Eukaryota; kingdom Metazoa; phylum Mollusca; class Cephalopoda; order Sepiida; family Sepiidae; genus Ascarosepion; species Ascarosepion bandense. The sequence continues at coordinate 5,947,627 of JBBBDQ010001148.1, read as the reverse complement.
CTCTCTGAGCTGACAGACAATCAAAGAATCTGGCCTAACAAAGGTCACCAGAAATTAGCTCTAATTGCTGGAACAAAGACAAGAAAACTGAGAGACAGATAGAGATGAGCCCAAGAGAAGTCACTTTGGATTGCTCTCAAGACAATCATTGCTAAAGAGCACACCCACAATTCCCATGGTCTGAGCAAAAGCATAGACACATGCATGATAGAAGAATCGAGTGAGAGTCAAAGTCTAGTCAAAAATACTAAAGTAATAACCAATCAGTCAACTCTAACTCAATTCTTCAAAGTAAGAACAAGAAGCTCAATCCGAAACAAGGGATAAGCCTTTACTCCTGTTAAAAAAAAAAAATGGGGAGGAGTGAACCAGACAATATTATTTATTTAACCTATAAAATGAGATGATATAATTTATTTAACCTATAAAATGAGCTGATCTCATTTATTTAACCTATAAAGTGGGCTGATCTCAGTTATTTAACCTATAAAGTGAGCTGATCTCATTTGTTTAACTGACAAAGTGAGTTGATCTCATTTGTTTAACTGACAAAGTGAGCTGATCTCATTTGTTTAACCGACAAAGTGAGCTGATCTCATTTGTTTAACCGACAAAGTGAGCTGATCTCATTTGTTTAACCGACAAAGTGAGCTGATCTCATTTGTTTAACCGACAAAGTGAGCTGATCTCATTTGTTTAACCGACAAAGTGAGCTGATCTCATTTGTTTAACCGACAAAGTGAGCTGATCTCATTTGTTTAACCGACAAAGTGAGCTGATCTCATTTGTTTAACCGACAAAGTGAGCTGATCTCATTTGTTTAACCGACAAAGTGAGCTGATCTCATTTGTTTAACCGACAAAGTGAGCTGATCTCATTTGTTTAACCGACAAAGTGAGCTGATCTCATTTGTTTAACCGACAAAGTGAGCTGATCTCATTTGTTTAACCGACAAAGTGAGCTGATCTCATTTGTTTAACCGACAAAGTGAGCTGATCTCATTTGTTTAACCGATAAACAAATGAGATCAACTCACTTTATCAGTTAAACAAATGGGATCAACTCACTTTATCAGTTAAACAAATGGGATCAACTCACTTTATCAGTTAAACAAATGGGATCAACTCACTTTATCAGTTAAACAAATGGGATCAACTCACTTTATCAGTTAAACAAATGGGATCAACTCACTTTATCAGTTAAACAAATGGGATCAACTCACTTTATCAGTTAAACAAATGGGATCAACTCACTTTATCAGTTAAACAAATGGGATCAACTCACTTTATCAGTTAAACAAATGGGATCAACTCACTTTATCAGTTAAACAAATGGGATCAACTCACTTTATCAGTTAAACAAATGGGATCAACTCACTTTATCAGTTAAACAAATGGGATCAACTCACTTTATCAGTTAAACAAATGGGATCAACTCACTTTATCAGTTAAACAAATGGGATCAACTCACTTTATCAGTTAAACAAATGGGATCAACTCACTTTATCAGTTAAACAAATGGGATCAACTCACTTTATCAGTTAAACAAATGGGATCAACTCACTTTATCAGTTAAACAAATGGGATCAACTCACTTTATCAGTTAAACAAATGGGATCAACTCACTTTATCAGTTAAACAAATGGGATCAACTCACTTTATCAGTTAAACAAATGGGATCAACTCACTTTAACTGATAAAGTGAGTTGATCACATTTATTTAACCAACAAAGTGAGTTGATCACATTTATTTAACCGATAAAGTGAACTGATCTTATTTATTTATCCTATATACAAATTTTAAGAATTTCGTCAGTCATACACTTCTTTTTTTGTTTTTCTCTCTTTCATTGGGATGATCTCATTCACTGATATCACTACAGTTCTGTTTTCATGGAAATATTCTCTGATGTATTTATTCCATCTTTGAAGTGTTTTCTTTTTCTATTATGCTGGTTCTCTCTTGATTTTATACATCCTATTAAAGACAAGGCCCAAGCGCTACACAAGGTAGAGGCTAACAGAGTCAGAGCCACAGTTTATGGGGATATGTGAGGAAGATAACAGATTAAGATTGTTGTGTTTGAGGAAGCATCATCTTGGGAGTTTCAATAAGTAGCGGTTTGTGGGAAGAAGCTATTCAAGCTACTCTAGCAGTTTTTTCTCTCACACTTTCCACCTGTGGAACTCACTTCCATATAATTGCTTCCCTGATGGCTACAGTCTCCAAGAATTTAAATGCAATGTCAATTGTCATTTTCTATCTACTTGATTCCAAACTTTCTCTTGTCTTTTCTCCAATATCCTCGGTAACTTGTTCCCCATTTCTTTTCTTTTCTCTGACTATAAAACCCTGTGTACTAGTGGTAATACTACCTTGATTGGAGTGAAATGATTATTAAAAGAAAAAAAAAACATAGTGGAATTGACATCACATCAATTAATTTTTTTTAATCAATTCACCCCATGCAAAGCAATAATGCCACCAAGGATACTGAGTGTAAAATGCTTTAGAAAGAACCAAAAGCCCAATCCTAAACAAAAAACAAGGATAAGCCTCTACTTGTTAAAAAAATCGGGAGGAGTGTGAACCAGATGATAGGCAAACCTATCTACTCGTATTGAAGAAAAAATAAACAGTAAATAAAATTTCAGAGTTTAGGCAAAGACGTTAGAATTATAGTGTTGAAGATTTTAAAAAGAACAAGAAACAAGTAATAAACTTCTATTGTAGTTCAAAGACCAAAGAGGAATGTTAACCAGATAATAAGAAATAAGTGTGGGTCACTAGAATGTGTGTAGTACCACAGGTCTTAACTGTGAAGGTCAGAACTGGCTGAACTAAGGAATGTAGTTTTATTTGTCAATGCATACTTGCCATATCAATGATACACCCTGTTAAGGAGCACATTTTTGTCTCATTGTTTCATTCATTTATATGTACCTGCTGTATTGATGATGCTCATTACAAAAATGATACTAAAGAGTAATGTTCATTTGTCTATAGCTATATCGTGTTGAATGCACCAGTTCCCGTCCAATCACCGAAGTTAAGCAATATCGAGCCTGGTCAGTACTTAAATGGGTGACCATTTGGGAATACCAGGTGCTGTAAATGTAAGGACCAAGAATGGTCCACCGGTCCTCCAGGTTTGGGGGTTGGGTGCAGGGCTAACAACTCTGTCCCCGTAAAAAACTGTTTGTTACAGAAACAGCAATAAAAAGTTGCTGCCCTATGCCCCATTGGGTGTGATGGATAAATGACGATAAATATTCATTTTCTTTCAGTCCTTTTCACTATTTTTTTTTAATTTTTAGTTTCTTTTTAGTATTCTTTTCTGTTTTCTTCACCCCACACACCCTACATGCTTTTTTTCTCCCTCGAGTTGTACTTATCTTTAATTTTCAATGTCTCCTCCCACATGCAACTCTGCTTCTAAATCTCATTTTGTATTCTCTGTATTCTTTCATTTTTCTCTTTTTGTCATGACGGGACAATAGCCTCATGACAAGGTGCTATTAACAAATAACAAAGACACAAAGAATGGGTCAAAGAAGTCTTGAAATGTTAAACTGAATCACCTCTGTAGATAATTATCACATCACATCTCAGGACAAAACCGCCACATCACTAGTACCTTTCATCCTCCAAATAATCTCTACTTATCAAATTTTTGAGTGTTATATAATATTCTCATTAAATATTGTATAGGAGTTAATTTTATTAAAAAGTTTTCATCTTATACCAATATTTTAAAGTAGAAAAGAGAAAAAGGAAATAGGAAAAAAAGAAAAAGAGAAGCAGAAACATAAAAAAGGGAAAAAGGAAAGGAAAGAGAAACAGAATTAGAAAAGGGAGGAAAAAAGAAAAAAAATGAAAAAATGAGGAAAAAGAAAAAGAAAATGAGAAAAAAGAAATCAAAAAAAGAGAGGCAAAAGACAAACAGAAGTGAAGCAAAAAAAAAAGGATAAAAATGGAAAAATAAAAAGAAGAGAAAATAGAAAACGAGGAGAAAAAGGAAAAAAAAACAGAAAAGGAAAAAGGAAAAGGATGAAGAGGAAAAGGGAAAGGGAGGATAAGAAAAAATTAGAGAAAATGAAAAAGAGAAGAAAATGAGAAGAAGAAAAAAAGAGGAGAAAATGAGAAAAAGAAAAAGAGGAGAAAATGAAAAAGAGGAAAAAAGAAAATAAAAAATGAAAAAAGAGGAAAAAGAGGATTAAATGAAAAAAGAGGAAAAAGAGGATTAAATGAAAAAAGAGGAAAAAGAGGAGTAAATGAAAAAGAGGAGAAAATGAAAAAAGGGGAAATGAAAAAGAAAAATGAAGAGAAAATCAAAATCAAAATAAAAGAAAACAAGAAAAAAATTGAAAAAAAGAGAGCCAAAAGAAAAATAGAAGTGAAAAAAAAAAAAGAAAAAAGGTAAAAATAGAAAAAGGAAAAGAAAAAAGAGAAAAATGTAAAGAAAAAGTTACAATAAAAAGAAAAACATTTCCAGTTTTCATAAACAATCAAAAGAACAATATACTTTTCTTTTCATTGTTCTGTACTCTTTACTTCTGAGTTTAAATTAGGAAAGGCATGAATACATTTCTCCCTGTGATCTCCCATCACCAAATATCATGCCAAGAACATCTTGTCTCTAATATGTGACAAAGATAGAGAAAAAGAATAAATAAATGAGTTCTTCAGTAAAGCACTCTCCAATATCTACTGTCTAATCATTAATAACTCCTATTGTTGCATCTATTGTCAACCTTGATCGAACCAGTACAGTACCTCTTTCTTTATTGAGAAATGTTGGGACAGGAGTTGAGAAAATATATTCATACGAGTGTACCCTTGCCATAAAAAATGAGAGCAAACATTTGAGAGGATTATTTTATATATATATATATATATATATATATATATATATATATATATATATATATATTTATTTAATTACTTAGTTTTTGGTCATAATTACCCCCCCACCTCCCTGGGCCAAAAAAATTAAAATATTTTCTTCAACCACCAGCAGAACAATATGGAATCATCTCTTAAAATATTGTTAATATTGTTAAAATGTAAGCCATTTTTTTCTTTTACCTTTTGCTTAAATTTAAAAGTGTTCATGCTTAATTGAAGGATTGATTTTGTTTTTCTAGCCAAAATTTCACTGCCTGGACTTTAACTAAGTTAAATCTTAGCAAGTCACCATCATTTTCTTTCTATTGGAGTGGATGGACTCCACCCACGTCTATTGAAGAGGCTCATCCCTTGTTTCCTGTTTAGGTTGTGGTTTCTGGTTTTTCTCTTTTTCGATCTTTTCACTCTTTTTATTTTTTTTTCAATTGGAGTAGATAAACTAAACTATCGCCCGGTTCACACTCCATCCACATCTATTGAACAGGTGAAGAGGCTCATCCCTTGTTCCCTGTTTAGGATGTGGTTTCTGGCTTTTTTCTTTTCCAATCTTTTCACTTTTCTTATTTTTATTTTTTTTTCAATTGGAGTAGATAGACTAAACTATCGCCTGGTTCACACTCCACCCACGTCTATTGAACAGGTGAAGAGGCTCATCCCTTGTTTCCTGTTTAGGATGTGGTTTCTGGTTTTTCTCTTTTCCAGTCTTTTCACTCTTACGTAGCCCCCTGCACATCAGTGGTGTTTTCACCTTGCTTGGTGTGAAATGATTAAAAAAAAAAAACAAAAAAAAAAAACAGTACACAGTTTTATTAAAAATGTGTTCAATATAATTATATTGTAGAACGTTTGAATATTTTCCATTTGTAAACAAGTTATTACGCAACCCAGGTTTCTACCATCTGGTGTCTTCAGGCGATTGCCTGAAGACACCAGATAATAGAAACCTGGATTGCATAATATAACTCTTTTACAAATGAAAAATACATATACATATATATCCTTCACTATTTGACAACATAATTATTGCAAAAACTATAACATAATAAGGCACTGTTAAAGAGCAAATATATGGCAAGAACTTTATTAACTGGTAGTAAAGTTTAAAAACTGATAGGAAAAAGAATGAACTGAGCCAACACTGCTTCACTATTGTTTCTCTCTCCCCATGAGCATGACAGGAGGGATATATATTTTTCATTTGTAAACAAGTTATTATGCAAAAATATGAAATGCTTCACGAATTTGCGCAAAAATGATATGCAAATTCATGACATCTTCTATATTTTTGCGTAATAACTCATTAACAAATGAAAAATATTCAAAAGTTCTAAAATATAATTGTATTGAACACTTTTTAATAGAACTGTGTACTGGTTTAATTTTATTATAACCAAAACTTAAGTAACTAAATAATTTTATATATATATTTCATATATAAATTTATTATTTTAAATTTGGGGAATAACCATTTCTACAGGTTCTTGGAACCCACTTTATTCAACCCCAGCCAAACATTAAATAAAGAAATTCTAGTGTGACCAGAAATAAAAGTTAGTTAAGGAAAGGAAGAGGCAAGAAAGTTTGGTTAGGAAATGAAGAGATTAGCAAGTGTTGTCATAGAAGTAGATTTAAACTCCCTTAGTAAAGTATTAACAATTCCCTTCCTTCCAATTTAATTGTTATTTTAATTTTTAGCTTAAATTTATTGATACTGATTAGAATTTAATTTTATACAAGTGATACTCTTAAGTTTATTCCCACTGGCTATGCTTGACTCCTCAGGTGAGCTGCCTTCCCTCCACTTCTGTGTTTTGTGGTGCATTGGATATCGGCTCGGAATGACAAATCAGGGAGCCGAGTTCAAATTCCAGCTGAATTCATTGCATTCACTTATACGCAAATACCCTTCAGAAAGGTATTAATCCGTCTCTTCCTTCCAGTTATAGGTTAAATAACAGGACAGATTGGGTTTTATAGCCTTGGTCTGCAACCAGTCTACCGCAGAAAGCAATGGCAACCTACTGTGGGATAATATTCTGCCCAGTCAGTCATGTCTCTTTCGAGACATGATCGCCCAAGCATGTATCACATATGGCACTTAACTGACTGACTATGTTTAGTATGCTACTATTTTACCTCTCTCCCCTTCTTGGTCTTTTTCTTTCCTAACCAACTTTCCTTGCCTATTCCTTTAATAAACTAACCTTTATTTCCAACCACACTAGAATTTGTTCATTTTACATCTGGCTGGGGTTGAATAAAGGGGTTCTAAAAACCTGTAGAAATAGCTACTCTTCAAATGTAAAATACTGAATTTACATCAGAAATAAATAAATATCTGTTCTGTAAATTAAATTTACCTTGAACCTAATATTACTAGGATCCATTAGGACTATTTACCAAATTTTCTCCTGGATTTATTACTGCTATATATATATATATATATATATATATATATATATGTATGTATGAATAAATATAGTTTAAGGTGTGCTATATTTATAGGATAAAGTGCTCAATATCAGAGATAAAGCGTATGTAAATATAAAAGAGTGAACATTGAAGTCAACATTCAGGGGTGACAGACTGTTTCATGCTAAGAGCAATCATCAGTCCATATATGTTGAGTTTTTCCTCAGCTATTTATATATACGTGTCAGTGGGGCATTGTGGGTAATCCCTCTAATGGTTATTTTGGCAGAAGTGGCTTGGTTGTTTATTTATTTATCTGAGTAAATCTATTTGACTTGTTATTAGTTTATTCTTTTGTTTTTTGATGATTAATTCATTTATTTGGATTTGTTATTTATTACTTATTTCATTTTTTATTATGATTTTTTATTATTTATTTATTTATATCATTTTATTTATTATTTATCTCTTGTAAAGGATGTTATATCATTGGCGGTTTGTTAATTTGTTTATAATTTGCTCCTTATTATTAGTTTTCTATTTTTAAGTAACGTCGTAAAAATTTGTTTTCCTGTCTGCATTTTGATATTAGTACAGATCGTTTATTTAGTAGATTGTTTTGGTCAAGGAAGGTAATAATAGCTATTTTTTCCTCCAGGCAGAGTCTGCAGGTTTTTGATTGATTGTTGTAGGCTGACACACAAAACACCCTTCACAAACAGAAAATAACCAAATAGCACAATGATTTGTAAATACATCTAGGAAGTAAAAAACAAAACCCAAATCACCCCAAAAATAACATGGAAAATACGAAAAAGAACATCGACCTATAACAATATGTGTGTGTGTGTGTGTGTGTATATATATATATATATATATATATATATATATACACACACAAAATGGTCTTAATTATAATGGAGATGATAATTAAAAATTATGGATAATTGAATTTACTGAAAAACAATAGAGATGGAATTTTCTTAAAGAAATGTAACATTTATATGATTAAAAAACATTTTTAAATGCACTGTTCAAGGTTTTGTCCAGTTTATTTTTTATGAAAAAAAAAAAAAAAAAAAGTGCCAATTTTTTTTTTTTTTTTGTTGGACTTGCATTTTTTTGCTGCTAACTCCCAAAGCATTTTAAAAATTTAATTTTAATTTTAATTTTAATTTTAAAAATTGATGTATTTGCAGAGCTAGCTATTTATCGAAAGAGCAAACCAACTTAAACATTTGTCAAACATGATCATGGCTTCAGTGTTTGAAACTGGATAATGGGGCTGTTGAACTTCAACATGGGTAATATTATTATCATCTTCCTCCTCCTTCTTGAACATTTTCTGGCATAGTTCTCAGTTCAACAATACCTTGGTCACTTCGGTGTCCATATTCAGCATCATCTGCATTAAACCAGTCATTTATGTGCGTTGTGGTGTAATGGATATCAGCTCGGAATGAGAAATCAAAGAGCTGATTTTGAATTCCAGTCAAGTTCGTTTCATTCACTTATGTACAAATACACTTGAGAAAGGTATTAATCCACCTCTTCTTCCTCTGGCTATAGGTTGAATAGCAGGACAGATTGGGTTCTATAGCCTTGGTTGGTAACCAGTCTACAGCAAAAAGAAATGGCAACTGACTATGGGAAAATCTTCTGCCTAGTCAGAAGAGACATGTTAGCACCACATGAAGAAGTGAAAATTGTCCTGAATGGCCACTCTTCTAGATCTTTTTGTATTAATGCAGGTGTCCCAAAGGGGTCTATCCCTGTACCTACTTTGTTCTTATTTCCATCAATGATCTTCCTGATTGTATCAGTTCTCAATTTGGTATATATGCTGATGACATGACAATTTACTCCTGTCTCAATAGTAAACCTGAACAGTTTTAAGGTCAAATTAGCAGATGATCTCAAAAATGACACAATCTGTTTTTAACTGGGGTAAGAAATTACTTGTTAATTTTGATGCCTGCAAAATGGAATTGCTCTCTATTAATCATCGGAGGGACTCCTTTCCATCAGCCTGAAAGGAGAATGACTCATTACACCTTTTTAAGCTAACATGAAGAGGAAAAAAAAGTGGATGTGCGTTGTGGTACAGTGGATATCAGCTTGGAACGAGAAACCGGGGAGCCGAGTTCGAATTCCGGTAGAATTCCTTGCATTCACTTACGCGCAAATACCCTTGGGAAAGGTATTAATCCGTCTATTCCTTCCAGTTATGGGTTAAATAGCAGGACAGATTGGGTTCTATAGCCTTGGTCGGCAACCAGTCTACCGCAGAAAGCAATGGCAACCTACTGCAGGATAATCTTCTGCCCAGTCAGTCATGTCTCTTTTGAGACATGATCGTCCAAGCGTGTATCATGTATGGCACTTAACTGACTGACTGAAGTGGAAAGACTATATTGAATCCAGATCTGCTAAGAAAGTTGGTTCACTGTGTCATGCTAGAGAATTTTTCTCTCCAGAATCTATTTTATAGATAAGTCTACCATTCATCCATGCTTTGAATATTGCAGCCATATATTGTCTGCTGTTACTGGAATATATTTAGAGATTCTTGATAAAATCCCCCACCCCCCAAAAAATCAGCAATATTATTCTGAAAGTTAGTGTCTCAGCTTTAGATACTTTCTTTCTTACCCTCCATACGTATCTTTCTGTCAGTCTGTCAGTTAAGTGCCATACGTAGAGATCCCTAAGATAATTTGTATTGAAACATCTGTACACATATTTTTTTTCTTAAAATACATGCATATTTTTCAAAGAAAAAAATAAATTATATCTACAGTATAACCCGGATATAAGAGAGATTTTCTCTGATCCCAAATTAGAGCCTCTGGTCAGTCAGTCAGTTAAGTGCCATGTGCGATACACGCTTGGGCGATCATCTCTCGAAAGAGACATGACTGACTGGGCAGAAGATTATCCCGCAGTAGGTTGCCATTGCTTTCTGCGGTAGACTGGTTGCCGACCAAGGCTATAGAACCCAATCTGTCCTATTATTTAACCCATAACTGGAGGAAAGAGATGGATTAATACCTTTCCCAAGGGTATTTGCGCGTAAGTGTATGCAAGGATTTCAACTGGAATTCGAACTCGGTTCCCCGAGTTCTCGTTCCAAGCCGATATCCACTGCGCCACGACTGGTAATGTATATAAAATAGACCAAACCCGGATATAAGATAACTTTTATCCGGTCCCGACAACTCTCTTATATCAGGGTTACACTGTATATGCACACATTTTTTATACTCAAGGAAAACTTATTACAATCATATATACTTCCTGGGTATGATATAAACTACAACCAGCCATGTAGCTCTCAATTTACTATTTAGAGTCTTGGGGAATATGAAGTTACCCCTTAAATGCCATTATTCTCAGGTTCACTCTGGCCCAGAATGGTAGTATCTGTTAGGGTTCCATCTATGGGTCAAACAGCTTGCATATGCGCACACATGTGAGATGGCTATGTAAATATGTACTGCAGGTGTGGAATATTTGTATCGTGTATATGCGTGTGTGTACACAAGTATGGGAGCTTTTCGAAGCCTGAGCAAAGTCACCATGGGCACTCCCAAGCCACCAGCCCTCACACCAGAGATGGCAAAACCCTTTATGTGGTCCATTATACACTACCCAATGTATTTAAGGCCCTGGAAAGGACAAACTCTATGATAATATAACATGCAATTATCATAAACACCTAACACATAGCACACAGTGCACCTGTATAGGTTATATTTTTTTGATGGAAAAAGTGTGCTTTGTGCCACACAAGCAAATGCCCACCTTAAACAAATCTTAGTGCAGGTTTATCAATAGCTGGATGACTAATAGTTCAACACAAATGCACACAGGACAGAAATCCCATGCATAAGTGTAAAAAGAAGAGCATCTACCACTGCTGACCCTCATTTATCATTTACGAAAAGAGAGTCCACCATATATTTGTTTTTATGAATAATATATACTATGAACACTATTATCTTAAGAAATTGTTTTCATTATTGCAGGTCCTGGGCATGACAGTAAACTGCATCCGGCAGCAAGGCCTATGATTGAGAGGTTGTGAGAAGCACGAAACCACCTCTTAATTGCTGTTGTTCCCAGGTCCACTCTGACTTGAATTGGTAGCACCTTTTCGGGTCCCAGCTATGGGTAAATAGTTAACCCCCAAACTGGAGTCCAAACACTTTGGAAGTATAAAAATACACTTTTATAGAAATATATACATAAAAATAAACTTCTATAGAAAAATATCTTTTCAAAGGAAAAATATTACCAACCATACATTTTTTTAAAAAAATTATTCTCAGCAAAACATTTTTGAATACAAAACTAGAAGACATTTTCAGTTTTCTAAAATAAAAAAAATAATAAAAACAAATTTTCATTAAAATCTGACTAAATCAACCTTCTCATTATAACTGAACATTAAAAAAATTACCTTCAAACCCCATCGTTTTGGCATTAAATTACCCACAGAGGTGTTGATATGCCATTAAACAAAAATCAAACTCAAACTCATTATTGCAATTTTACTGATAATGATTTACAAAATTTTAAATATTTTAAAATTTAGAATTCTGTATTAATTTGTAGTGGCAAATAGTGGGTAATTAAGGCAAAAATTAAGGCAAATAGTGGGTAATTAAGGCAAAAATTAAGGCAAATAGTGGGTAATTAAGGCAAAAATTAAGGCAAATAGTGGGTAATTAAGTAAAAAATATTATTACTCATCATAAATGGGAAAGCTTATAACAATTCAGTGACTGCCAGATATTCAAAGAAAAAATAATTATTTTTTTTTTTGCATCATGCCAATTTTTGTAAATTTTTACCTACATGCAGAATTTTATCAGAAAATATGAGCAGTAACTAGAGTAAATTTAAAATTTGTTGGAAACTTTCTAACATTTCCTCAAGAAGCATCTTCATAAACCAGAGAAATTAAAATTTAATAAAATATGTTATTTTTTAATATTGTCATAATTTTTTTTTAATTAAAAATTATTTAGAAAAGATTTTGATGTTATATCTGTCAAATAATTGTTACCATAACTATACCCTTTCGAAAAAAATTCCCAATCTATCAAGATAGTTGTCAACACTCGAAGAAAACACCCACCTCCATTTTAAAAAATTCTTTTTACATTTTCAACTAAAAGTAAGATTTGTTTAAAATCCATTAAACTTTAAATCAACTGATCTTTCTCAAATAAAACTTTAGAAATGTATATTCTATTTTTTAAATATTTTTAAATAAAATGGGATTATGTTTTGCTGACAGATTTTTAAATATGACTAAAAATGGCTGAAACCAGCCATCATTAGTGATTCAAAAAAATCATTACAATCAACTTAAATTCATTTTGAAATTTGAAAGTATTTTGCCAATTGGAAATATTACATTTAATTTTTTAGCTTGAAATTAAAGCTTAAGTAAAAGCTTCAATAAAGGTTTTTCATTTATAAAAATTCATTTTGAGTATTATGTATTACATTTTTTTGAGGGACCTGCTTTAAAGACAAATAAAACCTTGCTTGATTGTGAAGCTCTTAATACCCGAGTGGTTAAAGCACACCGGATCAGATGATGGCTTCTCTTGCATAGCAGAATACAGATCCAGATCCTAACAGAGGGCACCATTTTTTTTTTTTTACTAAGGTTTCTCAAGTGCACATGTCAGGAGATGAAAAAAAAATACAATATAAGCAAAATCACCTGATGAAACTGAAAAGGTCAAAATCATGGTAGCATAACCGACTGAACATCCCTATCTAAATATCTAAAAGCTCTACATGTTGAATCTCCATCTTCCTTCGAACATGTATTGAGTACTTTCTAATACAACTATTTACTGTTTAAATTTAATTTAAATCTGACCTATAATTGTTCAATATATATATATATATATATATATATATATATAGCATAGTGATGATCATCCACGTATACTGTCTTAATATGTATAGGAAAGAATATTAATAAAAAGTTTTGAATTTAAACTTTTTATTAATATTCTTTCCTATATATATATATATATATATATATATACACCGCCTGATGAGACATTGAAGTTTCAATGTCGAAACAAACGTACCTTTGTGGCAGATATATATAGAATAATTATGTACATGTTCTAAAATATAATCTATAATAAATATTCACAGCTCTATATATTATATATCGAGCACTGTTTTAAATTAATGTTTTGGACATTGTAAGAATTCTTTCTTCGTTCTGTATTCACTTGGATATATATATATATATATATATATATATATATAAATAAAATCTAAGGATATACACACAGTACAACTGTTCACTGGTCAAATTTAATTTAAATCTGACCTATAACTGTTCAATATATATATATTTCCCTTATCTGATTCCATGCGCCTATGGGTTAGTGGGTAGCAACTCCGACTGACACTAAATCGATCAAGTTTCGATCCCGGTCAGAAGCAAGTGGATGTGTCTAACCACACTGATGAGCTGTGATACAGCAAAAGAGGCTTGTATGTGGATGAGATATATATATATATATATATATACATATTGTAACTAAGCTGTTGAACTCATAGGTTTATTAACCTTTTGTTCATGCATTTACTTTTATAAAGAGTGCTCGATACAAATGTAGAGCGTTATACTGTAATGGTTGTTACAATGTTTTTAAATTCATAGTATCACTACACAAAATTTTTAAAAAAATCACCTGAGGAAGAAGCCAAAAACATAATGGGCTGGCTTCGAAACATGAAAAATTTTGTGTAGTGATACTATGAATTTAAAAACATTGTAACAACCATCACAGTATATATATATATATATATATATATATATATATATATATATATATATATATTAATCTAAGGATACACACACCTGTTAAGCTCAAATATACATATCAATTTGCATATATTTACAAAGCCAGCAAAAAACTTGTCCTTGAAAACATATTAATGCATTCTTCACAGTGAATGCCACAAGTTTCTATGGTCAAGTTCCAATTAGAAAACTAACTATACACAACTTAATAGCCTGAAAGTAAGATTTAAAAAAAAAAACTTAAGTAGGGTAAGTTGGATAGGAGAGAGATCAAGTAGTGGATATAGTGGTAAAAGAAAATAAACCAAAACTGTGTGACAAGGTGTGGGGTGGGGCAAAGAAAGAGAAGCAAAGACTGTTTAATAGGATTGGTGAAGAGAGAAGAGAAGCAATGATTTGGTTATGGGTAGGAGGGTAAAAAAATAAAGAAGTAAGACTAAAAGATGGTGGGGGAGGAGCAAAGAGAGAACAGAAGCAAAGACTCATTGATGGTGTAGGGAGCAAAGAAAGAAGAGAAGCAATGACTGGATGATGATGATGATGATGATGGGGCAAAGAGAGAAGAGAAGAAAAGCCAAGATGATGGGGATGAAGAAAACAGAAGTGAAGACTGAGTAAAAGGGGCAAAAAGATGAGGTGAGGCATGACCTTGGGTATATATTACCAATAATATATATTGGAGGTCCTGGGTGAGGGGGGACAAAAAGAGAAGAGAAGCTAAGAATGTGTGATGTGGCAGTGGGGGTGAAATGAAAAGTAATGTTTGGCTAATGGGGTGGGATAACAGAGAGAAAAGAAGCAAAGAGTGGGGAAAACAGAAGCAAAAAGGAGGTGATGAGGGAAGATGGGGCAGAAGAGAAAAAAGAACTTGTCAAAAATAATAGTTGACAACATTTTACATAACAAAATATTTACCAATTATATAACACTAGCAGTATAGCCCGGCGTTGCTCGGGTGTAATGAAAGCTTTAAAACTAATCCATGTTCCTGGAGCTCAGACTCTTTGGACGTTGACATGAAAGACGAAAAAGAAATAGTTGTTTCCAATTAAAGCAAAACCGTAGACTGAAAGAAAAATGAATGGATGTAAGTCAAATTTTGATTTCCTGGTATCGTATCAAATAAGTTTTTTTCGTCGTAAACTGAATTTTGAAGGCTAAATAAGTCAGTCAGTTAAGTGCCACACGCGATACACGCTTGGTCGATCATGTCTCGAAAGAGACATGACTGACTGGGCAGAAGATTATCCCGCAGTAGGTTGCCATTGCTTTCTGCAGTAGACTGGTTGCCAACCAAGGCTATAGAACCCAATCTGTCCTGTTACTTAACCCATAACTGGAAGGAAGAGACGGATTAATACCTTTCTCCAGGGTATTTGCGCGTAAGTGAATGCAAGGAATTCTACCGGAATTCGAACTTGGCTTCCCGATTTCTCATTCTGAGCCGATATCCACTACACCAGGACACACATCCGCTAAATAAGTACTCTGAGAAAATGGTATCATGGCTGAGACTAAGAACTACAATTATACCTACTTAGAGCCAAACTCGAAGCAAAAACTAAAATAAAAGGGGTGAAAAAAGACAGACATACAGGCAGATAAACAGACGCACACACAAACATCTTACCTTTTATATGTATATATTATCGATTTTCTACACTATTGTTAGAACTGCAACCTTGAAACTTCTGAATATCGTTTCTTATGTCATTGTCTATGAGTGTATCAAATTTGATTAAAATCTGACCACTCCTTCTATAACCAGATTTTTTCGATTATCGATTTTTGATATTTATCAGGGGTACCTCGACACAAAACCAAGCTAAGAATACTTGCAGAAAATTGGTTCAGCCGTTTCGGAGTCTATAGGTAACGAACACACACAGACACACACACACACAAAGCTCCATTTATAAATAAGTTTACATTTAGATTTAGTTATTATGCTCTCATTACGATTGAGCTTTCTAGAGAAGAAAATTTTTAAAATAGTTACCACTTTATTTAAGCATTACTTTTCAGCAATGAATTGAGTCCTTTTGGTGACTGGCATGTGTATACAGTGCTTGTATATAACGCATTAAAATTTCCCTTCTCTGATTCCATGCACCTATGGTTTAAGGGGTTAGCAACTCCAACTGACACCAAATCGGTTGAGTTTCGATCCTCGAAAGCAAGTGAATGTCTAGCCATACTGATGAGCTGTGATACAGCAAAACAAGCTTGTATGTGGATGACTAACAAACTAATATATATATATATATATATATATATATATATATATATATATAAAATCTTGTTATTTGAATTTAGCTGAAGTAATTAATTTTTTATTCTTTATTTGTTTTTCTTAACATTCATGCCTTTCATTCTAATTGCTGTCATTCGGAAGATTTAAAACTATGAAACTAAGTAGTGTGAAACATAAATAAGAAAATAAACTACACAACAGGACCTGAACCCACAACCCTGGAGTTTGTTTTGCATAGAGAACATGCTAACCAATTTCAACACAGAAGTATACAGTACAAATCTAAAGTTTTTCCTGAATTAAATCTTTCATATATTATATGTCAAGTCGTCGTAGTTTAAATTACAAGGTAGAGGTGACACATGGGTGGATCCCAGTATAAGAAAAGAACTACTCTGAATGTAAAACTGGAGAATGTGACAGCAAACCTCTTCATTATCTTTCCCAAGAAGTTTTAAGGAAAATGGAAAAAAAAAGGACAAGAATCAGAAAGAGAGAGCTGACATTTCTTATACATAAAATGAAAAAGGAGAGCTTGACACTCACAAGGGTATATCAAGGGTATGAGGGACATGGGAAGGCAGCAGGTCATCTACCTGATGAACTTGTGTGAATGGAGTGTGAAATGGTGGGTGGTAAAGAAATAAACATTACTAAGTGATGCAAGAGGTACATTGTTGAGAGCCATGATCACCCACATTTTGAAAAGACATACCACATAGAAGAATATATTCCACTGATCACATGCACGGATAACAAAATGTATTGCAAATGATTTTTTTTTCAATCATCTCACTCTAAGCAAGGCATTTTACTGCTACTGTTGCGCAGGAGGTTACATAGGGGAAAGTGAGGATTGGTTAGTTGTTTTGCTTTTATGGCATATCAACCTCGGTGGGTCATTTATTGCCAACTAAATTTTTATTTATTTATTGCTGGTAATACCTTTTTCTTTCAACAATTTATTGTTGTTTTTTATTTAAGTTTTGTGTCTAGTAATACTTTTTTTCTTTTTGAGTATCAAGATTCATTGAGATTTGTTTTTAAGGGCAGGGTCCCCAAGTCCTACCCTGTTATTTAACCCGTAACTGGAGGGAAGTGATGGATTACTACCTTTCCCAAGGGTACCAGTGCTTAATCTAGTAGCTTGTGTAAATTCATACCTAAGGGGCACCAATGATCCAAGTTCATTGGAGCAGAAGCCATGAAAGTATTTATAGAAGAGACACAAGGAAGCCACGCCACTCCGGTGAGACAGCAACTGCAGCCGAGCTGCCATGTCGGTATACTGTTTTTGTCACGTGCAATATCACATGTAGGATTTTTTAAAAACAAATAATCAAAAGTCTCGTTTACTTGAATGGATGCATATAAATTGCATAACATGTTGACAGTATAGAGGAGAGAGCTGCAATAATAATTGCAATTGTACTTTTTTTTAAGAATAGCTGCATTTGAATATGAGGCACACATGCAAAGTTAGAGAATTACCATCACTTCCTGGATGTGCGAGTGATGTAAGAACACGAGACCCAGTGGATATAGACATTGGTTAGTTCCAGTGACTTAACCCAAAGAGTTGTGAGTTCAATACATGACTTCAGCAGAGATATAACTTAGAGAGATAACTACATGGCATCCAAAAGTGGCATCACACATGAAACAAGAATGATCTACCACAGTGATCAAAAAGGGTTCAGTTCAAAATTCCTAGCACCTGAAAAAGGCTAGAGTGTACAACAGCTGAAACATCATAAACATGGCAATAAAGATGAGGACAACAGTCTGAACAATGTAAATAATGTAAATACTAACTCATCTCAGAAGTATAGACAAATACAGAAGGCTGAAGCATACAATGGCCGAAATGTTATAAACATGGCAATAAAGATGAGGACAACAGCCTAAATAATGTAAATACCTCATCTCAGAAGTATAAACAGATACAGGTGGTGTAATATTTAGCAGCTTTAAAATTGAAATCAGAGATCCAAGTTTAAATTCCATTTCCTCTCCCTAGCTATAGGTTAAATAGTGGGAATTATATTTGTAAAAATCATAGTTATTTTTTTTAAATGAAAATTGTTAATGCACTATTCACTTACAAAAAATATTTATTATTAAAATCCAAAATATGTTTTGTTTTAGAAAACCTTTATCTATGTGCTGTGTCCCTTCAGAACATAAGTGATCGTGGCCTTCCACATCTCTTCCTCCTTTGTAGCTCTTAACACCCTTCCTTTTGTTATCTGTCCCAAACCCTGCTCTGCTATCCATATGCTCAAGACCATCAAGTATGTCACATATTGCTTTCCCCTGTCTCTCTTTCCCTCCATCAGTTCTGTGAGTATCACATTCTCCAAGCCCTCCTTCCTCCTTACATGTCCCAGAAACTTTAGCTGTCTTTTCCTGATGTTAAGTATCAGTTTCTTTTTTGTTTCCATCCTCTCCAAGACCTCATTGCTGCTCACAGGTTTGGTCCATGGTATCCCCAGCATCCTTCTGTAGAACCACATTCCAACAAAGCCATTAAAAAAAAAACAATTATTTCCTAAAAATTTTACTCCACCTAGCTTTAGTCATTTATTTTCTGCACTAACAAACTAAATCTGTTGGTAATATTTTATAATTGAAGACTTTTTACAATAGGTTTTTTGTTGTGTGCTGAAACTCAAAATAAATTTGAGTGGACAGGAATTAATTTAAACAATACTTATAGAAGATGACTATCATGAGTTTATGATAAATGCATTGCAAATGATACTATTATAGAAGGACATTGCAAATGAGTTTTATTATATAGAAGTGCATTGAAATCAAAAAAAGGAATTGTCATTGGTCAGGTATCAATGCAAATATTACTGACAGAATATGGCTTTTATATAATGTACACACACACACACAAAGAATAATAAATGAAAAGTGTAACTTGATGATTGTATAATGCAAAAAAGAAATAAAAAGATATCAGATTAAATTCTGAAGGCACTCCTTAACATGACCCATGATCAGTATTTATTTTTCTATGTCAAAATATTTATTCCTAGAAGTTTTCTCTTAGGCATTTTTAGAACAGAACGGAAACCAACATTGTCTGTAACCTAGATTTTTACCATCTGGCACTTGCAAAAATTAGAAGTTTTACACAAGAATTCTGACATTCAGTATTAAGATGTTCAGAAACTTATGTTTTACCAGAAACAATATAAAAACAAATATGTTAAATTTATTTAAATATTATTTATCAAAAATATCATCCACTTTCTTTTTAAACAAGTCAACACAAAAGCAAATGTTTAACTTCATATTTACAGAAATCTGTTATTTTTATTTGATAATAATTTATCTCGGTTTTAAATATTGCTGCCACATATGTTCTAGTGCTCTGGCTTTATATTTAGAGATTCTTAATAAAATCCAAAGAAAAATCAGCAATATTATTAGTCCCGATCTGGTATCTCAGCTTCAGTTACTTTCCCACTATTGTAATATAGCTCCCTGTGCCTTTTCTATAAATACTGTCATGGTAATCGTCCAGATAAATTCATAAAGTCCAGGTACCATAGTGAAGAGTTTAATTTTAGTTGAAATGGTTAGATATAACCAAAAGTTCTGTGCTAACAGTTTCTGTTCTTGCACTTCTCATTTGTGAAACTCTCTTCCAGCTCCATACTTTCCAGCCAACTTTATCTTCAAAAATTCAAATGCAATGTCAGCCATTATCTACTGTCTTCCTGTATTGTTCTTGCTCATTAATGTTTCTCTTTTTCATCTTTTTTTTTTTTTTTTTTTTTACACTCAGTAACCCCTTTACTACCTTTGCATGGGGCCAGTCAGTTTAGTGCCACATATGACACACACTTGGGCAATCATGTCTCAAAAGAGACATGACTGACTGGACAGAAGATTTTCCCACAGTAGGTTGCCATTAATTCCTGCAGTAGACTGGCTGCCAAACAAAGCTATAGAATCCAATCTACCCTGCTGCTTAACCCATAACTGGAGAGAGAACAGACAGATTAATACCTTTCCCAAGGGTATTTGTGCATAAGCAAATGCAATGAATTCAACTGGAATTTGAACTTGGCTCTCCGATTTCTCATTCTGAACAGTGGATATTGACTCAGAACAAGAAATCAGAGAACCGAGTTCGAACGGGGTAAAATGATTAAAAAAATATGAATTTCTGAATGATATCCAACTTTCTAAATGAAATTTGAAATGTTCTAATGGTTAAAACAAATATAAATGTGGCTTGCCTTTGTCTGTTCTATAAATACTTCCATGGCTTCTGCTCCAACAAACTTAAGTCACTGGTGCCTCTGCAACAGGTGTTTGCTCGTGCAACCAGACTGGCAACTGGGTCTCACCCATTCACAGTGAGATTAACCAAATGCAAACGACAATTCTACTCCTGCAGCTTCTTTTCTCGCACTTCCTGCCTGCGGAACTTACTTCCATATTCTTGCTTGCTACAACCTCCAGGAATTTAAAGGCAATGTCAATACTCATCTATTAACCACTTGACTCTAGTTCTTGCTTCTGTATATCCTTTCCTTTCTCTCCACCTTTGCAACTGTCATCACACCTGTATTCCCATCCTTCTTTTGCTCCTTTCTAATTGGTTCGTCTTTCTCTTCACTCTCTTCTACCTAATCTTTTGACTCTGATGTAGCCCCCTGCACATCAGTGGCATTACCGACTTGCTCGGGGAGATATGATTAAAAAAAAAATCTATTATTGCTATATCTGGTGAGGATGGAATTTCTTGTGTGTATCCTTACATCCTAATGCTGAAGAATAACAGCTTCTCTGTTTACCAAAAAAAGGATACTTCTAATGCCATACATTGTTTACCTGATCAATTACAAAGCAAGAACATTTGTGGATAGGAATCCTGGTTTCTCATTTTGTGATAACCACTGACATTTTCATTCTCTGTTGACATACAAAACCCACTTTTCATTATCTTCGATAATGTGATACAAAAATATAAGGTTGATTGATTCATTTATTTTCTATGGCTTATCAACCCCTTGCAGGTTATTTAAAGCCAGAAAATATTTTTAGATTGTAAGAATTTATTTTTGGAGATAATAATGATTTACTAATACAATTTTTACTAATTAACCCATAGCGGGGTGAAGAGGTGGATTCATACTTTTCCCAAAGATATTTGTGTATAAATGAATATAACGAATCTAACTGGAATTGGAAATCTTTTCTTCGATTAACTCCAAGACATAAAATGTAAAGTTGGCATCCCTGGTTAAAAGACTGCTGCAAGTGGTAGAATGTTGTGTTCAGTTCTTGAGTAGAAACTCATGAGAAACCCACATCCCTTCTTGAATTTTCTCAATTAATCTCTTAAATCTAAACTTATTTATAAATGGAACTTTGTGTGTGTGTGTGTGTGTGTCTGTTAAAATGGTTGAACTGATTTTCTTGAAAATTTACACAGTTGTATTATAAGCGTCTGCAAGTGTTCTTAGCTAGTTTTTGTGTCGAGGTACCCCCGATAAATATTGAAAATTGATAATCGAAAAAAAATCGAGTTATAGAAGGAGTGGTCCGATTTTCATCAGATTTCATACACTCATAGACAAAGACATAAGATATGATATTCAGAAGTTTCAAGGTTGCAGTTCTTACAATAGTGCAGAAAATTGATAATATAAAAGGCAAGATGTTTGTGTGTGTGTCTGTTTATCTGCCTGTATGCCTATATTTTTTTTCAACACTTTTATTTTAGTTTTTGCTTTGGGTTTGGCTTTAAGTAGGTATAACTGTAGTTCTTAATCTCAACCATGATACCATTTACTCAGAGGACTTATTTAGCCTTCAAAATTCAGTTTATGACGAAAAAACTTATTTGATATCGATACCAGGAAATCAAAATTTGACTTACATCCATTCATTTTTCTTTTTAGTCTACAGTTTCACTTTAACTGGAAACAACTATTGCTTTTTAGTCTTTTGTGCCAACATCCAAAGAATCTGAGCTCCAGGACCATGGATTAGTTTTAAAGCTTTCATTACACCCGAGAAATGCCAGGCTATACTGCTAGTACACTATAAATGACACACTGTCAGATAAAAGATGATAAACTAATTCTAGATGCAGTTTACTACCAGTCAGCCTTGTTTAGTTAACTCATAATTCGTAATGGTGAAATATGAAAATACTTTTTGAACACCATTATATTTTCATTATCTATCAATTATTCACATTATTATCCTTATCTTTGTTGTTTTGATCACTAAGTTTCTATTACCAGCATGAAACTGTAAAGATCTTGTGGAAGAACCAGCCAGTGCTCAACTAGAATAGAAGTTGGGTCTGACTGACCAAAAAAAAAACCCAGGGCAAATTGGTAGGTGGTTTAAATAATAACCTGGGAGATTCCATTCTGTTACAAGCAAGTCTCTTCTGTAAGCAGTGATTGGTTGATAATTTCAGTGTGAACATTGAGCACCATAAATATTCAGCACAATATCCACCATTTGTCTTTGGGCCACATAGGGACATATATTCAGTTACAACTCTGTTTATTTTTGTCTGCCAACTGGACACTAGATGGAAACATCAGGAAGGTGAGTCTCACACTCTTGAATGTTCACCTTCCTACAGGGAAGCAAAAGGAGACAGCCATGTTGAAAGGTAAGTTATTTAACTTCTACAGAAACAACTATGATATTAAGTAATTTTTCAAAAAATACATTATCTGGTCTGCAACTGGTTTTATTGGCATAAACTACTGCAATTTGGGAAAATTATATTGATTGATGTTTTTTCACAATTTATCATTTTTAAGAGAGTTATTTGAAGCCAAAACATATTACAGATTGCAGACAGGAACAATTTAAAGCTACAAATCACAAAAATCGCTGGAAAAGGTATCAGACAAAATACAACCAAAACAACACAGATGATTGGTTGGTTGGTTGTTTTGTTTTTATGGCATATCAACCTTGGTGAGTCATTTATTGCCAACTAAACTTTTATTTATTTATTGCTGGTAATACCTTTTTCTTTCAACAATTTATTGTTGTTTTTTATTTAAGTTTTGTGTCTAGTAATACTTTCTTTTCGAGTATCAAGATTCATTGGGATTTGTTTTTAAGGGCAGGGTCCCCAAGTACTACCCTGTTATTTAACCCATAACTGGAGGGAAGGGACGGATTAATACCTTTCCCAAGGGTACCAGTGCTTAAGTGAATGCAGGGTATTCAACTGGAATTCAAACTCTGCTCACCGATTTCTCTTTCCAAGCCGATATCCACTGCACAACACGTATATCTGTCACTAAATGCTTACAGCACCTGGTATTCCCAAGCGGTCATGCATCTAAGTAATGACCAGGCTCAACGTTGCTTAACTTCAGTGATTGATTGAGAACTGGTGTATTCAATGTGATATGGCCGTAAGCCTCAACACATATGAAGAAACTAGGTTAAATAATTCACAAAGTAATGACGGCTTCATTTCTGGATTACACAAACTGTATTGAATAAAACAAAAAAATGAAGATAATATTCTGAATAATCTATTGCATTATTTATATTGTCTTGTTGGTAGGGCTTAGATTATTCCAAATGCATCCTTTGCAGAGGGCTAAGTTGTCCCCT
Source organism: Ascarosepion bandense (assembly GCA_037127315.1). NCBI lineage: Eukaryota > Metazoa > Mollusca > Cephalopoda > Sepiida > Sepiidae > Ascarosepion > Ascarosepion bandense. The sequence continues at coordinate 5,923,574 of JBBBDQ010001148.1, read as the reverse complement.
CCCTAAAACGGTGATACCTACAAAATAAATACTTACTGTCTAAAATATAAACCAATATTTATCTAACTGCAAACAAATCAAGTGATTAAAGATACAAATATTAAAAAAGATGATTTTAACTTTAAATAATCCAACAGGAGTTGATAATATTATTTACACTGCTTGGACTATTGTCCTCATCTTTATTGCCATCTTTACGACATTTTGGCCGTCGTATGATCTGGCTTTCTTCAGGTACTAGGAATTTTGAACCAAACCCTTAATTTTGATCACTAGGGTATATAATTCTCATTCCGTGTGCAATGCCCCTTTTGGTAGTCATGTAGTTATCTCCTTTTAACTTTTAAGTTATTTGTTCGCCACTACTGTAGCCTGGTATTGAACCTCACAAATTGAACGTCATAAACATGGCAATAAAAATGAGGACAATAGTCCGAACAATGTAAATAATGTAAACACTACCTCATTCCAAGTATAGACAAATACAGGAGTTGATAGTTCATCAAACCAACTCCTGAAATAATGAAAATATTTTATTAGACATCTTTAATAACTAGAAAGAGAACTATTCATAAATGATGACAGCAAGGCTTCAACATCAGTATCAAGCAGCAGCAGCAGCAGTTTTAGCAAGGTGTTGTAAACTTTTGGTTATTGCTGTGATCTAAAAGGTTACTGATGTGTTTTGGTATCACACAGTTGCATTGCCTTGGGTCTTGGTATATTACTTCAGTTACATGTGGATTTTTAGTAATAGTCATTACATTCCAGTATCTTGCTATTGCAAGATAGTTATTCATGTATCTCACAAATAGTACTTTTATTAAGTGGTTCCTCCTGATAATACCTATTATTCTCTCTTGGGAGTCCTCCTGAGCAATCTACTCAAGGACTATATAGTAATATCACACTGTGAACACTGAACTCTGCTACTTGGCTGTAACTAGTAAAACTTCTGTTGCTACTCGTGATCCGGTTGATCCACTCAGACTTCTGTTTGGTGCTTAATATAGGTTATCACTGTGGTTACGTTATACACAGTGAAATAATCCATTCTTATAGTTTTATTTGTTATCTGGTGATCAGCATTCAACCACGTGTCGATGTTGACACTTCTTTTTACATGACACAGGGAGAGGTTCCAAGTTCTACATGAGAAAATAGTAAAGTAGATTAAAGCATCAGATTATGAATTTGGTGACATAGTAATTGTGAGTTCAATCCCTGAGCTGGCTAGTGCTGACTTAGACTCAATAAAAACAAGGTAAGCTGTAAATACAAACAAGCTGAGATGTCCCCAGATAAAGACAGCTAAATGGGAACAATTTTCAGTTCAAAATTCCCAAAAGATTACTCCGATGAAGACTGGATGGAAGAATGGCTGAAATGTTGTAACAACAACAACCAAGATGAGGGCAATAGTTTTAGTAAATAAGATAGTATACTAGCTATAGATAAGTGATAAAGACAACACAGATGAAGATATTAGTTTGAATTATGGACTCATGACATTTTCTCTGGATTTCAAACATTATTTATGAAAATAGTTTACAGTTGAAACAAAATATCCTACACTTGAGTCACAAGACTCTTACAGCTACTTAAAAAATAAGAGGTGTACAAACAAACATATGAATAAATATTTACTGACATAGACAAAAGTTTTCAATGAAAAGCATTTTTGGCAAACTTGGAATTTTATGCCTACAAAAACATGGAGTGTTAAAAAAGGATAGCTTTTTCATTGACGCCACTATTATTTTAACTCCCTTCACTCCTTGGCAATGTTTGTTTTAAAATGTGATGATTAGACTTGTAATAAAAGCTAAGCATATGAAAATGAATTTATACATTTCTTTGTTCTTGAGAATTTACAGCAAAAATATGGAAGACTATCTGATTGTTTATTTGCAAGATAATTTTATATTTACAACATTCTAAAAACTAATACAATTAAAACAATGCAATATTTATCATTTACAAATTTATGAAGAAAGAAATATGAAAACAATTTTTATTCATGAATTTATAAACATTTACTAAATTATCAAAATGTGCAAATCAACTATAAAGAATCCTTATTTGCCATTTTACAAAGTTTAAATCAATTGGGAATTAGCGTCTTACCAACCATTCCAATAAACAATGTAATAGTGTATATCAACAATTTAATAAATAAATAGTATTTATCATTTATTATTTAGGGAAAGAAAACGTCTTTTTGATACTATTTTTTTTACAGGCACAAAAGCTCAAATTTTCCCATTTTTTTAATTATACATTTAGCTTCTAGCTTTTAAAAAAAAATTGTAGGAAACATTTGCCAACATCTAATTATCATCATCATTTAACACCCATTTCCATGCTAGCTTAGGTTGGACGAGGTTTTCTTGATTAAATATTGGAGTGAATTTTACAGCTGTATGCCCTTATTAACACCACCAGTTTTTTTTTAACTAGAAACTCAGTGCTTTTATTAAGACACCATCTCTAGGAAGATTCCCTACTAAGGTTAAAGAGTACAGATTACCCTATTCTACACAAAGTAGGTATAGATGTTTTTACTTCAGAGATTTCCTTCTCTTAGACAAGTTGCTATCCAAAGCTAAAGACTCCTACCCAGCCTAATACATACACAAATATGTATGCCACACACGTGTCAAAATGCAGTTTCAGTAAGATGCACAAGATTTATGTGCATTTACAGCTTTTAAGTTCAGTTCTATTTTCGAACTACATATAAATTTTTTTGTGTGATATGTCCTGAAAGGATATAGATGATCATGGCTCTTTACAACTTCCTATTTTTATTTATCAAACCTGTAACTCCCTCCATCCAAACTTATCAAGTAGGCTACTCACTCTTTACTTCTGTTTCTATTTTCTTCAATATACACTATCGGCCATAATTATTAGGCCATCCCAGTTTTTTAAAAGAAATTATGTATTTCATACTATTTTTAGTATTGATACCCAAGTGAATAATTCTAAATGAAAATAGAATGGTTCTTTAATTATTATTACTTTGCAAAATTTTACAAGGCAAGGAAGCAAGGATGAACTTGTCCGAATCACCCCAAATTTTCTTCATTCTTTCATTGATGAAACTGCAATATAGATAATTATTAAATATTTATAAATTCATTTGATGCACACGATATTGTGCAGTATTAACAAAAGAACCATTCTATTTTCATTTACAATTATTCACTTGGCAATAAATACTGAAAAATAGTCTGAAATACATCATTTTTTTTAAAACACTGGGGTGGCCTAATAATTATGACTGGTAGTGTATATCTGTGGGCATTAAATTCTCCAAGCCCTCTTTTCTCATGATCAGTACCAGAAATTTCAGCTATTTCTTTCTGATATTAAATAAGTATTTTTTTTTAATCATATCACCCGAGCAAGGAGGTAATGCCACTGATGTGCAGGGGGCTACATAAGTGTAAAAAGATTAATTAGAAGAGAGTGAAGAGGAAGACGAACCAGTTAGAAAGGAGCAATAGAAGGATGAGAATGCAGGTGTGATGACAGTTTCAAAGGTGGAAAGGATATATGGGGTGGGGAATGAACTAGAGTCAAGTGGTTAATAGATGAGTATTGACATTGCATTTAAATTCCTGGAGGTTGTAGCTGCCAGGAAAGCAAGAATATAGGAGCGAGTTCCACAGGCGGGAAGTGCGAGTAAAGAAGCTGCATGAGTAGAATTGTCGTCTGCATTTGGCTAATCTAACTGTGAATGGGTGGGATTCAGTTGCCAATCTGGTTGCACAAGTAAACACCTGTTGAGGATGCACCAGTGACTTAAGTTCGTTCAAGCAGAAGCCATGAAAGTATTTATAGAACAGACAAAGGGAGACCACATTTCATCAGCGGGGAAGTGGCTGTAGTCGAGCCGCCAAGTCCGTACCTATCACATTACTTATTCTCCTTTGGAGCTTGTCGAGAACACTGAGATGAATGGCAGGGGCACCTGACCATATATGGCAGCAGTATTCCATGCACGGACGAATGGTTGATTTGTATATATGCAGGATGGATTCAGGCGGAAAAAACCTCCTGGCCCGACACAGTGACCCAAACTTCTTAGCTGTGGATTTAGCTATGGACTCTATGTCGTGGTTCCATTTGAGATCAGAAGAGAGGGTAAGGCCGAGGAGGTGCAGAGTATTGCTCTCAGGGAGAATCGCTTGGTCCATGCTTATGGGAGGCAGGAGAGGTTGCCTGTAATGGTTGACAGACAACAGCTTGGTCTCTTAGATGAATTGAAGTTGACAAGCCACTTCTTGCCCCAGTTCACCACAGAGTGTAGATCCTGTTCAAGGTCAGCAGCGAGATTATGTCTGTCTGCCACGACAGGTTTCTTACTGGTGCGGGAGTATATTGTAGTGTCATCTGCGTAGATGCCTACTTAGGACTTTATTTCATCTGTGAGGTCATTGATGAAAATAAGGAAGAGCGTCGGGCCCAGGATAGAGCCCTGTGGGACACCAGCATTCGTGCTGTAGGACGAAGAGGCACACCCATTCAGAACGACCTTCATTTTGCGGTTATTTAAGAAAGATTGGATTAGGTCAAGCAGGTGACCGATAATACCATAACTGCATAGTTTGCATAGGAGGCCAGAGTGCCAAACCCTGTCGAAAGCCTTGGAGATGTCCAGAGCAACCGCGCAAGCCTCGTCAGACTCATCAAGGGCCTGTAGCATGTACTCCGTTACAGTTGTTAGCAGGTCGGCTGTGGACCTGGCAAAGCGGAATCCATATTGCCTGTCGGAGAACAGTTTGTGGGCGGTGAGATGATGAACTATTTCAGCACTGATTATCGCCTCGAATACTTTCCCAAAAATTGGTAGAAGACTGATAGGGCGATAGTTGAATGGGTCCGAGGGTTAACCACAGTCCTTAAATATAGGAACGACTGAAGAGAACTTCCAGCATGCAAGAAAACAGGCAGCAGAAAGGCAGTAGTTATACAGTTTAGAGAGGACAGGGAAGAGTTCAGGAGCACACCTCTTAAGGACTATCACCGGGATTCCATCACCACCGCTCGCCTTAAGGGGGTCAAGTTTTGAAATTACTCACAATACTACTGTTGGTGTAATATATACGTTGTTCAGTTTGGCCTCAGTTCTAATATGGAAGTCGGGTGAGGGTACTCCAGATGAGTCAAATGTTGAGTTGGATGAGAATCTGTGAGCAAAGCACTCAGCTTTGTTCGCAGATGATGTGAGAACCTCAAATTCATTGATTAAAGGAGGTATTGAGGATTTGCTATTGTTCAGCACCCGTTTGCATAACCACCAATAGTCACTTGGAGCCGAACTTGCGGTCAGCTATGCGCTGTCGCATTCTCTCAGCAAACAACCATTTGGCATCATTCAGGATTCTCTTGCACTCATTACGAGCAGACGTGAATAGGCGCCTATTGTGATCAGATGACTGTCTCCGGAATAGTTGAAGTAATGGTTCCTGTGGATAATGGTGGCCGAACAGGCAGGAGAGAACCACGGAGAGGAATGAGGTTTTAGATAATAATTCCTGGTAGGTATGAAAGCATCAATGCCTGCTTTCACCCATGACGAAACCTCAGAGGCACAGTCATCAACTGGGAGATCGAACACTTTTCCCCAAGGGACGTTGCAGAGGAAATCGCGAAAGGTGTCCCAGTCAGCTTTTTGGTAGCAATAGTAGGTCCTATAGGTAGGAGGCTCCTGGGGGGAGTGAGAGTGGAAAGAAATATTGAGAGAGACAACAGAATGGTTGGAGTTGCCGAGTAGGCAAAGCTGCGAGACTTGACAGGCATCAGGTGCAGAGGTAAAACATATATCTATTAGTGAGGAGTGTCCAGAGGGAGTGCTTGGAAAGCGAGTGGGGAAGTCCACTACTTGTGTAAGAGATTGGGAAATAGCAAAGTTCATGGCGTGGATGCCTGCTGGATCAGTAATAGCGTCTTTAAGCCACTCAGAGTGATGGGCGTTAAGATTTCCGAATATAAATATGTGAGCGAATGGGTGGTAAGAAATAGCCTTATCTATATTGTTAGTAATGCTATCTAGAAGGGAGCAGTCGAGAAAGGAGGGAGAACGATAAAGAAAGAAAAGGTAACTAACCGAACTGAGGAGAGACAGACAGAGACATACATATTGGTGGTCAGTAGATTTGAGTGAAGTCACCCTAGCTATAGGGAGGTGTTCACTAATGTAGACCCCCAGCTCATGCATGAGACAGTGGAATCCTTCCTTAAAGTTTCATTGTACTTTCAATTTTTCTTAAAACTTTCTCATTAGTCACATTTTCTTTCCATGGTATTACAGGTTCATTTTAATAGATTAATATATATGAATTCATCTTATAATCCAAACAGAAAGATATAGATTTTCTCCTTGGTAGAATCCACAAATGGATTAGTCAAAATATGCTTCCATGTAGCATCCAGAACTGTGAGGGGTATAGCAGTTATCATCATGGAAACCAGAAATGTCAAAAAATGTTTCAGAATGGGATTGCTTGTATCCATTGTTATCCAAATGTCTTTGGAAAAGGCATGAGTGCACTTCTCCCCACCAACCATTGATAAATAGCAGGGAATTTGGAACTTTGAAAAAAAAACAAACAAAAAAAACATGAATTCCAACTCTGAATAAAGGAGGTGGAATTAGTGAGGAGCTATCCCCCATTCACTGGGAAAAAAGATTCATCACTAATTCCCACAAAGAGACTTCATGAAACAATGATGAAAAAAGAAAAATCCATCAAGTCGAGAACTATATTTGTATTACTTTTTGATAAACTCATATAAGCTGTTTTTTTTATCTTACAATCCTCATAAAGAGTTCCTTTTTTCCAATAGTTTTTCTTGTCCATCAATAAATTGAGTAAAACATTGTAATAAAAAAATATGTAATAAAAAGAATGAGCTCGATCATGCAAAAAAACTCTTGGAATAAAGACTTTTCACAAGATTACGAAAAAAACCTTCCTCTTTCCATATAGAAAGCTGTAGAATGCCTTAGTTGAAACACTGTTATAACAAGAAAAATAATGAGAACTCCTAAAATTATAATGACCTCTCAGTAATGAGCAGAAGAAAGAAGAAAAAAGAAAGATAAATGAAAAACGAAGAATAAGGAATGAAAGAAAAAAGACATGAAAAGAAGATGGCAACAAAGAAAAGGAAAACGATCAACAGGAAAAATAATCGGAAGAAATAATATTATTATTATTATTATTATTGTAGTGAAATATCCTGTCCTACCCAGGAATGGATATGACCCGGGTTATAAAAGACAGGGACTAGAACGAACTACAGCGTGATCGAGAGTCTTCATCATTATATGAGAGTGGTTGTGATTATACAAGAGCCATCATAATTATACGAGAGTCATTGACCTTAATCGAGAGCCATTGTCATTAGACGAAAGTTAGACGTCACTAGACGGAAGCATTCTTCACCAGATGGACGCATTCGTCCTATACAGAGACATTGTCTTCTTGGGTGTTATACCTGTTAACTGTTCGTTGGTGTACGTGTATTTGGTTTATTGCACTGAGGTATAATAAATCTCTATTCATATATCCTCAGTGTCTAGAATTATTTCTTGCACTATTCTTTCTCTGTTTATCCCCTCCCGGGATACAACAATTATTATTATTATTATTATTTTATTTCTGTAAAACAACAAAAATCAGACTTAGCAACCATTTAAGAATAAGGACAACTTGGAATTCAAAACTGGAGATGGTAACAGGAAACCATGCCATCTTACTCTTGGTAGGACTGGGCCACTGTTATTAAAAATACCTATGAGACTGTAATGACAATATAATCATTGGTCAGGGCTGGCTCAATAAATTTAAGATGAATTGTTGAGACAATATATAACATAAAAAATAGTACACCATAGTAAATTTTTGTTAAGGCAATACAATTAGAATACTTCAACTTTGAGGATAAACCAACTTCCTGTCCAACTGAGTCAATGGATTTCAAGTCATTCTTTTAAAATCATGTTTGTCTAAAATAGTTAACTCCAAGTCTATTAATTCCAGTCATTTCCTGTGACCCATGCACATTCCTCTCTGTCAGACACTGTATCATACCAGTGATGATATATTAATAACCAATTTATTCTAAGTAAGCTTTGTTATAATTAGATTCTTATATAATTGTAAACCCTATAAAGAGGAAATTATTTTACAAAATAGAGGCCATTGATAGCGGAATTTAAATTTAAAAAAAAATGAAAGAAAAAAAGAAGGTATAAATGAAATAAAAAAGAAAAGGAAGTTTTTTCTGCCTGAAACAATCCTGCACATATATATATCTACCATCCACCCATGCATTGAATACTGCTGCCATATCTGATCGGGTGCTCCTGCTATCCACCTAGGTGTTCTTGACAAAATCCAACAAAGAATCTGTAATGTGACTGATCCCAACTTGGCAGCTCAGATACAGTCACTTTCTCACCAGTGCAATCTGGCTTCCCTGTGTCTCTTCTATAAATACTTTCACGGCTTCTGCTCTGATGAACTTAGCTCACTGGTGCCCCCTATATACGAATTTACTTGAGCCACAAGATTAGCAACTAGATCCCACCCTTTTACTGTGAAACCAATAAAATGTAAATGCAAATTCTACTCCATCAGCTTCTTTTCTTGCACTTCCCGCCTGTGGAATTCCCTTTCATTTACTTGCTTCTCCAACAGCTACAATCTCCAAGAATTTAAATGTAAAGTCAATAGTCATCTCCTATCTCACTAACCTGCATCCTCTCTCTCATGCTCTTTCTCTGTCCACTCCACTCTCATCAGTATTCTCATCCTTCTCTTACCCACTTCCTGACATCCCCTATAACTTGTCACTCTTTCTCATAACTTTCCTCCTATGTAAAGGGGTGACATACAAAACAGTGGCAGTAAAATACCTTGCTTGGGGCAATATGATTATAAAAGAAAATAGAAGAAAATTAGGGGAAAATGAGGAGATCTAAACTTATTTATAAATGGAACTTTGTCTGTGTGTCTGTGTTTCCATTACCTATAGACTCCAAAATGGCTGAACTGATTTTTTTGAAAATTTACACAGTTGTACTATAAGCGTCTGCGAGTGTTCTTAGCTAGGTTTTGTGTTGAGGAACTCTCGATAAATATTGAAAATCGATAATCGAAAAAATCAGGTTATAGAAGGAGTGGTCTGATTTTAATCAAAGTTGATACGCTCATAGACAAAGACATAAGAAACGATATTCAGAAGTTTCAAGGTTACAGTTCTTACAATAGTGCAGAAAATCGATAATATATATATATAAAAGGCAAGATGTTTGTGTGTGTGTCTGTTTATCTGCCTGTATGTCTGTATTTTTTTCAACACTTATTTTAGTTTTTGCTATGGGTTTGGCTCTAAGTAGGTATAACTGTAGTTCTTAGTCTCAACCATGATACCATTTACTCAGAGGACTTATTTAGCCTTCAAAATTCAGTTTACAATGAAAAAAACTTATTTGATATCGATACCAGGAAATGAAAATTTGACTTACATCCATTAATTTTTCTTTCAGTCTATGGTTTTGCTTTAACTGGAAACAACTATTGCTTTTTAGTCTTTCATGCCAACATGCAAAGAGTCCGAGCTCCAGGATTATGGATTAGTTTTAAGGTTTCATTACACCTGAGCAATGCCGGGCTATACTGCTGGTTGAAAGATTAATGAAAGCAAAGCATAAATGAGAGAGAAAGAGAGAAAGAAAGAAAGTGGATAAAGAAAAAAAATGTAACAGTCATAAGACTTTTCAGTCGTTCTTTCCCCCAAACATACACACCTTATCTGTTATCAACCGTTTCACTTACTAATGTGCAATCCAGAAATAAACAATACATATTTTTTTTCTTTATAATGGACCGAAAGTACAAAAAAGAGTAACAATGTTGGTAATTTGGGTCTGCCAAATATAAGCTAAATGTACTTCCTTTAAGCAAAAAGATCTTGCCTTAGTAATAAAAGAACAATTATATACAGAAATGGTTAGAAAACATCTTCTGTCACAGATTTTGGTCTGTATTCCATACATTTTATTCACCAACTAGCAGTATAGCCCAGAAAGAAAGCTTTAAAACTAATCCATGGTCCTGGAGCTCAGACTCAGCCTAAAGAATATTTGTGTGAAGTTTGGTGAGAATCAGATAAAAATTGTGGATTTGTATAAAGGACAGACAGATAAACAGACACACACACAAACATCTCGCCTTTTATATATCTATATATATATATATATTATCAATTTTCTGCACTATTGTTAGAACTGCAACCTTGAAACTTCTGAATATCGTTTCTTATGTCTTTGTCTATGAGCGTATCAAATTTGATTAAAATCGGACCACTCCTTCTATAACCCGATTTTTTTGATTATTGATTTTTGATATTTATCAGGGGTACCTCGACACAAAACCTAGCTAAGAACACTTGCAGACATTTATAGTACAACTGTGTAAATTTTCAAGAAAATCGGTTCAGCCGTTTCGGAGTCTATAGGTAACAGATACACACACACAGGCACACACAGAGACAAAGTTCCATTTTTAAAGAAGTTTAGATTTGTTTTATCTGCTTACTCAAATGGTATAGATTACCAGTGTTTGTATCTAGCCTAAATGCTAAATGTAGAGGAGACAGTAGAGGCTGGAGAGGGGCCGTTATATGTTATTAAATACAGCAAAACAGATAATATCAGAATACCTCATTTTATTGTTTCACAGATAATGCACCTTTAAAAAATGAAGATGTGAGGTAACTATGTTGAACAACTCGATCAATGATTCAGGACAATATGTTCAGTTTTAGTAACATTTTGGTGACAATAAATCTCTTTTTTTTTTTTAATTAGAGTATTTAATAGATGGTCAGGTGTTGTGGAGTTATTTTCGCAGTGGAAGCTAGTATTTGTGCTAAAGTTGATCCTAATAGGTTCAACGTACAAAACATTAGGAACTTGATATAATATGTATTACGCAGTATAATCTTACCAGGTCGCTGACTACTTTCATATTCGACTAATTGTCAACTACTATCATCCAACATCGACTGACCCTTGTTCTTGTTACTACTCGTACTTAAATTAGGTGGGAGAGTCTATTCACTATAGAATAGGTGTGTTTCATCATAACATTTACAATGAGTCAGCCTTCAGCTGGTATCTGTTGACTGGGTTGCTCTTGAGGTGCAATCTCAGGTTGGTCTCCACAATCTGGCATAATTGGCAGCAATTTCCAGCAAGTTCATCTTGTCTTTTGTACAATTGGGCTCATAAGTTTCCAACACCATTGAATTTCTCATGGAGATCAACTGAAGAGGTGAGATAGCAGCAGGTGTCACGAAAGACATCTGGAGACGACTATGGGGGCATCATGAAATCGCTTGATATGCCAAGCTATGAGTTTACAATGCACCATCTTCTCTGTGCTATTATACAATGCCAAGATGTAGAATCTCACCTCCTGCATCCATCGCTTACAAGTCCTGTACTGGTCCAATCATGTGTCCAATGAAGAGCTCCAGTAGAGGACCGGCCAGCTGAACATCCTCCACCCTACTGCTTAGCACCATATTCACTGGCTCAGTCACTTCCTGTGATGATTTAATGACCAGTGTCATCAACCAGTTCAACTCACTATATGCAAACTGATGATGACAATGCAGCTGATGGAAGGACATTATTCAACAAGAAATCCAGCAGATTAATCTATCACTGGAGTACACTCTGCTGCTCTGGTAAGATTGTAATAGCTTGAGGGACCAAGTGGCTCTCATAGGTTCAATACCTTCATAGGAAGAAATTTAACAGCAGCAAGTGTATTTCCTTTGCTTTACAGTTCTTTTTTTTTTTGCCTCATACCATGACACCCTTAAATGACAGGATAGAGTAAATAATTTTTACTAGGAAAAAAATGTATCTTTATTGCAAATAACCTACTACATCTATGAATCATGGCTATAAATAATTCACTGGTTGTCATGCTTATTCATCTTAATTTGATTGATTCATTTTTTTATGGTTTATCTACCTTTTGCAGATTATTTAAAGCCAAAAAATACCTTTCTTTTTAGATTGTGAAATTTTTTTCTTCTTTTTGAGATAAATAATGGTTTAGTGATACAGGTCTTGCTAATTAACCCATAGATGGGGAAAGAAGTTATGGATTTATACTTTTCCCAAGGGTATTTGTGCATGTGAACATAACAAATCCAACATAAATTGAAACTTCGTTCTCTAATTAACAATTCCAAACCATTATTATACTACCTGTATATCCAAGCCTCGTATTCTCAAGTGGTCACCCATATAGGCACTGACCCGGTTCAACTTTGTTGATTGTATGGGAATTAGTGTTTAAACATGTCTGTAGGTTTTATCTTAAAGTTAACCACTGTTTATTTGTAAATCTAGCATTTCAACTGCAGATAGAACTTGGAGTAGAGAGTGCATATCCCACTGAGTAAATAATACTTTTATTGATTAATTGATTTGTTTCTTTTTAGAGTTTTGCAACACTTTTTGTGTTATTTAAAGCCAAAACATGCTTTGGATTGTAATTTTTTTTTCTACGGTGAATATTGCATTAACAACCTTTTAAGAATAACAATGATTTTTCTTCATACAAGTCTTACGATTTAAATCAAAGTTTGGAAAGGATATGGATTCATATCTCTCACAGGAGTATTTGTGCAGAAATGAATGTAACAAACCTAACCAGAATTCAAACTCAGCTCTCCAATTTGTCATTCTGAGCTGCATCCAATACATCCACTTTATACATTGATGTATTAACTTAGAAAAAATAAGCAAGACATGTGGTTTCTTCTATGTGAGATGTCCAAAGAAACAATATTGTGTACTTTGGTTTTAAAATGAACTAAAGATGGCCCCTTTTTTATTTATTCTCACTTGTAGGTGATTAAAGCTATTTACAAAGCCACAATTGTGGGGTCTCCAGAGATGATCTAACTCATGACACTGTAGAGCTTGATGAAACTAACAGTACAGCTTCGGGGCTCTTGTTGCGGGGAGCCCCAACACTTGTTGTGGAGCTCAGGTTGCCTAATAAATTTTGATACATCAGAAGGAATTTAATTTAGGTTGAGTGCATAACTCCGCAAACATTTTAAATTTAAATAGCACAAGGTCAATATTCAATAATTTAATGATGCTGTCTGTGAGTTTGGTGTCAAAATCTTTTTTTAAACAATAACACATTTTATTATACAAAATATACAAATATAATAATTAAAGCTTTCAAAAAGATTAAAAGTTTTGAGTCTAAGTGAATGTTGGATTAATATACTGGAAAAAAGATTGAAATAATACAGTTCGAATCAAGATTCTCTATTTAATAAAATGTTCTTAAACGATTTGTTTAATCAAGATTGTTCAAAATACTTTTGGATTTTTTTACAGTCAGAAATAAGAAAAAAGAAAGTGTATATACAGTTATTTACTTTGGATTGTACTTTTGTGTTCATCAAAAGTTTTCTTGTTTATTTTACATTGAAGAAGCTTTTGCTGCAGGTCTTTGTTGTGTGTTATCATAAGATTTGTTTGCTGAGATAGAAGTTTGATAATATGATGATTGTTAATCAACCTATAAACTCTCTCACTGATTTTCACTGAGTGAGATGCAAAAGGATCTTACAATAAGTGGTACTTTCTAGGTTTGAATAGGATAAAGGGTTCAAAGTGCCTGCTCCTTTTTCAAAATTATTACAAAAGGGTCCTGCATCACACCGCATAACAAATGAAGTAGACAGTTTTCTCTTCTGTCTGTGACATGGTAAATGGTCATTGACGCTCTGCTTCCACATCTAAGTGCAGGTTCAGTCTCACGTTACAAAATTTATACTGATCCTAGTCATGTGACCAGCTCACTTTGAACATTCCAATTTTTAGCATAAACTCTTGTCTACATGCATGTGCAGAGGAAAAGATGAAAGAAAATATGTTTCCTATTATATACTGACTAATCAAAAAATGTTTTTGACAAGTGATCCACTTTTAATGGGTTTAACAGAAATCGAAAATATATTGCCATGATCCACTTTTAATGGGTTTATTTTCAATTTGCCACACTTCTTAAAAATCAACATTTGCGATGGGTAAATTGTCGCTTCCAACCGTGATATAAAAATTGTCATTTATTTTTATCTTAGAGTGGGGCTTCCCACACTACATGTGTGGCAGTTCTATCCAATTGTGGCTAGTCTCCCTGCAATGCAATCTCCATTGGAGATGTAGGGCTTCCAACTTCTTTTCATCTCCAAGAAGTAAACACACAACACATGCTTTAATGGGTTTAACAGAAATCGAAAATATATTGCCATGATCCACTTTTAATGGGTTTATTTTCAATTTGCCACACTTCTTAAAAATCAACATTTGCGATGGGTTAATTGTCGCTCCAACCGTGATATAAAAATTGTCATTTATTTTTATCTTAGAGTGGGGCTTCCCACACTACATGTGTGGCAGTTCTATCCAATTGTGGCTAGTCTCCCTGCAATGCAATCTCCATTGGAGATGTAGGGCTTCCAACTTCTTTTCATCTCCAAGAAGTAAACACACAACACATGCTTTAATGGGTTTAACAGAAATCGAAAATATATTGCCATGATCCACTTTTAATGGGTTTATTTTCAATTTGCCACACTTCTTAAAAATCAACATTTGCGATGGGTTAATTGTCGCTCCAACCGTGATATAAAAATTGTCATTTATTTTTATCTTAGAGTGGGGCTTCCCACACTACATGTGTGGCAGTTCTATCCAATTGTGGCTAGTCTCCCTGCAATGCAATCTCCATTGGAGATGTAGGGCTTCCAACTTCTTTTCATCTCCAAGAAGTAAACACACAACACATGCTTATTTTTTTCTTTTTGCTGATACTACATGCCAAGCTTATGAAAGTAGCACTTTCATTGTCCTACTTAAGAAAATATTCAGAAAATGAAAATGCTTTCTATGTTTTGTATTGTTTCTCAATAAATGTTATGTCATTCTTTTCCTATACTGTTTACTAACTAAATATTATATATGAACTTCCAAGGCAAAAATTGCTCTAATAATTTGTGAATAATACACCCCACTAACTTTGAGTTACAAAATTCTGAAAAAAAAAAGTCTTGTGTATAACATGCACTAAATTTTTAGAATCTGTACCCACTAAATTTAACATTCATTCAACTTTTTATTCAGTCTCCAACTAAAAATTGATATAATATATGTAATGTTTTAAAACAATAAATGCATGAACATTCAATGAATTTACAAGGACTAAAAAGACAACAATGCCTTACATGGTTAGATCCCATTTGCAATATAGAAATGACATATGCACAGACTGACATGATCGAGATAAACATAGACAGCCATGTAAATTTAATCAAAGACCAAAAATTCACCAGTGACACAGATTGAAGAATAATAATGATAAAAATAACAACAAACAACCTCAAATTCATCAAGAAATGGATTACTGACATTTTAAAAGAAATCCCATTTTCACCTATTGTAACAGGAAATTAGAAGCGTTTTATCTCCTTAAAAGCCTTGGGTCATGACTAAAAATAGTTACCTTAGCATGAATAGCAGTAACTAGGTTATTTGGTCAGGTTGTCACCAATCCCAAAAAAGTAGTAGTAACTGGTCATTTGGTCAGTGTTCTACCACTCCAGAAAGGAGAGTAGTATGAATTAGGTCACTGGGTCAGGTTCTACCCTTTCCAAAAAGAGATTAAATAGCCTGGTAACTATGGTTACAGTGAAAAGAAGGAAAAGACCAGAGAAAGAGAGGGCCAATGAATATAGGCCCCTGTTTCTATATAAAAGGGAAGAAATAGTAGAAAACCCCAGAGTTGTTGGGCTACTGGCCAGGCGTGACCTCTCTTCGGCTATTGGCTATTCATTCAAGACTTCAATCAAGCTACCAGCTGAAATTCTCCACACGAAGATCTTCCGCAACATCCAGTGAATACACCATGTGCTGCCGTGAAAGGAAAAGATATTTTTGTTTATCATTCTGACCAAACCTTAGCTGTGTATAATTATATATATATATATATTCTTTAGCTGAGTTAAATGACCACTTAACTTCCGCCAAATATCTTCCTCATTAGACTCACCTCTTATTTTCCATTGAATATTGCGTAAAACTAGTACAAAGTTGAACTTGTTCTAGTGTCCGTTATTATATAGTTCTGTCACCTTATACCTATGTTTTTGATAAATATTTTTGTGCGTTAAAATGAATTTCCTCTCCAGCGATTCATTGAAGACATCGAAAGAACTTTTCATAAAGCTACCAGCTGAAATTCTTCGCACAAAAACCTTCCTCAACATCCAGTGAATACACCACGTTGATGCTGTGAAAGGTAGAGATTGTTTTGTTAATTATTCTGGCCAAATCCTAGCTGTGTATAGTTATATATATGTATATATATATAAATACATATATAAATCTTTAGCCGAGTTAAATGACCTTTTTCCATTCTGCCTAAACTTCCTCCAAATATCTTCCTCGTTAGACTCCTCTCTTATTTTCCAGTGAATATTGTGTAAAACTAGTACGAAGTTGAACCCATTGTAGTGTCCGGTATATTATAGTTCTGTCACCTTATTCCTGTGTGTTTGCTGAATATTTTTGTATGTTATAATAAATTTCCTTTCTGCATAAAATTATCTTGCGTTATAGTTTAATTCACTCCCTTCAGCATTATTCCAACTAAAATTGTATTTTTATGTGTTGCTGACCCAAATGGGTTCGTAACACTATTCTGATTTCTAACTTTAGGTTTTGTTCTTTCTTCACAAAATCTCAAACAGTTCCTGCATAAGTTGCCACAAAAATAAACTTACACAAGAAGGGAAAATAAATAAATAAATATGCTATGCCATGAATGCACTGGATAGAAGCCAAGAGAACAATCCTTTTTATTTTGAGGAGGAATGTCAAGATAACCGTTGGCAAATAATAATGTCAGAAAATGAAAATAGAGAAACTGTCATGGTGTCAGTTTTTGACATGAACAACAATAAAACAGACTAAAATTGGTTTAATATCTATGTGAAAGATTTCATTTTTATATACAAACTAGTGTACCCATGCTGTTAAAAATGTCAGCAAAATGTCTCTTCTATAAATACTTTCATGGCTTCTGCTCGGATGAGCTTAAGTCACTGATGCCTCCTCAACAGGTGTTTACCCGTGCAACCAGACTGGCAACTGGGTCCCACCCATTCACAGTCAGGTTAGCCAAACGCAGACGACAATTCTACTCCTGCAGCTTCCTCTCTCGCACTTCTCGCCTGTGGAACTCACTCCCGTATTCTTGCTTTCCTGATGGCTACGACCTCCAGAAATTTAAAAGCAAAGTTAATACTCACCTACTAACCACTGGACTCTAGCTCTCTCCCCTCCCCTGTATAATCTTCACGTTCTCTCTGCCCATGTATCTGTCATTGCACCTGCTTTCTCAGCTTTCTATTGTTCCTTTCTAACTAGCTTGTACTCCTCACTCTTTTCTAATTAATCTTTCTACATTTATGTAACCCCCTGCACATCAGTGGCGTTTCTGCCTTGCTCGGGGTGAAATGATTAAAAAAAAAAAAAAAAAAAAAAAATTTAAGAGGATTATTAGCTGTTTCCTCACACGTTATCCCTCATGAGAGCAACAGGAGGAAATATATTAAGTACCTCCACTTATTTGCTGAAAAAACAGTATAACCTGATGTCAAAAGGCCCCAAACTTTTATCATCAAAATGTTTATGTTATTAAGAGGAAAGATCAAAGCTTTTTTCATTATATTTTTGAGGAAGTTTTTAATCTTTTCTAACATGTTCGAAATTTTGGTTGAAAATATTTTTTTTTTCATCACTGATTCACCCAAAGTTTACTACAGCTAAAATGGCAAACATAATATGCAACTCATTTTCTGGTGTGGAAAGACATTAATTTTGAAATTCTTGCAAAAATCAAAAATTGCCTGAATTTAATGAAATTATCAGAACTTATTCACAAATGAATGAAGTTATTTAAGCAATTATTATTTTTAGAAAATCTTGGTAAAAATATTTTTTTTTTTTTTTACACCTGTTAACCCCCACCTTTCAACTAATTTCATGAAATTTCTAAAAATTCAATACTGATCATAAATCTTGTTTTATTAGTTAAATGCAGGACTCTTTGGGAAATGTAAATAATGTAGTTTTCTTTTCAAAAAGTAGTCACTTTTACCAAAATCTGTGCCAAATAGTAAAATAAAAATGCATTAAAACTATGCCATTTTTAATTTAGATAAACTCTTTAATTGATTTTTAAAATAATAGATATTAAAGATATCATATTCTGAAGAAAAAATAAATTTCTGATTTTTATAAGAATTGTTTTCATTTTTGCTTTGCTAATTATGAAGATTTATAAAGTTTCAAAGTTTTCCAGTCACTCGGTGTCTTTGGTTATTAATTTATTTATATTTGCATATCAAAAATTGAAAAGCTTATTTAGCATTAAGATTTTAAAAATGATTTTAAATTTGTTTTTAAAGTTAAATTACACATTTTCTTTTACTATGGAAAGTTATAACAGACTTATTAAAAGGTCAAATGTTTCAAGAGTTTTTCCCCTTACAAAATGTTCACTTAAGTTTCATAAAATGATGTCAGTTCTGGTTCACCATACTTAGTCAGACATGTTAAGTGAATGATGACAAGCTGTCAGCAATCAGTTCATAGATCAAAAAGATGAGTCCTCTTTTATTCTAAATTTCATGTATAAACAAGTAATATTTGTTTCAAATCAGATTAATTTAACTCTAAATTTGCTAATTTTCCAAAAATAACATGTCACACATGTATATTTTATTTTTGCAAGATTTTTAAAAACGAGAATTAACTTTTGTTTACAAATGTGTTGACCACTCAAAAATGGCCAAAAAATTGAAAAATTTTTAAACATTTCAAAATGTTACATTCTGGTGAATATAATTTCTGTTTGAAATATATCAGAGTATTTTACTTACTGGAAACAGTAAGCTTAATCATTTAGCTTTCAATTAAACTAAAATTAAAGCTTCAAGAAAATTTTTTATTTTTTAAACATTCAATTTAAAATTTAGGTCTCAAGAATAAGTGAAGGTATCTAATATGTATGTGTGCGTGTGTGTGTATGTATATATATATATATATATATACACACACACACAAATACACAATGGCCTTTACTATAATAGGGAGGATATACACGCTCAGGTGGGATAACCAATAAGAAAACAGCTAATAATCCTCTCAAATATTATGCCGTCATTTTTTACAGCACAGGTACACTATATACACACACACACACATATAACAGTCTTTATCATAACGAAGAAGATTATTATTATTATTATTATTAGCTGTTTCCTCACAGCTTATCCCTCTTGAGCATAACAAGAAGGAAAACATATATAATGGCTGGCCACTCATATTCAAAGATGCCTATCTTCTGGGGCGCCCAGCTAATCCCCATTGTAGACGCCTGCTCAAGCAAACTTCTGTTTGTTCAACACCCACACAGCACACCTGTGGTTTATACTGCAACTATGCTGAGCAGACTTTTATTACAATTTCTGAGAGAAAGTGCATTATCTCACATGAACTACAGTCTGAACAAAGCCAGGATGCTCAAACCCTTAATCACGATGACTTGTGACTTTGAGCTAGCACAACAATCAACGACTCCTCAAAAGGAGCCATCTACCCAATTTCAATCACAAGACTTGGGTCACCCTGTGGTATGATTTTCAGGCACCTTCCAAAGGTGCCACATGCTGGGATTGCCTCATATCCAGACCGATAATATCAAGTCACTACCTTCATGGTCAGAAAGTGAACATCCTAACCACTCGTCCACGCGCATATGTATAGATGTGTGTGTGTGTGTGTGTGTGCATATATATATATATATATATATATATATATATATATACACACACACAGAGTTTTTATTATAGTAGAGAGGATGTAGTATTTAAATTTGGCTGGTATTTTACTAATTAATACATGTACCTTTTCTGATTTTAAGTATCTGATTGAAAAGAAATCCTAATGCTGTAGACATATTAGATGGTGAATATAAATAAATTCAAAATATTTAATTATAGAAGCATCTTGGTGTATTTACCCATGTTCCTCACCAAGGTTGGAAATGACACAAGGTCATTATAATGTGGGAATGCTAAACACATTTTTATACATACAGGCCAAGGACAAAAACTGGTTTTCACCTATCCACTCTGACCCAACCTCTTTAGTGCAATGAGGTAGATGCTACCACAAGCTTGGAATCCCCAGGGAGCAAGTTCTCTCATCTAAAATGATAACAAACATAGCTTGACTTATAGCACTGGGGTGATAACTATGCTTCAGTAAACCCTCATTGGCAATGGTTAACACCTGTGCCAGATAAGCTGGTATGCTTGATTTGCATTGAAATTGTTTTGCCATTTTTCCCTTTGTTTTTCTGTGCCAGATTTCTTTTTATATATAAACTAGCAGTATAGCCCGGCGTTGCTCGGATGTAATGAAAACTTTAAAACTAATTCATGGTTCTGGAGCTCAGACTCAGCCTAAAGAATATTTGAAATACTAAATTAATTGCGACAATTTACCAATCGCACCTAGTGTGTGTGTGTATATATATATATATATATATATATATATATATGTATATATATGTGTATATATATATATATATATATATATATATATATATACACTAGCAGTTTAGCCCGGCGTTGGTCAGGTGTAATGAAAGCTTTACAACTAATCCATGGTCCTGGAACTCAGACTCCAGAGACGTTGGCACAAAAGACTAAAAAGCAATAGTTGTTTCCAGTTAAAGCGAAACCATAGACTGAAAGAAAAATTAATGGATGTAAGTCAAATTTTGATTTCCTGGTATCGATATCAAATAAGTTTTTTTTGTCATAAACTGAATTTTGAAGGCTAAATAAGTCCTCCGAGTAAATGGTATCATGGCTGAGACTAAGAACTACAATTATACCTACTTAGAGCCAAACCCGAAGTAAAAACTAAAATAAAAGAGCTGAAAAAATACAGACATACAGGCAGATAAACAGACACACACAAACATCTTGCCTTTTATATCTAATCTATCTAATCTAAACTTATTTATAAATGGAATTTTGTGTGTGTGTCCAACCGATTTTCTTGAAAATTTACACAGTTGTACTATAAGCGTCTGCGTATATTCTTAGCTAGGTCTTGTGTCGAGGTACCACCAATAAATGTTGAAAATCGATAATTGAAAAAATTGGGTTATAAAAGGGGTGGTCCAATTTTAATCAAATTTGATACACTCATTGACAAAGACATAAGAAACGATATTCAGAAGGTTCAAGATTGCAGTTCTTACAATAGTGCAGAAATCAATAATATATATATATATATATATAAAAGTTAACTTTCTTCTTAAATTAAAAAAAAAAGAAAAAAAACATGCAAATACATGCAATGTATTTGAAGGTTAATTAAACTACACTTATCAACTATTTTCATACATTTGAAAGTTAACTTTTGTTGGAAAAAATTAAGTAAAACTACAATTATCACTTATTTTCATATATTTGAAAATTAACTTTCTTCTCAAATTAAGTACAGGCTAATATTACAAAAAGAAAAAAAAAAACACAAATACACGCATCTTTCTGATGAAATTGAGTTCCGAAAACATAAATCACATAGTAATTTCTTTTTCAGTAAAGAAAGTAAATAGGCCGAAATTAGCTTCCTATGCCTAAAGCCATTCAGCAGCGAATAACATATCAAAATGCCAGTAGTGGGTGACAAAAAAGCGAGAAGAAGTTCGATTTTTTTTCTGGTCATTAACATAAAAAAAGATAGGTTTCTTCAATATCTAATTGTTGATTAGAGTTCAGCAGATACATTTGCACAGAAATAAGGCTATTTTAGAAAAATTTGAAGGGATAAAAGCCTTCGGGACCTAAATCCAAAATTTACCGATTGTTCTAGTTCCACATGTCATGCTTCTTCCAGATGTCTAAGTATCTGTAATCTCCCTTAACCCAACTTTGCAAGTTTTTATTGACCTCTGCAGTAGCTGAACTCACAAATCTTTGGGTTAAGTCAATAGATTCAAATAACACTTTTATCCACTGGGCCATGTTTTTATGAGGATATCAATGTGTGAATTTTAGGGACTTATAAGCCTAATGTCTTAGTAACCGTTTTTTTTTTTTTGGCAGAGCTCATATTACATTTTTGTTGTTATTGTTTTTCTCTAGCACTCTGTATGACTGGTTCCTATATTATATCCATTTCTATGCTTGGTTGACTTAGGAGATTTTTGTAGCCTAGCATATGTGCTGAATCTTTAAGTTTTTGTATATTCCAGTGATTATTTCTGTCAATTATTTCAACCACATCCCACAGTAAGGGGGGGGGGGTGATCTCCCTTTTCTCTCCATATGTGTATTCATTTCTATGCTTTGCTGGCTTGGAAGATTTTTGTAACCTAGCATATGCACTGATTTCTTTTTTGTAATCATTTTACCCAAAGCAATGCATTCTACTGCCACTGTTGCACATGGGGTTACATCGGGGAAAGTGATGAGAAAAAGGGGTTAGTTATAGAAAATGTCAGGAAGAAGGTAATAGACAGATGAGAATGGCAAGAATGGGGGTGGAGTAGATGGAAAAAAGAACGTAAGAGAATAGATGTGAGTTAGTGAGATAGGAGATGCCTATTGACCTTACATTTAAATTCCTGGAGATTGTAGCTGTCGGGGAAGCAAGTATTCCTGAAGTTTTTGTATTTTCCAGTAATGTTCTCTATTATTTCAATTTTCATCCTACAGAGGTGTAGTGATCTCTCTTTTCCCTTCATATCTGGTCAGCTATACCTGATTTTTCTATTTCATCTTGAGTTAAAGCTTTACGGTGTTCCTGCAGTCTTAGCGTGTATGTGTGTGTGTGTGGGGTGGGGGCTTTGTATATAAGTACAGGGTGCAATGGGTACAGTGTCACTATTTTATATTTTTAATTTTGTGAATTACTTGTTCTTGATTTTGTTGACTGCTCAGTATAGTAGGGTCAGTTGGCACAGCCTATGAGAAAAGTGCATCATGACACAATTTGCTCTACTATAAATTTGGAAACAGCAAGCTGTACTCCTTGGAATTTAATCTAGAAGTTCCAATGTGAACATCTCAGAATGTAGAGGATCCAGGAAGAGTTGGAGGAGTCAAATGGTTATTACAAAGGTTTTTGGAGTGATCACTAGTGATGGTGATGTTATGCCTCTCCTCATCTTTCTACAAGGACTTAGACTCAGCACAGAGGCCTACATCAAGTGCCTTGAAGAAGTAGTGCTATCCTGGGTCAAGAGGGTGGTTGCTATAAGACCCTCTGTCTGACAACAGGACTCGGCACCATGCCACACAATAGGAGAACCCAGTGATGGCTGTCAGACAATTTCTGCAGGAACATCATGCCTTACATCTGGTTACCTAATTCCCCAGACTGTAACACCCTGGGGCACAGGTGAGCAAGAGACCAACAAAACTCATTATAACATCAAAGACAAACTAAAGGCAAGGCTTATAGCAGCATTCACCAATTTAAACAAGGAGATCATCCAAAAGAGATGCAGGTGATTCCAAAGTTGTCCGGAGGCCATGGTTGAAGCCAATGACAATTCTATTTAATAAGTTTACTCTTTAGTACTTCAAGATATTTTTGTGTAATTTTGGTAAATATATCTGTTAAAATGAGATTTCTGTATTTCCATTTTGACATAAATTAGATGACAATTTATCCATCACACTCTGTATATATAAGAATGGTGATACACTGTAAGAATCTGGAGGTAAATTAACCATTCTTGGCAGATTTTCAGTTTTTTTTAATCATTTCACTCTCAAACAAGGCGGTAATGCCACTGATGCTCAGGGGGGCTACATAAAAGAAAAAGATTAGATAGAAGGAGAGTAAAGAGAAAGATGAACCAGTTACAGGGGGTGTCAGAGAAAGGAGCAAGAGAAGGATGGGAATACAGGTGTGATGACAGTTGCAAAGGTAGAGAGAAAGGAAAAGATATACTGGGTGATGTGATATTTAAAAACTAAGTTCATGGAAAGAAAAAAAATATAAATGAATTTGGCTAGATTACAAAAATTATTTTTAAAATTCTTTAAAAAAAATTTAGAAACTACCAGCATCTCTAGTTCATGCACAAGTTTAGTCACAATGTCAGTAGACCAAGTCTGATGAAGTCCCAACAGACAAAACACGTCACAAGTAAATTTTTACATTTTATATTGCAATTTCCTTAATACTGTTATTGATATATAAAAATATATATTGTTATCTCATATCACACACACACATGTGTGTGTGTGGAGTTGTGATGATGTTTAGTGCCAAGATTTTTTTTTTCCAGTGGTTTACTGATAAAATGTTTTTTGGAAAGCAGCTTTTTGGTGTAAAGTGCTAGATATTGAGATAGAGCGTTA
Organism: Ascarosepion bandense; assembly: GCA_037127315.1. Taxonomy (NCBI): domain Eukaryota; kingdom Metazoa; phylum Mollusca; class Cephalopoda; order Sepiida; family Sepiidae; genus Ascarosepion; species Ascarosepion bandense. The sequence goes on along the minus strand of JBBBDQ010001148.1, from coordinate 5,898,989 downwards.
CATTGAGAAAAAACCCTGAGGAGTGAGAACATCATAATGGTGCCTACACGCATGAAACTTTAAAGTTGGCATAACTCTGCTCACTTAAGTGACAAACTTCTTCACATTAATTGTGTGTGTGGATATATATATATATATATATATATATATATATTTTTAATCATATCACCCCAAGCAAGGCAAAAATGCCACTGATGCGCAGGGGGCTACGTAAGAGTGAAAAGATTGGAAAAGAGAAAAACCAGAAACCACATCCTAAACAGGAAACAAGGGATGAGCCTCTTCACCTGTTCAATAGACGTGGGTGGAGTGTGAACCGGGCGATAGTTTAGTCTATCTACTCCAATTGAAAAAAAGATCCCCCTAGAATTTGTACACAATAATATCATTGGAATCGAATACAATAAAATCATCTATTACGACTAAAGACGGGGGATCAGTTTTCTATTGTTGTTAAGTAATATACTGATATATATATATATATATATATATATATATATATATATATTATGAATTATTCTGAACATGTTATCACTTTTATAAGAATCCCCAGCATTTTCATGTTAAAAATTAACTTTTGTCATGGAACTAACCAGTTAACAAGCTGCATCAATAAATCCATAGCCTGACACTTAACTAAAAATAATTAACATTTGAATTTTATCTGAAATTTTCACTATATAATATTTGTTCTATATGATAAAATTCATCACTGAATGACATACATTAAAAAAGTTATATTTTTAATTTCATGTTTGTAAAATAATTTTTATCTTCATTAAACTATGGACTTTTGGCAAAGATTAACATATGTACCCACAAAAAACCATGTCAAAAGGATGTTTTTCTCTTAACACTGCTATGACTGTATATTCCCTCTGCAATGTTTTTTTTAATCTATTTTTAAAATTTTAATAAAACCCAATATATGAAGCTATTTTTTTATAAATTCATAAATAAATGAATTTGTTTTCAGACTTATTTTATTACTAGCAGTATAGCCTGGCGTTGCTCGGGTGTAATGAAAGCTTTAAAACTAATCCATGGTCCTGAAGCTCAGACTCAGCCCAAAGAATATTTGTGTGAAGTTTGGTGAGAATCGGATAAAAATTGTGGATTTGTATAAAGGACATACAGACAGATAAACAGACACACACAAACATTTTGCCTTTTATATATATATATATATATATATATATATTATTGATTTTCTGCACTATTGTAAGAACTGCAACCTTGAAACTTCTGAAGATCATTTCTTATGTCTTTGTCTATGAGTGTATCAAATTTGATTAAAATCAGACCACTCCTTCTATAACCTGATTTTTTCAATTATCGATATTTATCGGGGGTATCTCCACACAAAACCTAGCTAAGAACACTCGCAGACGCTTATAGTACAACTGTGTAAATTTTCAAGAAAATCGGTTCAGCCATTTCGGAGTCTATAAGTAACGGACACACACACACAAAAGTTCCATTTATAAATATGTTCAGATAATATGGTATATAATAAATATTGCATAGTAGTTGGTTCACATATTTTTACAATTTTGTAAATATAAAATACAATCTACATTATTTACATTGTTTTTACTGTTGTCCTTATTTTTATTGTCATATTCATGTTTCAACCGTTATATACCAGGCTACAGCTCTAAGCAGAAAGAAAGATGTGCAAGTAGATTTTATAAAATTAAGATTAATGAAAATCTTCCAATGAGCCATGCATACTAAGGAAAGCATTTCACTATTTATAGTATTTTCCTCATCTTTGTTGTTTTGATCACAATGTTACAGCTGCTGTAACCTCTAGACTTCCTCAGGTGTATATCAGTCTGAATACAGGGAATTCCTAACTGAACTCTTAATTTAACCTATGGGGGTGGACTGTTCTCATTCCTCTGCTCAGGGTTTGAACTCAAACACTATTGCACCAAATAAAAAAAAATCAACATTTTTACTCACTAGGCTATGGACCCGTTTTACGATTAAGAGTTGCTGTCACTTGATCTCCAAATAAGCCATAAGATATATGGAAACTAATAAAAAGATCTGAGAAATATTTGAAACTCAGAGGCTCTTTTGACATGGTGTAATGATTAACAAGCGTGTGATAAATCAATTAAAACTGAGCAATGAGTTGAATCTTCACTGACTATTCCGTATTTACGCCCTTGTGCCATACTAACCCATGCTTCTATATTTGAAAACACTCAGACGATAATATTATTCAAATTAACTAGATACAAAGGAGGATTGAAGAAACTTTCTGTCACTGAATTTCACAAGAAAGTTACTACTGTTAGTGTTGTGTGAAAATTCAGTGAGTGTACGAGAATATTATTGGGGGGGGGGGTGCTGGAGATTTACTACTGTCACGCAATATCTACTCACCCAAAAATACATCATGATGAAAACAAAAAATGGACAAATGAAACCGACAACTAAAAGTTATAGATAGGAGATAGAGAGAGTATAAAGAAAATATAAACGAAACCGTTATTTTGAGAGATTCCAGAAAAAAGAGAGAGAGAGCAAACAGAAAACAGGAGAAAAAAATTAAATGAACCTGTTTTCTTTCTTTTTTTTTTTCTTTTTTAAATTATTTACCTTTTAGTCTCACAAACGGTTCAGCAGAGGTATCCTTTTTTTCAGCGTCAGAGAAAGTTTTTTGTTTTGAGTCACTTGTACCCATTTTTAAAATTTGATCTTTTTTTCTATCATGGCAGAAGAAAAGGTGGATACTTTTAATTTGCTGTTTCTACATCTGCTGTCACTTCTTGTTGTCATTCGTGTATATTTGTTACCTTGCAGGTATTTTAAAAGATAAAATAATTCAAAAAAAAAAAAAAAAAAGAAAAAAAAATTTATAGCGACATCGACGAATATGAGAGACCCGCGTACGTTTTACCTTTAAATGTTAATTAGATTTTTCACCTGTTAACCTCGTCGTTTGTTTTTTTCCAAATTGAAACAAGAAAAGTTTACAGGTCAACAACTTTTTGCAGAAACAGGTCACTTGCGTCTCTTTCTCTTCTAAGGTTACGGTTTTAAATGTCTTATTGTTTTTCTCTTTACAAATTTCAGTTAAAGAAAAGAAAAGCAAATGCTTCAAATTAACGTCTTTAAAAACTTTTTCTTGTCCCCCACATCCGCCATTATTGCAGCTTTAAGATTCTTCTTAAATTAAGAATTCAATATTTAAGAAAAAAAAATTCTTCAGTTTTTACGTTATTTTTCCTTTGGAAATTAACAACATCGCGATCTTGCTGTGGGGTCATAACGGGCTATAGATTCGACTGTGGTTGTGTGTAGAGAGAGAGTTCGATCTTGGTTCAGTATCCAGCACCTGTGGCCTTCTGTAGCAAAATGGAATGATTGGAATTTTTTTTTTTTCGTTTTTGTGCTAATGTCCCACCCCACATAAAATTGGTTCCTTTTCATCAAAAAACTCATTTCTTGTTACATCCTAATCATTTTTTTTAATTTTCTGCCTTGTGTTTTTGTTTCCACAAAGTTGTTTTTACCTTTTTGTTTTAATTTTCAAAAGGTGTAATCTTCTTTGTCATATGTTGGGAGTGTTATCCTGTACTTAGTTTTTCAAAGGCAATCAAAAGGAGATTTTTTTGTGCAAGCTTTTTAAAGCAAATTTTGTATTTGTTTTATTATGTGTAAAAAAATTTCTTTCTTTTTAGATTTTCCATCGTGGTTAAGTCTTGTTTGTTTTGTGACTTATTCAACTTTCAGGATAAGAGGGGCACATGTTTTCTTTTTCCATTCTATCACTACAAACTAAATTTTTGTATTTGAAACAAAAAATTTGGATTTTTGTATGTTGTGAGTTAAAATTCTTAATATATAATGACTAATACTGTTGTATATTGTTTAATTCAAAAAATTAAACTTCAGAGGATACATTAAACCCCAAGTGTACATTTTCTTCTTTATTTAAAAAAAAAAATAGTGAATGGGATAAAAGAAGATAGATGGCAATTGACATTGCATTTAAATCTTTGGAGATTGCAGCTATCAGGAAAGCAAGTGAATGGGAGTTCCACAGGTAGCAAGTGCGAGAAAAGAAACTGTTCGAGTAGAAGTAATACATTTAACTACTTCAACTGCAAAAGGGCGGGACCCAGATACCAATCTAGTAGCACACTTAAATTCATGTGGTCGGGGCACCAGAGGAAAAAGCTTGTCAGAGCAGTTGTCATGGAAATAATGAGTTCAATTGTCACTGGGTGCTCTATACTCTTGGCCTTGTGCTATATCTAAGCTATTACTTAGGACATCATTAGACACTTTTACATGGTGTAATGGTTAGCAAGCTTTTTCTCACCTAGATCAGTTATGACTGAATAGTGAGTTTGAACCTCATTGTTCAATCATCCTGATTGTTCCATACATTCAGCCTTATGTCACATCTAAGCTACACATAGAAAATAACCTTAATGAGGAAAGATGATCTGGAGATTCTAACACTCACAGGACATTCTGAAAATAAGAGAAGTAGGGAAAACAGAGAGAAAAATAAGTTTATGTGAATGAATGCCAAAACAGAGACAAAGAGAATGAAAAAAAAGAGTTAAAAGTCACTTAGTAAGATTTGCTATTTCTATACAAAAGATGTTAAGCATTCATGTAACTGTTGGTTGAAATTGATAAAAATCTTATTCTTGAAAAAAGAGTTTTACCAATTAGACCCATCATGCTCAGTCATCACTCATCCCAGAATCTGTGAAAGTTTTCTCACAAATTTTTTTGGTGATGAATAACAAGACAACAGATTTTTTTTTTTTTTAATCATTTCACCCCGAGCAAGGCAGAAATGCCACTGATGAGCAGGGGGCTACATAACTGTAAAAAGATTAATTAGATAAGAGTGAAGAGTACAAACTAGTTAGAAAGGAGCAATAGAAAGCTGAGAATGCAGGTGCGATGACATACATAGGTGGAGAGAAAGGGAAGGATATACAGGAGTTGGGAGAGAGCTAGAGTCCAGTGGTTAATAGATGAGTATTGACATTGCATTTAAATTTCTGGAGGTTGTAGCCGTCAGGAAAGCAAGAATATGGGAGTGAGTTTCACAGGCAGGAAGTGCGAAAGAAGAAGCTGCAAGAGTAGAATTGTCGTCTGCATTTGGCTAATCTAACTGTGAATGGGTGGGACCCAGTTGCCAATCTGGTTGCACGAGTAAACACCTGTTGAGGAGGCACCAGTGACTTAAGTTCGTCCAAGCAGAAGCCATGAAACTATTTATAGAACAGACAAAGGGAGGCCACATTTCGATGGTGGGGAAGTGGCTGCAGTCTAGCCGCCAGATCAGTACCTATCACATTACAGAATCTCCTTTGGAGTCTGTCAAGAACACTGAGGAGAACGGCAGGGGCACCTGACCATAAATGACAGCAGTACTCCATGCACAGATGGATGGTTGACTTGTATATATGCAGGATGGATTCAGGTGGAAAAAACATCCTGGATCGGCATAGTGACCCAACCTTCTTAGCAGTAGATTTAGCTTTGGAATCAATATAGTGGTTCCATTTGAGGTCTGAGGAGAGGGTAAGGCCGAGGAGGCGTAGTGTGTTGCTCTCAGGGAGAATCACTTGGTCCATGCTTATGGGAGGCAGGAGAGGTTGCCTGTGATGGTTGACAGACAACAGCTTGGTTTTAGACGCATTGAAGTTGACAAGCCACTTCTTGCCCCAATTCACCAAAGAGTGTAGATCCCGTTCAAGGTCAGCAGTGAGATTATGTTTGTCCACCACGACGGGTTTCTTACTGGTGCGGGAGTATATTGTAGTGTCGTTTGCGTAGATGCCTACTTGGGAACTGATTTCATCTGGGAGGTCGTTGATGAAAATAAGGAAGAGCGTCGGCCCCAGAATAGAGCCCTGTGGGACACCAGCATTCGTGCTGTAGGATGAAGAGGCATGCCCATTCAAAATGGCCTTCATTTTGCGGTTATTTAAAAAGGATTGGATTAGGTCAAGCAGGCGACTGGTAATACTGTAACCCCATAGCTTGCATAGGAGGCCAGAGTGCCAAACCCTGTCGAAAGCCTTGGAGATGTCCAGAGCAACCGCGCGAGCCTCGTCAGACTCATCAAGGGCCTAGAGCATGTACTCCGTTACGGTTGTTAGCAAGTCGGCCGTGGACCTGGCAAAGCGGAAGTTATATTGCCTGTCAGAGAAGAGTTTGTGGGCAGTAAGATGTTGGACTATTTCAGCATTGATTATGGCCTCGAATACTTTCCTGAATATCAGTAGAAGACTGATAGGACAATAGTTGGATGGGTCCGAGGGTTCACCACAATTCTTAAATACAGGAACGACTGAGGAGAACTTCCAGCATGCAGGAAAACAGGAAGCAGAAAGGCAGTAGTTAAACAGTTTAGAGAGGACAGGGGAAAGTTCAGGAGCACACCTCTTAAGGACTATCACCGGGATTCCATCGTCTCCACTCGCCTTATGGGTGTCGAGTTTTGAGATTACTCGGGATACTACTGTCGGGGTAATATATACGTGGTGCAGTTTGGCCTCAGTTCTAATAGGGAAGTCGGGTGGGTGTACTCCAGATGAGTCAAATGTGGAGTTGGATGAGAATCTGCGAGCAAAGCATTCAGCTTTGTCCACAGATGACGTGAGAACCTCAAATTCATGGATTAAAGGAGGTATTGAGGATTTGCTATTGTTCAGCACTTGTTTGCAAATCCTCCAATAGTCCTTGGAAAGATTGTGGAGAGCCATAATTGCTCATATCCTGAAGGAAACATGGCACATAAAAGAATCCTGTTCATACTAAAATACCAATACCTATAACTTACAGTGCTGATAGCAGACACGAAAAGGAAATAGAACGTAGCGAAAGAAAGTGAGAAGAAAGAACTAATCATAAACTACAAGAAAACTAAATGCAAGGAGCCCAAAATTCCAATTACTGGTTGGGGATACTAAAATCAAGCAGGTACAAAAATTTAAACACCTGGGATGTGTTCTAACAGAGGATAGAAAGTTCAACACTAAGATTTAAAGGTGTATTGGGATGGTGTTGTCATGTTATTTCGTTGAGATTGGAACCTCGAAGGTTTCTGAAGTATTGGTATCACACCATTGTATATCTTGGTCTTGGTATATTTAGTTAGTTACTCATAATACAGTAGATTCCCAGTTGGGTCACTCAAAAGATTTGTTATTCGCTGAACTCTGATTATTCGCTATAAGCTTAACGTTCAACACACATCTCCCCAGACTTCTGTCTGGTGCTTCTACAGTTATTTAGTGGTCACCTGATCACTTGCAGAATAATCTATTTTTCTTGTATTATTTTTTCACTGGCGATCAGTGTTAAATCACACACATTGGCATTTATACTTCTAAATGACAAATGGCCAAGGACGCATTCCAAAAGCTACGAGTATTGAGAGACAGGAAAATTTTTTTTGGAAACAAAGAAAAGAGTAATGAGCTGTAACATGATATGTGTCCTCCTAAAAAACTAAACATTGTTTCCTTCAGGATATGAGCAATTATGGCTCTCCACAATCTCTTGTCTTGTTCATCACAATACTCAAAACAAAAAAAAAAATTAGGAATGAAACTTTCATAAATTCTAGGAAGAATGATGACTAAGCATGATAAGTCTAATTGGTAAAACTTTTTTTAAGAATAAGATTTTTATAAATATGGTAGACGATCTCCTCAAAGATGAAGGAGAGACTCGAAGCAACAGAAATGTGGTGTTACAGAAGGATACTGAGGATACCATGGACCAAATATGTGAGCAATGACAAGGTTTTCGAGAGAATGGAAATGAAAAGGAAACATGCTTAACATCAGGAAGAGACAACTGAAGTTTCTGGGACCTGTAATGAGGAAGAAGGGCTTGATAATCACAGGGCAGATAGAAGGAAAGCGAGACAGACGCAAACAGCATGTGACATACTTGATGAGCTTAAGCAAATAGATGGCAAAGAAGGGTTTGGGAGAAATAACAAGACAAAATATATTAAGAGCCACAAGGACAGGAAGATATGGTTGGCTATGATCACTTACATCCTGAAGTGAAATGGCACATAACACAAAAAAGATAAAGACAGCTTATGGTACCATACAACTTTCCTTCCATCTATACATTATACCATGTTGCACGTTTTGGGGCTTTATAAGATGGAGAGAGAGAGAGAGAGAGAGAGAGAGAGAGAGAGAAAGAGAGAGAGAAGAGAAATACACTGAAAAACAATTTCAATGGTGAGTTTTAAATAGTTCTGGGATGAAAAATGTTTTTTTCTTTTAAAATATGATATTGTACATATGATTATTGGTGATTGTTTTTATTTAGCAGCATACCAACGTCTATGACTGAAATTTAAATATTTTGTATGCAATTTTATTTTTTTACTAGCAGTAAAGCCCAGCGTTGCTCAGGTGTAATGAAAGCTTTAAAACTAATCCATGCTCCTGGAGCTCAGACTCTTTGGACGTTGGCACAAAACACTAAAAAGCAATAATTGATTCCAGTTAAAGCAAAACCATAGACTGAAAGAAAAATGAATGGATGTAAGTCAAATTTTGATTCCCTGGTATCGATATCAAATAAGATTTTTTTGTCATAAACTGAATTTTGAAGGCTAAATAAGTCCTCTGAGTAAATGGTATCATGGCTTAGACTAAGAACTACAATTATACCTACTTAGAGCCAAACCCGAAGCAAAAACTAAAATAAAAGGGCTGAAAAAAATACAGGCATACAAGCAGATAAACAGACACACACACAAACATCTTGCCTTTTATATATTATCAATTTTCTGCACTATTGTAAGAACTGCAACCTTGAAACTTCTGAATATCATTTCTTATGTCTTTGTCTATGAGTGTATCAAATTTGATTAAAATCAGACCACTCCTTCTATAACCCAATTTTTTCGATTATCGATTTTTGATATTTATTGGGGGGTAACTCGACACAAAACCTAGCTAAAAACACTCGTAGACGCTTATAGTATAATGGTGTAAATTTTCAAGAAAATCGGTTCAGCCATTTCGGAGTCTGTAGGTAAAGGACACACACACATACACACACAGATAAAGTTCCATTTATAAATAAGTTTAGATTTGGTGATAATAATTTTGGTGATACAAGTTTTACTAATTAACCTATATCTGTAGAGAAAAGAGATATTTCATATCTTTTCCAAGGATATTTGCACATTGTGAATATCTTGAACCAAACAGGACTTGGAACTCTGCTTTCCAGTTCATTCTGAGTCATGGGTTCATTACGCTACCATACATCCAAGCTTACAGCACCTGATATTTTTAAGTGGCCACCCATCTAAGAACTGACCAGGCTCAACATTGCTTAACTTTGGTGATTATACAAAAATCGATGTTACAACATGATGTGCTCATAAGCCTATAATGCCATTCGTACATCCACGTTTACAGCACCTGGCATTCCCAAGTAGTCAGCCATCTAGGTACTGACTAGACTAGACACTGTTCAACTTTTGTCACGCCATTTGAAGGTTAGTACTTCATAAAAATCATATGGATTTTTTATTAGTCGCGCCACCTATATGTCAGACCCGGGACTTATTGAGTGATGTGTTATGTGCATTCTATATCTATCTATATGTATCCACACGCACTCATTACAGTGAAACAGATCTGTCTGCGGATGACTGCTCCCAGTTCACACTCCACCCATGTCTATTGAACAGGTTAAGAGGCTCATCCCTTGTTCCCTGTTTAGGATATGGTTTCCGGCTTTCTCTTTTCTGATCTTTTCACTATTATGTAGCCCCCTGCACATCAGTGGCGTTACTGCCTTGCTCAGGGTGATACGATTAAAAAAATAAAAATATATATATATATATATATATATATATATATATATATATAAAAATATATTCAGTTATAATCTGAGATTAAGGACAGTATGGTTTAATAAAATAAAGACAAGAGGAAAACTGTATTTTAAATCGCCTACACGTTTCGTCCTGTGATGGACTTTATCAAGGCAAAAAGACGAAATGAGCTTTAATCTAGATTTATGTATCTGTAAACAAACAATGTTGGCAACCACAAAGACGCTCACAAATCATTTCAAAAGATTAACAGAATATTTTAGTTTTTAGAATTTCTTCATGTGTAGTGTACACAAAATAAACAGTTTTCAAAGAAAACGGTCAAATTCCCTGCATTTTAATATCTCCTGACTTTGCACTACACATGAAGAAATTCTAAAAACTAAAATATTCTGTTAATCTTTTGAAATGATTTGTGAGCGTCTTTGTGGTTGCCAACACTGTTTGTTTATAGATACATAATTTAGAATAAAGCTCATTTCCTCTTTTTGCCTTGAAAAAGTCCATCACAGGAGCGAATGTAGGTAATTTAAAATAGTTCTCCTCTTGTCTTTATTTTATTCAACCATATATATATATACACACACACACACACACACACACAAACAAACATTAAAATATATATATATATTAATGTATATTTGAACAGCAACCTTTCTTTAAAGAATTTTTCATTGAATGTGGCCAACAAGGATGATTTGATCAATTTTTTAAGCATTCTGACATATTTTCCCGTTTTTTTTGAGGGGTTAAAGAACATAAAATTTGTTCATGGGTTTTATAGTTCCAAGCGCTTTAGCCATTTTCATATGTGTTGTCATAAATATATTTACTTTGTGTGTGCTGTGTGACATAGACTTTTTTACTGTATGAAGTTCTTGTGCAAGAGCAACCATTCGGAGCACTCACATGCCATGCACTGTTGGGTTGACGTGAGGGTTGCTTCTATTTTTAGAAACCCTTAACACATTGCTGCTACTGAGCAGTGTCAAATTGATAATGAGTGAACAGCATTTAACCAATATAGAATCTCTAATAATAAGATGGTGACAATTATGTAGTTTAAAAAGGATTTTGTGTTATCAACTAGAATTTTCTTTAGGGGTTATGTTAAGTTATGGGTTAATAAATGCTTTTTAATAGCACTTTGATTCGGCAGGTGACATGTAAGGCTTAATGTATGTATCACATACTTAATGAGGTGGTTGTATATCTGATATAGGTAATTGATTTGTGACAAGAAAGTCTTGTACTTGGCATTGAAATTGGTATGCTATATTGGTCATCATGACTTTTGGTTTAGTAGGTTTATTTTAGTAACGATAAGTTTGTATTATATTATAAACTTTACACATTTTTCAGGTTTTATAAGAGAAATATGGTGTTTAATCTTCTGCATAGCAAATTCATCTTGCTTATAATTTTTATACAACTGATTGCATTAAAATATATTGATGTGTTATATTTTTATTACTGGTGACATGTATCTAATTTAAGAATAATTTCATTTGTCTATCAATGATGTAGTTAAGAAAATTATTGTTGACCAGTTTTGTTATATATGTTTTAGTTTGTTTAGAAATATTCTTTGTGCAATTTTGGTGTGCACTATTTAAGAGGTTTGCTATCACTGCTATCTTTCTGGGCATTGGCTACCTTAGTTTATAAAATAAGAGTTCATATTAGTGGATTTTCCATAAGGGTAAGAGAGACATACATAGGATTGTAATTCTATATCAATATTGAGGTTTGGGAATTTGTTATGAAGTGTAAGTTCATGTATGAATTTTAGCAGCAGTTAATTTTATAATTGTGATTTCATCTTTATATTTTTATCAAAACGAAAATGTCATTGATACACCTTGTGTAGATTTCTGGTTTGTGGGTAGTTTCAAACACATTCCTGGAAAAACTAAATAAATGATTGGTTAAATCATCCTTGTCAGTCGTGTTATTTGGACTCAAAACACATGAAGCATCACAAATAATAAATTATGGACACTTAATATATTATAGAAAAAAAGCAAATAATACTAATGATAAATGTATACTTTAAACAAAATGTTCACGGCTTTTCGCATTTTTTTAACTTATATCCATGTACACATGCATGCATACATATATACATACATATACATGCATATATATATATATATATATATATATATACATACATACATATACTTATGAAATGATTTGTTTGAACATTATTTTTGATCGACACTGATATTTAAGTAGATATTCTGTTTTTAGTTAAACAGTATTATATATTTATATCTACTGGCCTGATTATTTAGGATAAATTTTTATTACGAAAATGTGTGTCATTCAACAGGATTCAAACCTGCAACCCCTATTTACATAGGGGCAACTACCATTTGATCTGACAACGTCTTAGACCTCTCGACCAAGAATGACCTCCAGTCTAAACGAATTAATTTCCATAACATGTTTACATTTGTTGACATTTATGATACATTTCAGAGCAGATATGGTTGTTGCGATGAATCGAAAATTGTGTTATATAGGCTTGATTAAAACCTCGTTTAGACTGGAGGTCATTTGTAGTCGAGAGGTCTAAGACATTGCCAGATCAAATGGTAGCTTCCCCTACGTAGATAGGGGTTGCAGGTTCAAATCCTGCCGAATGACACACATTTTTGTAACCAAAATTTATCGTAAATAATCAGGCCAGTAGATATAAATATATAATACTGTTTAATTAAAAACAGAATATCTACATAAATATGAGTATCGATCAAAAAATAATGTTCAAACAAATCATTTCAAATTGTCGGTTGTTTATAAGCAAGTTTTGTTAAACTTCATTAATTTCCATAACATATATTTATATATAGTGTGTGTGTGTTTCGTTAAAAACGACGGACAAGGAAGATTTTATTAATCTTTTATATAATTTTTCCAGCATTCTTACATGTTTCCTTTTTGCTGGAGATAAAGAGTAAAAATGTTCTATAATTTTCAACTTTCAAGTGCTTTCAGCAACTTCACTGGCCATTTTCAAGTCACTACTACTTCTGAGTAGAAGCCTTGCATGCTACTTATATAATAATAATAGTGTAATAAAAAAAACATTTAATAACCCATAATTTACAAAAACCCTTCAGAAAAATTTTGGTTGAAAATACAAAAATACTATTTAAATCACAATATCAAAGGCATCTCCCTAGAAGAGTGACACTATATATCAAACAATTTTCTCCTGCCATCAACCTTACATTATTTAACAGTGGAAATGGAGTTTTGAAAGTTTTTTTTTTTTGTTAAATAAATAGACAAACGCATACACGATGCCCAGCCACACGCATCACATGATAGCTTTAAAGAACTCTTTTCAAAAAAAAGAAAACACAAAAACTATCTAAGTCAAACATGAGGAGATAACAACATCAGAAAAGTAACATCCTTGAAAATGGCCAGTGAAGAGGCTGACAGCACTTGGAAAGTTGAAAATTATGGAACATTTTGACACTTTTTATTTCTAACAAAAAGGAAGTATGTAAGAATACTAGAAAAATTAAATAAAGAATTAATAAAATCTACCTTTTCAGTCATTTTTAACAAAACATATTTAAATGAAAGATTGCTACCTAAATATACATTAATACATATATTGGAGTAGATAGACTAAACTATCGCCCGGTTCACACTCCACCCACATCTATTGAACAGGTGAAGAGGCTTATCCCTTGTTTCCTGTTTAGGATGCGGTTTCCGGTTTTCTCTTTTCCATTCTTTTTACCCTTACGTAGCCCCTGCGCATCAGTGGCATTATCACCTTGCTTGGGGTGATATGATTAAAAAAAAAACAAAATATAATATACAGATTTTTACAGGTTAAAGTTAATTCCTCTTTTCATTAGCGGAATGGCTCAAAAGTCAGATAATTATATAGTCTTTTCTAAATTTAATTCAAAGGTAGATCCTTATGTAATCCTTCAAAATGGTTTGAAAAGTAATAAATATGCTTGATTTAACCATGTATTTTTCCGTATTGACAATATGTTATATTCAATAGGATATTGAAATCCTGACAAGAGTTTAAAGAGAGGAGAGACTTGATAATGCATTTCGCCAGTTAAGGCTTCATCAGATCTAAGATTAGGGCAAATGCAAGAAGTTTCATTATTTTTAGCAAACACACATACACAATTTTCTCTCATTCATCTTAGATATGCATTTTTTAATAGCAAAATGATAATCAATGCAACGCAAAAAAAAATATCTAAACTTATTTATAAATCAAACTTTGTCTGTGTGTGTGTGTGTGTGTGTGTGTGTGTCTCCGTTACCTATAGACTCCAAAACGGCTTAACCAATTTTCTTGAAAATTTACACCATTGTACTATAAGCGTCTGCGAGTGTTCTTAGCTAGGGTACTCCCGATAAATATCGAAAATCAATAATGGAAAAAATCGGGTTATAGAAGGAGTGGTCCGATTTTAATCAAATTTGATACTCATAGACAAAGACATAAGAAACGATCTTCAGAAGCTTCAAAGTTGCAGTTCTAACAATAGTGCACAAAATTGATAATATATATATATATATATATATATAAAAGGCAAGATATTTGTGTGTGTATCTGTTGTTTATCTGCCTGTATGTCTGTGTTTTTTTCTGCCCTTTTATTTTAGTTTTTGCTTCGGGTTTGGCTCTAAGTAGGTATAATTGTAGTTCTTAGTCTCAGCCATGATACCATTTATTCAGAGAACTTATTTAGCCTTCAAAATTCAGTTTACAATGAAAAAAACTCATTTGATATCGATACCAGGAAATGAAAATTTGACTTACATTGATTCATTTTTCTTTCAGTCTACGGTTTCGCTTTAACTGGAAACAACTATTGCTTTTTAGTCTTTCTTGCCAACGTCCAAAGAGTGAACTCCAGGACCATGGATTAGTTTTAAAGCTTTCAATGCACCTGAGCTACACTGGGCTATACTGCTAGTAAAAAAATAAAATTATTTTATTATTTCAAATATTCTTTAGGCTGAGTCTAAGCTCCAGGACCATGGATTAGTTTTAAAGCTTTCATTACACCCGAGCAACACCAGGCTATACTGCTATTATATATATATATATATATATATATAGATATTAGGTGCGATTGGTAAATTGTCCCAGTTATTTTATTATTTCAAATATTCTTTAGGCTGAGTCTGAGCTCCAGGACCATAGATTAGTTTTAAAGCTTTCATTACACCCAAGCAACGCTGGTCTATACTCCTAGTAAAATATATTTTTATAGTAAAATTACCAACAATACATTCTATCATTTATAAACTTTATTTATAAAAAACATACATTTACTCTGAAAGTATGAACTATCTAGTTCAGTGCATAAAAGTTACACTTAAAAATTACAACAATTAAGGGTTTCACAATGGTAAAAAGGTTGAGAAATGTTGGCCTATATAAACAGTCAGCAAAACAATATTTTACCCCCCATTCAGTAACCTGCTACCTTGCATGGCTCTTGAACTTTGTACTGGATGAAGAATAGTGTAAAAAAATCTTAAACTTGAAAATTCCTTCATTTGTCAAGTAATTTTTATTTTACTTTATCTTTTATTTTTAGATAAATACTTATCTTAGTTCATTGTGGTGCATTGGATATTGGCTCAGAGTGAGAAATCGAGGAGCTGAGTTCAAATTCCAGTTGAATTCCCTGCATTCACTTACGCACAAATACCCTTGGGAAAGGTATTAATCTCTTTCCTCCATTTATGGGTTAAATAATAGGACAGATTGGGTTCAATAGCCTTGGCTGGCAACCAGCCTACCGCAGAAAGCAATGGCAACCTACTGCAGGATAATCTTCTGCCCAGTCAGTCATGTTTTTTTTGAGACATGATTGCCCAAAGTGTGTATCACGTATAGCATTCAAGTGACTGACTGACTTATCTTAGTCTGTCTAAATTCCAAAGTAGATAAGCAACTTGCTTAAAATACTTTAAAGTTTGTCATAATCTCCATGGTAGTTTAGATAATCTTAGTATAAATCTAGGTACTAAAAACTTTTCAGCTTGACCCACTTCTTAAAATTTGGCTAAAATGCTCAAACAGATTTTTTTTTAATCCTTACTTATTCAAGAAGGGATATTTTCTTGCACTGCGGCAGCATATTTACAAGGCTTAGAGATGAAAAGTCTAGCTAGAAGAGAGTAGGGTGTTCTTATATATGTTCTGTCCCTTCTGCTCTTCATAATTTCTTGCCTCTGTAACCCTTAGTAAAGTTTGTATTTTTGCTATATCTCTTAATCCCTGTCCTGCTAACCATTTTTTATATAAGGTTGTTATATTTACAAGGCTTAGAGATGAAAAGTCTAGCTAGAAGAGAGCAGGGTGTTCTTATATGTGTTCTGTCCCTTCTACTCTTCATAATTTCTTGCCTCTGTAACCCTTAGTAAAGTTTGTATTTTTGCTATATCTCTTAATCCCTGTCCTGCTAACCATTTTTTATATAAGGTTGTGTTATATTTACAAGGCTTAGAGAGATGAAAAGTCTAGCTAGAAGAGAGCAGGGTGTTCTTATATATGTTCTGTCCCTTCTGCTCTTCATAATTTCTTGCCTCTGTAACCCTTAGTAAAGTTTGTATTTTGCTATATCTCTTAATCCCTGTCCTGCTAACCATTTTTTATATAAGGTTGTTATATTTACAAGGCTTAGAGATGAAAAGTCTAGCTAGAAGAGAGCAGGGTGTTCTTATATGTGTTCTGTCCCTTTTGCTCTTCTTAATTTCTTGCCTCTGTAACCCTTAGTAAAGTTTGTATTTTTGCTATATCTCTTAATCCCTGTCCTTATAACCATTTTTTATATAAGGTTGTTATATTTACAAAGGCTTAGAGATGAAAAGTCTAGCTAGAAAGTAGGGTGTTCTTATATGTGTTCTGTCCTTCTGCTCTTTATAATTTCTTGCCTCTGTAACCCTTAGTAAAGTTTGTTTATTTTGCTATATCTCTTAATCCCTGTCCTGCTAACCATTTTTTATATAAGGTTGTTATATTTACAAGGCTTAGGGTAGTCATGAAAGTAGGTGTTCTTATATGTGTTCTGTCCCTTCTGCTCTTTATAATTTCTTGCTCTGTAACCCTTAGTAAAGTTTGTATTTTTGCTATATCTCTTAATCCCTGTCCTGCTAACCATTTTTTATATAAGGTTGTTATATTTTAAAGGCCCAGAGATGAAAAGTCTAGCTAGAAGAGAGTAGGGTGTTCTTATATGTGTTCTGTCCCTTCTGCTCTTCATAATTTCTTGCCTCTGTAACCCATAGTAAAGTTTTGTATTTTTGCTATATCTCTTAATCCTGTCCTGCTAACCATTTTTTACTTATAGGGTTGTTATATTACAAGGCTTAGAGATGAAAAGTCTAGCTAGAAAGTAGGGTGTTCTTATATGTGTTCTGTCCCTTCTCTTTATAATTTCTTGCCTCTGTAACCCTTAGTAAAGTTTGTATTTTTGCTATATCTCTTAATCCCTGTCCTGCTAACCATTTTTTATATAAGGTTGTTATATTTACAAGGCTTAGAGATGAAAAGTCTAGCTAGAAGAGAGTAGGGTGTTCTTATATGTGTTCTGTCCTTCTGCTCTTTATAATTTCTTGCCTCTGTAACCCTTAGTAAAGTTTGTATTTTTGCTATATCTCTTAATCCCTGTCCTGCTAACCATTTTTTATATAAGGTTGTTATATTTACAAGGCTTAGAGATGAAAAGTCTAGCTAGAAGAGAGTAGGGTGTTCTTATATGTGTTCTGTCCCTTCTGCTCTTTATAATTTCTTGCCTCTGTAACCCTTAGTAAGTTGTATTTTTGCTATATCTCTTAATCCCTGTCCTGCTAACCATTTTTTATATAAGGTTGTTATATTTACAAGGCTTAGAGATGAAAAGTCTAGCTAGAAGAGAGTAGGGTGTTCTTATATGTGTTCTGTCCCTTCTGCTCTTCATAATTTCTTGCCTCTGTAACCCTTAGTAAAGTTTGTATTTTTGCTATATCTCTTAATCCCTGTCCTGCTAACCATTTTTTATATAAGGTTGTTATATTTACAAGGCTTAGAGATGAAAAGTCTAGCTAGAAGAGAGTAGGGTGTTCTTATATGTGTTCTGTCCCTTCTGCTCTTTATAATTTCTTGCCTCTGTAACCCTTAGTAAAGTTTGTATTTTGCTATATCTCTTAATCTGTCCTGCTAACCATTTTTTATATAAGGTTGTTATATTTACAAAGGCTTAGAGATGAAAAGTCTAGCTAGAAGAGAGTAGGGTGTTCTTATATGTGTTCTGTCCCTTCTGCTCTTCATAATTTCTTGCCTCTGTAACCCTTAGTAAAGTTTGTATTTTTGCTATATCTCTTAATCCCTGTCCTGCTAACCATTTTTTATATAAGGTTGTTATATTTACAAGGCTTAGAGATGAAAAAGTCTAGCTAGAAGAGAGTAGGGTGTTCTTATATGTGTTCTGTCCCTTCTGCTCTTCATAATTTCTTGCCTCTGTAACCCTTAGTAAAGTTTGTATTTTGCTATATCTCTTAATCCCTGTCCTGCTAACCATTTTTTATATAAGGTTGTTATATTTACAAGGCTTAGAGATGAAAAGTCTAGCTATAGAGAAGAGAGTAGGGTGTTCTTATATGTGTTCTGTCTCCTTCTGCTCTTCATAATTTCTTGCCTCTGTAACCCTTAGTAAAGTTTGTATTTTGCTATATCTCTTAATCCCTGTCCTGCTAACCATTTTTTATATAAGGTTGTTATATTTACAAAGGCTTAGAGATGAAAAGTCTAGCTAGAGAGCAGGGTGTTCTTATATGTGTTCTGTCCCTTCTGCTCTTCATAATTTCTTGCCTCTGTAACCCATAGTAAAAGTTTGTATTTTTGCTATATCTCTTAATCCCTGTCCTGCTAACCATTTTTTATATAAGGTTGTTATATTTACAAGGCTTAGAGATGAAAAGTCTAGCTAGAGAGTAGGGTGTTCTTATATGTGTTCTGTCCTTCTGCTCTTCACTGTAATTTCTTGCCTCTGTAACCCTTAGTAAAGTTTGTATTTTTGCTATATCTCTTAATCCCTGTCCTGCTAACCATTTTTTATATAAGGTTGTTATATTTACAAGGCTTAGAGATGAAAGTCTAGCTAGAAGAGAGCAGGGTGTTCTTATATGTGTTCTGTCCCTTTTGCTCTTCATAATTTCTTGCCTCTGTAACCCTTAACGTAAAGTTTGTATTTTGCTATATCTCTTAATCCCTGTCCTGCTAACCATTTTTTTTATATAAGGTTGTTATATTTACAAGGCTTAGAGATGAAAAGTCTAGCTAGAAGAGAGTAGGGTGTTCTTATATGTGTTCTGTCCCTTCTGCTCTTTATAATTTCTTGCCTCTGTAACCCTTAGTAAAGTTTGTATTTTTGCTATATCTCTTAATCCCTGTCCTGCTAACCATTTTTTATATAAGGTTGTTATATTTACAAGGCTTAGAGATGAAAAGTCTAGCTAGAAGAGAGCAGGGTTTCTTATATGTGTTCTGTCCCTTCTGCTCTTTATAATTTCTTGCCTCTGTAACCCTTAGTAAAGTTTGTATTTTTGCTATATCTCTTAATCCCTGTCCTGCTAACCATTTTTATATAAGGTTCTTAGGTAAATTATGCACTGCTTTTCTGTCTTTCTTGCCTTCAGTATGTTTTTTTTTTAATCATATCACCCCGAGCAAGGCGGTAACGCCACTGATGTGCAGGGGGCTACATAGTAGTGAAAAGATTGAAAAAGAAAGCCGGAAACCACATCCTAAACAGGGAACAAGGGATGAGCCTCTTCACCTCTTCAATAGACGTGGATGGAGTGTGAACTGGGCGATAGTTTAGTCTATCTACTCAAATTGAAAAAAAAAAGAAAAAAGTTAGAAGATTGGAAAAGAGAAAACCGGAAACCGCATCCTAAACAGGAAACAAAGGATGAGCCTCTTCACCTGTTCAATAGACGTTGGTGGAGTGTGAACAGAGCGATAGTTTAGTCTATCTACTCCAATTGAAAAAAAAAGAAAAAAGTGAGAAGATTGGAAAAGAGAAAACCGGAAACCGCATCCTAAACAGGAAACAAGGGATGAGCCTCTTCACCTGTTCAATAGACGTGGGTGGAGTGTGAACCGGGCGATAGTTTAGTCATCCTGTGAGTATCAAATTTCCAAGCCTTCTTGCCTCATTATGTATCCTAGAAATTACAATTATCTCTTTCTGATGCTATATATAAGTGTCCCTTTTGTTTCTACTTCATTTAAAACTTCCTTGTTACTTATATGTTGAGTCAATGGTATTCTCAGTATATTTCTGTCAAATCACATTTCTGTTGCTTCTTTATCTATGATGAGATTGTCTAGCATTCACTGCTATATAGGAGGACTAATATTATAAACAGTTCAGTAATCTTTGTGGATGTATATTAAGGTGTAGTTGATATCGGCTCGGAACAAGAAATTGAAGAGCCGAGTTCGAATATGAGTGAAATTCGTTGCATTCACATATGCACAAATACCTTTGGGAAAAATATGAATCCATTGCTTCTGCTTCCAGCTATGGATTAAATAGTAAAACAGATTGGGATCTATAGCCTTGGTTGTCAACCAGTCTACCACAGAAAGTAATGGCAACTTACTGTGGGAAAATCTTCTGTCCAGTCAGTCATGTCTCTTTCGAGACATGATTACTCAAGCAAAAAGATAAAAAAAATATTATTATCAAATAATAAATAAATTTATTAAACAAAAAATTAATATTATATGATACTATAAGTTTTAAGACAAATGGATTTTAAAAACATTTACTGTTTCTCAACTAAAAAAATGCCAAGAAGAAACTCATTTGTTTGGCTTCTGGCAAGATCTAACTTTGGTACTTATGCATACATAAGTGATTATTTTGTATGTAACTGCATTTGATATTAGCTTTTTATGCTCCTATAATGTTTGTAGTTGTTTGATAAACTGTGAAGAAAACACTGTGAAGAAAACACTGGAAACAAAAGTTTAATTGAAGAAGGGTTTAATTAAATGAGAACATTGTTTGAGAATACTTCAGATCAGTATGAGTGAAAGCATTATGCCTTAGTGACCCACTTTTTACCACTGCTCCATGAGCAGACATTCTACTCATAGCAGATTGAATCCATGTTTCAATAACAGGTATAGAGAGAGTTAGTCTCTCTACATGGCATTCTCCAATATGCCATGATTGATCTAAAAAAAAAAAAAAAAAAAAAAAAAAAAAACTGCATATTCAATTATTCTTATCAATTTTTAAAAAAATAAGTATTTGCATTATTTTGAAATTATAAAAGATGCAGAGTACTCCCTATAAGATATTCCAGTAATTGCTGCAAGGTAAGTATGTGTGGGCGGCCTAATAAATGTAGGCTCAGAATGAGAAGTGGAAGACCTGTGTTTGAATTCCAGTTAAGTTCATTACATTAACTTACATGTGAATACCCTTTAGAAAGGTATGGGTTCATCACTGAATTGTTATGGTTAAATAGCAGGGTAGTCATGGTTGGTAAACAGTCTAGGAGAAAGACAACTTTGAATTAAAAAAACTGTATGTAGCCCTGAATATGCATTGTGGTGCAGTGGATACCAGCTCAAAATGAGAAATTGGAGAGCTGAGTTCAAATTCCAGTAGAATTCATTGTATTCACAAAAAGTATTAATCCATCTCTTCTCTCTCCAGCTATGGGTTGAATAGCAAAACAGATTGGGTTCTATAGCTTTGGTTGGTAACCAGTTTACCACAGAAAATAATGGCAACCTACTGTGGAAAAATCTTTTGCCTCATCAGTCATGATTGCCCAAGCATGAATCACATATAGCAATTAAGTGACTGACTAGATTAACAGCTAGGTCTCATCATTTTACAGTTGATTGTTAGATGAAACTAAGTTCTGTGCTAACAGTTTTTCTCTCGTACTTCTCACTCACAGAACTCTCTTCCAACTTCTTGCTTTCCAGTCAATTTTGATCTTAAAAAATTTAAATGCAATGTCATTTTAATTCCAGTTTTTTAATTTTTTTTTTATTGTTCTCTCTCCTTAATAATGTTTTTTTTTCCAAATTCTTTCATACTCAATAACTCCTTGTATCTTAGTGCCTTGCTTGGAGGGAAATGATTAATAAATAAATAACAATAATAATTTTATTTAATAGTAATTTTAGAGTGGGATTTGAGAGAAGTAACAAGAGAAAGTGTGTTAAGAACTACCAAGTGTATAAATCAAATAACTTGCCTTCTAACATGGCTGCCTTCTTTTTATCCCCTTGAAGTAATCTACCTCATTTATAGGAGAGTATCTAATTCAGTAGGTGGGTTAGTCCACTATACTATAATGGACCTGCCCAATGCATCTGCATAAGTGGATTCTATTTACTCATATATATCTCTCCATTAGATCACTCAATAAGTTTTCCTTTCATTTGGAATGACTACACCAATCTACTTGTGTGTCAAATCACTTGCTATTAGGTTGTCCCAAAAGTTCATAAACACTTGTGAAAAATTGAATTTTCATGCAATTTTGCATTTATATTGTTATAGTGATCTTCATCTTTGTATTCCAGATGGCAATTGATAAAATTGAGCTGTGAGTTTTGATTCATTACTGCTGGAAGCGAGGTCTTTCAACCAGAAAGGCTGCAGAGATTTGCGTTGCCAAAGGTGAAGGAACAATTGCATATGCGACGATCTCAAAGTGGTACAAGCGTTTCAATTCTGGCGACATGAGTCTTGAAGATACTTTTTCTTTCAATCTATCTACCTTTTTCTTTCATTTCCTTTTTTCTTTCAATCTACCTTTTTCTTTCATTTCCTTTTTCTTTTAATCTACCTTTTTCCATTTACTTTTTCTTTCAATCTACCTGCCTTTTTTCTATCTAGCTTTCTCTTTCATTTCCTTTTTCTTTCAATCTACCTTTTTCTTTCATTTACTTTTTCTTTTAATCTACCTACCTTTTTTCTATCTAACTTTCTCTTTCATTTACTTTTTCTTTCAATCTATCTAGCTTTCTCTTTCATTAACTTTTTCTTTCAATCTATCTAGCTTTCTCTTTCATTAACTTTTTCTTTCAATCTACCTACCTTTTTTCATTTAATTTCTTTCAATCTACCTACCTTTTTCTATCTAGCTTTGTCTTTCATTTACTTTTTCTTTCAATCTATCTAGCTTTCTCTTTCATTTACTTTTCATTTCAATCTATCTAGCTTTCTCTTTCATTTACTTTTTCTTTCAATCTATCTAGCTTTCTCTTTCATTTACTTATCATTTGGTGGAACTTTGAAGGAATCGTGCATTTTGAATTGTTTCCGAATGGCCGTGCCATCAGTGCCAAACTTTACTGTCAGCAACTTGAATGGGTCTACGAAAAGTTGAAGCAAAAGTACCCGGCTCTGATCAACCGAAAGTGCACTTTGATGCAGCAGGACAATGCCAAGCCACACACTGCCAGGAAGACCAAAGACAAGTTTGAAGAGCTGGATGGCGTTGAGGTTTTGCCACATCCAGCCTACCGTCCTGAGTGTGCTCCATCAGATTACGGCCTTTTCCGCTCAATGGAACACTTTCTGAAGGGCCCCCGATTTGACTCATTTGATGAAGTTGAGGAAGCATGACAAGAATTCTTTGATTCGAAGCCAGTTGAATGGTACTTTGACCAGATCCGAAAGCTTGCAGATCGATGGCAGAAAGTCTTGGAAAATGATGTTGTTTATTTTGAGCAATAATTTTTGTTGTTTTTGTGAGTAAAATTTAAATTTTTTGCAAATGTTTTCTGGTAACCTTAGATTACTTGGCGAGTAAAATTTAAATTTTTTGCAAGTGTTTATGAACTTTTGGGATAACCTAATATTAACCAATATCCAACACCACGGATAGGTAAATGTAGAAGACCAAGGTTACCTACATCATGAAGAGACATGGCACAAAGAGGAATTTTTTTTCGAATTAGATTAAATGTGAAAAAAAAAAAAGAAAAATTTTGTTCCCAAATCTACAGCTACTTGGAATGAGAAATTGGAGAACTGTGTTCAAATTCTTGTTAAGTTCATTGCTTCTACTTACATAGGTATGAATCAATCTCCCTCCACTGCTTTGGGATAACTAGTAGGATCTGTATTTGAAAATATCATTGTTAATCTCAAAGTTTTGAGCACCATATTTTGGTGGATACATTCTCCAGCCTTCCAAGTATTGTCATTATATCTATAATCAATCAGGTTGGTATAATTGTCTTTGTGGTTTTAACCACTTATACTTTTTGCCAATGAGTTTCTAGGTACCTCCACTAAATCACTGAAAAACAGCATAGTTGTTATGTCATGAGTAAGAATAAATAACTCAACAACAGGAATAGGTTAATTGTTGTATTCCGTGAAAATAGTATTTACAAAGGTTATTAGTATCCAATACAAGAATAAAGGTTAATCGTCTCAACCGTCATAAGACGTAGTATGAGCAATGGGTACTTCCGGGTCATCACCGGAAGTCTACGACTGACTTGTCGATCGGCTGCTCGGCACACTCTCTTACGTAGATGCCACCATTACTTTACATAGTAATGCAATAGTCCATTATATCCGAATAGGCGCGGGCATCTCAACAATAGTATAAAGAAAAAAGGCCCCAAACTTAATAAAAACAAACTTTTTCCATCAAAATGGTTATTAAGAAGAAAGATCAAAGTATTTTTTAATAATTTTTAAAAATATTTTAATCCTTTCTAACACATTTGAAATTTTGATAAAAAATCTTGTTTTGATTTTAGTTAGTGGATAACCAAATCATTATGAGAGTTTACAATGAAAAATGTAATATTACTTAACTCATTTTTTTGTGGTGGAAAACATATTCATTTAGAAATTCTTGCAAAAATCAAATAATTGTCTGATTTTAATAAAAGTTTCAGAACTTATTCACAAATGAATGAAATTATTTTTTAAATTATTTTATTTTTTAAAATTTTGGAAAAATATCTTTTTTTTATTTACATATGTTACCCCACCTTCTATGTAAATTCATGAAATTTTAGGAAATTAAATTTTGTTGGGAGAATTGGTTTTTTTAATTAAATGCAGAACTCATTGAGGAATGCAAATCACGTAACATTTTGCCTTTATTTTCAAAAATCTGCTCCCAGTAGTAAAAGGTCATTAGTTTCATGGTTTCTTCCCCTTACAGGAAAAAAATTTGGACAATTTTGTCAATTTCAGTCACCATACACTTATTTTATCTCACATCTGTCTGGCTGTCATCACATGTCAAATATAAGGGGAAAAATCAGAAAGATCAATACACTGTGTTTAAGAAATAGTTTTATTCTAAATTTCATGCTATAAATAAGTAACACTTGTGTAAATCAGATTAATTTAACTTTAAATTTGTTAATTTTCTAAAAATAACATGTCACTGATGTATATTTTATTTTTGCAAGATTTTTAAAACCAAGAATTAATTTTTGTTTACAAATGTGTTAATTGCTCAAAAATAGAAAACAAATCTCAAAATTTTTTATTCCAATCAATATAATTTGTTTGAAATACACTAGAATATTTTGCTTACTGAAAATAGTAAATTTAATCATTTAGCTTTCATTTAAAACTAAAAAAAGAAAACTTAAAAAAAAAAAATTCAATTTAAAAGTTAGTTATCGAAAATGAGTGGAGGAACCTAGTTGTTTGCCAAAACAATTTAGTGACCCAAGATTTGTTAAAACACTTTGAAATTTCTTTGTTAGTATTTTTACATACTAATAAAGTTGGAGTGATGGAGACAGAAGTACAAATAATGGTGATTTGATAAGACTATTAGTAAGCATAGTGGGGAGGGAAGTGGAAAGAGTAATAGATGGGTTATTGCCCTAGTGAATCAGGATAGTTGCACGTGACATAAATATCAGGAGCAACAAAAGCACTTAAGTGACATTTCATTATAGACAGAGTGGCAACAATTTTGGCACAAACACCATGCCTTACTGGCCCAGGTCCTCATATATATATATATAATTGTACTTATGTTTTGAAATATGACACTTGATATATTGACTAGAAGCAAAAATCACATGCAAGAAATTTCAGTTAAAACGTATTTAAACACAATACACAAAAAAAAAAAAAAAATTGGAAAAAGATGGTCTTTTTGTAAAAAAGATTTGTTCTGTACAAATTTAATTTCTCCATGAGCTTATTTTCAAAATTTTCATGCAATGGCACAATAGTTGGGCACCCAGTGAGGATGAAACTCGTAACATTAATAGTCTGTTTAATTAGTGTTAAATTATTAAATATTGCACCATGACAGGTAAGCAAGTGGAAGAAATGGAAATAGATAAAGAGAGATCTATGTGCGTTGTTGTACAGTGGATATCGGCTCGGAACGAGAAATCGGGGAGCCGAGTTCAAATTCTACCTGAATCCATTGTATTCACTTATGCGCAAATACCCTTGGGAAAGGTATTAATCTGTCTCTTCCTTCCAGTTATGGGTTAAATAGCAGGACAGATTGGGTTCTATAGCCTTGGTCGGCAACCAGTCTACCGCAGAAAGCAATGGCAACCTACTGTGGGATAATCTTCTGCCCAGTCAGTCATATCTCTGTCGAAACATGATTGCCCAAGCGTGTGTATCACTTATGGCACTTAACTGACTGACATAGACAGACAGAGAGATACATAGAGGCAGACAAACAGATAGGTAGATAGATAGGTGGACAGAGAGAAATAGATAGAGAGTGACAGTTGAAGAGATAAGGAGAGAGAGCGAGGTAGATAGATATACCTCTCTAGAATATGACTTGTTCAAAAGGAATATATATTGACATCGAGAATCTTTAAAGAAGTAGAGAGTTAGTAAGAGCAAACTGAAGCAGAGCTTTATAACTTGACAACAGAATTCAGCAAGACTACGTTGACTCCAAGTGACATTATATTTCTGGATTGTGTTATCTTTATTCAATGATGACACAACAGTAGTGACAAGGATTCAAATTCACAGGAAAAAAATTTTATTTTTATTTTTCTCTTGTTTAGCTGGCAAAGAAAATTCAAAACTCACAGAAAAGAATTTTGTGGGGTCCATATATATTCACAGCATGAGATCAAAGCAGATAGACTGTATGATATTTACTGCACTGTTATTAGAGAAAAAAAATCTTTTTCTTCCTAGTTAATGACTACTTGTACAAACATAATATACTATGGAAGAATTGAAGAAAATTATTAAGCAACTACAACAACAAATACAATGGGAATAAATTGAATATCGAGAACAGATAAAGACAATCCTGGGAACAGGCAATGCAGCAATTTAATTTTTCTGGACTCAATCACTATCTTAATTAGTGAATTTAATTACCTCCCAGAAGAAAACATTACATTTCTATTGTACTTTAGGAGGTATGAGGCCATTTTCATAAAAAAATGTCAAGTATGGTCAGATGAAAAGAAAGTACATCTTCTGTTACAAAAAATTGTGCCCTGCTGAACATGAAAAACATCTGAATTTCATTTTGACAAATACTCCAGAAAAGGTGTCATTTAATGAAATAGTGTTGATACTAGTGCCCCCTAGATATGAATTTGCACGAGATACTAGATTAGTAACTAGATCACACCATTTTACAGTGAAACCGATAAAATGCAACCGCAACTTCTACCCCAACAGTTTCTTTTCTCGCACTTCCCGACTGTGGAATTCCCTTCCACATGATTACTTCCCCAATGGCTACAATCTCCAGGAGTTTAAATGGAAGGTCAATAGACACCTCCTAACACACTAACTCGCTCCCATTCTTTCAAACACTCTTCCCATCTGCCCAACCCTCATCCTCGGTATCTTTACCCATCTATCACCTTCCTTCTGACATTTCCTATATCTAACCACTCCTTCTCTTTACCTTCCCCTATGTAGCCCCTTGTGCAATAGTGGCAGTGGAATGCCCTGTTTGGGGTGAAATGATTAAAAAAAAAATCATCAAAAACTTTTAGTGAAAAGAATTCACTTTTTTATACACATTGACAGTGCATGATGTTACAAGGATGCATTTATATATATATATATAAAAAAAATATTAATAAAGTCTACAAAAAAGGTTAAAATTTATAGTAAGGGTTTCTACTGAGTCCTACTTGTTAAAATAAAAACGTTTTCATTCATGAAGTAGTTGTTAAATAGAGAAATTAGACATAGAACATTTGGAAGATTCTAGATCATTCCAGTATATTCAAGGAAGATCTAGATGATTCAAGATACATTGAGAAATATGCTAAGTAGGTGGTAGCCCCTATAAAAATAAGATTTTTTAAGAGTTTTCAGTTCTACCAAAGGAATTTCTGGCATTAGTAACACTGGCTTGATTCACAAAATTAGTATATCCAGTCAAAAGAATCTCTATGAAAAGTTGCTGACCAAAAAAAAAAAAAAAACCCAAAAAGAGAATCTCATGGAACAAATCTGGTAAATAGAATTTTTGAATATTTTCAATGACCAAACTAAAAGTTAATCTTATATTTGTGAGGATTTTCAGTACAGCACTTAGACAACTTCACTAGCCCTAATGTGTTAAAAAACATATTTGATCTACACCCACTTTTCCTTGTAATCCTTTGCCCATAGACCTAGAACAGCAGTAAACTGTTTTCTGTTTTGAATGCTACAATTATATATTTGTATATTTTTTATTTTGTGTTTTTTATAAATTAAATATTTTTTTTTGTGATTTAGCTCTGTGTAAATCGTTTTTTTTCTTTTGTTACAACTTCCACATGTAACAATGAACCTTGCTAAGGACAAAGACAAAGATTTTATAACTTATGCTGGTAAAATCAACCATGAGTGTGAGAAATTTAAACTGGATGAACTAACCCCAGACAGATTTAAATGTCTAATCTTCATTAAAGGTCTAATATCAAGCAATAATGCGGAGATACACTGTAAGATCCTTACAAAACATGAACAGGATTAAAGTTAATGATACAAACTGTTGTGTAAGAATTGTAAAAATTGTCAATTTAAGGCACAATACAATACAAATTAAACAAAATGGCACATCAGAAGTACAAGTTTGAAAAAAGACAGTCGTACCAAAAGAAAAAATCCAAAGTAAAAATACTGCTAAACTTAAACCATGCTATGGTTGTAGTATGTTTCATTTAAAAAAGAACTGTCCATTTAAAACAAAAAAAATGTTTTAATTGTGAAAAAACAGGTCACAAAAAAGTTGAAAAGTAAAAGAAATACACAAATTAACTTGCTATCAGATAAAAAGCTGGAAAATTCAAATAATAGAAAATTTGTGACAATAAAAATGAATAATGCTATGGTGAGATTTCAATTAAAAAAATAGAGATATTAGAATTATTGATGAACAAAATTGGAACAGAATTGGCAAGCTTAACCTGAAAAAAAACCCAACAAACTTATAAGAGGAATATCAGGCAAGAAATTTATTTTTCTTGAAAAAATTATGTGTAGCATTGTTCTTGTGGGTAAAACTAAAAAAAAGCTATGTTTATTTATTAAAAAATTCCAATTCCAATTGACTAGGCTTGATTGGCTAGAATTATTTGAACTGTGGAAATGGCCAATTAATTCATTCTGTGAAAAAGTTCATCATTCTTTGGAGAAAAACATAATGGCTAAAGAAACACTGAGTCAGCTAAAAAATAAATTTACAAATATTTTCTCAAAGGAGTTGGGAAAATATACAATGTTAAAGTCATTTTTTTAAAGTAAAAGAAAAAGTGATACCAGTTTTTAAGCCTAAAAGACAGATACTCTTTGGTGCATTGAAGTCTTAATACTGAACTTGATAGGTTAGAAAACTGTGGAGTTATTGAAAAAATAAATTATTCAGAATGGTCCATACCAGTGGTTTATATTAGAAAGAAAAATAATAAGATTCATTTATGTGCAGATTTTTTGACTGGGTTGAATGACTGCCTTCTCCCACATGTATATCCCCTACCAACTCCAGAGAATATATTTGCTAAATTAAATGTTGGTAAATTTTTTTTTAAATTTGCCTGTTTGAGGCATATCTTCAAACTGAAGCGGATGAGTAATACCAGAAGTATTTGGCTACTAATACATATAAAGGATTCTACAAGTTTAGAAGATTACTCTTTGGTGTCAAAGTAGTCTCAGTAAATAATGGATACTATGTTGGCCAGACTAGAAGGTACTGTATCTTACATAGATGATATACTTGTTAAGAGTGCACATAAAACTTATTCAGCAAGTAATTCAAAGACTACATAATTATGGGTTCAAAATCAGTGAACAGAAATGTTAATTCTCTATAGATAAGACTAAATATTTAGGTCAGATAATCGATGAAAAATGAAGAAAACCAGAACCTGCTAATGCAAGTGCCATTAAAGAAATGCCTTCTCCAACAAATTTAGGAACACTACAATCATTTTTCAGATTAGCAAATTATTATGATATCGATATGCTAGATATGTACAAATTGCGAGTACTTCTGAATAAATTACTTAAGAAGAGTACGAAATGGAATTGGCTGGTGGAATGTCAAAAAGCTTTTAAAGAAATTAAAAAACTATTAACTTTAGAGATAAAGTAGCATTGGACATGAGTGAATACAGCATATGAGCGGTAATAAGCCATAAATTTGAAGATGGTACAGTAAAAGCAACTGCTCATGCTCCAAGAAGTTTGACAAATATGAAAAAATGCTACAGTTCGATTATAGGATACAAATTCTATATCATCAAGCATTTAACTAAAACACAAAAAGTAAAATTGCACACCTGCAAAAATGGATCAGAATGACTGAAGACATTTTGGAAAAACCCAAACCAAGGCAAATTTCACAAGTCAGTATGAAAAGTAAAATTCTGGATTCTGATTGGATATGAAATCACAAATTGATCTATAACCCTGGTCAAATTTTCTTAACACCTAGAAAATAGGTATTCAATCCAGTCACATGACTAAATTTCACTACTTAACCATGTCTCTTGACCGGCAAAAATCAGTCAGTCAAATGGGAGCAGAAACTGGAGATGACATGTGAAGATATAACAAGAAAGAAACTTCAAGCCTACCTGGTCATATCTCATCAACATACATTCATCCTTCCACCTTCCAATTTTCTTTTCTTCATCTTCACTCACAGACCATAAAAAAAACAACAACAACTGACTGACTGACTCCTAGAAACTAAAGTCCGTTAAGTTTAATTTCCTTTACTGCTTTACCTTCCTTTTCACTTTTTCTCCAGCCATAAAAAGGGAAAGAACACAGACTTTATTAGTAACCTTTTTAATCTTTCTACATATACACATTCTGCTACTATCAATTATAAGCTCTGAATTTCTGTGGAACATTTAATTACTTACATTTTCTCTTTGAACATTTAACACATACAAATTAATTAATTACATGCATTTTCTATTCGAACATTTTCTTGTATTTATGAATTTGTTATTCAGTTCTAAAAATAAAGATTCCACTTATTTTACAAACAAAACACTTATTTTTCCAACCATTCATTCAACCTTCTGATGTTTTAAATTGTGGGGGACTTTGGTTGTGTTTCACACAAGACCAATTTGATAAGCATCACCAAGGCCCCTACAAGATTGAAAAAGAAGCACTTGCTATATAATCTTTGCTGTAAATAAATTTCACATGATGATCTTAGGAAGAGAATTCATATTGCAAACCGATCATTGTTCATTATTAAGTATATTCAGTTTTAAGAAACGGATTTCCATACATACCGCAAACAGTCTATGACAGTGGGCTACGATTTTATTGAACCATGATTTCAAGATGGAATTGAGGCTTGTTCAGATTGATATCAAAATGTAAAGATGATTTTGAAGATACTATGACCGATTTGCTAGAATCCAAAAGCAAAATTAAAAGCCTCTATTAAAGAATTGCCGAACACAAGACTATATCAAAATTCATTCTAAAAAGAAAAAACTATGAATTACATTAAATCAAAATGGAGTAAAACTAAAATTAACCATGGTAGCAATAATGCAGCATTTTCTATTTGCGATGGAGTACGATTGTATGCAGAAAGAGTTGTAATTTTGTTATTGCTACAAAAAAGAATTTTGAAACAGTTCCACATACAACATTCAGAAATAGTGTGGATGAAGTCTCTGATGAGAAGCTATATTTATTGGACAAAGATATTCAAAATACGGTTAGAAATGTAATGGTTGTAATTCAGCAGCAAAATCACCACCTGTAAATTATTAGGCATGGCTTTGCACTGATAAACTGTGAGCCAGATTACATATGGACTTTGCTGGACCTCTAAATGGTTTATACTATTTAATTATGGTCAACAATTTCACAAAATGGCCTAAGATATTAAAATGTGAACAACTTACTACCACAATAATGATTAAATTCTTACACAAACTTTTTGCAAGGTTTGGAGCAACTGACAGTATGGTATCCAATAATGGAACTCAATTTACGTCTAGTGAGTTTCAAATTTCTGCAAAAACTATGTGGTTGAACACTTGACAACACTGATTTATCATCCGAGATCAAATAGTCAAGCTAAGCAGTTTTTTGACACCTTCAAAAAGGCATTAATAAAAGCTAAAGGCTTGGAATCTGAAGAAACAGCACTACAAGAATCTTTGAGTGTATATCAATTGACATCAAATGCAAACGTCATCATAAAAATTTTACCTGGAGCGCTCATGTTTACTAGGAAAGTGAGATTTATTTTCAACAAATTACTGCCTGGGAATAAAAAAAAATTTGAAAATTCAAAACAACCAGATCATTTAATATCAACAATAAAGTCTTCTTTGAAAGCTTTAAGACCAGGAAGAAAAATTAGCAGGAAAGAAAAATGATTCACTGCATTGTTAGTATGATGTACATGGCCAAAGGTGGACAATTTGAATATAGAGGACATATAAATCAATTGAGGTCTAGATATACCCAGAAGAAGCAACCAGTAAAATTTAGTTCACCAATAGATATACTTTTTTTTTATAACCGTGTCGATCCAAGCAAGGTATTTTACTGCCACTGTTGAGCAGGGGGTTACATAAGTAGAAAGTTATGAGAAAGAGTGACAGGTTACAGAGGGTGTCAGGAAGTGGGTAACAGAAGGATGAGAATACTGATGAGAGTGGAGTGAACGAAGAAAGGAGTATGAGAGAGAGGATGCAAGTTAGTAAGATAGAAGATGACTATTGACTTTACATTTGAATTCTTGAAGATTGTAGCAGCCGGGATAGCAAGTTTGAAGTACATATTTTTAAAACTAATATTACAATACCAGAGTAAGTGAAAATGTAATCTGACCAAAATATTGGAAGTAGACCCATGTCTGAAAAAATATCAACTAAGGAAAATGCATATCTAAAACAGTGGGTGTTGTGGTAAAGAAACACAACTATCCAGAATATGACTTGGACTCATCCAAATAGCATAAATACTGACGCCAAGAATCATCAAAGAAGTAGAGTTAGTAAAAATGAGCCAAAAGCAAGTTTTATATCATGACTACAGAATTCAGCAAGACTACATCAACTTCAAACAAAATTATATTTCATGATTGTGCTATCTTCATTCAATGCAATGAAGACAAGATAGATAGATAGATAGATAGATAGATAGATAATTCACTAATATAGATACACAGATATGAAGAAACTGACAGAGATAGAAAAACAAACATATAGAGATAGATACGTAGACAAGCACATAGACAGACACAGATGCACAGTTAGATAGATGGACCAAGAGATAGACAGATAATTAGATAGACATACAGATACATAGGTAGAAAACTAGATATATACACATTTGAATAGATAGATAGAACAAGAGGCAGATATAATTACATAGACAGAAAGACAGACAATTATGAACAGACTAAGACAGATGAACAAATATTTATCTAAACTTAGTTATAAATGGAACTTTGTCTGTGTGTGTGTGTGTGTGTGTGTGTGTGTGTGTGTGTGTGTGTGTATCCGTTACCTATAGACTCCAAAACGGCTAAACCAATTTTCTTGAAAAATTGCACAGTTGTACATAGGTTTTGTGTCGAGTTACCCTCGATAAATATCGAAAATGGAAAAAAATCGGTTTATAGAAGGAGTGGTCTGATTTTAATCAAATTTGATACACTCATAGACAAAGACATAAGAAATGATATTTAGAAGTTTCAAGGTTGCTGTTCTTACAATAGTGCAGAAAATTGATAATATATATATATATATAAAAGGCAAGATGTTTGTGTGTCTGTTTATCTGTCTGTCCTTTATACAAATCCACAATTTTTATCCGATTCTCACCAAACTTCACACAAATATTCTTTAGGCTGAGTCTGAGTTCCAGGACCATGGATTAGTTTTAAAGCTTTCATTACACCCGAGCAACGCCGGGCTATACTGCTAGTGATATATAGATACATAGACAGAGAGACACATTGATAGACTGCATAAGATAGATAGAAACAGAATGAGACAATTAAGATATGAACAGAAAGATACACTATTACTTCATGTAATTAAATGAAGTAATATATAGTTAAATATTAACTATAAAAATAAATAAATATTACATATTACAGTTTAGATTTTTTGAAAGATATACTTTTACTTAAAACATTGTTTTTTACCCATATTTTAGTTGATGTCCAGTTTTTAAGTTAATCTATATTTATTGCATGTACCATGCTGCACACCCAAGCAAACTTATTAAAAGAAAATGTGCCCTACTTCAGAACAAGGCCAATAAGTATTCAGGACATGATATAATCTCACTTGCAAACACCTGTAGGAATGCAGTGTGCACTCTATGACCTGTGTGTGTCTATGTTTGGCTTAGAGAACAACAGTAGCAAGCAAATTTTGGACACCACTTTTAGATCAATCCTCACAGCTACCCCTACTGTAGTTTAGTAATGAACTAACTTATAGTTTCTCACTATTGTGTTTAATGAGCTGATTACACAGATCATTGTGACAGTTAAGTTCAGTTCTCACAAAGTTACGTTGATTTGTTAGGATTTAATGATTTGACCTATCAAAATAAATTAAAAATCAAATATTAAAAAAAAATAATTCAGAAAATTAAGTATTTATGCAAATAATTAACTTATTACTAAAATGTAAAATATTTACCTCTTCTTAGAACTAAGCTACTAGTTCCCTATTTTTTTTTACCTGAGATCTGGATAACTGCATGCAAAAATTAAAATTTAAATATTATTAAAGTTGTTTTTCAAGAAAGAACTAAGAGAATAAAAAAAATCAAAACAAAGAAAAAAAAAAAGCAAGGAAGAGAATAAAGATAAGAGCATAAAAGAAGTGAAATGGAAAATAAAAGAAATTAAAAAAGAAAGAAAGAGAAAAATGAACAATAAAACAAGACAATAAAAAAAAAATGAGAAATAAGAAGGTAGGAGAGAAATAAAGACAAAAGTAGATCAACAGAAACAAAAAATAAAAAGTAGATCAACAATGGGGAAGGAAAGAGATCAGCAGTAAAAATAAAGATTGATAAAAAAAATGTAAAGTAGAATTACCGAAAGAAAAATATAGATTGTGAAAGAGAAACTAGGTTGAAAGAAAAAAGTACAGTGTAACCCTGATATAAGAGACTTGTCGGGCCGGATAAAGTTCTCTTATACCTGGGTTTGGTTTATTTTATATACATTTCCACAGGCTCTAATTTGGGAGCAGAGAAAATCTCTCTTATATACGAGTTTCTCTTATAACAGGGTATCATATATCCGGGTTATACTGTACATCAAAAGAAAAAAATAGATTGAAAAAATATAGATAAAAAAAATATGTGGATCGAAAGAAAAAGTAAATGAAAGAAAAAGGTAGATTGAAAGAAAAAGTAAATGAAAGACAAAGCTAGATAGATTGAAAGAAAAAGTAAATGAAAGACAAAGCTAGATAGATTGAAAGAAAAAGTAAATGAAAGACAAAGCTAGATAGATTGAAAGAAAAAGTAAATGAAAGACAAAGCTAGATAGATTGAAAGAAAAAGTAAATGAAAGACAAAGCTAGATAGATTGAAAGAAAAAGTAAATGAAAGACAAAGCTAGATAGATTGAAAGAAAAAGTAAATGAAAGACAAAGCTAGATAGATTGAAAGAAAAAGTAAATGAAAGACAAAGCTAGATAGATTGAAAGAAAAAGTAAATGAAAGACAAAGCTAGATAGATTGAAAGAAAAAGTAAATGAAAGACAAAGCTAGATAGATTGAAAGAAAAAGTAAATGAAAGACAAAGCTAGATAGATTGAAAGAAAAAAGTAAATGAAAGACAAAGCTAGATAGATTGAAAGAAAAAGTAAATGAAAGAGAAAGCTAGATAGATTGAAAGAAAAAGTAAATAAAAGAGAAAGCTAGATAGATTGAAAGAAAAAGTAAATGAAAGAGAAAGCTAGATAGATTGAAAGAAAAAGTAAATGAAAGACAAAGCTAGATAGATTGAAAGAAAAAGTAAATGAAAGAGAAAGCTAGATAGATTGAAAGAAAAAGTAAATAAAAGAGAAAGCTAGATAGATTGAAAGAAAAAGTAAATGAAAGACAAAGCTAGATAGATTGAAAGAAAAAGTAAATGAAAGACAAAGCTAGATAGATTGAAAGAAAAAGTAAATGAAAATGAAAGCTAGATAGATTGAAAGAAAAAGTAAATGAAAGAGAAAGCTAGATAGATTGAAAGAAAAAAGTAAATGAAAGCGAAAGCTAGATAGATTGAAAGAAAAAGTAAATGAAAATGAAAGCTAGATAGATTGAAAGAAAAAGTAAATGAAAGACAAAGCTAGATAGATTGAAAGAAAAAGTAAATGAAAGACAAAGCTAGATAGATTGAAAGAAAAAGTAAATGAAAGACAAAGCTAGATAGATTGAAAGAAAAAGTAAATGAAAGACAAAGCTAGATAGATTGAAAGAAAAAGTAAATGAAAGACAAAGCTAGATAGATTGAAAGAAAAAGTAAATAAAAGAGAAAGCTAGATAGATTGAAAGAAAAAGTAAATGAAAGACAAAGCTAGATAGATTGAAAGAAAAAGTAAATGAAAGACAAAGCTAGATAGATTGAAAGAAAAAAGTAAATGAAAATGAAAGCTAGATAGATTGAAAGAAAAAGTAAATGAAAGAGAAAGCTAGATAGATTGAAAGAAAAAGTAAATGAAAGCGAAAGCTAGATAGATTGAAAGAAAAAGTAAATGAAAATGAAAGCTAGATAGATTGAAAGAAAAAAGTAAATGAAAGACAAAGCTAGATAGATTGAAAGAAAAAGTAAATGAAAGACAAAGCTAGATAGATTGAAAGAAAAAGTAAATGAAAGACAAAGCTAGATAGATTGAAAGAAAAAGTAAATGAAAGACAAAGCTAGATAGATTGAAAGAAAAAAGTAAATGAAAGACAAAGCTAGATAGATTGAAAGAAAAAGTAAATGAAAGACAAAGCTAGATAGATTGAAAGAAAAAGTAAATGAAAGACAAAGCTAGACAGATTGAAAGAAAAAGTAAATGAAAGAAAAAGGTAGATTGAAAGAAAAAGTAAATGAAAGACAAAGCTAGATAGATTGAAAGAAAAAGTAAATGAAAGACAAAGCTAGATAGATTGAAAGAAAAAAGTAAATGAAAGACAAAGCTAGATAGATTGAAAGAAAAAGTAAATAAAAGAGAAAGCTAGATAGATTGAAAGAAAAAGTAAATGAAAGAGAAAGCTAGATAGATTGAAAGAAAAAGTAAATGAAAGACAAAGCTAGATAGATTGAAAGAAAAAGTAAATGAAAATGAAAGCTAGATAGATTGAAAGAAAAAGTAAATGAAAGAGAAAGCTAGATAGATTGAAAGAAAAAAGTAAATGAAAGACAAAGCTAGATAGATTGAAAGAAAAAGTAAATGAAAATGAAAGCTAGATAGATTGAAAGAAAAAGTAAATGAAAGACAAAGCTAGATAGATTGAAAGAAAAAGTAAATGAAAAACAAAGCTAGATAGATTGAAAGAAAAAGTAAATAAAAGAGAAAGCTAGATAGATTGAAAGAAAAAGTAAATGAAAGACAAAGCTAGATAGATTGAAAGAAAAAGTAAATGAAAGACAAAGCTAGATAGATTGAAAGAAAAAGTAAATGAAAGACAAAGCTAGATAGATTGAAAGAAAAAGTAAATGAAAGACAAAGCTAGATAGATTGAAA
The DNA here is from genome assembly GCA_037127315.1 of Ascarosepion bandense. Taxonomy (NCBI): domain Eukaryota; kingdom Metazoa; phylum Mollusca; class Cephalopoda; order Sepiida; family Sepiidae; genus Ascarosepion; species Ascarosepion bandense. The sequence goes on along the minus strand of JBBBDQ010001148.1, from coordinate 5,860,900 downwards.
GAAAAAGTAAATGAAAGACAAAGCTAGATAGATTGAAAGAAAAAGTAAATGAAAGACAAGCTAGATAGATTGAAAGAAAAAGTAAATGAAAGACAAAGCTAGATAGATTGAAAGAAAAAAGTGTAATGAAAGACAAAGCTAGACAGATTGAAAGTAAAAGTAAATGAAAGAGAAAGCTAGATAGATTGAAAGAAAAAGTAAATGAAAGCGAAAGCTAGATAGATTGAAAGAAAAAGTAAATGAAAATGAAAGCTAGATAGATTGAAAGAAAAAAGTAAATGAAAGACAAAGCTAGATAGAAAAAGGTAGGTAGATTGAAAGAAATTAAATGAAAAAAGGTAGGTAGATTGAAAGAAAAAAGTAAATGAAAGGAAAGGTAGATTGAAAGAAAAAGGAAATAAAAAAGGGCAGGTAAAAGGAAAAAAGGAAATGCAGATTGAAAGAAAAAGTAAATGAAGGAAAAAGATAGGTAGATTGAAAGAAAAAGTAAATGAAAGAAAAAGAAAGGTAGGTAAATTGAAAGAAAAAGTAAATGAAAGAAAAAAGTAGGTAGACAGAAAGAAAAATGTAGATCGAAAGAAATTAGATTGAAAAAAAAGTAAAGGTCTTTGCTTTTCTATCTCTAGTCTATTTTAATTTATTCTATCGATTTACTTTTCTTTCAAATAACTTTTCCTTTAATGACAACAAACTTTTATCTTTCCTTTTGAACATTTTGATGATAAAACTACGCCATTTTTTGGTGGGGTGAATGAGTGGCGTTACCTAGAGAGATTGGAAAAGCAAAGAACAAAAAAAAAAAAAAAGAATCAAGTGGAGACAACAAAAAGTCAACTAGATAAAAAAAAATACAAGAAAACGAAAAGAAAATTTTATAAGGGAAGAAAGAAAACATTTTTAAAAAATATGTAGAAAAATTAAGGAAGAAAAACCATTTTTTAAGATAAACGTAACAATAACATTCAGACTTTTTTGTGTCTTAATTGAATGTTAAAACTAAAAGTTTCAACTGAAAAAGAGTAAAGAAAAAAAAGTATGGAAGACAAGATCATGAAGGTCTTTGATTTTTTAAGCTTACCCTGGTTGTGCCACATTTTCATCAGCTGAGAAAGATGTTGTAAACATCCAGAATGTAAAACAAAACTTCCATAGCAAGTTTACAGAATCTAACGACTGTCATCACTACAGAAAATATCTGTAGACAAATACAGATAAATAAATAAATCTTTTCATTTTGGAATGTGTTGTGTAAATATGAGTTTTTGAGATTAGGGAGATTTGTCAAGGACAGATATTTTCAGATGAAAAACAACCCCCTCACCTATTACTATCAACTTTCAAGAAAGGTATGAGAAAGAAAGAAATTGACATGCAACTCACAGATGAAAAGAACAGTGCATACATCTTTGTGTGTGTGTGTGTGTGTGTGTGCCCCCCCCCCCACATATGCAAGTGGTAAGTAGAATTTCTGTTTATATCTGGATATGTTAGTCAATCATTTACACACACACACACACACACACACACACACACACACACAATCAGGATGCGATGGATAAATTGTCGTCTAAATTACAGAAAAATGAAAAAAAACACTGACATCTCATTTTAACAGATATGTTTACTTAAATAACGTAAAATATCTTGAAATACTGTAGCCTTTGAGATTTTACTTGCCCAATCAACTCAGTCAATTAAAAACTGAATTGGGCAATTAAAAATCTTGCAATGAAATGGGTTCCTTCAGATATATAGAAAAAGGAAATCTGATTCCTTTTACAACCCAAAAGTATGCCATTGAAGATTCACAAGTTACTTAGAATGGCCTTCAATGACATTATTGAACTCTTTCGTCTTTTGCATGGCACCTGATTTACGTTGAAATGTGTGGTTAAACAAAAGTCATTGACATCCCACAATCATCAAAGCAAGATCTGACAAATGGAATTTAGATTGACAAGCTCCTGTTTTGTTTTTATCATCCCAGTCAGTGTAAACATTCGTTTAATTAATGCTTCCAGAGTGGAACCAGAATGTCTTTGTTACCCAGATTAAAGACACTCACAGATTTTTAGAAACTAATTTGGAAAAATATTATCCTTGACTCAACATCTATATTTCCTCCCCGCTTATAAAAAGTAAAAACGAACATTTGAAAGAAAGAAAAAAAAAATATGCCTTCGTCTTTCAACCATGCCCCAAAAAACAAATTATACAAGTAATTTTTTTAATAGAAAATTGTTGAGAAAATCAGTTTTGTTATTTTTTATCATCTATGAGATGGAGATTGTAGTCAAATAGAAGAAAGAAACTACGAATTTAGGTACCTCCACTCAATTGCCAAAAAACAGCATATCATGATGTTAAAAGGGCTCAAATTTAATAAAAACAAAGTTTTATGCTATTATTAAGAGGAAAGATCAAATTTTGTTGTTATTATTTTTTTTAAAAATTTTAAACCCTTTCCAACACTTTTGGAATTTTAATTAAAATTCCATTTTTTGTTTTCCCTCAGCGATTCATGCTATGTTTATGTAAGGCGACTATAAAGAAAATGGAGTTGGTCGAGTAAAATGATTTTGGGGTGAGTAAATTTTCCTCTCGCTCTTGACCACCAGTCAAGTGATTTCTTTTTCAAATCTCAAAGGCTGCTAAAGAGTAAATTTACTTACAGTATTCATATTATTTAGACTATTGTCTTCATTTTTATGTCATTAGTCTGAGTAATGTAAATACTACCTCATCTCAGAAATATAGACAAATAGTAAATTTATCCAATAAAATCGCCACTGGCTTCAACCACTGCCTCCAGATGACTTTGTAATCACCTGCATCTCTTCTGCATGGTTTCCTTGTTTAACTTTGTGAATGCTGCCATAATCCTTGCCTTCAGTGTTACAAGAAGTTTTGTTGGTCTCACTCTCAACTGCACCCCACACATAATAATCAAGGGGGTTGCAGTCTGGAGAGTTAAGTGGACAGATGTAAGAGGAAATGTAGCCTCAGAAATTGTCTGACAGCCATGATCAGTTTCTCCTGTATGTGTGGCATGGTGCAGAGTGCAGTTGCCAGACATAGGATCTTCCAGCAGTCACCCCTCTCAAGGCAGCACTATCCCCTCAAGACATTTGATGTAGGCCTCCATGTTGAGTCTGAGGCCCTGTGGGAAGATGAATGGAAACATAATATCACCATAGTACCATCATTAATGATCACTCCAAGCACCTTCATAATCCCTCTTTCTGAATCTTCTACACAAAATCAAAAACAAACAACGCACATGCAAGAAATATAAAGTGGTGACAATCTACCCATTGAATTGTGTGTGTGTGTATGTGTGTGTTAGATCATTTATGTAAATCAGAATGAGGGTTGGTCTAAGAAGTGACCCCTAAGGGATGCCTGTGTTGACTACCAGGGTCTCGCAGGATTGGCCATTAATAACTACCTTCAAGGATGTACTTTTTTTTTTTTTAATCATTTCACCCCAAGTTAGAAAATAAAACCACTAAGCCACTAAGGTGAGTGTGATAGAATATAAGAAGAAAAACTTTACTAAGGAAAGGGAAATAAAAAACAGAAGATAACGATAGATATTGCAGTTAAATCTTTGAAGATCAAACTTGACTGGAAAGCAAGGTGTTAGAAGAGAAACTCCACAAGCAAGAAATTCAATAGAAGAAATTGTTAACATAAAACTTATAGTTACATCTAACCATTTCAACTGTAAAATGATGAGGCCTATCAACCAATTTGATCCACGGACCATTTCCTTTTTCACTAATTATACAAATTATTTTTTATTTAATTTCCCTGTTTGTCTGGGTATTAGCTTTTCTGGGCTGTATATTTAATAGTGCATGGATCAGTGCTTGAATTCATAAAGTTGAGTTAGCAAACAGGAAATATTGGAATAATTACCATGAAGGTATTTATAGAAAAGACATAGGGAAGTTATGTTACAGTGGTAGGAAGATGCCATGTCAGTACCAATAACATTGCAAATTCTTTTGTATTTTATCAAAAATCTCTACATAGCAGAAGCACCAGAACATGTTTTCATATTTTAAGAAAGGCAAAAATGTAACTCATATGCAAAAATAATTTACACAGTTAATGGAGAAGGTATTGTTTTTTTTATTATTGTATTTTTTAGTATGTGTGTCATGGTGCAACAGATATTGGCTCAGAATGAGAAATGGGAGAGCCAAGTTCAAATTCTAGTAAAATTTGTTGCGTTCATTTATGCACAAATACCCTTGGGAAAGGTATTAATTTGTCTCTTCCCTCCAGGTATGGGTCAAATAACAGGACAAATTGGGTTCTCTAGCCTTGGTTGGCAACCAGTCTACTGCAAAAAGAAATGGCAACCTACTGAATGATTGTTTTTAAAAAGCACATACCAGCTTGGTTATGTTAGCATGACTTTCACAAAAGTAAAGTGAAAATACCAAGTAGAAATGTTCTGATGTTTTAGATGAATTATGATGAAAAGTGGATGCTTTACAAGATGAGTAAACAATGCAGAATTATAAGTAAAGAATTATTCCAGAGGTACTAGCAATTAAATGTTGAGCATTGCATTCAATCATCATATTAACTAGATATTCAATGGAGGTAGACAAGAACCAGAGTTCAGTTGTTTTACTACTTTCCAATTATCAACGGACCATTTCCTTTTTCACTAATTATACAAATTATTTTTTATTTCATTTCCCTGTTTGTCTGGATATTAGCTTTTCTGGGCTGTATATTTAATAGTGCATGGATCATTTTTGGAGTAGGAGGGTAGAGATATTGGCATTTATGACTAATGCCTATCCTGTTGTAGTCAGATGACAGAGAAATTCTTTCTTCAACTTTGACTAATCTACAGTTGGTGTCAAATAAGTTAAACTGTAAGACTAAGACAGAATCTGCATATAATTGTACTTGTTAGTCCTGGAATATAATGCTGAAGCAACAAAGCTGGGTAATATCATAAGATACTGTCGTATCCTTTAAAGAGGTTACAAACAGACAAGGTGGTACACGTGTGAAAGAACAGCAACATGTGCATAGATAAAAGAAGAGAGGTTTATTGTAAAGAGAATACACTACGACAAGACATGGAATCTGGTGGAGGTCTAGTAACTGCCAAAGCAAGGGTATTTGCTACCTTCCCACCAAGGCAGGTGTGACACAAGGTCAATTTATATGGGAATTCTAAGCCCTTAAGCTCAATCAAAAATATCCTGTAGACACAGCTTAAGGCATAGTCAGGCTCTTGTTTTCTCAACCCAAATGAGATTCTACCCTTTGGTGGAGCCTTGCTTGGGTCCCTCTCTGCTCAGACACAGGGGAACAAGAGTGCTTGATCAGGACTGATCGCTCAATCCACAAGCAAGCCTCGTTGCCAGGGCAAGTCACAGGTATCTCCTGTGCTCACTAAATATGGCTACTAATATAGTCAGTCCACATAGGCTATAAGGAGTGTGGGACATTCTATTACAACAGATACTTCTGTCACACCTTTTGTTAGTGATAATAATATCATGGTTCCAAAATGATACTTGAACCCAAAGCTATTAACTTTGTCAGAATCAGCATTGTTGTTATTGTTGCATGAATTTACATGAAATATAATAATGTTTTATAATATTACATTAAAATAATGTAAAAGTAATGTAATACAACAATGACCAGTAACTGATATATAGGTAGTGATAAAAACCATTACTCTTATGTGTCAAACAGTAAACTGATTATACTTACCTAATTTATATCAGCTAGTATGAAATGAGCTAGTTACCTACTTATATTATAAATTTGGTAATTTTTCATGAAGACTAGATTGTATTAGTACTAGATTAACAGGTTTTGTCATTTTACAGTTGATATGGCTAGATGTAACTGCAAGTTCTATGCTGACAGTTTCTTCGCTCACATTTCTCACTTGTGTAACTCCCTTCCAGCCTCTTGTTTTCAAGTCTTTTGATCTTCAAAAATTTAATATCAATGACAATCATAATTTATTTTCTTAATTCCTGTTCTTAATGTTTTTTTTACTCGCATTCTTTCATATTTAATAACTCCTTGTGTCTTTGTGGCTTTATCACCTTGCTTGAGGTGAAATGATTAAAAAAGACATGTTTCAACAGCTCTAATAAAGTAAAATTGGCAGCTGATCTCGAAAATGACTTTCAATCAGTTCTTAACTGGTGCAAGAAATGGTTTGCAAATTTTAACATATCCAAAACACAACTGCTATCTTTTAGTCATCTTAGAGAACCATTTTTGCCTTCCATCAGCAACTTTCTGCTGCATTATCCGTCATAGCCATGGTAACTACTGGGCTACAGAGAGTTTCAAAAGCCACAGTAAAATGCTTTGTGAAAAAAAAAATCTTGCCAGACAAGCAAAGTGTTTTTTAGCATGGTTTTATCAACACCAATATAGTCTAGTCTCTGGGTTTAGACATTAGACTTATTAACTCTACCATCAACATGGCTTCATATGACTTGTTATTCAAAATTGTAGGAAAATGTAAAGCAAATATTACAGTGGATACAAAATCTTATAAAAACTTTAATTTATCCTTGGTGGATTATTTATGTGCTAATGGGATCCTTGGAAAAGTTCTTTATGGACTGCACAAAAAATAGAAATTTTATATGAGGGTGACAGACCACTCCAAAAACTGTGTGGATGAGCTAGCATGAGGATTTAATCTCTTCCTCTGTTTGAATATTAGTTGCTTAACTATAGACCAATATCTGTGAAATCCTGAAGATACTCTTGAGAAGAAAAGGCATTTATAGGAAAGACAATAAAATTCCTGGTGGAATCAGATATCATCAAGTCCAGTAAATCTGTGAAGAGTGTAAGTAGTGACAAGTAAGGATGAGAAACGAAAAAAAAGGTTAGGTATAGATTCTTTACAAATGATAAATCAGTCAGTCAGTCAGTCAGTCAAGTGCTGTGCATGATATACGCTTGGACAATCATGTCTCGAAAGAGACATGACTAACTGGGCAGAAGATTATCCTGCAATAGGTTGCCATTACTTTCTGCAGTAGACTGGTTGCCAGCCAAGGCTATAAAACCCAATCTGTCCTGTTATTTAACCCTTAAAGGGAGGGAAGAGATGGATAAATACCTTTCCCAAGGGTATTTGTACCTAAGTGAATGCAAGGTATTAAACTGGAATTTGAACTCGGCTCTCTGATTTCCCATTCCAAGCCAATATCCACTGCACTACAATGCACATCCTTCACCTCGATGCACATAAATCATTTTACCTCAAAAGATGGTTAACATCTATTATTACAATCTATTATTACATCTATTATTACATCTATTATTACAATGATGGTTACAGAAATAATTCCCCTACATAATGCAGACTGTGCTTTCAAAGCTGTAAATTGTATAATTTCAAAAGTATGCTGTTTGGATTCACAAATGGAATGACTGGGTTTCGAATTACTTTGGATTAAATAATGGAAAAGCAAGGAAAAATTAATGTAGATAGATGACACGACCATTTTTCTTCTGGTCCAGAACACTAAACTGCTCTAAACATAACCATTCCCCAGTAGAGAAATAAGCTAATGCAATCCTAAAGGAATCAAGGAATCAAGTCTTTACCTAAAAGGTAGATATTTTATTCTTGTCATGGACCAAAAAGCTCTATCCAAAAAGCATAACACTTTGAAGATTAAAAAAAAAAAAATTAATCACTGGCAAGTTCTACTTACAAATATAAAAACTAGGTATCAAAAATGCATGTCCAGATACATTAATGAGAGTACATTGCATTTCTGTCATAAATATTGACCTTAAAGAATTACATAATAATCTGTGTCATCCTGGAATATCAAGCATGATGAACTTTATCAGGTCAAGAAATTTGCCCTACTCAACAGAAGAAACAAAGAGAATGACTGAAAAATGTAATGTATGAGCTGAAAAAGCTAAAATTTGTGAGAAGAGGTGGCAAATTAATCAAAGCCACTCAACTTTAAAAAGATTGAATATAATTTTCAAGGGACCACTTCTTTCAAATCAAGGATGAAACATTGACTATCATTGATGAATATAGTTGTTTCTGTTTCCTTTTTGTGTGTAGAGATATACTCACTATTACTGCATTAACTTGCTTAAGGGAATTATTTTGCATGTTTGGTATGCCAAGCTATATACACTCTAGAGGATCTATTAGAGTGTATATAGAGGATCTGGATGTGCGTTGTGGTGCAGTGGATATCAACTTGGAGTGATAAATCGGGGTGCCGAGTTCAAATTCCAGTTGAATTCCTTGCATTCACTTACATGCAAATACCCTTGGGAAAGGTATTAATCCATCTCTTCCCTCCAGTTATGGGTTAAATAATAGGACAGATTGGGTTCTATAGCCTTGGCTGAAAACAAGTCTACCACAGAAAGCAATGGCAACCTACTGTGGGATAATCTTCTGCCCAGTCAGTCATGTCTCTTTTGAGACATGATCGCCCAAGTGTGTATCACGTATGGCACTCAAATGAATAGAGGATCTAGTTTTATTTTAGAGGAGTTAAGATTTTTTCAAGAAAATAGCTACAAGTAGATCTACTGAATAAAAATCATGGAGAAATGGTAAAGTGGACTGTACAGATCTCCATGGAGGCTGACCAAGTCAACCTTAAAATCAAGCAGTTTACTTGTGAATCAACGGGAAATCATTTTTTCTGATGCTCTCCACTCAATTAATTTCTTACTGCCTGCAGCCATGAATTGTACTCCTCATTCTTATCTGATAAGATCTACCAGCGGAAGATCTGTTCATTCATAGTTGATGATTCCTGGGAAAGTGCCAAGAACAACAAGTACGAAGTCAGTTAAGTGGCATATGTGATACATGATTGGGTGATCATGTCTCTTTCAATCCTTGACTGACTAAGCAGAAGATTTTCTCACAGTCGGTTGCCATTTCCTTCTGTGGTAGACTGGTTGCCAACCAAGGCTATAGAACCCAATCTGTCCTTTTATTTAACCCACAGCTGAAAGGAGAAGAGATGGATTAACACCTCTCACAAAGGTATTCATAGTTCACGATTCCTGGGAAAGTGCAGAGAATAACAAGTACAAACCTACTGTATGAGAAGTTGAGATGATTTAGGCGAATCCAGATTATGCTCTTGTTAGGTTCAGCCAGTCAGTTAAGTGCCATATGTGATACACGATTGGGTGATCATGTCTCTTTCAATCCTTGACTGACTAGGCAAAAGATTTTTCTACAGTAGGTTGCCATTTCCTTCTGTGGTAGACTGGTTGCCAACCAAGGCTATAGAACCCAATCCGTCCTTTTATTCAACCCACAGCTGAAAGGAGAAGAGATGGATTAATACCTCTCACAAGGGTATTTTCCATAGGTAAATGCAACAAATTCAACTGGAATTCAAACTTGCCTCTCTGATTTCTCATTCCAAGTTGATATCCACAGCACAACAATGCAAATCATGGAAAAGAAAGCACTGTTTCTGTATGTCACATCACTCCTGCTGGGAAGAGAATGACAAACACTAAACCTGAAGAAGTTACAATATTCTCAAATAGCCCTATACCGGATTTGGATAAAAATAACCAAAATCAGAAGATACTGTACCACAACCAGTGTCCAGGGATTCAAAGGGGCTGAAGCAGAACCTGTAACTTCAGTCAGTTAAATGCCATACATGATACACGCTTGGGCGATCATGTCTCCTACAAGACATGACTGACTGGGCAGAAGATTATCCTGCAGTAGGTTGCCATTACTTTCTGCGGTAGACTGGTTACCAGCCAAGGCTATATAACCCAATATGTCCTGTTATTTAACCAATAACTGGAGGGAAGTGATGGATTAATACCTTTCCCAAGGGTGTTTGTGCGTAAGTGAATACAAGGTATTCAACTGTAATTCGAACTCAGCTCCCCGATTTGTAATTCTGAGTCAATATACACAACCCACATCCTTACCTTACTGAAACACAACAAAAACTGTCCCCCACCCAATACTCTAAAGTGCTCTAAGCACCAAAGAACCTAAGTATAGAAACCTTAAAAAAAAAAATTTAAAAATTCATTTGGTTAAGTTATTCTTTTTCTTTTTTCCAAAATAAAGTATTCTAGATTTACATTGTCAAACATTATTATTATTATCTAATTTCTTAGTATGAGCTAATTCCTAAAGTCTGACCAGAACTTATTTTTAAATTCTTTCTTAGCTAGACCAAGAAATTTTCAGAACTCTTTCAGATACAGATGCTATACTTTGTGATAACAATGTTATACAATGCATACACAATGCATGTCTATAGAAAAAATATCAGCAATTTTTTCCATTGTAAAATCATTTATAATGTATTTATATTATGAAGGGGTGCTGAAAAGTTCTTAGCCAGAGCCACTTCACAAAACCTAATGAATGGATCAAACATCAAACTTCTTGAAAAAGCTTCTTGGTTAAGACAAGTTCTTGGCTTGACCATCATACTTATAATAGACTTTTATTTTATCACTAGTTCATACATTAATTCTTAACCACTGGTAATTCTTTAACCCAAAGAAAAACAAAACAAAAAAAATATTACTATCTTCTTTTATGTCCTGTGCTTCTTCAGAATGTGTGTGATTATAGCTCTCCACAACTTCCTATTCCTTAGAAGCATTTCTCACTTTACCAATCTTCCACTCCCCTGTTTATATCATCTATTCACACAAGCTATTAATGTCCCACCACCTTTTGTCTTCCCCTCTTGCAAGTGTTATGTTTTCCAAGCCTTCCTTCTTCCTGATGTATCCAAGAAATTGTTTTTTTCTGATTCTTGGTAGTAGTGTCCTTTTTATTACCATTTTCTTTTAAGACTTATTAACTGTTCAGTCAGATGTGTGTTGTGATGCAGTGGATATCAGCTCGGAACGAGATATTGGGGAACCGAGTTCGAATATCCAGTAGAATTCCTTGCATTCACTTACATGCAAATACTCTTAGGAAAGGTATTAATCCATCTCTTCCCTCCAGTTATGGGTTAAATATCAGGACAGATTGGGTTCTATAGCCTTGCCTGGCAACTAGTCTACCGCAGAAAGCAATGGCAACCTACTGCGGGATAATCTTCTGCCCAGTTAGTCATGTCTCAAAAGAGACATGATTGCCCAAGCGTGTTTCACGTATGGCACTTAACTGACTGACATTGTTCAGTCGCTCCATCCATGAACTTTCAGTATCTTTCTGTAGAACCACATTTCTGTTACCTTCATTTTTCTCTTCATCTGTGGTTAGATTGTCTAACTTTCACCAGTCATACAAGAGGATGAACATCATGGCAATTCAGCACTTTACAGTGACTTCCTAACATAAGGTAATTTAGTGGATAGTATGAAAAGTCAACTTACAATTTAATTTAGACAAATAAAGTGAAAAAAGATCTGTGTAATGGGTTTCATTTTCTAGAAGGACTTTATCAGACAAAAGTTTCATTCTTTGAGGATAAAACACATTACACAAAATTTCGTAGATGAATATCAACGATAAATATCCCAGAATGATGCAATTGTGGTCCCCCTTTTTTGGTTTTTAAGGGAAGGGAATGTAAAAATAAAATAGAATAACAGCGGTAGCCAACGTTCGCTGGTGGTGCCTTTTAGGTGGTGTACTATGGCATTTTATATGTAGGTTTACCTTAAATATTTTAAAACTATTGAAACACCAGCTTCTTTCACCAGCATTATTTTTTATCTCCCCATTTTTTTCTCACTGAAATAAAGTTAGTTTCATTCATTAAAAATAAATAAAATTTTCATTAATAAAAAGATAAAAATAGTTATGGTTTACAGATTTATGTTTTATTTACTGAAAGCTACAGATAATAGTAAAGGCAAGTATGACAGGCATTTTGCACTAGCGTTTTGATAAACACGTTATTATTTTCAGTTCTTTTTCACTATCTTCTATGATGCTGACGTATTTTTCTTTTATGTTTTTAGTTTTTTTTTTCTGGTGTATTTTTAGATGTTTTGGTTGTGTTGTTTGTGTTTTCGAAGAATATTTTTCTTGTTCTTCATTGTTTGCTAGTTTTTGTTTTTTTTTGCTAGTTCTTTGTTTTTTGGCTAGTTCTTAGTTTGCTTGATAGTACTAGTTCTTTGGTAGTGCTAGTTATTTGTTTTTTTAGCTAGTTCTTTGTTTGTTTTTTTGGTAGTGCTAGTTTTTTGGATTTTTTTGGTAGTTTTTTGTTTTTTTGCTAGTTCTTTGTTTGTTTGGTAGTGCTATTTTTTTTTTTTTTTTGCTAGTTCTTTATTTGGTAGTGCTAGTTTTTTGGGGTTTTTTTTGCTAGTTCTTTGTCTGGTAGTGCTAGTTTTTTGGTATAGCTAGTTCTTTGTTTTATTTTGCTAGTTCTTTGGTAGTGCTAGTTATTTTTTTATTTTTTTTTTTTACTAGTTCTTTGTTTGGTAATGCTATTTTTTTTTTTTTGTTTGCTAATTCTTTGTTTGTTTGGTAGTGCTAGTTTTTTGGTTTTTTTCATTGTTTTCCAGTTTGCTGTAGTGAGTAGTTTAGTGTCAAATGTTTTGTTTAGTATGTTTTCTTTTTTTGGTGTTTTGTAAACTGCTGTTTTGTCTTTTTAATGGTGGGGGTGTTTCTTCTAATCTTTTTTGGTCGTGTGGCAGATTTTTGTAGGTTGTTGATAGTAGGTCTTTGTTCTTAGTTTCATAGTCTGGAAAGTTTAGTTTGTCAATCCAGTTCAGTTGGTATGTATGAGGGTCTGGTGTTGGTGGTTGTGTGCTTTTCATAGTCTGTTTCTATCTCTTGTTCAAATTTTCATTTTTTGGGTGTAGTGTTAGTGTCATTTTGTTCATTGTTTTTAGGTGGTGTTTCCCAGTGATTTTCTTGGTATTTAGTTAATTTTCATAGCGGACATTTGTCTAATACGAGTTCATATACATATTTATTTTGTTCCCATTGAATGATGTATTCATGCCAGACGATACACCACATTCTATGAGAGAGTATTTTCTTTCCCCAGTATCTGAGTTTGTCCCTGGGATTTTTTACATTGAAGTAATGCATTCTAGCCTTCAGAGGTTTCTCTTCGTTTAGAATGATTTTCCATAACTCTTTGTTGGAGGTCCTGAGACATGGTGTTCTTCTCATGAAGCGTTCACTCTGGTTGGTCGGTTGGTTGGTTGGTTGGTTCATTTAACCAGCATATCAACCTTCATTAGGTCATTTAATGCTGAAAATCATTTTGATTTGTTTTATTTAGTTTATTTGTTTTATTGTTTTTGTTTGTTTATATTTTTTTTTCCAAAAAGTTTTGTTGGGAATGTTTTTTTATTCAAAAAAGTTTTGATGGTAACGCTTTTGTTATTAAAAAAAGTTGCGTTGGTAACGTTTTTTATTAAAAAAAGTTTCGTTGGTAACATTGTTCATTCAAAAAAGTTTTGTTGAATACTTTTATAGCATTTTGACCCCAGATTGGGAGTTAACTATTTACCCATAGCTGGGACCCTAACAGGTGCTACCACTCTGGGTCAGCGTGGACCTGGGAACAACAGTAATTAAGTGGTGGTTCCATGCTCCTCACAACCTCCCAATCAGAGACCTTGCTGCCGGATGCAATTTACAGTCATACCCAGGACCAGTTCACTCTGGTTTTTCACGTTGACCATTATTGGTGCTCCTTCTAATATGCACTTAGCTTGATCAACATTGTGTTGATAGAAACACATTTTGTGTGTGAAGATTAGTACTTTACCAACACAGCCGCTGAATGTAAATTCGTCTTGATCCTGACTGCGCATGCTGCCAAAGTTCAAGATGCCTTGTTTTATGCTGCTGAGTATGTAAGATTTACCAGCATTAGGTGGACCCTGGATATGGAAACTGTTAATCTTGGGTAAAACTTTATGGCAAACAACAAATAGTTTTTTTGCGAATTCTTCTTTGTCTATATCATGGAATTTACACCATGCACTGTGTATATTGCGCAAATGTTTTGTGCTGTTCAATACATATTACCTTCGTTCATTGCCCAGTAGTCATTTTTATTTTTAATTTGTTTCCAAATAGGTATGGCTATTTCTTTAATGTTTACTTCAGTTTTTGTGATTTCTTGTATGAAAGGATTTAAAATTAATAAATATATATATATATAAAAAGGAATCTGAGTCTGTGTGTGACTGTTCCCTATGCATGCCTACATTATTTAAGCTACGTTATTCAAACTTTCTAGGGACACATATCTACAGGGAAGCCAGGTTGACACATACTTTTTGAGTTTAAGTCCAGTAAATTTTCCCTTTCACACTTTTTGGCCAACAGAGCCGATTGTTTACATTTGCTCTGTAAAACATCTAAGATCTAAGATGGTTGCTAAATTACTTCACAGAAATCAAATCACATGTGTCAAACACGACTAAAATATTTTTTATTAAAAAAAACAAAAAATGAGAGAGCATTTATATTTAATTTTTATTCCGATGTTTTAAAAATTCATTTGGTCAACAAAAAAATGTGAATATTTTTCCCTGTAACTTTTGAAACAAAAGAAACATTTAAAGAAAATAAAATTAAAAAAAAATAAAGCTTTAACAAAATAAATAATTATTTTTATGTTAAATTCATTTAGTCAACAAAAACTTGCAATGCTGGGCTATAGTGCTAGTCAATGATATATTGGAAATTTTCACTGAACTCGTTTTTTTTCTGGGGCCTTTGCAATAATTTCTGATGTCTGCTAGGTCTCTACCTTGGCATTTCTGTAAGATTTTTTTTTATAAACTTTACTTTTTTGGCTCTGATAGTGTTTACATTATGTAAACCACCGGACTATTTTTTATCATTTGTTGGTAGTTTATTGTTGTTGATTAAATCTACAAGAATTTTTGCTGCATCGAAGTGAATATTGTTCATTACTAATAAGTGTTTTCTTTGGTTACTGTTTGATAGATATTTACCTAAACCATATGGCGTTTTAACTATTTGTCCCTTCATAAGTGTATCGACTTCTTTTCCACCTGCTTCTTTTAGTATTTTCTTCAAGGCATAGTTTGAGCTTGGGTGTTCCTTATGTCATGCTATAATGTGTAAGTGATCAATGCCTTCAATTTGGTTACATCTGCCATTATCGTACACTATTATGCATGGATGCATACTAAGATAATTCTCTAAGTGTTTGTTTACTTCGTCGGGGTAGTTTGGTCTTAGTATGTGTGTTGGCTTCTGTGTTAAATTTGGTTCTTTGAATGTGTATTCTTGTTCTTTTCTGTAGCAGTATATCCATGTGTATGTTTTGTAATTTGTGTCTAAAATTCTCCTGCGGTATTCATTGTTAAATTGTTCGTATTCTGGAATTGTTAAGTCTGATTTCAAGGTAAAGTCTGGTTGCAAGTTCTGTGATGATGCTGCCATGCTGCCCAGCTTTGGAATGGATTGTTGTTGGTGAGGGTGTTGTTATATGCTATTTTTAGGCAGAAAAATTTATTGTTTTGGGGAGCAGATGTCTCTATTGTTGCTATTGTTTCGTTTCCCGCTTCCACTTCTGCCCCCCCCCCCCCCGCGTTGGTAACTTGCAGATGTTTCTTTTGTTTTTCTTTGTTATCCGTTAACGTATCGTGTTGCTATCATTTGTTAAGATATTTTTCTTGCATCTTTTTTAATGTGTATTGTTGTTGGGTGTGCGTTGTGGTGCAGTGGATATCGGCTTGGAATAAGAAATCAGAGAGCCGAGTTTGAATTCCAGTTGAATTCCTTGCATTCACTTACATGCAAATACACTTGGGAAAGGTATTAATCCATCTCTTCCCTCCAGTTATGGGTTAAATAACAGGACAGATTGGGTTCTATAGCCTTGGTCGGCAACCAGCCTACCGCAGAAAGCAATGGCAACCTACTGAGGGATAATCTTCTGCCCAGTCATTCATGTCTCTTTCGAGATATGATTGCCCAAGCGTTTATCACGTATGGCACTTAACTGACTGATTGTTGTTGGGTGTAAGTTTTGCGATATTCAGCATTTGTTGAAGTGTCTGTTTGGTTGTGTGATTAGGTATGTTCTATTATCTCGGCATCGTTCATTACATCTTGTAAGGTGAGGTATGATAACGTTGGAATATTCTGTGGGTGTATGAATTGTTTGTATGTGATTTCTAGTTCAATTTTGTATGTTGTGTTGAATGTGAATTTTGTTGATTGTTTTATGGCATATCAACATCAGCGGGTCATTTATTGCCAACTAAATTTTATTTATTTATTGCTGGTAATACCTTTTTCTTTTTCAACAATTTATTGTTGTTTTTATATAAGTTTTTGTGTCTAGTAATGCTTTTTTCTTTTTCAGTATCAAGATTCATTGGGATTTGTTTTGTTTTTTTAAGGGCAGGGTCCCCAAGTCCTACCCTTGTTATTTAACCCATAACTGGAGGGAAGGGATGGATTAATACCTTTCCCAAGGGTACCAGTGCTTCAGTGAATGCAGGGTATTTAACTGGAATTCAAACTCGGCACACCAATTTCTCTTTCCGAACTGATATCCACTGCACCACAACGCACATCCATCACTAAATAATAACAGCACCTGATATTCCCAAGCAGTCACCCATCTAAGTACTGACCAGGCTCAACCTTGCTTAACTTCGGTGATCGAGCAAGAACCGGTGTATTCAACGTGATATGGCCGTAAGCTCGCACATCCATCACTAAACGCTTACAGCAGCTGGTATTCCCAAGTGGTCACCCATCTAAGTACTGACTAGGCTCAACGTTGCTTAACTTCAGTGATCAAGCAAGAACCGGTGTATTCAATGCGATATGGCCATAAGCTTGAATGTGAATAGATTTACTCTTGAACCAGAAAGCTCTATTATTTGTGGTGCGTGTACTATAAGTAGAGGTGGTGGTTCTTCAACTGTGAATAAAACATCGTTTAATAGTGTTCTGCTTGCTGCTAATGTGATACGTGATTTTTTTCACTTCTTTTTTGACCGCTTGGTTTCCACGTTAATGGTGCGTTTGTAGGAATCTCACTTCCTTTGGCTACATGTATGTCTGTGTTGTGTTGTTTTCACATTACTTTCCTGTACAATTCTTGGTCTGTATATTGTTTGCTTGATCCTAAAGAGATGTCTAGACCTCTGTCCCATGCATTTTTAAGTTTTGTGTGGCCATTGTGCAATTGTTTATGATGACGCCACCTTTGATATACATGTTGGTTTGTGGTTTGAATTGTAAACTTTTATTTTCCCATTTGAAGTTATACGCATCTCCTTGGTTTGGTTTGGTTTGGTTTGGTTTGGTTTAAGTTTAACGACCCATCAACCATTTTGGTCCTTTAAGGGTCAGTCTTTGCATATTGGGATCACATTTTTTTCAATAAAGTTTTGTTAGTAAATACTTTCATAGCATTTTAACCCCAGTTTGGGGGTTAAATATTTACCCATAGCTGGGACCCTAACAGGTGCTACCACTCCAGGCCAGGGTGAACCTGGGAACAACAGCAATTAAGAGGTGGTTCCATGCTCCTCACAACCTCTCAATCAGAGGCCTTGCTGTCAGATGCAGTTTAAGATCACACCCAAGACCTGCTTTGTTGGCATTTCTCTCCAATCGTGTCTATTTGTACTGTTGCTGCTGTTGCCGGTGTAATGTCAAATACGTCTTTGACTATGCCCATTTGGGCGCCAGTATCTATATTAGTATGTTGGTAGTTTTGCTCGATCGTATGTTATCGGTTCTATTTCTTTCTAGTTGTTGTTTGGTATGTGCAAAATGTCCAGTAAGTTTCCAAAGTCTACATACTTTCCGTAATCTTTGTAAATGGAAAAGTATAGATATTTTTTTTTTAATTGTTTCACCTCAAGCAAGGCGGTACCACTACTGATGCACAGGGGTCTACATAAGAGTAAAAGTTTAGATAGGAGGAGAGTAAAGATAAAGACAAACCAGTTACAGTGGGTGTCAGAGAAAGGGCGAGAGATGAAAGGGAACACAGGTGTGAAGACAGTTGTGAAGGTAGAGAGAAAGGAAAAGAAGAAGATATACAGGGTGATGTAGAAAAAACTGGAGTCAAGTGGATAAGAGATGGGTATTGACATTTGTTATGTGTTAATTGTAACATAGGAAAAAATAAAAATGATGGACCAAAACTCAGAGTTAAAATACAGACAAATATTTAATTCACAAAACATGAGGTAAAAAATATTTACAAATGTACAGTTTGGCATTCAAATCAAGTGACATAGAAAATGTATAGTTTACTACTGTCAGGCGAAGTGTTACGAAGAAGAGAAGGGGAGGGAAGGTGTCAAATAACTTGCCCAGTTAAGTTGGCGGGGAAGTTAAGTGCTATAGTTTTTGGAAATTCTTAAACGAATATATAAAGACTAATCATTGGCTTGTTCAATGAAAGAGGCAAAAATATGTCTTTACCCAGATAGTTCCATGAGGTTCTTTCAGATTTTAGTTGTTCGGATTTGGTCTGTGAAGTTCTTCTGGCTGGATCTCGATCCTAGAATTTTTACCGGCGTTGATATGACAGCAAAATCCTTTTAACAACTCTTTCAAGTTTTTGTTTGTTGTAAACTAGAAAGATTCTTTTGGCTGGAATATTTCCTTGAATCGAAACCGGTGCTGATGAGGTCAGCACATCCTTTTATCAACTGTTTCAAGTTTTAGTTTTTTTGTCGTCGACTTAAGGATTCTTTTGGCTGGATATACATCCTGAATCTTAACCGGAGCTGTAGAGGTCAACTCATCCTGCTATCAACTGACTGCTCCGTGCCCAAAACCTATTTTTATAGGGGCTGACACCTAATTTGCATACTTCTAAAACCTTTCAAACTCTCTGGAACATTCTACAATCTTCCAAACATTCTATTTCTAATTTCCTTATTTTTACGACTACTTTCTGAATTAAAACTTTTTTGTAACAACAAATAAGTCTCAATAATGTCCATTACTATAACTTTTTATACATTATTAATATTATTTTTATATATAAATGCATCCTCGTAACACATTGCATTTAAATTCATGGAGGTTGCAGCCATATGGTGATGGTATGTAGTTTCTGTGTCATTCTTATCTGTAATTTCTTGTGCAATTACGTCTAAAATTGTAACAGAGTGCTTTTCCTCTATATGCCATTCCATGTTTTAATGTTGCTTCTAGTTGTATTGGCCGAATCCATGTCGTTAAGTGGTATGGTATCATTGAATGTCTTGATTCTGTGAATCCTTTCAGTATACAATGATTGAACTTTGTTTCATTCCTTTTTTAATAAATGTCTTTTGGCATTTTGAATGCTATTGTTTGGTCGTTCATAATGTCAGATTTAATAAAATTTTAAATGTGCATTAAAATACATGCCTTTATGTGATTTGAAGTTGGGGGTGGCCCACTGTTTGGATTTCCCTGTAGCATTCTAGTCCAACCTCCTGCTTCGCCGCTGTCTTTTTTGGACATTTTACGCCATAATGTTTTGAATAGTTGTATTAGTTGCATTCAGTCAGTTGAGTGCCATACATGATACATGCTTGGGCGATCATGTCTCGAAAGAGACATGACTGACTGGGCAGAAGATTATCCCGCAGTAGGTTGCCATTGCTTTCTGCGGTAGACTGGTTGCCGACCAAAGCTATAGAACCCAATCTGTCCTGTTATTTAACCCATAACTGGAAGAAATAGGTGGATTAATACCTTTCCCAAGGGTATTTGCGCATAAGTGAATGCAATGAATTCAGCTGAAATTTGAACTCGGCTCCCCGATTTCTCATTCTGAGCCGATATCCAATGAACAACAACGCACATTAGTTGCATTAGTAGTACTATTAGTACTTGTAATATTGTTGCTTTTTTTTCTTTGTTCTGTTTACCTGAAATAATTGTTGAGACCGAGCTTTCGTTTCGCATAGTACACCTTCTTTACTGGCTTTTTCTATGAATTTGTTGTCTGCATCTTCAGTTGATATTGTTTTTGTCTTCATATTCTAAGTCATGTTCTTTAGCTATTTCATCTAGTTTTGAGGTTCCAGATGTCTTACTTTGTCTAAATCTGTTCTTGGTCCTAAGAAATTATGTCCTGGTAGTGTTAAATCCCAGGGTTTTCCTTTTTGCTTTTGTCACTATTTTTGGTGGTGGCGTAATGTGTTGATAGTGTGATGTTGTAATTTATAAATGAAACACCGGTCCAATAAAAAGGCACCACTTTAACTGGCAAATCTGCCTGCAGTATATTACCATGACCACTTAATTTCATAGGCCACATTCAAAAAGTAGGCCACATACTATACCAGCACCATAAATTTTTGTATTTCATATTTTCCCATACAATTTTATCCAGTCCTGACTTAATTTTATTAAAATCCATTACTTTGGTTAGCTTTTGGTATGCCTCTTTTACTGATCTGATATGTTATATGCTTTTGGATACTGTGTCTAAATAATAGCACCTTTAGTTTTAAGAGTAAAAAAAAAAAAAAAATTCTAGAGTGAAATACAAAAAACAAAAAGAAAACAAGAGAAACAGCTAAATAATTTGATTGTAGATGTTTTGCAAAACAGAGGAAGTAGATGACAAAGGTATATATTAGCTGATACAGGTGTCCACAATAGATTTAGTCAAACTGCTAAACACCAGCTCTGATTATTGTGGTGGGGTGGGTGTGGAGACAGAGACAGTAAATGTCAGGAGTTTAAGAAATAAAGCTAAAGTAAGGTTAATGTTTGGACAATGACTGTGACAAAGTAGTATTTTCAATTGATGTTGCTTCATTTAACACAGAGCACATAATAAATTTGTATACATGCAGTTACCTACCTTACTATGGAGATAGCAAACTAGTCACTGAAACCAGGCTGTACTGAGTTGTGTTCTTTTATCTCTCTATGTGTGTCTATCTATCTGTATATCTAGAATTAATGTGGGGAGGTTTTTCACTTAATTAAGCAGTGTCGTTTAGACATGCCAACTTTGAAGTTTTATAAAGGCATTATTGTGATGTTTTCACTTTTTTCTACTGAAAAGTGAGGACATCACAATAATGACTTCACGGAATTTCAAAGTTGGCATGACTGAAACAACACTGCTCAGTTAAGTGAAAAACCTCCCCACATTAGTTCTATTAATGCCCTATCTCTATTTTGATATCGAACACTTTATGACAAAAACCCTGCTTACCTAAAATGACTTTATACTAGTAAACTACTGAAAAACAACAATTTCGATAATAAACATCATTACAATTTCATCTATCTACATATCAATCTATATATCTCTGTATCTCTATACCAATATATCTATCTACTAGCAGTATAGCCCGGCGTTGCTCGGGTGTAATGAAAGCTTTAAAACTAATCCATGGTCCTGGAGCTCAGACTCTTTGGACGTTAGCACGAAAGACTAAAAAGCAATAGTTGATTCCAGTTAAAGCGAAACCGTAGACTGAAAGAAAAATGAATGGATGTAAGTCAAATTTTGATTTCCTGGTATCGATATAAAAAATTTTTTTTCGTCATGAACTAATTTTGAAGGCTAAATAAGTCCTCTGAGTAAATGGTATCATCGCTGAGACTAAGAACTACAATTATCCCTACTTAGAGCCAAACCCAAAGCAAAAACTAAAATAAAAGGGCTGAAAAAAAAATACAGACATGCAGGCAGATAAACAAGACACACACACACGAACATCTTGCCTTATATATATATATATATATATATATATATATATATATATATATAATCGATTTTCTGCACTATTGTAAGAACTGCAACCTTGAAACTTCTGAATATCGTTTCTTATGTCTTTGTCTATGAGTGCATCAAATTTGATTAAAATCAGACCACTCCTTCTATAACCTGATGTTTTTCAATTATCAATTTGCGATATTTATTGGGGGGGGGGTACCTCGACATAAAACCTAGCTAAGAACACTCACAGACGCTTATAGTACAACTATGTAAATTTTCAAGAAAGTCGGTTCAGCCGTTTCAGAGTCTATAGGTAATGGACACACACACACACACACACACACACAGACAAAGTTCCATTTATAAATAATAAATAAGATTCAGTAGTGTTTAATATTTTTGTTGTAAATTCTCAAAAACAAGAAAAAAAAGTGTATGAATTCAGTTTTATTATTTGTTTACATTTTATTACAATGCTAATCAAGACTTTTTGAAATAAACATTACCAAGGAGTGAAGGTAGTTAAAATAATAGTGGTGTGAAAGGAAAAAATTACTTTTTTGCACATGCTAAGGTTAAAAATTGTTGGTTGTGTTCATATTTTAATAAATTTCCTACTTTAGTAAATACTTTTGTGTAGAGCCTATATATATCTAATAGCAATGAGACATGACAGTAGTTAATAAAATCTTTTTTTCTCTTTTTTTATAAAGTAGAATAACTATTCATAGATAGAACTTTTATGGTACATTTCTTTTCAGAATACTGTTATTAAATAGCTGTGTTAAACCTTTGTGGAATTCTTATATACCAAATACAAGTAGGTTTGCTTAATTTTGTTTAGCAGCATATGAACATCTCTCTGGGTTATTTAATGCTGAAATCTAAGTAATTTTTTTTACACAATTTTATGCCTTCAACTATAGAGATGTTGTACATAATTTTATACTATGAAGATAAATGTATATTTTTTTAGAAATATAGTTTGTAAAATAAAATGTATTGCTGGAAATTTTGCTGCAAAATATGATGTTAGTAATTTTTCTATAAATTTTTATATTTTTTTTAGTGTTGGGGATGTGCGTTGTGGTGCAGTGTATATTGTCTTGAAACGAGAAATTGGAGAGCTGAGTTTGAATTCCATTTGAATACGTTACATTCACATACACACAAATACCCTTTTTATTGTTGGTTATTTTACTTGTTGGTCATTTTACTATAAAAATGTATCGTTGGTCATTTTACTATAAAAATGTATCGTTGGTCATTTTACTATAAAAATGTATCGTTGGTCATTTTACTATAAAAATGTATCGTTGGTCATTTTACTATAAAAATGTATCGTTGGTCATTTTACTATAAAAATGTATCGTTGATCAGTTTGCCATAAAAAGTATTACTGGTATTTTTACTAGAAAAATGAATTGTTGGTATTTTTTTTTTTTTTACAAAAATATATTGCTTGTATTTTTTTTTACTACAAAATGTATTTTTATACTTTCCTAGTGTTTTGAGTTTTATTTGGGGATTCATTATTTGCCCATAGCTGGGGCCCTAAAACTCAGAAAACTCCTGCATCTTAGTGGCTTTATTGCCTTGACTGGGAAGAAATGATTTAAAAAAGAAAAATGGGTATAAAGTAAATCATATCTACATGAGGTAATTCTCCTCCAGTAAAACTTTGTGATCTATATAAATTTTGGGGTGCTACATTTTGCAGGATGTGCATTGTAGTGTAGGGGATATCGACTCGAAATGATAAATTGAGTTGCCGAGTTCGAAATTCAGTTGAATTCCTTGCATTCACTTATGCACAAATACCCTTGGAAAAGGTATCAATCCGTCTCTTCCCTCCAGTTATGGGTTAAATAACAGGACAGAGTGGGTTCTATAGCCTTGACTGGCAACTAGTCTAACACAGAAAGCAATGGCAACCTACTGTGGGATAATCTTCTGCCCAGTCAGTCATGTCTCGAAAGAGACATGATCACCCAAAGCATGTATCACGTATGGCACTTAACTGACTTACAGTTTATATATATAATGGATTTTACAAGCATAAAAATATACTAATTATATCATATCTCTATTGCTATTTCCATGACAAATGTTCAGATGAGCTTCATTCTTTAATTCCACTAGTTCAGACCATCATAACTAAGACACACCATGTCACTTTCATTGAATTGAATCACCTTTATTTCCCATACTATAAATGTTAGAAGAAATTTCTGCTCAGACAACATTTTAAGAACTACTACTTTATAGATCACTCCCACATGGATGCTTTCTTAAACACTTCAATCTTAACTTCGTCAAGTCAAGGGTCAGTCATTATCTTTCCTCTTTAGCTTCATAATCTTCACTTCCCACAAAATTCTCTTCCATTCATTTGTCATTATCAATTATGACTAACAATCTGTCTTGAGTGGCTTTCAAGCCTTGTACTGGGCAAAATTTAGTTTAAAAAAACAAAAACAAATTCTTGTGCATTCTCCATATTTTCTCCAACTTCCTCAACCCATAATAAACACATGCACACACATGTACACACAGCCACATGGCCACCAAGACAGTCCTATCTAGACATGCTGCACATCCACACCCAGCCACATCCACACATCTATTTCTACATCGACGTATCCACAACCATATTCATGCATGCATGTCCAAACACAATCCACAATTGCTGAACAGAATAGAAGCAAGAAGAACAGAGTCACATCCACATATGTATCTGTTGGGATGCCCGCGCCTATTCGGCTATAATTCCATTACTACGTAAAGTAATGGTGGCATCTACGTAGGGGAGTGTGCCGAGCAGCCGATCGACAAGTCAATTGTAGACTTCCGGTGACGACCCGGAAGTACCCATTGCTCATACTACATCTTACGACGGCTGAGATGATTAACCTCTATTCTTGTATTGGATACTAATAACCTTTGTAAATACTATTTTCACGGAATACAACAATTAACCTATTCCTGTTGTTGAGTTATTTATTCTTACTCACGACATAACAGTATCTATTTCTACATCAACATATCCACACCTACTTCCATATTCAAGGCTTACGGCCTATCATGTTGAATACACCACTTCTCGTTCAATCACCGAAGTTAAGCAACATTGAGCCTGGTCAGTACTTAAATGGGTGACTGCTTGAGAATACCAGGTTCTATAAGCGTTTAGTGACGGATGTGCATTGTGGTGCAGTGGATAACGACTCAAAAAGAGAAATCGGTGAGCCAAGTTCGAATTCCAGTTGAATACCCTGCATTCACTTAAGCACTGGTACTCTTGGGAAAGGTATTAATCTATCCCTTCCCTCCAATTAGATTAAATAACAAGGGTAGGACTTGGGGACCCTGCCCTTTAAAACAAATCCAAATGAATCTTGATACTCGAAAAGAAAAATGTATTACTAGACACAAAACTCATTTAAATTGGAGTAGATAGACTAACCTATCGCCCAGTTCACACTCCACCCACGTCTATTGAAGAGGTGAAGAGGCTCATCCCTTGTTCCCTGTTCAGGATGTGGTTTCTGGCTTTCTCTTTTTCAATTTTTTCACTCCTTTTCCTTTTTTTTTTTCAATTGGAGTAAATAGACTAAACTATCGCCCGGTTCACACTCTACCCATGTCTATTGAAGAGGTGAAGAGGCTCATCCCTTGTTCCCTGTTCAGGATGTGGTTTCTGGCTTTCTCTTTTTCAATTTTTTCACTCTTACATAGCCCCCTGCACATCAGTGGTGTTACCGCCTTGCTCAGGGTGATATGATTAAAAAAATAAAAAATAATAAACAACAATAAATTGTTGAAAGAAAAAGGTGTTACCAGCAATAAATAAAGTTTAGTTGGCAATAAATGACCCGCCGAGGTTGATTTGCCACAAAAACAAAACAAACAAACATCCATATTCATGCACGCATGTCTGCACACACACACACACACACACACACACACACACACACACACACACCTCTCTTTTTAAAAACTGCTGAACAGAATAGATGCAAGAAAGAATGCTCACCTGAATCAAAGCGTTGAAATCTATTTTCACTTGCTTTCCTTTGTAAAGGCCCTTCCTGGGGTGGAAGGGAAACCGAGGAACCCACCGAAGAAGAGTTGACCTTGGGGTGAAGGTAATTCTCCTCCACTAAACTCATAGTGGGTTTAATTTTGGGGTGTCGGTTGACGTAGTAGTAGTTTGGATTCCGTGGAAACCTGTGATTAGACAAGAAATAAGATTCAAATTTTGAACAGAAATGAACCACAAAAAAAAATATTCAAGAATTTCTGAATGAAATGTTTTATTTTTTCATTTTTTTTTTTTTTAATCATTTCCCTCTAAACAAGAAGGCAATGTCACAAGGGGTTACTAACAGTGAAAGAACACAAAACGTCAGAGTGAAGAAAGGACAATAAAAGAACAGGCAGACAGTTAATGATGAGTGATGCTGCATTTAAACTTTTGAAGATTATAAGTGACAGGGAAACAATAAACGAGGAAAAAGTTCCACAGTTGAGACGTTTGAGTTTGAGTTTTGTTTAACGGCATATCAACCTCCGTGGGTTATTTAATGCCAAAAGGAAGGGGGGTAAGGTTGTTTATTTTTTAATGCTCTGTTATAGTGAGAAGGCTAATTTAGACAGATTTTAATGAAATTTTTTTTTCCTTTAAAAATGTGTTATGGTAATTTTTTCTTCAAAAAGGGTATTGTTGGTAATATTTTTCCTTCAAAAAATGTATATTTTTCTATAAAAGTCTATTTTTATGTATATATTTCTATAAAAGTGTATTTTTATACTTTCATAGTGTTTTGACCCCAGTTTGGGGGTTAACTATTTGCCTATAGCTAGGACCCTAACAGGTGCTACCACTCTTTGTCAGGGTGGACCTGGGAAAAACAGAAATTAAAAGGAGGTCCCATGCTCCTCACAACCTCCCAATCAGATGCCTTACTGCTAGATGCAATTTACCGTCATGCTCAGGACCATGAGATGTGTAAGAAAAGAAAGTACTAGAATACAACTTATGATTATATGTGGCTATTTCAACAGTAAAAGGACGAAACCTAATTGCCACTCTAGTATTACATTTTCACTCATGCAATTGAGGTACCCTGAGAAAGTTTATTAGAACAATTACGATGAAAATATTTATCCAAAAGGCATAGAAGAGCCATGGTGCAATGGTGGGAAAGTGACTGGAGTTGAGATGGCAGGTCAGGATTGATAACATCATAGATTTTGGGGGTGGCAGATTTTATCAAGAATATCAATATATATAACAGGACCACTAGACCAGATAGGGCAGTAATATTCAATGAACAGACAAATGGTAGATTTATAAATGTACAAGATAGATTCTGGCAAGAAAAATAGACTTTTGCTGCTACTCTTTGTAAGCAGCAACTTTACAAGTCAGTAAGCAAACAACAAGCAAAGGAACTTACTTTGAAAAAAAAATAAGGTGTCAGAATAAACTGAGTATTTTGCATGTATTATGATAAATCCACTAAGATATCAGGTGATAAATCCACTAAGATGCAAGGGGTTACTGAAAGTGAATGAATCTAAAAAATGTATTACCAAGAAGATCTAATCTAAACTTATTTGTAAATGGAACTTTGTCTGTGTGTGTGGGTGTGTGTCTGTCCATTACCTATAGACTCCGAAACAGTTGAACCGATTTTCTTGAAAATTTACATAGTTGTACTATAAGCATCTGCGAGTGTTCTTAGCTAGGTTTTGTGTCAAGGTACCCCAGATAAATATCGAAAATTGATAATTGAAAAAAATCAGGTTATAGAAGGAGTGGTCCAATTTTAATCAATTTTGATACACTCATAGACAAAGACACAAGAAACGATATTCAGAAGTTTCAAGGTTGCAGTTCTTACCATAGTGCAGAAAATTGGATATCGATACCAAGAAATCAAAATTTGACTTACATCCATTCAGTTTTGCTTTAACTGGAAACAACTATTGCTTTTTAGTCTTTCGTGTCAACGTCCAAAGGACCATGGATTAGTTTTAAAGCTTTCATTACACCAGAGTAATGCCAGGCTATACTGCTAGTATATATATATATATATATATATATATATATATATATATATATATATATATACACTAGGTGCGATTGGTAAATTGTCGCAACTATTTTATTATTTCGAACATTCTTTAGACTGAGTCTGAGCTCCAGGACCATGGATTTGCTTTAAGGCTTTCATTACACCCGAGCAATGCCAGGCTATACTGCTAGTAGAACAATAAAAAGAATATGATTCAAGAAGGCAGATGATGATTGATGTTGCATTAAAATCTTCGTAGTTGGCAGGAAAGTAAGAAACTGGAAGATAGCTCTATATGAGAGAAGAAACTATTAGAATAGAACTTACACTTATGTCTAGCAATTTCAACAGTAAAATGATGAGACCTAACTACTAATCCTGTCAGTCAGTCAGTTGAGTGCCATATGTAATACAGTTGGGCGATCATGTCTCGAAAGAGACATGACTGACTGAGCAGAAGATTTTCTCACAGATGATTTTCTCTATTACTTTCTACAGTAGACTGGTTGCCAACCAAGGCTATAGAACCCAATCTGTCCTGCTATTTAACCCATAGCTGGAGGGAAGAGATGGATTAATACCTTTCCCAAGGGTATTTGCACATAAGTGAAGGAAACAAATCCAACTGGAATTTGAACTCGGCTCTTAGATTTGTCATTCCAAGTTGGTATCCACTGCACTATAACGCACATCTGCCAATCTAGTACTATGCTTAAATTCATTAGGTCAATAATTACCATTATTATTAACTACCTGATTGTTCTTTCAACATTGAAACAAAATGTACACTTTTGTAGTAAATTGTAATTTGTACATGTTCTAAACTATAATTTATAATAAATATTAATAACTATTTCTATATTGAGTACTGTTTTAAATTAATGTTTTGAATGTTGTTAATATTTTCTTTGTTCTTTATTTTATTCACTTGGATAAATATATATATCTCAGAATGCAGTGTGGGTATAGAAAAATCCAAAGGAGTATCCTGTACATACAGTGGTAGGATAACTCTCTAAGAGAGCTCTAAATATATATGTATATAAATACATATAGAGCAAATATAAGAAAAATTAAAACAGACACGTTATTTCATGGCAAATCGGAAGTGTAGGCCTATTTCAGGCGAACCATCATCAGCTTCCATCTTTAT
The DNA here is from genome assembly GCA_037127315.1 of Ascarosepion bandense. Taxonomy (NCBI): domain Eukaryota; kingdom Metazoa; phylum Mollusca; class Cephalopoda; order Sepiida; family Sepiidae; genus Ascarosepion; species Ascarosepion bandense. Next base: position 5,831,981 of record JBBBDQ010001148.1, on the reverse strand, counting down.
TTTACAAAGGATTCGTGTAAAATCCTTTGTAAATAAAGACGGAAGCTGATGATGGTTCGCCTGAAATAGGCCTACACTTCGGATTTATCATGAAATAACCTATCTGCCTTAATTTTTCTTTATATATATATATATATATATATATATATATATAATTAGGATGATCAGTTCGTTACACTATCTTGGTTTCGACCATTGAGTATCCTCAGGCATTAGATATTGATTATTCAACGCTTTTATGAATGTATAACATTATTTAACCCTCTAGGGCCATTCGTATCATATTTGATACAGTATGAAAACAAGCCTTGAAAGAAATATTTTCCTGAAACATTTTTTAAGAGAAATATTTTATAAATTTCAAATGAAAGCAGTACTGACTGCTCAGTCAATGTATACCAAATGTTTCCTTATAGGGAAATACCAAATGTTTCCTTATAGGGAAATACTGTATCAAATATGATACAAATGGCCCTAGAGGGTTAAGAGAAATATTTTATAAATTTCAAAATGAAAGCAGTACTGACTGCTCAATCAATGAATACCAAATGTTTCCTTATAGGGAAATACTGTATCAAATATGATACGAATGGCCCTAGAGGGTTAAGAGAAATATTTTATAAATTTCAAATGAAAGCAGTACTGACTGCTCAGTCAATGAATACCAAATGTTTCCTTATTGGGAAATACCAAATGTTTCCTTATAGGGAAATACCAAATGTTTCCTTATAGGGAAATACTGTATCAAATATGATACGAATGGCCCTAGAGGGTTAAGAGAAATATTTTATAAATTTCAAATGAAAGTAGTACTGACTGCTCAGTCAATGAATACCAAATGTTTCCTTATTGGGAAATACCAAATGTTTCCTTATAGGGAAATACTGTATCAAATATGATACGAATGGCCCTAGAGGGTTAAAATAAGAGAGAAATTAGTTAAGACTAGCAAAATAATATTGTGCATATTTTCATCCATGTTTGTATGAACCCAAATTGTAATTTCTAAGGTGTATATATCTGAACGTTATTTCAGACGTTTCATTTAGCAACCTTTCTTATTCTGGAAATGATCCGATAACCAACTTCTCTTCTTGGCACAATCTGCAGCCATCACCACCATTGCAAGATCTGGCCTTTTTTTAATATATTCCAAGTTACATAAGGATCTTTGCTATTATTTTCTTTTAATTTTTATATATGATAGTCTAGTTTGATACAATTTTTAAGGCTTTCTAGTTTGAATGCTGACTTATGATTGTATCATCTTTTAAAAAAAAACAAAAAAAACAAGTTGCTAAATGAAAGGTCTGAAATAATGCCCAATTGTATACACATTAGAAGTTACATTTTGGGTTTATACAAACCAGGTTGGAAATATGTACAATGTTTCCCTACTCATGACTAACTCTGCCATTATTTTAAACTTCCTGTTATGCATTCAAAAAACATTGCCTATCAGTTGATATATAATGCCTGATTATACCGAAAGGTTGAAACCAAGGTAGCATAATCAACTGATCTTCCTAATTCAGTCAGTTAAGTGCCATACGTGATACACACTTGGGCAATCATGTCTCAAAAGAGACGTGACTGACTAGGCAGAAGATTATCCCGCAGTCAGTTGCCATTGCTTTCTGCAGTAGACTGGTTGCAAACCAAAGCTATAGAACCCAATCTGTCCTGTTATTTAACCCATAACCAAAGGGAAGAGATAGATTAATACCATTCCCAAGGGTATTTGCATGTAAGTGAATGCAAGGAATTCAACTGGAATTTGAATTCAGCTCCCTGATTTATCGTTCCAAGCCGATATCCCCTTCACCACAATGCATTTCCTAATTAGAATATTTAAAAGCTCTACATGTTAAATTTTTTATTTTTCTTTAAATATGTATTGAGCACTTTTTCATACAATTGTTTAATGGTCTAATTTGACTGACCAATAACTGGCTAATTAAGACATGTGGAGAAACTTGTCACTTAGCTGAGCAGTATTATTTCAATCATGCCGACCAAAGTCATGATTGCAATGTCTTCACTCTTCAGTGTCATTTAGTTTTTTTTTCTTTGTTAACCCTATCCTTATCTTCATATTGAGCACTTTATGGAAAAAAATCTGCTTGCCATTTCAGGCAAGCAGAATTTCTTTTTGGTATCATTATTGTTTTAGAGTTAAAACGATTTAAATTTTTTATCTTAATGTGGGTAAAGTAAGGAAATTGCTTTTCATTAATTTTATGCTCACTCTTATATCCTGAAAAAAATCTAGTATTTTTTTTTGTCTGGGGGGAGGGGAAAGAGGGAGAGTTTCAATCTCCAGAGATCCTGAAATTAATACAAATGTTTTAAATACAATTTATACATATATGAGCCATATATCTGTGTGTATACACACATATACATTGGGCTTATAAAATGTGAATATGTTGATACAATCTTTACATAGAAAAAAGAACACTTGAACTTTAAGTGTATGAAAAAGAAATACCAAATAATGACAAACATGCACAAACATACATTATATATGTGTATGTATATATGAATGCTGTGTGCAAATATTCCCAGGCTATTTAAAAAAAAACAAAAAACTAGAGAATTAATTTACATATGAAAAGCTGTTTTTTCAGTTAAGACCTTTGCAGACATATTTTATGTATATTGTTGATATCCCTTGACAAGTGAATGGAGCAATTGCTATAGAATCTGTCTATAGAACTTTAGAGAGTCAGGATGTTGACAGTAACATCATTCAGCTAAGTGACAAATTTTACTGATAAAAGGTATTTTGACAAGCAGGTTTTTTATCAAAGTGCTTGATATCAGAGTGGAAATAGGGAATTGATAGTTTTAGTGAAAAGAATTTGTCACTTTAACTGAGCAGGTTCATGCCAACTTCAAAGGTTCGTGAGAACACTGTTATGATGCCCTCACTAATTGGGGCAGGATTTCTTGCAAGAAAACCAACCCCAATGAAGGAGAGTGTCATAATGGTACCATGTGGCTGAATAACTCTCACTGATATTGCTGGAGTTCAAATGTTAAACTTCTCAATCACTCAGGATCTCACACAAGTGGTGAATTTTCCCACATTTTTCCCTAGTAACCAAAATGAACACGCTTCTCTTCTAGATCTCTTCTTGTTTTCCATTGCTGACTCATGCCATGTTATGCAGCTCTACCCTCTGATCATGCTGTAAAATCTGGAAATCTCTTTCTACTCCCTTTTCATGAAGAAATCTCTTATCAGTAAAATAATTTACTGTTATCAAAAAGCAGACTGGGACTAGTTCCATGATTTTCTTTGCAATGTTTCTTGGAACAAAGCTTTTAGTCCCCCTGTTCAAGACTGCACCCCTTAAGTTTTCTCTTGGGTGAAAGCTGGCATTGAGGCTTTCATCCTAGCTAGGAAATTCCAACTAAAACATCATTCAACTTCTTGGTTCTTGATTCCCATCCATCCCTTAGCCTTTCTTCAACATCCCTGTATCTTGTTTTTTTTTTCTCACTGTAATCCCCTGTGCACCAGTAGTGGTCCTGCCTTGCTTGGGATGAAATAGTTATTAAAAACAAAGCAGTGAATACTGGTAAATTTCCTCATGTATAATGAAAGGACATGAAGCAACAGAAATGTGGTTCTACTGACAAGAATAATATAGACAGAACATGTCTACATAGAACATAGTTCAGCCCAGCAACTCAAATTCTGTTTGTTTACATCTTCAGCCAGGACTCTATCGGAGGTGCATTATTTGACTAACTCTTTTTGGTCAGTCGGTCGGTCTACTGGACTTTTCTACATTTCTTTACATCTTCAGCCAGGACTCTATCGGAGGTGCATTATTTGACTAACTCTTTTTGGTCAGTCGGTCGGTCTACTGGACTTTTCTACATTTCTTTACATCTTCAGCCAGGACTCTATCGGAGGTGCATTATTTGACTAACTCTTTTTGGTCAGTCGGTTGGTCTACTGGACTTTTCTACATTTCTTTACATCTTCAGCCAGGACTCTATAGGAGGTGACCATCACTGTCCCTACGGTTTGCCCCTTCAGCATGGCAACTGTCACTGTCTTTACGATTGGCACCCAACAGCATGGCAACCATCACTGTCTTTACAATTAGCACCCAACAGTGTGACAACTATCTCTGTGCATCTTTAGTCAGGAACTCAGGAGGCGACCATCTCTGTCTCTGTGGTTGTGGCTCCCGGTTGGGAACCATCTCTCCCTTTGTCATTACATCTCAGTTGGTCCCAAGACTCAGCACCAACTGACTGCAACTGCACTCCCACTGATCTTGGCCCTCTGAGGCCCTATTTTTATTCTCTTGGGGGAGGCATGACGGACATGTGGTGTCCATGCAAATCAAGTCTTTAGCCAATTAAATTACTCCCGCCTTTGCACTTTGAGGGAAGTTACATCATTCCCTTACTTTAACCTATAAAGTAATAATATTTCTTAATGACATCATTTCTTTTCATCTTCTTCCCTTTTGATTACATCATTTATTCTTTCTGACTTTAAAATCTATTCTCAGGAGTAAATAATTTTGAGGATTTAACCTTACTTGACCTCATCAAAAGTTTGTAACAATCCCAAAACAATATTTTGGCTTCAGTCTATCACCAGCAGTAAGGCCTTTGTTTTTTCACACAATGGCTGACAATATGATGACCCCATCTGACCTGTTGCTTACACCTGCAAAATGTTTTTCTCAATTCATATTCCCCCTGGCCAGTTTCCAAGATTCTAAAAATTTGCAATATATTTTTTTCACAATTCCTTTAGCTGCATTCATATTGCAACTGGCAATAAATAATTGTACTATCTATTCAGCTCATTTTTATCTCTACTCATATTGGAACAAATAATCTGCTGAATTAATAATACAACTAATAATAATTTCTTTCGCTCCATCATACTAAACTAGGGTTACATTTTCCATATGCAAAAATAGTGCTATACTTAAAAGTTCTCTTCAGAGTAACATTAGGAAACTAAAATCATAAAGGCAACAAATAATAAATCCTGATGTGTTTTTTACTTCTGTTTGGATCATCTCACGATATAAATCTGGTGAGAAACACATTTTTGTTTTCTACTTTTATTTTCTTAGCTTTCTTTTATTTCCCTGAATTTGTTTCACATTTGCATGCAGACTGTTCACAGTAAGACACAAGGTAATAATGACTAATACTAAAAAATTATATATAATACACAGGGCCAGCATATACTATATCCCTGAACAAGGGTGGGGATCCTGATTGGGGTCCCCAGAGAATGCTTTGTAACCTTTACCTTATCAATATTTGCTTTTTCTACCCATATTTATATACATTACAAATTAAACTAAGTACTATTAAAGGAGGAGTAATTTTTTTGCAGATTTTGATATTATTCATTTGTTTATTTCTATCCAAATCTTGGAATTTTTGTTCATGATAATTCAAAAAAAAAATAAATAAAAAAATCGCTTTATTTCACCTTTAATGATGAATGCGTTAAAATTATTCAACTTTTTAATAAGAAAAATCTCAAGTTGATATTAAAAACTGCTGCAAAACATTGTTGACTTATTTATAATCTATGACATATCAAGAATTTTTATTTAGAGACATTTATTTTCAGTTTTGCTAGTTGAATTGTTCCCCTGTACTTCACACTTTTTTAATCATTTCACCCCAAGTAAGGCAGGACCACCACTAATGCACAGGGTGGTTACAGTGAGACAAAAAACTGGATACAGTGGGTGTTGAAGAAAGGATAATAAATGGATGGAATTAAAAAAGACAGATGGCAATTGACATTGTTTTTAAATTTTTTAAGGTTATAGCTATTAGGAAAGCAAGTAAATGAAAGAGAGTTCAACAAGTGGGAAATGAGAGAAAAGAAACTGTTAGAGCAGAAGAGAGGTTTACATTTAACTACTTCAACAGTAAAAGGGTAGGACCTAGATGGCAATCTAGTAGCACACTTAGGCTCATGGGTTAAGGCACCAGCGAAAAAAGATTGTCAGAGCAGATGCCATGAAAATATTTGTAGAAAAGACAAAGGGAATCCACATCACGTCGGTGATATTCACTGTTGTACATAATTAAGTTAGAATAAAATTTCTTTTTTATATGAATATTACCATATGAAAATTGAAATGTAGTAGAGTGGAGCAGCTCCATATCATAGATTGGGAGGGGGACACAAGACTCTTACACTGCCCTGTACATGCTTTGATCATTTGATCATCCACAGTAAATTTGCATCCAGTTTCTTACAACACTGCACCTTGTCAGATCTTATGCTATCACAATTTTTTTTTTTTATGGTCATTGCACACCAAGCAAAGCAGGACCTCTACTGATGGGCAGAGAGTTACAGTGAGAAATAAAAAAAAGTTACAGGGATTGTTGAAGAAAGGATAAGAGAAGGATGGGAATTGATGTTGCATTTAAACTTTTAGAGTTTAGCTATCAGGGAAGCAAGCAAATGGAAGGGAGTTTCATAAATGGGAAGTGTGAGAAAAGAAACTGTGAAGAAGAGGTGGTTACATTTAACTATTTTGATGGTAAAAGGGTGGAACCTTGATGCCAATCTAGTAGCACAAAGAAATACGTGTGGTCAGAGAAAAAAGGAAAAAAAGCTTGTCAGAGCAGTTGCCATGAAAATACTTGCAGAAAAGACAGAGGGAAGCCACATCATGTAGGTGAGATACTTAATAAAAATGATGAAAACAAAAATAAGGAAAAGGAATAAAATCAGCTTGACCAGCTATGTATAAAAAAAACAAAAAACGATTAAATTTAAAATTTCAATGTTCCAACTTCTTTACTATTTTTTAATGGTGTATCTCCCATCCCCTTCCTACACATATATAATACCACCAATAGAAACATTAGTTTAAGGAAGTACTTCAAGATGGTGAAATGTACTACACAGAATTTTTCTACTTTGTCATTTATTTACCTAAAATTGTTCTGATATACAAGGTGATAAATTGTCATCTAAATTATGTAAAAATGAAACACTGACATCTCATTTTAACATATATTTACCAAAATTACACAAAAATATCTTGAAATACTAAATTATGTAAAAATGAAACACTGACATCTCATTTTAACATATATTTACCAAAATTACACAAAAATATCTTGAAATACTAAATTATGTAAAAATGAAACACTGACATCTCATTTTAACATATATTTACCAAAATTACACAAAAATATCTTGAAATACTAAATTATGTAAAAATGAAACACTGACATCTCATTTTAACATATATTTACCAAAATTACACAAAAATATCTTGAAATACTAAATTATGTAAAAATGAAACACTGACATCTCATTTTAACATATATTTACCAAAATTACACAAAAATATCTTGAAATACTAAATTATGTAAAAATGAAACACTGACATCTCATTTTAACATATATTTACCAAAATTACACAAAAATATCTTGAAATACTAAATTATGTAAAAATGAAACACTGACATCTCATTTTAACATATATTTACCAAAATTACACAAAAATATCTTGAAATACTAAATTATGTAAAAATGAAACACTGACATCTCATTTTAACATATATTTACCAAAATTACACAAAAATATCTTGAAATACTAAATTATGTAAAAATGAAACACTGACATCTCATTTTAACATATATTTACCAAAATTACACAAAAATATCTTGAAATACTAAATTATGTAAAAATGAAACACTGACATCTCATTTTAACATATATTTACCAAAATTACACAAAAATATCTTGAAATACTAAATTATGTAAAAATGAAACACTGACATCTCATTTTAACATATATTTACCAAAATTACACAAAAATATCTTGAAATACTAAATTATGTAAAAATGAAACACTGACATCTCATTTTAACATATATTTATCAAAATTACACAAAAATATCTTGAAATACTAAAGAGTAAATTTATTTAACAAAACCACCATTGGCTTCAAACAAAGCTCCTGAATATCTTCACAATCTCCTGCAACTCTTCTGGAGAGTCTCCTGGTTTAAGTTGGTGAATGCTGCCATAATCCTTGCGTTCAGTTCATCTTTGGCATTAAAAGGAGTTTTGTTGGTCTCTAACTCAACTGTGCCCCACACATAATAATCAAAGGAGTTGCAGTATAGGGAGTTAAGTGACACAGGGCAGTGCTACTTCCACCAGACACCTGTTGCAGGCCTCTCTGTTGAGTCTGAGACCCTATAAAAAGATGAATGGAAGCATAATGTTGTCATCACTAAATTACTCCAAACACCTTCGTAATCACCATTAGACTCATCCAACTTTTCCCCAGCACTATCCTCATATTGACACCCAAATGCTCTGACACGTGCATATTGAAGCTTCCAGCATGAATGCCAAGTATCACAGCCTGCCATTTCTAAATTTCTGGCAGAGTGAATTGCATCATGGTGCTCTTTTCCTCACAGACGGTGCCCAACTGACCCTACTATACTGTGCAGTTGACAAAATCAAAAACAATGTGCATGCAGAAAACTTAAAATGGCAATAATTTACTCATTACACCCATATAGAAATTTACATATATTCTATATATATATATATATATATATATATACATTAAGTACAAATAACTACATATATAAATACATATATATATATATATATATACACACACACACACACACACACACACACACTCACACACAAGGGTCTATCATGTGTGTATGTATTTAAATATATAATTGGAGTAGATAGTTTAGTCTATCACCCGGTTCACACTCCACCCATTGAACAGGTCTATTGAACAGGTGAAGAGGCTCATCCTTTGTTTCCTGTTTAGGATGTGGTTTCCGGCTTTCTCTTCAATCTTTTCACTCTTATGTAGCCCCCTGCACATCAGTGGCGTTACCGCCTTGCTCGGGGTGATACAATTAAAAAAAAAATAGACTAGGGTCTATCGTGTGTATGTATTTATATATATATATACACTCACACACAAGGGTCTATCATGTTTGTGTATATATATATACTCACACACAAGGGTCTATCATGTGTGCATGTATTTAACTATATGTATATAGTCACACACAAAGGTCTATCATGTGTGCATGTATATATATATATATATATATATATATATATATACTCACACACAAGGGTCTATCAATAAATTTATAGCCTAATATGTATTAGCTGATTTTGATCAGAAATTATATAAAGTTTGATTTATGTGACTAAGAGAAGTTTTAGATAGAATGCCTTAACAAAAGAAGATTATGTTAAAAATTTTAGTTAAAAAACATCATATATTGATTCATACATCCAATATCAATATATTCATTAAACAAAGTTATTGTTGCAAATTACTGGTTTTTAATTTTAGTTTTTAATGATTTTGTCTCAAGCAAGACAATAAAGCAACTAAGATGCAAGTGGTTACTGAATGTGAGAAAATGAGAGAAATAAAACACACTTATTAAGGAAAGACAACATTAAAAGAACAGCAATTAAAACAGAAGATAACAATTGACACTACATTTAGGTTTTTGAAAAGTTAACTGACAGTAAAAATCTGGAAGAGAGGCCAACAAGCAGGAAGTGCAAAAGAAGCAACTGTTAGCATAGTACTTATGATTACATCTAGCCATTTCAACTATAAAATGATGGAGATCTTACCACCAATCTAGTCAGTTAATTGCCATACGTGAAACACGCTTGGGTGATCATGTCTCAAAAGAGACATGACTGACTGGGCAGAAGATTATCCCACAGTAGGTTGCCATTGCTTTCTAAAATAGACTGGTTGCCAGCCAAGGCTATAGAACCCAATCTGTCCTGTTATTTACCCCATAGCTGGAAGGAAGAGCAGGATTAATAACTTTTCCTAGGGTATTTGTGCATAAGTGAATGCAATGAATTCAACTGGAATTCGAACTCAGTTCCCCGATTTCTCATTCCGTGCCGATACGGTACTTAAATTCATAAAGTCTCGGCAACAGAGGAATGTTCATTAGAACAATTACCATGAAAGTATTTATAGAAAAGGCACAGAGAAGCTACATTAAATAGAATTATCCAATTTTAATTTTGTGGATGAATGATCATTGAGAATAACTATGCAATATCCTAATTATTTATAATTCCTCATGTGAAAGACAGATTTGTGAAATAAGTGCCATGCTTTACCAGTGTATAGAAAACCAAAATTTTCAGGAGATCAGAGTAAAAGACGTCTCTAAATGACAAAATGGTAGCTTAACTACCAAGATTAGAAATTATAATAAAGGACTTACCAGATATTGTTGTTGTAGTTTGGGTCACGATATTTTTGGTAAAACGGATGTACAAGTGATTTTTCCATATGTATCAATTAATACAAATAGTCACACGTAAACACGAAGAAAAAAAATTGCTTTTATGAGTTTGCAAAGCACAAGTGGGTCAACTGAATAAATTGTGTATAAAACTAGAAATGAGACTTATGTACAGAACTTGAAACATAATAAAACTTAGCCCAACCTAAAATCTGATACAGTAAGCCAACACACACACAAACACAAAAAAAAATAATTACTAACATCCAAATCATGTTATTCTTCTTCTTTCTCCTCAACTGCTTTCTGGGATAGAGTATTGCCTACTCAGATATTCCTTGTTTCATAGTTGCAAATAGATGCTGCTGAATAAGATGAAAGGCCAACATCATTACCAAATTTCTTTAACCATGAGGTGATTTTATTAAGTAAGTCAGGTAGCTTGAAGATCTTTGTCATTCTCTATTTATATATACCTTTTCTATAAATATTTTCATTACATTATTTGGACTATTGTCCTCATCTTTATTACCATTTTGGATGCTGTATGCTCTGGCCTTCTTCAGGTGCTAGGAATTTTGAACTGAACCGTTTATTTCAATTACTTGATTGTAGATTGTTCTTGTTCCATGTGCAATTCCACTTCCAGATGTCATGTAGTTATCTCCCTTTAACTCAACTCTTTAAGTAATTAGTTCACGACTGCTGTAGCCAAGTATTGAACTCACAACTCTTTGGGTCAAGTTACTGGAACTAGCAAACACCTGTATCTACTGAGTCATAAGTTCTTGATATTTTTCATGGTAATTTTCTGATGAGTTTTCATCTTTGATACCTCGAATTTAAGCACAGTACTGAATTAGCAGTTAGGTCTCATTTTACAGTTAAAATGGCTAGATGTAACTATAAGTACCATGCTAAGAGTTTCTTCTCTTGCACTTCTCATTTGTGGAACTCTCTTCCAACTTCTTACTTTACAGTAAACTTTGATCTTCATAAAATTTAAATACAATGTCAATCGTTAACTTTTGTCTTAATTCCTGTTCTTTTATTCTCTCTCTTTAATAATAGTTTGTTTTTTTTTCTCATATTATTTTACACTCTGTAATTATTTGCATCTTAGTGGCTTTATTAACTTGCTAGGGGTGAAATAGTTTAAAAAATGTTAGTAAACAAATGGAGCAATGTAGCTTTGTGTAGCTTCAAAAACACACACAAGAAGGAAAGCATGCACACAACTACATAGTGTTATAAATACACATATGATAACAATTACAGCTGGTAAAGTGAAAGCAAAGGAAGATAAGTATTGTTAGCATAAAATTCTTTGTATTGCCAAGACAGAGGGTGTGAATGAAATATCCCTATGTGGGCAAGGAAAGCAATTTGAATGAAAGGTAGAGTGGGTAAGGTCTGAAGTTGATATATTGGGAAGCCCATTTACTGCAGTTCTGTTTGTTGGGTCAATTGACAGCTGGCCCATTCCCAATGATTCTGTCGCAGTTATTTATGGGTGGTTTTCTTAAAATAAATGTAGTGGCTCTCAAATTCCTCTTTTTTCCATGTTTTTATTTTGGTGGTAACATTTAGTAGTGGCTTCTTTTATGTTGTGTTTTATATTTTTTTGAAGTGACTAGTTTTTTCAGCCTAGATATGATACTCAGAGACCCTGCTCAGAGAACAACTTTTTATTTTTGGTATTGCTTTCTTAGCATTCACATCCGGCTGACATATAGAGTGAATCAGAAAGAGTTTGAGTTTTGTTTAACAGCATATCAACTTCTGTGGGGGTTATTTAATGCCAAAAAAGTGGGGTTTTAAGGTATTTTTTAATGTTCGGTTAAAGTGAGAAGGTTGATTTAGTCAGATTTTTTATGAATATCTGTTTTTTTTTAAACTGAAGATGTTTTCTAGTTTTGTATTAAAAAATGTGGGATGTGCATTGTGGTGCAGTGGATATCGATATGGAATGACAAATCGGTAAGACAAGTACGAATTTCAGTTGAATTCCTTGCATTCACTTATGCACAAATACCCTTGGAAAAGGTATCAATCCATCTCTTCCCTCCAGTTATGGGTTAAATAATAGGACAGATTGGGTTCTATAGCCTTGTCTGGCAACCAGTCTACTGCAGAAAGCAATGGCAACCCACTGAGGGATAATCTTCTGCCCAGTCATTCATGTCTCTTTTGAGACATGATCGCACAAAGCGTGTATCATGTATGGCATTTAGCTGACTGACTACATATACATCATTAGATCGACCACTTGTCAAGATACAGTTTTGAATTTAGAGTTGTCCTTTTAGACTAAATATTCTTGTCTGTTCTACAGTTCAATCCATAGATTGAAGTGGGGAGAAGAAATGATTTCATACTTTTCCCAAGGGTATTTCTACATAAGTAAATGTAATAAACTCTACAGGAATTTGAACTCAGTTCTCTATGACTTTAAAACTAAGTATAATGATAATAAAAAATGAGAAAAATAGCAGTCATTTGCTGAAACCTCCTGAAGAGTGGACTGAACAATTACAAAATTGTTTGCCTACAAAGTTCTAGAGTCAAGGTGCTGAATTGTATTTGTATTAATCCTACATTTTATATATATATATATATATATATATATATATATATATATATATATGAAATTATTTGTTTGAACATTATTTTTGATCGATACTCATATTTAATTTGATATTCTGTTTATAATCAAACAGTATTATATATTTATTTCTACTGGCCTGATTATTTACGATAAATTTTTGTTACGAAAATGTGTGTCATTCGGCAAGATTTGAACCTGCGAACACTATCCATATAGGAGAAGCCACCAATCAATCCAACATGTCTTAGACCTCTTGACCACAAATGACCAACAGTTTAAACAAAGTCAAATCAAGCCTATATAACACAATTTTCAATTCAAATGACACACATTTTCATAAAAATTTATCGTAAATAATCAGGCCAGTAGAAATAAATATATAATACTGTTTGCTTATATACAGAATATCAAATTAAATACGAGTATCAATCAAAAATAATGTACAAACAAATTATTTCAAATTGTTGGTTTGTTTATAACCGTTTTGTTATTCTTTATATATATATATATTTTTCCATCCTATGAAGTGCAAATGTATATAACTCATCTCTAGTACTTCTTTTCAGAATTGAGGGTTTACTCTACATGATAATATATCTACAGCAAGAGGATCAGTAGAATTGTCAAGTTTTTTTAAAGAGCAGAATTGTAAGACAGTATGGCAGAAGAGAGGTCAGTTAATGAAGAACTGTGAAAAACCTGAATATCCCACTTGCTACAGTAAATAGAATCATCAGTCAATTTAGAAGAGAAGAAAAAGAATGTTTATTAACAACATGGGCAAATCTCGACTCACAGACATGTGTCTCCAAGCTGTTCTGCAGTCTGTGGAGAGTAACCCAAGAGTGAAGGATTTTGACAAAGTAGCAACTATCAATGTAAATCACAGAAAAGCTGTGCAGAATCTCTATAGAATCAGCAATCAGGGGAGAGTTGCTAGATGCAAAACCTCAGCCAACATTAAGAAAGAAAGGAACAAGCCAGTAGCATGTCTAAACTTTTGACAAAGTGTAATCTTTGCCAATTTCCTCTTCTAGTGAATGTATACAAGTCTGGATAAAGCCCAGTTAGAAGCTTTCCAAAAACTGCTTACCAAACATGGTAGGTTTTCAGTGATCATTCAGGAGAGGGGTTCCAAAACTAGGGTACATGTACCCCCAATAGTACATTTGTACTCTTCGGTGGACATATTGACTTTGAGAAGAATTAAAGTTTGTATGATTTTTGGTTCTTGATGCAAAATCCATACAGACAGATTGTTAAACCTGCTATTCGATCATGGTTATTATGTTATTTCTATCAACATGGCTTTGTGAGTCAGCATTTTCAGTGTTGTTAGGAATCGAATCAAAATACAGGTCAAAACTCCTGAGTATGATTATCATTGTGCTATTGCTAAAGTTTGCTCTCAAATAAATGAGCTTGTTGCAAAAACACGCAAAAAAGAAGCCCATCAATCTCATTAGTATTGCTTAGTTTTGGTTATCGGTACATTAGTTTTGAATAGCTTTGTGTATTTTGTCTTAGGACTGATTATTATCTAAATCTATCTATCTAAATCTAAACGTATTTAAACGTATTTAGAAATGGAACTGTGTGTGTGTGTGTGTGTGTATGTATCTGTGTGTGTCTGTTACCTATAGACTCCTAAACAGCTGAACCAATTTTCTTGAAAATTTACACAGTTGTACTATAAGCGTCTGTGAGTGTTCTTAGCTAGGTTTTGTGTCGAGGTACCGCTGATAAATATCGAAAATTAATAATCGAAAAAAATCGGGTTATAGAAGGAGTAGTATGATTTTAATAAAATTTGATACACTCATAGACAAAGACATAAGAAATGATATTCAGAAGTTTCAAGGTTGCAGTTCTTACAATAGTGCAGAAAATCGATAATATATATATATATATATAAAAGGCAAGATGTTTGTGTGTGTAACTGTTTATCTGTCTGTATGTCCTTTATACAAATCCACAATTTTTATTCGATTCTCACCAAACTTCAGACAAATATTCTTTAGGCTGAATCTGAGCTCCAGGACCATGGATTGGTTTTAAAGCTTTCATTACACCCGAGCAATACCGGGCTATACTGCTAGTTATAAATAATAAAAAAATATGTATGAATGATCAAACTATTTTATAAATTGCCTACATTTAATTCACTGATGTTATGAGTAATTGACACAACTCAAAAAGATTTCATAATAAAATTTCAATTTCATGGTTTTTCTTTTTCATTCTCAATTTTTAGGGATACACAGGAATCTTTAAAAATGCCAAGGAGTATAGAAGAACAAATAGATTTGGAACCTCTGGTCTAGAGAATGATTTGGAACTCTGATCACTGGTAAAATCAATGCTACAAAATGTATTTAGATCTTTCAGAAAGGAATTTTCTCCATTTTTCTAGTCATCAGACTGCCAAGAATACCACTCATTTCATGCAAGATGATGTAAAAGTAACCTAAGAGTGGCTGAAACAAAAGGAGTTCAAGTTTTACCATGAGTATCGTAGGGTCAATGAGTAACCAGACAGGAACCTTGCTGAACATGACTTGCTCTTAGACAGATCACTGCATAAGAAATGGGTGAAACCTACTGTTTTCTTTAATCATATCACCTCATGCAAGATATAAAAGCTACTAAAACACAAAGGATTACTGTAGAAGAACAAGAAAAAAATAGATTTAAGAAGAATAGAAGAATAATCAGGAGAGTAGATAGCAATTGATATTGCATTTAAATTTTTGAAGATCAAATTTAGCTGGAAAACATGAAGCTTAAAGAGAGTTCCACAAATGAGAAGTGTAAGAAAATAAACTATTTGCATATAACTTAGTTATATCTAGCCAGTTCAACTCTGAATTGATGAGACCTAACTGCCAATCTAGTACAGTATTTAAATTCATAAATCAAAGTACCATAGCAAAGAGTCCATCCGAAAAATTACCATGAAAATATTTATAGAAAAGCACAAGGAAGCTACATTATGGTGGTGAGAATGTTACAGTCTTGTCTTGCTTGGAGTGAAATGATAAAAACATTATTATTATATATATATATATATATATATATATATATATACACACACACACACACACACACTTCAATGGGTAAATGCCGCCATTTTATATTTTTAAGGGACAAAACGTGTTGGCATAAAAAGTTATCTTCATGCCTTTTATTTATGTTGTCTTTACAGACATATTTTATTTATATATATATATATATATATATATATATATATATATATGTGTGTGTGTGTGTGTGTGTGTGTGTGTCTAGCCACACTGATGAGCTGTGATACAGTGAAACAGGCTTGTATGTGGATGACTAATATATTATGCTCTCATTACGATTGAGCTCTCTGGAGAAGAAAAAATTTTAAAAACAGTTTCCACTTCAGCTATATGCGTGACTCTTCAGAAATGAATTGAGTTCTCTCAGTGACTGGCATCTGTATACACTGCTTATATACCAGACGTTAAAATTTCTCTTCTCTGATTCCATGCGCCAATGGCTTAGGGAGTAGCGACTCTGACTGACACCAAATCGGTTGTGTGTATATATATATATATATGCACACATACACATAGTACATTTTCTGAGTGGTAAGACGCACCTCTAATTAGCTAGGTATTTTTCAAAAATATATTTGAGGATTTAATTGCTTACCATGCTAGCAAGTCTAAATCACCTACTCTATATTGACATTTCTCTTTCTGTCACAACAAATTATCACATTCTGGACCTATTATTAAATATTTGTGGTTTGTATTAGTTAAATTTTCACTAGTTTACAACAATTTTATATTTATTCACATCACCAACAACTTATATTTGACACCATGGCATGTTTAGGTACAATTCTCAGCTAATGTTTCAGGATCTCATTCAAGAGTGTAAACAGTGAGTTACTTTGGCACAATCACTTCCACAGTCTACTATTAGTGTATGAATATATTATCAACTATCTATTTGTATTACTATAGTAATCAATAATACTTAATTTAGTAAAATAGGAAATACAATAAATGCAGTACCTATTGAGCTAACTGGTTTCATTCAAGAGTGCAAACAGTGAGTTACTTTGGCATTATCACTACCACAGTCTACTATTAGTGTTGAATATATTATTGACTATTCATTTGTATTACTATAGTAATCAACATTACTTAATTGAGTAAAATAGGAAATACAATAAAAGCAGTACCTACTGAGGTAGATAGTTTGTTTCAGTCGTGTACAAAGTCTGATAATAGAATGGGTATTCTTAGCATACATAAGAAAAGAAACTGTCAGTTTATATTATGTGGCTGGGATTGGGGTTTTTGAAGATACCGTATGATATGCCTAGATTACAGTACTGATTGGAAGCTGCCTACAGGTTACCATCAATAATCAGAAAAAATATTTATATAACACATTACTCAATAAATCCCAGACCTAACTAATAAAACAACAACTATGAGACAAAATTTAACTTTATTCATCAACATAGTCTCCTTCTGGGAGTGATACACTGATTTCAGTGCTTCTCTAACAATTCGATGCCCTTTTTTATAGAACAATTTTTCTTTGACCTCAAGATACACCTCAGTTTCTGATATCACTTCTTCAATAAAGCCAAATCTCTTTCCCTGGAGCATTCTCTTGAGGTCTGCAAACAGCCAGTAGTTGCTGAGGGCCAGATTTGAAGAATATGGGGGATGCAGAAGCAATTCGAAGTGCAATTCATGTAGTTTTGGCATTGTTGCAATCGACTTGTGACATGGTGCGTTGTCTTGGTGAAAGAACACTTTTTCTTCTTCATTTGTGGCCATTTTGTTGGTGATTTCTTCCTTCAAACACGCCAATAATACTATATAATATTTGCTATTGAAGATTATTCCTTTCTCAGGGTAATTGATGAACAAAATACCTTGCACAGCTTAAAATAGAGACCAAAACCTTGGCTTCTGATGTTTGCGTCTTTGGTATCTTTGGACGGCTTTCACTTGCTGCTGTCCACTCAGCTGACTGCCGATTTAGCTCCGGAGTGAAGTGGTGGATCAATATTTCATTCATTGTCACATATTTGCAAAAACTCCTTGTTGCATTGAAATGCTTGCAAACAACGCTCTGAATCATTGACATGTTGTTATTTTTGATAGACTGTGAGCAAATGCAGCAACCACTTTCAACACAGCTTTCTCATTGACATATGTTCATGAAACACACTGCCTTCTGATATGTTCAACTCCTCTGCTATCTCACACAACTTCAATTTATGATCAGCCAAAACAAGTTTGCAGATTTTTTTGGTATTTACCGGAATAACTGCCAATTTTAGGCAACCTGAGCATTCAGCATTATGTGTGTCTGTATGGCCATGTTTAAAGTCAACATAGCACCTCTTAACTGTTGTTTCCAACAGAGTAGAATCCGAATAACACATACCAAGCCATTGCTTGCTTGAACAGTATTTTTTCCCCATCAGAAAGCAATGCTTTATCAACACACAAAATTCATATTTTTCCATTGTTTTGAAAATTTCCAACAGTAGCTTCACTTAAATAACTGTAATTTGTAAACTAATAATTCAATTGAGCCCAAATTTCATCACGTGCCATTCGAAGGTTAGTACTTCTAAAAAAATCATATGGATTTTTTATTAGTGGTGGCATCTATATGTCAGGCTCAGGACTTATTGAGTGATGTGTTATATGGTATGTTACTAATTGGATATATGTTATTACATACAAATAATAATCAAGGCTTGTTTTATATATTCAGAGTTTTTTACTTGTATACCATCACTGGGGTTCAATGAGGGTTGACAAACTCCTCTTTGTTACTTGACCTTTCAGTGATAAAATGCAGGATGATCTTTGTAGACATTTTTCAGAAAACATACATCTTAACACATACCGGAAATATTGTGTGTGTGTGTATTTCTGATTATATATATATATATATATATATATAAATAAATCAGAAATGATCATACAACACAATTTTTAATTTGATTTGAAAAAAAAAATTTAAAATAATATATGCGCACACACACGCACACACACATGCACGCACACACAGAGGGTGCGATGGGTAAATTGCTGCCATTTTATATTTGTAATTTTGCATATGAAGATTGTTTTTGTCAACTGCACAGTATAGTAGGGTCAGTTGGGCACAATCTATGAGAAAAAGAACACCATGACATAATTTACTCCAACAGAAATTTGGAAACAGCATACTGTACTGCTTGGCATTCATGCTGGAAGCTCCAATACAAACATTTCAGAGTGTTCTATAGCTCCAGATCTGTCTCTTGGATTGCAAACTCCTTTACCATTACAGATCTGGGCTTTTTCTTTTGTAAAATGTCACCAGCAGCAGCAACAGGCAATGATGGTATATCGGCAGAAACTGGATGCAGATGTCAATGCTATGTCTGAATGAATGGTATGAGTAACTGTCTCCAACATAAAGGGAACAAGAGTCTTTGTCACAAATATCAAGATAAAAATAAGAGTTTTACTGGTGAGTCTGTGCAAGAACTGTCAGAAGACTGATCAGTTATTTGATCTTTTCCATGATAGTGAAATTGTCTGCAAGTGAACTGACTGGAGAGAGCAGTCCTTTCATTTATATAGGTGGGTGGCCTTTTTCAAAAAAGCTTTTGCCATTTCCAGTGTCTTCTAGATAAAATGGGAGCATTCTCTCACTTTTATTTTATTCAAGAACCAACTCAAATGAAATGGATTTTCTATTAAGACATATTTTCACCAATTGGAATATGTGTGACTTTTCATAGTAATTTCTATTTTTAGTATTTTCCTAAAAAAGAGGTTCTGTAACAGATGTCATTTAAGATACACAAATTAGCAAAGGACTCCTGTGTTCATGGGGCCCCCAACTGCAATTTCTACTCTATCAGCTTCTTTTCTCACACTTCCTACCTGTGGAATTCCCTTCTGTATATGTGCTTCCCCAACAGCTACAATTTGTAAGAATTTAAATGTAATAGTCATCTCCTATCTCACTGACTCGCATCCTTTCTCTCAAGCTTTTCTCCATCCACTCCACCCCTATCACACCATTATTCTCATTCTTCTATTACCCTCTTCCTGACACCCCCTATAACCTACCCCTCTTTCTCATCACTTTTCCCTTATGTAACCCCTTGCACAACAGTGGCAATAAAACTGCCTTGCCTGGAGTGAAATGATTAAAAGAAAGTGTGTATTATGCCCATGCATTAAGACAGCTCTGCTCAAGTCTAGTAATTATTAGCCAGTATTGATGGGGTTTCCTTCCTAGCCTTTTATTTGAAGTAATGTGGAATGTTAACATCTTGATTATGTCCTCATTTTCTCTTTGGTTTACATGTTCTATTCATTTAAGTAGTTGCTGTATTCCTCAAGTGATGTGGTTTATGTTATTTGGGCTAGTTGTTAGTTTATGATTTCATAGCACCAGTTCTTCTTCTTCTTCTATCTGCCCTGCCCCTTCAAGACCTAGGTGATCATGGCTTTCCACATTTCCCTATCCCTGGTGGCTCTGAGCACGCCTCCTCCTGCTACACCATGCAATCCTTGTTCCGTCATTCACCTGATTAGGTCCTTCAAATATGTTATCCGTTGTTTTCCCCTGTCTCCTTTTCCCGCTATCTGGCCTGTTAGTATCAGGTTCTCCAGGCCCTCCTTCCTCATTGCGTATCCCAGGAACTTCAGCTGTCTCTTCCTGATGCTCAGTATTAATTTCCTTTTCGTTTCCATCATTTCCAAGACTTCATCCTTGCTCACATGCTTGATTCATGATATTCGCAGCATCCTTCTGTAGAACCACATTTCAGTTGCTTCAAGTTTTTCCTTCATCTTTGATGATATTGTCCAACATTCACAGCCATATTGAAAGACAGACAGCATGTAGCAATCCAGCACTCTCTTCCTTGTTTCTAGTGAAATTGTCTTGTTTCTTAATACTTTACTCAGCTTCTGGAATGCTTCCTTCACCATGCCAATTCGCCTTCAGATCTGTGTCGCACTTTTCGTCTTCTGTAAAAACACTTCCCAGGTTTGTTCATGTGTTGCTTGACTACTATTAGGTTGTCCCAAAAGTTTGTAAACACTTGCAAAAATTGAAATTTTACTCACCAAGTAATCTAAGGTTACCAGAAAACACTTGCAAAAAATTGAAATTTTACTTGCAAAAACAACAAAAATTATTGCTCAAAATAAAGACCATCATTTTCCAAGACTTTCTGCCATCGATCTGCAAGCTTTTGGATCTGGTCAAAGTACTATTCAGCCAGCTTCGAATCAAAGAATTCTTGACACACTTCCTAGACTTCAAACAAGTCAAATTGGCGGACTTCAGAAAGTGTTGCATTGAGCGGAAAAGACCGTAATCTGATGGAGCACTGGATGTGGCAAAACCTCAATGCTGTCCAGCTCTTAAAACTTGTTTTTGGTATTCCTGTTATAACTCTTCCCAGTTATTTAAATTTTTGTACCTGCTTGATTCTAGTATCTCCGACATGTTGAACAGGTGAAGAGGCTCATCCCTTGTTTCCTGTTTAGGATGCGGTTTCCGGTTTTCTCTTTTCCAATCTTTTCACTCTTTTCCTTATTTTTTTTTTTTTTTCAATTGGAGTAGATAGACTAAACTATCGCCCAGTTCACACTCCACCCACATCTATTGAACAGGTGAAGAGGCTCATCCCTTGTTTCCTGTTTAGGATGCGGTTTCCGGTTTTCTCTTTTCCAATCTTTTCACTCTTTTCCTTATTTTTTTTTTTTCAATTGGAGTAGATAGACTAAACTATCGCCCGGTTCACACTCCACCCACATCTATTGAACAGGTGAAGAGGCTCATCCCTTGTTTCCTGTTTAGGATGCGGTTTCCGGTTTTCTCTTTTCCAATCTTTTCACTCTTTTCCTTATTTTTTTTTTTTCAATTGAAGTAGATAGACTAAACTATCGCCCGGTTCACACTCCACCCACATCTATTGAACAGGTGAAGAGGCTCATCCCTTGTTTCCTGTTTAGGATGCGGTTTCTGGTTTTTCTCTTTTCCAATCTTTTCACTCTTTTCCTTATTTTTTATTTTTTTTTCAATTGGAGTAGATAGACTAAACTATCGCCCGGTTCACACTCCACCCACATCTATTGAACAGGTGAAGAGGCTCATCCCTTGTTTCCTGTTTAGGATGCGGTTTCCGGTTTTTCTCTTTTCCAATCTTTTCACTCTTTTCCTTATTTTTTATTTTTTTTTCAATTGGAGTAGATAGACTAAACTATCGCCCGGTTCACACTCCACCCACATCTATTGAACAGGTGAAGAGGCTCATCCCTTGTTTCCTGTTTAGGATGTGGTTTCCGGCTTTCTCTTTTCCATTCTTTTTACCCTTACGTAGCCCCCTGCGCATCAGTGGCGTTACCGCCTTGCTTGGGGTGATATGATTTAAAAAAAAAAAAAAAAATGTATTTGACATAAGAATGATCTTTGCCAAGAGACTCAGGCTTCCCTCATTCAAAGCCTTTCTTTGCCATTGATCTTAGAATGCAGTTCTACACAGCTAAGAGTTTAGACCAGTTTTGGTGCCATGCAGGTCATCAATGTGAAAAAGTACAGCAGATATGTGTTAAAAGAGAAACACTTAGTAAGGATAAAGTGGGTGAAAGTTTATTTAGAGAATATTTTGTGAAAAAAAAAGAAAAGAAAAAAAAAGGAAATACTTTGATGACAAGAAAAAACAACATCCATAAAAACTTCAGATATTGATTAAATTGTAACACACATGATATGTGAACTTAAAAGTAAAATTAGATGAAAATCCAGCAACATTTTTTCAACGAAGCATTGGATGAGCAAGTAAGTCAGCCAGTGATTTTGATACACTTGTCTTCATACTATAAATTCAATGCAGCAATTAATGATTAAGTTATGATGGGAAGCTTTACTGCATGCCTTGGACTCACTAAGCCTGTCACCTTTGGATTGGACTGTGATTTAATTAGCTACATGCAGTCTGCAACCCCTTATATGACAAGTGATTCAACCAAGTTCAAGACAGCTAATATAAGGCCAAGAGTTAAATAAAATAATTTTATAAGTGAATAATGACACTATAAAAAAATATGTAGTATATGTATTCATTTTTAGTATAAAATCATAGAAAATCAGTGAAAATAATTCAGCTTAAAAAAGTTGCTATACTGGATATATAGTATATAAAAATCATAGAAAATCAGTGAAAATAACCCAGCTAAAAAAAAAATAAACCAGCTTAAAAAAGATTCCATGGATTTATATGAACAAAAGACTACATCAACATATTCTGGATATATAGTATATAAAATCATAGAAAATCAGTGAAAATAACCCAGCTTAAAAAAGATTCCATGGATTTATATGAACAAAAGACTACTTCAAAATATACTGGATATATAGTATATAAAATCATAGAAAATCAATGAAAATAATTCATATTAAAAAAGTTGCTATGAATTTATATGAACAAAAGACTACATCAAAATACAGCGGATATATAGTGTATAAAATCATAGAAAGTCAGTGAAAATAACCCAGCTTAAAAAAGATTCCATGGATTTATATGAATAAAAGACTACATCAAAATATACTGGATATATAGGATATAAATTCATAGAAAATCAAGGAAAAAATTTTGACTGAATAATAATGCATTGAATTATATGAATATTTTTTTTTAATTACATTTTTTGCATCAATCAGCTAATAATAACAACAACAACAACAACAATTATTATACTGTAATAGTTAATTTTTGCATTTTAATATTAAAAAAAAAATCAATATTTTTTCCTACCTTCTGCATATATGTCTATATTGACATTCATAGTATGGGAGTCTTTGAGGCATTCTGTCAACTGTATCTGTAGTTTACAATAAGGAATATGTCAGATACTGAATCAGTTACAAAAATAATTTGAAAAATATTAAGTGGAATTAGAACAACTGAATATTATCACTATTATATTTTATTTTTAAAAAGTTCAGAAAGACACACTTGAATTTAGGAGAGTTCATTTCCTGTCGAAAATATGATAAATAGGAAAAGAGAAAAAGAAAATTAATGTTATTCAGAGCTCAAGTGACAAAGCAATTGAATTTTTAAAACCACAGCAGGTTAAAATGCATTGTTTTGTGTCATTCTGAGAAAGATGAATATTCTGAGTGTTAGTGGTAAAAAAAAATAAAAATAAATAAAAGAATAATTGCACGGAACTGCCCAATATAGATCTTAAATACTTAATCCCCCATTAGGATTCTAAGTACTGAACAGGATCCCCACTTAATAGGGAACGTCTTGCTTCTCATATTTAATTTTAAAACAATCCCTCTTGGTAACATCAAATTTTATTAACTGGAAACAAAAATTAAGCATACAACAATGTTTTAATATGTCTAATGCCTTTAATGTGCATTGTGGTGCAGTGGAACGAGAAATCAGGGAACCAAGTTCGAATTCCAGTTGAATTCCTTTCATTCACTTACATGCAAATACTCTTGGGAAAGGTATTAATCTGTCTCTTCGCTCCAGTTATGTGTTAAATAACAGGACAGATTGGGTTCTATAGCCTTGGCTCACAACCAGTCTACCACAGAAAGCAATGGCAACCCAACCTACTGCGAGATAATGTTCTGCCCAGTCAGTCATGTCTTGAAAGAGACATGATCGCTTAAGCATGCATCATGTATGGCACTTAACTGACTGAATGCCTTCAAATCTCTAATAATTTTACTATAGTAAAACTGCAAATAATTTTACCAAAAGAAATGCAGTGAAAATCAGAAAGAGATTAATTATCAATGGTCAGCAAATAATTGTACTATAGGCATGTTTTGACAATCAGAAAGAGATTAATTATCAATGGTCAGCAAATAATTGTACTATAGGCATGTTTTGACAATCAGAAAGAGATTAATTATCAATGGTCAGCAAATAATTGTACTATAGGCATGTTTTGACAATCAGAAAGAGATTAATTATCAATGGTCAGCAAATAATTGTACTATAGGCATGTTTTGACAATCAGAAAGAGATTAATTATCAATGGTCAGCAAATAATTGTACTATAGGCATGTTTTGACAATCAGAAAGAGATTAATTATCAATGGTCAGCAAATAATTGTACTATAGGCATGTTTTGACAATCAGAAAGAGATTAATTATCAATGGTCAGCAAATAATTGTACTATAGGCATGTTTTGACAATCAGAAAGAGATTAATTATCAATGGTCAGCAAATAATTGTACTATAGGCATGTTTTGACAATCAGAAAGAGATTAATTATCAATGGTCAGCAAATAATTGTACTATAGGCATGTTTTGACAATCAGAAAGAGATTAATTATCAATGGTCAGCAAATAATTGTACTATAGGCATGTTTTGACAATCAGAAAGAGATTAATTATCAATGGTCAGCAAATAATTGTACTATAGGCATGTTTTGACAATCAGAAAGAGATTAATTATCAATGGTCAGCAAATAATTGTACTATAGGCATGTTTTGACAATCAGAAAGAGATTAATTATCAATGGTCAGCAAATAATTGTACTATAGGCATGTTTTGACAATCAGAAAGAGATTAATTATCAGTGGTCAGGAATTAGTACAAGCATAAGTGATAATAAGAGAAATGAACTATTAAAGATTTTCTACTAAAAGAGCATTGGAAAATACTGACTATATAAATTAATTGATTGTCAAGTAATGTTAATTAATTAATGTTAATTAATTAATGTTAATTAATTGATTGTCAAGTAATGTTACAGTAGGAATGTATTAAAAGGATTGCCAATAACCAAGAAATAAAATCATAGCTGAAAAAAGACTATAATTTAAATGCATTTCTAATGATTTTCTGCTAAAAGTACATCATAAATTAATGATTATATAAATTAATTACCTGCCAATGTGACAATAAGAATGCATTAAAATGATTGCCAATCAGTCAGTTAAAGTGCCATATGTGATACACGCTTGGGCGATCATGTCTCGAAAGAGACATGACTGACTGGGCAGAAGATTATCCCGCAGTAGGTTGCCATTGCTTTCTGCGGTAGAATGGTTGCCGACCAAGGCTATAGAACCCAATCTGTCCTGCTATTTAACCCATAACTGGAAGGAAGAGATGGATTAATACCTTTCCCAAGGGTATTTGCGCGTAAGTGAATACAATGGATTCAACTGGAATTCGAACTCAGCTCCCCAATTTCTCGTTCAGAGCTGATATCCACTGTACCACAACGTACATCCAATAGCCAGCAATTAATTAAACGATAGCTGAAAGAAGAAAACTATAGTTTCAATGCATTTCTAATGATTTTCTGCTAAAAGTACATCATAAATTAATGACTATATAAATTAATTACCTGCCAATGTGACAATAAGAATGCATTAAAATAATTGCCAATAGCCAGTAATTAATTAAATGATAGCTGAAAGAAGAAAGCTATAGTTTCAATGCATTTCTAATGATTTTCTGCTAAAGAACCATTGCAAAATAATTTTACTATTTTTGAACATTGTGAACTGGTGCTACAGAATCCCAAATAACTGTACCAAATAACAGAAACCACATCACTTAAAGGTTACCAACATCAGCAACAACTACAATGGATAATACATGTAATTTGAAGAGAAAATAATGAAATAATCAAGACGCTGATATTCCACATTACTTCCAATAAAAGGTAAGGAAGGAAACCTCCTTGACTTGAAAAAACAGTTTTCCTGAAAAATTGTTTCAAGAGAAAGATGTTTTTAAATTTTAAAGCAGTACTCGGTGTTTGTTTAACCCTCTAGGGCCATTCGTATCATATTTGATACAGTATGAAAACAAGCCTTGAAAGAAATATTTTCCTGAAATTTTTTTAAGAGAAATATTTTATAAATTTCAAATGAAAGCAGTACTGACTGCTCAGTCAATGAATACCAAATGTTTCCTTATGGGGAAATACCAAATGTTTCCTTATAGGGAAATACTGTATCAAATATGATACGAATAGCCCTACAGGGTTAAGAGAAATATTTTATGAATTTCAAATGAAAGCAGTACTGACTGCTCAGTCAATGAATACCAAATGTTTCCTTATGGGGAAATACCAAATGTTTCCTTATAGGGAAATACTGTATCAAATATGATACGAATGGCCCTAGAGGGTTAAGAGAAATATTTTATAAATTTCAAATGAAAGCAGTACTGACTGCTCAGTCAATGAATACCAAATGTTTCCTTATAGGGAAATACCAAATGTTTCCTTATAGGGAAATACTGTATCAAATATGATACGAATAGCCCTAGAGGGTTAAGAGAAATATTTTATAAATTTCAAATGAAAGCAGTACTGACTGCTCAGTCAATGAATACCAAATGTTTCCTTATAGGGAAATACCAAATGTTTCCTTATAGGGAAATACTGTATCAAATATGATACGAATAGCCCTAGAGGGTTAAGAGAAATATTTTATAAATTTCAAATGAAAGCAGTACTGACTGCTCAGTCAATGAATACCAAATGTTTCCTTATAGGGAAATACCAAATGTTTCCTTATAGGGAAATACTGTATCAAATATGATACGAATGGCCCTAGAGGGTTAAGAGAAATATTTTATAAATTTCAAATGAAAGCAGTACTGACTGCTCAGTCAATGAATACCAAATGTTTCCTTATAGGGAAATACCAAATGTTTCCTTATAGGGAAATACTGTATCAAATATGATACGAATGGCCCTAGAGGGTTAAGAGAAATATTTTATAAATTTCAAATGAAAGCAGTACTGACTGCTCAGTCAATGAATACCAAATGTTTCCTTATAGGGAAATACCAAATGTTTCCTTATAGGGAAATACTGTATCAAATATGATACGAATGGCCCTAGAGGGTTAAGAGAAATATTTTATAAATTTCAAATGAAAGCAGTACTGACTGCTCAGTCAATGAATACCAAATGTTTCCTTATAGGGAAATACTGTATCAAATATGATACGAATGGCCCTAGAGGGTTAAGAGAAATATTTTATAAATTTCAAATGAAAGCAGTACTGACTGCTCAGTCAATGAATACCAAATGTTTCCTTATAGGGAAATACTGTATCAAATATGATACGAATGGCCCTAGAGGGTTAAGAGAAATATTTTATAAATTTCAAATGAAAGCAGTACTGACTGCTCAGTCAATGAATACCAAATGTTTCCTTATAGGGAAATACCAAATGTTTCCTTATAGGGAAATACTGTATCAAATATGATACGTATGGCCCTAGAGGGTTAAGAGAAATATTTTATAAATTTCAAATGAAAGCAGTACTGACTGCTCAGTCAATGAATACCAAATGTTTCCTTATAGGGAAATACCAAATGTTTCCTTATAGGGAAATACTGTATCAAATATGATACGAATGGCCCTAGAGGGTTAAGAGAAATATTTTATAAATTTCAAATGAAAGCAGTACTGACTGCTCAGTCAATGAATACCAAATGTTTCCTTATAGGGAAATACCAAATGTTTCCTTATAGGGAAATACCAAATGTTTCCTTATAGGGAAATACTGTATCAAATATGATACGAATGGCCCTAGAGGGTTAAAGAATTCCTTCTAGGAAAACAGCTGATATTACCATTACCACATAAATGAACTGCATGTCAATTAATTGTACCATAGAAAGGCATCATTAAAATGATTATAATTAGGAATTGATATGATCATAGCTGACAGAATAAAACTATGATTTAGTTGATTTATTAATGATTTTATGTTAAGAGAGCAGTAAAAAAAAATTTTTACTTTAGAAATGAATTGCAGGTCAAATAGGTTTACAATAGGAATGCATCGAAGTTATTGCCTATAGTCAGCAACGTACTGGAATGATTGCCTATAAGTCAACAATGCACTGGAATGATTGCTTATAAGTCAACAATGCACTGGAATGATTGCTTATAAGTCAACAACGCACTCCAATGATTGCCTATAGTCAGCAACGCACTGGAAGGATTACCTATTGTCTGCAACGCACTGGAAGAATTACCTATTGTCTCCAATGCACTGGAAGGATTACCTATTGTCTCCAATGCACTGGAAGGATTACCTATTGTCTCCAATGCACTGGAAGGATTACCTATTGTCTCCAATGCACTGGAAGGATTACCTATTGTCTCCAATGCACTGGAAGGATTACCTATTGTCTCCAATGCACTGGAAGGATTACCTATTGTCTGCAACGCACTGGAAGAATTACCTATTGTCTCCAATGCACTGGAAGGATTACCTATTGTCTCCAATGCACTGGAAGGATTACCTATTGTCTCCAATGCACTGGAAGGATTACCTATTGTCTCCAATGCACTGGAAGGATTACCTATTGTCTCCAATGCACTGGAAGGATTACCTATTGTCTCCAATGCACTGGAAGGATTACCTATTGTCTGCAACGCACTGGAAGGAATTACCTATTGTCTGCAACGCACTGGAAGAATTACCTATTGTCTCCAATGCACTGGAAGAATTACCTATTGTCTCCAATGCACTGGAAGGATTACCTATTGTCTCCAATGCACTGGAAGGATTACCTATTGTCTCCAATGCACTGGAAGGATTACCTATTGTCTCCAATGCACTGGAAGGATTACCTATTGTCTCCAATGCACTGGAAGGATTACCTATTGTCTGCAACGCACTGGAAGAATTACCTATTGTCTCCAATGCACTGGAAGGATTACCTATTGTCTCCAATGCACTGGAAGGATTACCTATTGTCTCCAATGCACTGGAAGGATTACCTATTGTCTCCAATGCACTGGAAGGATTACCTATTGTCTCCAATGCACTGGAAGGATTACCTATTGTCTGCAATGCACTGGAAGAATTACCTATTGTCTGCAATGCACTGGAAGAATTACCTATTGTCTCCAATGCACTGGAAGAATTACCTATTGTCTCCAATGCACTGGAAGGATTGCCTATTGTCTCCAATGCACTGGAAGAATTACCTATTGTCTCCAATGCACTGGAAGGATTGCCTATTGTCTGCAATGCACTGGAATGATTGCCTATAGTTGCAATGCACTGGAAGGATTGCCTATGGTCTGCAATGCACTGAAATGATTGCCTATGGTCTGCAATGCACTGGAATGATTGCCTATGGTCTGCAATGCACTGGAATGATTGCCTATAGTTGCAATGCACTGGAATGATTGCCTATAGTCTGCAATGCACTGGAATGATTACTTATGGTCTGCAATGCACTGAAAAAAGGCTATAGTTTAAATGCATTTCTAATAATTTTCTGTTAAAAGTGCATTGCATGATTGTCTATAGTCAGGAATTATTTCAAGTATAACTTACATGATATATGTGTAATATAAATGCATTACTAATGATTTTACTATTCATAAAGACCTTTGCTCTACTGTCAAGTCATATTCAAATGAGTATGAATAAAGATCTTGATAGCTATGAAAGCTTACTTTAATACTATAGCACAAATTAAATTAGAGAGTATTGTGCTATGCCAATCTCCTAAGAATTAAGCGTCACTTCACCCTGAAAATCAGCATTCTAAATTTCAGATTTTTATCTGGACACCTCCCCTCCAAAACATGCAACTATTCTAAGCTTTACTAATGCAGAACTGATCAGAATTTTGTCATATCATGATATGGTCATTACAAAAAATGAATAAAGTAATATTATTAAATGAATTAATTTAAGTCACCATCGTAAGGCATGATAGAGTAATGGCTTGTGAATTGGATTGAGGAATATGAGAGCTGAGTTCAAATTCAGGGCATTCACTTATGTGACTAATGCCCTTGGGAAAGGTATGAATTCATCTCTTCTTCCCCCAGTTATGGGTAAAAAGCAGGACAGTCTGGGTTTATAACCTTGAATAGCAATCAGCCTAGGAGATGGAAACCTGAATTCAAACCAGCCTGGAGATGGCTGGGCTCTGTCAGAATAACATGCCTAAGACACAGTATATCACCAGATGAGGAGCATGATATAACACCAAAGCACAACAGCTTTTTTTTTTTAAATATAGTTCTTAATATATTTCTGACAGAACAACTAGTGTAAACATCACTTTTTTATCTTATTAAAACATCTTCAGCATACAGTAACTATATTCTGTTCAGTTAATTCATTTTTAATACGACCCTCAAATAATATATGTGTGTGTGTGTCTATATATATATATATATATATATATATATATATATATATATCAGAAATTATGTTTTAGAACATGTACATAATTCTTTCTATATATGTCCTCTTCTCTACAATCATATGTTTATGATTGTAGAGAAGAGGACATATATAGAAAGAATTATGTACATGTTCTAAAACATAATTTATAATAAATATTCACAGCTCTATACATCATATATCGAGCACTGTTTTAAATTAATGTTTTGGACAGGAAAAAAATTTTTCTTTTCTCTCCTCGTTCTGTACTCACTCGGATATATATATATATATATATATATATATATAGTTAAATATAACAGACAATAAACATCATATTTTGGCTTTAATTTCAGGTGAAAATAAAGACAAAAATTGTCCAACATTTGGATATTTTTTTATTATGCTGGTTCTAAGCTTTCAGCTCACATGAGCAATCTTCAGAGAGGTTACAGGGGTGTTAACATAAAGACATCATGTGAGCCGAAAGCTTAGAACTAGCATAATAAAAAAATATTCAAATGTTGGACAACTTTTGTCTTTATTTTCACTCGAAATTAAAGCCAAAATACGGTGTTTAGAATGGCTCATAATTAAACATAATAAACATTCATTGTCTGTTATATTTAACAGTATATATTTAGAAAATTATCTTCTGCCTCAATACACTATATATATATATATATATATATATGCAATTAAACAATTAAATGACAAAGTGAAATATTCTGTGTAACACATTTTGTCCCTTTGAAGGACTTCATCAGATGAAAATCAATTTGCATCCAGGTTCTGACAACATTTCACCTGACTTTGTAAATCTTCTGTTGTTGTTATAATGTGGGATACTTAACAACAACAACAGTAAAAACACAAACAAAAGCATAGGACAACTTAAAAAGACTGATTAGTCTGTGTGTTCAGTCAAAACAAAATAGTGTTTCCACATTTTCAGTGTTTCCCCCACAGTACATATTAATCCTATCTTGTATTTATATCTGCACCCACCACATTTTACACACGTATAATTAGACAGATAAAAAAATTACACAACATTTTTCCAACTGTTATTCAACAGCCAAATATTTTTTGATAAATAGAAATTAACATATCATTTATACATCATATTTTTTCATATATATGCGTCCTATGTCTATAGCACAACTCAGAGTTTCATGCCCTATGCAATCATCAGGTGCACATTATGAACTAACCATTCTGGGATTTAAATTTCTAGTTCTTATGTTGTTCATATTGAGATGCTATTTTTTAAATTATATAATTTGATTTAATTTAAAGTAAAGCTTAAATATGCAATTGAAAAGTAAAATCTCAAAAGTTGAATTGGGCAAATATTTAGAGGGTGGCCAATTTGTGCATATAGATCAGGGCGATTACTTGTTGTTTTTAGTTTAGTTGTAAAAAAAAGATGATGATGATGATGTAAAAAAGTCTATATAGAAAAATTCATATTAATCCAGGTCAACATATTTGAGCAGATATTTATTTCTTTGTTTGCATATAATCATCAACTCACTTCTTTTATTTAGTAAATTAAGGTTATTTAACTGTTTTAAGATAGGTGTTTCTAAAATACAGAAATTATATTAATTTCCATTTCCATTATAAGATTTGGTTTTTGTGATGATATCCCAGATAATAACTGGGATTTATTATTGTTTTTTAATTGCCAGAAATATTTTCAGAGGGCAGTGCTGTTACTGTATTTAATATTGATAATAGTAGTAAGGGTGTTTCCATTAGTTCTCAGTTGCACCAATATAAAATTTTACATCACCATCAGAATGAAAATTGTAAATTGTACTTTCAGTCATGCACTGGACATTTAGTGGATAGGTATATCTAAACAAGTTTGATTTAAAACAAAGTGTTAAGTATTGTGCTCAAAATTGTAAATTTTCTGAAGTGTTTTTTTTGGGGGGGGGTTCAAGTATTTTTGTTTATCTTAGTCATTTTCTAGCACCAGTTTGGTGTTTTTGTGCGGTAGTTAGAATTCTTTTGTCTATATCTTGATGTTCTTTGGAGGAAAGCTGAAAGTTTTAAATAGTCTATGGTAATGTTATATTTAACAGTTAATGGGAATAGAGCCATACAAAAAGGCAATTTTTTAAATTTAATTATTGGTTCGTTTAAAATGACAGATGATTGAATGTACTTGAACAACACCTTATTTGAAAATTGCAAAACAAAAACAAAAAAACAAAAAAAACAATGAAAACTTAAACCAAAATATCTCATTGGTTCTTGTTAATCAAACTTATTCGGAAAAGTAATTGCTTGTTAAATATACCCTATTCATATATATCTGAATAGTCTGAATGTAAAATTCACAATGGAGAAGTGGCAAAACTAACTGGGGATTTGTGACCATAACTATCTTATCAACATTTGCTTTTTTCTACCCACATTTATATACATTACAAATCAAGCTAAGTAAAACTAACTATTAAAGGATGAAAAGTTTTTGCAGATTTTGACATCATTCTGGGGTCTTTTTTTCATCAAAATCCATGAATTTGTGTTGCTAATGTTAAGTCATGCAAAAAAAAAAAACAAAGAAACTAAAAACAAACAACACTGTATAAAATTTACTATTTTTCCCCTAATGTTGAGTGTTTTAACAATAAAAATCTCAAGTTGATGTTGAAAATTGGCACAAGACATTGTTGATTTATTTAAGATGGAATGATCTATTATAAACTTTTCCTTACATTCAATGGTGTGTAGGGCAGCGTTTTTGCTGTTTCCATAACAAACTGTTTTTCATGGGGCAGGTTTGTTAGCCCTGTGCCCAACCCCCAAACCTGGAGGAAGGTGATTTTCTAAGCGTAACTTAGATGTAACACGCTACCGAAAGTAAGGGGTACCCAGTGAGGATCGAACTCACTACTCAGTTATAATGATTCTAGCGAGACGAGCTTGCTAACCATTACACCACGCCGAGGTGCCCTAATGATCTATTATGGCATGTTTCTAATTTGTATTTAGATACTTTGTATTTATTTTCAATTTTATTATTGAATATGTTACATATTATCAATTATTGTACATAATTAGGCTACAATAAAATTTATATTTTATATAAATACTATTTTATGAAAAGTGAGATGTGGGGTGGGGTCTCATATCATAAATGGGGGAGGTGCATGAGACCCTCATATATATATCAGTCAGTCAGTTCGTCTGTTTTATGTTTGTTATATATATATATAACAAACATAAAACAAAGTGAATGACTTATCAAGGTAGATGTGCACATACATATAAGTAAATATAAACATATAAAGCTTGATTTGGTCTCATTTAAACTGTGAAATCACTCGTGGTTGAACAGTTGAAGCACATCAGATCAATTGATGGCTTTCCCTATGTTGTTAAAGGTTGCAGCTTCAAATCCTGCTGAATGACACACATTTTCCTAACAAAATTTCTCAAATATTCAGGCCAGAAGAGATATATATAAATAAAAATAAATATATAATGTTTAATTAAAAACAGAATATCTACTAAATACGAGTATCGATCAAAAAATTAAAAAATAATGAAAATAATGTACAAATAAATTAAATAAATGAAGACAATTGTACATAGACATTTGAAGTAATATTTTTTGTATATACTGATATCTTACTTGGCAGCATTATATGGAGATGATGGGGGTACATCACAGTGGGAATACATCTGGGTAGGTCCAAGGTAGAAAAACAGAGCAAAAAATAAAGTAGTAACAAAGACTGCTAACTGATAAGCACTGAATGTTTCAAAGGCTATCCCTACACTTAGGTTAATAACACCCTAGTTGGATGACAGTTGAATGCACAGAGAGTCCTCTGTAAACTATCCCTGTCACATAGGAAGTCAAGCCACCTGTCCACTAATTACTAATGAACAGATATCTGCTGAAAACGGGCCTATAATCACAAGAACCTTGAGACAGGAGGGTCAGTAACATAGGTGAGAAAAATTTGACTTGAGGTTAGATATCAAAATGCCAACAGAGAATGATATGTAGGTGGAATTATCGGGGGGGGGGGGGTTAAAAATGATTCTAACAACTTCTGGACGATGAATGGCTGTGG
The DNA here is from genome assembly GCA_037127315.1 of Ascarosepion bandense. Classification (NCBI taxonomy): domain Eukaryota; kingdom Metazoa; phylum Mollusca; class Cephalopoda; order Sepiida; family Sepiidae; genus Ascarosepion; species Ascarosepion bandense. The sequence continues at coordinate 5,796,728 of JBBBDQ010001148.1, read as the reverse complement.
ATTTCTACAGATTAAGACTAGTTGTTAAGGTGGGGTGGTGCTCTTGCTGTGCCTCCTGAGATTCTTGACAAAACCCAAAAAAGGATCTGTAATGTGGTGCAGTAAATATCGATTCAGAACAAGAATTTGGGGTGCCGAGTTCAAATTCCAGTTGAATTCCTGGCATTCATTTACTCACAAATACCGTTGAGAAAGGTATTAATCCGTCTCTTTCCTCCAGTTATTGGTTAAATAATAGGACAGATTGGGTTCTATAGCCTTGGTTGGCAACCAGTCTACCACAGAAAGCAATGGCAACCTACTGCGGGATAATTTTCTGCCCAGTCGTGACTCTTTTGGGACATAATCGCCAAAAGCATGTATCACGTATGGCAATTAATTGAATGTAATCAATCCTGACCAGGTATTTCGACTTCAGTCATTTTCTCAACAACTTGACATGGCTTCCCTCTTTCTTTTCTAAAAAAATATTTTTATGGCAACTGCTATGACAAGGCTTTTTCACTAGGCCCCAACTTCACGAATTTAAGTGTGTTACTAGATTGGTGGATGTGCATTGTGGTGCAAGATATCGACTTGGAACGAGAAATCAGAGTGGCGAGTTCAAATTCCAGTTGAATTTCTTGCATTTACTTACACACAAATACCCTTCAGAAAGGTGTTAATCCATCTCTTCCTTCCAGTTATGGGTTAAATATTTGGGTTCTATAGCCTTAGCCTGCAACCAGTCTACTGCAGAAAGCAATGGCAACCTGCTGTGGGATATTCTTCTGCTCAGTCAATCATGTCTCTTTTGAGACATGATCGCCCAAAGTGTGTATCACGTATGGCACTTAACTGACTGACTTGATAACATGATACCAAATTTTACCCATTTTCATCACATCTTCATAGTCAGCCTATGAGCTTGTCTTCACTAACAATTGAATAGCAAGTTTGATCCTCACTGAGTGCCTTCAGCCTTGTACCACATTTAAGCTATGCTTAGAAAGTCACCATAGTAAACTAACTTTTCTTCCCCACCTCATATCTTTATTTAGTATATATCTGCAAGGAGAGGTTTCCCTAAATAAGTGAACACAAATGACTTCCACATGAATTTGAACAATTTTACCAATGCCATTATCCCTGTTGATATCTATATTAACTACCTTGTAACTTATATAAAAATAAAGATAATTGTATTAAATTAAGGATAAAATTTGTCTGCCCACTTGCAATTTCAATGGTTAAATTGACATTTATCTTGTCATGTTGATTACCAGTTTTTCTCAAGACAAGAGACATTTGTACAAAAAATTGTATTTCTTATACTTGTATGAAATTTCTGTCTGTCCACTGGCAATTTCAATGGTCAAAATGGCATTTATTTGGCTGTCAACACCAATAACTTTCCAGTAACTCCTGCAGCCAAGCCATCCCCAAGTGTAAAACCCTGTATTAGATATTGCTAGCACAGCTGAGAGTGGGGGACATGTATTCTGGGTAGCACATGATCTCCATCGCCAGTCTTGGAGAAGGAAAACAAATTCAAATCATCTGCTGCTTTGGTAGGCTTTGCTCCTCTAACTTCTGAGAGGAGGTAACTTCAATATCGCTGGTCAAAAAAAAATAGCAAGCCATTGCACTGTTCTTCATTGAATGAACCACACTTGTGAGATGGAGTGGAGAAGTGGTAACCTCAGTGACACAGGATGCAATAAATGAATAAATAAAAATGGCATGGATGTTACTGCATGATTTAAAAAAACTCTTGTGTTACGAAACACAAGTCTTGTTTAAAACTAAATTTCAGTTTCAAATTCCTGCAAATTTAAATCCAAATAACAGTCAGTCATAAGTACCATACATGATATGTTGCTATTATTTTAGATAGCATTTCAATATAAGTTCACTTACATGCAAATACCCTTAAAAGGTATTAATCTGTCTCTTCCTTCCAGCTATGGGTTAAACAACAGAACAGATTGGGTTCTATAACCTTGTTTGGAAATCAGTCTACTGCAGAAAATAATTGCAACCTACTGCAGGAAAATCTTCTGCCTAGTCAGTCATCTTTCTTTTTAGACATGATCACCCTATCATGTATCACATATGATATTTAACTGACTGACTATTAACAGCTTGTTTCATGCTGTTCAGTTTTCAAAATAGGTACTTGTTTTTTTTTATGGTCTTGAGCTCTAGAGTTCTTTTTCATGTTTTTCAAAAGAAATATGTCCGTATGCCAACAGTTTTGAAATAATACCTTTGTTTATTAAACCACTAGCAGTATAGCCTGGTATTGCTCGGGTGTAATGAAAGCTTTAAAACTAATCCATGGTTCTGGAGCTCAGACTCAGCTTCAGGAATATTTGTGTGAAGTTTGGTGAGAATCGGATAAAAATTGTGGATTTATATAAAGGACATACAGACAGATAAATAGACACACACACAAACATCTTGCCTTTTATATATATATATAATCAATTTTCTGCACTATTGTAAGAACTGCAACCTTGAATCTTCTGAATATTGTTTCTTATGTCTTTGTCTATGAGTATATCAAATTTGATTAAAATCGGACCACTCCGATTTTTTTGATTATTGATTTTCGATATTTATTGGGGGTACCTCGACACAAAACCTAACTAAGAACACTCGCAGACGCTTATAGTACGACTGTGTAAATTTTCAAGAAAATCGGTTCAGCCGTTTCAGAGTCTATAGGTAACGGACACACACACACATACACACACACACAGATAGACAGGGACACACACAGAGACAAAGTTCCATTTATAAATAAGTTTTGATTCTCAATTTTTAATTCTATGATTTTCAGTTTCTTCTCCATTCATTGATTTCAATTTTTTCTGATATTTTATCTCTTATTATATCTGATTCTACGACTAGAAGTTTTCTTATTTTTCATTCCCATACATGAAAGGAAAAGAAAGATAAAAAACAGTTGTAGGAGGAGATATAAAAAAAGATAAAGAAAAACATAGGTAGAAATTGCAATCTTGCACGAATGCATCTCTCAAATATCTTATGGCAATTAAAACTCTACAGACAAAATCCTTTTCATCAATAGTTTTATTGAAAGCCAACTAGTAAACTGGAAATGCTATCATTAGGAGTATAAATGTTTACTTTGTCTCTCCATCAGTGGCACTGGCCTCAGTAGCAACCACCAATCTACCCCTTTAGTACAATAAGGGGGTACAGCCTCCGGCACTGTTCCACCTCTCAGTATAAATTTTCCCAGATGCACATCTGTCCTCAGAGAGATATACAATGGAGCCGCACTCTGCTCAAGGACAGACACACAACTGAGAGATGTTGATCCCCACCAGCTAAAAAATGGTGGGTGAGTATATTTAAAAGTATAAAAAAGTAGGTACTACATGTATGACCATGTGGTTTATTGTGTTGGCAGCTCAGAAAACTCACTGATAATAAAAGAACTCCAAAATTTGTTGTTAAGGGCCTAAGACTCAACACTGAGGCTTACATCAAGTGCCTTGAGGAAGTAGTGCTGCCATGAGTCAAGAGGATAGCTGCTAGAAGACCCTATATCTGGCAACAGGACTCTGCACCATGCCACACAAGCAGGAGAACCTAGTTGTGGCTGTCAGACAATTTCTGTAACCATATCACTCTTTACATCTGGCCGCCTAACTCCCCAGGCTGCAACACCCCCCTGTGTGGGGTGCAGTTGAGCAAGAGATCAACAAAACTCCTTGTGATAACAAAAATGAACTGAAGACAAGGATCATGGCAATATTTACCAACTTAAACAAGGAGACTGTCCAGAAGAGATGCAGGATATTCCAAACTTAGTTGGAAGCTACAGTTGAAGGCAGTTGTGATTTTATTTAATAAACTAGCAGTATAGCCCGGCGTTGCTCGGGTGTAACGAAAGCTTTAAAACTAATCCATGGTCCCGGAGCTCAGACTCTTTGGACGTTGGCACAAAAGACTAAAAAGCAATAGTTGTTTCTAGCTAAAGCGAAACCGTAGACTGAAAGAAAAATGAATGAATGTAAGTCAAATTTTGAAGTTTGGTGAGAATCGGATAAAAATTGTGGATTTGTATAAAGGACATACAGACAGATAAACAGACACACACACAAACATCTTGCTTTTATCTATATATATATATATATATATTATCGATTTTCTGCACTATTGTAAGAACTGCAACCTTGAAGCTTCTGAATATCGTTTCTTATGTCTTTGTCTATGAGTGTATCAAATTTGGTTAAAATCGGACCACTCCTTCAATAACCCGATTTTTTTGATTATCGATTTTCTATATTTATTGGGGGTACCTCAACACAAAACCTAGCTAAGAACACTCGCAGACGCTTATAGTACAACTGCGCAAATTTAAAAAAAAAACGGTTCAGCCGTTTTGAAGTCTATAGGTAACGGACACACACACAAAGTTCCACTTATAAAATAAGTTTACATTTACACTTTAGTATTTCAAGATATTTTTGCGTAATTTTGGTAAATATATCTGTTAAAATGAGATATTAGTGTTATTTTCATTTTTGCATAATTTAGATGACAATTTATCAAAAAAGTAAATAAATAAATAAAAATCGAAAAAATAAGTATATATACAAATAATGAATCTATGATAAATATGAACTGTGCCAGAGATATGAACAGTCTGAAATGGATAGCATTCAAGTAATGCATAGATTTCATTACAGACTGATGATAGGCAGGCAATCAGATGTTATCTGTTAAATAGTTAAAAATACAAGTCCCATTGTTCACCACTACTATGTAATGGTTTTACAGTTGTTGTTTTTTTCTGCTGACTATTTTACAGCAATTATCTCCCAATCCAGCCATGAACGTCAATCTTCTGAGTGGAAAATTGTAGTCTTTAATTTGGTAAAGAGCACATTGCAATAGTATTTCTGTCTTTTCATAGTCTTTAAGTTCAACTGAAGGAAGTAATTACGTTTTAAAATGGACTTACTTAGTCTCATTTAAAATGTATTTAGAGAATTTGTTGAAGCTGAACTTGCATTCTGAAAAAAAAAACAAACAAACAAAAAAAAAACAAACAACCCAACTGGTCAGAACTAGTTGTAATTTCTTTTTCCTTGTTTCCAAATAGTTTCCTCTCAACTAAGCTTATAATTTGAGAAATTATAAGAAATTATATAAAGAAGTATACAAAATTCCAACATTTTTAAGATTAAGGTACAAAGAGCCACTCAAGGTAGAGGGTTACTGTGTGCTGTTGCATGTGTAAGAAAAGGCATGAAGTGAAGTTTTTGGCGCTATGCAGGAAAGCTAACAGTTAACTCTAAACTTGAAGAGGTCAAGATTTAATTAGTGAATAACATTTCAGAGTTCAGTCGGAGAGTATAGTGTGAACTTTAGAAGGAACCAGAAACCCAATTCTGACCTATAAATGAGGGATAAGCCTTTACTGTTCAAAAGACAGAAGAGGAGTGTGAACCAGAGGAGAGGCAAACTTATCTGCACTGATTGGAAAGAAGAAAACAAAAATGATTAGTGAATAAAGATTCAGAGATTGGTCAGAGATCTTAGAAATATAGAGGTGAAGTAAACTTTAGAAGGAACCAGAAACCAAATCCTAAACTAGAAACAAGTGATAAACCTCCATTTCTGTTCAATAAGACAATAAAATCAAGACATAATTTAAAGGGACAAGAGGTAAACTTTATTCCCAGTAGTTGGCAATATGAAAAGTAAAAAAAGAAAAAAAAAGTACTAACTAGTTATCACTCCTCACTCATCAGAATTCAATCAAAGAAATTACAGTGCACAATATTTTAATTTCCTCAATCAAGTTGTAACAAATGAGTTTATCAAATTTATACTTATCGGAATCTCTTCCTTCGGGTGGAGAGGAACCCAGATGAGGCTATGTCGAAGAGCAGAGTCTTGTCTGGGGAAAAGCAGACAAGAGCCCAACCCCACATATGTGGTCTATGATGAATCTTTGCCCGAGCATATGTACACGGAATACTCCATGTAAAAATCGGCTTTGTGCCACATCTCACCTTTGTAGGGTGGCTCAGGTAAATACCAAGTTCTAACAAATGAGTAGTTATAACCAGTAAGCTTATTCTGTAGTATTTTCATTATTTTTTTTTTCCTTTTTGTATTATCAACTAATGTATTTGAAATCTTACTCTTCTTCCTTTTATTATGTCTGTTTTTAATAACTATATATTTTTAAAAAATTTAATCTCTTCTTTGGGTCTTTAAATTTACCAAAACAACATTTCAGCAGATCAATTATACAGCCTTCTTCAGATGTACTATTCATAAGAAAACAGAGAATAAAGCAAAAAGCTGTATTTTTTTTAAACAGTAGCAAAACAAAATGTATTTTAGTTAATTTAAGCAGTAGTGACTATGATATTTTTTTATCTTTTCCCTCCAAGCCAGGCAATAAAGCCACTAAGATGCAAGTAGTGCAAAAGAATGTGAGAAAAAGAAAAATATTATAAAGGAGGGTGAACTAGAAATGAACAGGAATTAAGAATGCAGAAGATAACAATTGACATTGCATTTAAATTTTTGGAAATCAAAGTTGACTGGAAAGCAAGAAACCAGAAGAAAATTCCACAAGTGAAAAATGCAAGAGAAGAAATTCTTAGCATAGAACTTACAGTTACATCTAGCAATTTCAATTATAAAATGATGAGACCTAGCAGCCAATCTAGTCAGTTAAGTGCCATACATGATGCACACTTGAGCAATCATGTCTCAAACTAGACATGACTGACTGGGTAGAAGATTTTCCCACAGTAGGTTGCCATTACTTTCTGCAGTAGATTGGTTGCTAGCCAAGGCTATAGAACCCAATCTGTCCTGCTGTTTAACCCATCAAAGTAACAGATTAATACCTTTTTCATAGCCAATCTAGTACTGTACTTAAATTCATAAAGTCTAGGTACCAAAGAGAAAAGCTCATTAGAGCAATTAACATTAAATTATTTTTAGAAACAACACAGCAGTTATATTATGACAATGAAAAAGTGATTAAAGCCAAGATATCAGGTTAGAACCAATAGCATTGCAAATTTATTTAGCCTTACTTTTAGTCAACTCTTAATATGGGTTGTATTTATCTAGTTTATGGCATTTGATGACTTTTACACAGCTATGTTACAATTTTTTTTTTTTTAATCATATCACCCCAAGCAAGGCGAAAACGCCACTGATGCGCAGGGGGCTATGTAAGAGTGAAAAGATTGGAAAAGAGAAAAACCGGAAACCACATCCTAACCAGGAAACAAGGGATGAGCCTCTTCACCTGTTCAATAGATGTGGGTGGAGTGTGAACCGGGCGATAGTTTAGTCTATCTAGAAAGTGAAACTGAAATGCCAAGATAGGACTGATAATATTAGAAACTCTTCTTTGTGTTTTATATTTGCTACCAGCCATAATTATTAGGCCACCCCAGTTTTTAAAATAAAAGTATGTATTTCATACTATTTTTAGTATTTGTTGCCAAGTGGATAATTCTAAATGAAAATAGAATGGTTCTTTTGTTATTACTTTGCAAAATTTCACAAGGCAGCCAAGAAGCCTTTGCTTTGGCCAGCCAATAAGAAGAAGAGCCAAGTATGGGGAAGAGAGCACAAAAACTGGACACCAGAACAGTTCATTTGATTCACATATTATTGTGCAGTTTTAACAAAAGAACCATTCTATTTTTATTTAGAATTATCCACTTGGCAATAAATATTAAAAATAGTATGAAATACATCATTATTTTAAAAAACCTAGGGTGGCTTAATAATTATGGCCGGTAGTGTAAGTTGTTATAAACTATTTAAATATCATGTGAGTTAGCATTCTCTCCTCCTCCTTATAAATAGTCAATTGGTCAGTAATTCTAGTAGTTTTATGCTTGAAAAGTAGTTGAGCAAGGCTTGGTTTCACTTAATTCTATCTTCAGTTACCAAGACTTACAACTCACTCAACTAATCTAATGGCTAAATCAAATTCAAATATTGGATGGTAAGCCTAAAAGTCTAAACATCAATAATAATATTTTGTACTGGGGCTACTGAATACAGTTACATCCATTTCTGGCTTATGGCCATATCACACTGAATACACCGGTTCTTGCTCGATTACCAAACTTAAGCAACGTTGAGCCTGGTCAGTACTTAGATGGGTGACTGCTTGGGAATACCAGGTGCTGTAAGCGTTTAGTGACAGATGTGCATTGTGGTGCAGCAAATATCGGTTCAGAAAGAGAAATTGGTGAGCAGAGTTTGAATTCCACATGAATACCCTGCATTCACTTAAGCACTGGTACCCTTGGGAAAGGTATTAATTCATCCCTTCCCTCCAGTTATGGGTTAAATAACAGGATAGGGGTTGGGGACCCTGCCCTTGAAAAAAAAAAAAAACAAGTCCCAATGAATCTTGATACTCGAAAAGAAAAAAGTATTACTAGAGACAAAGCTTATATAAAAACAACAATAAATTGTTGAAATAAAAAGGTATTACCAGCAATAAATAAATAAAAAATTTAGTTGGCAATAAATAACCCACCGAGGTTGATATGCCATAAAAACAAAACAACCAAATAAAATCCATTTCTTCTAGTTTGTTACTAGCAGTATTTGGTTTATGTTGTCCATTGGGTGATAATGGATACAATCCATGTCAATCGCCATAGAGAATTCACCAGACTGCTAAGACCTGGAGAGGTATCATATGTTTCTGGCCTAGATGTGTTTAATCTATGTTTCAGTGTTGCTATCTTGAACAGGCTGTAAATTGGAATGCCATGAGTTTGAGAGACCTGATCCTTCGGTAGAATGATGTGGTTCAATAACTGGGTGGATCTTACAAAGGAAGCAACAATTGCATAGAGTTATCAGATTATTTCTATTCACATATACCCGGTACAGCCGGTTACCAAGTAGCTCTGCAATTCATCCACCAACAAGGATAAAGGCCATCTTGATTTTGGATCAGAACAAAGTTGCCAATTTGTAATTCCTAATTAATGGGGTAAGCCCGGCCATGCATCAACATCAGTGGCAAAGTCAAATATCCATGGTTCAAAGCTTCTTCTCTGCATTTGGTGGGATCAGCTGGGTATAGTTTATTATGAGCTACTTAAACTGACAAAAACCATCAAGGGAAATTGCTATCAACTACAATTGATGCATTTGAGACAAGCATTGAAGGAAAAAAATGGCTGATGTACGAGCAGAGACATGACAATGTTAGGCCACATGTTGCAAAACGAGTGAAAACCTACTTGGAAACACTTAAAGGGGGAAGTCCTACACCACCCACTGTATACACCAGACATTGGCCCCCATCTGATTATCACTTGTTCCAATCAATGGCACATGGCCTGGCTGACCAGCACTTTTATCCTTATCAAGACGCTTAAAAATGGGTTGACTCATGGTCAGCTTCAAAAGACGTGTCATTTTTCTGATGTGGAATTTAGATGCTGCCAGATATGGGGAAGTAGGGGCTAGTGATGGACAATACTTTAAGTGACATGTTTCTTACTAAGTTTTGAAAATAAAACATTACTTTGAGAAAAATTAGTGATGAAAAGTGGATATACTATAATAACCCTAAGCATAGAAGATTATGGTATAAGCCATAATAACAGCAAACAGAAAGACACAATTGAAGAAAAAATGGAATGGTTGGCTAAACATTGGATAATAATTGCCAATTGATTAAAACTTTATAAAATGTCAAATAATAATTTCCTAATAGTTGGTTCCTGTATTTTTATAAAATTATTTAGAATGTTGTAAATATTTATTAGATTTACAAGAATAATTTTATAAATAAATAAATAAATATTAAAAATATAAATATTTTTGTTGTAAATTCTCAAGAACAAAAAATGTATTAATCCATTTTCATCATATGTTTAGGTTTTATTACAATTTTAATCATCACTTTTTAAAACAAATATTTCTGAGGATAGAAGGTAGTTAAATTAATGGTGAAGTCCAGGGAAAAACTGTTCTTTTGATACTTCATTTTTTTTTCAGGCACAAAGGTCTAAGCTTGCCTTAGCCATCCTTGAGAAATGAACAAAAATGAAATTTGGTAAATTATCATAAGATCTTAAGATGTTCTTTTTTTCAGACACAGTGTCAAGCTTAGCAACATCGCCCCCACCCCCAGAATGCGCCTTGCGGGCCCTCTACCCACAGAATGCAACTTGCACCCTGCTCCCTGAACATACTGAACCCACAATAAATGGTACTTAAAAAAAAATAACATACTCTTGGAACACAGATATTCCTTGATCACTAAAATGGAAGAAATCTAGGAATTGAAGCTATACATTACTAATGTTTTCACAACCTTTAGCTACATTTTATGTATGTTGAAACAGATATCTATAACCTATTTCTCTCAAGTTCATTCATTTTAATTACAAATGATTTGCAGCCTCTTGGGCCCTTTCCTGGAAGTTTTCTATCAAAGATTTTATATATATATATATATATATATATACACATAAACAGAGAGAGAGCAAGACAGGTTGATAGATGTCTATTTCAACATACAAGTATGATAATAATTTTCCAGTTAATCATAATAATTATTTTGTTAATTTCTTTTCATTACAATAGATCTGCGGAGCCAAGGAGCCTTGCAGCTTCCCAGGGCCTCTAAGGAATTTTCGCCCCACCAGCAATTGCGGGGTCTGCAGGAGCTCTAAGCACGGCCCTGCTCAGACACACTCACAAAAAAAAAATATAAATAAATAAATAAATAAATAAAAAAAAACCTGTTAGATGTACCTGTTAAATATTAAAAGCTTATTCTAATATTGTCTTCATTCTGAAACCTTAAAATTTATTCCAGTTTATTTTTAAATTCAGAGTCTGGAGTTAAAAGAAATTTTGAAAAGGCAGTCACTTTAAAAATAAACAGAAAACATATGTTGCTAGCCTTTCGTTACTTTATCAATATTTTCAGATGTTTGAGTGAATTACAATTCTTGGTTTCACTAGTTCAGACTTCTACGGCTACGACCTGCCAGGCCACTTGCACTGAGTCTGTGGTGAGTACAAAATAAAAATAGCTCTTCTTCACTGTTTGTAAATTCATGCCAGTGTGAAATCTAATTTTGACCAATAGTAAAAAGGATTGACTTCATACTGAAGGAAAAAGAACAAGGAAAATTTGACAAGCCTGTGAGAAAAATTTATTAACCAATGAAAAAAGAGCAATTTACATAACTGACAGAAATTAAGAAGCCAGTATGAAGGAGTCAAAAGAAAAATGGCAGAAAGAGAAAAACAACTTCATTTAATAATCCACTACCTTGAGTGGCCTTTGAGCCTTGTATTTGGTAAACAGTAGTAAAATAAATTAAAGCTTAATTTTTGTTTCTTGTATCAGTTAAGTGCCATACGCGATACACACTTTTTGGGTGATCATGTCTCAAAAAAGACATGACTGACTAGGCAGAAGATTATCCTGCAGTAGGTTGCCATTACTTTCTGTAGTAGACTGGTAGCCTGCCAAAGACTATAGAACCCAATCTGTCCTGTTATTTAATCCATAACTGAAGGGAAGAAACAGATTAATACCTTTCCCAAGGGTATTTGTGCATAAGTGAATGCAAGGAATTCAACTGGAATTCGGACTCAGCAGCCTGATTTGTCATTCTGAGTCAATATCCACTGCACCAGAATGCACATATTTCTTGTATAGCTTAGCCAAGAACCTCTGCCTTTTCTCAACTATAATATACTTTAAAATGTAATATCCTTTAAAAATATATTTCTGTTTAAAATAAGCACTAAAGAAAATACAGTAGACCTATCTCAGTTTTTATATTCTTTTATAATTTACTTATGTAGTGAAAAACCTCAAAAATATCTTAACAAGTAAAAAAAAAACAATTAAAAAATTTAATTGTTTATTAAATTTAATTAAGTCTGCTATAAAGCTCTAAAAATGGAGCACTCATTCAAAATCTAAATGACAATTTTTCTTTTTAATCATTTCATCCCAAAGAAGGTAATAATGCCACTAAGATGCGGGGGGGGGGGGGGGGTTACTGAGAGTGAAACAGAATGATAAGACTTTAGTGAGGATAAAGGACAATCAAAGAACATTATTTAGGAAAACAAAAGATAGAGAATTACATTACATTTAAATTTTTGAAAATTGTAATTGGTAAGAAAGCAAGAAACTGGAAGAGAGTTCAACAGGCAAGAATTGTGAGAAAAAAAAACTATTAGAAATTAAGTTCACAGGCCAACAGATGAGATAAATACTGGATTAAAAAATAAAGAATCTACTCAAATCCACTAAAAATAATGTTTGAAGTAATAAATATATATATATATAACATAACATTAATATTAACAGATTGATTACACCTAACAAAGCCTATTGACCACATAACACATTTAAGATGAGCAGATTTTATAAATAAAATGCTTAAATATAAAAAAAAAGTTTTTTAAAAAGAAAATAGAGTATTAAGAGTGAATAGATAAATAAGTTCAATGATTTATCTTATAACTCAGTTTTGCAGACATAGAACCACATGTCAGGTGCAAGATAAATCTTAAATTTATTAAGGTATCTATTTTAAAAATAAGTCATTAAATATTATTTTTTAAACAGTTAATGTCATATTATAATGTCTTTAAAACATCTGAAATTGTTTGATGTATATTAGAGGATTTTACCATTAATAGAAAAAAAAATTGTATAAAATCCTTAAATATTTTTATTTTTATAGAGAAATTATTATAATTTTAAATATCATGATAACTGATTCGTCCATGATAAATTACCAGCAATATGCTGATTGTTGGAGGTCACTGCATTATTGACAACTCTTGGCCCCTTCTCTTTGAATGTGTGTAGTTGAAGGCAACATCATTACTATGAACATAAGAAATTAATTCTTTTCCACAATCCAGAAATACTGTTACTGGCTTACATGTATGTTACTAGGGCAGGTCAATTTTGGAACTGTGATATGGCACTTAATTTAAAAGATGGGGTTTGGCATAATAAATAATGATACAAAATATTTTTTTCAAATGATTACAGTTTCTTGAGGAAATTAGTTTGAAGATTAAGTCTGGGTTCATAATTGTAGTGTTGGAATTTCATTCTGTTGATCAGTAAATACTTTATAGCACAACAAAATTATAAGAAAATTTATAATTTACTTTTAAAAATTTAAAAATTGTATATGGACAAGATTCATGGCACAAGCATGTTATTACCAGATTATTGTCCCGTCAAATAAGCCTTTCATTTACTTCATAGGGAAATTATGTTGAACATTTTAGCTTTTATGATCTAATATGTTATACAATACAGTAGTTTTAGTGTGATTTTTAATAAACAATACAAATTTAAAACATTTTATCTTACAATTTGAGCCCAGCAGTATTATATATATTTTTATCTGTTTTTGGTTTTATGTGTGTCGTGGTGCAGTGAATATTATGATGTAATATGTTATACAATGCAATAGTTTTAGTATGATTTTCAATTAACAATGCAAATTTAAATCATTTTATCTTACAATTTGCGCCCGGCAGTATTATATTGCATATACTTTTATCTATTTTCGGTTTTATGTGCATCGTGGTACAGTGAATATTATGATCTAATATGTTATACAATACAGTAGTTTTAGCGTGATTTTCAATAAACAATGCAAATTTAAAACATTTTATTTTACAATTTGCGCCCGGCAGTATTATATTATTTATACTTTTATCTATTTTTGGTTTTATGTGCGTCATGGTGCAGTGGATATCGGCTCGGAACGAGGATTCGGGCAGCCGAGTTTGAATTCTAGTTGAATTCCCTGCATTTACGTGCAAATACCCTTGGGAAAGGTATTAATTCATCTCTTCCCTCCAGTTATGAGTTAAATAACAGGACAGATTGAGTTCTATAGCCTTGGCTGGCAACTAGTCTACCACAGAAAATAATGGCAGCATACTGTGGGGATAATCCTCTGCCCAGTCAGTCATGTCTCGAAAGAGACATGATCGCCCCAAGCATGTATCACATATGGCACTTAACTGACTGAATTATGATCTTTATTCATTGAGTAGCTTTTTATAATCTTTTACAGTTTTACTTATTGAATAGAGTAAAACATTGCATTTCTTTCCTGTGGTGATTCATTAAAATTCTTGGTTGAAAATATTTTTCAACAGTGTATATAATACAGAAGATATCACCTTTATTTGAATATATTCTTGATATAGTAAAATTTCAAAGTCATTTTGCAAGCAAAAATCTGTGAAAATTAGACATTTCTATACATTTGTTTCAGATGATCTTTAAAACTAAATACTCAAAAATTGGTAAGAAATATGAATCTAATTTTTGTTAATACTTATCAAATCAGACCCGAGCTTTCACGTCAACTGCAATATTTTCTCTAAAAAGTGAAAAATCAACTTGCTCTAATGTGTCACAGCCAAGAGGTGACCTTTTTTTAAGGTTATGTTAGAAATAAGAGCCCCAGTCGATTTAATTTCTATATAGACTATGCCATGCACATTTAAAAAAGAGAGGCCCTAACCATTTAAACATTCCATACCAAATCCCAAACAAGTCTACAAATAGCAGACAACAATCCTGCTTTCCCTCTAGAGTCCAACGTATTGATGATGAATAAGGCCATGATGAGGACATAGATGTTCATAGTTGTGATAAGAATGGTCTTGAACAGAAAATCAGAATCATCTACCAAGTTTTCTAAGAAATAGGACACAAGATAAGCCTTTTCAACAGAGAAAATATGATCTGGAATTGGAATAAAAGCAGTGATGGTGTCCATCCTGAATCTATAATAAAAATTCAGGATGTGGAATTAGTAAATACTAAACACTTCAGATACCCTGATGTATGGCTCAGTTATAATATTACTAGCAATATAGCCCAGCGTTGCTTGGGTGTAATAAAAGCTTTTATATATATATTATCAATTTTCTGCACTATTGTAAGAACTGCAACCTTGAAACTTCTGAATATCGTTTCTTTTGTCTTTGTCTATAAGTGTATCAAATTTGATTAAAGTTGGATCACTCCTATAACCCGATTTTTTCGATCATTGATTTTTAATATGTATTGGGGGTACCTTGACACAAAACCTAACTAAGAACACTCGCAGACGCTTATAGTACAACTGTGTAAATTTTCAAGAAAATCAGTTCAGCTGTTTCAGAGTCTATAGGTAACACACACAAAGTTCCATTTATAAATAAGTTTAGATTTGGTTTAGTTGTTTTGTTTTTATGGCATATCAACCTCGGTGGGTCATTTATTGCCAACTAAATTTTTTATTTATTTATTGCAGGTAATACCTTTTTATTTCAACAATTTATTGTTGTTTTTATATAAGTTTTGTCTCTAGTAATACTTTTTTCTTTTCAAGTATCAAGATTCATTGGGATTTGTTTATTAAGGGCAGGGTCCCCAATCCCTACTCTGTTATTTAACCCATAACTGAAAAGAGACGAGACAAATTAATACCTTTCTCAAGGGTACCAGTGCTTAAGTGAATGCAGGGTATTCAACTGGAATTCAAACTTGGCTCACCGATTTCTCTTTCCAAGCCGATATCCACTGCACCACAACGCACATTTGTCACTATATGCTAACAGCACCTGGTATTCCCAAGCGGCCGTCCACCTAAGTAGTGACCAGGCTCAACGTTGCTTAACTTCGGTGATCGAGCAAGAACCGGTGTATTCAATGTGATATGGCCGTAAGCACGCACATCCGTCACTAAACGCTTACAGCACCTGGTATTCCCAAGCAGTCACCCATCTAAGTACTGACCAGGCTCAATGTTGCTTAACTTCGGTGATCGAGTGAGAACCGGTGTATTCAATGTGATATGGTCGTAAGCCAGTTATAATATAGAAGAAAAGAAAATTGAGTATAGAATAGGCTGCACCAGAGGCAGTTTTGGCCCAACATTGCAAATTGCTACAACACCAAAACATCAACCTGAAAACTCATGTCATATTCATAAATAGGCTCACCAGATTGAAACTTTCATATGGATATCATTCATGGTGGCAAACCTATTCAAAAATATCTAAACTGCCAGTTGTATACAACTACATCAATGGTTCAAGATCAATGGTTAAAATGGCTTAGAGCGGATAAAGTCTGCAGGTTTTGGCAAAGACTCCTCTTCTTTTAACATTGTGTGCAAATAACAGAAATACATGCCTTGGGGTCTACCAACAACAGTAACAAGTACAATGAAGAGAAACTAATGATACGAGGGTCATTCAATAAATAAGGTTAATTTTTTGGTATAAGGACTTCTAATACAGATAGAAGCTTACTTTTTTTTAATTTTTTTCCTTTACTTCTTTTTCAAAGGATTTAATTTTTTGGTATAAGGACTTCTAATACAGATAGAAGCTTACTTTTTTTTAATTTTTTTCCTTTACTTCTTTTTCAAAGGATTTAATTTTTTGGTATAAGGACTTCTAATACAGATAGAAGCTTACTTTTTTTAAATTTTTTTTCCTTTACTTCCTTTTCAAAGGATTTAATTTTTTGGTATAAAAACTTCTAATACAGATAGAAGCTTACTTTTTTTTAATTTTTTTCCTTTACTTCTTTTTCAAATGATTTAATTTTTTGGTATAAGGACTTCTAATACAGATAGAAGCTTACTTTTTTTTAATTTTTTCCTTTACTTCCTTTTCAAAGGATTTAATTTTTTTTGCAGATTGAAAAAAAAAAAAAACTTTAAAAGTTTGGGAGATTAACAAAGATGGCCAACCAAGAAGCATGCTCCAGGATTAAACAGAGACCAGTTATCAAGTTTTTGGTTGCTGAAGGGTGCAAACCAGTTGAAATTTATAGGTGAATGTCAACTGTATATGGTGCAACATGTTTCAGCCGAAAAAACGTCTACAAGTGGGCTAAATTGTTTAAAGAAATTTGAAAGTGACAATGAAGTCCAGGATACTGTGAGTGATTGGCTGAGACATCAGTCCAAAGATTTTTACACTGAGAGAATACGGAAGCTTGTGCATGGATAGGAAAAGTGTGTGACCCTGCTGGGAGACTATGTTGAAAAAAAAAAAAAAAAGTAAGCAACTATCTGAACGGTGATTTTTTTTTTTGGAGCACTCATGTGACGGGGAATTTTTGTACGTGCAATTTTTAAAATTACAAGAAATTATAACGTTTTTATCCATGGTTATATACCTAATAGGTATTTTTTAGTATGGTTACACTTAGTCATAATTTCTGTTCTTCCATTCAATAGTTCATTATATATATATATATAGTCATCAGCAGACAGATCTGTTTCACTCTATCACAGCTCATGAGTATGGTTAGACAGCCAATTGCCTTTTACCCAGGATTGAAACCCGACCAAATTGGCGTCAGTCGGCGAGTCTACCTCTGAGCTACGGGTGCTCGGTAGAAGGAGGCAGACTTTTTAGCGTGTATATTATCATTATACACGCCCAATAGCTGAGAGTGTTCTAATTCATTGCTGAATGAATGATGCATAGATGCCAGAGTAGCTACTGTTTTCATATATATATATATATAATATAATATATATATATATATTATATAATATATATATAATATAATATAATATATATAAAATATAATATATATATATATATTATATAATATATATAAAATATATATATATATATATATATATATATATATATATATATATATATATATATATATATATATATATATATATATATATATATATATATATATATATAATATATATAATATATATATATATATATATATATATATATATATATATATATATATATATATATATATATATATATATATAATACATATATAATATAATATACATATATATAATAATATATATATATATAATATACATATATATATATAATATATATATATATATATATATATATATATATATATATATAAAACAAAAGAAGTATCTGTAAAGATTGTAAATGCGACTATCAACAAAAACACTCAGCCAAATGACAAAAAAATAAAAAGAGAAATTCTGAACCAATTCCTTTGTCAAATTATCCCTATAACCTTATGAGTTATAATCATTAATATTAATTAATATATTAATTGATTTATATCACTTATAACAATTTAAGTATTGGAGAAAACTAAATGAAACATAGAATAGGTTGTGCCAGAGGTAGTTTCAGCCCACGCTGCAAATTGCTACAAAACCAAAACAACCTGAAAACTCATGTTTTTAATTATCCATGTCAGATGAAAATTTTTACATGCACGTCATTCATGGCCCCAAACCCGTTCAGAAATATTTAAATTCTCAGCTGAATACAACCAATTTCTAAGATCAACAGTTAAGAAAGGCTTTCAACAAGTGAACCGTGAGGGTCTTGACAAAGATTATCATACTTTGGACATTGTAGATTGACACTACAGATTCTCAAACAAAGAACTGTACCAAATAAGAGAAGCTAGATCACTAGAAGACTACAAACAGTGGCAACAACTAAAATGTATAGCACATGTAACTCAAAGAGAAAATAATGACATAATCAAGATGTTGACTTTCAATATTACTTCAAATAACAGAACCCACATCACTTGAGGACTTTCAACAGTAGCAACAACTAAAATGGATAGCACATGTAACTCTAAGAGAAAATAATGACATAATCAAGATGTTGACTTTCAATACTACTTCAAATAACAGAACCCACATCACTTGAGGACTTTCAACAGTAGCAACAACTAAAATGGATAGCACATGTAACTCAAAGAGAAAATAATGACATAATCAAGATGTTGACTTTCAATACTACTTCAAATAACAGAACCCACATCACTTGAGGACTTTCAACAGTAGCAACAACTAAAATGGATAGCACATGTAACTCAAAGAGAAAATAATGACATAATCAAGATGTTGACTTTCAATACTACTTCAAATAACAGAACCCACATCACTTGAGGACTTTCAACAGTAGCAACAACTAAAATGGATAGCACATGTAACTCAAAGAGAAAATAATGACATAGCCAAGATACTAACATTCCACGCTACTTCAAATAGAAGGTTAGGAAGAAAACACCCATCAAAACTGGAAAGAGCAATAAAAACTACTGAACTTGAGAAACAGATTTTCCTAAAAAATTGTTTGAAGAGATTGATTTTATAAATTTTAACCAAAAGCCGATCTGGCTGTTCAGTCAATGAATGCCAAATATTTCCTTGTAAGGAAAGAGCTAATATTACCATTATCATATATATGTGTAGGAAGTGGGGCACTTTAAAGTGGTGAAGTGAGTTCGATCCTCACTGGGTGACCCATACTTTTGGTCTTGTGCCACATCTAAACTATGGTTAGAAAATCACCATTGGGCACTTTGATGTGGTATAATTGCTAGGAATTAATCTTCACTAGATCAATTATGGCTGAGTAGTAGGAAGTTTGATCCTCACTGGGTGCCCCATATTTTTGACCTTGTTCCACATCTAAGCGATGCTTAGAAAATCATGATATGTGTAGGGGGAGTGGGGATATAAATGTAAATGTCTGTTATAATTAAAAATTTGTGTAACACGTTTTTGGACAAAAGTAATGTTCCTATTGATGGAATTATATAGAGTCATGTTTTTAAATAGCCTTGTCAGATCGAGATGTTTATATAGATGTCATACAGGCTGTCAAATCAGTTCAGAAATATCTAAACTGTCAGATGTATACAATGTATACAACCACTTCTTAAGATCAATGGTGAAAAAGGCTTTGAGTGAGTAAAGCCTGAAGGTCTTAGTAAAAATCATCCTAGTTGAAACATTGTGAACTGGCACTACAGAATCATGAACAAAGAACTGTGTTAAATAACAGAAACCACTTCACTTGAGGACTACCAACAGCAGCAACAGCTAAAATGGATAGCACATGTAACTTGAAGATATAATGTCAATGAGGATTTAATATTCTATGCTACTTCAAATAAAAGGTTGAGAATGAAACTCCGCATCAATACTGGAATGATCTATAACAGCTATTAGACTTGAGAAACTTGTTTTCCTAAAAAATTGTTTCAAGAGAATGATTTTATAAATTTTAACCGAAAACAGTACTGGCTGCTCAGCCAATGAATGTCAAACATTTCTTTGTAGGAAAATGGCTAATATTACTGTGGTATTCTAAACTCTCACCTGTCTCCTCTGTAATATGTTTTCTCCTACTAATCTCCTTTTGAATTACTATTGATCCCCTTTCTTTGTTGTCACTCTCCTGATATAAAATGTAGCCATCTTGTTAGTTCATTAAAGCCTTCTAAATGTCTCATGTCTTCCTGTCATCACTTCAATTACCATTATCATGTTGAATGTTTGATGAGACATGCAAGGAATCGTCCATTACTACCAGTAATTGTGTTTGAAAACAAGTCTGGATTGAAAACGTCCATCCTTGATGAACAGAAAAGTAGCAATTACTGTTAGAGTTGTTACCTTGTCTGTCAATGGACTTTGCTTCACACCACTTGGCAACATGGAAATTGGTGACATAAAATTAAAGAAATTACTCTTTCCCCTTTTATCGCAGAATATAATAATGACAGCAGGGGACTCTTCCACTCCAAGGATATTTTTAGTTCTTGGGCAAGCTAACTACTAAACTTCAACAAAACATGTGATGTACTCATACAAACACTGCCAGTCCTATAAATATTTCTTCCATTTTTCTGAGCTCTGCTAGTGTACACACATGAATATAATTTCACTCCTCTTTTGAGTCATATATATCTTTTATATAAATATATATGATTATTAAATATTATCTAATGTTATAACTGAAACTGTTTTCCCTATATGAATCAATGTAAAATGGGTTAATCCATTCCCAGAATCCAGATGAATTGTCACATAAAAAAATGGTAAAACAAGCAAAAATGCAAGTTGAGTTAATTTTGAAAGTGTAAAAATAATTGGTTATCAACAGATCATCAATAAGAACTGAGATTCCAAACAGATTTCATAGAGATAAAAACAAAAATAGCAACAATAAAATCTGTTTGCTTTTGGTAGCATATCATTATTTTAATAGACAACACTGCTCACACTTTAAGATACAGTGGAACCTCAGGTCGTGAATTTAATTACTGTATTTTCCAGCTTACAAGACACACTCTAATATTGGAAAGAAATTTTTAAGAAAAAAAATAAGTTATTCTCATACAACACATTTACGATGTGTCTCTCACGTACTGGTACTACATATTGTTTACCTTAATCATTTGTTTAATTTTGTTTGTATGGCAATGACATACTAGTTGGTAGTTAGTTAATATGCTATACATCTTTCATTGTCCAAGGGTGGTTTTATTTTTATAAAAATAAATTAAAAATTTTAAAAATATGCATGTAAAAATATAAAACAAAAAAAATTTATTCAACTTTCAAATCCAAAAAAAATCATCACTGCTGGATTCATGTAAAAAGCTCTATCATCTGCAGAGTCATCACTACTGTCAGTCGTGTACAATAAATGATCCTCACTACCACCCATACCATGGTCGTAACTGATACATTCATCTTAGATGCACACATATTTTTAAGGGTATTTTTTAGGAAAAAAGTGTCATGTAAACAAGAAAAATAAAGTACTCACCAAAGGCCTTTCATGACCTGAAATGTTCATCAACTGAAGCTGTTTTGACTATAGGAATTTATGTAAAGTGAATTGATTTGTTCCTGCTTATTTAAACTTTTACAACATTTCTTGATGCACAAGTTCAAACACAAAACCAATGAAAATCATTAAATTTAACACAAAAAAATAAACACAATACTAGACAGATAAAATATAGAAGAAAAATTAATTTTCCTGGTAGAGGAATTAATGGTGTGAGTCAAATGTGTTGAGGAATGGAAGGAATGTTATTGTTTGGGAGGAGAGTCCCCTTCCATAAAACTATCAGGTAACTGTCTTTTTGAGGTTTCTGTCTCTTATCACCACTCAACTCTGCTTGGGATTCTCCGGGTCTCCATCTCAAAAATTTGTCCAATGAGATTTGTTTTTGTCTTCATTTTAGAATGTTTCTAAAGTGAGACACCGCCATTGAAAATGTTTCTACTGTGGCTTGCTATTGCTTCATCAGTTTCTCATTTATCCAAAAAAGCAGCAATTTCTCCACTTCTTCAATCCTCTGTGATCTTTGTTAAATAAGAACTGTCACTCCTCTTGCAACAACAGCCCCCTTAATCTTATCTTCATGGGAATAATAAATTAAAAAGATTTCCTAGATATTTAAACTTTTGTACTTGCTTGACTTAGATGTCTCTAGTTTGTAATTTCCATATTGGGCTGTATTTTTTGCTGTCTTACAATTGACATTTAGTCCTTTTAATTCCCTAAAGATAACCCTTCCCTCGTTCCCTGTTTAGGATGTGGTTTCCGGGTTTTCTCTCTTCCAATCTTCTCACTCTTTTTTTTCAATTGGAGTAGACAGACTAAACTATAGCCCGGTTCACACTCCACCCTTGTCTATTGAACAGGTGAAGAGGCTCATCCCTTGTTCCCTGTTTAGGATGCGGTTTCCGGTTTTCTCTTTTCCAATCTCTTCACTCCTACGTAGCCCCTTAACGCCTTGCTCGGGGTGATAGGATTTAAAAAAAAAAAAAAAAAGGTTGAATAAGTTTGATGAGAAAACATATCCTTATTTTAAATCCCTTTTCCATTTTTGTGTATTTACTGAATTCATTTGTTTCTATATGTAGATAGTTTGCTTGCTGTATAAGTTCTAAATAATTCTTGTTAAGTCATGAGTTAAGCCCCTTGAAGTCTCTTCCAGGCTTTACTCATGACTTATCAATTCTACTATCTTATTGAATTAAATCAAGCTTACCTATCATTTAAAATACTTTAATAAACACTTTTGCATAATTTATAAAACATGAATATACATCTGTTGGCATCTGTATTGTTCTTTCTGCTTCTGCTCGAACGAACTTAAGTCACTGGTGCCTCCTCAACAGGTGTTTACTCGTGCAACCAGATTGGCAACTGGGTCCCACCCATTCACAGTTAGATTAACCAAATGCAGATGACAATTCTACTCCTGCAGCTTCTTCTCTCGCACTTCCCGCCTGTGGAACTCGCTCCCATATTCTTGCTTTCCTGACGGCTACAACCTCCAGGAGTTTAAATGCAATGCCAATGTAATATAACAATCTGGCCCCACCCGAGGAAGGCTGATGCAAGCGAGGGTGTTTCCGGTCGTTGAAAGGAACGGATGTCGTTTGACCTTATTTCCGGCAGCAGCGGAAATAACTACAGAGGCAAACAGAACAGGTGTCTCTGAGAATTACGTGGGCGTGCGTGGGCGAGGCAAAACCGGAAGAAAAAGTCCCGGTTCTGGAAGATTATAAAAAGACCTCGGCACACGGATTCGCCAGTAGAGGAGCAACAGAGATCGGCCGGTGAAGAGAGAGACACAACAGATAAGACTACACTCCCGTCAACCCATTAGAAGCGCGCTCTCTCAATTCTCTGTTCCCTATGCTACACGGTTCATCGTCAACCCATTAGAAGCGCGCTCTCTCAATTCTCTGTTCCCTATGCTACACGGTTCATCGTCATTAATAAAAATATAACTTTATATTTTTATATATATGCGTGTTTGTTGTTTGTCGATATATAACACCAATACTCATCTATTAACCACTTGACTCTAGTTCTTTCCCCACCCCGTATATCCTTTCCTTTCTCTCCATCTTTGAAACTGTCATCACACCTGTATTCCCATCCTTCTATTGCTCCTCTCTAACTGGTTCGTCTTCCTCTTCACTCTCTTCTAATTAATCTTTTACACTTATGTAGCCCCTGCACATCAGTGGCATTACCGCCTTGCTCAAGGTGATACAATTAAAAAAAAAATTCTGGGCATAAATATTGCATTTTTTGTTTCACTATTTTTAATTAAAGTATATAGTTTTTGTCTAATTCTGCTACGTACTCTATTCATCAGAATTTAGATTATTAGGCTGTCTGATTAAGTTCACATTTGTTTGCACCTGGTTTCTTAAGTAGCTATAAAAATAGATTTACTTAAGTCTTCTGGTAAACTATTGTATATTTCATTTATTATTTCCATTATTTTGTTAATACCAAAATCATTCAAGGCTGCCAGCATCTTTATTACAATTCCATCTGGTCCTACTGATTTCACTTCAGATTAATATTTTTGGTCCTTTCATATTTTTGTGGATGACAGGTTTTCTTCTTTTTCCCTCATAGACAAATTCACCAATGTATTCATTCCATCTTTGAATTATTTTTTTCTGTTTTCATTTTATGCATCTTGTTGATTTTAACATTAAATCTAATACAAATAAACATAAACTCTAAATCAATAGCAATTTCTCCATTGTGAATTTTGTTTAATAACAAACTGTCACTCCTCATGCTACATCAGTTCCGTTCATTGTCTCTTTATTTTTGAGAATAGTACAGATCATTGATTTTTGCCATGCCAAACTGAGTAGCAAGATTAGAGACATGAACACCATTTTCATTTTTGGCCATGATTAATTTTTTCACCTTTATCCGGATTCTTGTCATTTTTTTTTATTTTGCTGCTATCATTTTTTTTTTGGCCCCATGAGGCTTTATTTAATAATTTATTTAAAACAAAAAAAAAAACAATGAAATTTAAGAGAAGGCACAGGTAATTTGAGCAGGGATGTGAATAGAGCAAAGTTATATTGTAACTGACATTCTCCTGCTGATACACCCAGCTTGTCACCCTACATTGTTACAGACTTGCATGATCATCATTTGAGACGCCATTCATCACCAAAGATGTTTTTTGTTTAGAAAATTTGTTCATCAACCAATTCATTACACATAGTTCCACTGTATATAAAAATCCTTGACAGGTTTATTTTTAAAATCTTCACCCCCACATGCACCCATTACAGAGTGATCAAAGATATACAGATATTCAGCTGGGGAAAATGTTTCACTTTTTACTTTTCATTCTAATCATTTCACTCCAAGCAAGGCAAGACTGCTACTGGTACACAGAGTTACAGTGAGAGAGAAAAAAAGAAAAAAAAACAAATTACAGAGGATGTCGAAGAAAAGGATAAGAGAAGGATGGGAATCAAGGAGATAGAAGATGACAATTGATGTTGCATTTAAACTTTTGGAGATTGTAGCTATCAGGGAAGCAAGTAAATGGAAGAGAAATCCACAAACAGGAAGTGTGAGAAAAGAAACTATTAAAGAAGAAGAGATTGTTTATTTAACTATTTTGACTGTAAAAAAGGTGGGACCTTAATGCCAATCTAATAGCACATGTAAAAACATATGTGGTTGGGGAACCAGGGAAAAAGTTCATTAGAGCAGTTGCCATGAAAAAACTTGTAGAAAAGACAGAAGGAAGCCACATCATGTCAGTGAGAAAGTGACTGCAGCTGAGCTACCAAGTCAGGATCAATTATATTGCAGATCCTCTTTTGGATTTTTTCAAGAACAATAAGATGATAAGCAGGAGCACTTCAAAAAGTGACTGAAAATCAATTAGTCTCTTATTTCAGCCTACAAAAAAAAAAAAAAAAAAAAAATATTACAGTTAAATGAACTGTTTGATCAATAAATACCAAATGTATCCTTGTATGGAAACAGCCTAATCTTACCATTACCATTTTGCAATAAGGTTTCATTTGATGCCAAGTAGTTAAACATCACAGGTAGTTCTGAACAACACAGCCCACTTTCGAAAATGTGGTCACATTATCCCTTGTTCCCTGTTTAGGATGTGGTTTCCGGCTTTCTCTTTTCCAATCTTTTCACTCATACGTAGCCCCCTGCGCATCAGTGGCGTTACCGCCTTGCTTGGAGTGATATGATTAAAAAAAAAAAAAAAAAAAATGACCAAACATCAAATTTACCAAGAGAAGAAAATAACCACAAAATAAGCATCTTCCCAGTACACCACAAATTATTAAATAAAATATCAAAACTCATCTCAAAATGCTGACACAAAAACAAATTTTTACTTCATTACTTAAAAATAGACACCTAAAAACAAATATCTCATAAACAATCACTAAGAAAAATGCAAATACAGTAGAACCTTGCATACAGACTGAGCTCGTATTGCAATTTCCTTGTATTACAAAGTAATTTTTCCTTCTGAAATTAAGAGAAATTAATTCAACCCAGTCTCCAAAACCACACAAAATGCCTATTTTTAAGTTTTTTTTTAAGCAGAAACGGTGCAGTTAGAAAAAATTAGCAATAAAATATAATAAAACATGATATTTCTTAGAAATCAATGACATCAGCTAGCAATGCTATCGATTGCCTCCCTTTACCTCAATCACAGATCGCCACTGTGTATGACTTGTACTGCAAATGTTTACTCATCATATGATACAAAAATTCTTACGAAAGGTGATTCATAAAGCAAGTTGCTCACACACGATGGTGCAGTCATACTAAAGGTCCTACTGTGTATGCACTATGTACAATGAAGATTATGTAATATACTTTTAACAAAACTAGTACACTATTTTTTTTTAATCATTTCACCCCAAGCAAGGCAACACCGCCACTGATGCGCAGGGGGCTACATAAAAGTTTAGGCAGGAGAAAAGTGAAGAGAAAGAACTAGTTACAGGGGGTGTCAGAAAAAGGGCAAGAGAAGGATGGGAACACAGGTGTAAAGACAGTTGAGAGAAAAGAAAAAATGGGGGTATGGGGAGATGTAGAAAAGACGAGGGAAGGACTATAGTCAAGTGGATAAGACATGAAAATTGACATGGCATTTAAATTCCTGGAAGTTGTAGCCATCAGGAAAGCAAGTATATGGAATGGAGTTTCACAGGCAGGAAGTGCGAGAAAAGAAGCTGCTAGAGAGGAATTTGGTGCAAAATGGGTGGGACGTTTTTGCCAGTCTGGTTGCTCAAGTAAGTTCTTGTGGGGGGGAGCACCAGTGACCTAAGTTCGTTGGAGGAGAATCTATGAAAATATTTGTAGAAGAAACTGAGGGAAGCTACATCCCATCAGTGAGAAAGTGGATGGAGTCGAGCTGCCAGGTCTGGACCAATCACATTACAGCTCTTTCTTTGGAGCCTGTGGAGAACCCCAAGATAAACAGCAGGGGCGGCTGACCAGATATGACAACAGTATTCTGTGCATGGTCAGATGGTTGTCTATGTGCAAGATGGATTCAGGCAAAAAAAAATTTCTGCCTTAACACAGTGACCCAATCTTCTTAGCAGTGGATTTAGCTATTGATTCAATGTAATGATTCCACTTGAAGTTGGAAGATAGGGTGTGGCTGAGGAAGCACAGTATATTGATTTCAGGTTAGATTAACTTGGTCTATGCTTATGGGGGGGGGGCTGGAGAGAATGCCTGCGATGGTTGACAGCAGCTTAGTTTTAGAAGCATTGAAACTTACAAGCCATTTCTTACCCCAGTCTACCACAGAGTGAATGTTCTTCTCAAGATCAGCAACGAGGGTATGTTTGTCCACCTTGCCAAATTTCTTACTGATGCGGGAGTAAATAGTGGTGTCATCTGTGTAGATGCCTACTTGGGATTTGATCAAGTCAGGGAGATTATTTATGAGGATCAGAAAAAGTGTCGGGCCTAGGATAGAGCCCTGGGGAACACCAGCGTTTGTGTGGTAGGATGTGGGGGCATGCCCATTCAAGACAACCTTCATTATATGGTTAGATAGAAAAGATTGGATCAGATCAAGCAAGCGTCCAGTGATACCATAACCCAACAGCTTGCGCAGAAGGCCACCATGCCAAACCCTATCAAAAGCTTTGAAGATATCCATAGCAACAGCTTAAGCTTCACCAGACTTATCAGGGGCCTGGTATATGTATCTGTAATGGTCGTTAGTATATCAGCTGTAGACCTGGCAAAGCAGAAGCAATACTGTCTAAGAATAGTTTATTGGCAGTAAGATCTTAAACTATTTCAGCATTGATAATAGCCTCAAATACTTTTCCAAAAATTGGTAGGAGGCTGATAGGGCAATAAATTGGATGGATCTAAGGGTTCCCTTGAGTTCTTAAATACAGGAACCACAGAAGAGGACTTCCAGCAGGCAGAAAAACAGGAAGCATAAAGGCAGTAATTATAGAGTTTAGAGAGGACAGAGGAGAGTTCAGGAGCACATTTCTTCAGGACAATGACCGGGATTCCATCACTTCCAGTTGCCTTATGGGGGTCAAGTTTTGATATTATCTTAGATACCAGAGATGGGGTTATGTGAACATCTTTCAGTTGAGCTGCAGTTCTAAGAGGGAAGTCAAGTGCAAATACTCCAGATGAGTCAAATATGGAGTTTGATGAGAATCTGCATGAACCTCAAATTTATTGATTAAGAGTGGGATGGAGGATTTGCTGTTGTTCAGCAAACATTTGCAGAGCCCCCAATAGTCTTTGGAGCCAAACTTGCAGGCAGCTATGCGCTGCCTCATGCTCTCAGAAAACAACAGCTTAGCATCATTCAGAATCCTCTTACACTCATTGTGAGCAGAGGCAAATAGGCGCCTATTGTGGTCAGACACATGAATCTGAAACAGCCAGAAGTAGTGGTTCCTGTGGGCAATGGTGGCCAAATAGGCAGGAGACAACCAGGAGGAGGAATGAGGTTTGGGATGGAACTTCCTGACCTGTGTTTCTTGCATATTCATATAAATAAAGTATTCACTACATTCCTTTACATGTTTAGACACATGGTCCAGTGGATATAGATGTTGGTTAGTTCCAGTGATCTGACTCAAAAGGGTTGTAAGTTCAATACCAGGCTACAGCAGTGGTGAACAAGTAACTTAGATAGTCAGGTTAGAGGGAGATAACTCATGACAACCAAAAGAGGATTTCAAAGGAATGAGAATGATATACCCCAGTGATTGTAATAAAGGGTTCAGTTCAAAATTCGTAGCACCTGAAGAAGGCTGAAGCGTACAACGGCTGAAACATCATGCAAATGGCAGCCAAGATATCAGACAATAGTCCGAATAGTGTAAATACTACTTCATCTCAGAAATGTAGACAAATACTAATACTTTATTCTTTTGTACATGTGTGCACCTCAAGACAAACACATAAATGGGGTATGGCAATTAAGACTGAAGAATCCTGTTCATGAGGCGGTTTGTTAAAAGCTAAAAGTAGTAAAAGAAATAAATACACACAAAAGACTATTTTGGTCTAACTAACAGACAAAGAAAACAAAAGAGTAAAAAAGGCATATGACAACAACTAGAATCCCAACTAGAGGCTTGAACACAGAAGCAAAGCTATTTGTTGAAACATGTAAAGAACATGGTGAATACTTTGTTTACATGAATGTGCAAGAAACACCGACCTATATGTAATGTAGAAAGTTGAGTGTTGGATGACATACATCTACATACTATTTCTTATTTTAAAATGCTTAACTTTCTAAAAGCCTGATGACATTAAATGAGACTGATGAAGACCTTCTAATAATAGTAATTTTCTTTCTTTTTAAGTCAATCAACACAAATATCCTGATGATAGTAAAAGTGGTTGCTAAATTTAATAGTCGTGTTGCAGAATTACAGTGCCAGCCAAAACATGACCTTTAAAGAAGTTTGAAATGATTATTATATTTTTTAATCATTTCACCTGAAGAAAAAAGTAAAGCCCCTAAGACGCAAGAGGTTACAGAGAATAAATTAACAAATAGGTAGTTTGACGGTGTCAGCGACAAATGTCCAGAATAACCCCAGAAAGAGATTTGAGACTATTTATTGCAGAATAGGCCAGTTCATTACCCAGAGTGGGGCAATCCATTTGCTGGCCTGCCATTGGTTAAATTTGCTGACCTGCCATTGGCTGTTTGATAAAAGAGGTTATCCGAGTCTAACTCTTATCAACATGAGGAGGCCATGACACCCACCATTGTGAGGAGGCTATGATAGTTTACAAGGCAGCCATGATGTTCCCGGTAAGTTACCTTGACTTCTACATAAATGAATATAAGAAAAAGAAAACATCATTAAGAAAAGAGAACAAAAGAAAAAAAAGAATTCAAACAGAAGATAAGGATTGCTAATGGATTTAAATTTTTAAAGATCAAATTTGACTGGAAAGCAAGAAGCCTGAAAAGAGTTCCATAAGTGAAAGAAGAAACTGTCAGCATAGAACTTTGAATAATATGAGAAAAAGCAAACATAATTAAAGAGAGAACAATAAAAGAAGAGGAATCAAGAAGACAGTAAATAATGATTGACATTACACTTAAATGTTTGAAGATCAAATGACTGGGAAGCAAAAAATTGGGAGAGAGTTCCACAAGCAAGAAGTAGGAAAGAAAAGACTTAACATAGAACTCATGGTTGTATCTAACCATTTCAACTGCAAATTGATGAGACCTTGCCACCAATCTAGTACTGCATTTAAATTCATAAGGTCTAGGTACCAAAGAAGAAAGCTTAGAACAAATACCATTAAAGTTTTTTTTTTTTTTTTTAATCATATCACCCCGAGCAAGGCAGTAACGCCACTGATGCGCAGGGGGCTACGTAAGGGTAAAAAGAATGGAAAAGAGAAAGCCAAAAACCGCATCCTAAACAGGAAACAAGGGATGAGCCTCTTCACCTGTTCAATAGATGTGGGTGGAGTGTGAACCGGGCGATAGTTTAGTCTATCTACTCCAATTGAAAAAAAAAAATAAAATAATAAAGGAAAAGAGTGAAAAGATTGGAAAAGAGAAAACCGGAAACCGCATCCTAAACAGGAAACAAGGGATGAGCCTCTTCACCTGTTCAATAGATGTGGGTGGAGTGTGAACCGGGCGATAGTTTAGTCTATCTACTCCAATTGAAAAAAAAAATAAAATAATAAAGGAAAAGAGTGAAAAGATTGGAAAAGAGAAAACCGGAAACCGCATCCTAAACAGGAAACAAGGGATGAGCCTCTTCACCTGTTCAATAGATGTGGGTGGAGTGTGAACCGGGCGATAGTTTAGTCTATCTACTCCAATTGAAAAAAAAAAATAAAATAATAAAGGAAAAGAGTGAAAAGATTGGAAAAGAGAAAACCGGAAACCGCATCCTAAACAGGAAACAAGGGATGAGCCTCTTCACCTGTTCAATAGATGTGGGTGGAGTGTGAACCGGGCGATAGTTTAGTCTATCTACTCCAATTGAAAAAAAAAATAAAATAATAAAGGAAAAGAGTGAAAAGATTGGAAAAGAGAAAACCGGAAACCGCATCCTAAACAGTAAACAAGGGATGAGCCTCTTCACCTGTTCAATAGATGTGGGTGGAGTGTGAACCGGGCGATAGTTTAGTCTATCTACTCCAATTGAAAAAAAAAAATAAAATAATAAAGGAAAAGAGTGAAAAGATTGGAAAAGAGAAAACCGGAAACCGCATCCTAAACAGGAAACAAGGGATGAGCCTCTTCACCTGTTCAATAGATGTGGGTGGAGTGTGAACCGGGCGATAGTTTAGTCTATCTACTCCAATTGAAAAAAAAAAAAAAATAATAAAGGAAAAGAGTGAAAAGATTGGAAAAGAGAAAACCGGAAACCGCATCCTAAACAGGAAACAAGGGATGAGCCTCTTCACCTGTTCAATAGATGTGGGTGGAGTGTGAACCGGGCGATAAATAAGTACTTATAAAAAAAGCCAGGAGGAAGATATATTATGGCTGTGGAAAAGTGACTGTAGCTGTAATTAATAATTTTCAGTTACTATTTTCTTCATCTTATTGCTACTTTTTATGAAAACTTTCACAGTCAAATACCATCCTACAGTTAAAAATCAAGTGAAGTAAAAATGAAAAAGTCAATACTAAAATCTCAATGATTGTTTCTCAGGGCCGCATACTCTTTGCTTAATGAAACATGAAATCCTATCCAATACCATATATCAGGATCTTATATTCAACTAGCAGTATAGCCTGGCATTGCTCGGGTGTAATGAAAGATTTAAAACTAATCCATGGTCCTGGAGCTCAGACTCTTTGGACGTTGGCACGAAAGACTAAAAAGCAATAGTCGTTTCCAGTTAAAGTGAAACCGTAGACTGAAAGAAAAATGAAAGGATGTAAGTCAAATTTTGATTTCCCGGTATCGATATAAAATTTTCTGCACTATTGTAAGAACTGCAACCTTGAAACTTCTGAATATTGTTTCTTATGTCTTTGTCTATGAGTGTATCAAATTTGATTAAAACCGGACCACTCCTTCTATAACCTGATTTTTCTGATTATCGATATTTATCAGGGGTACCTCGACAAAAAACCTAGCTAAGAACACTCGCAGATGCTTATAGTACAACTGTGTAAATGTTCAAGAAAATCAGTTCAACCGTTTCAGAATCTATAGGTAACAGGGACACACACAAAGTTCCATTTATAAATAAGTTTAGATTAGATTTAGATAGACAACACCTAAACCAATTCAGACACAGAAACTTACAAGACAGGATGGAGATATAGAATCAGATTAACACACTACTTTCCCATGTCTAATAATTTGATGTGAGGAGGAGTGTTCAATTTTTCACCAAATTCTTTCTTCTTTTATATGCCGTGTTCCTTCAGGAAGTAGGCGATCATGGCCCTCCACATCTTCCTGTCTCTTGTAGCTCTTAATATCTTTTGTTATTTCTCCCAAACCCTGCTCTGCCTTTCACTTAAGCTCATCAAGTATGTCGCATGCTGTTTTCCTCTGTCTCTCTTTCCCTTCAATCCACCCTGCAAGTATCAGATTCTCCAAGCCATTCTTCCTCGTTATGTATCTCAGAAACTTTTATACTTCATGTCAACCCTTTTGACTGATGTTTTATAACAGAAAATACTAACAATACCAAATTATTTTACACACCACAACTAGCACCCTCAAACTACGAGTCACACTCCACCCACGTCTATTGAACAGGTGAAGAGGCTCATCCCTTGTTCCCTGTTTAGGATGTGGTTTCTGGTTTTCTCTTTCCAACCTTTTACTCTTTTCCATTCTTTTACTATTTTTTTTTCTCAATTGGAGTAGATAGACTAAACTATCGCCCGGTTCACACTCCACCCACGTCTATTGAACAGGTGTAGAGGCTCCTCCCTTGTTCGCTGTTTAGGATGTGGTTTTCGGTTTTCTCTTTTCCACTCTTACTCTTATGTAGCCCCCTGCGCATCAGTGGCATTACAGCCTTGCTTGGGGTGATATGATTAAAAAAAAAAGGAAAGAAATCTTTACCCCACTAGTTATAAGTCTACTCCCCATGACTTATTAGGCATGAGAAAGCATTCTAAATCTATGTGCCATATTGGTTTGATTTCAGTTATTTGAAGTCAAAGAGGAAATATTTTTATGATTTGTTTATAATTTCTTGTTTCTTCATATCACAACTTACCACATCGAAGACCTTCTAACCATTAAAGCAGCATAAAGTAGTAATAATGAAATAACTTTGAAAGGAACCTTGAATTTATATCTTACATATATCTTACAAACATTAACTGATAAGCAATTAATAATGAAAAAACTTTATCAGCAAATTCAAGTGCAGATGCTCATCTGTTGATGACAGAGTTCCATTTAAATGATCATCATAAAGCGAAAAAACTGCTCAAGTTTCTTGTAAAACTCCTCACCGGTTGTAGAATGTACGGCCAAAGATCTTCATAGGTCGAGAAAGCAAAATTTTTTAGTCATAACTTCTCTTCGTCTCATTTATTCACCAACTTGGGCCGTCATATTTTGCACCCACGACATTTTTTCTTTTTTTCTTTTCTTTTTTTTTCTTCTTTTTTTGCGGACTAACCTGTTGGTCAGCCTTTAGCTAAAAGGTACGTACGTCCAGGATATTTATCCCCACTCCCAACCTACCATAATGTTATCCTCCCACCTCTCTCTTTCCTTCTTTCTCTCTTACTCTCTCTCTATCACACACACACACACTGAGTCTTAGTTTGACTTAATATTGGAGTAGATAGACTGAACTATCGCCCAGTTCACACTCCACCCACATCTATTGAACAGGTGTAGAGGCTCATCCCTTGTTCCCTGTTTAGGATGTGGTTTCCGGTTTTCTCTTTTCCAATCTTTTCACTTTCTTTTTTTGCTTACTTTTTTTTTTTCAATTGAAGTAGATAGACTGAACTATCGCCCGGTTCACACTCCACCCACGTCTATTGAACAGGTGTAGAGGCTCATCCCTTGTTCCCTGCTTAGGACATGGTTTCCGGTTTTCTCTTTTCCAATCTATTCACTCTTACGTAGCCCCCTGCACACCAGTGGCCTTACTGCCTTGCTTGGGGTGATGTGATTAAAAAAAAAAAAAAGTTGAGAATGTCCCTACTATTTCATTTTCTCCTCATTGGTAATACTAGTCTGTTCATAAAGAATGTCCAATTTTAGAAAAAGCCTTTGTGTTCTAATAATTTTTTTTAATAATAATGTTTACTCTGTACAAGGCCCAAACAGTCACTTGAGGTAAAGGGTTACAGAGAGTTTTAAAAGAAAGAAGAAAAGAATTATGGGGCAACGTGGGGAAGATAACAGTTAACCCTAAACTTAAAGAGGTTAAGATTATAGTGGTCAGGGAAATATACTCTTGGGAATTGGTTCCACAAAACAACTGTTCATGGAAAGAAGCTGCTCAAGAGTTTGAGTTTTTGTTTAACTGCATATCAACCTCTGTGGGTTATTTAATGCCAAAAAGGTGGAGTTTTAAGGGGTTTTGTTGTTTTTTTTTAATGTTCAGTTATAGAGAGAAGGTTGATTTAGTCAGATTTTGATGAAAATTTTATTTTTTATTTTAGAAAACTGAAGATGTCTTCTAATTTTGCATTATAAAATGTACGGTGGTAATCATTTCTTTTTCCTTCAAAAATGTATATTTTTGTATAAAAGTCTATTTTTATGTACATATTCCTCTAAAGTCTATTTTTATACTTTCATAGTGTTTTGACCCCAGTTAGGGGGTTAACTATTTGCCCATAGCTGGGACCCTAACAGATGCTACCACTCTGGCTCAGGGTGGACCTGGGAATAACAGCAATTAAGAGGTGGTTCCATACTCCACACAACCTCCCAATCAGAGGCCTTGCTGCCAGATGCAGTTTACCATCATACCCAGGACCAGCTGCTCAAGAAGAACTTACATCTCACCAATGAAATACAAAGAGAAAGAGGGTGGTTTGCTACAATGTGCATGGCATGGCAGGTCTTAGCCACAAAGGTGGAACTAAAGAATGTAATTCATTCAAATGGTTAACCTAGAGAAGTGAAAGCCATATTGCTTATCCATAAGAAGGCTGTGCAAAATGAGATGCTTAACCAATTCAGAACTGATTAGAGCCTCTAGTACTTTACCAAAAGAAGGTAAAAGACTAACAAGCAATAATTCAAAGGATCAGAAGGTTCCCCAGAGTTCTTAATGATAAGAACTACAGAGGAAAATTTTCAAGAAGCTGAATAGCGAGAATTAGTTAGAATTTGTTGTAGAGTTTGGAGAGAAAAGGAACCAGTTCAGAGTACATTTTTTTAAGACAATTGCAAAGATACACAGTCAAGTTTACAAGTTTTGTGAGGATCTAGTTCGGTGATGATAACAGAAACCATGGACCGAGTTATAAATGTGGACCTAGTTTGGTGATGATAGCAGAAACCATGGACCGAGTTATAAATGTGGACCTAGTTTGGTGATGATAGCAGAAACCATGGACCAAGTTATACGTCCGGGGATTTAGTTCGATGATGATAACAGAAACCATGGACCGAATTATAAATGTGGACCTAGTTTGGTGATGATAGCAGAAACCATGGACCAAGTTATACGTCCGGGGATTTAGTTCGATGAAGATAACAGAAACCATGGACCGAGTTATAAATGTGGACCTAGTTTGGTGATGATAGCAGAAACCATGGACCAAGTTATACGTCCGGGGATTTAGTTCGATGAAGATAACAGAAACCATGGACCGAGTTATAAATGTGGACCTAGTTTGGTGATGATAGCAGAAACCATGGACCAAGTTATACGTCCGGGGATTTAGTTCGATGATGATAACAGAAACCATGGACCGAGTTATAAATGTGGACCTAGTTTGGTGATGATAGCAGAAACCATGGACCAAGTTATACGTCCGGGGATTTAGTTCGATGATGATAACAGAAACCATGGACCGAGTTATAAATGTGGACCTAGTTTGGTGATGATAGCAGAAACCATGGACCAAGTTATACGTCCGGGGATTTAGTTCGATGAAGATAACAGAAACCATGGACCGAGTTATAAATGTGGACCTAGTTTGGTGATGATAGCAGAAACCATGGACCAAGTTATACGTCCGGGGATTTAGTTCGATGAAGATAACAGAAACCATGGACCGAGTTATAAATGTGGACCTAGTTTGGTGATGATAGCAGAAACCATGGACCAAGTTATACGTCCGGGGATTTAGTTCGATGATGATAACAGAAACCATGGACCGAGTTATAAATGTGGACCTAGTTTGGTGATGATAGCAGAAACCATGGACCAAGTTATACGTCCGGGGATTTAGTTCGATGATGATAACAGAAACCATGGACCGAGTTATAAATGTGGACCTAGTTTGGTGATGATAGCAGAAACCATGGACCAAGTTATACGTCCGGGGATTTAGTTCGATGAAGATAACAGAAACCATGGACCGAGTTATAAATGTGGACCTAGTTTGGTGATGATAGCAGAAACCATGGACCAAGTTATACGTCCGGGGATTTAGTTCGATGATGATAACAGAAACCATGGACCGAGTTATAAATGTGAACCTAGTTTGGTGATGATAGCAGAAACCATGGACCAAGTTATACGTCCGGGGATTTAGTTCGATGATGATAACAGAAACCATGGACCGAGTTATAAATGTGGACCTAGTTTGGTGATGATAGCAGAAACCATGGACCAAGTTATACGTCCGGGGATTTAGTTCGATGATGATAACAGAAACCATGGACCGAGTTATTGCTATCGTAGTACTGTAAAGTCAAAACTAAATCAGCCCTTAGTAAATTGTGAAATATCAATAATTTCAAAACTTTTAGTATTAGATGACCTTTAGTTTCTCAAATTCAAACTGTTTTGGCAGATATATAAGCTATGTATTTAATTTTCAAATTAGATATAAAAAATTTTGAGACACCATGTGGTAAGAAAGCTATATTGTGGGTTTTATAGATTTACAATCATGTTAACAGTTATCTGTCAATAATCTGAAAACTTAAGTTTGCCAGTATTTAAAATTTTAAATTCTGAATTCAAATATGAACAACTGGTACTAGAGAAAAACAAGATAACAATTTTGATAGCAAAGATTTTGTAGGTAGATAATAGACGGATAGCAGACAGAATGATCTGATATATATCTAGAGGTTCTTGACAAAATCCAAAGGAGAATCTGCAATGTTATTGTTCCTGACCTGGCATTTTGGCTTCAGTCACTTACCCATCACAACATATCTTCCTTGTGCCTTTTCTATAAATATTTTCATGGTAATTGTTCTGATGAATTTTATTCTTTGATACCTTGACTTCATGAATTTAAATATAATACTAGCTTAGCAGTTAGGTTCCATCATTTTACTCTTGAAATTGCTACATGTAACCATAATTTCTATTCTAATAGTTTCTTCTATTGTATTTATCACCTATGGAATTCTCTTTTGGTTTCTTGCTTTCCTGTCAGCTATGGTCTTAAAAATTTAAATGCAACATCAATCACCATCTTCTGTCTCCTTGAGTCCTGTTCTTTTATTGTTGTCTTTTCTCAGATTCTTTCACTCTCAGTAACCTCTTGCATTTTAGTGGTTTTATTACCTTACTTGAGGCAAAAAGATTAATAAAATAAAAAAAAATGAGATTGTCTCATTCTGTCTGCTATTGGACTAACAAAAATATAAGGTTTGATCAAAAAGTATTCATTCCCTGACAGTTATTGGCTTAATTTTGATATGAAATTTTCACTGTATAATGTTAAAGCCATGTAATTCATAGAGTGTCAGGCTCTCAGTCTAGATAGGTTAAGTGCATTAACAGGGAATGAGATGTTGAAAAATAGCTATTTTTATGCAAAATGAGTTTTATTTATTTATTAGTCTACTAACTTATTGACTTAGTGAACAGACTGAACCTGAAGTAGCAAGAGATCAAGAGCAAAAGGCTGAAGATGATACACAATTTCTGTTTTCTGAATATTCTTCCTTTTTTTGAAAATAAAATTCTATCTTGTAAGCAGTTATGATTCCACACATTCCTTTTCTTTAATATCTGAATTTCAATGACCTCTTCAGAAGGATACTGATTTCATGTTGCTTCCTCCATGGTTTTAAATTCAGAATTATTCTATATCGGTTACCTTACTAAGGCTAAAAAGCTTAGTCTACACTACTACTTACTCATAGCTAGGGAGAGAAGATATGAATTTATACCTTCCCAAAGGCATTAGCACAAAGTGGATTCTACAGCTGCAACCAATATTTGAGATTAGACTGCTAATTTTATTTTTCACACTGATCATCTGAGTAATGCAATCCTGCAGCAAGGCCGCTGATTAGGAGGTTGTGAGGAGCATGGAAACACCTCTTAATTACTGTTGTTCCCAGGTCCACCCTGACCTAGGGTGGTGGCACCTGTTAGGTTTCTAGCAATGGGCAAATAGTTAACCCCCAAACTGGGGTCATTTAGAGAAAAAGAAAAAAATTTTCTTTTTTTTTAATTATATCACCCCGAGCAAGGTGGTAACGCCACTGATGTGCAGGGGGCTATGTATGAGTGAAAAGATTGGAAAAGAGAAAGCCGGAAACCACATCTTAAACAGGGAACAACGGATGAGCCGCTTCACCTGTTCAATAGACGTGGGTGGAGTGTGAACCGGGCGATAATTTAGTCTATCTACTCCAATTGAAAAAAAAAAAAAGAAAAAAGAAAAAAGTAAAAACATTGGAAAAGTAAAAGCCAGAAACCACATCCTAAACAGGGAACAAGGAATGAGCCTCTTCACCTGTTCAATAGACGTCTGGATAAGAGTCATTGACTTTGGATAGCAACTTGTCTAAGAGAAAGAAATCTCTGAAATAAAAACCTCTACACCTACTCTGTGTAGAATAGGGTAGATAATCTTCCTAGAGATAGTGTTTCAATAAAATCACTGAGTTTCTAGTCTCCTAAACTGGTTGGTATGAGTAAGGATATACTGCTGTAAAACTCACTCTAATATTTTCATGATGGTTCAATTATGGAGACATCAAGAAAACCCTGTCTAACCCATGCTAGCATGAAAACAGACATTAAACAATGATGTTGATTAACCATCATGCCACCTACATATAATAAATATACCACATAAATTTCTGATTTTTATGAGAAATATTCATAACTGAGGCTCAACACAGTGATATTCATATTAACCCCTCGCTGGTCTATAACATAATTTCAAATCTTGATCCCCATAAAGCGAGTGGAGGTGACGGAATCCCAATCAGGGGCACATTTCTTCAGGACAATGAACTCTCCTCTGTTCTCTTAAAACTCTACAACTACTGCCTCTCTGCTTCTTACTTTCCTGCCTGCTGGAAGTTCTCCTCTGTGGTTCCTGCATTTAAGAATTCTGTTGAACCCTTGGACCCCTCTAATTATTTCCCTATCAGCCTCCTACCAATTTTTGGCAAAGTGTTTGAGGCTATTATCAATACCAAAGGGGTTCAACATCTCAGCCCACAGTCTCTTCTTTGACAAACAGTATGGTTTCCACTTCACCAGGTCTACTGCTGATATGCTAATGACCATCACTGAGTATATATACCAGGCTCTCGATAAGAACAGCGAAGCTCGAGCTGTTACCCTGGATATCTCCAAAGCATTTGACAGAGTTTGGCATGCTGGCCTTCTATGCAAACTACGGGGACGTGGTATAACTGGACGATTTTGATCTAATCCAGTCATTCTTTTCAAATCGCATAATGAAGGTAATATTGAATGGACATGCCTCCAGATACTATCATACTAATGCGGGTGACTCTCAAGGTTCTATTCTAGGTCCTACCCTACACTTTTTCTGATCTTTATCAATGAT
Organism: Ascarosepion bandense; assembly: GCA_037127315.1. Classification (NCBI taxonomy): domain Eukaryota; kingdom Metazoa; phylum Mollusca; class Cephalopoda; order Sepiida; family Sepiidae; genus Ascarosepion; species Ascarosepion bandense. The sequence goes on along the minus strand of JBBBDQ010001148.1, from coordinate 5,756,608 downwards.
CTCCCTGATGCAATCAGATCTCAAGTAGGCATCTACACTTACAATACCACCATTTACTCCCACCTCGATCAGAAATCTGCTGAGGCTGACAAAGCAAACCTCATTGCTGAGCTTCAAATGGGCCTCCAATCTGTGGTGGACTGGGGTAAGAAATGACTTGTGAATTGTAATGCTTCCAAAATGAAGCTGCTGTCTGTTAACCACCATAGACAGTTGCTCCTGCCCCCCATTAACATGAACCAGACTATTCACCCTGAAAGCAAAACACTGTGCCTCCTTGGCTCAACTCTCTCAGCCAACCTCAAGTGGAATGACTACATCAAATTCATAGCTAAATCTGCTGCTAGGAAGGTCAGTTCACTGTATAGGGCCACAAAGTTTTTCCCGTCTGAATCTATCCTGTACATATATAAATCTACCATCTGCTCATGCATTGAATACTGTTGTCAGATCTGGTTAGTTACCCCTGCTATTCATCTTGGGCTTCTTGGAAAAATCTAATGGAGAATTTGCAATGAGATCAATCCCAACCTGGTAGCTCAACTCCGGTCACTTTCTCACTAATGTAATGTGGCTTCCCTCTGTCTCTTCTACAAATGCTTTCACGGTTTCTGCTCTGATGAGCTTAGCTTCCTGGTGCTCTTTCTGAATGAATTTACACAAGCTACTAGACTAGCAACTAGGTCCCACACTTTTACAGTAAAGCCAATAAAATATAACTGCAACTTCTACTCTACAGCTTCTTTTCTCGCACTTCCCGTCTGTGGACTTCCCTTTGGTATATTTGCTTCCCTGACAACTACAATCTCCAAGAATTTAAATGTAAGGTAAATTGCTGCCTCCTATCTCCTTGACTCACATTTCCCTGACAACCCTTGCATCATGTTTTTTTCCATCCACTCCTCTCTCATGCAGCTCTATTCACAGTGTTCTTATCCTTCTCTTACTCATTTCTGACACCCCCTATAACATGTTCCTCTTTCTCATCACTCTCCATTTATGTAACCCCCTGCGCATCAGTGGCAGTACTGCCTTGCTTAAGGTGAAATGATTATAAAATATATATATATATATATATATATATATAGTGTATTTAGGCAACAATCCCTCTTTTACACAAGTTTTGTCAAAAATGACAGACAAGGCTTTGTGCCCAAGCCTTCTACACAATTTTAAGGTTTGTATTCTGACATGAGAAGAATTGTAAGATCACATGAAACCTTAAAATTTGTTTGACAGGAAAACACATTGAATGTCTCTAGCGATAGATCTATTGGGTCTCATTTAGGTATACATAGAGATCTGCTTGTTGATAGTACAGGTGTGTTAGAATCAACCACATGTGAAGAAGGGCTGGAAATGGTGGAAGCATTGTTGGTGGAGGGGAAAGAGCCAGCACTTCTTGGTATCAGCTGTGGGTGTGGCCACAGTGTGATCACCATGTCTGCAGGGTAGAACATTTATGTGAGTCTACATGCATACATAGAACAGTCTATATATTTAGTTAGAGGTAGTGTAAAATTCATCTTTGATGGTGGCTGAGGGTGTGGCGAAGAGCAACTTGGATAGGTGAAACATTCGGACAATTTGTGTGTAGTTTGAGTTCTAAAAAGACAGAAATTGTAAGATCACATGAGATGTTGAGGAGGAGGTTTGTGCATAGCACCTTGTCTATCTTTTTTCTGAAACTCGCATAAAAGAGGGATTGCTACCTAAATATACAATTCTTAAATTAAATGAATTGGCAGCAAGAAAAGAAAGTGACACTACAACATTAAAAAACTTGTTTTACAAGATATATATATATATTGATTGCATAATTACTTAGTTTCTGGTCATAATAAGATTAGACCAGTGCACATTTGTATTAAAAAGTGTTCAATTATATTGTAAAACTTTTGAATATTTTCCATTTGTAAATGAGTTATTACGTGACCTGGGTTTCTAGCATATGTATATATATATATATATATATATATATATATAATTTATTTATTTGAAGATTATTTTTAATCGATACTCGTATTTGAGTAGATATTTTGATTTTAATGTTCAAACAAATAAATTAAGTATGTTTGTTGTTAAAACCATTTCGTAAATTATCAGGATTTTCCATAATATATATATATAAGTTGATATTAAAAAAAGATTGCCATAGGTAATAAAATATAACCTCAAAACAGAAACAAAATAGTATCTAGTTAATGGGAAGACAATGTGAGAAATTCTAAAAAGTTAAAGAAAGAATATAAAAAATTACAAAAAAAAAAAAAAAATTAAAAATACTGCAATATAATTAATAAGATGAATAATAATTCAAATAGAAATTGGAAAAATTGGCCAGATAAGAAAGAGATAAAAAACACTGGCTTTAAAAATGTTAGAGATTTGAGAAAATTTTTTAAAAAGTTTTAAGCCAAAAAAGGTGATAGACCAGTAAGAAAACATTTTATACTGACGCTGCAAGTGTAAACAGACAGGAAAAAAAAAATCCAGAAGATTAAGAACATCGGCTAAACACATAGAAACTATACAACCACCAATCCTTAAGTAAAAATCACAAAGAAAAACTTGTTAGCTATGAAAAAAAAAAAAAAGAAAAAAAAAAAAAGAGTTCTGATTTCTCAACAGTAATTTCTCATGATTAATATATTGCTGCAATGAATAGACATGATGGCTGGTTTAGTGATTGGACTCTTTATGAAAATAGTCAACCAAAATGTCTGAAAAGAAAATAGTAACGAGGTGAAATAATATTTTGGGATAGTACTGTAGGTAGGAAGGTTATAGACTTCTTGATTGTTGATAATGTGAGGTAAATAAGAATAGGGAGGTTTAAATCCAGAAAATCATAAGTCCGAGGTCATAATCCAAGGGTTATATCTCACAAGTTCAACATCTTAAAATTCTACGAACATATATAAAAAGGAGTAAAAAAAAACAAAAAAATCTTCTGCAGTCCAAAATAGGATTGTTTTATTGGTGGGGTAAGAAAGTTGTGATTGGTTGAGACTGTTAAAGAAGCATAAACAATTACCATATTTCGAGGCCTACTGAAGTCAGTCAGCCAGTTAAGTGCCATACGTGATACACGCTTGGGCGATCATGTCTCGAAAGAGACATGACTGACTGGGCAGAACGTTATCCCGCAGTAGGTTGCCATTGCTTTCTGCGGTAGACTGGTTGCCAACCAAGGCTATAGAACCCAATCTGTCCTGTTATTTTACCCATAACTGGAAGGAAGAGACGGATTAATACCTTTCCCAACGGTATTTGCGCGTAAGTGAATGCAATGAATTCAGCTGGAATTTGAACTTGGCTCCCTGATTTCTCGTTCCGAGCTGATATCCAATGCATCAACATGATCTTAATTCTGATTTTCTTTTTAGACAGACAGCACAAAAGAAAAATTATTTTTCAAAGTAAGACTTTTTTTTTTTTACTTTTGTTACCACACTCTCGACTGATCTCCTGGTCACAAAGGTGACAACATGAAACTGGTCTTTTTAGTCTTGTACCTTTAATAGGACAATCATTGACTCTCCTCCCAACAAGTCATCTTTCATGGACTTGTCAAACTCTGAGATATCCATAGGATTATTAGACTCTAATGTACACCTCTGTTCATGAGCAGGAGTAGCTAGGGAGCATAATTGACAGGTGTCATGGGGTAACCTAGACAATTCGGGTGCTACATCTAAATACTTGGGACTAAAGAGTGAACTGGGTTGCCTAAACCTAAGGTATCTCTAACTGGGATCTAGCTGTAGGATCATGTGCTGCTTGTATCAAAACTTGATACCATATTGCACATACCTGCCTGGTACAACTGTATTAGAGCGGGGGTCATGACGGGTATACTGAGCTTTGCAAACTCCAGTAGACACTCACTCAGTCATAATAATAAAGTAAATATGTGAGGTAAATAACAATAGGGAGGTTCAGATCCCCAAAATCTGTGGTCGTAACCCCAAGGGTTAAAAATCAGTCTCACAAGTTTGGCATCAGGGAATACTGGAGATGTATATCAAAAAGGTCAAAAATCCACATCACAACTGGCAACTCCCTTCCGCACCCACAAAAGAGCCAACTAATCCTGTGGTCCAAAGTAGCATTCTTTTATTGGGGTAAGAAAGGTTTTTGATTGGTCAAGACTATTAAGGAGGCACAAACAAATACCATATTTCGAGGCCTACTGAAGTTAACATGATCTTATTTCTGATTTTATTTTTAGACAGATAACACAAAAAACACAAATGCTTTTTCCAAGATTGTTTTTCTCCTACTTTGTCATATGATGATATCAAAATAAATGTAAAGAATTATTGTAAATTCTTTGACAAGACATTCTTTGAGTTGTTAAACCAAAGAGTGTATTAGAACAAGACAATGCCTTTTCACATTCTGTGAAGTTAACTATTGTCTATCTTGCTAAAAAAAAAGTAGTCACCACATTAAAGGAATGGTCCTCAGCTTCTACTTGATACAAAATTTGTAATGTATCATTAAATGAGATGTATCTGAGAATAGGGATATGTGCGTAGCATAATTGATATTGGCATGAAAAATGGAATTGGTAACTTGAGCTCAAATTTTGGCTGAGTTTGTTGTAGGATGTGCGTTGTGGTGCAGTGGAATCGACTCGGAACGAGAAATCGGGTAGCCAAGTTTGAATTTCAGTTGAATTCATTGCATTCACTTACGCACAAATACCCTTGGGAAAGGTATTAATCCGTCTCTTCCTTCCAGTTATGGGTTAAATAACAGGACAGATTGAGTTCTATAGCCTTGGTCGGCAACCAGTCTACCGCAGAAAGCAATGGCAACCTACTGCGGGATAACATTCTGCCCAGTCAGTCATGTCTCTTTCGAGACATGATCGCCCGAAGCGTGTATCATGTATGGTACTTGACTGACTGTTGTAGTCACTTTTGTACAATCACGCTTGGAAAGGTATGAATCCATCTCTTCTTCTCCCAATTATGGGTTAAATAGTAGGGTTGACTGAGATCTTTGACTATGAGCAGCACTCAGTCTAACAGAAGGAAAACTGAATTCCAAACTATAAAGAAGTGGAGAAGGAACAGGAAATTAACCTTCTGTCTTTCCCAAGAAGGCATGACAATTTACCAGATAATAAAAAGGTAATTTGTGGGCAGTCATGGTCACCTAAGTCATATATTATTCTTTTAGAATATGAGAATGGGAAAATTATACAGGCAAAAATCTCTGGGAAGCAATAAAAACAGCTGCAAGTAATGTTAAAGTCAAAACAGTAAAGAAATTAATAAAATCAATGATTGAAAGACTGATGAATGTTTCACGCGACGGATGCTTCTAGTTTAAATTTTAAAATCATTTGTTTCTGATGATGAAAGGCAGAGGCCGGTCTAAAATATATATATATATATATATATAATAATAATAATAATAAATAAATACTGTCAAAAAAAAAACATTTTTAACTTACATCTTTTTAGTAGTTTTTCCTAAGAAATACTTATTAATATATTTTATAATGAAATATTAATTTATTCAGGTATATTTTTTTATTTTTTTTTCATTTCACTTTAAGCAAGGTGATAAAGCCACTAAGTCACAAGATATTACTTTACTGAGAGTGAAAGAAAATGAGAAAACAGCGAAGAGAAAGGACAATTAAAGAACAGGTTTCAGAAAAACACAAGATAACTTTTAATGTTGCATTTAAACCTTTGAAGATTGTAGTTGATAGGAAAACAGGAAGCCAAAACGAGAGTTCCATAGGTGAGCGATGCAAGAAAAGAAACTATTAGAATAGAACATATGGTTACATCTAGCTATTTCAACAGCAAAATCAAGAGACCTAGCTACCAATCAAGTCAGTTAAGTGATTTACATGATACACACTTGGGCAATCATGTCTCGAAAGTGACATGACTGACTGGGTAAAAGATTCTCCCACAATAGGTTGCCATTACTTTCTGCAGTAGACTGGCTGCCAACCAAGGGTACAGAACCCAATCTGTCTTGCTATTTAACCCATAGCTGGAGGGAGAAGTGACAGATTCATATCTTTCCAAAGAGGGTATTTGCACATATTTTAATGGTTAAATAAAATAAAGACAAGAGGAAAACTGTATTTTAAATCGCCTACGCGTTTCGTCCTGTGATGGACTTTATCAAGGCAAAAAGACGAAATGAGCTTTATTCTAAATTACGTATCTATAAACAAACAGTGTTGGCAGCCACAAAGACGCTCACAAATCATTTCAAAAGATTAATTAAAATGACTTGTGTCTTTGTGGTTGCCAACACTGTTTGTTTATAGATACGTAATTTAGAATAAAGCTCATTTCGTCTTTTTGCCTTGATAAAGTCCATCACAGGATGAAACGCGTAGGCAATTTAAAATAGTCTTCCTCTTGTATTTATTTTATTTAACCATCCTGTTCTTAATCTCAGATCATAACTGAGTACATTTTTACATATGTGAATGCAATAAATTCAACTGGAATTTGAACTCAGCTCTTAGATTTCTCATCCCGAGCCAATATCCATTGTACCATAAAGCACAACCAATCTAGTCAGTCAGTCAGTTAAGTGCCATATGTGATACACGCTTGGGCAATCATGTCTCGAAAGAGACATGACTGACTGGGCAGAACGTTATCCCGCAGTAGGTTGCCATTGCTTTCTGCAGTAGACTGGTTGCCGACCAAGGCTATCTGGAGGGAAGAGACGGATTAATACCTTTCCTAAGGGTATTTGCATGTAAGTGAATGCAATGAATTCAGCTGGAATTCAAACTTGGCTCCCCTATTTCTCGTTCCGAGCCGATATCCAATGCACCACACATCATTGTCTCTAAATTCATGAAGTTGAGGTATCATAAAAATTTCATCTGAACAATGACCATGAAAATATTTCTGTAAAAGTCACAGGGAAGCTACATTATAGCAGTAGAAATGTGACAGAAGCCAATACACCAAGTCAGAATCAATAACGTTACAGATTCTTTTTTAGTTTTTGTCAACAATCTCAAGATATATAGAAGTAAAAACTGTGGTAGCAACATTCAATGCACAAAACGAATGGTAGATTTGTAAATGCACAAGATGGATACTGGCATGATACAATATAGAAAAGAAACGCTATTTCCAACCCAATTATATACCCATGTACATATCATATTAACTTTTATGCCCTACCCCGATAACAGACAATAATACATACATGCCAAAAAGATTCTTTAACACACAATTTAAATCAAAGTATATATTGGTTTGAAATTAACATCAGTATGTGAAATATTTGACCAATCAGAGAAAACTAAAGCCATATTTTTCTTTAGACTACTTTTTTAACAATTTTCTTATAAAATCCCACAGATTTTTACTTTTAGAAGCCGTTTAAACACAAGAAACATGTAGCTGTTTCCAGATTGTTTGAACACAGAAGTGCTTCCTCACCTCCCGCCACAGTGCGTGCTGAACGAAACATGTCGGCCACTTCAAAGGATCATCTCCAACAACAAATTCTGGTTAGTAAATCTTTGCTAAAGTCTTTTCTAAACTACACATTTTCCTGTGAATCATCGACCCAAAGTCTTTAACTTAACAAAAGACTATTTTTAATGCTTTTTAACTCTTTTGAATTCATGTAGCTATGTTAACAACGAATAACACTAACACTGTAACAGACCCAGGTTTTCAATATTTTTATTGTTTGGAATTCGGACGTTCAAATGTTCAAAAATACCTTGACAACCGAATTTCCTGCAACAGTGAACTAACTTTCCTAGCAACTGATTCAAAATTAATTTTTAATGTTAATAGAACGTGAGACTGAGAAGGTGTAATGAATTGCGATATGGAGGTTGGAAGTTTTATCATGATGATAAAAATGTATTATCAAGTTTTAAGTATTTTTTTCTATGGCTTTTAGTTTTACTTTTTTTTGCATAATAAAACTGTTAAAACTTGACAGAAAAAATTCATTTTTTTTACTTGTTTTTAAACTGAATCTCACGTGTTCTCTAATATTTCTAAGTTTTTTACACTAGTTTTAGATTATTTTAGATGCTGTTAGGAAAAGTTTTTAAAAAATTATTTTGAAAACACTGATGTCTACTGATGTGTACTGAAAGAATAAACAAAAAAATATTGCATTTGAAAAAAAATATTTGGAAATACGTCTGCACTCTGCAGCTGCATAATCAAGTGCTATTTTATTATATCAAAATGGAAAAAGAAAAAAAACTCACTACGTTAGAATAAAAATAAACGGGAAAATTCAAGTTTCCCCGCGGTACAAGATTAAAAAAGATAATAGAAACATTAAATTAAATTTTTCTATTATCTTTTTTATTTTAATTTTCCAATGTTGTGCATGCGTGTTTACAATTTTTTTTTTTGAGAAAATATTCAAGGAATAAATGCAAAAACGGTTCAGAAAACTATTAAAAAAATAATCAGTCTTTTTTTTAACATTTAAAGTTGTTGTGTAATAATATTTATTTAAGTGAGTAAGACTAAGAAACTTAGAATTCCATCACTTGTCGGTATAAGAAGGGAAAAGAAAGAAAAGGAAAAAGAAAACGGTTTTAAAAATAAAACAACGATATACCTTAACCGCTCCAGTTCTGAACAGGTCAGCGCATTCTTTTTCGCCATTGTCTTCCTTTCTCTATATATCCAAAGAATATTTACAATTTACACACCTAAATGCACGAGACGGGGGTTAAACTTCCAAACAACAACAATTCTCACTCAACATACGTCAAGTAACATGTGTCTTTTTGACGCTGGGGCGGGGATACCCTGCACTTGATCATGTGACTTGCTCAAAGCAACATTGGTGAGACCCTCCTACCACATACACGCTAAACTTGTTTTTTATTTTTCATGAACTGTTTACTTTCTATCCTCGTCCAAAGTTGTCATCATAGACATTAAAAAAAGTTCTATTTAACAGCCACTATAACACAAAGCTTTACTGACCATCACCACCACCAAATAACTTCGTCACCAATCCTCTCTTTCTCATCAACCCATGTAAATTTCATTTAGCACTGAGCAGTTATTAAAAAAAAAACTTTCCCTATCGTTTTCTTTGAGAAGGATGCACACACTCATGAGATAATTTTTCTTCATATCTAAGGAAAAATTTTTGATACTTTCACATATAATGGGATTTTTTTCTTTTTTTTTCACAAATGAAAAGGAAGTTGTCTCCATTTTCCTCCTAAAACGATGAGTTGAGTCAACCTACAATTTTAACAGATTTCTGTTGATTTGGAGAAAAAAAAAAATCGCTCGATAAAGTAAAAACTAATTTACTAAAAAAAAGATATTCTTTCTTAATTTTTGAACATTTTTAACTTTATTTGTATTTTGTATGTTATACGAAAATTTTTATCTTTCACAGTGAGTAAAAAAGTTTTTCTTTTCGTTTTTTTTTTCATTTTTTTTTTTTTTTTTTTATCATTGATCAACAACACTTTGTAAAGCCGAAGCAGATTGTGGACTATGAGAATATTTTTTCTTTTTGCCAGTAAAATACTGCATTGACAATTTTTTTGAAAATAACTGATTTTTCCAGATAAGTCCTACTATTTAACCTATAGCTTTGGGGAGATGGTTTCATCATGTCTTTCCTAAAAAAAAAAAAACATAAGTTCTGAAATTTGACTTGCCAGTTTCACTTTCCACAACTGATAGCTGTTACGCCCCTCACATGCTTTTTTATTTAAACGACCAATATTCGTTTCGAACCAAATGCACTGAGAGTTTGAGGGATCCAACCAACATCGGTTATCCTTATTTTTGTGCATTTGTTTTGATATTTTAGTTTGTTTTTGGGGTCATCTCCCCCCCCACATCATTGCATATTATAGAATTTTGTGTTCTACGAAATGATACGAAAATTTACGAAATTGGCATTAGCCGACATTTAAATTTATTTGTTTGAACATTATTGTTTTTATTTTTATTTATTAATGGATACTTGTATTTGGGTGGATAGTCTGTTTTTCTATAATTAAACAGTAATTTAAATATCCACCGACCTAAATGTTCGAGAAATATTGTTTGGAAAATATCTATCTTCCGGCAAAATTCGAACCTGCATACTCCCATGTACCGGGGAGATGCTGTAGGCTCCCTGAGAGAGTATGCGGTATTTTGGATATAGGGTAGATTGATTGACAATGGATGGGTTCTTGTGGTGAATGTGTAAACTGTAATGTGTGACTGGATCGTGACTTCGATTAGCATGGTAGTGAGTGATGACCAGCCTCAGCTTTTTTAATCCGCCCCCATTTTCGGCCTTGTGCCAAAACTGTATTTTTTTACAATAAATCAAGCATTGGTAATTGGTTCCATGAGAGGCGACTTAAATCGAAAAACGACTTAAGTCGAACATGTCACTAAGCTAAACAACAAATAACCATTCCAAGTTTTGTCATGCATTTTTAATAATATATGGTCAATAAGAATCTCTATTTTAAGCTTACAAATAAATTTTTGTTTTTAATATAGTACAGAAAAAAGCGATCAAAATTTGCGAATACATGTACGTACATACTTGTTTAGGTACCTCCAGTCATTTTCGATATCTAAATTTTAAATCAAATTTTTAAAAATAAAAAAAATTTCTTGAAATTTTTATTTTAGTTTTAATTGAAAGCTAAATGATTAAATTTATTATTTCCAGTAAGCAAAATACTCTAAGTGTATTTCAAACAAAAGTTATATTGATTGGAATCTAAAATTTTTCAATTTATATTTAATCTTTCACTTTTTCGGTCATTTTTAAGCGATCGACACATTTGTAAACAAAAGTTAATTCTCGGTTTTAAAAATCTGGCAAAAATAAAATATACATCTGTGAGATATTATTTTTGGAAAATTAGCAAATATATAGTTCAGACTATTTTCCTAATCTTTAGTGCCATGTTTACGACGTTTCGGCCTTCTGCAGGTGCTAGGAATTGTGAACCGAACTCTTTATTGCGATCACTCGAGTATATCACTCTCATTCCAGGTGCGATGCCACTTCTGGTAGTCATGAGTTATCTCCCTTTAACTTAATACTCTAAGTTATTTGTTTACCACTGCTGTAGCCTGATATTGAACTCACAAATCTTTGGGTCAAGTCACTGGGACTAACCAGCGTCTATATCCACTGGGCCCATGTGTTCTCGTATATATTTGGGCAGCAACCTTCTTGTAAATATCTTATATATAGTCGTCCGCAGACAGATCTGTTTCGCTGTATCATAGCTCAGTGCGGTTAGACATCAGATTGCTTTTTGAAAGCCGACCGAATTGGCGTCAGTCAGCGATTTTACCTCTGAGCTATGGGCGCTCAGTAGAAGGAGGTAGGCTTTTAGCGTGTGATATACACCAGTAGTGAGAGTGTTCTAATTCAGTACGGAATGAACGATCAGGCAGGTAGACAATTTCTACTTTTTGATCATTGGATGTGTTAAGGTAATTTGATTTATGGCCTCCTATTATCATCCGATATCCCAACGCATTTTCCTTGTATACAGTTTTGTCTTTCATTCATAATTGCAGAAGTCAAAAACAGCAGACGTTCCCGGCAAAACTCGTCGCGTATACGTTTCAAATTTACTTCATTGTTTTATTTCGCATACTGTTACATATCCTACCTACAAACACGTTATATAATCAAATTCCTTTCTCTGCAGTGAAATGAACTTTATTAAGATGACACTTTCAAAAAATGGATATCCTTTGGACGTTTTGGATTCCATTATGCGTGATGTCATTAATAAATTTCGTGAGGATAAGCCGCCATGTTGTTAAAAAATGTCCGATTTATTTGCGTCTTCCTTACATTGGTACAGAAGTTGAGCCTTTAGCAAGTCGAATTTCGTTTTTCATTAGCAAATGTTAGTCTTCTGATAATGTTCGAGTCATATTTTTACGCGACCAATTCTTTCTTCCATTCGCAAGGACGTTTTAGCCCCCACCCCTCGCCCATCACATTAATTTTGTTGTTTATAAATTTGAATGTAGTTGCAACTACATAGGTAAAACATCTCAGCGTATGGAATTCAGAATTAAACAGCATTTACCCCCCCCCCCGAATTTGTAATCCTTCCGCAAACTAGTATATCCGGGTCTTCTATAGCACAGCACACACACACACACACACACACACATATATATATATATATATATATATATATATATATATATATATGGCAGATTGTATGACAAAGTAGAAAAAGTTTATTTGTGACGCGTTTCGACCTTCAGGACTTCATCAGACTAAATTTGTTATGCTGGTAGTTACCTGCATGCATACATTATGTATCAGTAAAAAATTCAGGATAAGATTGGTAAATAATCCGAGAGGATCTTAGTAATATCGTTTAAATATTAAAACTGATCAAACAGAGAGCTTAATGTAAATTTAGTTTAAATTACAGAGCAGATATTTACTTATTTATCTGTAAATTCAGATCATATTTAGGGGTTATAGCTGTTTCAACATGTTAGTCCCGTTTAATCAAAGAATTTTTCCATTCTTTGATTGAACGTTGTTGACAATGCTTGTCTCGAACTGACATGTTGAAATAGCTATCCCCCTAAATGATCTGAATGATATGTGTGTGTGTTAGATTAAAGACACTTTTCCAAACTATATATATATATATATATATATATATATATATATATATATATATATGTCATCCGCAGACAGATCTGTTTCGCTGCTCATCAGTACGGTGAGACAGCCAATTGCTTTTTACCCAGGATTGAAACCCGACCGAACTGGCGTCAGTCGGCGATTCTACCCTGAGCTAAGGAGGCAGACTTTTTAGCGTGTATATTATCATTATACACACCCAATAGCTGAGAGTGTTCTAATTCATTGCTGAATGAACGATGCGTAAATGCCAGAGTAGCTACTGTTTTTCAAAGTCTACTATTCTTCCAGAGTGCTCAATCAGGGCGTGAGAGCGTTATATATATATATATATATAGGTTGGAAAAGTGTCTTTAGTCTAACATTTTTTTACTTTAGTAATTTTTGTTCAGAGATTTATTCATAAAATACGAATTTTAAAAATAAAAAAATTAAATAAAGAGACAGTATATTGGAATGTTGAGGCTTGATCATGGGTGGTTTTATGTAGGAAAGTGTGTGTTTATAAGTTGGTAACGTTAGTATGTGTGTGAATGATAAAATTAAATACATTTCCATTTATTGACTGGATAATTCTTATTTCTAAAAAAATCACCTGAGGATGAAGCCAAAACATAATGGGCTGGCTTCGAAACATGAGAAATTTTTTGTGTAGTGATACTATGAATTTAAAAACATTGTAACAACCATTACACTATATATATATATATAAACTTATTTATAAATGGAACTTTGTCTGTGTGTGTGTCCGTTACCTATAGACGCCGAAACGGCTGAACCGATTTTCTTGAAAATTTACACAGTTGTACTATCAGCGTCTGCGAGTGTTCTTAGCTAGGTTTTGTGTCGAGGTACACCCGATAAATATCGAAAATCGATAATCGAAAAAATCGAGTTATAGAAGGAGTGGTCCGATTTTAATCAAATTTGATACACTCATAGACAAAGACATAAGAAACGATATTCAGAAGTTTCAAGGTTGCTGTTCTTACAATAGTGCAGAAAATCGATAATATATATATCCTTCGATGACTTATTTGACTCCGATATTGGAAATCGATACCTTGATATCCTACCGGGTCCGATCAAAATCAATTTTTCAGCTCTTTTATTTTAGTTTTTGCTTCGGGTTTGGCTCTAAGTAGGTATAATTGTAGTTCTCAGCCATGATACCATTTACACAAAGAGCTCCAGTACCATGGATTAGTTTTAAAGCTTTCATTATACCCGAGCAACGACGTGCTATGCTGCTAGTAGGTGTGTGTATATATATATATATATATATATATATATATATATGATACTAATCAAAAACCTAGTACATATATTGGTTTTACTACAACCACGCTCTCCCGTAGACTTACATGTCATCTTTCTGATCAGAGTACTATTAAACAACATTTCTCTGAAAAACATAAACATGTAGGTAATATCAGACAGATTTTGGTCAACAATACGGTGATTAAACATAATAGACATTCATTGTCTCTTATATTTAACAGCATATGTTTAGAAAATTACTTGCTGCTTCGATATACTATATATATATATATATATATATATATATATATACACACACAGCTATATATATATATATATATATATATATATATATATAGCTGTGTGTGTGTATTTACGTGTATATATATATATATATATATATATATATATTACATTTTTAGTGATTTTTTTTTTGTTGTTGAAGTATCTTTGTGTGGAAGAGGCATCGTCCACAGTTCATACAAGTTCTTAAGGTGTTAAGTTTTCAACTGGTTTCTTTATCAAGAACTAAAAAAATGAAGTGAAATTCAAAGTTCATTTAGTGATAGCTTACATCATTGAGATGATTTGAAATTTGAATGTTTGTACTTTGACATGAACATAGTGTTATTTTTTTTTTTTTTAATTTGTGATGTCGCGTGAACGCGACGTGGTGTGAATTCTGAGAATTTAGAGAGACTATCTACTCTGGAATCATAACTGAGTTTGTTTATTGATTGATTTGTAATCATTTTACAAGTTGTTTTTGTTCAGTATAATTGTGTTATTCATAAAGAGCTGTTTAACATTCAGGTAATTTTGTTTCTATATCAAGTTCAAGTATTGTCCTATAGCACTTTGGTCGGAAGTAATTATGACAGGAGTTTATATAGTTAACTCCGCTTATTTACAAGAAGTAACTTTTAAATTGAATTTATTTATAAAAATAAAGTTTTCTAGAAACTTTTATTTTAGTTTTAATTGAAAACTAAATTATGAAATTTATTATTTCCAGTAAGCAAAATACTCTGCTGTGCTTCAAACAGAAATTATATTGATTGAAATCTAAAAATTTTCCTTTTTTTTTTTTCGTTCAATTTTTAGGCTATTTTTGAGCGATCGACACATTTGTAAACAAAAGTTAATTCTCGGTTTTAAAAATCTTGCAAAAATAAAATATTCTTCTGTTGCGCATTATTTTTTAGAAAATTGACAAATTTAATATTAAATCAATCTGATTTACACAAGTATTACTTATTTATATTTTATAGCATGAAATTAGAATAAAACTATTTCTTAAACACAGAGCTGAACTTTCTAACCTTTGCACCGTATTTGAAATGTGTCAACAGATT
Organism: Ascarosepion bandense; assembly: GCA_037127315.1. NCBI lineage: Eukaryota > Metazoa > Mollusca > Cephalopoda > Sepiida > Sepiidae > Ascarosepion > Ascarosepion bandense. Next base: position 5,741,330 of record JBBBDQ010001148.1, on the reverse strand, counting down.
GACAAATGTGAGATGAAATAAGAAAAAAAAAAAAAAAGAATTATTTTAAGAATAGGAAGGCCCGATGATTTGTATTAAACTTTTCAATTTTCGATTAATAAATATAATCTTCACTTAGTAACCTTATAAACTAACCACAACAAACCTTTGAAGTATTTTTTTAATATTGTCGAAACTTTAATTTAAAAAAAAACGAAAACAATTATTTCAAAATTTCATTATTAATCGAAAAAAAAACTTTTTCTTCAGACTATAATATCGTTAAACCAATTTTTGCAACAAGATTTAATTTCTTAAAATTTCATAGATTTACATGGAAGGTGGATAATATATGTAAAAAAAATATTTTTACAAATATTTTTTTAAAATAATCGTTTCAAAAATAATTTTTCATTTGTGAATAAGTCCTGAAAGTTTCATTAAATTATTTGATTTTTGCAAGAATTTCCAAATTAATGTGTTTGTCACCGTAAAAAACTGAGTTATGTGATATTGTTTTCCATTGTAAACTCTAGTAATAATTTGGTTACCCGTAAAGTAAAATCAAAATGTTTTTACCAAAATTTTACACGTGTTAGAAGGGATTGATTTTTTTTTTTAATAATTAAAAAATACTTTCATCTTTCCTCTTAATACTATAAATATTTTGATAGAAAATGTTCTTTTTTTTATTACGTTTGGGACCTTTTTTATTCATACTATACTAGCAGTATAGCCCGGCGTTGCTCGGATGTAATGAAAGCTTTAAAAGTTTTAAAGCTTTCATTACATCCGAGACCTCCACTTTTTCGGCAGAAATTTACGATACCTAATTTTAAAATTAAAATTTTAAAATAAAAAAACATTCTTCAAGATTTCATTTTAAATTTAAATGAAAGCTTAATGATTAAATTTATTATTTCCATTAATTAGAAAATTCTGGTGTATTTCATATGGAAATTGTTAAATTTGAATGTCACATTTAATTTCAATTTCTTAAAATTTTCTTAAAAGCGGCCATTTTCTTAAAATTAAAGAATTTGTAAACAAACACAAATCATAAACTTTTAAAAATATTTCAAAAGATTTCTGACACTTTATTTTAGTCAAATTTGAAAATTGAAAGTTTAATTTATCTGAATTGAAACAAATATTACTTATTTATTACATTAAAAAAGTAATATGCAACGAATTATTAACGATTGATCGTGTTTATCAGATCGAATGTTTGACGAAGTGTTAACAGACAAGGTGTTGACAGCTGCTACGGATGGCCAGAAATGACAAATTTTCATAGACATCTATAATTAACAAAAATTTAAAATAACATAAATAAACCAAAAAATTAACATCTTGATTTGGAATTTTTTAATAAATAAATTATTATTTAATCAGTAATCATTAATAAACTTTAATTAACATTAAGTAAAATAAAAAACTAGTTTTCTATTTCGAAAAAAAAAAAATGAACACAGTAGAAAAGAAAAGTATTAATTTTTTTGTTGAATAACTATTCAACAAAAAAATTAATAGAAAATGAAAAACCTAGGCTAATTTCAAATAAGCAGGAAATAAATTTTAAAAATAATTCAAATTAATTAAACATAATTTTCAAAATTAATTTAAATGTTTCTTTTTTATCACAATTAAAATAACTGTCAGTGTCATGAAACTGAAAGCGAAACTAAGAAAATACGTTTTTCTATTTCTAGAAAAATTGTGAACACAGTTGAAAAGTCAAACTACTCAACAAACAATTAGAAAATGAAAAACCTAATTTCAAATATGCAGGAAATAAAGTTTAATAATAACTGAAATTAATTAAACATTATTTTCAAAATAAATTTAAATGTCTTTCTTTATTAAAATTATAACTGTCATTAAAATAAAAAAATACATTTTTAAACGTCTTTCTTTAACAAAATAAATGTCATTAAAAAAAAAAGTGCGAACGACAAAAAGAATTCAAGTTCAGTCAGTATAACTACGACCCTCGACCCTCGCTAATGCTTAGGAATTAAGGAATGTCTTTGATATATTCCCTCCTTAGGTCAGTAAGTAGTTTTTGAGACAGTAAAAGATAAGAGGAGAGAGGTAAGGTAGGCGAACATAGTAAGCTGCTTGACTTAGGGTCAAGGGAGCTACTAATTACTCTCTTCCCCTGTCCATGCATTCTGTATCTGCGTTTTATATCTTTTTTGGAGAACCGCAGCTCATTTGGGATTTATTGTAACAAGACGAGATAAGAAACTAAAATCATTTTAGTAAAATGAAAATTTGACATAAGTAGAATAAAGGGACAAAACTCTTAGATCACGTGACCTGTTACATAATAATGGCACTTATAGTGTACCGTACATGAAAATAAGGAACCCAAAAAATACAAATATAATTATTTAAAAAATCATTGAGCCCCCCTAACAAATAATAATCTTTGCAATTTTGGATTCGTAATTTTTTTTTCACTTAATTATTATATAATCTCATCGAAACAAACAAATACAGAAATTTACACGATTTTAAACTATTAAAAATTTTTAAAATTATTATAATTAAAATTGAAAAAAATTGAAAAAAAATTCTTGTAAAAATTCATTATTTATCAAATTTTTAAAAATTTTTTCAGACAATATTGTCCTTAATATTATTTATTTACAAAAGCAATTAGGAGCTTTTTTAATTAAGTAATAATGTCATAAATTTATTGGATTTATTATTTTTCAATTCAGAGCAGATTTGAAGTTCTTTGCGCGTCAATTTGGAAATCACCGACTTTGTTTTTTCTATCTCCAATGACTCCTACTTTTAACCAAAAAAAAAAAATCACTGGAACAAAAAAGTTTTGTGCGAAATTTCATGAAATTAAGTAAGTGGGGGGTAATACATTTGAAAAAAAAAATGTTCCTACCAATATTTAAAACAAAACAGAAAATTAAAAATAATTTCATTCATTTCTGAATAAGTCCTGAAAATTTCATTAAAATCGGACAATTATTTGATTTTTACAAGAATTTCCAAATTAATGTGTTTTCTACGGAAAAAACGCGCGAAAAAAAACAATGTTATTTTTCGGAGTAGTTGATGACGTAAAACAAAACAAGATTTTAACCAAAATTTCGAACGTGTTAGAAGGATTAAAAAAATTTCAAAAAATAATTAAAAAATAATTTGGTCTTTCATCTTAATAATAAGATAAACATTTTGACGATAAAAATTTATTTTCGTTAAGTTTGTGGCGTTTTGCATTACGCTATGCTGATTTCCCCGTGAAAAGTGGAGGTACCTATAAACTAATCCATGGTCCTGGAGCTCAGACCCTTTGGACATTGGCACGAAAGACTAAAAAGTAATTCTTGTTTCCAGTTAAAGCGAAACTGTAGACTGAAAGAAAAATCAATAGATGTAAATCAAATTTTGATTTCCTGTTATCGATATCAAATAAGTTTTTTTTTTGTCGTAAACTGAATTTTGAAGGCTAAATAAGTCCTCTGAATAAATGGTATCATGGCTGAGACTAAGAACTACAATTATACCTACTTAGAGCCAAACCCGAAGCAGAAACTAAAATAAAAGGGCTGAAAAAAAGACAGACAGGCAGATAAACAGACACACACACAAACATCTTCTTGCCTGATATATATATATATATATATATATATATATATATATATATATATATATATCGATTTTCTGCACTATTGTAAGAACTGCAACCTTGAAACTTCTGAATATCGATATCGTTTCTTATGTCTTTGTCTATGAATGTATCAAATTTGATTAAAATCGGACCACTCCTTCTATAACCCGATTTTTTCGATTTTCGATATTTATCGGGAGTACCTTGACACAAACTTGACAGAGGCTGAAATTAATGAGATAAAAAGAATTGCAACCAGAATAGTTGAATCAACAAAATATGAAAAGGAACCGGAATCAGAAATAAAAAGTAGTAACATCAAACAAGCCACAGGTCATAATGTAGAAACCGTGATACACACAAATCACTGTTAAGATAATGCTGTAAGTTGAGAAGTGCTGGAAAGGTGTGAGCTGAGTCAGTTACAAGACGGCAATAAAACGGGTTCAAAACACATTGAACAGAATTATTTTACGGAAAACAAGAAGAGTATACAAGAAGCCAAGGAAGAAATCAAGAACCATACAAGTCAGATACAAAATATTGCAATGGAGAAACGAGAACAACTCCCAAAATTACAACCAACAAAGCATAACCACGAAACTATTAAGCTCTACAATGCAGCACTCAAATTAATTTTGGATGAAGAAGACACTCATATAAATCTCAATTAAGCAATATATGCATCAGCAATAGCAGCAACAAAAAAATTGAACATCAAGTTAAAAACATGGCAGTCTTGCAAACTTGAAGATTCACCTTGGAAAAGAAAAATAGAAAAAGAAATCGAACAACTTAGAGGTGAATCATTAGTACTCGATGAACTGACAAGAGGAATAAATGTAAGCACTAGAAAAAGCAGAAGAATCGAAAGAAAATACATTAGAAATGAAAATGAAGTCCTATCAACTAAGAAAAAATAAAGCAAACAATACAACTGAAGGCCCAAAGAATAAGACGCTATGAGAAAAGATCAAGATTCTACAGACAAAACAAGATTTTTCAAACCGATGCAAAGAAATTTTACAGGGAAATAGGTAAAAAAAGAATTGAAGTGACAGTCCCCGCCCCCCGAAATGGAAGAAGTTATACAGTTCTGGGAAAAAATATGGGCTTGCCCTAAAGAACATAGCAAAGAAGTAAATTGGATTGCGCAAGAGATAGAACGAATGAAAAATAAACCAGAACAGACATGGGCTGGAATCACAGAAGAGGATGTTAAATGTGCATTGAAAAAAGCACACAATTGGAAATTTCCAGGAATAGATAAAATTCCTAACTTTTGGCTATATTATTTAAATACAGCACATAAAAAACTAGCCAAAGAACTTCAAGAAATGGTTAACGATCCCACTAAAATTCCTGCATGGATGACCAAAGGAATTACATTTCTTCTACCCAAGAATAGTGACACAAACAACCCGAAAAACTACAGACTAATTACATGCCTTCCGACAACATGCAAACTATTAACATCTATTTTAACAAAACAGACATATTTCTTCTTGGAAAGAAATGACACACTACCGCTTGAACAAAAAGGGTGCAAACGTGGCTGTTACGGATGTAAAGACCAATTACTTCTTAACAGATTGATCCTGGAAAACTGCTACAATGCAAAGAAATATCTTAGTACTGCTTGGATAGATTATCGTAAGGAATTCTATAGTGTACCACATTCCTGGATCTTAAAGACTTTAAATATATACAAGATATCACCCGTCATCATCAATTTCATCAAACAATGTATGTCGATATGGAAAACAGCCCTTTACCTCAATCATATGAATGGAACCTATAAGGCTGGTGAAATAAACATCAAAAGAGGTATATTTGTCTCCCTTACTATTCTGCATATCATTAATAGCACTTAACAACTTAACAAGATAGAATGTAGTTAAAATAGCCCAAAAGAAAATAAGCCATCTATTTTACATGGATGACTTAAAGTTGTATGCTAAGAATGATAATGAGCTGGAAGGTCATCTGTAAACTCTAAAATTGTTCAGCGAAGACATTGGAATGAAATTCAATTTGAATTTGAATAAATTTGAATTCAATTTGAATAAATGTGCTAAAGCTACAGTTTTATATGGATCGCTACAACAAACATCCTCAATTAGCTTAGTCCCTGCTGTAACAATAAAAGATTTAGAGCCAGAAGAAGCTTATAAATACCTTGGTGTAAAAGAAAGTGAAACAATTCACCATAAAAAAATGAAAGAAATAGTGCGTAAAGAGTACTATAGAAGGCTACGACTGATATTAAAAACTGAATTGAATTCTCAGAAGAGAATTATGTCCATTAATAGCCTTTCCATCCCAGTTGTCCAATATAGTTTCAACCTTAAACTGGACTCTAAACGACATCAGGAGAATGGATTCTAAAACAAGAAAGCTTCTTTCTAAGCATAAGATGCATTATCCAAAGGCTGATGTAGACCGTCTATACATACCCCGTAAAGAAGGTGGAAGAGGTCTTATTCAGTTAGAATTGTCATACAAGACAACAACTATTGGCTTACTAACATACACAGAAACAACAAAGGACTGAATGATACAATTAGTCAAAGAACATGAAAACAGAAAGAAAAATATTCAATAATAAAAGAAGGCAGTAAATACAAACAAGATTTACAGTTAGTAGATTCTGTAGAAAAGCATAACAGAAGCCAAGAACCAACTATTGCGGCAAAAAATATGAAAATTAAATCCAAGGATAAAGCACTTGAACAGATGAAACAAACCTGGCAAGACAAACCTCTGCGTGGCCAATATCCAGAACGTGCCAATAAATCCAATGTTGATAAAGTTAATACTCATCGATGGTTACGTGCATCTGGATTAAAGTCAGAGACTGAAGGCTTTATTCTTGCAGCGCATAACCAAAGTCTTTTAACTAGGAACTTTCAGGCAAATATACATAATAATGTGGATCCAAAATGCAGGTTCTGTGATAAATACCAAGAAACAATAAACCATCTAATCTCAGGATGTTCTGTACTTGCCCCAAATGAATATAAAAATCGTCACGATAGAGTGGGGCAATATTTACATTGGACAATGTGCAAACACTATGGAAAATCTGTAAACAAACACTGGTATGAACATCACCCAGCACCGGTTACAGAAATAGATGTCACCATTCTGTGGGATTACACCATCTACACAGACAAAAAAGGTGAAGCAAATAGGCAGAACATTTTTGCTAAAAATCAGAAAGAAAAAATTTGCCTATTAATTGATATGTCTTGTCCAGCGGATTGTAACATAGCAACCAAGGAATTCGAAAAACTGTCAAAATATAAAGACCTGGAAATTAAAATAGAAAAAATGTGGAAATTGAAAACAAGAATGGTGCCAGTGATAGTAGGTGCACTTGGAATGATAAAAAATGGAACAAAAAAACACATTGAAAGAATCCCTGGAAACCCCCAGCTTAAGAGATATACAAAAAATTGTCTTGTTAAGTAAAGCCCACACACTAAGAAAAACTTTGTTTATGTAACGCTAGGGATGATAGGGGTATTAGAAAAAACATGAAATGGAGCCATAACAACACACCACGACTTGCCTTAGGTCTTCCCGCAGACTTGGTTGGTAGTGCGACCATAGCAGAAATAGAAATATTATGAAAAATGGCAACATAGAAATAATAATAATTCTACACTTTAAAACAAAACGTTCACGACTTCTCACACTTTTTTCACTTATATGTATATTACATATAAAAAAATAAATTTTCTTAAATCGGATGGCAATTTCGAAGGGTAGATTTAACACCCTTTTCATCAACGAGAACAAAACATTATGGGAAAAGAAATTTAATTGTTTGTGTATAAAAAATGAGAGTAGGGATAGGGAAAAAGAAAAAATGGGTAGACGTAAAGAACAGAAGTAAGGGTATGGAAAAAGAAAAGGGGCAGATGTAAAAAACGGAAGTAAGGGTCAGTCAGTTAAGTGCCATACGTGATGCACGCTTGGGCGATCATGTCTCGAAAGAGACATGACTGACTAGGCAGAAGATTATCCCGCAGTAGGTTGCCATTCTTTCTGCGGTAGACTGGTTGCCAGCCAAGGCTATAGAACCCAATCTGTCCTGTTATTTAACCCATAACTGGAGGGAAGAGACGGATTAATACCTTTACCAAGGGTATTTGCGCGTAAATGAATGTAAGGAATTCAACTGGAATTCGAACTCGGCTCCCCGATTTCTCGTTCCGAATCGATATCCATTGCACCACAACGCAAGTAAGGGTAGGGAAAAAGAAAAGAGGCATACGATTGCTACCGAAACCTGTTAGAATTGTCATTTTGGCGACAGAAACGAAAAGACATACAATGAAATAAAGAAGTAGGTCAAACAGCCTTAAAAAGTTCTGAATAATTAACATTATTCAGATTAATTATTAGGAAATTAAATTCAAATCTCCGACGGCATTAATACCAAAATAAACTGGTTAAACGATAGCACTAGAAGAAAAATAGATTTAAGAACGGAAAGTTATAATTTGATTATATGGCTAAAAGGAAGAAATGATACAACTATTTAAAAGAATTTTGATTTCAGATTAATTATTAGGAAATTAAATTCAAATCTCTGACGGCATTAATACCAAAATAAACTGGTTAAACATAAGTTAAAAATAAAACAATAGAACTAAACGTAATACAGATTTAACAAAGGGAAGTTATTATGTAATATAATTTATGGCTAGTCAGAAAAAAATAAACACCTATAATTATTTTCAGAGATACAATCTCAAATAGGACAAATATAGAAGACAACATAAATCTTATGTGATTTTCTAAACGCTACTTAGATGTGGCACAAAGCCAAAGGTATGGGGCACTCAGTGAGGATCGAAATCACTACTCAGTTATAACCGGTTCTAGCGAGACAAACTCACTAACCATTATACCACCACGAGTTGCCCGAACATAAATCTTATGTAGAGGTTTTGTGGAGTAAATAAGATACCCCTGGTAACACAAATGAACTAGCTTAAATAAAAAACTGAAAGGGACAGACTTCCACCGCGAAAGGGCTCTGAGTTCCTACAGTAAGATGACCTTGTGCCGCATCCAGACTCAGTGGGGAGGCCAGTAGATACCCGGATTTCTACCACAAATTCTACCTGATTGGATTCTCTGCTTCCAGGTGCTGAGGACCCCAGATGAGGTTCAACCGAAGGACAGTCTCGTCTGAGGAAAAATAGACGGATGCCCGCCTCTGTATTGTGGAGTGTCTACGGTAAATCTTTGCCCGAGCTTAAAGGCTCAGGCTAGACACATAAAATTTGGCATTGTACCACATCCAGCGTCAGTGGGGAGGTTGGTAGTTATCCAAACTTCCACTTAAAGCCTATCTTGTCGGATTCGCTGCCTCCGGAAAAACAAACAGTTGCCCGACCATGCCTTAAGCACGGTCTACGGGAAATTTTTGACAGTGCTTCAGGGCTGGGAGCTTCCCCAATAAAATGGCTTTGTGCTGCATTCCGCCTCGTTAGGGAGGCAGATAAATAACCAGACTTCCACCCGTAGTCTACCTTGTAGGACTCTCTGCCTCTGAACGGAGAAGAACCCAGACGAGGCTATACCGGATAAGAGTTTCGTTCTGGAAAAAACATACTGTAGTGCGACCACGCTTTGTGCAGGGTTTACGAGAGACTTTTGCCCGGACTTAAGAGCTCGGAGCTTTCACAATAAAATGGCCTTACGTCACATTCCACGTCACTGGAGAAGTTTCTGATGAATAACCAGAATTCCGACGCGAACTCAACCTAATCGGACTCTCTTCCTCCGGGCGGAGAGGAACCCAGACGAAACTATGCAGAAGGTCAGAATCTTGTCTGGGGGGAAACAGACAGGAGCCTGACCCCAAGCAACGGGTAAATTTTTTTATTTGTTCCCCGAAGGCCTTTACTCCTTCAAATATTTCCAAAACATCTTTAATTCCGTGCAAATGTATATGCTGAACTCAAATCGATAATTGTTTATTGAAGAAAACTACCTTTTCTTATCTTAACGACCAGAAAAAAAAACCGAACTTCTTCTAGTTGTTTATCTCACCCCTAACCGCTATTGAAATCTCTCATTTACCGCTGAATGACTTTATGCGGATTAAGCTAATTTTGACCTATTTACTTCCTTTGTCCAATTACTGCGCGATTTGTTTTGTTTCGGAACTCAATTTCCGCTAAAAGTTGCGTGGGCTGTAGAATTTTTTTTTAAGTTAACTTTCAAATAGATATTTCTTTAAGAAAGTTAACTTTCAAATTTATGAAAATAAGTGTAGTTTAATTAACCTTCAAATGCATCGCATGTATTTGCGTGTTTCCCCCCCACACACACACACCTTTTTTTAGAAGAAACTTTCAAATATGTGAAAATAAGTGATAACTGCAGTGTAGTTTTACTTAAACTTCAAATATATGAAAATATATTTGCGCGTTTTTTTTCTTTTTTATGAAAATAAGTGATAATTGTAGTTTACTTAATTTTTTACGACGAAAGTTAACTTTCAATTATATGAAAATATAGAATTTTTTTAAGAAAGTAAACTTTCAAATATATGAAAATAAGTGACGAGTGTAGTTTAATTAACCTTCAAATATATAAGTAACACAAAAAAAAAAAATATACGCAATAACCCTAACCCTAAATTTCTATTTGAAAGTTAAAAAACAAAAAACAAAAAAAAACGCAATAACCCTAACCCTATATTTGTATTTGAAAGTTAACTTTCTTAAAAAATACACGCAAATTTGAGCAGAAATTGAGTTCCGAAACAAAACAAATCGCGGAGTAATTGCACAAAGGAAGTAAATAGGCCGAAATAAGAATCCTACGCCTGAAGTCATTCTGCACTAAATCAGATATGAGAACCGTAGTAAGGGGGGAGATATAGTTCGATTTTTTTCTGGTCGTTAAGATAAGAAATGGTAGGTTTCTTCAATAAACAATTATCGATTTGAGTTCAGCATATACATTTGCACGGAAATAAGGATGTTTTGGAAAGATTTGAAAATTGAAGGGGTAAAAAGACCTTCGGGTAAAATCAAAAATTTACCAAGCAATGTCTCCGATAAACTTTTGGCCGAGCTTACTGGCTCGGAATTCCCACATTAAATAATCAACCTTTTGTTACATCTGGCCTCAGAGTTCCAACAGAGCTCAACTTTGTCAGACTCTCTGCTCTTGGGCGGAGAACCCAGACGAGGCTAGGTTGAAGGGCAGATTCTCATCTGACTTAGAATTCCCACGTTAAAAACCGACCTTGTGTTACATCCGGCTTCAATGTGGGGAGGTTTCTGTTATTCAGAGTTCTGACAGTTTTCGTTAGGGTACCATAATATTCAGTCAAGACATAATGTTATAACAGTTGCAACGAGGAATCGAAACTTATACGGAATAGGAAAAAATACCTTGTGTGTGTGTGTGTGTGTGTGTGTGTTTTGTTTTTAACCTGCGGCGGACACAATGAGAGTGACGAGGAAAAATTAGAACCACGTTGGTTTAATTTTTGTTTTTTCTTTTAGTTTTGCAGACATAGTCTTTTTGCCTTTTGCTAGTTGAGACCAGTTTTATTTTTTCTCTCACCCATGTTTTTAATTTTTTTTTCTTGTTTAATCTTTCCCTTTCAGATAGGTATTTCTTATTTCTCTTTTTTCAATAGTTTCTAACCTTAAATGGATGAATGTTGCATTTAAATTTTACAATGGAATTTTTCGACTTAATTTTGCATTGGCCAGTATTTCAACCCACTTCTTTGTTGCTGTCTGTTTCTTTCTCTCACTCTCTCTCTCTATCTCTCTCTCTATATATATATATATATATATATAAGGGTCTTTTTCATTCAAGATTAGCCGTTGAAACATTTGCCAAACTAGAGAAAAACGGTATATTAATATCATTGTCTTTTTAACTTACGTTAAAACTCGAAATAATTCTTCATTAATCGCATTAAATAACCTTTATGTCTACTGGCAACTAATGCTAATCTTCCTCTGTTAAAGTGGTTATTCAGCCTTATACAAAGTACTAGCAGTATAACCCGGCGTTGCTCGGGTGTAATAAAAGCTTTAAAACTAATCTATGTTCCTGGAGCTCAGACTCTTTGAACGTTGGCACGAAAGACTAAAAAGCAATAGTTGTTTCCATTTAAAGCGAAACCGTAGACTGAAAGAAAAATAAATGGATGTAAGTGAAATTTTGATTTCCTGGTATCGATATCAAATAAGTCTTTTTCGTCATAAACTGAATTTTGAAGGCTAAATAAGTCCTCTGAGTAAATGGTATCATGGCTGAGACTAAGAACTACAATAATACCTACTTAGAGCCAAACCCAAAGCAAAAACTAAAATAAAAGGGCTGAAAAACTGATTTTGATCAGACCCAGTATCTTGCCTTATATATATATATATATATATATTATCGATTTTCTGCACTATTGTAAGAACTGCAACCTTGAAACTTCTGAATATCGTTTCTTATGTCTTTGTCTATGAGTGTATCAAATTTGATTAAAATCGGACCACTCCTTCTATAACCCGATTTTTTCGATTATCGATTTTCGATATTTATCGGGTGTACCTCGACACAAAACCTAGCTAAGAACACTCGCAGACGCTGATAGTACAACTGTGTAAATTTTCAAGGAAATCGGTTCAACCGTTTCGGAGTCTATAGGTAACGGATACACACACACACACACACACACACACAGACAAAGTTCCATTTATAAATAAGTTTAGATTTAGATTTACTTTATTTACATTCTTTTGTTCACTTTTCTCCGGTTCCTACCAGTTAAAAAATATAGGTGTGTGTGTGTGTGTGTGTGTGTGTGTGTGTGTGTGTGTGTGTTTGTTTGTTTGTCTGTCTCATGGGATGTTAGCAACCCGGTAGAACAAAAGATTAAGCCTAAAAGAGCTCACGAGGAGTCAACGGCCAGCTAGCTAGAGGTAGTGTCTCGATAAAACGCCGCTAAAAAGGCAACGGGAAAACCCTCCACTACTCCTCGCGCGTATATTCATGGACTTGCACAATAATATTATAAACCCTAACGGCGTGAAGTGGGTTAAGCTTAAAGACACTAACTCCTCGCCCGGCAAGAAGCGACATGCGCTACAGATATCACCGGACTGTCATCCTGCGATTGTTAGCATTAACGGCGTAAAGGGGACAAATTACCTCAAAAGTTATCCCTCGCCTGAAATAGAAGGACATGAACGACAAGTGTCACCGGATCGTTATCTAGTGACTGTTCGCAACAAAGAAAAAATAACTCTTGGAGCGTGGAATGTCAGAACCATGAACAACTGTGGACAGCTGGAAAATGTGAAGCAGATGACTAGATAAAACATAAACATTTTAGGCATATGTGAAACGAGATGGCCAAACAAGGGAGACTGAATCATTGACAACTACAGAATTATATATGCATGAGGTGAAAATAATGAAAAAGGAGTCGGCATTTTACTGATTAAAGACACAAGGAAATGCGTTATGGAATACTGTCAGATATCTAAAAGAATTCTAGTAGTTAAACTGAAAGAGAGGCCTCTCACTATCTCGGTAATAGTGGTATATGCACCGAAAACATAAAGTACAGAAGAAGAAATAGAATCCTTCTACTCAATGATAGATTATGCCAAGGCACAGTGCAAAACTCAAGAAATCAGAATTATCATAATAGATCTGAATGCCAAATATAAAACGACCCCTGGCTGAGTCCAGCCAACTTTCCTGACCTTCGGTGGATTCAGTCCACGTTATGTTTTTGATCTCGGACTGGCCAAAACAGGATCGCTTGTTATCACCCGATTAGGTTAGCACAGACGCGTGACGAAACGGTATACAATGAAAACCAGATTTAAGACTGCAACGTCACGGTGTAGATTTATATATATTTATTTATATCGAATAGATACAATCAAGTTAAAGCTGAGTGACACAAAAAAGAATATTAGTTGGCTGATATTTCAGTAGCACGCTAATATTCGTAATCTATTATCACCACGGGACGGTGGTTTACTCAATTTCCAACTCAATTCTCTGGTAATGATTACGGTCAGCTTGACCGTATTAATTCCATTTCTGGTTCCCGTCTCTCCTAATTTCGTTTTCCACCCCAGTTTTATTAAAAAGGCACAAAACCGGGGAGTTGAAGGAGGGCACAGGATTTCTATTTTCCCCCTCCCTTACCATCTCGACATGTAAATAATATCATTTAACCATTTCTAGTGAGTCCTCCACTCTTACGATGGAAGGTGAGAAAACTCACTCTCTGCTATTATCTGCCTGTTCCTACCAGCTGTCCTGATAGTCAGTAAACAGGGAATCTTCAAGGCCAAATTTTGACCTAGGGTCACAAATCGTCAAAACTCAATGATAATATTTTGACTAACTAGCTTTCATAAATTCACTTGTCTCTCCAGACAAAAGCAATTTTCACTTTTTGTATCTGTAATCTGTATTTTCCAATTTTATCATTTCGGCTACTTTTCATGGCAAAAATAATTGTATTCTCCAATTTTTGGAGAAATCTCTTCTCATCTTGTAAATCACTTAAAATTAATACCAGCCATCTAGAAATAGGATTACATGCCAAAGTTGGCTAAGGGTGAGAAGGTGAAACGGTCAGGAATTTCGGACTAGGACACCGCAATAGCCGTGGTGAGAAATGGGTCCAATGGTGCACAGCGAATGACCAGATAATAACTAACACATGGTTCTAAAACACCCAAGAAGACTATAGACATGGAAAAGTCTAGGAGAAGAAACTAATAACCAAATTGATTGCATTACTATCGACAAGAGATTCAGTTCTTCACTGAAAAGCCTACCCAAGTGCGTACTGCATCCATATACCAGTCATATGCAAATTAAGAATAAAACTAAGGGGATTAAAGAAACTTAAAACGGCCTTAAGACTGCAGTACAACAGACCCATGAATGACCAGAACCTGCAGGAAATGTATACAGAGAGCATGAAAATGATAAACGAAGGACAAATTGGAAATGAAAGCTCAAAATGGGACGTACTAAGAGCGGCTCTAGTGAAATCGATAAACTGGAAAATGTAAAGCAGGTGATGACTAGATTGAACATAAAACATTTTAGGCATATGTGAAACGAGATGGCCAAACAATGGAGGCGTCATCAGTGACGACCACAGAATTATATACGCAGGACGTGAAAATAATGACAAAGGAGTCGGCGTTATACTAAATAAAGACACAAGAAAATGCGTCATTGGATATTGCCAGATATCTAGTAGTTAAAATGAAAGGAAAGCCTCTCAGTATATCATTAACAGTGGTATACGCATCGGCATCACAAAGTAAAGAAGAAATCGAGCCCTTCTACTTCATGCTAGATTATGCCAAGGCACAGAAATCAGAATTATCATGGGAGATCTGAATGCCAAAATTAGCTAAGGAAGAGAAGGTGAAACGGTAGGGAATTTCGGACTAGGACACCGCAATAGCCGTGGTGAGAAATGGGTCCATGGTGCACAGCAAATAACCAGATAATAACCATTGTCTAACGAAGTGAGCTTGTACTTAATCTTTGCAGATACCCTTATGGGAAGCTTACGGTCATATCATGTTGAATACACCTGTTCTCGCTCGATCACCGAAGTTAAGCAACGTTGAGCCTGGTCAGTATTTAGATGGGTGACCGCTTGGGAATACCAGGTACTGTAAGCATTTAGTGACGGATGTGCGTTGTGGTGCAGTGGATATCGGCTCGGAAAGAGAAATCGGTGAGAAGAGTTCGAATTCCAGTTAAACACCCTGCATTCACTTAAGCACTGGTGCCCTTGGGAAAGGTCTTAATCCGTCTCTTCCCTCCAGTTATGGGTTAAATAACAGGGTAGGACTTGGGAACCCTGCACTTAAAAACAAATCACAATGAATCTTGATACTCGAAAAGAAAAAAAGTATTACTAGACACAAAACACACACACACACACACATATATATATATATATATATATATATATATATATATATAACAACAATAAATTATTAAAAAGAAAAAGGTATCACCAGCAATAAATAAATAAAATTTAGTTGGCAATAAATGACCCGCCGAGGTTGATATGCTAAACAACGCCAAGGCACAGTGCGAATCATATGAAATCAGAATTATTATGGGAGATCTGAATGCCAAAATTGGCCAAGGATGAGAAAGTGAAATAGTCGGCAATTTCGGACTAGGACACCGCAATGGCCGTGGTGAGAAATGGGTCCAATGGTGCACAGCAAATGACCAACACCTGGTTTTAAGAACACCCAAGAAGACTATAGACACGGAGAAATCAAGGAGAAGAAATTAAGAACCAAATTGATTATATTACTATAACAAGAGATTCAGAAACGCAGTCCTTCACTGCAAAGCCTACCTAAGAGCTGACTGCGGAAGCAACCACCAACCAGTTGTATGCAGACTAAGGATAAAACTAAAGATATTAAAGGAACCTAACACACCCCTAAGACTGAAGTACAATAGACTCGTGAATGACCCGAACCTGCAGGGAATGTATCCGGAGAGCGGGAAAACGAAATACGAAGGACAAACGGAAGCTTAAAATTGGACGCGCTAAAAGCAGCATCATCCCAAAGGAAAAAGCACGTCGGAACAAAAACGAGTGGATCATTGAAAAGATTCTTGACATGATGCAAAAGAGACAGAAAACAATGCCAAGATATGGAATGGAACACAAGAAACTACACAAAGAAATAAAGAGCAAATGCAGACAGGCTAAAGAAAGATGGCTCAGCGACAAATGCACCGAAATAGACTAAGCACGACAAACAGCGGTGATATGCATAAAAAAATTAAGGAACTAACGGGAAAAAAGATCTGCTCAGTAGAAGGATGTATAAAAGCAAAGGACAGTACACACGTACTAGAAAAAGGAAACTACTTCAGAGATGGGATGAGCATATTGGTGATCTCTTCCACAAGAGAGAGCAACCAACAATACACAAAAAATATGGATGGACCAGAAATATTAAAACCGAAAATGAATCATCAAGGACCAAATTGAACAGAAACAAAGCAGCAAGGCCCGATGGAATTGTAATAGAGATGATGACGTCCTTAGAAGACAGGCTAACAGAAATAATAAAAGAAATCAACAATAGCGGCAATATACCGAAGAACCTAAGCAGATCAATTTTTATAGCACTACCTAAGAAGCCAGGTGCAAAGGAATGTGAACTCCACCGAACAATCAGCTTAATGAGCCACATAACAAAACTCATCATCCGGATTCTGATGAACAGAGCGCGCAATGGAATCGGCCCAGAGATAGGACAAGAACAGTGTGTTAACGTTACCTGAAGGTGGAATACTATATTCATGCTCAGAATGCTATCTGAAAAAGAAATACAAATGTAGAAGGACCTTTATCTGTGCTTTGTTGACTATGTAAAGGCGTTTCATAAAGTACGCCACAAAAACTTGATAGACATGCTCGACAACCTCGACATTTTCAGAGAAGACATTAGAATAATTATAATAATTAAGAATCTATATTGGCAGCAAACCGCTTGCGCACGGTGAATTCAGCAGGTACACAAAAATGAAAGGGGCGTAAGGCAAGGATGTATTTTATCATTGGATGTATTCAACTTATACAGCGAAGCAATTCTGAGAGAAATAAAATCCTTGCCATGATACGTCATTGGCGGCCACAATCTCAACAATATAAGATACGCAGATGACACGGTGCTGACCCGGAAATAAAAATGCAGAACCTCCTACAGAAGATAGCAAAAGAAAGCGAGACGAAAGGACTGAGTATAAACTTCAAGAAAACTGAATGTATGGTCATCAGCAAAAAGAGAACCCCAAAATTCTAACTACAGGTCGGAGCAACAAAAATAAAACGAGTAAAGAGATTTGAATACCTTGGAAGTGTTCTGACAGAGGATAGAAAGTGCGAAATTGAGATCCAAAGACGCATTGGTATGATCAAGGACGCATTTCAAAAGCTTATCAGAGTACTGATAAATAGGAAAATCTGATTGGAAACAAAGAAAAGTTTGCTGGATTGCTATGTGATATCTGTTCTTCTGTATGGAAGTGAATGTTGGACGATCTCATCAAAAATGAAGGAAAGGCATGAGGCAGCAAAAATTTAGGTTTACAGAAAGACACTGAGGATGTCATGGACTGTTCACGTGAGCAACGATGAAGTGTTGGAGAGGATGAAGACGAGAAGAAAACATACTTAACATCAGGAAGTGACAGCTGAGGTTCCTGGGACACGTAATGATAATGGGGGGGGCTAGAAAATTTAATACTCACAGGATGGATAGAAGGAAAGAGAGACAGGGGAAAACAACGAGAGACATACTTGACTGGTCTGAGCAAATGGATGGCGGAGCGGGGTTTGGGAGAGATATACCAAGAGAAAAATATTGAGAGCAACAAGAGACAGAGCCAAGTGGAAGTCCATGAACGACTACGTCCTGAAGGGACACGGCACATGAGGAGGAAGAAGAAGAAAGAAGAAAAAATATTCTTAAATATGAAAGAATTATTAGCCCAAGTGATAAAAATTCAGCAACAGCAAGAACAGCAGTTGTTAAAACCCTAGAAACAACAACAGCAACAGCATTTAAATGAAATAATTCAGGTTCGCACTCCACCCACATCTATTGAACAGGTGAAGAGTCTCATCCCTTGTTTCCTGTTTAGGATGCGGTTTCCGGTTTTCTCTTTTCCAATCTTTTCACTTTTATTTTTATTTTTTTCCAATTGGAGTAGATAGACTAAACTATCGCCCGGTTCACACTCCACCCACGTCTACTGAACAGGTGAAGAGGCGCATCCCTTGTTCCCTGTTTAGAATGTGGTTTCCGGCTTTCTCTTTTCCATTCTTTTTACCCTTAAGTAGCCCCCTGCGCATCAGTGGCGTTATCGCCTTGCTTGGGGTGATATGATTAAAAAAAAAAAAAAAAAGAAGAAAACGGAAAATTCTCCAATTTCTTTAACTCTTGACGCGGTCGCAAATTCCATAACTGAATTCACAAACTATTCAGATGATGGAATTACCTTTTCTGCTTATTTTTAGAAGATACGAGAAAATTTAAAAAGAATGCAGTGACTGGAAAGACGAGAAAAAAAAGATTTTTGTTGCAAAAGTTAGTACCAGTAGTACATGAAAAATACTGTAATTTCTTACTACCGAAAAAAGAAAATAGGAGAGATTTGCTTTTAAGAAACAGTAAATATTCTAACTAAATTTTTTAGCGAGAAAAGCTCGTTATTCAATACTCTTTGGGAGTGTAAAAATCTTATGAAAAAAAGATGACGGTATTGTCACATATGCTGGAATTGTTAACAAGATGTGTGAAAGATTAAAATTAAACGAGCTGACTCTGGATATGTTTAAAGGATTAATTTTCGTTCAAGGGTTAATAGCGAAAAAGACGCAGAAATATGTGCTACAATGTAACAATTCTAACGAAGCTGGAACAGATTAAAAAATTTAACACTACACGAAATATCGGTCGAATGTTAGAGAATACTAAATCTGAGACGTGATACGGAGGAAATTAAAGAAAAAGAATGTGTGTAGCGGCCTAACTACTTTTTTTTTATTTGTTATGTAATAATGTTAGCTTCTCAATTCAATGTGTACCAAAAAGTGAACAAGCAAGGTGTAGGTAGACAAAATTTTAATTATAACAACAATCAGTTAAAGGGGGAGAACTTATTTTTAACCTTTTTATAATTAACTGGAGATGTATGAAACACTTTTTGTATGTGTTTAAGAAAATAATTTAAACAGTTCAACGAAGCTGGAACAGATTAAAAAATTTAACACTTGCAGAGGACGAAGCGTCCAATTACTAATTTAGATTTATGAGTCGACTCGACGTAACATGGGGTCTATGATTTAAAGCAGGATTTAAGAAAGAACAAAAAGGCGAAAGTAACCAGAAAAACAATGTATTGACAAAGGTTACATGGGGTTGAGAGAGCATGCATAAGAAAGTGAAAAGGAAAGAGTCATTCCCCTTCGTCTGTTCGTAGAAACAAAATAAGATGTATGAAGTTTTTACTCTAGCTGAAAGAAAGGTTTGTAACAATTGTTAAGATTATCGTTCAAAGTTCAAATCCTTGATGAAGAAAGTCAAACAGAAGACAAAGTTCTGTGTCTGTGTGTGCGTTGAGTAGAGAGAGAGAGAGAGACTTACATGCGAATGTAGCAGTCGGTGGATTTCTACTGACGAAGGTTGGAAAAATTGTGGATTTATGTGTAGGAAGTTATTTTATGTAAAGTCCTGTTTGAATGAAAGTTAATGTGCATAGTGTTAATGTAGGAGAATAAAAATAAAAGAAATTTTGCGCCACTAATTGCTACACGCAATTAGTGCGCGTGTGTTTGTGTGAGTTAGGAAGACATTGCTGCACTTGTCCCGGGACGAAATCCTAACGAGTGTACCACGTGATGTTTTCCGTTTTTATTAGCATCGTTTTTGGCGGGAACCAGTCATCACGTGGACGGCGAGTGACCATGCGTGTGCGTGTGTGGGTGTGTGTGTGTGTGTGTGTGAATATATGAAACCCCACAAATACCCCCCTTAGATTGAAACAAATATTAAAAATATTTTTTTCAATATGTCCGTGAATATGGTGGTTTGATTACGTTGATGATGATGCTGGTAGCAGTAGTAGGAGTCATGCCAAAAATGACAGAAAAGGCTGGTTGCTGAAAAAAAAGGTGGGTGGCTCATAGGTGTGGGAGAAGGTTGCTGGAACGTATGACTGCTTAGACTGATGGTCTGCCATATTGGATCTTCGAAAAGCACATGGTGAAATGGAAGAGTGAGAAGGATTTCACGTTGACCAATGTATACGTAGAGAAAATCGGTCTCACTTGAGTTAAAGTTTGTAAGGCGTCATTAATTACGAGTGAATTTGTGAAAGGTGAATTTTTTTGGTTGTCTCTCGTAGGCTGAAGAGAAGAAGAGTCTGAAATGCGATGCGCATGACTAGGGATTTTGCAGCAGTGTCCCCTATCAGAGTGCCAGGATGTGGCATGCTCTGGGAAATTCTCGGTGGTTGATATGGCTGTTAAAAATCTTCTAATTTATTCCAATGCTCCACGTTGAGTTGCTTGCGTTTGTAAGAGTTTCCGTGTTTTGCTGTACGTGTGGATTTATGTTGGTGTTAGAAGAATTAACAGTTGGTTATAAACTTTGATTTGCAAAGTGGTCGATTGAAGCTTGTGTTGATACCGAGTGTCGACGCGTGTTTGAGAGAACTAAAAAGATATCTGGGTTTAATGTCGAATTTTCTTTGGAGGTCTCAATTCTCCAGTATAAATAATTCGGCTTGTCGATCTCCTTAGAGTTCTGATTGAGTGACATTGCGTTGACTGCTGAAAAACGTCTTTAAGTCGACGTTGTGCCACTCTTTTTCTGGAAAACCTGGGAGAGAGAGATGACAGTTGTGCTGTCAAGTGTGCGATTGTAAAAATTCTGTGTGGGGTCGCCATCTTAGAGTCCTGTGGAAAAAGTTGGGAGATAACGACGTTGAATAGTAGTTCTTGTTGATAGGCGAAGAAGAATGCTGAGTCCCGTTTCCAACGATGTTGGACTGAATTACGCCGAATCGACATCACGTCGGCGGTCACCATTTGTAGATGACGAAGCGTCCAATTACTAATTTAGATTTATGAGTCGACTCGACGTAACATGGAGTCTATGATTTAAAGCAGGATTTAAGAAAGAACAAAAAGGCGAAAGTAACCAGAAAAACAATGTATTGACAAAGGTTACATGGGGTTGAGAGAGCATGCATAAGAAAGTGAAAAGGAAAGAGTCATTCCCCTTCGTCTGTTCGTAGAAACAAAACAAGATGTATGAAGTTCTTTTCTTTAGCTGAAAGAAAGGTTTGTACAATCGTTAAGATTATCGTAAAGAGTTCAAAGTTCAAATCCTTGATGAAGAAAGTCAGACAGAAGACAAAGTTCTGTGTCTGTGTGTGCGTTGAGTAGCGAGAGAGAGAGAGACTTACATGCGAATGTAGCAGTCGGTGGATTTCTACTGACGAAGGTTGGAAAAATTGTGGATTTATGTGTAGGAAGTTATTTTATGTAAAGTCCTGTTTGAATGAAAGTTAATGTGCATAGTGTTAATGTAGGAGAAGAAAAATAAAAGAAATTTTGCGCCACTAATTGCTACACGCAATTAGTGCGCGTGTGTTTGTGTGAGTTAGGAAGACATTGCTGCACTTGTCCCGGGACGAAATCCTAACGAGTGTACCACGTGATGTTTTCCGTTTTTATTAGCATCGTTTTTGGCGGGAACCAGTCATCACGTGGACGGCGAGTGACCATGCGTGTGCGTGTGTGGGTGTCAATGTATGAAACCCCACACACTACACGAAATATCGGTCGAATGTTAGAGAATACTAAATCTGAGACGTGATACGGAGGAAATTAAAGAAAAAGAATGTGCATATATACAAGTAAGATGTAAAACAAAAATGAAAATCAATCCATGTTTCAGATGTGGAATGTGTCATAACGTAGACGACTGTTATTTTAACAATTTAAAGTACTACAAGTGCGGAAAAGGTAGGACATAAAAAGACACACTAAAAAACTAAAGCAAGAAAAAGTTCTCACAAAAAAGATTTTATAAACACATATAAAAATAATTCCAGAAAACAAAAGAAAATTAGTGCATGTGAAAACTAATAATGTGTAAAAATGTAACTAGAGACACTTCTAGTAATCACAGTAATCAACGAAGCTACATGGAAAGCAAACAGAAAACCTATATTAAAATAACTTAAAATCGTGGATTGTCAGGAGAGAAATTATTAGTTATTAGTGAAAAAAAACTTGTAACGTTTCATTTCGTAACAAGTGTGCTAAAAGCTAACGCTTATGTGTTTAAAATACTACAAAATTGTTCGGTTCTGACTAGATGAAATTGTTTAAGTTATGGGATTTACCTGTAAATATTTATTGCAAAAATATAAGTGAACAAGTGATCAGTTTAATAAAAAATTAAACAATGTAAAAATTTAAGGGAAGAATTGAAAAAACGTTTTCCGGATGTTTTGTCGGATAAGTTGTGTCGGGGGTTCTAAACTTGAAGTAAAATTTCAAGCGAAAAAGTGTCAACGTCAATATTTAAACTCAAACGTAGTGTACCCCATTCGCAGCTTTGGATCAAGTCGACAAAGAATTTGATAGACTTGAAAAGAAAATGGGTGTATATGAAAAAATTGATCATTCAAAATGGGCAGCACCAGCAGTGTATGTAAAATAGAAATAAATAAACAAAATTCGGGTTTGTACTGATTTTTCGACGAGGTTAAACAAATGTTTAGAATCACGTAACTATCCATCACCAAGTCCAGAAGGAATTTTGCAAAATGAAACGGTGCAAAAAAAAAAAAAAAAAAAATTTTTTTTCGAAGGTGGATCTTTCTGAGACATATTTGCAAACACAGATTAAAAAAGAATGTAGAAGAAAGAAAGAAATAAAGAAACAAAGAAATAAAAGAAAGAAAGGAGGAAAATGGAAAAAATATAGAAGGAAAGAAAGAAATGCAAATTCATGAACCTCCAAAAATAAAGAAGAAATGTAAAGAACAATAGTAGTGTAGTAGGGACGGTCAGCCATGTCTGGTACAAGGCCTATTCACAAACATAGCCGGCACTCCCCACAACAAGTTTATCAGATGATCATCGGAAGGTTGGATGTTGGAATGTGGAAAAATAAAAGTTTCATTTGTAAATAAAAAAAGTGGAATTTTATTAACAGGACAGAATAACATCAATCTTTAGAAGTTAAATGCTAAAAGAGAAAATGTACGTAGTTAATCAATTTGTAAGAGTTAAATGTTCAGTGAGAAATAGTAGTAAATAGTTAAGTGTATCCAGAGATTGTAGTCGTAAGTTGCAGAATGTGTTTAATAAAGTCTGTGTTCCTTTCTTTTTTATGGCCGGCGAGAAAGGGAAAGTGAAGGTGAAGCAATGAAGAAAATTCTACTTGTTTTATTGGAGTCAGTTGAAGTATCTTGTCGTTGTTGTCGTCGTCTTCTTTGTTGACTGTAAGAATGTTGAGGGTGGAGAAGAAGAGGTAAAAGAAAATAGCACAAGTGAAGAATTGAGAACGAATGTATGTTGGAACCTTACGTCCGGGTCAAACTTAAAGTTTCTTTTATCACATGTTACTTGTGTATGATATCACTGCTTCCATCTCACTTCGACTTTCTGTTTTTTTATCCATTTATTTTTTTCACACTAGATTGCTAACCTTTTTGCAAATCGCTTCCTTTCATTAGTTAGAAAATTAATTTAACATCTGATTGCGAAATCCGACTTCGTCTTAGTCACTACGAGGTCAATCCTTTTCCTTTTTGTCAAAATCATTGATTTCACACGTAATTATCAATTTTGTAAAAGTGAAGAAGAAAAGAGAATTACTTTTAATTTAGTCAGTCAGTTAAGTGCCATACGTGATACACGGTTGGCGATCATGTCTCTTTCGAGACATGACTGACATGTCAGAATATTATCGCTCTGTAGGTTGCCATTACTTTCTGCGGTAGACTGATTGCCAGCCAAGGCTATAGAACCCAATCTGTCCTGTTATTTAACTCATAACTGGAGGGAAGAGACGAATTAATGCCTTTACCAAGGGTATTTGCGCGTAAGTGAAAGCAACTGGAATTCGAACTCTTATCCCCGATTTCTCGTTCCGAGCCGATATCAACTGCACCACAAAGCACATCCCGTTCAGTAGCAGTAAAGAAAAAGCACTACAAAAAATTCTTGAAAATATCTAAACTTATTTATAAATGGGACTGTGTGTGTGTGTGTGTGTGTGTGTGTGTCCGTTACCTATAGACTCCGAAACGGATGAACCGATTTTCTTGAAAATTTACACAGTTGTACTATAAGCGTCTGCGAGTGTTCTTAGCTAGGTTTTGTGTCAAGGTATCCCCGACAAATATCGATAATCGAAAAAATCGAGTTATAGAAGGAGTGGTCCGATTTTAATCAAATTTGATACACTCATAGAAAAAGACATAAGAAACGACATTCAGAAGTTTCAAGGTTGCAGTTCTTACAATAGTACAGAAAATCGATAATATATATATATATATATATATATATATATATATATAAGGCAAGATGTTTGTGTGTGTATCTGTTTATCTGTCTGTATGTCCTTTATACAAATCCACAATTTTCATCCGATTCTCACCAAACTTCACACAAATATTCTTTAGGCTGAGTCCAGGACCATGGATTAGTTTTAAAGCTTTCATTACACCCGAGCAACGCCGGGCTATACTGCTAGTACTGGATAACACCGAACTCCAATACATTGACACCGATTTTAACAAGAAAAATTAATCGGTGTTCGAAAGATTAATAATAAAGAAGAACGGATAACAAAAAAGACAAAACTTTTCAAAATTGTCGAAAAAGTGTTTTTTCAGGTTATATAAAAATGGAAAAGAAATGTGTGAAAACAGCGTAATAAGTTCACGAATTAGAAAAATATGGTGAAGAGAAAAAATTGGAACACAAAAAGGCATTAGAATCAGTTAAAAAATTTACTGAGGAAAGGACCGTAAAAAAGGAATAACCTATACAAGTTCTGTATGATATCTTTGACGTACCAATACCACAAGAATTTGTTGAACGTAAAATATGAGGACCAGAAAAAAAACGTATGAAAATTTCAGTGGTTGGCCCAAAAACAAAAGAAATACAAAGTTTAGTACGTGGTGATCTCGCCGGAAAGAGGAGGGCTGAATACTAATAAATAACATATTTAAGAAAATAAAAAATCTCAAGAAAGGGATTTTATGGAGTAAATAAGACAACCCTGGCGACATAAATGAATTAGGCAAAACAACTTAAATAAAAAAAACTCAGAGAGTTCTGGGACAAATTTCCTCATGAACTCGAAATTGTCACTCGAGCTCTGTCCTCGGGTTGAGAATGACTCAGTCGGGTCGCGATCTACGGGCTGGGATTCGGCTGAAAACGACAAACTCTCTATTTTTAGGCAGCGTTCGACTCAGTCGAGGCTCCGTCTACGGACAGAAACTCGTGTGCGGGGGCTGAACAAATTTTGATCCTTGGTCGGAGTGTCCGCGCTCGGATTTCCCACGTAAAACCTGACCTTGTGTCACATCCCGTCTCAGTGGAAGAACTCAGGGTAAATACCCAGAGTTCCACATGAACTCTAAGCTCTCAGACTTGCTCTCTGTCTTCGAGCATAGAACGACTCAGTCTAAGTTCAGTCTACGTACTCAGGCTCGGCTGTGAAGATGAGGCAATTTGTCTTCGAGCATAATTCCATTCAGCCGAGGATCCGTCTAAGGACAAAGATTCAGTTGAGAAAAATAGATGTTTAGTGTTCAATCCCGCGTATGCAGGTGCTGGGCAAATTTTGACCCTTGACCCGCGCTCGGGTTCCCCACGTCAACCCCTACCTTGTGCCACATCCCGTCTCAGTGGGGATACATTAAGTAAATATCCATAGTTTCGACAGTTCACTTTTGGGCTCGCAATTGTCAAGCTCTCATTCTTTGGGCAGAGTACAACTCAATCAGGGCTCAGTCTACAGACGGAGATTTGGCTGAGAAAAATAGACAATGTAAAGTTCCCCAGCACGCGTTTGCGAGGAGGGCTCGGTAAATTTTGACCAGCGGCCTGAATGTTCATGCTCGCTTTCACACATTTACTCAACTTTGGGCCCCATCTCGTCTCAGTAGAAAGAATTGGTTAAATACCCAAAGTGCTGACATAGTTCTGATAGTGTTCGTTAGGGTACTGTTGGAGTCAGTCAGGACATAATACAGTGTGAGGAAAGGAGGATGTACGTTTTTGAAAAATTCACAAAATCGTTAATTTCAGCTTCAAAATAATTTTTGTTGACATCAATGTGTTTGTATTGACAAAATCAAGTCTGGAAAACAACATTCCACTTGTGGTGTACGATTTTATTTTTGCATTTCTGTTGGCATTCTTGGAAATTGGCCTCCACTCCTTCCAGTATTGTTCTGTCGATTTAGGCGACTTCCATGCGAATAACTTTCTTCAAATCGGACTGGGATTCAACTGACCTTGTGTCACATCCCGTCTCAGTGGAAGAACTCAGGGTAAACACCCAGAGTTCCACATGAACTCTAAGCTCTCAGACTAGCTCTCTTATTCTTATACACACGTGCCTTGATGTTTCCCCACAAGAAATACTCTCACAAGAACAAATCAGGGGTCCAAGGGAGACAAAGAGTGTCAGCAAACCTGAAAATGAGGGTGTCACCAAAAGGAGGGAGAGGAAGGTCAGTTGATGTTCTGGCTGTGTTGACCATCACGCCATCCTGATGAAATCACGCACGTCAAATAGAAATGTTTTCGTCGTAATTTTGGCACAAAGAAATTGTTTATCATCTCAATGTAATGCTCAGAGTTCA
Source organism: Ascarosepion bandense (assembly GCA_037127315.1). Classification (NCBI taxonomy): domain Eukaryota; kingdom Metazoa; phylum Mollusca; class Cephalopoda; order Sepiida; family Sepiidae; genus Ascarosepion; species Ascarosepion bandense. The sequence continues at coordinate 5,714,224 of JBBBDQ010001148.1, read as the reverse complement.
CAGTAACAGCATTTCCATTATGGTCTTCAAAAAGTAAGGCCAAATGACGTCAGTTTTGTTCCAACATCACACTAAACCGTCACTTTTGGGTTGTGCAGTAGACTTTCGTGTAGTTCTCTCGGATTTTTAGGAGCCCAGTAATGACAATTCTGTTGAATACACCAAGCCATTAAGATGAAAATGACCTTAATCACTCATTAACAAAATGAGTTTGACATTTGCCTCAAAAATTGCTTTCATCTGACGTGTGAAGTTAAGCAGCTGTGCACAGACCCCTTGTATCAACTGATCTCCGATGACCAATTTGTACAGGTGGAAATGCAGGTCTTCATGCAAAATGCGCCTTACCGAACAATTATCGACGCTAAGTTCCGTAACATGCCTCTAAGCTGAGCGATTCGGACTGCCCCCACCAGTCTGATATTTATTAATGTACCTCGTGTACGAAGTGCATAAACCCAACGTAAGATCTTATCACGAGTGGAAACAGACTGATTTCGGTGAATGTTGAGTCGGCGATGAAACTCACGCTGAACTGCAGTGACAGACTCGTTATTTTTCGTCGGCGAACATGCGCTGCTCTATCGCCCACAACACCATAGCTTCAACCGAAAAGAAAAAAAACTGTGAAGATACCACGGACTGAATGGTAACTGTCGGTTATATTTCCCTCCCTGTGTAATAGCCATTTCAAAAACGTAGTCCTCTCTGCCTCACTCTGTATTATAACCGTTAGTAAATATTTACCCCGCTTCCCCACTGAGACGCGATGTGACACAAGGTCGGTTTTAATGTGGGGAACCGAATCGCGTACGCTCTGGCCAGAGCCAAAAATTGCCCAGCCCTCGCAACCATCGGTTTCGCTGGCGACCACCGATCCGCCCCTCTAGTGCAATGGAGTAGTACAACCTCAGTCATCTGTTTCCTCTAAGTGTTTTATTTTTTCGCAGTTGCTTATCTATTCTCAGACAGAAAACAACTGAGCTGCACTCTGCCCGAAGACGGAGACGCAATTATCTGATTACATTAAAATAAAATAATCACGTTGTTCTTCCTAATAGGTTAGATACTCATATATGTTACGAATTTTCTTTTAAATAAACTCCTGCTGCTCGGGGATGTCCTCAAAACACATGAGAGGATGATGGAAAGTTCTTGCCTTGTCCCACTTTCTAAGCTGGAATGAGAAATTAGAGAGTAGAGTGAATTTTTCTCAGCTGCCCATCTATCCTCGGACAGAGACGCAACTGGGAGATGATGATCCTTACCAGGAAGGTGACAGATAAACATTATAACCGTTAGCAGCGAGTTATAACAAAAGGATTTGGTTTGAATAAGATTTTATTAGTGACTACTAATTTCAGCGTTTTCTTTTTTGAAATAGATAATGAACCATATACGTTTCGTACTATTTATGTGCTTATTATTTAATTTATTGGTTATATATTTTTCATTTTTATTTTGATAGCATCTAAATATAATTAAATAAAATAATTGTGTTGTTCTTCCTAATAGGTTCGATACTGTCATATATTTTACGAATTTTCTTATAAGTAAAACCTTTGCTGCTTGAGGATGTACAAAAAAAAAAAAAAAAACGAGTGGGTGATGAAAAGTTCTTGCCCTGTCCCAATTTCTAACTCGGAATGAGAAATTAGAGAATCAAGTTCGAAATCCAGCTTCAGTTAAGTTCGTTACATTGACTTACGCGCAAATAATCCTATATATTTTTCTTTCAACCAATAAAATATTGATATAAGCCATAAAAGGTTGATAAGCCGTAAAAAAAGTTTCCCAAAACCATAATGTTTGTTTATCTTTGGTTGGGACCAAACCAAGAACTTTTCAGCACTTGTGTGTGTGTGTGTGTGCGCGCGCGTGTGTGAGAGAGAGAGAGAGTGAGACAGAGAGAGAGATTAAAAATATATTATTAATTCATGATGAGCGGATTAATTTCAACGAAAAATAAAAAATAAATATTATATACATAGAAGATGTGTGTGAGAGTGAAAAGCGGCAAAGCTTTTAAACGACGCGTTTCACTGACGTCTATTGGTCTCAGGTTATTCAGATCGGAATGAAAGACAAAACCGTGTATAATGAAAATGCATTGGGACTTTTGAAGATAAAAAGGGCAATAAATTACCCTATCAGATTCGAATACCAAAAACCAGAAAGGTCACCCCTCCTTCTTTTGAACAGGAGTAGAAGTTTATCCTTTGTTTCTTGTTTAGGATTGGGTTTCCGGTTTCTTCTCCTAAAGTCTTCGCATTTTCTACGCCCCCCGCCCAGTAACCTTTTTTTTTTTTTTTTTTTTTTAAAACGTGGCATTATCGGTTTGCTTGGAGTGTAATGATTTAAGTCACTTTCTGGTTTCACTGGGTTGATGTAATATCCATCAGATACAAAGGGCTCTAAAAAAAAAAAAAATAAGCAAACCAAAAACACTTTCTAGTTTTTGTTTGTTGAATAATTTAATTTATTGTCACTCTCTTATCCTCAGAAATCTCCATGTATTTTCTTTATGCATAGTTTTGTTTTTCATTCTGACCTAAAGAATGCGAACTAGCAGATGTTAGTGAAATAAATGCATCGTTTATTAAGCTTTTTCATATTGTCTTATAGTATTATGGGAAATGATTAATTTCTCCAATACTATATTTTTAGGCAACACAAATAAATTACGAAACTTCCTTTTAATAACAACAAAGAATGGTTTATTCTCTTAGTAGGCGTACAAGAGGGATAGTGTATAAGTGTCCATTTGGTTCGCTGGTCGGTAGGCTGGTACTTGGTTTGTAGGAAGAGTGTGCGAAGCTAGCGGCAGCGTCTTCTTCAGCGAAAGGGTTCCAAGGGGAATCAGTGGCAGCAATGTGAGAGATGAAATAAGTGGGACTGACACAGAAAATTAGTTATTTCACATACCTTTAATATCATTCTTCACATGCATGTTTACGACCACGCGTGCTCGTCCTTCAGTCCCGAGCGAGGCTCGGCGGAAGTAAACAAACCTTGTTATCCTGCCAAGGGACGGTAGTAGTTCTAGCAGTCACTAGCTTAAGGGATGTTACAACTGTATTTACTAGCCTTCCCACGCAAGGCCGGATGTGACACATGGTCATTTTAATGTGGGTATTCCCGGCCATATAGCCGGGCCAAAAATATGTCTGTCTATTTTTGCCCAGTCGTGGTTCTACCCTTCGGCGGAATCACGACTGGGTTATTGCTCTCTGCTCGGAAGCAGAGAGCTGACAGTGTTATAGTTGAAGAGTCTCAGCAACTCTAACAACAAGGGATGTTACAACTCCTGCTGGCTCATGGCTCTCTGCCTTTTGTCCGTTCTACCAAAATGGACTAAGAAAATAGTTCTAGAGAGGAAGAAGGAATCAATGCGCTCTGCCAGTTGATTGGTTAGTGAGTGACCGAATCTCCCGTCGGGGGCACTGATTCGCGAAAGGAAATAGATCTGTGGCCGCTACAGTCTCATCATCTTTTTTGTTTCAAATAGTACATCCTACAAATGCCTTTCACCACTTTTGAGTTATAGGCTTAGACACCTTGACATAGATGATCAGCAAACTTGCTTCGCTAGAACCTGTTACTAGGTACCCCATACTTTTGGTCATGTGCCACATCTAAGCGGCGCTTAAAAAATCAACTCTTAGGTTACAGGCTATGGATGTTATGTCTATTACTGCTGGGTTGGTTCTTTCACCTAAACATCCAAGACTTGTTGAATAGCTTTCATCTCTGAAATAAATAGGCAAAGAGAAAAGGAAAAGATACAGAGACACTAGAGGGACAGTTTGGACGCTGATTTTATTTTTTGATTCCAACGACCTCTTGTTGGGAAAATTCCTTCCCGAACAGTCGGCACGTTTTTACCAGTTAAAGTCCAACAGAAAAAGAGGGAGAGTTTATTTTTGGCGCCAGGAAGCCTCTCTTTTTTGCACATGCGTAAATTGTCTTTCCTGTCAGAGGACTCCTGGGAGATTTCTATGTTTATTTTATTTTGTATTTTTATTTTATTTCGTAGTTTTTATTTTATTTTTTTTTTTTTTATTTCGTAGTTTTTATTTTATTTTATATTTTTTTTTATTTAGTGTTTTTTATTTTATTTCGTATTTTTATTCAATCCCTACAACGCTGTCCACAAAACGCTTCCAATCATCCCTGTTCGGGCCTTTTCTCGGACAATTTCCAAGTTTTTCCTCACTTCTGGGTACAGAGTATTACAATCAAAGGTACCTCTAAAAAATCGCTGAAAAAACAGCGTATAGTATGAAGGAAAAAGGCCCCAAACTAAATGAAAACAAAGTTTTATCGGCAAAAAAACAAAAAAAAAACAAAATGTTTATATTATCATTAAGAGGATAGATCACTCAGAGTATTTTTATTATTTTTTTTATTATTTTTTAAAATTTTTCAATTATTTCTAACATGTTCGAAATTTTGGTAGAAAATCATTTTTTTCTTTCGTCAGTGCGAGACCTAAATTGACGCATAGTTTATTACGTTAAAAAAACGTAATATTACGCAATGCACATTTTTGACCGTGAAAGACACATTCATTTGGAAATTCTTGCAGAAATCAAATAATGGTCGGATTTTTATGAACTTATCAGGAGTTATTCATAATTGAATGAAGTCAATATTGAAATAATTATTTTTAAAAAATATTGGTAAAAATATATATATATATATATATATATATATATATATATATATATATATTTTTTTTTTTTTTTTTTTTTTTTTTTTACATATGTTACCCCCACCCCCACCAACAATTAATTTCCAGAAATGTCTAAATATTCGACTTTGGGCAACAATAAACTTAATATAATTAAATTCAGGAATCATTGGGGAATGCTAATCAACTGTTTTTATTTTCTTCAATATTGGACTTCTTTCTAACAAGTAGATCTGAATTATGAAAAATGCAGTAACTATGCCAATTTTTATTTGAATAAACTTTTAATTGCTTTTAAAAACAATATAAATTAAGCATATCATAGTCTGAAAAGGAAAAAATTTCAATGAATTTTTACAAGAATTATTTTCATTTTTAAAAAATTAAAGTTTCAAAAATATTTTAATTTCTTCCTCCATTGGGACGGCTAAAGTATGAAATTAAAGCATGAATCGAAAATTGAAAAGATTAACACAAATGATTTAGCCATTGGATTTTTAAATTAATTAAAACATTTTAATTGTGTGCATTTTGATTACCCGGATCTTATTTGTACGGGTGGCCGTACGTGATATTTATAATTAAAAAGTCACGTGATTCAAGGGTTGTCCTCCCTTACATGAAAAAATAAAATTTATACCAAATTCGTCTTCCATACTTAGCATTTTGGGGCCCGGCTACTGTAAAACATATCAGTTATCACCTCTTGATAAGGAGTTGACAGATGTGACGATAAGAATACCGTAATTGAGAAACACCTTTTAGGAAATATTTCAGGCAGTAAGCAACTAATTCTTGTTTCAAGACAACTTAAAGTAAGTTTAAATTCAGTAATTTGAAAAAAATAATGTGTCAGCTAGGTGTATTTAATTTTTGTAAGATTTTTTAAAAACTTTTAAAACGGCTTCTGTTTACAATCAATGAAAAATGGCGGAAAATTTGAAATTTTAACAACTTTTTTTTAAATCTACAAAATTTTTGATTCCGATCAATATAATTTCGGTTTGAAATACACCAATGTATTTTGCTTACTGTAATTAGTAAATTTAATCATTTGGCTTTCAAGTAAAGCTAGAATTAAAGATTCAAGAAAACTTTCTTATTTTTAAAAATTAAATTTAAATTGAGGTCTCAAAAATGAGTTGAGGTACCTAGTTTAGCCCTAGTGTCATCCTGATGAAATATTGCACTGATCTTTTAATTTCGGATGAATGTTTTCCTTGGTTGCTTAATAATTTAATAATAATATTCACTTAAACCCGTGAAAATTTCATTGTTTTCTCTTAATTTTCTGGTGAATCTTAATTTTAAGTCAATGATATTGAGTCATTGAGTAAATAATCTCATGAGGAGTTCTGAAGCAAGGTGCGTGTGGTTGTGTATAATGACGAGAAAACGTGTATATATATAATTTAACAACACAAAATAAAAAAATTATTTACAAATTTACACTGTTGTAATAGTCAGTAGCTTATTTCAAGGCAAGTAATCACACATTAAAAGTTGTAGATTAGATAAGCAAAGAAAATGTTCATATTAAAATATCAGGCCCTAAGTACATTTCCCAAATTCGTTTTCACACAAAAGTATTAAAGGTTTCCAAAATGATTAAAAACAAATTGAAAGAGTTCAGTTGAATTCCATACGAACAAGATTTCCAAAATGATTAAAACAAATTGAAAAAGTTCATTTTTCATATTTAGAAGATGACAGTGAAATTCAATAAAATATGTATTTTTAAGTACTTGACTTCAACAGTAAAAAGAAAGAGTCTTTGCCATTATCAATTGTCATTAAAGGCTAATAGCGAGAAATGGACATCGGTGAAGCGTCGTCTATGCTTGCTTTCTTTCTTTCTTGTCTCTCTGACGCTGACTCACTTTCATGTCGTGATTATTAAACTGGTGAAATGGAAAGAGGAAATACTCCAACGATGGGAAGAATATATAAAAGATTTTTTCCATCGCAAGAGAGAGCAACCAATAATACGCAAAGATGAGGACGGACCGGAAATATTAAAGTCTGAAGTGGAATCTGCAGTAGCCAATAGAAACAAAGCAGCTGGACCACACGGCATAGTCATAGAGCTGCTGATAGCCCTAAAAGAATTTGGTATAGAGAAAATTACTGAAATAATAAATGAAATTTATAATAGAGGGGTAAAACCAGATGACCTCAGCAAGTCTATCTTCATAGCAATACCTAAGAAGCCAGGAGCAAACGAGTGCGAACTCCACAGAACTATCAGTCTAATGAGCCATATAACAAAACTGATCGTCTGAATCCTGATGAATAGAGCGAGAAGCAGAATCAGGCCAGAGATAGGACAAGAATAGTGTGGTTTCGTTAAAGACACGGGAACAAGGAATGCCATATTTATGATTAGGATGCTCTCCGAAAGGGCAATACAAACTTATACCTGTGCTTTATTGATTATGCGAAGGCGTTTGACAAAATATGCCACAAAGAATTGGAGATGCTCGGCAGCCTGGACATATTTGGGAAATACTTGAGAGTAATAAAGAATCTTTACTGGCAGCAAACCGCTTGCATACGAACAGGTAATGAATTGAGTAGATATACAAAGATAGAAAAGGGCGTAAGACAAGGATGTGTCTTTTCACCGGATCTGTTCAACTTGTTCAACGAGAATATTTTGAGGACCCTAGAAGTTATGCCTGGATTTGTAATCGGAGGCCACAATTTAAACAACCTAAGGTACGCAGATGATACAGTGCTGATAGCAGACACAGAAAGGAAACTACATGACCTCCTACAGAAGGTAGCAGAAGAAAGTAACAAGAAAGGACTAGAAATAAACTGAAGGGAAACCGAATATACGGTCATTAGTAAAAAGGGCAGTCCAATATGCCAAATACAGGTCAGGGATACCAGAATCAAGCAGGTACAAAAATTTAAATACCTGGGAAGTGTTATAACAGAAGACGGAAAGTGCGACACAGAGATCCGAAGGCGAATTGGCATAGCGAAGGAAGCATTCCAGAAGTTGAGTGAGGTATTAAGAAACAGGACAATTTCGCTAGAAACACGGAAGGGAGTACTGGATTGCTACGTGCTGTCCGTCCTTCAATATGGCAGTGAATGCTGGACAATGTCAAAAAAGATGAAGGAAAAACTTGAAGCAGCTGAAATGTGGTTCTACAGAAGGATGCTGTGAATCTCATGGATTGAGCATGTGAGCAATGATGAGGTCTTGGAAATGATGGAAACAAAAAGGAAATTAATACTGAGCATCAGGAAGAGACAGCTGAAGTTCCTGGGACACGCAATGAGGAAGGAGGGCTGAGAGAATATGATACTAACAGGTCAGATTGAGAGAAAAAGAGACAGGGGAAAGCAACGGATAACATATTTGAAGGACCTAATCAGGTGGATGATGGAGCAAGGGTTGCATGGTGTAACAGGAGAAGGCGTGCTCAGAGCCACCAGGGATAGGGAAACGTGGAAAGCCACGATCGCCTACATCCTGAAGGGACAGGGCACATAGAAGAAGAAGAAGAAGAAATGGATTCTGTTAGCAGCATTCAAGTTAGCGCTGGCTGCGTGGCAAAAGAAATGGGCGATTGTTGTTACATTACATGGCTTGTGTACACGGTTTTCTGCTTCCAGGCCAACTCTCTGAGGAGACCAGGTCAGAGTTTAAGTACTGTTGAAATAGATCACTGAGCTAAGCAGAAAAATTGTCTCGGGATGTAACAATTTTCTGGACAAAATTAACCAATCAAATTGCAAGTCTGTAAGAAAATAAAGGAAGTTTGTTGGAGCCACCTTTCTACCAAAATACACGAAATTTGATTAATGAAAATATAGCGATAAGTAAATTGTCACTAGACTGCGGTTTGTAAATTGTCCTATGATAGTTAAGTAGTATTTTTTTTATTCAATGGTGTTAAGTGTTTGCAAATCGTGAAGAAAGTTATTTTTATTTTGTATCTGTAGTAAACACAGAATTAAAAGCAACTCTCTTCTCTTATTCACTTTTACAAAAAATCACAATTGCATGTGAAATCTTAATTTTGACAAATAGGAAAAGGATTGACCTCATACTGAAAGAAAAAGACTAAGCCAGATTTCGTGATCCAATGTTAAATTAATTTTCTAACCAATGAAAGGAAGTGATTTGCAACACTGAGAGAAAAGTTAGCAATCCAGTGTGAAAAACTAAATGGCTATAAAAACACAAAGAAAGTTAGAATCAGTCAGTCAGATGGGAGCAGAAATTAGAGACAACATGTTAAAATGTGACAAAGGAAACTTTAAGCCTCTGAACCGGACATATAAAGTCCCATCACACATTCGTTTTCCTTAACTTATACTATTTTCCTTTACCTCTTCTTCTCCATCCTCGACATTTTCGTCATCAAGAAAGAACACGGCAACAACAACAGCAGCAACAAGATACTACAACTGACTCCTAAATATTAACTTTTGTAAGTACCATTTTCCCTTATTATTTTACCTCCCTTTTTACTTTCTCACCAGTCATAAAAAAAAAAGGAAAGGAACACTGACTTTATTAGTAACCTGTTAATTTTTCTGCATAAACACATTCTGCTACTTATAATTACAAGCTCTGGATACACTTAATTCTTTACTATTATTTCTCTTGGAACATTTAACTATGTACTACATTTTCTCTTTAAACATTTAACTCCTACAAATTCATGCTATTCTGTTCTGTTAATAAAATTCTGCTTCAACATACCAGCAAAATACTTTCCTTCTTCCACTTCCCACAAATCCACCTTCAGATGATTTCAATAATACCTTAAGTTGTGGGGAGTGTCAGCTATGTTGTGAATTGACCTTGTACCAGACATGGCTGCCCATCCCTACCTCATATCCACTACAGTTCTACGACAATAAAATATCCGTAAAAATTCCCCCATTGCATCCTTAAATATTTGAGCTTAACATTTTTAACAAAATATTACAATTAATAACAATCATAAATATGAATGCTTGTTGTTTTAAGAAGTGGGGACAAATGAAAAGATTTGAAATTGACAACTGTTATATGACAATATTTATAATAATGACGATGATTGATGATCATAAAGATTTCCGGTCTTACTAGAGAATGCTGGATGCAAGACGGATCCAGCGAGTTGTTTTAAATAAAGGTGTTGTTAATCTTACAACTTAGTGTTGTCTTTATCTTTACAGTGTCCCACCTCTGTAATATATCTTTCTACCCTAAGACCAGTGAATAAACACCTTGACAGATAAACGATAACAACAAACACGTATATATAAAAATATAATCTCATATTTTTTTCTCTTCAGTGACTGTTGTGTATAGATAGGTAGTCAAAGGGTTTCATGCACATACACACATACGAGGGAGTTGATCAGCTGGGGTTGTCTTCCTATCCTGCGTTCTCTGATCTCTCGGCTGTCTCTGTAATCTCAATCCAGAAAAACTTGATCTTATATAAGCTGTGATTCCCACATTTTGTTCGATTGCATCATCTTTTTTTCCAGGCACCTTGTTTATTATTTTCAAATTATTATTATTGCTTTTGGCTACTACCTTTCCATGGCTTATATTCTCTGACCTCGACTATGGCTGCTTAGAAAAAACATAACCACATTCCTTCAATGCAAAGCTGGTCTTGCATTCTTAATTTTCTAAAAATAATATTTATTTTAATGTAAATACATTTTTGTTTTTTTTATTTCCTGACCTGAAAAACAGCTGTCTTAACACAATTTTGCCTGTAACCCAGCATCTGTGTTTCCGAGCTCTCAAAAGAATATGCATTCAATGTAAACACACTTTTTATTTGCCAGCCTGCATTCCTCTATTAAATAATATTTGTTTAATATAAATATATTTCTGGCCAAAATGTGGTCACACAATATATAACAGTTATTGCTCATCGTTTTTATCATAATAAAAATTGACATTTGATGAATTTTACATCTTCGCCTTTGTCTCCTCATTGTCTTTGCTGTTTCATACATTCCTATTCAAGAAAAGTTTTATTTCCTTACTGAAACTCTGCAACAGGTTCCTCTATTCATTTTTGATAAGCTTAATACAGATTTTCACACACCAAGATTTTAAATACTTTTATTCTAAATTTTATGCTATAAGCAAGTAATATTTGTTTCAAATCAGATTAATTTAACTGTAAATTTGCTAATTTTCTAAATATAACATATCACAGATCTATATTTTATTTTTGCAAGAATTTTAAAACTGAATTAATTTTGTTTACAAACCTATCAATCTGTCAAAAATAGATGAAATACTAATTACTTTTGAGAACTTTCAAAAAGTTGAGATTCCAACCAATATAATTTCTATTTTAAATACACCAGAGTATTTTGCTTAGCAGAAACAATAAATTTAATTATTTTGCTTTCAATTAAAGCTAAAACAAAAGCTTCAGGTATCTTTTTTATTTTTAAAACTTCACTTTAAAATTTAGGTATCTAAAATGAGTCAAGGTACCTACAGAAAATAAAAATAAATTCCTAGGAGAGCTGATAGAAACAAATTTAAATGACTGTGGTATAGAAATTTATAAATCAATGGTGAAATTTAAAATCGATGCAGGCGCCAAGATAAAATTATCTCAACTGAAACTTACAAAAATCTGAGAGGAAACCTATCATCTTCACAAGTACTCGGTGTGGGCGACAAAGCGAACCTTGCTGCCAAGCTTGAAAAGGACCTCCAATCCGTAGTGGACTGGGGTAGGATATGGCTTGTAAATTTCAATGCTTCCAAAATGAAGCTGCTATCAATTACCCATCATAGACAATCACACCTACCTCCCATTAGCATGGAACAGGCTTGCCTCCCAGAGAGTAAAACACTCCGCCTCCTTGGCCTTACACTCTCGGTGGACCTCAAATGGAATGACTATCTTGAATCAATTGCTAAATCCGTGGCTATGAAAGTCGGTTCTCTGTGCAGGGCCCAGAAGTTTTTCCCATCTGAATCTATCCTGCACATATATAAAGCTACCATACGCCTGTGTATTGAATACTGCTGCCAGATCTGGTCGGTTGCTCCTGTTACTCTCCTCAGGTTTCTTGACAAAATACAACGGAGAATCTGTAACGTGATCGATACTGACTTGGCAGACCGGCTGCAACCACTCTCTCATTGGCATGACATGGCTTCCCTGTGCCTCTTCTATAAATACTTTCAGGGCTTCCGCTCCAATGAACTTAGATCATTGGTGCCACCTAGGTACGAATTTACATGAGATACTAAATTAGCAACTAGGTCCCACCCTTTTACAGTGAAACAGATAAGATGTAACCGTAATTTCTACTCTAACAGCTTCTTTTTTCGTGCTTCCCGCCTGTGGAATTCCCTTCCACATGCCTGCTTCCCCGACAGCTACAATCTCCAGGAGTTTAGATGTAAAGTCAATAGACACCTCCTATCACACTAACTTGCATCTATTCTCTCAAACAGTCTCACCATCTATCCAACCCTCATTCTCGGTATCCTTACCCATCTATCACCCTCCTTCTGACATTTCCTATATCTAACCATCCTTTCTCATCATTTTTCCCTGATGTAACCCCCTGCACAATAGTGGCAGTGGAATGCCTTGCTCGGCAGGGTGAAACGATTAAAAAAAAAAAAAAAATGGACTGAAGGAATAGTCCAATGCATTTAAAAATTTAATGCCGTTACAGAAGGTAAGGACAAATATTCTTTGGATATATATGTCATTGAATATGTAAAGGGAGAGAACTTATTGTCTTGAAAAACGTCTGTGTAAATGAATTTAGTGAAACATTTAGACAAAATAGAACAGGGAAATTCATTTGATGCCAGAGGATATATGAACGGAGACCTAGTCAAAATAGTCCTGGAAAAAGACACTTCACCTTATTGTGTAACAACAGCTAGGAGAATCGTATTTCCTATTTTGTTAAAGAAAGAATTAAATAGACTGGAAAAGAAAGGAATGATTGAAAGTTTACAAAACCAACTGATTGGTGGGCACCTATAGTCAGTCAGTTAAGTGCCATGCGCGATACACGCTTTGGGCGATCATGTCTCGAAAGAGACATGACTGACTGGGCAGAAGATTATCCCGCAGTAGGTTGCCATTGCTTTCTGCAGTAGACTGGTTGCCGACCAAGGCTATAGAACCCAATCTGTCCTATTATTTAACCCATAACTGGAGGGAAGAGACGGATTAATACCTTTCCCAAGGGTATTTGCGCGTAAGTGAATGCAAGGAATTCAACTGGAATTCGAACTCAGTTCCCCAGTTTCTCGTTCCGAACCGATATCCACTGCGCCACAACGCACATCCTATAGTACTAGTAATAAAAACATCCTATAGTACTAGTAATAAAAACAGAAAAATCTGAACATGTGTAGATTTGAAGAAGCTGAATCTAGCAGTAAAAAGGGAACAATACTTATTACTAAATTTAGATGATGTTTCACCTAAATTAAATAGAGCTAAATTTTATTTTATGTAGATTGGATGCTACCAGCAGATTATACCAAATTCTGTTAAGCAAAGAAAACTATCTACTCATAAATTTCATTACTCCTTTTGGAAGATATTCCTTCAAAAGATTATCTTTTGGAATTATATCAGTGCCTAAATTCTTTCAAAGAAACATGTCAGAATTATTTTAAAATTATTCAAGGAGTTGAAACAATTATTGATGTTATTCTAATCTATGGCAGAACTATAGAAGAATATGACAAATGACTAAAAACTGTATTTACATTATTCAGACTATTGTCCTCATCTTTGTTGCCATTTGTACGACATTTCAGCTATTGTATGCTCTGGGCTTTTTCAAGTGCTAGGAATTTTGAACTGAACCCTTTATTACAATCACTGGGGTATATCATCCTCATTCCTTGCTTAAAGCCTTGATTGTAATAAACGGTTCAGTTCGAAATTCCTATCACCTGAAGAAGGCCGGAGTGTACAACAGGCTGAAGTGTCATACAAATGGCAACAAATATGAAGACAATAGTCCAAATAATGTAAATACTGTAAATACTACCTCATTTCAGAAATATTGACAAAGACTAAAAACTGTTCTTAAAACATTACCAAAAGCAGAACTCAAGTTTAATGAAGAAAAGCGTGACTTCAAAGACACAACTAGAATATTTTGGACACATATTTTTTGGAGATGGAATTTGATTCAGTGAAAAAAATTAAGTCTTTCAGAAGTTGCCTGCACCTACAAATTTAACTGAATTACGTCATATAATCAGCGTGTTCAGATAGTTTGAAAAATTCAATAAGAAACAATAAAACCAATGACCGTATTTGTGTGGAATTACCCACAAGAAAATTCTTTTAAAAAAAACAAACATATTACTAAATCAAGCCACAGGTGTCAGTTTCACTGAATTAATTATGGGAAGAAAAATAAGAACCACATTAGCTTTACATCTATAAAAGTTATTACCAAAATGGCCTGATTTCACACAAATCAGGGAGAGAGACAAACTGACAAAAACCAGGATGGAAAAGAATTTTTGACAGATTCCATGGTGCCAGAAGTTTACCAACTCTAAAAACAGGAGATAGAATTAGAATAAAATTAGATAAAGAAAAATACTGGAACACTGAAGTCACTAGATACTAAGATTGTTATATATATATATATATATATATATATATATATATATATATATATATATATATATATATATATATATATATATATATAATATATATATATATATATATATATATATATATATATATATATATATATATATTATATATATATATATATATATTATATTATATTATATATATATATATATATATATATATATATATATATATATATATATATATATATATATATATATATATATATATATATATATATATATATATATATATATATATATATATATATATATATATATATATATATATATATATATATATATATATATATATATATGTAGTGGTAAATGTGACAACCAAGAAGTTTCAAGCGAAAGCATATATTCATGCAAGACAATATTCTTTCACAATCTACAAAGCTAACTATTGCAGGAACATGAAGTTATATCTGAGAGAAAAATTCAATACATAAATTAGACAGTTACTTAATAATGCAAACAGCCTTTGACTTCTAGCCCAATCAACAGATCCATCCAATGTAGCTCTCCATCCATCATAAAAAATATTTTTTCTCTTCATGACATTCACTTCAAGATTGTAATTTGGTTACTCTCATATCTTTAATCAATATCATTAATATTCTATTTCTTTTCTCTTTCTTTACATTCATAATAACAGCTTGATATAATTTCATGCTGATCAATCCACTATTCTTAATTATTAGCCTTTTTAATTTTTTGTGTGTGAGTTTTTTTTCTTTTTTTCAAATCAATTTTGTTCTTTCTTATTCTTATCTTGCAAATGTTTACAGTTTCTGTTTTGAATGGAAAGATACAACAATGCCGTTCTCATATAACTCAGTAGCTTTACAAGAATTTGGTTTTTCAAGGCACACTACCGGCCACCCCAGTGTTTTAAAAAAATTATTTATTTCATACTATTTTTAGTTTTATTGCCAAGTGAATAATTGGAAATGAAAATAGAATGGTTCTTTTGTTAAAACTGCACAATAACATGTACAAATGAATTATAAATATTTAAAAATTACCTATATTGCAGTTTCATCAATAAAAGAATGAAGAAAATTTAAGGTAATTTGGATGAGTTCATCTTTACTTCCTTACCTTGTAAATTTTTCATTTTGTTAAAACTGCACAATAACATGTGCATGAAATGAATTATAAATATTTAAAAATTACCTATATTGCAGTTTCATCAATAAAAGAATGAAGAAAATTTAAGGTGATTTGGATGAGTTCATCTTTACTTCCTTACCTTGTAAAATTTTGCAAAGTAATAATAACAAAAGAACCATTCTATTTTTAATTAGAATTATTCACTTGGCAATAAATACTAAAAATAGTATGAAATACATTATTTGGTTTTTCAAGGTACACTACCATCCACCCTAGTGTTTTAAAAAAATTATGTATTTCATAGTTTTTCTTAGTATTTATTGCCAACTGAATAATTGCAAATGTAAATAGAAAGGTTCTTTTGCTAAAACTGCACAATAACATGTGCATCAAATGAATTTATAAGTATTTAATAATTACCTATATTGCAGTTTCATCAATGAAAGAATGAAGAAAATTTAGGGTGATTTGGACAAGTTCATCTTTGCTTCATTGCCTTGTAAAATTTTGCAAAGTAATAATAACAAAAGAACCATTCTATTTTTAATTAGAATTATTCACTTGGCAATAAATACTAAAAATAGTATAAAATACATCATTTCTTTTTAAAAACTGGAGTAGCCTAATAATTATGGCTGGTAGTGTATGTCTTAATGGCAATCTTTATGTCAAAAGTAAAAAAAAAAACCATGTCTATAGTTTTATACAAATTTATATAAAAGTAACTGAAATTAGAAATCCAAAATAAGGCCAGTATGCTCAAAACTCCAGGTAAAGGATTTATGATTTTGTGCTAACATAACTTAATTATGACTACTTTTTTATTCTTAGATTTATTCCATGGTTTTTGTTACAACAGTCCACTCTATTATTATTACTATTATTATAGTATGGGTTTTACTTGGTCCTATCATTTTGGTTTATACAACTCATTGCATGTATAGACTATTAGTACTACCATTTCATTCTTTGTTTTACTCTTTTCTATCATTTTAAATTTTGATCAAAATACACTGCATCTCTACATTTTATTATTACTATTATTACCAAATAAGTTTTCCTTAGTTCTATCACTGTGACTTATAGGATGACTCTGCATGTATACACACTTTATTATTACAACATTTTATATTTGGTTTTTATTCTATCATTGTGGCTTAATGCAACTCTATGTAAGTGTACATTCTTTATTATTATGACCTTTTTATTCTTGGCTTTAGTCTGTTCTATCATTGTGGCTTTTGATCACAATACACTTTGTTATTACTTTTATTTAATATGGTATTTACTTAGTTCTATCATTGTAGCTTATTTTAATTCACTAATGTTATACACTTTATTATTACTACTATTTTATTCTTGGCTTTGCACTATTCTATCATTGTGGCTTATTGCAGCTCTTTGTAATTACACATTATTTATTATTATTACTTTTCTATTCTTGGTTTTACTCTCATACTGCCATTGTGGCTCTTTATCACAACACTCTGCATCTATGCACTTTATTGTCACTACTATTACACTATGGGTTTTATTTGTCTACTATTGTGGCTTAATGCTCATCATCAATTGTATACACTACTTATTATTATACCTGCATCTATGCACTTTAATGTCACTACTATTACACTATGGGTTTTGATGGTTCCTATCATTGTGGCTTAATGCTCATCATCAATTGTATACACTACTTATTATTATACTCTGCATCTATGCACTTTAATGTCACTACTATTACACTATGGGTTTTATTTGCTCCTATCATTGTGGCTTAATGCTCATCATCAATTGTATACACTACTTATTATTATACTCTGCATCTATGCACTTTAATGTCACTACTATTACACTATGGGTTTTATTTGCTCCTATCATTGTGGCTTAATGTTTCATCATCAATTGTATACACTACTTATTATTATACTCTGCATCTATGCACTTTAATGTCACTACTATTACACTATGGGTTTTATTTGCTCCTATCAT
This sequence comes from Ascarosepion bandense, assembly GCA_037127315.1. Classification (NCBI taxonomy): domain Eukaryota; kingdom Metazoa; phylum Mollusca; class Cephalopoda; order Sepiida; family Sepiidae; genus Ascarosepion; species Ascarosepion bandense. The sequence continues at coordinate 5,696,792 of JBBBDQ010001148.1, read as the reverse complement.
TGTGGCTTAATGCTCATCATCAATTGTATACACTACTTATTATTATACTCTGCATCTATGCACTTTTTAATGTCACTACTATTACACTATGGGTTTTATTTGCTCCTATCACTGTGGCTTAATGCTCATCATCAATTGTATACACTACTTATTATACTCTGCATCTATGCACTTTAATGTCACTACTATTACACTATGGGTTTTATTTGCTCCTATCACTGTGGCTTAATGCTCATCATCAATTGTATACACTACTTATTATTATACTCTGCATCTATGCACTTTAATGTCACTACTATTACACTATGGGTTTTATTTGCTCCTATCATTGTGGCTTAATGTTCATCACCAATTGTATACACTACTTATTATTATACTCTGCATCTATGCACTTTAATGTCACTACTATTAATTATGGGTTTTATTTGCTCCTATCATTGTGGCTTAATGCTCATCATCAATTGTATACACTACTTATTATTATACTCTGTATCTATGCACTTTAATGTCACTACTATTACACTATGGGTTTTATTTGCTCCTATCATTGTGGCTTAATGCTCATCATCAATTGTATACACTACTTATTATTATACTCTGCATCTATGCACTTTAATGTCACTACTTATTACACTATGGGTTTTATTTGCTCCTATCATTGTGGCTTAATGCTCATCATCAATTGTATACACTACTTATTATACTCTGCATCTAAGTGCACTTTAATGTCACTACTATTACACTATGGGTTTTATTTGCTCCTATCATTAGGCTTAATGCTCATCATCAATTGTATACACTACTTATTATTATACTCTGCATCTATGCACTTTAATGTCACTACTATTACACTATGGGTTTTATTTGCCTCATCACTGTGGCTTAATGCTCATCATCAATTGTATACACTACTTATTATTGTACTCTGCATCTATGCACTTTAATGTCAACATTATTACACTATGGGTTTTATTTGCTCCTATCACTGTGGCTTAATGCTCATCATCAATTGTATACACTACTTATTATTATACTCTGCATCTATGCACTTTAATGTCACTACTATTACACTATGGGTTTTATTTGCCTTAATACTGTGGCTTAATGCTCATCATCAATTGTATACACTACTTATTATTATACTCTGCATCTATGCACTTTAATGTCACTACTATTACACTATGGGTTATATTTGCTCCTATCATTGTGGCTTAATGCTCATCATCAATTGTATACACTACTTATTATTATACTCTGCATCTATGCACTTTAATGTCACTACTATTGTTCATGGGTTTTATTTGCTCCTATCATTGTGGCTTAATGCTCATCATCAATTGTATACACCTACTTATTATTATACTCTGCATCTATGCACTTTAATGTCACTACTATTACACTATGGGTTTTATTTGCTCCTATCATTGTGGCTTAATGGCTCATCATCAATTGTATACACTACTTATTATTATACTCTGCATCTATGCAATTTAATGTCACTACTATTACACTATGGGTTTTATTTGCTCCTATCATTGTAGTTTAATGCTCATCATCAATTGTATACACTACTTATTATTATACTTTGCATCTATGCACTTTATTGTCACTACTATTACACTATGGGTTTTATTTGCTCCTATCATTGTGGCTTAATGCTCATCATCAATTGTATACACTACTTATTATTATACTCTGCATCTATGCACTTTAATGTCACTACTATTACACTATGGGTTTTATTTGCTCCTATCATTGTGGCTTAATGCTCATCATCAATTGTATACACTACTTATTATTATACTCTGCATCTATGCACTTTAATGTCACTAATATTATTAATTATGGGTTTTATTTGCTCCTATCATTGTGGCTTAATGTTCATCATCAATTGTATACACTACTTATTATTATACTCTGCATCTATGCACTTTATTGTCACTACTATTACACTATGGGTTTTATTTGTCTATCATTGTGGCTTAATGCTCATCATCAATTGTATACACTACTTATTATTATACTCTGCATCTATGTACTTTATTGTCACTACTATTACACTATGGGTTTTATTTGCTCCCAAGTTCTATCATTGTAGCTTATTGTAATTTGCTAATATTATACACTTTATTATTACTATTTTATTCTTGGTTTGACACTATTCTGTTATTGTGGCTTATTGCAGCTCTCTGTATGTATACATTCGTGATTATTACTAATTTTTATTCTTGGTTTTATTCTGTTCTATTATTATTACTATACTATTATATATATATTATTATTGTTATATATTAATTTTAAATTAATAATATATTATTATTATTATATATATTATTATTACCTTTTTATTCTTGGTTTTATTCTGTTCTATTATTATTACTATATTATTATATATATTATTATTATTATATATTAATTTTATATTAATAATATATTATTATTATTATATATATTATTATTACCTTTTTATTCTTGGTTTTATTCTGTTCCATTATTATTACTATACTATTATATATATATTATTATTATTATATATTAATTTTATATTAATAATATATTATTATTATATATATATTATTATTACCTTTTTATTCTTGGTTTTATTCTGTTCTATCCCTGTGGCTTTTGATCACAACATACTATATACATATTATTATTACTACTATTAAAGAATGGGATTTATTTGGTTCTATCATTGTCAGCAGTTAAGTGCCATGCTTTGGGCGATCATGTCTCAAAAGAGACATGACTGACTGAGCAAAAGTTTATCCCGTAGTAGGTTTCCATTGCTTTCCATTGCTTTCTGTGGTAGACTGGTTACCAGCCAAGACTATAGAACCCAATCTGTTCTATTATTTAACCCATAACTGGAGGGAAGATATAGATTAATACCTTTCCCACGGGTATTTGTGTGTAAGTGAATGCAAGGAATTCAACTGGAATTCAAATTTGGCTCCCCAATTTGTCATTCCAAGTCAATATCCACTGCACCACAATGCACATATAAATCACTAATGTTATACACTCTTTATTATTACTACCATTTTATTCTTGGTTTTAACCATTTCTATTATTATAGCTTTTCATCACAACACTCTATATCTATACACGTTATTATTACAACTGTTATAGTGTGGGTTTTACTCTGTCCTGCCTTTGTGGTTAATTACAACTCTCTGGTGTTATACCTGCTTTATTATTACCATCTTTTAATTCTTGGTTTTACTCTATTCTCTGATTGTGGCCTTTTATCACAACACTTTGCATCAGTATACTTTATTATTACTTTCTATTATAGTATTATAATATGTTTTTTTACTCTGTCCAATAATTTGGGTTCTTACAACTCTCTACGTGTATACATTCTTTATTATTACTTATATTTTTATTCTTGGTTTTACTGTTCTATCATTGTGGCTTTTTATCACAACACTCTGCATCTATGCACTTTAATGTCACTACTATTACACTATGGGTTTTATTTGTTCCTATCATTGTGGCTTAATGCCCATCATCAATTGTATACACTATTTATTATTATTACTTTTCTTGGTTTTTACTCTATACTGTCATTGTGGCTTTTTATCACAACACTCTGCATCTATGCACGTTATTGTTACTAGTATTACACTATGGGTTTTATTTGGTCCTATCATTGTGGCTTAATGCTCATCATCAGTTGTTTCCACTATTTATTATTACTTTTCTATTCTTGGTTTTTACTCTATACTGTCATTGTGGCTTTTTATCACAACACTCTGCATCTATGCACGTTATTGTTACTAGTATTACACTATGGGTTTTATTCAGTCCTATCATTGTGGCTTAATGCTCATCATCAATTGTTTCCACTATTTATTATTATTACTTTTCTATTCTTGGTTTTTACTCTATACTGTCATTGTGGCTTTTTATCACAACACTATATCTAAGGATGTGCCTTGTGGTGCAGTGAATATTGGTTTGAAATGAGAAATCAGAGAGATGAATTCGAATTCCAGTTGAATTTGTCACATTCAACTCTGCACAAATACCTTTGGGAAAGGTATTAATCCATCTCTTCTCCCTACATTCTAGGAGTTAAATAGCAAGACAGATTGGGTTCTATATCCTTGTTTGGCAACCAATCTACCGGAGAAAATAATCGCAACCTACTGCAGGAAAATCTTCTGCCCAGTCAGTCATGTCTTTTTCGAAACATGATTGCCCAAGCGTGTATGGCACTTAACTGACTGATATTATTATTATACTTTATTATTATTAGTACTATTATAGTATGAGTTTTACTTTGTCCTATCATTATGGTTTATTGCTATTGTCTGAAGGTAGACACATTCTGTCATTACTACATTTCATTCTTCGATATACTCTGTTCTATTACTGTGGCTTTTCGTTGCAACACTCTGCATCAATATGCTTTATTATTTGTTGCAAAGATGGGTGTATTTTTGTTGAGTTAATATATTATCAGGAGGAAAATATTTTGGGGGACTGCATGAAAAACTTCAACAACATTTGAGTTTGCATATATGGCACAAGGATAAAAACCACAAGTACAACTGTTTTATTAAACTAGTTTATAACTTTTTATAAAAGGTTTACAAATTTATAACAAGACTGCCAATTTGTTTCATATCTAAACTTATTTATAAATGGAACTTTGTCTCTGTGTGTGTGTCCATTACCTATAGACTCCGAAACAGATGAACCGATTTTCTTGAAAATTTACACAGTTGTACTATAAGCATCTGCAAGTGTTCTTAGCTAGGTTTTGTGTCGAGGTACCCCTGATAAATATCGAAAATCGATAATCGAAAAAATCGGGTTATAGAAAGAGTGGTCTGATTTTAATCAAATTTGATAAACTCATAGACAAAGACATAAGAAATGATATTCAGAAGTTTCAAGGTTGCAGTTTTTACAATAGTACAGAAAATCAATAATATATATATAAAAGGCAAGATGTTTGTATGTGTGTGTCTGTTTATCTGTCTGTATGTCCTTTATACAAATCCACAATTTTTATCTGATTCTCACCAAACTTCACACAAATATTCTTTAGGCTGAGTCTGAGCTCCAGAATCATGGATTAGTTTTAAAGCTTTCATTACACCTGAGCAACGCCAAGCTATACTGCTAGTGTTAGAAATAGTTTGAAAATGTATTATTTTAAAGATCTTGAGTGTTAAAAAGTAAGTGGGCAATTGTGAGTACTTAGAAAAGGTATGTGAATGTTTGTAAGGAAATTTAACAGTTTGTGTTGTTGAGAAAAGTTTGTTGAACTTAGAGTTTCTTGACTGTTTCAAAACAGTAGATTCTTCCAGTGCAGGTCTTTGTCAAGTATTATTCATAAGATTTATTTGCTGAGATAGAAGTTTGATAATATGCTAAATGTTTATTAGCTTTGAAACTTTCTCGTTGAAGTTTGTATAGACATAGGAGGGAGAAAAAGATCTGGTACAAGGATTAGTACTTTTTTGTTTTGAATTCTTCTTCTATGTGCCCTGTCCCTTCAGGACGGAGGCGATCATGGCTTTCCACGTTTCCCTATCCCTGGTGGCTCTGAGCACGCCTTCTCCTGTTACACCATGCAATCCTTGTTCTGTCATCCACCTGATTAGGTTCTTCAAATATGTTATCTGTTGCTTTCCCTTGTTTCTTTTTCCCTCTATCTGACCTGTTAGTATCAGATTCTCCAAACCCTCCTTCCTCATTGCGTGTCCCAGGAACTTCAGCTGTCTTTTCCTGATGCTCAGTATTAATTTCCTTTTTGTTTCCATCATTTCCAAGACCTCATCATTGCTCACATGCTCAATCCATGAGATTCACAGCATCCTTCTGTAGAACCATATTTCAGTTGCTTCAAGTTTTTCCTTCATCTTTGATGGTATTGTCCAGCATTCACTGCCATATTGAAGGACAGACATCATGTAGCAATCCAGTGCATTCTTCCTAGTTTCTAGTGAAATTGTTCTGTTTCTTAATACCTTACACAACTCTTGGAATGCTTCTTTCGCCATGCCAATTCAACTTTGAATCTCTGTGTCACACTTTCCTTCTTCTGTTACAACGCTTCCCAGGTATTTAAATTTTTGTACCTGCTTGATTCTGATATCCCCGACCTGTATTTGGCATTTTGGGCTGCCCTTTTTACTGATGATCATGCATCCAGTTTTCGTGCAGTTTATTTGTAGTTCTTGTTACTTTCTTCTGCTACCTTGTGTAAGAGGTCTTGTAGTTTCCTTTCTGTGTCTGCTATCAGCACTGTATCATCTGCGTACCTTAGGTTGTTTAAATTGTGGCCTCCGATTACAAATCCAGGCATAACTTCTAGGGTCCTCAAAATATTCTCGCTGTACAAGTTGAACAGATCCGGTGAAAAGACACATCCCGTCTTACGCCCCTTTCTATCTTTGTATATCTACTCAATTCATTACCTGTCCGTATGCAAGCGGTTTGCTGCCAGTAAAGATTCTTTATTACTCTCAAGTCTTTTCCAAATATGTCCAGGCTGCTGAGCATCCCTATCAGTTCTTTGTGGCGTATTTTGTCAAATGCATAATTACTAAAGCACAGGTATAATTAATAAAGCACAGGTATAAGTCCTTCTTCATTTGTATTGCCCTTTCTGAGAGTATCCTAATCATAAATATGGCATTCTTCTCTTTTCCAATCTTCTCACTTTGTTTTTTTTCAATTGGAGTAGATAGATCTATCTATCGCCCGGTTCACACTCCACCCACGTCTATTGAACAGGTTAAGAGGCTCAACATTTGTTCTCTGTTTAGGATGTGGTTTCCGGCTTTCTCTTTCCCAATCTTTCCACTATTACGTAGCCCCCTGCACATCAGTGGCATTACCGCCTTGCTTGGGGTGATATGATGAAAAAAAAAAAAATTCCTTGTTCCCGTGTCTTAATAGGAGGAAAAGTTTGATATGCCTGCCTTTTCCAGGTTTGAAGATCTCACTGAGAATTTTGTCTCAAGCTTCTTTCTGTCTTCTATTTGTCTTCTATAAAGATTTGCATTGTATGATGAATGACATGGACGATTTTGCACCGTCTTTCTAACTGAAGATTTGCTTTGCATTACATAATGAATAGCATAGATATTTCTGCTTCCTCATTGCTAACTAACTGCACGTGGACTTACTTAATAAACCAAATTAGTTGTTTGACAGGTTCCTGAAAATTTGGCACAGTTTTTAACCTGAATATGTTGCATAGGAATTTTGAAATATACTAACCAATAAGCGCTTGTTATTCTTAAAATTAACAGTTTGATCCCTTTGACGTCTAGTTTGCACAAATCTTTTAATATCATCATGTGTGATGATATTAAAATATGTGTCCTATACAGACGATTACGAGAGAATTTTGTAATCGCAGTGACCTCTGTAAACCTTAGAGTAAAGATTAATTCCAATCTTTACTCTAAGGTTTACAGAGGTCACTGCGATTACAAAATTGTCTCGTAATAGTCTGTATTTAGCGATATTTCAATCAATCGCTGTTGAATAAAATGCAATGTTGAATTATGTGGGTATGAACATAATGATGTTCTACACACTATTGAACAATATAACATGTTGAATTATGTGTATGTATGTGGGTGTGATCAGGGCTGTAGCTGATGCTAAAAAAACACCGGGCACAGAGAAAATTGCCCAGATTTATTAGTTGACAATGTGATGACGTCATCAGTGCCATCCATTTCCAGAAACTATGATTATTGCAGATTTTTTTGGCTATTCCAATGGAAATTAGGCGCAGAACATGAATGAAAGCAGGAAATCGGGTTCGGACCTTCCGAGTATAACCAGTCTTTTCTCCCAAAATTAATAAATAAACAGATTTTTGCTGTGTTCATTCGGATGTTTTCTTCGTTTTTCTTTCTTTCTTTCTTTCTTCATGAATTGTTTAGTTTGATTTCTGACAAAGACATTTTTCCTTGCCCGGATTTTCACTATGATTGCGCAGATTGGTCCGGACCCGCGCCCGGTGTGCCCGGTAGTCAGATACGGCCATGGGTATGATCATAATGATGTTCTACACTATCATTGTTGCTTAATACATTTCTCTGCATGGATTCCCTCTTTATTATTACTATTTTGTTATTCTCGGTTCTACTTTGTTTTATCATTGTGGTATTTTATCATAATGCTCTTCATCTATTCACTTTATTATTATTACTATTTTATTATGTGTTTTACTCTGTCCTATTATAGTAGCTAATTGTCAAAATGCACTATTCATAATTAATATTTTATTGTCACTCTTACTGTTGCTATTTAATCATTACATTGAATTGATGTATTGTTCAATCAGTCATTTAAGTACCACAAGTTATAGACGCTTCGGGTGATCATGTCCCGAAAGAGACATGACTGACTGGGTAGCAGATTATCTCACAGTAAGTTGCCATTGCTTTCTGCTGTAGACTGGTTGCCAACCAAGGCTATAGAAACCAGTCAGTTAAGTGCCGTATGTGATACATGCTTCGGGCAATCATGTCTCAAAAGAGACATGACTGAGTAGAAGTTTATCCCACAGCAGGTTGCCATTGCTTTCTGTGGTAGTCAGATACGGTCATGCACCCAAGCATGTGTAATGTATGGCATTTAAATGACTGACTGAAAGATAGAATATGCCATAAAATGTCAAGTATTTTCTGGCACAGTACAAGAAACAGAATGTTTTCCTAGTATCTTTTCTAGTATCCTAACTGTGTCGTAAATTAGTCATTTAAAATGATTTGTAGTAGTAATAGATTCAGTAAAATTTGTGATTGTCCTTTTGTAGGTACCTCATAAAGAATTTCTTCATCCTGAGATTTGTTATTCTGGCAGTGAAATCAATGATTATTTTAGAGCATATGATGCCATATAATAATATCAGGCTTATGGCCACAATGATACACTGGTTCCCATGTGATTACCAAAGTTAAGCAATTTCAAGCCTGAGAATACCTGAAGAAAGGCTTTACCTCTACCCTCTGTGAAGAAGACATTGACTGATTATTTATCTTTATTGGTCATGATTGGTGATGTTTGTAGTAACAGGAATTCAAATCACATCCACATTAAATGCAGGGAGTCCCCAGCAAATATATTTACTCTTTAGCTTCTCTAGATAAGGGAGCAGAAAGCCTGCTCATTATTAATAAATGCCATGACACTTCACCTGGGTTAAACATACAATCACCAGTTAAGCAATGTTGAGCCTGGTTAGTACCTAGATAGGTGACTGCTTGATACCAGGTGCTGTTAGCTTGGATGTGTGGGTGGTATGATAGATAATGGCTTGGAATTGTTAATCGGAGAGCTGAGTACCAATTCCTGTTGGGTTTGTTATATTCCCTTTTGCACAAATACCCTTTAGAAAGGTAAGAATACACCTCTTCTTCCCCCAGTTATTGGTTACTAGCAGTATAGCTCAGCATTGCTCGAGTGTAATGAAAGCTTTAAAACTAATCCATGGTTCTGGAGCTCAGATTCTTTGGATGTTGGCATGAAAGACTAAAAAGCAATAGTTGTTTCCAATTAAAGTGAAACCGTAGACTGAAAGAAAAATGAATGGATGTAAGTCAAATTTTCATATTTGAAATAATCAAATAAATGCAACAATTTACTAATCGCACCTAGAGTATATATATATATATATATATATATATATATATACTAACAGTATAGCCCGGCATTGCTCGGGTGTAATGAAAGCTTTAAAATTTGCATCACATCTGAAGCTATTTTTTTATTTACAGTTTTACATTATTAGGGCTTGTGATTGTTTGTGGTGCAGCGGATATCGACTAGGAACAACAAATCAGGGTGCTGGAATTTGAATTCCAGTTGACTTCCTTGCATTCACTTATGCACAAATACCCTTGGGAAAGGTATTAATCCATCTCTTCCCTCCAGTTATGGGTTAAATAATAGGACAGATTAGGTTCTATAGTCTTGGTTGGCAACCAGTCTACCACAGAAAGCAATGGCAACCTGCTGTGGGATAAACTTCTACTCAGTCAGTCATGTCTCTGTTGAGATATGATTGCCCGAAGCATGTATCACATACGGCACTTAACTGACTGGTTTCTATAGCCTTGGTTGGCAACCAGTCTGCAGCAGAAAGCAATGGCAACTTACTGTGGGATAATCTTCTGCCCAGTCAGTCATGTCTCTTTCGGGACATGATCACCCGAAGCGTGTATAACTTGTGGCACTTAAATGACTGATTGAACAATACATCAATTCAATGTAATGATTAAATAGCAACAGTAAGAGTGACAATAAAATATTAATTATGAATAGTGCATTTTGACAATTAGCTACTATAATAGGACAGAGTAAAACACATAATAAAATAGTAATAATAATAAAGTGAATAGATGAAGAGCATTATGATAAAATACCACAATGATAAAACAAAGTAGAACCGAGAATAACAAAATAGTAATAATAAAGAGGGAATCCATGCAGAGAGATGTATTAAGCAACAGTGATAGTGTAGAACATCATTATGATCACACCCATGGCCGTATCTGACTACCGGGCACACCGGGCACGGGTTCGGACCAATCCGCGCAATCATAGTGAAAATCTGGGCAAGGAAAAATGTCTTCATCAGAAATCAAACTGAACAATTCACAAAGAAAGAAAGAAAGAAAAATGAAGAAAATAACTTAGGCTCGTACAAACTCGGATGAAAATATATGCAATATTATTTCGCTAATCTTTACTAATACCTTGCTTATTTTAAATATTGTGTTATGCATTCTAAAATTCCTGTTATCCGTCCAAAAAGCATGGGATAATCAGCGTGGGATGCCAACAAGTTGAAACTAAGGTAGCATAATGGGCTGATCTTCCCTAAGTAGAATATATATATATATATATACATATACATATGGCCATATCTGACTACTGGGCACGGGTCCGGGCCAATCCGTGCAATCATCGTGAAAATCTGGGCAAGGAAAAAATGTCTTTGTCAGAAATCAAACTAAACATTTCACGAAGAAAGAAAGAAAGAAAGAAAGAAAGACTAAGAAAGAAAAATGAAGAAAACATCCGAAAGAACTCAGTAAAAATCTGTTTATTAATTTTGGGAGAAAAGACTGGTTATACTCAGAAAGTCCGAACCCAATTTCCTGCTTTCATTCACTTTATGTGCCTAATTTCCATTGGAATAGCCAAAAAAATCCGCAAAAATCATAGTTTCTGGAAACAGATGACACTGGTGATGTCATCACATTGTCAACTAATAAATCTGTGCAATTTTCTCTGCTCCCAGTGTTTTTTTAGCATCAGCTACGACACTGCTTGAGCGATCATGTCTTTTTTTATCCATGACTGACTAGGCAGAAGATTTTCCTGCAGTAGGTTGCCATTTTTTTCTGCAGTAGACTGGTTACCAACCAAGGCTATAGAACTCAATCTGTCCTGCTATTTAACTCATAGCTAGAGGGAGAAGTGAATGAATCAAATTCAACTTGAATTTGAACTCGGCTCTCCAATTTTTCATTTTGAGCTGGTCTTTACAATAGCCTAATCAGATAAATAAATGATATATTGAACTGGGTGTTTCAATATGATGTGGCTATAAGCCTTCTACCAAAAAATAATATATATGAATAAATAGATAGAAACAAAAGATTGTTAAAAGGTTCTTTAACAAAAAAAAACATATTTCATATTTGGTTACTTGCTCCAATTTTGGGCAGAATCTTTTCAGCATCTTTTCATAGATTTTGTCTAGCATATAAAAAACCATGTTTTTAAGACATGTTTGAATTGATTATTCTCCATCCTCCATCCTTTTTTTTATTTATTTATTTATTTTTTTTGTATAATTCTTTACTAATCATTTATGCAAAAAACATAGGCATTGCATGGCTTATATAAAATTTTATTGAAATTGGCAAAAACAGTAGCATGAAAATAAAGAATGCTTGCATAGACAGATAGACAAGTTTGTATTTCAGATTTCACAAAAGCAGCTATTTTTAGACTAGTCACAAGGCTGTCTTCATGAGTAAAAAAAACAATGAAACTTTATTAGGTTATGGGAAAGTGCTTTTAAGAAAGCTTATTCAGAATTTCCTTATTAAAATATCTCTTGGGAACAATACTGTCAAAGTGAAATCAAAACAATGTGTTTTAGATATTGAGGAACACCTCTGAGTAATCCTTTAGTCATATTTAGATATTTAAAAAGACTTGATTAGTATGGCACAAGGCTATAAAAACAGTGTTCTCTAAGAGAACTAATTCCACTAGATTTATACTTTAGAAGATTTATGTGGAGCAGTAGATATCAGCTCAGAACGAGAAATCAGGGAGCCAAGTTCAAATTCCAGTTGAATTCCTTGCATTCACTTATGCACAAATACCCTTGGGAAAGGTATTAATCCATCTCTTCCCTCCAGTTATGGGTTAAATAATAGAACAGATTGACTTTTATAGCCTTGGCTGGCAACCAATCTACCACAGAAAGTAATGGCAACCTACTGTAGGATAGTCTTCTGCCCAGTCAGTCATGTCTCTTTTGAGACATGATCACCCAAGTGTGTATCAAGTATGGCACTTAACTGAGTGACTGATCTAATAATTACCACAGAAAAGCAAGATGTAACAGTATTACATTCTACTTGATTGGTTTTGTTTTTGATTATATACTTTGGAGGAATCAATTTTGATCCACTTCAGGTTGAGTATGTTGAATATGTGGATCAAACTGAAGTGTTTACATTGTTTTACAGTTCCATATTTATGTAAAGTGTTGTAATATTGTCTTTGTTCAAAATAGCTAAGAATTAGTGAGGCCATAGTTAGAGAGAGTATCAAAGGAACAGAAGACTATGTAGAGGAAACAAAGAAAAGAAGGAACAGGGCGTATAAAAGAAGATAGTAGTTCTTTTTCTGACCAGTTAAAGACAGCAATTGATTGAACAATTCTGGATTTTTTTTTAATCAGAAGGTTAATATCTTCCATCTGGACCATTCCAGAGATCACATCTCTTTGCAGACATGGTAAAAATTAGAATTTTCTGATTTGAATATTCTACTATAGCAGATATCCAAATCAGACAATTCCAATTTTTACCAGGTCTGCAAAGAGACGTGATCTCTGGAATGGTCCAGATTGAAGATATTAACCTTCTGTTGGATATTCTACTATAGCAGATAGGATGTGCATCATGGTGCAGTGGATATCGGCTTGGAACGAGAAATTGGGAAGCCGAGTTCAAATTACAGTCAAATTCCTTGCATTTACTTGTGCATAAATACCCTTGGGAACAGTATTAATCCATCTCTTCCTTCCAGTTATGGGTTAAATAATAGGACAGATTGGGTTCTATAGCCTTGGTCGGCAACCAGTCTACCACAGAAAGCAATGGCAACCTACTGCAGGATAATCTTCTGCCCAGTTAGTCATGTCTCTTTCGAGACATGATCGCCCAAGCGTGTATCACATATGGCATTTAACTGACTGACTATAGCAGATGGACTTATTTGACTTTATACCTTCAATTACTGTTTATTTAGATTTCTTTACAAAATTCTTTTAATGAGAAGCCTGTAAAAAAAACACTTAGATGAGTTCATCACCATTATCAGTTCCTTCAGCCAGGAAAAGTAATAAAAAGCATCCAGAATTAGATAAAATAGGGTTTTGTCTTCTATCAGGACAATGGCAGACCTCACATCTATTTTCAAACTTGGCAAAAATTGATACAGAATGGCTTGGACATCCTACTGCATTTGCTGCACTCCCCATGACCTTGGACTTTTGGAATAAATATAAAATTCTCTTTATGGGAAGAACTTCAATTTTTTTTTTTTTTAATTATATCACCCCAAGCAAGGCGGTAACGCCAATGATGCGCAGGGGGCTATGTAAGAGTGAAAAGATTGGAAAAGAGAAATTCTCTAGAATATTGTAGAAAACCACTTAGAGCAGTTCATCACACAAAAAGATGCCGAGATCTAGGAGGATGAAATCATGAAGCTGCCTCAAATATGGTGAAGGCTAGTGGGATAAAATGGCACATACGGTTTGTCCATAAAGTCCGTGTGCACTTTAAAAAAAATTATAGCTATTTGTTTTTGTGATAGAAATAATCTGTAAAAAATGTTATAAAGTTTAATATGCCTAGTTTTAAGTATAGTTATTGATACTAATGTGAATTCAGGCATTACTGTAAATCAGTTGGCAAATGTTTTTCGTGAACTGCAAAATCATATTACCGTTTGTATTGCTAATGATGGAGGACATGTGGAGACTTAAATAAAATTTCAATAAAACCTTAAAAAATATAGATTTACTTCTTTCTAATCCCTTTTAACAATTTTTAAAGTGCACATGAACTTTATGGACACTCTGTATATGGTTGAATAAATCTATAAACAAATATCTAAATATTGTCTTTTGAAGTTGACTTAAAAACACTACAAACTTTTGGTTTGACCTAATAAAATAGGTGTTATTTTATGAGTTATCTGTTAAAAACCCAAGTAAATGCTTAGAAAAGTGTTTTTAATAATAATAATAAAAATGTGGAAATTGAAAACAAGAGTTGTGCCAGTGATAGTAGGTGCACTTGGAATGATAAAAAAATGGAACAAAACAACACATTGAAAGAATCCCTGGAAACCCCAGCTTAAGAGATATACAAAAAATTGTCTTATTAAGTACAGCCCACACACTAAGGAAAACTTTATCTATGTAATGCTAGGGATGATAGGGAAGATAGAAAAACATGAAATGGAGCCATAACAACACGCCACGACCTGCCTTAGGTCTCCCCGCAGACTTGGTTGGTAGTGAGACCAAAGCAGAAATAGAAATATGATGAAAAATGACAGTAATAATAATAATTGCAAGTAAAGAAATTTAAAATATTGACAGTTGAAGGTAGATGCTGAGAAAATGTGAAATGTACCTTGTGCGTTGTGGTACAGTGGATATCGGCTCGGAACGAGAAACCGGGTGAGCCGAGTTCGAATTCCAGCTGAATCCATTGTATTCATTTACGCGCAAATACCCTTGGGAAAGGTATTAATCCGTCTCGTTCCTTCCAGCTATGGGTTAAATAGCAGGACAGATTGGGTTCTATAGCTTTGGTCGGCAACCAGTCTACCGCAGAAAGCAATGGCAACCTACTGCGGGATAATCTTCTGCCCAGTCAGTCATGTCTCTTTCGAGACATGATCGCCCAAGCGTGTATCACGTATGGCATCTAAACTGACTGACCTACGAAGATAATGCCAGTTGTAATTGGGTCAATTTGAAAGAATCTCCAGAATTACAATGACATCGTAAAAACACTTAAACAACTTTAGCTTTTATAATGGAATATCCCAGTACCCTCTATGAAACACTATAATGGACTAAGTCTATCATGAATAAATGAGCAAGCGCATTTTCACTAGTGAGTCAATAACTATAAAACTAAGTACATTAAACTTTATAACATTTTTTACAGATTATTTCTATCATAAACACAAAGTAATAGATTTTTTAAAAGTACACACGAACTTTATGGACACCCCGTATGTGCTATTTTGTCCCACTACTCTTCACCATCTTCACTACTTAAAAAGTTTTTCATCTTTATATGCGGTGTCACCTAAGGACCTAGGCGATCATGGCCCGCCACAACTTCCTATACCTTGTAGCTCTTAATCAGTTTGTCTTCTTTTTTTTTTCTAAACTCTGTTCTATCATCCATTTACTCAAGTTCACTAAATATTTTTGCATTTGTTTGCATTTATAAATTTTCAGTGCCAATTTTCTTCATTCTTCAGTGGACATCTTGAACTTCTCAAATATTCCATGTATCAGCGTTATATCATCAGCATATCGAATATTGGTTGCTAAATGCTCTTGACAGGGGTAAAGTGTTTGCTGTAGAGAATGTAATTCATCCATTACAAATTCTAAAAAATGTTAAAAAGAGTAGGGCATAACCAACAACTCATCTTGCTCCCACCTTAAACTAGTTGTTGATATTGTGATCAATAAAAATTTACATTATGTCATATCATCATGAACTCAAAAATGTCAACAATCCTAGGAATCATACCAAAACTTAAAAAATATCAAACAGGAAATGAGCAGATTAACATTAACATTTTGGGTGTATGTGAAACTAGGAAAGCAAATAATAAAAACTTCAAAAGCAACGGACAGAGGGGTCATATACGTAGGCGGAGAGGAAAATGAAAGAGGAGTAAGATTTGCACAAGCCAGCCACTAGCAAAGTGCTGTCCGTTATTCTCTCTCTCTCTCTCTCTCTCTCTCTCTCTCTCTCTCTCTCTCTCTCTCTCTCTCAAAGAATAACTGCTACATTCTCAATTCTTATTCATTTTTTTCTTCTGTACACAGATCATATTCATACTGAGTAAATTGATTCTTCAAGTATTCATTTAATTATTCCGTAATATATACCACGGCAGCCAACGTGTGTTGATCATATTGATAACAGTGATAATATTATATGCCTACACTTTTCCCCCCTAGGAAAGATCTTTTTGCCGAAGAGAAAAATATCAACTTTCCCATATTTTTAAAGCATATGCTTACATGTATATAGTCTTCTATAGTTGGAATGGTTGTAGTATCTTCAACGAAAAAGTAAAAATGAATTTTTTTAGTAATACGGTCTGCTTGATGGCGAGCCATTGTCTCATGCGATCCGATTCTTGTAAAATGGTTACCCACGCCTGTACTAAATAAATGCATAAATTGTTTTATACTCTCATGTGTAATGACAAAATTCTTCTAAAGCTGGAAGAGAAGCCGTTCAATTAATCCATACGCACCAACTGAACAAAGCATTTAAGAAGAAACTGATAAGTTTTATAGCACGCTCGATAACACAAAGAATCAATACAAATCGTCCACAAATACCATCATTATGGGAGATTTAAATTTTAAAGTAGGAAAGAGATGAGACGTTGGATAATTGATAGTTGCGAAGTATAGGCAAGGATCACGTAAGAAGCGTAGAGAAAACTGGATCTAATGATGCACAGAAAACGACCAAAGAAGAAGCAACATCTGGTTTCAAGGATACCCAAGATATTTGCAGAAGCCCAGGAGCTGATCCAAAGAATGAGAAATACTATGGAACAATCATAGGCAAGGATCCCGTAAGAAGCGTAGAGAAAATTGGATCTAATGATGCACAGAAAACGACCAAAGAAGAAGCAACATCTGGTTTCAAGGATACCCAAGATATTTGCAGAAGCCCAGGAGCTGATCCAAAGAATGAGAAATACTATGGAACAATCATAGGCAAGGATCCCGTAAGAAGCGTAGAGAAAACTGGATCTAATGATGCACAGAAAACGACCAAAGAAGAAGCAACATCTGGTTTCAAGGATACCCAAGTTATTTGCAGAAGCCCAGGAGCTGATCCAAAGAATGAGAAATACTATGGAACAATCAATAAAATATTTAGGAATGCAGTTTTACACTCTAAAGTCCAGTTGTTGGCTGTTGCAGCAACGTTCTTCCAGTCGTATGCAAACACCTACTAAAATTACGGAAATTAAGGAAATTCAATGCAACCCCTAAATTCCAATACGACAGACTCCTGAATAGTTCAACTTGATGAGGCCAGAACTTCAAAAAGGAAAAGCTTTCGTGACATAGGTGAACGACATTGATAAAAAAGAGGGGGTGACTGATTTCAAGATAATGAAAAGAAACAGCAAGCAATGCCAAGGAATGGTACAGAATATAGAATATTAAATACAACCAGGGTTGAATTATGACCTTTTGAGGTTAGGCTAATGAAATTATAGGGTTTTCACTCATACAAAGCCACTCGCTCGCACCCGTCTTGAATATTTTTTACTCGTGATATATTTAAGTGATATTTACATGGCTTGTAAATTCTTTAAATAAACTAGAATGGCTATTTTTTGTTTATCAATAAAATATTTTTTAAAATACAACTATTTTACTATTTACAGCAAAAGAAAATTAGCACATATTTCAACACAGTTAGTAAAAAAAAACACCAAAAAGAACAGATTTTTTTCATAACAAGCATTATGAGCAAGCTTGATGGGTCTTAGGCTACAGCTTATACTAGCCTATAGGATAACCCGGCCCTGAATACAAGCATTAGAAACAAATGCAGGTATGCAATAGGTATATGACTCAACTAAAAGCGTTCAGAGATAGAAAGATTATCACTGATACGGCAGGTAATCATGAAAAAATAAAACGTTAACGATAAAAAATGTGCTCCCTAACAGGATACAAAAAAATCAAGAGAGAGAACACTTAACAGAAAAAGAAAAAAATGCTCCAAAGATGTAACGAATATGTTAGGGAACTAATTCAAAAAGAAAGACAAAAAAAAAATAATCAAAAACTTGAAAGGAATTGAAATATTAAAATATGAGGTAAGATCGGCATTGGACAAAACGAACAAGCACAAAGCAGCAGGACCAAATAGATTTGCTATCAACTTTAGACAATTTCCGAATTGGCAATATTACAAAAAAAAATAAAAAAATAAACAATAGTAGATACATCTTTATGGTGCTGCCTAAGAAACTAGATGCATATAAATGTAAACTCCATTAGACAATCAGCGTAATGAGCGATATAATTAAGCTTATTTTCTGGATTCTGATATTATAGAGAACTTTGCAGTATTAGACCGAAAAAAAAAATGCTACCCTCACCCAAATATTTCCACGGACCAGTCAATGATTACCCCATAATGCATTTTGATTATCGTTCTTGTCGGTGTGCGCCAATATCTGGGAAAGAGACTGCTGCATGCTCACAAGATAACAAGATAAAAGACAAACGTCAGGCCAAGAAATACGAACGAGTACCCTGTTTCCCATAATAAAAGATAAATGTTTTATGTAGAGCTTCATCTGCTTGTCTGAATGGGTAGATAGGTGATACCTTGGATACCTTCAGCTATGTTAGTTCTTTTCCCCTACAAATTTATTGCCCATTTACTCATCTCGACGTAGTGGCTAGTAATATAAATCTGTCTTCCAGAACTCTTCCCGATCCTAAGCACGAATGTTAATACAGACTAGCACCCGGACATGCCCTATTTCCGGTTTTGTTGTCACTTGATTTCCAAAAACTTCTTCATTCACTCATTTACGTCTCTTTTCTCTTCGGTCAAAATGGATGTCACTTAGAAAACTGAACTTCAAAAGAAACCATCTGCTGGTCCATCAAACAGAAACACTTGAGATCTAGATAAAACGACCTATCCCCCCCACTACGTTGGTACCACAACATTAAGGCTTCGTTAAAGATATTCAAAACATATATACTATATTTATGACCAGAATGATATCAGAGCGACGAATACTGAAATACGTATGTTATTTTCCATAGATAACACAAAAACGCTTGATACGGTACGACACAAAGATTATTTGAACTGCTATGAAAAATTGGTTAATTTAGGAAAGGTAATATCGGCTCGGAACGAGAAATCGGGGAGCCGAGTTCGAATTCCAGTTGAATTCATTGCTTCACTTACGCGCAAATACCCTTGGGAAACGTATTAATCCGTCTCTTCCTTCCAGTTATGGATTAAATAACAGGACAGATTGGGTTCTATAACCTTGGCTGGCAACCAGTCTACCGCAGGAAGCAATGGCAACCTACTGTGGGATAATCTTCTGCCCAGCTAGTCATGTCTCTTTCGAGACATGATCGCCCAAGCGTGTTTCACGTATGGCACTTAACTGACTGAATAGAAAGATCTAGAACATTTACTGGGAACAAACCCTATGCATACATATATAAAATTAATTGACTAAGTACACAAAATTGAAAAGAGCACATTTGACCTCTACGAGAGAGGTGATCCTAAAAGAACTAGATGTTCTACCAGGATATACAGTTAACACTGTTGATGACAAACAGAGAAAGAAAACTGCCAGGACTTTAAAACAAGGTAGTAAAGAAAAGCAGGAAAAAAGAAACTAACCATCAATTTTTAAAAAGACAAAACGTCTGGTCGTTAACAAAAGGCGCTGTCTAAAATTCGACCTACGAATTAGAGGCGTTAAAATCAAGCAACTACAGGAATTTAACTGTCTGGGAAGTATTAGGACTGATGATGGAAATTGTGATACCGAAATCCGAAGGTCTATATGAATAGCGAATGATGACACCTAAAAGTTAAGCAAAGTATTAAGAAACAAGAAAATTAAGATAAAGATAAAGAAAAAGAAAGTACTGAACTGCTGGTAGCATTCTTATCTGGCAGTGAATGTTGGACAATTTTGTCACCGATGAAGAGAATGTAATATATTACCTTGATCGGAAGAGGTAATTGACAGATACATCCGATAAATGCAAAAAAAAAAAAACAGATGCGACAACCGGGTTGAAAGGCAATGACCGGGAGGGATGTGGTTGACAGATACATCTGGCCATAGATAAAAGTCAACAAAGGACAAGAGTGGTTGACAGATATATCCGGCCGTATATGACGTCAGCAAAGCGATAACTCGAAAAAGTAAAAATGTGTGTGAGTTTTAAAACTATATAAAGTCTGGAATTTTGGGTTGAAGAGACGGAGACTGACTAACAACTCTCGATGGCTCCTTCGTGTACGCAACTTTCTCCGGCTGCCCTCCTGCTTCACAGAAGCATCACCAACGAAAAATAAAAAAATATATAAGATTGTATTTTTATATATACGTGTTCCTTGTTGCTTTTCCAGGTCCAGATAGCAAAATTGAATTTTTTGCAGAAGGATGCTGAGAAGTACATGGACAGAAATAAGCGAGCAACGATAATGTTTTAAGGAAAATGAGAACAAAAAGAACGCTTGTACTTAGTCTCAGAAAGAATTGATATTTCTAGGTTACATAAGTAAACAGGGCTTTGAGAATTTGACATTCACAGGATACATTGAAGGCAAGAAAACCAAAAGGAAAAAGTGAATAAACGTACCTAATTAGCTTGTGTAAATAGACTGGAAGGTACAAAGGGCATGAAGTTATGGAGAGCCATGATCGCCCCCGCCCGGAAAGTGTCAGTCAGTCAGTTAAGTGCTATACGTGATACATGCTGAGGCGATCATGTCTCTTTCGATCCATGACTGACTAGGCAGAAGATTTCCCTGTAGTAGGTTGCCATTTCTTTCTGCGGTAGACTGGTTGCCAACCAAAACTAAAGAACCCAATTTGTCCTGTTATTCAACCCATAGCTGGAGAGAGAAGAGATGGATTCATACTTTTCCCGGGGGTATTTGCGCGTGAATGAATGCAACGAATTCCACTGGGATTTGAACTCGGTTCTCCGATTTCTCCTTCCGAGCCGATATTCATTACGATAGAAAACGTATACGGTACTTAGAAGAAATACAGCATAATAATTTCCCCATTAAACTGCGTGTCCTTAAATTTCAGCTAGTTAAATTAATTTAATTACTTTTTAATTTTAAACTAACGAAAAGAGAAACGAGCACAATTTTAATAGAATTCTCTGGAATATAAACTGCCATGGTCATAAAGTGAGTAATCAGTTTATACATTAATTGTAATATAGAATTGATCCATCACTTCATATCCACATCATATTTTCTTGTTTGATAATTAAATTCTAATAAGGTATGAATCTGAATCCACTTCTTTTACCTCCCGCTATGGGTTAATTAGTAAGACTTGTATCAGTAAACCATTATTATCTCAAAAAAGTTCTTACAATCTAAAAATATTTTCTGGATTTAAATATCCCGCAAAGGGTTGATAAGCCATAGAAAAGTAATCAATAAATCAATATTGTGGGTGTCATCTATCAGTTATGAGCAGTGCTTTGCTGTTCGCTACTTAAAAGATTCTTCTCTATATGCGATGTTCCCTCAGGACTTAGGCGATCATGGCTCTTCACAATTTCATATCTTTTGTAGCTCTTAATAAATTTTGTGTTTCTTTTATTTCCGAATACACCTTTGGATTTCAGTGTTACACTTTCCCTCTTTTGTTAAAACACTTCCTGTTGTAGAGTGGCTGACACCTCTGCAGCCCTCTC
This sequence comes from Ascarosepion bandense, assembly GCA_037127315.1. NCBI lineage: Eukaryota > Metazoa > Mollusca > Cephalopoda > Sepiida > Sepiidae > Ascarosepion > Ascarosepion bandense. The sequence goes on along the minus strand of JBBBDQ010001148.1, from coordinate 5,674,750 downwards.
AATGATGGAATGGTCTATGGTATATTTATGTGAAGAATAGTAGCATTCGAGGCATAATATTCGAGTGTCACTTGAGTAATATTCGAACTGATTACTTCGGATCAAAACCCCTCCTCAGTGTGTTGTAAATTATGTCTTGTCTGTCATTGTAACTATTCTACTGTTCTGTGTATATCCGTTTAGCACTGGATATTGTGCTGAATAATACCACAGCACACTTTCTCTGTGCATGATATCAACCTCGGCGATGCAACACTTTCCAGATATATAAATTTCCGCACTTGTTTGATTTGGGTATCTCTGATTTACATTTCGTTACTTTGGACTCATTTGTTTGCTAACAACCATGCATTCTGTTTTCTTGAAGTTAAGGTTTAGTCCTTTCTTCTCGCTTTCCTTAACTACCTTCTTTATGGTTTGTTGTAGCTTTCTTTCTGTGTTTGCTTTCAACACCGTGTCATTTGAATATGTTACGTAGTTAAAACTTTGGCTGCCAATAATGAATCCTGGTAGTACTTCTGAAAACACCTCACTGTGTAGGTTGAAAAAGTCAGGTGAGACGACACATCCTTGTCTTACATCCCTTTCTATTTTTTATATCTGCTGAACACATTTTCTATCTGTATTCAAGTGGTTTGCTGCCAGTATAGGTTCTTGATTTTTCTAATATCCTTCTCAAATATGTCTAGTTTGCTGAGCAGTTCTAATAGATTTTGGTGGCGTACTTTACCGATGTGCGTTGTGGTACAGTGGATATCGGCTCGGAACGAGAAATCGGGGAGCCGAGTTCGAATTCCAGTTGAATCCATTGTATTCACTTATGCGCCAATACTCTTGGGAAGGTATTAATCCGTCTCTTCCTTCCAGTTATGGGTTAAATAGCAGGACAGATTGGGTTCAATAGCCTTGGTCGGCAACCAGTCTAACGCAGAAAGCAATGAACCTACTGCGGGATAATCTTCTGCCCAGTCAGTCATGTCTCTTTCGAGACATGATCGCCCAAGCGTGTATCACGTATGGCACTGAACTGACTGACTTTATCGAATTCCTGTCAGATTCGTAAAATCTGAATGCACAAAAAAAGAAATCATAGCTTACCCACATATACATCTTTTCATGAGCCAATTGCCAATTGAAAAAGCATATACATTTATTATTCACCGATAAAAACGCTTTTTTCATGAGACAGTTGGCTTGCTAAATTTTATTGTGTAGACATCTTCAAAAACATTGAATACAATTTCTCATTTGTCAACCAATCAAGATTCAGAGAAAAATCTATAGTTGATCCAATTGATTCTTTCAAAAACACATAAATAGCGTGAATTTTCGCTTTCTCTTTTGTCGTGGGAGAGTTTTCCTACATACTCGTTCAATCTCTGAAGTATTTTTTTTATTTCTCTGGTATCAACATTCCGTCCTTGGATTTTATGCATCCTGTTGATGAGCATAGGATGTGCGTTGTGGTACAGTGGATATCGGCTCGGAACGAGAAATCGGGGAGCCGAGTTCGAATTCCAGTTGAATCCATTGTATTCATTTTCGCGCAAATACCCTTGGGAAAGGTATTAATCCGTCTCTTCCTTCCAGTTATGGGATAAATAGCAGGACAGATTGGGTTCTATAGCCTTGGTCGGCAACCAGTCTACCGCAGAAAGCAATGGCAACCTACTGCGGGATAATCTTCTGCCCGGTCAGTCATGTCTCTTTCGAGGAGCTGATCCAAAGAATGAGAAATACTATGGAACAATCATAGGCAAGGATCACGTAAGAAGCGTAGAGAAAACTGCACTTAACTGACTGTTGATAAGCATGGATTTTATCCTGTTAATTCTCTTCTTTTTTTTTTACGTATTTTAACTCCAAATCTACTGCGTAATTCGTTGCAGTCTCTATGTCGGAATAATAATAAAAAGAGGCACCATATCAAGAAGAACTATATTTAAAATGTTGCTTGATGGAAGGGAAAAGTTGACAAACAAATTATCAATTAAAAAGAAACAGGTCTAGCATTGGAAGCTGACATCACATACTCATATTTTAAATGAAGCATTGATTTGTTTTGTTTTTTTACGGTTTATCAACCCTTTGTGGATTATTTAAAGTCGAAGCATTTATAGTTTATATGAATAATATTTTTTAATGAATATTGCTTTAAAAAATTTTGAGAATACAAATTTATTTTCCAGATACAAGTCTTACCATCCATAGCTAGAAAGAGGTGATTGATTCATATCTTTCCCATGAATATTTGTGAGTAAGTGAAGATAATGAACCCGACTGGAATTCGAACTCGGATCTCTTATTGCTCATTCTTAGCCGCTGTCCATCTTTCACATCCACGTTAAATAAAAGAAAAAAAACAATAGAAATAAATTTACCATAAGTTATGTCATTTTTCATCATACTTCGATTTCTGCTATGGTCGCACTACCAACCATGTCTGCGGGAAGACCTAAGGCAGGTCGTGGTGTGTTGTTATGGCTTCATTTCATGTTTTTTCTATCTCTCCTATAATTCCTAGCGTTACATAGACAAAGTTTTCCTTAGTGTGTGGGTTGTACTTAATAAGACAATTTTTTGTTGTATATCTCTTAAGCTGGGGTTTCCAGGGATTCTTTCAATGTGTTGTTTTGTTCCATTTTTTTATCATTCCAAGTGCACCTACTATCACTGGCACGACTCTTGTTTTCAATTTCCACATTTTTTCTCTTTCAGTTTCCAGGCCTTTATATTTTGACAGTTTTTCGAATTCCTTGGTTCCTATGTTACAATCCGCTGGACAAGCCAATAAACAAGTTTTTTTCTTTCTGTTTTTTTTTTAACAATAATGTCCGGCCTATTTGCTTCAGCTTTTCTGTCTGTGTAGATGGTGTTAATCCCATAGAATGGTGACATCTTCTATTTCTGTAACCGGTGCTGGGTGATGTTCATACCAGTCTTTGTTTATTTTCCATAGTGTTTGCACATTGTTGTCCAATGTAAATATTGCCCCACTCTATCGTGACGATTTAAGAAGAAGAAGAAAATGATAATGATAATGATAATCGCTCCTACAGAAAGATATTGGTGAAAAAAAATATACGAAGGCAAATATACCCATTTATAACAGTAACACCCAGTCTGATAAAAAAAAAATGCATGCACAGCTAAATGCGCGCGTTGTGGTGATGTTTTGTTAAAAAGCACAACACATAATCGTGCAGATGGGGCCCAGTTAAAAAAAAAAAAGTAGGCCGGGTAACTCAGTCCGCTCAGGTGGTCTCCGAATGAGAGTGCCATTTTACTTTCTAGATGTGTCACCCTAGTTTTCTTGGCTACCCCATCCCTTAAATCGAGCACTTGTCAATTTTAACGCCCCCAAAACGAAGCTACTCTCTTCTTAATCATCAGAAACAAGCTACCGACACTACTTCAAGCGTGTAAATTCGTGAATAAATTCCTTATCTTGTTTTGTTAAAATTACCCGTGTTTCCTTGTCATTATCATATTTCGTTCTTGGCGTAGGTAAAAAAAAAAATCAACTGTTTATTTTTTAACCCCTCAAGCGCCACGCTACTATAGACTTATTGCACCTTCTCGGATTAATGTTTCCCACTGACATGAAGTGGAAAGATTATACTGAATTTGAATTAAAGGTAATTGCCGGTCCTCTGTTAAGAAAGTTGGTTCCCTGTGTCGCGCGAGACAATTTTTCTTGCCAAAATTTTACATATAAATTAAAAGTTTAGCATTCGTAGTTGCTGTGAATATTGCTATCACATCGAGTCTGGGCTCCTAATTATTTAATTTAATTTATGACAAAAAAAAATCCAAAGAAGAATTTGCTATATTATTGGTCCTAACCTGGCACCTTAATTTTTATAACTTTCCCATCTCCGTAATGTAGCTTCCCTGCGTCTTTTTAAATACTTTTAATTTCTTTCTTATACACAGCCCAATTTTTCGTTGTTCTTTGTTTGTTTTTTCTGCGCTTTTTAAATTTCTCGACAAAATTCATTCATTTGTTTAAAAAAAACCTAATGTTCGTTTCTCATGTTGCTAATATCAAGAAAAAGCTCAACAACCACACAAATACTTTCTTTAACCAAAACAAAATCAGGTGTGAATAATTGTTGTCTGTCCATTTATTGCCTGTTCATTATAGACAGCTTTAATAAGCTTTTCAAAAGTTTTTATAGGCTTTTTTAAACGCATTAAATAAAAATAAAATAAATCTAATTAAAAATAGAAAAATATATCCTTGTTCACCTCTCTTTTCCAAGCAAATAGAAAAAAATATCATCTACAATTTATTTCTGATAATTTATATAAACATCTATATAAAGATACTGATTTGTGATATTAAACAACTGTTAGTGTTACTGTTATATTTCAATTTAGAAATTTTACATGCCCTATAAAAAGTTTTCTTGAGAATTTTTAATTTTAGTTCTTTTTTTTTTTTTTTTTTTTAAATTGAAGGCTATAAGTTACTAAATTTCTCCAGTAAACAAAGTACTCTGGTTGGTTGTTGGTGTATTTCAAATATAAATTAATCATCAACAATTTATTAAAAATCTATAAAGATACTTTAACTGATTTCACATTTTAAACACCTGCTAACGGATTTTTCAATTTAAAAAATTGACATGCCCAATATTTACAGAGAAACACAAAACACACTAACGGTGAAAGAATATCTTAAAAAAACAAAGTCGAACTGCATCACTTTTTAATTAAAAAATAGGTAAATAATACAATATATGACAGTTTTCAACTTAGCTTGGGAGTGTTTGTTTTGTTTGACTAAGACAAACAAAAATAAAAGCTAAAATAAAAATATTCCTTTCGGTTATTGAAAAATCATTAAAAGATTGTAAAACAGTTAACGCGAAAGAAAGAAAGAAAGAAATGACTATCATTGAACCAGACAGAAAAAATGATGAAAACGTTTTATTTTCTTAATTATAAATTTGACATTTGTTACGTATTTTAATTTTACAATAATAACGAACATTAAATTCTATTCATTCTCTCTTTTCTTTATTTTTTTAATCGAAAATCGATAAAACTTTTTAAATATAATTAAAACAAAAACAAAAATGATACGTTCTGTTTTAAGAAATTAAAATAGAATTAAAAATGCAACTTTAAATCAAAGTTATGTTTAATTACTTGTTGAAATTACCATTTGCGTTGTCTATTGTCATCATCACAGTTTTTATGACCCCCTTGACATCCTCAACGCATCATCGTCCCCACTTATGACGACGACCGCGGACATTATAAGATCTCATTAATTTAATAACCAATATCCCCAACAAGAGGTTATATAGATATCAACAAATATATAACTTACCTGAGAAAATAAAACAACAGCTGTTTCTGCGATTTTAACACCACACATAGAGGCAGTCATGAAACTAAACACGACGTAAACCAACTTTTAGTGACTCAAGTCGACAGTAGTCTTTTTTTTTATTTATCAGGAGGTGTCATTGTTTGTGTTAAGCAAAAAAAAAAGGCTTTAGTTCATTCTTTATTTTTTATTATTATTTCATCAAAGTTTAAACTTAAGATATTCTATTAAAATGTAAAAGTTGGCATTATTTTAAATAAATTATATATTTTTTAATTCTTTTTATTTTCTAATTTCAGTACTCTTTGCGAGAACTTAAAAAAATCTTATATTGGAGTTGGTTAGATTTCTATGGAGTTTTGCCCCTTGGTTATGTTTTTGTAATTGTTTTAGTATGTCACGTAATTGGTTTAATTAATTGATTGGTTCCTTTTCTACGGCTTATTAACCATTTGTAAATTGTTGAAAGCCAGAAAATATTTTTAGATTGTAAGAATTTTTTTAGGGGGATATAATAATGGTTTAGGGGTTTTTAAACTTTTTGACTTACGGACCCATTTTTCCACTAAAACGCTTATGAAATTTATACATAATTTTTTACTAAAATTAGCCTATAGTTTTGCATTAACGTAGTAAAAACTGATTTTAAGCTTACTTTAGACATAAGTGTTCAAATAAAATAAATTAATACTGCACGTTGATGCAAAAATATAACAAAATTAAATTTAAATTACTTTGAATTTCACGTGATGAGTTAATCCACGGACCCCCTATCTTATCCTTGCGGACCCCCTGTGGTCCACGGACCACAGTTTGAAAACCCCTGGTTTAGTGATACAAGTGTAACAAGTCTTAATAATTAACCCATCCATAGCTGCATGAATAGGAGATAGATTCTCATACCCTCTCCAAATAGTCTGGTGACCAGACTATCAATGTTCACCGGAAAAATGTTACCAATCTAAAAACGGTATTTTTAGAAAGACTATGGTCTCCTCTTTTGAAAATTGAACAATCCCTATTTGGATCACCTGGCGAAATTTAGTTTTGGGGGATAATTTGCTAACCAGATCTAAAGTAATGAACCTGGAGTAAACGTAGCTGTACTTAACTTAACCATTATCAGCTGGAATCAGTAACCATGTCTAGCTATGAAACAGTAAATAACATTAAAAAATAGCACAAAAAAACCTGCCAGCTCTCTATGCCTCTTTTTAGTGAATGAAATACTAACCAAGCACCCACAATTTACAAATCAATAATTGGTCTGTAAAATTGAATTTGATAAATAAAACAATCTGCAGGTAGTGATAGACAGAGAGAGGTGACAGTCGGACAGATATTTTATTTTGAGAATACTTCCGATCAACTCATATGTTGCTCTCACTGTGTGGAGTTTTCAAGATGGTCACGTGATATCTGCATATTTTGCAGACCATACAACAAAGTAAGGATGTTTTACATCTCAGGAACCACTGATGCCGAGAACATTGAATTTTTCCTGGTTATTATAAGTCACTTGTTAATAAAGACAAATCGTCAACATAATTTTATCTTCACTTTGACCTCTTTCTTTTTTGTCAGTCTGGTTTAAAACATAAGAGGACCTATTCGAAGAAGACTTGACGGCCATGACAAGAGAATGAGGAGAAAACAAATGCATAAAAATAACTGATTACATCAAGCAACCGACCAAGCAACTTGAGGCCTAAATGTTCTGTTTTGCTAAGCAAACTGATGCCTCACCCTGACAATGAAGGTGTGTAGCGTAGGGAGCTGGTTAATGTTTCTTTTTTATTCAGCCTTGTGTCAGACTTAACCGAACTCCCTACAGCTTACAGGATTTATGCAGAGTTATAATCATCAGATTCAGAAGGTTTTCATCAGAAGGTTGGTTGTCGGCAGGTTGGAATGTGTGGATTAGTGTAGAAGAGTGGAATAATAAAATATACATTTTGAATGTTAACATAGAAATTTATTAAAGAGAAAGACTAACATAAGTTGTAGAAGTTAATGTACAATTAGAAACATTAAGAAGTTAAGATAGAGTTCGTACAAAATGTTCGTAGTAGTAATTGTCGAAAGAGATTGGGAGAATGAGAAAGAGGACAATGTCCGGGTCTCTTGAAGTTGAAAGTTACATTTTAGTGTTGTCTTTCTCGCTAACTGACTGACTGTAACTGGTTAGAGACCATCCTTAAATATTGAATCCAGTCACGTGGGGTGGCTCCCAGAACGATTTTTTTCTTTAGCTGTGGAAAAACCGTTTCTCTGACGTATTTTGAATTTTGCGATTTGATGACCAATCAGGATCCAGAGTTCTGCTATAGGCGCTTATTTAAAAAAAAAAAAAAGTTTGTATATCTTTTCACATCTTTTTTAAGTCTGCTGTAAATGTGATCCGGGCTACGAAAACAAAAAATGATAGAATTTTAAATCTTTAATTCAAACACTATCGCAAAAATACTTGGCCCAAAAAATAGCATTCCATCTAAAAAAAAAAAAAAGTTATAAGATGCCATAAACGAATATTGAAAAGTTCCCAGCTCAACTACCAAAAACAGAAAACAGAACAATGCAAATGGCCTGATATAACTCAAACGTTCAATTAAATTAACATCGTCTTCCCATTCGTTCTCTTCTTATAAACCCAATCAGTGCCCCTACAATCATTGCATACTGTCACGCACGTGTGACTATGTTTCCGGTAAGAGCAGATATTTGTTTTGCAAGGACTATTGGACGAAATCTTGCACTTACCCGAAATCTTGCAGCTGGGGTTCAATTCCGAATACATTTTAAACAAAACTCTGCGATTCCACAGATGCAACTTGGGCAGCAAAAACAGTTGCATCAGTTAAAGTAGCACAAAACTGGATCTCATTTGAGAATAATAATCCTGATTAACACATCAAGTCCCGAGTCTGACATCTAAACTTCAAATGGCACGTGACAAAATTTGAGCCTAATCGGATTATTATTTTACAAATTACAGTTATTTAAGTGAAGCTTCTGTTGCAAATTTTCAAAAGAATGGAAAAATCTGAACTTCATGTGTCGATAAAACATTGCTTTCTGATGGGAAAAATACTGTTCAAGCAAAGCAACGACTTGACAAGTGTTATTCGGACTCTGCTTCGTCAGAAACAACGGTTAAGAGGTGGTATGCTGACTTTAAACGCGGCAGCATAAATGATGCTAAACGCTCAGGTCGCTTAAAATCCGTAGTTGTCCCGAAAAGCACAAAAAAAAAATCCACAAACTCGATTTGGTCGATCGTAAATTGAAGTTGCATCAGATAACAGAGGAGATGAACATATCAGAAGGTAGTGTATTCACCATTTTGCATGAACATTTGTCAATGAGAAAGCTATCTACAAAGTTGGTGCCGCGTTTGTTCACGGTCGATCAAAAACAACAACGCGTCTACGATTCAGAGCGTTGTTTGCAACTATTTCAACACAACAAGGAGTTTTTGAGTAAGTATGTAACAATGGATAAAACATAGATCCACTACTTCACTCCGGAGTTAAATCGGCAGTCAGCTGAGTGGAAAGCAGCAAGTGAAAGCCGTCCATAGCGACTAAAGACGCAAACATCAGCAGGCAAGGTTTTGGCCTTCGTATTTGGGGCTGCGCACGGTATTTTGCTTAAAAGTTGTTTTATTAGTTAGGCCCGGGATTTATTGAGTGATGTGTTATTTCACAGTTCCTATAGTCAAATACAGCTGACATTGAGTCACATTCACCCCATGCGTGTATGACTGGCAAGTTTTGCATAACATAGAAGTTTGTCTTCTCTGCGATTTCAAAGATGCTGAGCAGCTTCTTCATCTTTCCTCGATACTTCTTTCCCTTGGAACGCATATAAATGTCATCCATGTCAGGAGGAAAATTGGAAAATAAAAGAATAAAAATGTCTTTCATCAGCTCTTACAGTCACTAAATTTTCTTCAGTAGCTAATTTGAGTGTTTCAGAAACAATGTCTGTGTCTGTGTCTGCGTCTCCCTCACTCTGGACCACCCGATGACCGTCTGCTTCCAAGGAACGACGTAACATCCTAACAAATTGTTTTTCTCGTTTGAGAGGAAAAGCTATTGATGAACAGCAACTTGCAATCCATTTTCAATTTGTACGTTAGCAGAAGTTCGAGTTGCTCTTCCCTGATGTTCGTGGACTTTTATGGACGGGCCTGCATAAACCTAAAAAATGAAGCTTGGTGGTCCGTACTTGACCTTCCCGTAGCTCTGGTACCGTGCAACCTCGTCGCTGTATGTCATCATAGGAAAGATTGTGCAAGCATAAGTGCATAGATGTAAATTACTTACAGACAAAAAACGAAAGAACTTCTTTCCATTTCTATTAAGTACATATATGCGTTTAACCGTTCAGACATTGTTTCTGAAACACTCAAATTAGCTACTGAAGAAAATTTAGTGACTGTAATAGCTGATGACATACATTTTTATTCTTTTATTTTCCAATTTTCCTCCTGACACGGATGACATCTCTACGCGTTCCAAGGGAAAGAAATATCGAGGAAAGATGAAGAAGCTGCTCAGCATCTTTGAAATCGCAGAGAAGACAAACTTCTATGTTATGCAAAAATTGCCAGTCTTACACGCATGGGGTGAACGTGACTCAACGTCAGCTGTATTTGACTATAGGAACTGTGAAATAACACATCACTCAATAAATCCCGGGCCTAACTAATAAAACAACTTTTAAGCAAAATACCGTGCGCAGCCCAAAATACAAAGGCCCAAGGATGTAACATCCTCCCATATCTTCGCAAGAACTCACCGAATAAGAATGCAAGAGCAATATGGATATTCAGATTTCTTAAACTTGTATTACAGAACAGCATTCTTCTTAGAACCCGAACAACAAAAAATCACATATGTCGGTAGCATAAATAATACAACATGAAATATTTTCATTAGCAGCGTTTAAGAAGCAAAGTTCAAATAGAGGAATTAAATAAAATAACTGTATCAATTGTCATTTACTCTGGGTTCTTTACTCTTGGTTTTTCATTTCATTGATTCAGAACAGTCCAATAAAGTCTCTCTCTCTCTCTCTCTCTCTCTCTCTCTCTCTCTCTCTCTCTCTCTCTCTCTCTCTCTCACACACACACACACACACACACACACACACACACAACTTCCTGGGAAATATAATAGAGTGGTTTCCTGTTGCCTTCTCTACGGTTTAGAATTCAGAATTATTTTAGAATGGTTACCAACCCAAGGCTCCAGAGCTACACCCTACTTTTTCTTATTTATGTCATGTTGCTTCTGGACGTCAGTGATAATAGCTCTCTACAACTTCCTATCCTTTGTAGCACGTATCTATCTCTCTCTCTCTCTCTCTCTCTCTCTCTCTCTTTTCTTTCTTTTAGAATTACCCTAAATCTTCGGAAAAATAAACCAGACTTTGCCTTCTTTCAATTTAACTTGTGGGCCTGAAGCAATGTGTTCGATTTCGCCCCACGTTTGGGATAATTGTATTTATTTCATTCTTGTTATGTTTTTTTTATCGTTAATAAAGCTTACGCTTGTTAGTACTTCTGAACGCCTCAAGGATTTACACTTTAAATCATTTACGCTTTTTTCTCATTCTTTAAGGATTTACATTGTAAATACTCTGAGCGTAACACGCCAATCATGCTGATACTTGTAAACACGCTAGTGTTTTACACGATGACCAACAAGGTCTTTTTTATCTATGTAAACAGTCCTTTTAAGAATTTTAAGTATTTTCTATACTTATAAATTATCCGTTCTACAATCAAAAAGCTCGCCTTAAGGTTATTAAATCTGTCAACCTACTGGGTTTGAAAGAAGAAAGAAAAAAAGAAACAGATTTTAGAAGAATCGGAAAAAGAAAAGAAAAAACATCCAGAAATTCCAGTCAGACCTATTATATTTATTGCTCTTTTTCTATAATTTTATGGAAAGAAAACCTTTGCTAATTTCATCCTATATTATTTGAAAAGTAAAAGAAAAAAAAGTTCTATTTGTAGGGAGCATGAAGTGGACTTCTGTCAAACGTAACCGAACCAACCACATTTGAAATAACCAGAAAGTTGAACAAAAGATAAAAGGGTCTCGTTTGTATTAAGTGTAAATTTATTTAATGAGTAGAAATTAAATCAATTTTGTTTTGAAATAATATTTATGTTTGGAAGTTCTGCATAATTTTTTTCTTTTGAATGTCTGTTTAAGAGTTCAGATTTCGTAAAGTCGAAATGGATTTGTGAAGAAAAGATAAATCGGGTGTCACTGATGTGTGTGCAATTGTAGTAGGTAAACAAATTCGTTCCGAATGTGAATAGAAACGGAAATTATGTCTTTGTTCCTCTTCTTTTTTTTTTTTTTTTTCGCTGACAAGTAAATGAGGAAAGGGGAGAATCAGTTATTGTGGTGTGAAAGAGGGAGTGAAAAATTGTAGGTCGTCGAGACTTGGCTGACGAGTAGATCTCTTTTCTAATTTTCTTTCTGTGTTGAAAGTAAATAAGGAAGAAGAATCAATGCAGCGCAAAAGAGAAGGTAAGAGAGTAAGAAAATGCAGGTCGCCTGAACGAGGCGTCCAGTTAGACGACCCGGGGCACCTCGAGGTGGTGTAATGGTTAGCAAGCTTGTCTCGCTAGAACTATTGCAATTAAGTAGTGAGTTCGATCCTCACTGGGTACCCCATACTTTCGACCTTGTGCCACATCTAAGCTGCGCTTAGTAAATTACGACCCGTGACTCTCTGCAGAGAAAGTCAAAATCGCACATATTTATAGGATTGTGAAAAACAGGATCGGATCAACTGTTAAGATTGTTTCCTTGCTTCTAATTGGACAATAAAGAGATTGTATTTTTTTTGTTTTTGTCGACATCGGCACATGGAAATTAAATTACGCTTTTTTCTCATTCTTTAAGGATTTACATTAAAGTGAACATTTAGTGAACCAATTGTTTTATGAAAAGAGGTCTTCTATTGGAGAATGTATAAATGTATATGCTTTTTTATTGGCTCCTGAAAAGGTTAACAAAGTACACGGAAGTTGAGAGAGGATTTATTTATTAGTTATTTACAAAGTTGGTGAAGATGAGAAATCGCCCTGATTTTTAGAGTGGTATCAAGCTGAAATAGCTCTGATGAAGACATGATGACTGCCTTTTGAGGAGATAGTTCCTACTATGAGGAAAAGAAAGCTAAGAGGACAACAGGAAAAGCCTTTATAGAAAACAAACACAATTTTCAATACAATTACATACACACATAGATATCATATTAAAACACGCCCAACATTTATTTTCTACTCAATATCAAACAATATTTATAAACATGCCTAGAAGATTACACAATACAACACAAAACGTTTAAAATTAAATCAAAGTATTTATTAGTTAGAAATTAGCATCAGCAGTTGAAATATTTGATCAATCAGAGAAAACTAAAACCATTTTTTTTCGAGTCTACTTTCGGGAAAGAATCTTATAAAAACCCACAGATTTTGACTGCCACTAAAAGCCGTCAAAGTACAAGATAAGACGTGACTACATAGCTTTTCTTTCCATATGTGTTGGCGACTTCAAACAAATTATCTCCAAAAACACTAGCATGGACGGTCAGTGAATCTTCGCTAACGATAAAAGTATTTTCTCAACCATAGATTTTTACTGTTGTTCAACTACTAAAAGTCTTATCTAAACTTATCTTTTCCTGCAGACCAACTACCCACCCAAAAATTTAACCCAACTAAAAATTATTTTTACTTCTTTTTGACTCTTCATTTTATTATTGTTTAGAATTAGGACGTTCTGGTTTTTAACATAAAACCTGGATGACAGAATTTCCTATACCTTCTTTTACACACTTTCTCTTAATTACGTTGTTGTGGATCCATGTAACTAATCATGCGATGTAGCCATTTTTAGATCTTACAAATAGCGAAAATTAAATTGTCTTTCAAAGCTGAATAGATATAAGGGGATTACTGAACGTTTTCAGCCCTGTCCACTTCTTGACAAATGAAAGTTAATATATATATATATATATATATATATATATATATATATATATATATATATATATATAGCCTTCTTGGTCAGGCCGATAATTTCCAAGGCCTCTTCGTATTTATTACGGGTTGAGACAATGAATGATCTGAAAAACGATTTTCTTTTACTAATATACAGCTCTGTCGAATGTTAGGTTCCCCTCGGAGTTGACGTTGCATAATCTTCCAATGCTCTAACAATGTTCCTCCAAATCTAAACCCTCATTTGAACTCAGACATCAGCTACTAGAGTAATCATTTCAACCCTCAGACAGGATCATCGATCGATATGAGGGTAAAAACAGTGTTAACCATCATATAGCTAGACAATCTTAATCTTTGATAAAGATTATTCATCGCGAGTCGTCACTGTACAAGAGACCGTTAAATGACGTCATCAACGTTTGTATAACTGAAAAGACGCGGAATATTTTTTTTACTTTTTTCTTCCATTCTTTCGTTTGTAAACCGACCTTTTCCATACACCTGGATGGATGACATTACATTGTAAGTATAAATCCTTTTAACTGTTAAACAAAGAATACCTGATAATGTCGTGTAGGAGAAGAGGAAGCTTTCTTCTAATATCGTCTACGTCTTTCTCTGAGACGAGTGACATTCAATATTTTGTCTGCTTTAATTAGGTCTGAACGTGGTAGCTTTAAACGTTGTTTCTGAACATTGCCGTAGTATCTCTCTTTCGAGGGGCATTCGTCTGTATTGCTAATGCTACACACACACACACACACACACACACACACACACACACACACACACGATAATGAGTGTCATTGAGGGAGGATCAATATATTCATAGCATGAAACATAGTTGTTAAATGAATTTTTCTTTAAAAAAATCATTGTCTGTCTAATTAATATCGATATGTGTTATTAATATTCAACCCTGAGATTCAACAATGAAGGAGATTATGTTGAAAACTAACCGTGTGGTATAAAATAGATACTATTTTGATTATTAGGCCACGAAGAACTTTATATATTTATATAATATAGAATAATAGAATGTCTATTATGATTAATAATGAGCTGTTCTAAACTGTTCTAAACATCGTATTTTACCTTTAATTTGAGGTGAAAATAAAGACAAAAATTGTCCAAAATCTGGATATTTTTTATTTTGCTGGTTCTAAGCTTTCGGCTCACATAAGCCATCTTCAGAGAGGTTACAGAGAGGTTATTTCACCTGAAATTAAAGCCAAAATACGATGTTTAGAACGGCTCATTATTAAACATAATAGACATTAATTGTCTGTTATGTTTAACAGTATATGTTTAGAAAATTATCTGCTGCCTCGATACACACACACACACACACACATTATATATATATATATAAGAAAAAGTTCCAGAAGCCGTGAACGTTTTGTTTAAAGTGTAGATTTATTGTGGCTATTATAATTATTACTTACTTTTTGTATGATATATTAAGTGTCTATAATGGTATTTGTGTCGCTACACGTATTTCGAGTCTAAAGTTGACTCTCTTCAGGCAAATAAACTTGTGACTTCACATGTCGAGATCCGTTTGCTTTTCTGATGGCCAAAGTATCGTGTATAAATAGATAAATCAAGTGGTAAGTCCGTCAAAAAGTTCATATGCGTGCGTGCGTGCGTGTTGTCTTTTTTTTTTTTTTTTTTTTTCCACACTCGCACGTTATGTTTCTTCTGTCGTCTTCGTTGACAGTAAAAGTGTTTTTCACTGACTTGCAAAATTTGATTTCGGCTTTATATTTCAAAATTGTTTTCAGCGATTTTGATTCAACTCTACTCTATGGATCATCTAGTTCTTTTTGTTGTTTTTGGAATACTATTTGAATTTAGCGTGCGTGTGTGTGTGTGTTTTCCGCGTTTGAATTTCGTGTGTCTGTGTTTTGGGTTTTTATGTTGTTTTGTTGAGGGAAGGCTTGCATTTTTTTTTTATAAATATTTCTTCCTGCATCATGAGTGTGTCATAATATGCATTTTGGTAGATAGGCATTACTTCTGAATTTACCTCCACTGCATTCATGAAATTGTTGGGAGACATATAATTTCCTGTTATTGGCTAGTTTGATGTTAATTCTGTGCAGGGATACTCTTTTATTCAGGCCTTGTATTGCCCCCACGTATATTTTTCCGCATTCATCGCATTTTAGAGCATAAATTACGTTCTTAGAGTTGCAGCTCAAATATGGTTTTATTTCGAATGTAGATGTGTTTTTGAACTTGAAATGCTTTCCTTCTATTATTATGTTGCATACACACATCTTTTTTGTTGTTGTTGTTGTTGTTGTTGCATTTTGTGACCCCCTGTATTGTGTGTTGATCGAATTTTGATGAGGTTAGGATGTTTTTTAAATTTTGGGGTTGGCGTTTGCTTTTAATTATTTTAGTTGTCTTGAAGATTTCCTTTATTTTATCATTTTTGTTGAATAATTCTATGTGTGTTTTGATCTTTGTAAATAATTCTGGGTTGTTTTTGTTCTGTGTGGAAACGTGTGCTAGAATGTTTTATTCTTTTTCACTTTTTTATTTATTTATTTATTTTTGATACCGGAGAGATTATAATGGTATTTTCTTTTGCCAGTTGGAAACCCTTGTTAATTAGTGGAGTGGGGTATCCTCTTATTTGTAATGTTTTTCGCAGTTCCTCTAGGCATGTTTTCCGGAGGGTTTCGTCGTGCTAGGCAGTAGGGGATGGATTTTAAACAACTTTTAGAGTGGTGACTCTTGAAATGGAGGTATGCTGGGTGTTTGTGGGTTTATGGTAAATGTCTGTGATGATGTAATTGTTTTTGTTTTTTATGAGTATTTCTTGGAATGGCAATTCATTGTAGCTTTATTCTAGCGCAAACTTAATTTTGGGGTGCAAATTTTGTAGCAAATTGTGTAGTTTATTTATATCTCCCCATTTTGATCTTCAGAAAAATAAAACAATCATCTAGATATCTCTTCCATACATTAGTGAATTCTGTTTTTATGTTTTCCCCATCTTTATGTCCTATTTAGTTGCAAAGACTTTCTTCTAGATATGCTAGTGCGAGTGTTGAATATGTCGGTGTCATTTTTATCCCCATTACGGTACCTGTTTGAATATCATTTTGGTTGTTAAATTGGAATGAATTGTTGTTTAAAATTAGTTCTATACTTTGTATAATAATTTTTCTGAAGCGTGTGGGAAGTATTTTTGGGTGTTTCTCAATGCAAAATGTAATGGTTTGTTTACCTAGTTCATGGGATATGTTGCTGTCCAGGCAGTTCACGTCAAATGTTACTATGAGTGTACCTGGGCCCACACTTTGTGGTATGAAGCTTAGAAAATGTATGCTGTCTCCGATGTAGCTTTTTCTTTTTGTGATGTATGGTTGTAATATTTTATTTATTCAGTTGCTCAGTCTGCTTGTCGGGCAGGCTGGCCCTGCTACAATTGGTCTGAATTTAAGATCACTAGAGTTTGGCGTGTGAATACATTAATCTGATTTTTGTTCTTGGAAAGCTGCTTTAATTGTGTTTGATTTGTGTACCTTTGAGAGTCCGTAAAAATTGTATATATGGAGGTGCTGAAAAGTTCTTGACTAAGAAAAGAATGAATTAAAAAAGATTTCTAGAAATGGGACGATCCGAAAACTCTCTCTCTCTCTCTCTGTTTGTTTCATTTTTTACTGATTTGGTTCCTGTCACTTCAGTGTCAGATGATCAAATATCACATTTTGTTTTATTTAACAAATGTATTGGAAAATATCAGTCAGTTAATTGCCATACGTGACACACGCTTGGGCGATCATGTCTCTTTTGAAGCAGAAGATTTTCCCGCAGTAGCTTGTCATTACTTTCTGCGGTAGACTGGTTTCCAACCCAATGTGTCCTGCAATTCAACCCACAGCTGAATACATTTCCCAAGTGTATCTGTGCGTAAGTCCGTTCTGCTATTCAGTCCAGAGGGTATTTTTGCGTAAGTGAATGAAACGAATTCGACTAGGATTCGAACTCGGCTCTCCAATTTCTCATTTCGAGCTGATGTCCATTACACCACAACGTGCATCTTAGAAAATATATTTAATTTAATACTTTCATGGCTTCTGCTCGGACGAACTTAAGTCACTGGTGCCTCCTCAACAGGTGTTTACTCGTACAACCAGACTGGCAACTGGGTCCCACCCATTCACAGTGAGGTTAGCCAAATGCAGACGACAATTCTACTCCTGCAGCTTCTTCTCTCGCACTTCCCGCCTGTGGAACTCGCTCCCATATTCTTACTTTCCTGACGGCTACAACCTCCAGACATTTAAATGCAATGTCAATACTCATCTATTAACCACTGGACTCTAGCTCTCTCCTCACCCCCGTATATCCTTCCCTGTCTCTCCACCTATGTATCTGTCATCGCACCTGCATTCTCAGCTTTCTATTGCTCCTTTCTAACTAGTTTGTACTCCTCACTCTTTTCTAATTAATCTTTTTACAGTTATGTAGCCCCCCCCCCGCTCATCAGTGGCATTTCTGCCTTGCTCGGGGTGAAATGATTAAAAAAAAAAATACAGGAGTCATAAAAATTACTTTAAATGTACCGACGCTTTTCTCCTCCCTTTCATGGTTTGTTGTTTGTGTGTGTATGTGTGTGAGAGAGAGAGAGAGAGACCCACCCCTACAACATAGATGTCCATTTTAATTGCATTCCAAGTGTGTGTGTGTGTATCATTCAACCATGGCAGTAGTTGAATATATTCTTAAGTCCGACATTGAGTGAATCTAGGCAGTTTTCAGATTGCACCACTAATTCAATTCTCAACCAAATTTCAAACAATTTACAGAGTTAGATAGAACACCTCCTTAGCTACATGTTGAAGAAAAAATTCTATTTTGGTTTAATAGAAATAAAGCTACATCAAAATATGTGAAGTCCGAAAAGGGAGACTAACTACATAAGTACATAAATGAGTGACTAACGCTTCTAATAATAAATCTTATTCTTTATAAATTTTTTCTGTTTAATATTTTTGCATGCAGTTTTCAACATTTAAATTCTGATGATATCTTTTATCATTTTTGTCAATCAAACTTTGCTTATCATTCATCATTTTATCAGAATTGATTATCAGAATTAATAATCCATGGTTCTCACCCGCTTGCTCGGCTGCCATTGCCCACCGGAATCATTTCTTCCGACTCTATCGTAACTACGCGTCGGACCAAAACAGGCGCCTTTTCACTTCAGCTCGTAATAAGTGTAAAAGGATACTTAACGAAGCTAAGATGTTGTTTGCTGCCAGAATGAAGCAACGCATAGCATGCTCTAAATTCGGCTCTAAAGACTACTGGCGACTCTGTAAAAGAGTACTTAACAAGAGCAAGTCCACAATACCCCCACTAATCAACAAATTTGAGGTCCTCACCTCCCCAGCAGATAAGGCTGAATGCTTTGCCCGCAGATTCTCGAACAATTCGTGTCTGGACTCATCTGGAGTTATTACACCCGACTTCTCACCTAGAACCGAGGCACAACTGAATGATGTCCACATTACACCTTCGCTTGTCTCTAAGATAATCTTAAAACTTGACCCTCACAAAGCGAGCGGTGGTGACGGAATCCCAACCATAGTCTTAAAGAAATGTACCCCTGAACTCTCCTCTGTCCTTTCTAAGCTCTACAACCTTTGCCTATCTGCTTCCTGCTTTCCTGCCTGTTGGAAATCTTCTTCTGTAGTTCCTATATTTAAAAACACTGGAGAACCCTCTGACCCTGCAAATTACCGCCCTATCAGCCTTCTTCTGATCTTTGGCAAAGTGTTCGAAGCCATTATCAACGCCGAGGTGGTTCAGCATCTCACAGCACACAGGCTCCTCTCGGACAAGCAATATGGTTTCCGCTTCACCAGGTCTACTGCTGATATGCTAACGACCATCACCGAGTACATATACCAGGCACTCGATAGGAATGGCGAAGCCCGAGCCGTTGCATTGGATATATCTAAGGCGTTCGACAGAGTTTGGCATGCTGGCCTTCTATGTAAACTGCGGAGCTATGGTATAACTGGACATTTGTTTCAACTAATCCAGTCATTCCTCTCTAACCGCACAATGAAGGTGGTATTAAACGGACATGCCTCCCAGAACTACCATACAAACGCAGGTGTCCCCCAAGGCTCCATCTTAGGTCCTACACTCTTCCTGATATACATTAATGATCTCCCTGATCCCATAAGAGTTTACTCTCGCCTCCTACAAAAATCTGGTGTAGGCGTCAAAGCTAACCTCGCAGCCGAGATTGAAAAAGACCTCCAATCCATATCGGACTGGGGTAAGAAAAGGCTAGTAAATTTTAATGCTTCTAAAACGAAGCTACTCTCAATTAACCATCATCGACAATCTCACCTACCTCCCATTAGCATGGATCAGGCTTGCCTCCCAGAGAGTAAAACACTACGACTCTTTGATCTCACACTTTCAGCGGACCTCAAATGGAATGACTGTATTGAATCCATTGCTAAATCCGCTGCTATGAAAGTCGGTTCTCTGTGTAGGGCCCGGAAGTTTTTTCCGTCTAAATCTATCCTGCACATTTATAAATCTACCATCCGCCCGTGCATTGAATACTGCTGCCATATCTGGTCGGGTGCCCCTGCTGTTCTCCTCGGGCTTCTCGATAAGGTTCAGAGGAGGGTCTGTAATGTGATAGATACCGACTTGGCAGACCGCCTGCAGTCTCTCTCCCACCGGCGCGACGTGGCTTCCCTGTGTCTCTTCTATAAATACTTTCACGGCTTCTGCTCCGATGAACTTAGATCACTAGTGCCCCCTAAATACGAATTTGAACGAGATACTAGATTAGCAACTAGATCCCACCCTTTTACAGTGAAACCGATAAAATGAAACCGTAACTTCCACTCCAACAGTTTCTTTCCTCGCACTTCCCGAGTGTGGAATTCTCTTCCAAACGATTGCTTCCCCAACGACTACAATCTCCAGGAGTTTAAATGTAAGGTCAATAGACACCTCCTAACACACTAACTTGCTCCCATTCTATCAAGCACTCTTCCCAACCCTCATCCTCGCTATCCTTACTCATCTGTCACCTTCCTCCTGACATTCCCTATGTCTAACCACTCCTTCTCTTTACCTTCCCCTATGTAGCCCCATGCGCAATAGTGGCAGTAGAATGTCTTGCTTGGGGTGAGATGATTAAAAAAAAATAATAATAATAAATAATCAATTTTTTTAATTGTTTCAATTGCACATAATTTTTTTCTTTTTACTATTTTTGAATGCGGTTTTCAGTATTAAATTTAAATTAAATTAATAGCAATGCCTGGAAAAATCATGGATTACATGAAAAAATGCGCGCATGAAAAGTAATATTCTTAAGATTATATTAAACTAGCAGTATAGCCCGGCGTTGCTCGGGTGTAATGAAAGCTTTAAAACTAATCCATGGTTTTGAAGCTCAGACTCTGCCTAAAGAATATTTGTGTGAGAATCGGAGAAAAATTGTAGATTTGTATAAAGTTTGGTGAAAATCGGATAAAAATTGTGGATTTGTATAAAGGACATACAGACAGATAAACAGACACACACACATAAACATCTTGCCTTTTATAAATATATATATTATCGATTTTCTGCACTATTGTAAGAACTGAAACCTTGAAACTTCTGAATATCGTTTCTTATGTCTTTGTCTATGAGTGTATCAAATTTGATTAAAATCGAACCACTCCTTCTATAACCCGATTTTTTCGATTATCGATATTTATCGGGGGTACCTCGACACAAAACCTAGCTAAGAACACTTTGCAGACGCTTATAGTACAACTGTGTAAATTTTCAAGAAAATCGGTTCAGCCGTTTCGGAGTCTATAGGTAACGGATACACACACAGACAGACAAAGTTTCATTTATAAGTTTAGATTAGATCTAGAATAGAACAGGACAAGTTATTAAACCTGAAAAAGTAAAGCACAAGATATTCTAGTGAAGTAAAAAATAAGAAATTTCTTACTTAAAATATTGCAGCTAAAATAATTTCTCGATAACCTGACGATTGTAAGATTTCATTTAAGTATGGGTGAAAACTTCATGCTTGACATTTTCAACTGAAGGGTCTATATAACTATAAATTACTTCACCAATAAACCGTGAAAACCTTTCCTCTTTTATGTAATGTTTTAATTATCCAGTATTATTAACAATTAAAAATATACATTCTAATATTTTATTGAATTTTAGTTACTTTGGATAACTTACGAAGATGCTTATGGAGGAAATGTTAGAAAATTCTAAAATTGTATTTGTTAAAGTTATCTCTCTTGTTTACTGATACTGTCGATCCTGGTCAGTATCTAGATGTCTGACCGCGTGGGGTACCAGGTGCTGTTAGCTTGAATGTGTGGATGGTGAAAAGGATAACGGCTCGGAATTGGAAATCTGAGAGCTGAGTTCCAATTCCAGTCGGGTTCGTTATGTTTACTCACGCGCAAATAGCGCCGAGAAAGATATAAATTCAATTTTTCTATTGTTAGCTATGAGTTAGTTAGTAGGGTAAGTATCAGTAAATTATTATTACCTCAATTAAAAATTCTCACAATGTAAAAATATTTTGTGGCTTTAAATAAGCTGTATAAAAAAAAAAGCAAAAACAAATCAATCACAAATGTGTTTTGAAAATGCTTTTTCGTTCGTCATTGATATGCATTTTTTTTTAAATATACTTTTCTGTGTGAATTGTGGTGTATCAGCTCGAAATGAGAAATTCGTTATGTTTTTTACTTACTTTACTTTCTTCGAAAACGTATAAATCCATCTTTTCTCTCAAGCTATTATGGTTTGAATAGCAGAATAGACTGAGCACTTTAGCCTTCGTTGGCAACCAGTCTATCACAGAAAGAAATGGCAACTTACTCCGTGAAAAACCTTCCTCGTCACATCATCGCCGAAGCGTGTATCACTTATGGCACTTAACTGTCTGTATGTTAATTCCAAACAATAATAAAATCAAAATAAAGAAAACATGGCCACGCCTGTTAAATAAATCATTTGTATTTACAAACATATGAACATTAATTCAAGAGTTAAAAATGACAAAAGTAATCTTTATGAAGTAAAGTTTTTATGTAGTTGGTACACATCAAAATGATTAGTTTATAAAAGATTTTTAAATAGTTGGTCCACATTATTTCCACTTTCATTTACACTCAGGACGAACTTTCATCTACTACAAATGGGCAAAACATTAGACTTTTCCAACAACATCTTTCAAACACGTGGCATCGAAAATTTTGATCACATACAAAATGCACCACGCCTTACACTTCCAACTCACTAGAGGTGACACCAAGTCTTTTATCAGATTTTCATAAACATTTTCAATGTTTCTTTAATCGGGGGGGGGGGGGGATTGTTGGATTTCGTAAGTTTTGATTGCACAGAAAATCCGAGTTTATACACACCTATACCTTTTCGTGAGCCAATAAAAAAGGCATATACATTTATACATTCACCAATAGAAAAACTCTTTTCATGAGACAGTTGGCTCAGTCAATTTTAACATGTGCTGACGTCAGCGAAAACAAATTTGATACATGTTCTTATTTAATGGCCAATCAGGAGTTAGGGGAAAAAATTTAAAAGTTGATCCGATCCTATTTTTCACAATCGTATAAATACGCGTAATTTTTGCCTTTCTCTTCAGAGAATCACGGGTCGTCAGTTGAACGTCTCACCTAGGCGACATGTCTTTTTCACATTCTCTCTCTTTCATACTGTACTAATTGATTATCCCAGTTTTTCACTTACTTCTCAGCAACAAAAAAGAAAGACAAACAAAGACATCATTTCCGATGTTATTCACACTCAGAACGAAATTTCAGCTAATACAGTTATACACACATCAGCATTATCAGCTTTGTCTTTTCTTCACAAATCCATTTTGTCTGATTTTTAAGAAAATTTAACTTTTAAACACACATTCAAAAGAAAACCCCTATGCAGAACTGTCATACATATGTTATTTCAAAACAACAAAATTGAAGTCGTTCTTCTCATTAAATAAATTTACACTTATAAATGAGACCCTTTTAACCTCTATTCAACCTTCTAATTTTTTCAAATGTGGTGGGCTTGGTTACGTTTGACACAATGCCATTTTGCAAGCACTACCGACGCTTCTTACATAAGTGTTGGTCCTCTGCTAAATCTGTCAGTTTTTTACAAGAATATCCCCATAAATAAATTGTTGAACTTACTCCATTCAAAAGAGCTGCCAATTGAAAATACTTCTTATTCGTTCACATGCCGCGTTTTTTTTAGGACGTTGGCAATCGTGACCCTCCACAACATTCTGCTCATTGTAGCTCTTTTTCCCCATCTCTCCCATACCTCGCTCCATCATCCATTCCCTTAAGCTCACCAGGTAAGTTGTGTGTTGCTTTTCTCTGTATTTTTTACATTAACACTGTTCTATATCAAATTTTCTACGCTCTCCTTCCTCCTTCTGTGTCCCAGAAACTCTGCCTGTCTCTTCCTGATGTTAAGTATAAGTATCCTGTTTGTTGTCATTGTCGTTGCTCACATGTTCGGTCCATGGTATTTTGCAGAGACCTCGATGATGTTTACCAAATTGGCCTGTGCCAAACACAACCGAAGTTCCCATAATTTAAAATATCATCAGACAGTTGAAAGAATAAGTCTCTAGTTTGTAAATTAAGTGGAATTTTATTAATAGAACAGGATAACGTTAATTTGTAGAAGTTAAATGTTCAAATAGAAAATGTAGTACGTAGTTAAGTGAATCCAGAGTTCTAGTTGTAAGTCGCAAATGTGTTTATTCAGGATTAACAGCGTAGTGATAAAGTCTGTTTCTTTCTTTTTATGGCCGGCGAGAAAATGAAGAAGATAAAGCAATAAAGGAAAATTGTACTTATCGAACGTTAGTTTTTAGAAATCAGAAAGTGTCATGTTTTTGTTGTTGTCTTCTTTGTTGACTGCGAGAATGGTGAAGATGAAAAAGAGATAAAGGAAAATAGCACACGAAAAAAGGAGGAGACCGAATGTGTGTCGGGACGTTATGTTCGGGTCAGTGGTCTGAAGTTTCTTTTGTTGCATCTTGGCGGTAACTTAATCCTTCTATCTGATCAGATTCGTCTTTCTTTCTCTTTTTATAGCTAAAAACTTTTTCACTTCGACTTGTTAACTTCTCTCAGTTTTGCAAATCGCTTCCTTTCATTAACATCGGATCGCGAAATTTGGCTTCGTCTTTTTCTTCAGTTCGGGGTTAATCCTTTTTCTTACTGGTCAAAATAAAGATTTCACAGTGGATTGTGAATTTTGTCTGGGTCTGTTTTGGGGAGGATTTTTTTAAAGAATGTTGTCAGTGATTCTGATCCGATTTTGCGTGTGTGCAATTCTACTTTTCGTGTTTCAGTCAATTGTTGGAATGATATAGGTTTTGCATCCTATAATTCTAAGCATCATTCTTGTTACAGTATTTACATTATTCGGACTATTGTCCTCATCTTTGTTGCCATTTGTACGACGTTTCGGTCGTTGTACGCTCCGGCCTTCTTCAGGTGCTAACAATTTCGAAACGAACCCTTTATTGCAATCATTGGAGTATATGAACTCTATTCCTGTGGTTAGTTCCTGTGACTTGACCCAAAGTGTTGTGAATTCAATACCAGGCTACAGCAGTAGTGAACAAGTAACTTACATTTCGGTTCGAAATTTCTAGCACCTGAAGAAGGCCGGAGCGTACAACGGCCGTAACATCGTACAAATGGCAACAAAGATGAGGACAATAGACCGAATAATGTAAACACTGTAAATACTACCTCATATTAGAAATATAGACATATCATTCTTTTTCTTCCAGTTTTTTCTTTATATGTGAGGAGACTGTCCAATATTCATTGTCATATGATATCATAACAGTCTATAACTTTTTTTCTTTGTTTCTAACAATGTGTTTTAAAACTAGTTTCGGGTCATGATTTGGTTTAAAATTGATGCGAAGATAACATTTTTCGACAACTTTTAATTGAATCGAGTTTTGTTTACAAGTCAAACATTGGCGAAGTTGGACCTTCGTGCCTGGAAAAAAAAATGCTGAAAGAAAGGATGGTTTTTCTATTGACACAGTTATTGCTATTATTTTAACTACCTTCACGCCTCGTCAATTTTTGTTATTTTAAAAAGCGGTTAGAGTTGTAATAAAACCTAAACATATAAAAGTGAATTTACACATTTTTCTTGAGAATTGACAACAAAAATAATAGATTGCTTATTTACACTATAGAATAAAACTTTGGCTACCTTAAATGTCAATCTATTCGAACTTTATAAAATAATAAATAATAAAGATTTCCTCATCGTTGGGTTACATAATAAATGTTTAAAAATTTATGACTAAAAAATGTTTTCAATCATATTTATTTCTGTATAAATTGGTAAATGATATTTCATTGCCTTAGGTTTAAATTGCATTAGTTTGTTTTAGAATGTAAATATACAATTATTCTTGTAAAATAAATTTACCTAATTATTGTTGGACACCCATATATAAGATTCGCTAAAAAAAAATAGCGTACATGATGAAAAATGTCGCAAACTGGGCCAAACTTAATAAGAACAAAGTTTTATCGACAAAATCTGTATGGTAAGTTATAGTGGGTTATCCGTTATATTGAAGTGTATGTGTGTTGGAACAATTTGATTTGGCCTTGTTAGTTAGATAGCCCATTATAAAAGGGGGTATAAGACAAAAAAAAATCAAATTGTAAATAGAAACAATTTATATACATATAAATCAATTAAGGTTTTTACAAATAAAAGTAATGCGTTTTGGTTGAAACAAGGTCGTTGCAAGAATGAGTTTATGTGCACGTAGGCAGGAACGTATGTATGTATGTATGTATGAGCGTTATCATTGGGTAGGAATGTCTTTGAAGTATTCACTCAGTCTTAAACGGGTCCATGCGGTTATCAAGTATAAGGAAAAGCAGACGGGTGAACTGTGAGAATAGAGAGGTGAGGGAGGAAGATACAGATGATAATAACGATCGCTCAACGTTTGTCAAGGGTACGTGTTAATTACACTCATCTCCTTTCTCTCTGGCGACAGTCTCTTATTTCGTTTGTGGGACGAGAAAAGATCATTTGGGAATTCACTCCCGGATGTGATTCTGGTATTTTCATTGGACAACGAACAAACTTCGCGTCGGCTTGCGAAAAGGATCCGTAAAAATAACTTGTTTCTGATAATGAAAGAATATTTGAATTTTGTTTTTGGATGTTTCCTAGTTTTCTATTGACCGAAAAACATTTCGCCTCAAGGTTTGAAATTTAACGAGTTTTATTTTGGCTTCGCTTTTGCGTGTGTGCTAAGCAAGGTTTTGTAAATTCGAGTAAATTCATTTATTTTTAACAAAATCAATGAGTCAGTGCTTAGCATTTGAATTTTTAAATCTAGAACTTGTTTCATTCATTACAAAATTATTATTAAGAATAATAAAAAAAAAAAGAATTTTTATTATTAAATTATTTTTTAAAATCCTTTTTAGAAGCTTTTAAATCTTGGTAAAAAAATTGTTTTATTTGCGTCTAGGCACCATAAATTAGTAATTTTTTAGCGATTTGTTTCTGTGCAAATAACATTGATTTTGAAATTATTGCGAAAATCAAATAATTGTCGGATTTTAATACCTCTTTTTGTCTTTTAGGACTTATTCACAAATGAATTAAATTATTTCAGAAACGTTTATTTTTTTTAAATCTTTGTTATATATATGTGTGTGTGTGTGTGGGGGGGGGGGTGTAGCTCCAAAGTTTTAATTTTATCAAATTTAGACAAATTATATACAGGTAGTGTGCTTTAGTATTAGCAATTTCGATCTTTGTATTCCCGTCAGATAACGTCTGATTTTAATAGAAAGCCACAGTGCAGAACCTGTAATAATGGGGCTTCTTTGTTCCACTTAGTGGCTTGGGCATTTTTACGAGCGGCCTTTTTTTTTGTGGCCTGCTGCTTGACACACGTCATGCATAGATTTTTACTAAACCTAGCTTAGTCAGAATAAAATAACATAGGCGTAGGTATTGAGTAGGCACTGAATTTATTAAACTGATTATTAAGTGTCTAAGAAACTAACTTGGTAATCACAGTTACACGCTATTATACGGAGAAGAGTTCACAAAAGTTACGCTTTCTCAATGGTGTAGGTTCTTTCACTCTTTCTGAGTCTTATTAAGGAATAGATGAGTTGTCTCCTCTTTAAGTAGAACGCTCGAAAAAGAAAATCAAATAGCCAAAGTAATTTGAATAAAAGAAGTGGTAACAATTTTGTTTTTTAATTATCAGTAACGGAATTCTTTGTTCTAAAATGCTCACAGTCAAAATTAAAGACTGGAAGAAAATTAGATGCCTAATCTTAAATAATAGAAAAGTGTGGCTTTAATTTGGTGATGCCATTTCATTTTCATATGCAATGAACAAGACAAGAAGATTAAATAAAAAGAGCAAAGTGTTTTGTTAGACAATAAATGACAAAGTAGATATTTCCATAAAAGTTTGAGTAAGTAATCAAAATGACTAAAATTAGATGAACGACTTACAATTGTTGTGGACTGGACAACACGGTTACCATTTGTTGTAGCTCGAACGTCGTTGTAGTAATTTTAAAAGTGGAGTCAGAATTATAAAGTAGACTGGTTGTCCAATCCACTACATTTATAATAAAAATAACTCAGAGAACAATATAACAAGAATAATAACAATGTATTAAACATAGTTACAGGATTGATTATTTTGTGCATGCAGGATTTAGTGGAGAAAGTTCTCTGTTGGATGTTGAAGAAAATGTTTCAATGTTCATACTGGAAAAGTTCCTGAAATAAGGGAATATTATGTTTGTACTGATCAGTAGTTGAATATAATTATACATGTAGTGAAGTATGCTTATAAGAGAGAGGAAAACATTTTTGGTGTAACTAATTGCTGAATGCAATTAGCGCAGGATGTGAGTCGGAAAGGAACTAATGGCATTCGGACTGTTAGCTCCGAAAGGCAGTTTCCAACTGGTCTAAACATCAGCTTATATATTTCTGAATAAAGCACGAGAAAAAAGGTTTCACGTGCGGTACTAAAGTAAGAGTATGTACATGCATGTGTGTGTATGTGCGTACATGGCGATATGTATATGAGTATGTACATGCATGTAGAAGTGATTCTACACAATCTCTTGAAACAAAATCAAACAAACCAGAATGCAATAAAAAGTCAGCATTCTTATTTACTAAAAAAGCTACAAGTATAGAAGCTATCGGAGTTATGGGAAATGCTTAATTTCCCCAACACTATATTTTTTAGGCACACAAATGAATGACGAAACTTGCTTTTAGAATAACAACAAAGAATGGTTTATTACATAGTAAACGTACAAGATTGGTAGTATGTAAGTGTCCATGGTGAAGCTAGCAGCAGCGTCTTCCGAGAAAGCATTCCATGGGGAATCAGTGGCAGTGATGTGAGAGAGGCGTCCGTTACTGCCGCGGGCTCATGGTTCTCTGCATTCCTCCGTTCTCCAAACAGGACTAGGAAAAATAGTTCTAGAGAGGAATCAATGCGCTCCACCCGTTGATTGGTCAGTGAATGACCGAATCTCCGGTCGGGGGCACTGATTCGCTAAAGGAAATAGATCTGTGGCTGCTACAAAGCCCTCAGTGAGAATTGAACTTACTACTTAATTATTAAAAAATTCAGCTTACTGACATAAAACATGGGTATTGAGTAGTGTGGAAATTGCTCCATCTTGCCTGCCAGGATGCCTTGTAGGTGCCATTCTATTCAGGGCTATAAAAAGGACGTCGTAAATCCTCTCTTTCTGTTCCAAGATTTAGTAGTGACAACACAAAACCAGTCTTCTTCTCTTTCCCCTAACAAACTGAGTAATTAATTTGAAACTAACCACATTGACATCATACACATGTATATACTACACACTACAGCTAAATACATTACAATCGTATATCACTTCTTTGCTGCAACAGCAATATATTCTGTTTATTTCATGGGAATTTTTTATGGGAATGAGAGAGTCCTAAATATATATGCAGAACCGTAGCTGATGCTAAAAAAACCCACCGGGCACAGAGAAAATTGCCCGGATTTATTAGTTGACAATGTGATGACATCATCAGTGTCATCTATTTCCAGAAACTATGATTTTTGCAGATTTTTTCGGCTATTCCAATGGAAATTAAGCACAGAACATAAACGAAAGCAGGAAATCGGGTTCGAAGTTTCTGAGTATAACCATTTTTTTCTCCCAAAATTAATAAACAAATTTTACTGCGTTCATTCAGATGTTTTCTTCGTTTTTCTTTCTTTCTTTCTTTATTTCTTTCTTTCTTTCTTCATGAATTGTTTAGTTTGATTTCTGCCGAAGACATTTTTCCTTGCCCGGATTTTTACTATGATTGCACGGATTGGCCCGGGCCCGTGTCTGGTGTGCCCGGTAGTCAGATACGGTCATGTGTATATGTAATTTGTTTCTTCAAAAATGACTAAAAGTAAGTATCAAGAAGGAAATTACTGGAAAGTATATGAGAAGTCAAGGAGGAATGAGAAATACAAACTTGAATAAAGTAAAACTTCTTATATAGAACACACTAAAGATTTTATACTTTTCGCTGTACTCGAGTTATCTCCCTTAAACGTGGAGTAGCAATATTTTTTTATGGCATTGGTGAATTGCTTTAAGATGTTTACAGAGTTGGTTTCCGTGGTTTGCTGCTGCTGCACGTCGGCTGCCATTGCCATTTCTGCTGTTGCTGCGACTGAAACGAGGTGACAACAACTGCGACTGATGCCGCAAAGCAGAGTCGAAAACAACATAGGATGTGCACTGTGGTGCAGTGGATATTGACTTGGAACGACAAAACGGGGCGCCGAGTTCGAATTCCAGTTGAATTCCTTGCATTCACTTAGGCACAACTACCTTTTGGGAAAGGTATTAATCCATCTCTTCCCTCCAGTTATGGGTTAAATGATAGGATGAATTGGGTTCTTTAGCCTTGGCTGGCAACCAGTCTACCGCAAAAAGCAATGGCAACCTACTGTGGAATAATCTTCTGCCTAGTCAGTCATGTCTCTTTCGAGACATGATTGCCCTAAGCATGTATAACATATGGCACTTGACTGACTGACAGAGTTGGGAAATGAAAGCGACAATTCCATGAAATAATATTGAAAAACTTTCTCATATATGCAGCTGTTTTTGACAGCATAAGTAAACTAGTACTGAAATAAAATGCAGTTTTTGAAAGACGTCATCATCATCACCAACTACTTTTAGAATACCAATGTAATTCACTACTTGATCTTTATAATTCTTCATAAACTGGTGATCATCATTTTCATGGGATAGACAATTTCTGTTACTGCTTTGGTCTGTTATCAAGAGTGGCATAGAGTAACATTCATGATATGTGATTTATATTATCTCATACGAAGATGATAACGATTTATTGAATGATGCATTGACTTTAGTACCTTAAGTTTCAAATCTACAATGAACTAAGAATCTTCTTTTGGTGAAGTTAAAAAAATTTGATTGTCAAAAGTATAGTTTTTTCCCCCCCTCATATTGCTATTATTTTAATTACATTCACTTCCTTGGCAATGTTTATTGTTTAAAGAAATAATGTTTAGAATTTTAATAAAGAAGAAACATATTCTTTTGCTCTTTGAGAATTCATAACAAAAATATCAAACATTATTTTATAAGCAACTTTAAAGAAAAAGTGATAACTAACGTTCAAAATGAATTTTTAAAAAGGAAAAATTTATTTTAGTTTTATTTTCAAGCTAATAGATTAATTGTAATATCTTTAATAAGCAAACTTTATCAAAGAATTTATCATGCATTGAGCAAGGTCATTGAATGTTCTTGCAAAAAAAAAAAATACAAAATTGTCTAATTAAATCTCCCACTACTATTTTTTAAAATTGGTTAAAACTAGTCATCAATTGCAAATAACCAGTACAACTAGTATAAGTAATGTAGTGATCCCAAACCCAATTTGTAAATCTTTATCAACTTGCAGGTTATCATTTAGATTGATACATTAATAAAGAATTAACTGGACCAGAACATTTAATGTTTGTCAGCTTGTTTCTAAATATGGTACCCATCTAAATAGTTAAAATTTTTAAAATGCCACCCCAAATATCTCCTACCTTTAGTTTATTCAGAATAGTTTTTTGCATCTGTACAAATCATAACTGTTTTTATTTTACACACACACACACACACACACACATTCACAAGATCCAAATATCCCATGACCCATTAGAGACATAGGGGTACCACTTGTACTACAGCTACAGTAGAAGTGTTTTTTGGGGCACAACAGCCTGACAGAGCCCAGCCCTCTTCAGGCTGGTTTGAATTCAGCTTTCCTTCTCCTAGACTGGTTGCCACTCATGGCTATAGAACCCAATCTGTCCTGCTATTTATCCATAGCTTAGGGGAGAATAGACAAATTTAAAGTAGGGAGTTTGATCACGTTTATTAAATTGGCCATGTGCCAGACATAACAGAACTCCCCACAATTTAAGATTATCAGAAGGTTAGAAAGAATAAAACTTTTGTTTGTATAAATAAATGAAAATTGATTTATTGAACAGCATAACATCAATTTGTATGTTTGAAATTATTAACTGTGGAACTGTTCTAAGAGAAATAGTAGTAAAGTGTTAAATGAATCCAGAGTTTGTTTGTTGCAGTAAGGTTTTCATTCTTTTCTTTCTTTTTGTGATCGACGAGTAAGTGAAGAAAAAGTAAAAGCAATAAAGTATATTGATGTTAATTTTAGGAGTCATTTAATTTTTCTTATTGTTGTGGTTGTCTTCTTTTTGTTGATGGCAAGTGGGTGAAGATAAAAAAGACTATGTAAAGGAAAATAGCATGCTAGAAGAAGAGGGAGTGTGTATGTGTGTTGCTAGGACAGTTGTGTCCGATCAGTGGTTTAAAATTTCTCTTTCTACATCATAGGTGGTTGATGGTCTCTGCCTCCTTTGTCTGTCCCTGTCTGAATTGTTTAACTTTCTTTCTCTATTTATACCAAATAACATTTTGACATTGGCTTGTTACTTTCTCTCAGTTTTGTAAATCATTCCCCTTTCATTGGTTAGAAAATAATTCACACTGGCTTGCAAAATTTGTATTGGTCTTTCCTTCAGTACGGAGCCATTCCTTTTTCCTATTGATCAAAATTAGATTCACTCTGGCTTGCAAATTTGCAAACAGTGAAAAGAAAAAGGGTTATTTTTATTTCGTGTTCACCACAGATACATAATTTTCTCAAGTGTATTAGCACATAAGTGAATGTAATGAATCCAACTGGAATTTGAATTTGACTCTTCAATTCCTGAATCTGAGCTGCTATCCATTACTCCACCGTGCCTACTCATTCACACACACACACACACACACACACACACACACACAAACAAAAAAAACAAAAAAACAAAAGGTTTCTTAAATCTTTCTTGAAGCTAATAAAGCTTTTCAAGCTAGCAGATTAAATTTAAGATTCCCATTAAGCAAAATACTTTTCTGTATTTCAAATCTAATTTTAATTGATTGTTTCTGGGGACACCAGTGGATAAAATCCAGTGACTTGATGAAAGGAACTGTGAGTTCAATACCTGGCCACAGTAAAAGAAAACTTGGAGAGTTGAGATGACTTGAAACTGAGATACCCAGAAAAGGTAGGGTATGTGGAACTAGAACAATCTAACCCAGTTAACTACAAATAATAATTATTAATTATCAATAACTAGCAGTATAGCCTGGTGTTGCTCGGGTGTAATGAAAGCTTTAAAACTAATCCATGGTCCTGGAGCTCAGACTCTTTGGACGTTGGCACGAAAGACTAAAAAGCAATAGTTGTTTCCAGTTAAAGTGAAACCGTAGACTGAAAGAAAAATGAATGGATGTAAGTCAAATTTTGATTTCCCCTTTCATTGGTTAGAAAATAATTCACACTGGCTTGCAAAATTTGTATTGGTCTTTCCTTCAGTACGGAGCCATTCCTTTTTCCTATTGATCAAAATTAGATTCACTCTGGCTTGCAAATTTGCAAACAGTGAAAAGAAAAAGGGTTATTTTTATTTCGTGTTCACCACAGATACATAATTTTCTCAAGTGTATTAGCACATAAGTGAATGTAATGAATCCAACTGGAATTTGAATTTGACTCTTCAATTCCTGAATCTGAGCTGCTATCCATTACTCCACCGTGCCTACTCATTCACACACACACACACACACACACACACACACACACACACACAAACAAAAAAAACAAAAAAACAAAAGGTTTCTTAAATCTTTCTTGAAGCTAATAAAGCTTTTCAAGCTAGCAGATTAAATTTAAGATTCCCATTAAGCAAAATACTTTTCTGTATTTCAAATCTAATTTTAATTGATTGTTTCTGGGGACACCAGTGGATAAAATCCAGTGACTTGATGAAAGGAACTGTGAGTTCAATACCTGGCCACAGTAAAAGAAAACTTGGAGAGTTGAGATGACTTGAAACTGAGATACCCAGAAAAGGTAGGGTATGTGGAACTAGAACAATCTAACCCAGTTAACTACAAATAATAATTATTAATTATCAATAACTAGCAGTATAGCCTGGTGTTGCTCGGGTGTAATGAAAGCTTTAAAACTAATCCATGGTCCTGGAGCTCAGACTCTTTGGACGTTGGCACGAAAGACTAAAAAGCAATAGTTGTTTCCAGTTAAAGTGAAACCGTAGACTGAAAGAAAAATGAATGGATGTAAGTCAAATTTTGATTTCCTGGTATTGATATCAAATAGGTTTTTTTCGTCGTAAACTGAATTTTGAAGGCTAGATAAGTCCTCTGAGTAAATGGTATCATGGCTGAGGATAAGAACTACAATTATACCTACTTAGAGCCAAACCGGAAGCAAAAACTAAAATAAAAGGGCGGAAAACTGATTTTGATTAGACCCGGTGTCTTGCCTTTTATATATATATTATCGATTTTCTGCACTATTGTAAGAACTGCAACCTTGAAACTTCTGAATATCCTTTCTTATGTTTTTGTCTATGAGTGTATCAAATTTGATTAAAATCGAACCACTCCTTCTATAACCCAATTTTTTGATTATCGATTTTCGATATTTATCAGGAGTACCTTGATACAAAACCTAGCTAAGAACACTCACAGACGCTTATAGTACTACTGTGTAAATTTTCAAGAAAATCGGTTCAGCCATTTCGGAGTCTATAGGTAATGGATACACACACACACACACACACACAATTCCATTTATAAATAAGTTTAGATAGATAACTATTGAATAAAGAGTATGGTTTGAAATTCCAACGTATATCACCTGAAGAAGCTCAGAACATACAATGACTGAAGCATCATGAATATGACAATAAAGTTGAGAATAACAGTAGTGGAAATCAATATATTTTGTATCTAATATTCAATCATAATATTTACAATACTTAACAACAACCTCATTCAGTAAACCTTGAGTGGCTCTTAGGCTCAACAACAATAATAAAACAAAATCAAAATTGCTTCCTATTTCTGTGAATGATTTTGTCCTGTATCTTCTATTTTTAATAATACTATCTTCATGTTATTTTATAGAACTGTTGTTACACTTTTATAAAAGTATTTAGAAGAAAATGCTGAAAACAGCTCGGTCCATTCCTTTTCCAAAATATAATGAAATGATCAAACAATTTAACTAGATAGCATGACTGAAAATACAACATCTAATGTTTAAAATTAATTTTTAAAAATGAAAAATCTTTCTGTAAGCTTTTATTTTAATTTTAAATTCAAACTAATGAATTAAATGTAATATTTCCTGTAAGCAAAATATTTTTCTACATTTCAAAATTAATTTAAATTGATTGAAATGATTTTGTTTCTATTGTTTTGTTTTGTATTTTTTTTAATTTGTTAAATGATTGATTTAAAGTTTAATTGATTTGAAACAAATCTTACTTTTGATTTTAAAATTTTACAAAAAAAGCCCTTTTTTACCATGTAGGTGGATATTTTTATGAATTGTTAACAACTATCTTGACTGAGTTCTGTTTAGGAATTTTTTCTGAGGGATATATCTGTAAAAATTACTTGAGGAATAAAACATAAGCACCTTTTTTTATATAATTTTGTTAATTACCCAGTAATCTTTAAAATTTAGGAAAATATTCTTAGTAATCTAATATTTTATTAAACTTTAGGTACTTTGGCTTTAAATTTACTAAAGTTTCTGCTCTTATTTTCTGATAATGTTATGTATAAATATCCATATTTATAAAATTTGCCACATTTATACACATAAAAACAAATTCAAATTTACAAGTACACGGGTTCACTGAATTCTAATAAGTTTTTCTATTTATGGTTAGTAAATAGTTTTTATGTAATATTAGCTAATTTCTACACACTAATAGAGAATTTTATAAATTACCTTATAAATAACTCTAATTAAATTCTTTTAAAAGTTTCATTTCTTCTAAAATTTCATTATTCATCAAAAAACGTTTTTTTCATAAGACAATAATGTCCATAATATATTTTATTCATAAGAGCAAAAGCTTTTTTAACTAAATAATGCCATAGTTTTATAGCATTTTTTATTTTACAATTCAGAGATTTCCTTTAACCGGGAGTCCTATTTTATAAAAAAAAAAAAAATTTGACAATTTAAATTTTCCAAGGACTTGTGCCCATATCTAATATCAACATTAAGTACTACAAAAGGAACTTCATAAAATTAAAATTAACGGGGGGGGGGGGGGGTTTAACATATGTGAAAATATATTTTTACCAAAATTTTCTAAAAATGAAAGTTTTCTAAAATAATTTAGTCCATGTGTGAATAAGTTCTGAAAGTTGTGTTAAAATATGACAATTATCTGACTTAATGCTAATTTTTGGTTACTTGTTGATAGGAGAAAAACTAAATATTTAGCCAAAATTTTGAAGGTTCTAAAAGAGATTAAAAAATTTAATTTAATAATAAAAATATTGTTTAGTCTTTCTTATTAAAAATTAAATATTTTGACAATAAAAGTTTGTTTTGATTAAATTTGGAGCATTTTTTCATTATGTATGCTCATTTATTAGGTAAAAAAAATTCTTTGGAGATATCTAATATTTATTTACAAGAATAATTTTATATTACAGCATTAAAAAATGTGAACTAACATTTTTATAATTTACTAATTTATAAAGAAAGAAATAAGGGAATAACCTATAATTGGTGGTGTTTCAAAGCTTGAATTTGAAGATTAAAAATTAAAATTTTTTTTTAATTTAAAAATTAAAACTAGAAGTAATCTGAGACATAAAATAATCTAAGAAGAAAATGTATTATGTCTGAAAAATCATGTTTATTCAAATTTTGTTTTATAATACATTGGTATAAAATTATTAATAAAAAATGGTAAGTAATAATTTTCACATTGTAAATGGTTCACATATTCGTTTTTAATTTTTAGATATAAAAATTTCTTTTCAAATGTATTTCTTTATACCATAGTAAATAATAGGTCTTTATAAAAATTAAATAATAAATATCGCATTGTACTTAGTCCAGATATTTTTATATTCTTGGAAATAAACATTGCCGAGGGAGTGAAGGTAGTACAAAACAACAGTGGTATCAAGAAAAAAACCTTATACTTGATCATTTATAGTTTTAGTAAGGGTAGATACAAAGAAAAGAGTACACAACTGCAACATAATATCAGTCCTTCTATATGATAGTGAATAACTTGAGGCAATGTAGTGTGGTTATACAGAAGTCTACTGAGAATACCATAGACAGAACATGTGAGCAATCAGGAAGTTTTAAGGAAATGTAAACAAAAAAGATGTTTATACTTAGAATCAGATAGACAGCTGGAAATTCTTAGATACATAATGAAGAAAAAAAGCTTTGAAAATTTGACACTCACAAAAAAGGCCCAGAAAAATTTGACACTCACAAAAAATGCCCAGAAAAATTTGACATTCAAAGAAAAGGGCTTGAAAAATTTGACATTCAAAGAAAATGGCTTGAAAAATTTGACATTCAAAGAAAAGGGCTTGGAAAATTTGACATTCAAAGAAAAGGGCTTGGAAAATTTGACATTCAAAGAAAAGGGCTTGGAAAATTTGACATTCAAAGAAAAGGGCTTGGAAAATTTGACATTCATAGAAAAGGGCTTGGAAAATTTGACCCTTGAAGAAAAGAATTTGAAAAATTTGACACTTAAAAAGAAAGGAGATTGAAAAATCTCATACTGTATTGAAGGCAGGAGAGGAAAAAGGAAGTAAACACCTACCTAACAAACTTGTGTAAATGGATGGCAGAACAGGAAATGGGGTGGATAGTAAAAGAACAAACGTTGCTAAGAGTGGCAAAGGATAGGAAGCTATGGGGAGCCATGATTGCTGAAGGAACAAAGCATACACAAGGTAAACACTATCATTCTCAAAATAATTATCTTCTCTCACTCTCTCTTATTCATTATGCAAATCTATGAGGAATGAGAAGAAGTATATAATTATCAGTGTGTATTAATATATTTCCTGGCTCACCTGTAATGGAAGGGAGGTAAATCAACTAAAGTTAATAAATTTATGTGTGATTACTTCCCTTTTAATCATCTATACAAATATTTATCTGCATTAAGACAAAATTACTTCCTCAGCAAAATGAAACGCTTCATTAGCCAGTTTCAAAGATTGCAGTCTTATTTGTTCAAGCCTTTTATGTGAAGCACTCAGATACCTTTATCTGTTAGGTGATCGCTTTGCTTCAATTTGAAATGGGCTTTCTCATTGCTGTCTTTATTGTTCTGTTGCTAGTCTTTTTCTTCTGAAGAAAAAATTCAGTTCTTTTTTTTTTTTTTTAATCATATCACTCCAAGCAAGGCGATAATGCCACTGATGTGCAGGGGGCTACGTAAGAGTAAAAAGATTGGAAAAGAGAAAGCCAGAAACCACATC
This sequence comes from Ascarosepion bandense, assembly GCA_037127315.1. NCBI lineage: Eukaryota > Metazoa > Mollusca > Cephalopoda > Sepiida > Sepiidae > Ascarosepion > Ascarosepion bandense. Next base: position 5,636,304 of record JBBBDQ010001148.1, on the reverse strand, counting down.
CTAAACAGGGAACAAGGGATGAGCCTCTTCACCTGTTCAATAGACGTGGGTGGAGTGTGAACTGGGCGATAGTTTAGTCTATCTACTCCAATTCTACAAGCTTGATCTTTCATGCATGTAGGCATCCTGGGAAGGGGAGTCCAGAAACCTCCAGTTTAAGTTAATCACAGTTACTTTTTTTTTTTTTTTTTTTTTTTTTTAGATATCCTAATAAAGAATTTTTTTGAATAAAAATATAGATAAATAGCAGGACATATTGGACCATATAACCTTTGATGACAACCAGTCTAGGAAAAGGAAAACTCTGAATTCAAATTAGCCTGGAGAGGATTAGGCTCCATCAGGCTGCCTTGCCCATGAAAAACCACAGCTGCTATGGCTACAGTTGATGTGGTACCCCTACAGTCCTAGAAGTTATGGGATTCATTGTAGTCATATAAGTAAAAAATAAATACTAATAAATAAATTTTATAACAGAAATTTCTGTCAAGCCATTGACCACCAACTGTACTTTTCATGAAGTGGACACTTGAAATGAAAGATTAGGCATTTCAGTCACAAGTTTAGTAGTCCGTTCAATAAATCAAGTTTTATTTTTTTTTTTTTATAAGCGTTTCACCCTGAGCAAGGCATTTCACTGCTACTATTGTGCAGGGGGCTACATAGTGGAGAAAGGATGGTTAAATATAGGAAATGTCAGAAGGTGGGTGATAGGCGGATACCGAGAATGAGGGTTGGGTAGATGAGAGTGTTGGGAGAATAATTGGAAGTTAGTGTGATAGGAGGTGTCTATTGACCCTACATTTAAACACCTGGAGATTGTAGCTGTCGGAAAAGTAGACATGTGGAAGGGAATTCCACAGGCGGGAAGCGTGAGAAAAGAAGCTGTTGGAGTAGAAATTACGGTTACATCTTATCTGTTTAACTGTAAAAGGGTGGGACCTAGTTGCTAATCTAGTATACATGTAAATTCAAACTTAGGCAGCACCAATCAGAGCAGAAGCCATGAAAGTACTTGTAGAAGAGGCACAGGGAAGCCACATCATGCCGGTGAGAGAGTGGTTGCAGCCGGTCTGCCAAGTTAGTATCAACCATGTTACAGATTCTCCTTTGTATTTTGTCAAGAAGCCCAAGGAGAGTAGCAGGGGCACCTGACCAGATGTGGCAACGGTATTCAATACATGGGCAGATGGTAGATTTGTATATGTGCAGGATAGATTCAGGTGGGAAAAACTTCCGGGCTCTGCACAGAGAGCCGACTTTCATAGCGACGGATTTGGCAATGGATTCGATATAGTCATTCCACTTGAGGTCCGCCGAAAGTATAAGGCCAAGGAGGCATAGTGTTTTACTCTCTGGGAGGCAAGCCTGTTCTATGCTAATGGGAGGTAGATGCGATTGTCTATGGTGGTTAGTTGATAACAGCTTCGTTTTAGAAGCATTGAAATTCACTAGCCATTTCCTACAGCAGGCCACTACGGATTGGAGGTCCTTTTCAAGTTCGGCAGCGAGGTTCACTTTGTCGCCCACACCGGTTTTTTGATTGAGGCGAGAGTAGATTGTGGTGTCATCGGTGTACATGCCTACTTGGAATCTAAGTTATTCTATAACCTCATAGTTAGTGAGAGAGAGCATGCTAAATTCTACATGCTCTTTCTCAAGGAAATGAGGATTAGCCCAGCTCCTCTCAAACATTATACAGGATGTACTAGCTTACAAGGAGTAATCACAGGAAAAGGTGGATTTATGCCTTTTTGAAATGTATTAGTGAAAAATGAACACAAGCTGAAATTTGAAATCAATTTACCATTTCAGGTCCTGTTTGGTCTCATCAACTGTTTTACTAGTGCAAATCAGTATCACTGGTGTTATGAACAAACATGTGGAGTACTAATGATATGATGATAATAGTTATTATTATTAGTAGTAGTAATAGTAGTAGTGTGGTGATATGGAGCATAGCGATGGACTGGATGTTCACACTCTTACGACCAAAAAGCAAATGACCAAAAGTCGTCGGTGCGCATCCAGGTTCGCGCAGATGTTCTGACTGAAAACTAAAAATTAATTAAATATTAAATTTCCAGTTTGTGAGCCTACGCGAATTTTATTTATTGGCCAATGGGAAGCCCAGAATCAAATACAGATATGAATTCCCAAATGATCTGCTGCGATCCAAAAAGAAAATATAAAAAGCCGATACAGAAAGCATTGCCAGACAGACCCAGACTCAAGAGAGAGGAGTGTAATCAGTATCCCCTTGACCTAAGTCAAGCGGCTTACTATACTAGCCTCCCTTCCCTCTCCTCTTATCTTTCACTGTCTCAAAACTACTTACTGACCTAAGGAGTGACTATATCAAGGACATTCCTTACTTACAACGCTCCCACATTCCTAAGCATGAATTCTCTTTTCAGCATTTTATTGCCATGAACATTTTAATGTCCGTTGGACCTATACTTCAAGTATTACTTTAATTGTAAAAACCTTAATTGAGATGTGTATATATAAAATGTTATTTTTCAACTCAAATTGCTTTCTTGATTTATAATTATTTTATGACTTATAGTGGGCTATCGACAACAAGGCCAAATTCCATCAATCTTCAACAATACACAACTACCCTTCACTAGGACGGACTCTTCACTATAAATTGGAAAAGAATGGATAACCCGCTATAGGAGCAGTAGTACTAGTAGTATGAGTATACGATTTATTTTTAAGACCAGTTTGCAGTCAATAAAGTCACCAAAAGGAATTAAATCTCGGGCCTTAAAGTCAGAACCCGGCTGCTTTAATTATACAACTAAGCATGCATCTGATGCTTGGAATTTCGAGATTAGTTTGAATTACAGAAGTTTTGTTGTTCTTCTATTGGGAAAGATATGAATCAATCTCCCCCTCCACTAGCTATGTGTTAAATAGTAGAACGTGTAAAAAAGAAAATCATTATTCTCAAAAATGCATCTTTCACTCTTCACACAAGATAAGAGGTGTTCTTATAATTCAAAAATGTTTTGGCTGTAAAGAACCCACAAAGTGTTGATAACCTGTAAAAATCTGGGTCCCAATTAATTTGGGAGTATCTTCCAAATTTTTTACAATTATATAAAAAAGAAATCTCTGAGGATATTATTTCAGTAAAAAATTCATACAATATTGAGTGTGAACATATGGAAAATTTGGCTTGCATCTTATCAAAAACAAATCAATAAAACTCAAAAAATAATTATTTTTTAGAATTGGTGCTTGCAGAATTTAATAAAATATAAAATTTCAGTTATGACAAGAAAAAAAAATCTAAACTTAATATTTATTTTCTTGTAAATTACTTGTAATTTTTCTGTGCAATTTTTAAATTGTGTTGTTCCTTACAGGAGTTCATTTTGAAGATTTAAAAAATGTAAGATTTTTAATGTCATTTTGGAGTGTGCACCTTTTTAAAAAGGATTTTATTTTATTTCTTTTCAATAACTGTTAGATTTTTTTTGGTTTGAATGTACAAAATGGAAATAAGTCTGATATTTTGCCTTGACTGACTACTCAACATTGAAGGAGTGTTGATAAATTTGATTTCATTTCTCCTGTTCAATCAGTATAATTTTTTATACTGATTATAAATTATTCATTATACTAAGTTTAATAAAAGCGTATAAAATAAAGTAAAATATATTTTCAAACTATTGGTTATATAAGGATACAGAAAATTTAGTTTTAAACATAAATAATAACTTTTTGCACAGCTGGTTTTTCGTATTTTTTAGGTTTATTTTTACTTTTTCCCGCGCTCTTTCGGACAGGGGGGAGAACTAGCGTCTTTGTGTAATGTCTTTCTTTTGACGTCAAAGGCTCGCGTGCGTAAATAAAACATTATTTTCGTTGTTTAGGTAAGCATATATCGAGTTAAATAATCCTTAAATTTACTAATAGACTTCAAAACACATCTCTTGGACAATATTAGAATTGGATGTTAATGCGAAAAAAGTGTTTACATTTTTTCGTATAGTGGCAGCGCAATGAGTGACGGAACAACGTTAACAATGTTTTGTTCTTTTTTTTAAAAGACCTCAAAAGTTTTATTTGTACACGGAAATTAGTTTTTCTTTTCATACAGATTAGCTTTTTTGAATTTTAGTTTAGAGACCGTTGTCTTTCCAAGTAGAACCAAAAAATAAAGAAGAAAAAAGAAATTTAAATTTTATTTTTACGTGTGCTTTTTTAGAAAGTCCGAAATCAGTCTATCATTTAGTCAGTTAAGTGCCATACGTGATAGACGCTTTGAAAGTTTGAGCGATCATGTCTCGAAAGAGACCTGACTGACTGGGCAGAAGATTATCCCGCAGTAGGTTGCCATTGTTTTCTGCGGTATACTGGTTGCCAGCCAAGGCTATAGAACCCAATCTGTCCTGTTATTTAACTCATAACTGGAGGGAAGAGACGGAATAATTAATAATTCATTCCGTCTCTTCCCTCCAGTCCAGTTATACCCTTTGGGAAAGGTAAATTAAATAATCATTCATTTTAATTTATTACCTTTCCCAACGGTATTTGTGCAACATTTCTGTTAATCTATTCTATTCTTTTTCGGGTGTACAATTCATATGAAAATGATAGCAACATACAATAATTCGTCCAATATTCTGAAGAAGACTGGTGTTTAACTTACATATGACGAGTTAAAAAAAACACGGATATGATCTCAACTCAAGCACAATGGGCGGAAAAAACCCAGCACCCTATAAAAAAAGAAGCCAAGAGTTAAGTCCCTTGGATGTTTACGCACAGAGGACGCTGGTGTGAATAACACACCAATCAGCGTTGAGGGCGCCAAGAGCAGATCAACAACTCAAAAGTAGATTCAGAATTGATAGCAATGAATATGTTAATAGAGCACAATCGATTGTCATTAATTTATTAATAATAGTATTTTAATATTTGCTTCAAGATTTACGAACGTATAGACGAGGAAAAAGAAAATCATTTTACCTTGGATAACAGTTTTACTTGAATAATTTTCTGTGTGTACCTCCGTAATTTCCCTTGTGCTTCTTGTGTGTTCTTTTTCGTGAATATGGAAAACAAGAGAGAAGATAATGTAGATGAACAGAGGTTTGTCTTGATTTTCAGTTTTCTAATTTTCACTTCGTAATTTTTTTTTAAAACCCGATTGTCTGTCTTTCATGCTTTATTGTTTATATCTTCTCTCTAACTCTAAAAAATTCTTTAGTGTTTCATGGTTACAAAATTGTGGAATAAGAAACTTTTTGTTGTATTTTGTTTGGTTTTAATTTATATTTCTGTCGTAAAATATTGAATTTATTTATTTTAGCACTAAATCTTGGTATTTACTTCAATTTTAAGGTTTTTGACAAATATAACTTTTTAGGCTTATCTCTTTGTGAATTAAAATGTAAGTATATATAGCTCTTTCTTCTATTGGAGCTGTAGAAATAAACAAAAAAACAATTAAGTTTGTTTTTAAATTTTCCATTTCAACAAAAAAAAAATAAAACATTGTTTCTGTATTGCGCAAGAAGTTAGTCACGTGCTCCTGTTAAAAAAAAAACATTACTTTAAAAATGTTTTTTTTTTTTAATTTTATATGCAAGACAAACTTTTTCTGTAAATTTTTTAAAAAAAAGTATTTTATTTTAAATTGAAAAAGCAACCCTTCTCAGACATTCCTCTCTCTAGTCTACACTTAAATAAATAAAATTCGTTTTCATCTTTGAGATCAAATTTTTTTTTTTTTTTTTTTACAAAAAAACGTCATAATGGAATGGATCTTTCTCCTCACAACGTCCAGTAAAGTTAATTAAATCTTATTTTATCGAGAGAAAGGAACTTGTTACATATTCGTGATATGGAGAGATTAATTAGTAATATGGAGGGAAAAAAATCCCGATATAACAAAAAAACTGCAGCTTTTTAACTTGAGATTAAAGATTACGAATATTGTTAAATTTAAAAGAACCGCGGGTCAACTTTTTCACTTTAGATAAAAACAAAAGGGTCCAACCTTTTTTGATAGTTTTTTTTTTTTTTTGTTTTTTTTGTGGTGCTGTAGGATTAAAAACAGTGTAATCAGCACTGCGACTAGAAATACTCTGGATACCCCTAAAACCTATTTAAAAACTACTTAAATTTAATTTAATTTTTAAAAATTCTATATAGTGAAAGTGAAAAAATGTTAAGTGAATTTGAAATGTGGGGACCGAAATAAATGTTTTTATAGAAATAAAATGTTTATTTCAATGTCTTAAAGTGATCAGTACCCAAGAAAACCAGACCAGCAGAATATCATACTGCTACCAAAGAGCCGACTGGGACTCGTTCAGGGACTTCCTCTGCGACGTCCCCTGGAACAACGTCTTTGATCTTCCTGTCGAAGACTGTGCCTCCAAAGTCTCCTCTTGGGTTAAGGCTGGCATCAATGCTTTTATCCCTGCCAGAAAATTCCAACTAAAACCAAATTCGTCCCCCTGGTTCTCACCCGCTTGCTCGGCCGCTATTGCCCACCGGAACCATTTCTTCCGGCTCTATCGAAGCTGCTCGTCGAACCAAAACAGGCGCCTTTTCACCTCAGCACGGAACAAGTGTAAAAAAGTACTGAACGAAGCCAAGAGAGCGTTTGCTACCAGAATTAGGCAACGCATAGCATCCTCTAAGTTTGGCTCCAAAGATTACTGGCGTCTCTGCAAAAGCGTGCTCAGCAGGAACAAGACTTCAATACCCCCACTAATCAATGAATTTGAAGTTCTCACCTCCCCAGCCGACAAGGCTGAATGCTTTGCCCGTAGATTCTCAACCAATTCGACACTGGACTCGTTAGGAATACCTACACCAGACTTCCCACCCAGAACTAAGGCTCAACTAAATAACGTCCACATTACACCCTCGCTGGTCGCCAAGATAATTGCGCAACTTGACCCACACAAAGCGAGCGGTGGTGACGGAATCCCAGTCATAGTACTGAAGAAATGTGCCCCAGAACTCTCCTCTGTCCTCTCTAAACTCTATAACCTCTGCCTATCTGCTTCCTGCTTTCCTGCCTGTTGGAAGTCCTCCTGCGTAGTACCTATATTTAAGAATTCTGGCGAACCCTCAGACCCCGCCAATTACCGTCCTATTAGTCTCCTTCCAATCTTTGGCAAAGTTTTCGAAGCCATTATCAACGCCGAGGTGACTCAGCATCTTATGGCCAACGGGCTTCTCTCTGACAAACAGTATGGGTTTCGCTTCACCAGGTCTACTGCTGATATGCTAACGACCATTACCGAATACATATACCAGGCACTTGACAAGAATGGTGAAGCCCGAACCGTTGCCTTGGATATCTCCAAAGCATTCGACAGGGTCTGGCATACTGGCCTCTTGTGCAAACTGCGGAGCTATGGGATAACTGGACATCTGTTTGACCTCATCCAGTCTTTCCTCTCTAACCGCACATTGAAGGTGGTATTAAATGGGCATGCCTCCCAAAACTACCAGACGAACGCGGGCGTCCCTCAAGGTTCTATCCTAGGCCCCACACTCTTTCTGATCTACATTAATGATCTCCCCGACACCATTAGATCCTAAGTTGGCATGTATGCCGACGACACAACAATCTACTCCCGCATCGATCAGAAACCAGGTCTGGACGACAAAGTGAACCTCGCTGCCGCACTTGAAAGGGACCTCCAATCCGTAGTGACCTGGGGTAGGAAATGGTTGGTAAATTTCAATGCCTCCAAAACAAAGCTGTTATCAACTAACCACCATAGACAATCGCATCTACCTCCCATTAGCATGGGACAGGCTAGCCTCCCAGAGAGTAAAATACTACGCCTCCTTGGCCTTACACTCTCGGTGGACCTCAAATGGAATGACTATATTGAATCCATTGCCAAATCTGCTGCTATGAAAGTCGGCTCCCTGTGCAGGGCCCGGAAATTTTTCCCACCTGAATCTATTCTGCACATATACAAATCTACCATCCGCCCGTGTATTGAATATTGCTGCCATATCTGGTCGAGTGCCCCTGCTGCTCTCCTTGGGCTTCTTGACAAAATACAAAGGAGGATCTGTAACATGGTTGATACTGACTTGGCAGACCGGCTGCAGCCACTCTCACACCGGCGTGATGTGGCTTCCCTGTGCCTCTTCTACAAGTACTTTCATGGCTTCTGCTTCAATGAGCTTAGATCACTGGTGCCGCCTAAGCAGGAATTTACACGAGATACTAGATTAGCAACTAGGTCCCACCCTTTTACAGTTAAACAAATAAGATGTAACCGTAAATTCTACTCCAACAGCTTCTTTTCTCGCGCTTCCCGCCTGTGGAACTCCCTTCCACAAGTCTGCTTTCCCGACAGTTACAATCTCCAGGTGTTTAAATGTAGGGTCAATAGACACCTCCTATCACACTAACTCCCAACTATTCTCACAACACTCTCATCTACCCAACCCTCATTCTCGGTATCCTTACCCGCCTATCACCCACCCTCTGTCATTTCCTATATTTAATCAGCCTTTCTCCACTCTACGTATCCCCCTGCACAGTAGTGGCAGTGACATGCCTTGCTCGGGGTGAAACGCTTATAAAAAAAAAAAGGTACAAACAGGGAAACCACTTTTTCACTATCTTTTATCAAGGGTGCATGGCAATTTTTACAGATCAAGAAAAGCAATTTTGTTTGGACTTGGAGTTTAAACTTTTATACAATCAGCAATTAAAATGTATTCAGTAGATAGCACATATGTATCTCGACCCGAAAGGAAGATGTTTAAGTTACAATAAACACGAAAGAAATGTTAGGAAAGAAGCCTTTCTCTATCCAAAAAGTTTGAGGAAGGGATTGGTTTTATTTTTTTTAACAACCAAAGTTAACTTGTGAAACTGAACAATTTTCTGTTTTGTTATCTTTCTCCCTCGTTCATATCGTACTTATTTTTTTTAGTCTCTAGTAAAGCAGTCCGTCTCTTCCCTTCAGTTATGGGTTAAATTAAATAACAGGACAGATTGGGTTCTATAGCCTTGGCTGGCAACCAGTCTACCGCAAAAAACAATGGCAACCTACTGCGGGATAATCTTCTGCCCAGTCAGTCAGGTCTCTTTCGAGACATGATCGCCCAAAGCGTCTCACATGTAGCACTTAACTGAAAGGAGTAAAAAAAGGGGGGTTGTTTTAACTTTGCACAAGAAGACATTGGCACTTTTTTTAATGTTTATTTTTATTTAAATATTGTCATTACTAAACTTGAATCCTAAAAGAAAAGATTGATCTTCGTCAACTTCCGTTTTAACAAATTGTTATATTAAAAAAAAGTAATTTAAAAAGAATTTTAGTTTTAAAATAGAGCTACTAAGCACAAGATAGATGCATTCAATTTTTTTTTTTAACCCTTTTTATGATCGATACAAAAAAAAAAAAAACTAATAAATTTTAAATTCGCTGAGATGGATGAGATATTTTGGTAAAGCATTGCAAATGTCTGACTTTTTTCTTAAAAGTTAGAAAATTCATCAGACTCGTATCAAAATTAAAGGCCGACCTGTACGACTGGGGACCCCCCCACACCGTAATTTTGTTACGTTTTTTTTTTTTTTTTTTTTTTTTTTTGCTTGAGCATATTCAACAATTGAATCCTTTGTTGAGAAGTTTAAAGCCATTCTTAGGGTTTCCGAAGAAGTTGCCATTGTAAGAACTTAACAAGTTTTTGGGAAAAAGACAAAAAAAAAGTGACCCCAAAGCAAAAAAAATAAGTGACCCCAACGCGAGTGTTTACAAAATGGAGGATCGATTTAACGTTGTATGAGAAACTGAGCACCTCTTAAAAATCTTTAAATAATTAATTTTTTCCAATTTTTTTTTTTATAACCTTAAAGTTTAGGGTCTAATCGATGATATTGCACTGAAAAAAGTAAAAAAAAAAAAAAAAAAAAAATGAAAAGCAACAAAATTACGGAGGGGTCCCAGTCGTACAGGTCCGCCAAAAATTAAATCATAATGGAATGCAAATAATTGCACAACTGCGGCTGCTAGAAATGTTTTTTAATAACTTTTTAAATTGTTTATTTTAAACGCATGTTTATTTCTCTTTGTTATTGTTCATCTTTGTTCACTTCTAATTTACACTTGTTGGGTGGATGGCGATCAGGATTGAGAAATAAGAATTTTTTTGTGTTTAGGGTTGATACACCCAAACTGCATTGCAAACATTCGGAAAACTCTAGGCTTCAGTTTTAAACTATTGAAAACTAATAATATGTATTAATGACACTTTAAGTTCTTAGTAAGAACTGTTAGTGTTACTGTTAAATTTTAAATTCGTTTCTTTGACTCAAACTCTTCTCATTCTTTTCCAACACTTAGACCCATCCCCGCGTTTATTTGGGAACTCTTCTCTTAATTTTGTTGCTCATGAAAACAATGCAAATCAAATGTCCACAAAGGCACATACTTCTGTAATTGTGAAAAAAAACTAAAACAAACCAGTAATGCAGTAAGAGAATAAAAATACTTTACACTTATTCTCGAATCTAAAATGAAATATTTTAGGAATAAGCAATTTTATTTTTTATGTTCGATATCTTCAAATCTGTATGTGGGGATGTTATTCTATTTATATAATACCAAAAAGAATTAAAGAAAAAAAATCTTAATAAAAGTTGCTTATAAAAGCTAAGTAAAATGCTTGACTTTTTTTTTTTTTTTAAATAAAGTCTATTTTGTTTCTTGTGCACAGGTTCAACTGCATGGTGTGTATGTGCCCCAGATTGAAAATGGTATTTGGAGTTTGTCAACATAAGTTTTGTGTTGATTGTCTTTACAATCAAGATGGCTCACTTAGAATTTCCTCTTGCCCTATGTGTAATAAAATTGGTCAGTTTCCATTGGAAAGGTAAGTTGTTTCTCTTGGCTTCCATAATGCTTTGTGTTCTTGTGTTTAGAAATGAGTTAGATTGTATTTAGAAGTCCATTTAGAACACTAATTTGTCTCTCTGATCAGTAACCCTCATCTTCAATGAGAATGACCTGGAAGAGTTTAAGGTACCTTCACTACTTTTTTTTAATTGCTGATCAGCATTCTTTTTAGTCATCTTTCATTGCACTGTATTTCTCTATTAAAAATCTTTCCAAAATATGCTTTTCCGAAACAAAGAAATATTAGTTGATTTAAAGTATAATTAATCTGATTTCAAAAAAATTTAAGTTTAAAAGAGCATAGAAATTTTAAAAACAAAACAGTTTCTGTGTTTTTAAGCAATCATCGCAATGTTTTACATAACTGATGGGTCTTGCCATAATGATTGTTGGACTATGGAGAGTTTATCTGTAAAACACTTAAGAAAATGACATTGAGTGGTTTTGTGTGTGTCTATGTTTTTTATATATATATATATATATATATATATATATATATGTACTCAGTAATCTGAAAAATGTTGGAAAATATTCTCTAATCTAATTTTAGGAATGTTGAGTTTCAATTATAGTCATTGCTCTTTCTGATAATGTTGTTCATGGTTGCCCATAATTGTAAAAAAAAATAAAAAAATTTCATATGGTGCAAACTGGTTTGTATTAAGTTGTTAAAATTTTATTAGTAAAAAAAAAAAAAAAGAAAAAAAGTTGGTTCTCACTTAACAATATGACCTCATCAGATGAAAGTGCTGAATTTTAAGATTTCTTCTTATAATAAAATTTTTGTGGGTGGGGGGGCCTCAAACTTAATAGAAATGGACTGTTTCCATCAGAAATGTCTGGAAAGATAGAAGTTATTTGTAAATAATTTTTGAAAAATTTTAATCCCTTGTAACACTTAGAAATTTTATTAAAAAAATCTTGTTTTGATTTTAGTTAGCAGGTAACCAACTTTCTACAATGGAAAATGTAATATTACATAACTTTTTTTTCTGTCCAAACATTAATTTGAAAATTCTTGCAAAAATCAACTGTCTGATTTTAATGAAACTTTCAGGACTTATTTGCAAATAAATGAAATTTTAAAAATTATTTAAAAAAAAAAAAACATTTTTAATGTTTTTTTTTTTCATGAGTATTGTGTTGGTCATTAATTTTAATAAAATAATTTGTAAGTAATATTAGAGCATAAGTAATAAATGGACATTTATAATTAAATCTTAAAGAGAAAGGTGTTTAACCAAATAAATTAAAAATGTCAATTAATCCCTTTGGTAAGGGTTTATATATATATATATATATGATGTGTGTGTTCATCCATACACAAGGGGTGCATTTACATAACAAAGGAAATCATTGCAAGTTTCTACTAGGAGCTCTTTCTACAGAACCTAATGATTGATTCAAATTGCTCTATGACCAACAGCAGAAGAGCTGTAATGCTAGACGGCATTTTTGTAAGAAAGTCAGTTCCATGTGTCATGGTAGACTCTTTTCCTTGCCAGAATCTATTTGATGGCTTTAAGTCCACCATTTGCTCATGCATCTAATATTGCTGTCATGTCTGGTTGAGAGATTCTTGACAAAATCCAAAGTAGAATCAGCAATGTCTTGGCATCTTGACATCAACCACTTTTCCAGTGCTGTAATGTGTGTGAAAATATCTTTCTGCTTTGGCACTTTAATGCTTTATGCTTGACAAATTTAAGCACAGTATTAAATTTGCAGGGACTTAACTGACTGAGTAAATTTGCATAATTTTGCAGTTGAAATTGCTATATTTAAAAGTTCTATGCTAACAGTTGTTAGATTTCTCATTTGTGAAACTCTATTCTGGCTTATTGCTTTCCAGTCAGCTTTGATATACAAAAATTTAATGTCACTAATCATTTACATTATATATATATATATATATATATATATATAGCATGTTAGTGTCTTTTTCTTGCTTGGATTGAAATGTCTTGAAGATGCTGATAGGTGTGTATCCTGCATCCCTGATACATAAGCCTAACACAGTAACATTCCCATCTGTGTATCCCAGGATTTCAACTAACATCTCCATCTAGGTACCTCCATTAATTCACTAAAAGAAAAAAAAACATACTATGATAAAAGAATGCTCAGAACTGAGTTTTATCATCAAAATCTTTATTAAAAGGAAAGACCAAAGTAATTTGTAATCCTTTTTAGCCTGTAAGAAATTTTAGTTAAAAACCTTGTTTTCTTGTCATTAAGTGGACCAAAGTTTAGTATTTTAGAATAACTTTTTTTTTTTTTTTTTTTTTTTTGCAAAAGTAACATTGTTTTGGAAATTTGTTACAAAAATATAATAGATTTTAATTAAATTTTCAGAATTTACTCACAAATCAACACGATTAAATTTTGAATTGGTGTTACATGTTACCCCCACTTTTATGAAATTTGGAAAAATTAAAATTACACCCTCTTTATATATGTTAAAAGCAAGGATCCTTGGTGAATTTAAATCAATATGTTTTTGTTAAACAAGTGTCATTTCTGGAAGATCTGCTCTGAATAAAAAAAAAAATGCATTAAAATTATGTAGTTATTTAATTAGAAATGATTTTAATTGCTTATATAGGATTGTCTTATAATTTTTGAATAATGAATTTTTACAAGAAGTTTTAATTTATTTTAATCTTTTATTTTTGAATAACTTAAATTTTTAATCTTAAAATTCTGTATTATTTCACCCTTTCAGATATTAAGTAAAAAGTATATTTACTATTCATAAATAGAAAAGCTTGTCATAAATTTTTTTTTTTGTTTCTTTTTTAAGAATTATGAAATTTGTGTTTGAACATGTAAATTTTTATAGATACAGGCACTTGTACACAACATAACCAGAAAATCAGAGCAATAAGTATAGTAAATTTATGGCTAGGCAGTATCTAAAATTTGCTAAAACACTAAATTACAAAGAATATTTTCTGAAACTTTCAGATTACTGAGTACTTAAAATATATATATATATATATATATATATATATATATATAGGTCTCCTGTTATTTCAATTACTTTTTTTAATGCCCAAAGTCTCTATAAAACAATATTAGTCTAGAAACTATCAAACCTGCCAACACCTTAAATAAACAGGTACTGTCAAGTTAAAAAAAAAAAAAATGCATTTATCCAATATTTTAAACTTAGTTTTTTCAAATCTTAATTCTTCACTTTTAGAAAAGTATTTTGTTTTTGAATATATTTGTAATAAAGTGCATAACACTACAATAAAAGATGGGTGGAGGCACATATTTGGCTATTTTGGAAAAAAAATAAGTTTCCATCCAGTAATTTTAAATTACTTGTTGAAATATGGCCAAGTAATTTTCATATTGGAAATATGAAATTTAATTTATTAATTTGAAATTAAAACTAAAATAAAATCTTAAAGAAGAAATATTTTTCATTTAAAACTTTATGGTACGTTTTGTTTTAATTTGGTAGGAACTTCTTACTTGTTATAAAGCTATACATAGCTTAGATGTAGCACAAAGCCAAAAGTGTTGAGCACCCAGTAAGGAGTGAACTTGCTACTCACTCATGGATCTATCAAGACAAATAGACAAGCATAATGGAAATGTATTTTTTAAAAATCTATTTTGTACTGCTGAAATGAAAGTTTTAAAGAAAAGCCAAGTTAATGTAGGTTTATTGATTCATAACTTTTTCTATGAAAGAATGATTGTCATATATGTACTGTCCAGCTATGTGTTCAATTGTAAGTCATACAGCCTACCATGATGATTAAAACAGTATCAATAATAAACTTTGATAACCATTAACTGAGTGACTGAAGAGTACAGGATTCTATTAAGAATAAAGCTACTGACATATGCTCATCTGTCTATAAATCTTTTAAGTAAAGTAATTCCCATTATAATAAAAAAAAAAATTAATTTTGACCTTTCTGGGGGGCTTTTTTTTTTTTTTTTTTCCCCCTTCCCAAAATGGATTAGTGGGTCATAGTACTCATATTGAAGACTTTGTGTAGTTATTCCTCAATGACAAGCCGTTATGAATTTTCTTTAAATCAATGGATACAGTTTAATAAGAATATCATTGGGTTCCTTTTTTTTTTTTCTCTCTCTCTCTCGTTCTATAGAAGGTGCTGAAAATTTCTCTGCTCAACCAAGAAGCCTTTACAAAAATAAATGGTAATTGGTGGTACTGGAAATTTTTCAACTTCCCCTCACAAGGAAAGTTATAAACAAAAAAAAAGAAATGTTCAAATTGTAAATGTTGGGTCTCAGTTTTAGTGTTCAAATTAATTTAAAGAACATGAAACTAAATGCTTCTTAATGAGAAATGTTTGACAGTGTATGTTTAGGATATTGTGATAGTGGCTGGAACACTATCAAACAAATGCCAGTGCCAAACGTCAATGAACAGTTAGCTGTGTAAGTAGATGCTGCTTGATGTTCTGTGGTAATTTTGCGCTTTGGCAGACTATAAATTGCATTTTTTTTTTTTTTTATGAAAAGCAGAAAAACTGCCATTTCAAAGTTTTTATTAAAATTTTTAATTAGTCTTCCACGCCAATACAAAAATAATGAATTTAAAAAACTATCTGGTGTCACATATACTTAGCTTGTGTGAGAGTTGATAATTTTTTTTTTTTTTTTTCTTACTGAATTAAATTGCTTTTTAATACTAATGTTCATCTAGTACAAGGCTCAAGAGCCACTCAGAGTAGAAAGGTTACTGCATGTGTGAGAAAGAGGCAAGAAGTGAAGTTCTTGGGGCTATGCAGGAAAGATAACTAACTGAAGACTTGAAGTCAAGATTTAATTAATTGGTGAATAACATTTCAAAGTTCAGTCATAAGTGTGAAAAGACTTTAGAAATTCAGTACTAGATAGGGATAAACCTCTACTGTTCAAATAACCAGATTGGGGTGTAGAGATGCGAGATTTGGCAATTTATATTTCGGTATGTCTTTTTATTTTTATCTCCCCTCCATGCTACCATGGCTTTTGATTTGGTTTTTCAGTTCTCAGGGAGCCATTCATTTTCTAGTTCATCAATGATAGCATTTCCTGTCAATATCTAATTTCTTTGGAGACTGATAAAACTTGGAACTTAATCCATTCAACTTGCAATTAATCATGTATTTCTGGTCCAATCTTAAATGTGCGTGGAAAGAAAATAAAATAATCTTTATAAAAATGTAATTTGTATGTGCTTTTTATTCAATGAATAATTTTTTGCAGGTTAAAATAATATTGTGCTTTTGAACAGGTGAAAATGAAATAATAATTAAAAAAAAAAAAAAAAAAAACTGTACCCCTCCGAAACACATTACTTTGTTTTGCAAAATAAAAGTGACCCATATTTATCCATATCCTCAAAATGGTACACTCAATTAGAATACGCCTTAAACTACAATCAGGAAGATGTTTCTTCTGGCCTGTGGAAGCAAATTCCTTCAAAAATTATAAATTAGTGGTGGGGAGCAAGAAGATAATGTGTGGTAAAGGAACTTTCTAATTATTGAAAGTACTGTTTGACACTTTTTTCAATATAAAATTTGTACCAATTTCTTTACTAATTGATTGATTCATTCCTTTATAATGTGAACATTATTAGTGACAAAAATGCTTACCTGTACTGATGTAAATGTACTTGCTTGAACATAGGCACTTCTATCAACTTTCTTTAGATTTTCATCATATTCTTTCCTGTGGCATCTTTTTCAAATGATTTTGCAGATTGCTCAGGTTTCCTTGACAAGCTACTCTGCTGTTTGAAAATTTGCAAGAATTTGTCTTGTGTAAAATAAATGCTCTATATACTTGACTCTTGAGAGCTTTTTTTTTTTTTTTTTTTTTAAATGTCTATCATTGTGTAAGCTTGTTAACTGGTGTGTAAGGAGCGGTGGGGGGTCAACATTTGGTTTTAAGCAAGGGTAATAAACATGTTTAAAGACCACTGAAATTAAAAATCCCAAAACTGAATTAGGGTGGGTAATAATGTAGAGGTTGTTCACTTAATCAGTTGTTAGGTTTTAAAGGTATTTTAGTCATAGAAGTCGTGACTTAGATTAGTTTATTAGTTTCATTTAAATTGTCAACTGTAAGTAACTATTAACAAATTGATAAAATAGAAAAGAAATTGCTGCATAACTATGTATACTTGTCTTTGGACGACACGTTTTAGATAGAAAATAGTATAGCTCTCCAGAAATTAGTTTGTGATTTTTAAAAGCCAAAAACTGAAACTGTCATGTTTAAAATAAGTAAAATAATGACAATTCTTTCCTGGTATGCCAGTCAATTGTTATTGGGGATTTGCAAATAAATTTCTTAACAAGGAAAATCAGTGAATTATTCCCCACTCCACACCACAAATAAACTTGTTTTTATCTAGCAAACACCTAAAATTATTAAAAGCTTCTACATTTCATTTTTTAGAATGTGTATATTTCCAAATCTGCAAGCATCACCTTTTAAGATACGGAATGTATTTTAAAACTGAAATTAACATTATATATTAAAATTATTTTTAAGTATTTAAATAAAATCATAAAGATATAAAAATAAAATAAATTTTCCTTATTAATTTTGTAGGCTAAACACTAGTGCCTAAGTAAGAAAAATGTTTACTTTATGGTGGGGGGGGGGGGGCTTGAGTTTTGAAAATGTACATGTTTTAAAAATGAGATGAAAACTTTGAATTTTAGGTGTTTTTGCTAGATAAAAACAATTTTCTTTTGTAGAAAACAAACTTTACAGAGACTTGCATATGTGGAAATATACACATTTTAAAAGTGAAATTAAGAACTGTTTTATTATCTAATTTACATGCATTCCCTAGATAAGTTTATATAAAAAAAAAAAAAATCTTGTTTACAACTATATTTCATGATAAGCATACGGGTTTACTAGAAAACAATTACCCTACAAAAAACACTGACTTCATAATTAAGAAACTGGCAACAATTTTTATTTTTTACTTGCTATTTTGTTAACTTAATTCTGCCACTTTTTTTTTTTTTTTTTTTTTTTTTTTTTTTTTTTTTTTTTTTTTTTTTTAACCTTTAATTTGTAAAAGCAGTCGAATGTTTTTAACATAATTTTGTTAAATCTTTCTCTTACCCTGGTATAAATGTTAATAAAATTAAATTTTATTAACCTTTTGATAGCCTTTTTCAATAGTGTTGGATATGGTCACTTAGTAGTGATAGCACTAAACCCAACAATTTCTGTTTTGTAAAAAAAAATTTCAATGTGGTTTCATGGTATGGGGATGAAACTGGGAAAAGTCTGTTTTTCAGTTAAACTGTCCCTCTCTATTGGAGTATGAACTGGATGACAGGCAAATCAGTATCTTTCTTATTGGGAGAGAAATAAAAAGATAAAAAGATGAAATTTTCAGTGTTCAGGGAAGGAACCAGAAACCCAATTCCAAGCAAGAAAAAGTAAATTATGGAGTTGATCTCTGATTATATGCATTAGTCGGTTTTGGAACTGACTATATATCATTAAGTTTTAACTTAATGTTAATTTCCAGTTTGGCTGAATTAATTTTTTTTTTTTTATTATCAGAAAATGTACAAGAAATGTCTGTTGCTTCATGTTAGGTGCTTCCATAAATTAAGTATAGATTTTATCAAATTGTTTCACTTGGGAGAATTTGGTCTTGTATTAATGGAACCAAGGTAGTCTTTATAAGGTCATTTGTACCTAATTTTAGATTCAGAAAGGAAGATTGAAGAGGCTTTTTGTAAAATGTGCCAATCTCGTAATTGTCACTAACACTTCCAACATCACAAAACAAAAAATGAATTAGCCAAAAACTAATGCTGTATATCATTTTCTTATCCCTGAGTATATGGTGGCACGTCACAAAAATTGCAAATTCTGAAAACTGAAATGGAACAGCAAACATGCCATTGCAAGCTGTCACAATAGCAGATTCACTTGAGTATCCTACACATCTACAGGGTGTTGATATAGGAACCAAATAAGGGATTTATGTAGCTTTACTCTTTTGATATTTTGTAGTATTGTGTATTTTTAGTAGGGTTTTCAGATCTCTTCTCTTCTGCTGTAAGTAGCATTAATTTTTTTTTTTCTCTAAATGATTGTAGGCCCATAATTCCTGATGACAACATTGAAATTCAAAAGAGACTTGGTATTGTAGAGTGTCCAAATAAAGGCTGCTCCTATGAAATGTGGGTCTGGGATCAAGAACATCATTTAAGGTAAGTTCTATGGAGGTGGGTGGGAGTTTGTTCTATCTATCCATCTATTGTAATGTTTGTGAAAAGTTGCAACTTACTGCAGCTTTCATTTTTATTGATATTTATTTTGTGGACTCCATCTCCATGAGGTGTTCATACAATATAGCTATCAGGAGGGCTGTGGTGAACCCTCGGATCCATCCAACTATCGCCCTATCAGTCTTCTACCGATATTCGGGAAAGTATTCGAGGCTATAATCAATGCTGAAATAGTTCATCATCTCACCACCCACAGACTGTTCTCCGACAGGCAATATGGATTCCGATTTGACAGGTCCACAGCTGACCTGCTAACAACTGTAACGGAGTACATGCTACAGGCCCTTGATGAGTCTGACGAGGCTCGCGCGGTTGCTCTGGACATCTCCAAGGGTTTGGCACCCTGGCCTCCTATGCAAACTACGCGGTTATGGTATTACCGGTCGCCTGCTTGACCTAATCCAATCTTTCTTAAATAACCGCAAAATGAAGGTCGTTCTGAATGGGCGTGCCTCTTCGTCCTACAGCACGAATGCTGGTGTCCCACAAGGCTCTATCCTGGGCCCAACGCTCTTCCTTATTTTCATCAACGACCTCCCAGATGAGATCAAGTCCCAAGTAGGCATCTACACAGATGACACTACAATATACTCCCACTTCAGTAAGAAACCTGTCGTGGCGGACAGACACAATCTCGCTGCTGACCTTGAGCAGGATCTACACTCTGTGGTGAACTGGGGCAAGAAGTGGCTTGTCAACTTCAATTCCTCTAAGACCAAGCTGTTGGCTGTCAACCATTACAGGCAACCTCTTCTGCCTCCCATAAGCATGGACCAGATGATTCTCCCGGAGAGTAATACACTACGCCTCCTCGGACTTGCCCTGGCCGAGGACCTCAAATGGAACCACTATATTGAATCCATAGCAAAATCTACCGCTAAGAAGATTGGGTCACTATGTCGATCCAGGATGTTTTTTCCACCTGAATCCATCCTGCATATATACAAGTCAACCATCCGTCCGTGCATGGAGTACTGCTGCCATTTATGGTCAGGTGCCCCTGCCGTTCTCCTCAGTGTTCTTGACAAGCTCCAAAGGAGAGTCTGTAATGTGATAGGTACTGATCTGGCGACTCGACTGCAGCTACTTTCCCATCGTCGAAATGTGGCCTCCCTCTGTCTGTTCTATAAATACTTTCATGGCTTCTGCTCGGATGAGCTTAAGTCACTGATGCCTCCTCAACAGGTGTTTACCCGTGCAACCAGACTGGCAACTGGGTCCCACACATTCACAGTCAGGTTAGCCAAATGCAGACGACAATTCTACTCCTGCAGCTTCCTCTCTCGCACTTCCCGCCTGTGGAACTCACTCCCATATTCTTGCTTTCCTGACGGCTACGACCTCCAGAAATTTAAATGCAAAGTTAATACTCACCTACTAACCACTGGACTCTAGCTCTCTCCCCTCCCCTGTAAAATCTTCACTTTCTCTCCGCCCATGTATCTGTCATTGCACCTGCTTTCTCAGCTTTCTATTGTTCCTTTCTAACTAGCTTGTACTCCTCACTCTTTTCTAATTAATCTTTCTACATTTATGTAACCCCCTGCACATCAGTGGCGTTTCTGCCTTGCTCGGGGTGAAATGATTAAAGAAAAACCTAGAAAGTGTATTCCTGCTGCTGGCAGCAGCAGCATGGATAAAGGGAAAGGGGCAAACTGTCACAATGTCAGTCTCTTTTACAGAATTAAAGAGACCAATTGTATGAAGTTCTCTGGTCATACCTTTGACTGACTTGTTTTGATGATTATTTGTAAAGCTCAAAGAAAATGTTATTCTCTTACCTTTTCACTTAATTTAAAGGCCTCCAACATTTTATGTGATGACATAAGGTAAAATTCAAATTTCTCATTTCACTAATGTTTATTTCACTTTTTTTTTTAAATAGCGAATGCCCCAACAGACAGCAGTTGGTTAAAAAAAAGAAACGTAACAATCGAAAGAAAGTTCAAAATGAGACTCGGAGGCAGTACCTGGGAAGAAAAAGTAAAGCTGTTTTACGGAGGAGTACCCGATACATGCAAAGGATTGGTGCAAATCAATGTTGAGAGGTTAGTGTGTCTGTGTCTCTCATATATATATATATATATATATATATATATATAAAAATGGGACTTTACTTTTTAATGTTCAGGTTGTTATATGTAAAGAGAAATATATTTGCTTACCTTGTATTTACTGAGTTTTCTGAACAAATTGTTACTAATAATTCTCTATACTATTGTTGAGGGTTTGCAATTGTTTGCTACTTTTGACAAGGTCCCTGATTTTTATGTTCTGAAAGACCGTGAACTGCCTGATAAAATAGCAGAATGATAAACTGTTGCCTCCTTTCTTTTTAGCATGATCAGGAAATTAATTTTTCAAGGAAGAGTACAGTAGTATTAACATTTGAAAGGGGCCTTAAATTCTGCCTGTGACTTGCACTATGGCTTGGCCTTAAAGATTGGCATGGTTTCTTAGTGACTTTACTGCCTTGTCTGGAGTGATACCAATATTTTCTTTTTTATAAATTGGTATCTTCATTTGTAGAAGTTGACTCCATCAAATCAACTCATCTGGGTTCATGAGATCACAGCTTAAATCATGTTTCTTTTGTTTTTATGGGGGGCAGTTGGATGCAGCTGTCAGATTGTTCCCTCATGGTGGGATATGTTCCCATGGGTTTAACATTAACACCTGTGTTGTACTAGCTCCCATCTCCTTGTATCACATTAATAAGTTATTCTAGCAGAATATTGTTTGCATGCAAGGCATTGTGCCTACAGATATCAGGGGCAGTTGTAGACAGCTATATTAAGATAGTATGTCTCCAGACCTGTTGTGTAGAATTGCTGGGTTAAAGGGAACATCTATCCCATAACTTTTGTCACATTGATATCTGATGATTCATACAGAGCAGACAAATTCTTCAAGTTATGCAGCATTTATGTAATAAATAATGCCTAACATTGCCACATATGTGCATGGTGATGTAAAGCAGGGCTAAAGTTTTATCCATGCTGCCAATACCAGAGTATAAATTTGCTTGAAATACTTGCAGGCCTTCCTTATTTATTTTTCTAATGTAAAGAATATGGGCAGATGCAATGATATTAAGTATTTACTTATTGTTTGTTACAGTAAAATTGTTAATTGAAGATATCAATGAAATTTAAATATAATATCAATGAAATTTAAAATTTTTTTTTCTTTTTCCAGTTCTGCAACGTGTTTGAAAAGAAACCTGTGATAATTACTGCTGTAGCCATCCTCTCATGACTTTCTGTTACAATTTTTTTTTAATTGGTTTTCATTGTTATTTTAATTCTTTTAACATAATACCTCAGTCCCCCTGAGCCAAAATCCTCTCCCACACGACCAGAGAAAGCATTTGGGCAGTTATATTGCCAACTTGTAAATGACTTTTTTTCTTTTATTTCCATATTTTCTCATTGTCTTGATGTGATGTAAGTTTGTCAAAAGATGACTACTTGTCATTTCACCTGAAGAGGTTTAATGTTGACCAAAGTAACAAATCTTGCTATATCCAATGGTTGTTTTTTACTACCTCCCTTACCTACCCCACTTTTATTTTTGTAAGTAATTTTGTAATGGGACCCACCTGCCCCTCTGCAGTGCATAATGCAATGCATTTTAAAATAGATGCTATTTTTATTTTATTACTTTGGGAAAACTGGAAACATACATGGATAAATCTTTGAATTTTCATTTTATTCCTGTCACCCCCCCCCCCCCCCCAATTGGTCTGACATCATAATCCTGTCATCTTTGTTCTCACTCACATCTGGCAACTATTATTTATATTACTGTCTACCCTCTTGTTACCCTCCTCACCAAAGAAAATTTTACTGTCTTTATGTATTAAAACAATTTTACTGAAATTTATTGTTTCTTTTTATTTGTGCTTCCAGAAAAGATCTTTCAAATGACACTTTCCAAAAATATTCGACCCAGATTCAGTGAAAAATGGGGGGGGGGGACTCTCTCCAATTCTAATTCTTTCTGGGAGAAAGAAAAAATGTACAATCTACAGAAAATGGAACTCAACATAAGTTAGGTTTCTTGAATCTTTTTCTCTCTCTCTCCCACCCTTTATATGCTATGCAGAGGAATATATGGAATAGCCAATTTTTCAAAGTGGCAGTTGACACATTTTCAATTGCATTTGGCCAGAAATCTTATGACAGACAAGTTGGAATTTTTAAGGTTTTACTAGTATTAAATTCTCTTGAAAGGATAACATAAAGCATCTTGTTGTAGGTGCTTGCTTTTTTTTTCTTCTTAAGGTTTTTAATTTCTTTAACATCAAGTTATTGTTGTATCTCATCTCATAGCCATGTACCTTTTAATTAATATCAGTATGTATTTATATATTGTATAACTTTATTATTCTTACAATTAAGTTATTTTTCACGATGTGATAGACTATCTGCACGACTCAACCTCCCCTGTCTGGTTTATCCAGGTATAAAAGTCACCTTTTAGGCTAATTTCTGGAAATGGTATAGTTGAATGTCCATACTATTGGCTATATTGTAAGTTGGTACAGTATAGCAATTAATTATTAAATTAACTATCTATCTCACTTGGAAATTATTGGTACTTTCTTGGGTTCCATTATCAGCCAGTCAGGTAAAATCTGTCATGCTATAAATAGATCTGGATATTGTCTTGACAACATTTCACAGCCATGGAAAATATTAGTTTCTCTTGATTTCAAATAATTTTCTGTTATAAGAAAAATAATTTTTTTTTTTTTTTTTCTTTCTTTTTTGTTGTTAACTTGGTGGTAGGAATAACTCTTTGATATCTTGGGGAATTTTCTGAATATACCAGTCATGGTTCTCCATGGTAGCTACAACACCGGTCAAATTTGGACGGGGTACATCTAAAGAATATTTGATTATGTCACCATGTAAATCAGTCAGAGTTCCACCCATGGCACGGAGAACAGCTTCAGGGGCACAGGTATCCCACTTCTTGCAGCCTTTGCTAGCAAATACATAGGCATGGGCAATACCCTCACAAACAAGGAGTACCTGTATAAGTAGAACAGAAGAGGGTAGTCAAAACAAACCTTCATTTTTTTTTTTTTTTGAGCTGCTAAAAAAAAAAAAACATTTACACATGGCCTGTATATTTCTAAGAATTTTAATTAAGTTGATGTTGGCTAGGAATGATTTCAGTGTAAAGTAAGCCTCTTAAACAGAATTTAAGAACTTTTATGTTCATATCAATCTCTTTCTTATAAAAACCTCTGTCTAGACCCTATTTCCGTTGATGTATCCATTATTACAGCTTTATATACCAATAGGTTTTAAGAGATGAAGAAAGAAAAATATTTATGTTTTTGATCTAACTTAAAGGGACTTTTCAGTATAATATACTATTTTTAATGTATAAATAACATTTAATATTTATTTATTGACTAGTTTTTGTAAAATTCATTTTATTCTTATCAGTCAGTTAAGTACCATATGTGATACACACTTTGGGCGATCAGGTCTCAAAAGAGAAATGACTGACTGGACAGAGGATTATCCTGAAGTAGGCTGGTTGCCAGCCAAGGCTATAGAACCCAATAACTGGAGGGAAGAGACAGTGCAAATACCTTTCCCAAGGGTATTTGCACTAAGTGTATGCAAGGAATTCAACTGAAATTCAAACTCAGCTCTGATTCCTCATTCCGAGTCAATATCCACTGCATCACAACTGTTATTCTTAATATTATAATACAATCTTAAATATCTATGTAATTATTTAAAAAACAAAAACAAAAAAAAAAAAACAAATATTGATTTAATTTTAATATCTTTAGTTTTCTAAAACTAAAGATTTGATATATGCAACCTATATATATATATATATATATATATATATATATATATATATATTTAACAAATTTTAACGAAACTTGGTTATAAACAACTGACAATTTGAAATGAATTGTTTGAACATTATTTTTCTTTTTAATTAAACAATATTATATACCGGCCTGATTATTTACAATAAATTGTAATTACGAAAATGTGTGCCATTCGAACCTGCGACCCCTATGTAAATAGGAGTCACGGTTTCGAATCCTGCCAAACGGCACACATTTTCGTAATAATTTATCATAAATAATCAGGCTGGTATACATAATAATATATAATACTTTGAGTATCGATTTTAAAAAAAAAAAAAAAAAATGTTCAAACAATTTATTTCATATATATATATATATATATATATATATATATATAGTAAGGTGAATATTTTGCAATGTTTACATATGACATTTATTTCATTGCATTTATTTAACAGATTTGTGTTCTTAATAAATTTAAGAATATAGTTTTCATATAGACACAAGGGGCATGGGTCATTTAAAGACTTTATATAAAATTTTTTTTTTTTTTTTGAAATGTGGGAGTTTTATTTGTTTCTTTTAGATACCAATAATATTTTGATAGGGGTTCTATTTCTGTACTTATTTGTCAACACTTCTTCATTTAATTTCTTTTTGTTGTTTTTCTCAAATAACTTAGTACTACCCACAAATCTTTACATTACTAGGGTTTTCCAGAGAAGAAATTTTACATTGGAAAACAGGTGCCTTACAGAATAAATTGTCAAAGAACAAAAGAAGTTTCTACAATTACATATATTGTCCAAATTGTTAATTTCAGTTCTTAGATTATTTTTTAATGTTTCCATTTTTACAATTTTATTTCCAGATTATTCAGACAAGTAGAACTTAATGCTAATCAAAGTAAGGGATTTTATTCCAATTTGGTTGAAAGTTTCAATTTTACATGTTTAATATTTTGGGATTTTATATCCTTTTTTTTTTTTTTAAGGCAGCATTATAAAACTTGCTATTAAACATTACTTCATTTGCTAAATTTCTAATAATTATATGGATGAGGGAGAATGTTTACTAACAGATGGAGGATGGATAGATTTTGGGTGGAAATATATAAAAAAAAACAAAAAAAAAACTTTAGATTTACAACAGTATATAATATAAAGTTACAAAGAAATCTACTTTATTATTATTCCTTTGAAATTAAGGTTTGTAAATTTTCTGTATATTATCTTTGAAGTGGTATGTATTTTAAAATTTGTGGCATTCCTAACATAAGGCCATCAACCCTGTATAAATTTAAAATATATCTAGATCAAGATAGAGAGATATATATAAATATGTATACACATGTGTGATTTTTATTTTTTTTTTTTTAATCATATCACCCCGAGCAAGGCGGTAACGCCACTGATGTTGCAGGAGGCTACATAGGAGTGAAAAGATTGGAAAAGAGAAAGCCGGAAACCACATCCTAAACAGGGAACAAGGGATGAGCCTCAACATCTGTTCAATAGATGTGGGTGGAGTGTGAACCGGGCGATAGTTTAGTGTGTGTGTGTGTGTGTATATATATATATATATATATATATATATATATATACATACACACACAAACACCTTAACCATAATGAGTTTTAAGCCCACCCTTCATGGCTAGAAAGTGAGCTTTCTAGCCATATGCTCATATGTGTATGTTCATTGAAATGAAGAAAAAATGTTTCAAGCTTAACAATCCAAGTGTTTATTTTATTAAGATGAAAGTTTTTTTTTTGTTTTTTTTTAATATCAAGTTAAAACTTAAAATTTTGCTTAAATCCTGTTTTTATTCTTTAGCAGGTAGCCAAGTCATTATGTAAGGTTTTCCATTGTAAATGCATCCATGACAAACATTTTGAAATTCAAAAATTAAATATTATTTTAGGTTTTTTAATCAAATTTTCAGGGCTTGTTAAGTCATTAGTTAACCCCACTCACACCTAAATTCGGAAGGCAAAAAAAAAAAAAATGGTTTTATTAAATCCAGGACTCATTGGGGAATGTAAATCATCTATTTTCTTTTTTTTTTTTTTTTTTTTTTTTAAGTCATTAAAAAACTGCTCCAAATAGTAAAATAAAAATATACAATATAAACACAAATATTTGTTATTAAAATATGTCCACATAGTGAAGACTATATTTACTGATCAAAAATTGAAGAGTTTTAATACAAATGACAATTAATACAATTTAATATAGCAATCATTTTTTTTAAAATATTTTTTCATGTATTTAACTTTTTTTTTTTTTTTTATTGTAATTTCTGTGTGTACATTAAAATTTCATGTTTCAGGGTTTCTTCCCCCTTACTGGAAAAAATTTATACAAATGTCACTTGTGATTGGTTTACACATATCTTATCCCACATCTATCAACACCTTTCAATATCTGTAAAAATATCTATAGCATGAAATTTTGAATTAAACTAAGTAATAACATTAAATTTGCTAATATTCTAAAAATGTGTCACAGATGTATATTTATTTTTCCAAGATTTTTGAAACCAAGAATTAACTTTTCTTAACAAAAGTCTTGATAGCTCAAAAATGGCCAACAAACTGAAAAGTTATACATATCTAACTTTTATATTCCAATCAATATAATTTCTGTTACTGGAAATAGTAAATTTAATCATTTTTTTAGTTATAAACTAAAGTTAGAAGTTTTCAACTTTTTAAATTCAATTTCAAATAACTGATTGAAACTAACCCCCTCCCCCAGAGATATTGTCAGGCAATGCTCAATAAATCATTTTCAAAGTTATTGAGCATTGCTTGATAACTAGATAAATCTTGAAACAAATTAATTTATATTATGCTCTACAATATATGTTGTATTTTGCACTTTTTAAAAAATTAATTGCCACAAAACTCTACATTCTAAACTTGTTGGTTCTCTTCACCTTGTGTATGTGTGAGTGAGTGTGTGTGTGTGTGTGTGTGAGAGAGAGATATTTCCCTAGTTGCAGCAATGCTAAATAAGATGCCTACCTTATGTCCTGCACCTCCTACTCGTATAACTTCCGTAGGTTCACAGGCTGTGATAGCACCGGTCACTTTGGGATCAGAATGTGATCTTGTTGTGGTAATGATATTCTGGCCTTCAGGAGGAGATTTCTTTTCCAAACCATAAGCACCTATTCAAATAAA
The DNA here is from genome assembly GCA_037127315.1 of Ascarosepion bandense. Classification (NCBI taxonomy): domain Eukaryota; kingdom Metazoa; phylum Mollusca; class Cephalopoda; order Sepiida; family Sepiidae; genus Ascarosepion; species Ascarosepion bandense. Next base: position 5,608,049 of record JBBBDQ010001148.1, on the reverse strand, counting down.
TTGGGGTCAGAAGTTAATCTTTAACAAAGGGATAATTGGAAGATTCATATAGAATGCCACACCATGAAATACTTTTATAAATGATTTCACACTAATAAGTAATACCCTTTAATAAACATCCCCCCCCCCGCTTTTAAGCTCAATATTTTCTAAAATTATATAAAATGATGGGCTAAGTCTAGACTAAATAATAAATGATAATGTTGTATAATTTGTCAATATTGTAAATACCTCATCACATATAGAGACTATTGTCCTCATCTTTGTTGCCATTTGTACGACATTCCTAGCACCTGATGAAGGCAGGAGTGTACGGGCAAACAGCCGAAATGTCATACAAAGGGTAACAAAGATAAGGACAATAGTCCGAATAATGTAAATATTGCCAATAATTTATTTATGAATAAATGATAATGTTGTATAATCATTTTTAATTTGTATTATTTTATGTAACTTAATGTAAAAAATGCACCTCAAAACTATAATACAACTTTTTTTTTTTTAAATCTTGCATGTTACAGAATTTGTACTAGTCTTGGATTCACAAAAAAAAAAAAAAAAAAATAAATAAATTATTTAATAGTAACATTTTTTTGTAATCTTACCTAAACACATCTAACAAATGTAAAAGTTTCTAGTGAGGACAGAAGGCACTATAGTGATAATGGCAGTTAGATCAGGTTCATAACTAAATTCAGAACAAAAATTATTAACTTAAATCAAGCTTACCAATGCCAACCATTCCCCAGATGCATCTGCCCAAAGTTTTTGGTGGCTGTGCTTGGTAATTGTAATAGGGTTGGTAAACAACACCACCTACCGCATTGCCATTCACAGAAATGCCGATCAGTACTGTCACATGGTCTAGTAGACCTGTTTAAATGGAAAATAACAGATAAATATCAGGTTTCTGTGATATATAATATAATCCCACTATATTCTCTCATGACCATTAAAAATCCTTTCCTAATTTTCAATTATAACCATACAACTACCATTAGGAAAGTAGTACTGATCCAGAGAGAAAAAAAACAGTTGCCTATTTTGCAAAAACAATTTCTTAGACAATATCATTTAACTTTTTTTCACAAGCGTGCACAGTAAACATTTTTTTCTTCTTGTCAATCAAGGCAATTTTACTTAATATTAATTCTTCATTTCAGTTTCTTCTTAGAAACTCATCAAACAACAAATTAATGTTTCTCTCTTTAGAATGTTACTTTGCCACTGGGTTGGAACTAAATGTCATGTAGAAAGAAATATTGACACCGACACACATGATTAAACATTTATCACCAGATAACAAAAATATAAAACTGGATTATTCCACTAGGGATCATATAACCACAATAATAACCTATATTAAGCACCAAACAGAAGCCTTAGTGGATCAACTGGTTTATGAGTATCAGTGTTCACAGCGTGATATAGTAGATTACTCAGAAAAACTCCCAAGAGTACTTAATACAGTACTATTTGTGAGCTACACAAATAACTATCTTGCAATAGAAAGATACTGGAATGTAATCATTACTACAAATCAACAAGTAACTGAAGTAATATACCAAGATACCAAGACAATACAACTGTGATAGCACAGCACATCAGTAACCTTTCAGGTCACAACAATAAACAATGAGGTTATAACAAAATCTGGTAGCATTTTTCTATAAGTGGTGATTCCATTTCATGTTACTAAAATCTATTACACCTGAAAGGTGACATTTTGGTGTATCTTTACAGAATTTTACATTGAAAGTGGGATGCATTTTAATCATTTGATTTTCATTCTAGAAAGAAAAAAAAAATGCTACAAAAAGCAAAAGATATGCTATTTATAGAGATGGTGACATAGTTGAGAATATGGTCCACAAATTGTTTGCTATGTTCAGAACTTGAAATTTTGTTCAGTAAAACCAAGGACATCCTGAGAAAATGCATATTAAAAATAATCCACGTCACACTTTCTGCAAACATACACCACATCTTATTTGAGTGTTGCAAGGCATTTTATATGCAATAGATATCAGCTTAAAATGAGAAGCACAGTTTGTTGCATTCACTCATGCACAAACAGCCATGGGAAAAGAAATGAATCCATCTTTTCTCCCTCTAGCTATGGGTTAAATAGCACAGATTTAGTTTTATAGTCTTGGATGGTAACCAGTCTACCACAGAAAGAAATAACAACCTACTGCAGAAAAATCCACTTAGTCATTCATGGATCAAAACATGATTACCCAAAAGGTTTATCCCACATGACACTTAACTGACAAGGCATTTGAAAATATCTGGACATAAATTGCTGTGAACTTTTTTTTCTTTTTTTACACATTTTGATTCAAAAAAGAAACCACACACACACACACACACACAGAGAATCTGTTCAAATGCATTATAAATTACCAATTTTTCCAAAACATCTATTTCCATGCTAGTTTATCAGGACGCCACCTCTAGGAAGATTACTTACCAAAGTTACAGTTCAGCCTACTGTATTCTACATAGAGTACGTGTAGGGTTTTTTTATTGCAGAGATTTCCTTTTCTTAGACAGTTGCTATCCAAAAGCTAAAGACTCTTGCCCAGCCTAACTTTTCACATGAAAAAATGAAATTAATCACTTCAAGTATCCAAATGTGATACTGTATCAGTACATTTAAACCATGACAGTTTTCAACAGACGCAAGTAAAAAGGCAGCAACCTATAGAAAAAGCATCCAGAATTGGCCAATCAATCTTCCATCAGGACAAATCAAGTTCTCATGTCTCTTCACAGATCCAGCAAAGATTGCTACAGGGTGGTTAGGGTGTCCATTTCCAACATACTTACTTGTCCTTGTCCCACTTATTTCAATCACTATAAATTTCTCTGAATGAAAAATACTTCAATTTTTCTGAAAAACCTATACAAACCACTTACACTAATTCATCAACCAGCAAGATGGAGAGGATGGAATCATGAAGTGGCCTCAAAGGTCAGTCAGTTAAGTGCCATACGTGATACACGCTTGGGCGATCATGTCTCGAAAGAGACATGACTGACTGGGCAGAAGATTATCCCGCAGTAGGTTGCCATTGCTTTCTGCAGTAGACTGGTTGCCAACCAAGGCTATAGAACCCAATCTGTCCTGCTATTTAACCCATAACTAGAAGGAAGAGACGGATTAATACTTTTCCCAAGGGTATTTGCGCGTAAGTGAATACAATGGATTCAGCTGGAATTTGAACTCGGCTCCCCAGTTTCTCGTTCTGAGCCGATATCCACTGTACCACAACGCACATCCGGCCTCAAAGGTAGTTAGACAAAATGGCACACATGTATTTCAATAAATACATTGAAGTCAATCATGATACATGCTTGGGTGATCAAGTCTCTTGAGACACGACTGACGAGGCAGAAGATTTACGCACAGTAGGTTGCCATTACTATCTGTAGTAGACAGATTTCCATCCAAGGCTTTAGAACCCAAGCTGTCCTGTTGTTCAACCCATAGCTAGAGGGGGGAAGAGATGGATTAATACCTTTCCCCAAGAAAGTCTGTGCATAAATTAATGAAATGAATTCAAACTCAACTCTAGTTTTTCATTCCAAGCATATATCCATTGCACCCACAAACCAATATTTAAATGGCTTTAAAATATGCCATAAGCCGTTTTTATTATTTTTTTTTTATTATTATTATTAAATATTAAATATTGCACGATATTATATAGATCTATGAAGAAATAAGTCTTATTAGTTCATGTATTGTGTGCTACTTTCTCTTTAAGTAGCAGATCCTTTCAGGACACAGATAATCATGCCTCTCCATCCCCTTTCTTTTTTATATTTGTAAACTGCACTGTCCTGATAATTCCAGAGAAGATAGCGGAATGTTTCCCCCGTTGTTTTATGAAACTTGGTATTCAGACTTATCCTATATGTATCACGTGAGCAATGCAAGGCATTTGGACACACGCATTTTGGAGCTACGATCTCTGGGCGATTCCTGATTTATGAAAAAGAATGCATCATGCATTAAACCTATATATCATTAGAACTCAATATTAATAACAAAATCCCATTCCTTGATGTATTCATTGATTTTAGCACACAGATTTACTACTTTTCTATATAGGAAACCGACTAGCATAAACTAGTGTCTTAATTATAATAGTGAATGCTCCCAACAATATAAGTTAGCTGTTATAAAAAAAACTTAATTCAACGCACACAAATGATATCCTCTTCCAAATCTATATTTTATGAAGAATTACACAACATTAAGCAAACACTTGTCAATAATGGATTTCCTAACTCCGTTATTGATCAACAAATTAAAATGTATCTCAAAGTTAACAATAGCTCTAACAATATTGATAATATTAATAATAATGGTTTACACCAAAATAAACATAACACTATTAACTTGTACTATTGCAACCAAATACATAATTACAAACAAGATGAAAAAAACTCAAAAACATAATAAATAAAAATGTTTAATGTAATAATCAAATTAAACTCATATTATAAAAAATTCAAAACAAATGACCTCATAGTCTAATAACCCTACTCAACTAAATTCTCAAAAAAAACAATGTAGTGTACCAATTTACATGCCCATTCAGAGATTGCATCTCTGGTACTAATAAAAAACCCAGTACATATATTGGTTTTACTACAACCACGCTCTCCCATAGACTTACATGTCATCTTTCTGATCAGAGTACAATTAAACAACATTTCTCTGAAAAACAAACATGTAGGTAATATCAAACAGATTTTAGTCAACAATACAATAATCCTTACTCATACACACAGTAAAAAGAACCTTTAGATATTGGAGGCCATGTACATTAAATCCAAACAACCCACTCTTAATAAAATCACCTTTAAATCCGGTCATAACACATTACATTGTATTTGAATACATGGTTCTGTTGTCATTTCGTGCTATCACGCGGTGTGACGTCATAGAACTGCATTGCAAATTTGCAAACTGCGTTTGTTATTTTTGGTAACTATTGCCATTGCCTAGCGGAGTTTTATGTCAACACAATAAAATCGGTGATGGTGGATGTTACTGTATTACCATCTTAATAACCTCTCTAAAGAAGGCTCATGTGAGCCGAAAGCTTAGAACCAAATTAATAAAAAATTATCCAAATGTTGGAGAATTTTTGTCTTTATTTTCAACTGAAAATACATTTAGAACGGCTCATGATTAAACATAATAGACATTGTCATATTTAACAGTGTGTGTGTGTGTGTGTATATATATATATATATATACACACACACACACACTATCTGTAAATTCAGATAAAACTTAGTGGGGGAAATAGCCATTTTAAGGCATGTATTCTTCGGCCATTTATAAATAGAGCTTTTTGATCAATTTTAACATTTTAAAGATATTACTAAGATCCTCTCGGATTATTTACCAACCTTATCCTGGTATTTTACCACCTATATATATATATATATATTTTTTTTTTTTTTTCCACTACTGTTATAATATGGAGGAGTTTGTAATGAATCGTTCTGTGTGGTCTGGATACCAGTTCTTTCCCTGTTAATATATTTTTATATGGATGATTGATACAAAAAAAATAAAAAATAAAAAAAGATTACTTGAATGACACTTTTCCACAACTTCCCCCCACACACAAACAACTACTAATGACACTCAACTCTCCAGTCAAACTGAAGTGCAGTTAACATCACAGTACAAATGCAATTGCTGAATAAAGATAATGCCTTATAGTTTTTTTGTATATTTAGTGTTATATAAAGATAAATATAAGTTTACCTTGGGTGAACTCTTTTGTCCCATCAAGTGGATCAACCCAAACAATAACCTGCATGGAAGAAAAAAAACAGTCAAAGTTTAAAATAACATTGATTTTTTTTTTTATAAAAAAAAAAAAAAAAAAAAAATTTAAACCAACCAAATGATATATCTTAGCTGTAAAAAAAAACAAAAAAAAAAACACTTTCATCATTTATATCAGAACAATATAGATAGTATAACCTATGAGTGAGATCTAAGTAACCACCTGTTGTCTACAAATGTTTGTAGGTGGGTAAATAATATAGATAACTAAAAAATTTTTTAGGATCAAGCACCACTTGGCCCAGAAAGGAGAGTTCCAGTCATATGCTTATGTAAGCAGAGTTACACAATAATTATCAGCTAGCCATTAGTGGGTGACAATCTGTCCATCAAAATGTTGAGAGGAAAAGTTAGAAAGCCACATGTCCTTATATAGAATGGGCTGATCAGTCACTGTTCCGTTACAGTGTTGTGAGAGAAGACAGAGGTAATGGTCCCAAGCATCAAGGTGAGTCCATGAATAAATAAACAAATATAACTAAAATAAGAGTCCTATTTTCTTTAAATTTTAAATCCAAGTCACAAAAATACTACAATAACCAAAAATAGTTCCAACTAGGACTACCTACTTATGTTCACATAAACAAAACATCATAGTGGATTTGGACCAATCAATGAAAAGCAAAGATTTCCATTGTAGGTTTTTATGGATCAGAACATAAGTATCTTTTCAGTTTTACTCACAGAAGTTATGAATTTTTTTTTTTTTTATAAATCATATCACCCCAAGCAAGGCATTTTATTACCACTGTTTTGCAAGGGGGTTACATAGGAGGAAAGTTATGAGAAAAAGTGACAGGTTATAGGGGGTGTCAGGAAGTGGGTAGGAGAAGGATGAGAATACTGATGTGAGTGAAGTGGACAAAGAAAGGAGCATATGAGAGAGAGAGAGAGAGAGAGGATGCAGGTTAGTGTGATTATTGGCTTTACATTTAAATTCTTGGAGATTATAGCTGTTGGGAAAGCAAGTAAATGGAAGGGAATTCCACAGGTGGGAAGTGTGAGAAAAGAAGCTGCTGGAGTAGAATTTGCATTTACAATTTATTGGTTTCACAGTAAAAGGGTGGGACCTAGTTGCTAATCTTGTGGCTCGAGTAAATTTATAGGGGTAACTAGTGATCTAAGTTCATCAGAGCAGAAGCCGTGAAAGTATTTGTAGAAGAGACACAAGGAAGCCACATTGCGCCAATGAGAAAGTGACTGTATTCAAGCTGCCAAGTTGGGATTTATCACATTACAGATTCTATTTTCAGAAATAAGAAATTTAAAACCCAGGATTTACACACAAATTCTAAAACATGTTTGTAATAATGTAACTTGATTTTTGTATCATTGTTATATTAGTTTTGCTTTACATATTCACCATAACATCTGCAAGAAATATTCTGAAGACTGACTGCGATTTTTAATTATGTCTAGACTAGTCCATTTGCATCACCAGGGGTGTTTTATTTACTTCACAACATTATTCCTAATAAAACTAATGGATTTTCAAACCAATCACTACTCTTACAAAACAAACATACCGAGTATATAGAGCAAAGAAACAACTTCCACTCACAAAAATCTCAAGTCCTTGAATTAAATCCAAATTAAAACTATTTTGTGCATAACTTATGGCTTAGATTATTACCTAATCCTAAATAACATTGTTTTTTATAATAAGAAATAAATGAAAATGCTATGTTACTTTTGCCAATAAAAAAAGTTAGCAAACAAAATAGTTATTTCTCAGTCAATCATTCAGTATCCATTGCACTGAGTTTGCCTTAAGATCATATAACACAAAACAAACAACAACAAACAACAACAAACCACAAACACAACAACAACAAACCACAAACACAACAACAACAACCACAAACACAACAACAACAACAACAAACCACAAACACAACAACAAACCACAAACACAACAACAAACCACAAACACAACAACAACAAACCACAAACACAACAACAAACCACAAACACAACAAACCACAAACACAACAACAAAAAAACAAAAACAACACAACACAAACAACAAAAACAACACAACACAAACAACAAAAACAACACAACACAAACAACAACAACAACAACAAAACAAAAACACAACAACAAAACAAAAACAAAAACAACACATTTTCATATTGCATATTTTAATATTATCAATCTTCACCAGATAGATGATGAATCAACTGAACATTTTAGAAAATCCAAAACTTACCTCATTTTCTTTGACATTTTTCAAGTTATCAGGACAAGTTAAAGCAAGGACATCTTTAGAAAATTCCTTCTCCTGGATCTTTTCAATGTCAGAAGCATATGTCAGCTCCTGGGGTAAATGAAAAATAAAAGTTCAATACTCACAAGCATCTCAATGCATACTACTGAAAACAAAGTAATCAGATTTTAAGTTTGAAACAGACAGCAGGTCTTGAATTCAAAATAAAATTTAGATTCTGAGGAACAATATAAAGACTTTTTTCATAGCTCTAATGAAACACTCATTTATTTTCTTGAATGTTTATTTCATGAATGTTGTCTCTCATATCTATAAAAACCAGATGTTGACTGCTCAACAACCCAAAGCAGACTAAATACATTTTCTGCACATTGGATCCATGTATATATTCACTTTAACCAAAATAAATATATAGTCATGCTCTCTCTCTCTCTATATATATATATATAAAAATTTGAAGCCAATTGATGGCTATATATTCTCAAAATCAAACAGGACAGAAACAGACCCACATTTGACGACGACATCAGCACACAGAGAGACAACACAAACCAGTGTTTGATGTCAACACAGACACACTGACCAAGAAATACCAAAGACAGCCATCACCAATGTCTATTTCACCGTTCTCTCTCCCTGTTACTTTAGATAGAAGTTACTAGTTTTGTATATATGTTAAATTATACATTTATTTCTTCTACATGCCATGTCCCTTCAGAACATATGCAATCATGGCTTTTCACATCTTCCAATCCCTTGTTGTTATAACACCCTCTTGTTACCCCCACCAAAATCCTGCTCTGCCAACCATTTGCTCAGCCCATCAAACATGTCATACATTGTTTCCCGTCTTTCTCACTAATTGTCTTGTGAGTATCAAATTCTCCAAGCCCTCCTTTCTCATTACATCCCAGAAATGCCAGCCATCTTTTCCTGATAAGTATCAGTTTTCTTTTTGTTTCTATCCTCTTCAAAAAACCTTTGCTCATGTATTCAATCCATGGTATTCTCACCATTCTTCAGTAGAACCACATTTCAGTTGTTTCAAGTCATTCCTTTATCTTTGATGAGATTATCCAGCATTCACTGCGATAATGAAGGACAGACATCACATAACAATCCAGTATTCTCTTTGTTTCCAATAAAATTTTCCTGTTTCTTAATACTATGGGCTGAAACAAATGGACGACAGAGCAATGTTTGGGAGAATAACAGGACAAAATATATTAAGAAGAACAAGAGACAAAAAGGGCCACGATCACTTACATCCTGAAAGGTCATGGCATATAAACAAGAAAAATCTTTTCAGGACAAGATGTAGGCGATCATTGCTATGTCTTCCTATTCTTTGTAACGTAATATTTGTCTCCTTACTATTGTTCTTAGTCTTTGTTCTACCACCCATTTACATATGTTGTTACAGGCATTCAGTATGTCTTGTGAGTGTCAAATTCTTCACCCCTTCAACTCTCATTGAGTTCCAAGAGTTTAAAAAAATGTTAAGTTAAAAATGAATACAGTACCTCCCTTGATCATCTGAACTTCAATCATTTGAATGTGAAAGTGAAATGTAGATGGAAATGGAAATCATCCAAACATTTTTCAGTTATTATAACTTTATCCATAAACCAGCGTTTTGAGAATTTGGAAAACCATATTCCACATTCAATAAAAAGTAATGATTATGTTTGACAAATGATTAAGTTGGTGTATATTGTCAACCAGCTCAGAAACTACCCTTATCTTAGGAGTTAATGGCAGAAAAACACAAAGCCAGTTAAAACAAAAATTGATGAAATTTTTTGCAGAAAAAAAAGTAAATTCAAGCATTTGAAAATGGTTTTTGATTATATAAACTTTAATTTTCAGAGTTTTTTTTTTTTTCATAATTTAAGTATTCAGTTATACCAGCTACTTTGTAAGGTTTAAAATGATCATTTAAAAAAAAGAAAAAAAAAAGAAAAAAAAACTTTCTTGAAGCTTTCATTTTAGAATTAATTGAAAGCTGAATGACTTAAAATTTACTATTTCCAGTAAGTAAAATATTCTGTGATGTATTTTAAAACAGAAATTATATTGATTGGAATCGATTTTTTTTTTTTCAGTAAAATTAATAAAATTGGCCATTTTGACACATTTGTCAACAAAAGTTGATTCTCAGTTTTAGGAATTTTGCAAAGATAAAATATATATAACTAAAATGTTATTTGAGGAAAATAAGCAAATTTAAAGTTAAATTAATCTGATTTAAAACAAATATTACTTATAGTATAAGATGTTGTATACAAGAATTTCATAATGATGGAGATTTTTTTTTTGTGTTAATTTACTGACAAGCCAAATGACTTCTGAATGTATTCATAGTATCGTGGAGCAGACAAAGTTTTTTTTAAAGTGAGGGTTTCTTTCCGTAAAGAGGGACAACTCTAAAAACACGTGACCTCTTAATGATAATGTTAGGCTTGAACAATCATACTTAGAAATTTTGCATATATAGATGCATACAAAAACAAATAATTCTTTTAAAAATATGATTCATAAATATAGTTTTACTTAATGGCAGTATTTACTGAAAGTTACCCCATTAAAAAAAATGAATTTTTAAAAATTTGAAAATTTTATAAATTATTCAATTTAAAATTGTAAGAAAAATGAAAACAAACATTGTAATAAATTGATTATTCATTGAAATGTTTTTTTCTTTTTTGAGACAACATTGTCCTTAATATATTATTCATAAAAATCAGTTAAAAGCTTCTCTTATTAAATAATGTCTTGGTTGCGTTTTTTCATTTTTCGATTCAGAACAGATTTTTGGCAAGACAGGGACAAAACATTTGGTAATCCTTGTTCCCTGTTTAGGATGTGGTTTTCGGCTTTCTCTTTTCCAATCTTTTCACTCTTTTCTTTTTTTTTTAATTGGAGTAGATAGACTAAACTATCGCCCGGTTCACACTCCACCCACATCTATTGAACAGGTGAAGAGGCTCATCTCTTGTTCCCTGTTTAGGATGTGGTTTCCGGCTTTCTCTTTTCCAATCTTTTCACTCTTACGTAGCCCCCTGCACATCAGTGGCATTACCGCCTTGCTCAGGGTGACATGATTAAAAAAGGTTCTGTAATGCATCCTTGGCCATGCTGATACACATTCAGATTTGTGTCACTTCCCTGATATTTAAACTTCTGTACTTGCTTGATTTTAGTATCCCTGGCCTGTAGTTGGCATTTTGGGCTCCTCTTTTTACTAATGACCATGCATTCAATTTTGTTGTATTTTATACGTAGTCCTTTCTATCCACTTTCTTTAGCTACCTTAGGAGTTCTCGTTTTCTTTCCGTGTCTGCTATCAGCACTATATCATCCACCTATCTTATATTGTTCAGATTGTGCCTATCAATAACAATGCTAGAGCTATCAGACATGTCTTGCTGTATCGATTAAATAGATCTGGTGAGACAACACTTCCTTCTCTTACACCCACTTCTATCTTCATATATCTATTGAACTCATTTTTTGTCGGTATTTTCAAAATGCAAGCAGTTTGCTGCCAGTATAGATTTTTGATTACTCTGTCTTTCCTGAATATGTCAAGGTTGCCAAGAGTCTATCAAGTCTTTGTAGTGTACTTTGTTGAATGCCTTTGTGTAATCTATTAAACACAGGTACACATACTTCTGCATTTGTATTGCTTTTTGATAGAATTATACGCACAAATATTGCATTCCTTCTTCTAGTGTCCTTAACAAAACCACACTACTCTCGTCCTATCTCTGGCCTGATTCTGCTGCATGCTCTATTCATCAGGGTTCAGATGCTAAGTCTTAAGTAACTCATTAAGCTGATTGTTTGGGGAGAGTTCAATTTCGTTTGCACCTGGCTTCTTAGGCAGTGCTATCAAAATTGATATGCTTAGGTTTTCCAGTATATTGCCACTGTTGTAGATTTAATTTATCATTTTTATAATTTTGTCTACATCGAAATAGTCTAAGGCTGTCAGCATCTCTATTGCAATGCCATCTGGTCCAACTGCTTTGTTTCTATTCAGTTTGGCCAGTGCAGCTTCCACTTCCAGTATGTGTTTTTCTGTATATTGTTGGTTGCTCTCTTGTTGTCAATTATATATATATATATATATATATATATATATATATATAAAATGTACTCAGTTATAACCTGAGATTAAGGACAGGATGGTTAAATAAAATAAAGATAAGAGGAAAACTGTATTTTAAATTGCCTACACGTTTCGTCCTGTGATGGACTTTATCAAGGCAAAAAGACGAAATGAGCTTTATTCTAAGTTACTTATCTATAAACAAACAGTGTTGGCAACCACAAAAACGTTCACAAATCATTTCAAAAGATTAACATAATATTTTAGTTTTTAGAATTCCTTCATGTGTAGTGCAAAGTCACAAGATGTTAAAATGAAGGGAATTCAACCGTTTTCTTACGTATGTTAGTCTGTTTTAGTATAAATTTCATAAGTAAAAAGGTGAGATTGGGAAAAATCCGGGGCACAAATTGATGTTTTGGTAGTACTGGATGGCGGCGCTCTCAAGAACTATATATATATATATATATATATATATATATATATATTTTTATTAAATTACTTTTCCGTTTCGGATTAAAGTAAGAAGGTAAATTCCAAGAACCTGATCCTAATTAATGTTAAAAATTTTAATATTAAAAAATGATACAGGAGGAGAGTTCAATGTAATTAAAATTACAAAGCCAATATAAATTCAAATAAATTTTCAAAATTCAAAAATGTTGAATGAACATTTCAACATGAAATCCCTAAGAGATATCACGTCTCTTCAGTAACAGTCTAAATCAAAATGAAAAAAAAAATAAGATTAAAAAGAGAAATAAATAATGGTTAGGATTTGAGAAATATACATCACAAAAAAAAAAAAAAAAAAAAAAAATTCTGCATATCTCCTTTATTAATCATGCTCAATCTGTTTCTGCACATTTATCATTCAGCCATTCCTCTTTAGCCTGACTACATTTGCTCCTTATTTCCTTGTGTAGTTTTTTGTATTCCGTTCCATGTTTTGATATTGTTTTGTCTCTTTCACATCATGTCAAGAACCTCATCTGTGATCCACTCTTTTTGTTCTACATATTTTTCTTTGGGACAATGTCATTTGCTGATGTCACTAATGATTTCTTTAGTGTGCCACATTTAGAGTTTCCGTTCTCAATTTGTCACTGATATTTTCCCCTCCCCATACACACTGTCCATTCATTTTGCCTGTAGGTTGAGGTTGTTCACAAGTGTCATTTTATTTGGATTTACATTTGCCAAGGCAGAGAACAAATTAACCTACACCACAGGAACAAGGTTCTGGTCTCCAGGTTATCCATCTTCCGTCATATATATTGCCAAAATAGTTGGGTAAAATAGATTTTTTAAACTTGTATGTCAACAAGAACAGCTCTAAATACAAATCAGTCACAAAGTCTTGAATAAGTAACTAACAACTTTGTCCCCTTAAAAACTTCTTGATGAAGCTGCAACAGCATTACCTGTAACATGATGTAGGTTCTACCCTCTGCTCCACAAGGAGTATAAAAGAATTTATTTGTGTTTATTTTAATTTTTACAGCTTATCAGACTTCCAAAAGTTATTTAAAGCCAAATTATATTTCAGATTGAAGGATTTTTTTTCAATAAATACTGCACAAACAGTTTTTAATAATGACAATGATATTTTCCTGATACAAGGTCTACTATTTAATCTATAACTGTGGGAAAGAAATAGATTAATACCTTTCTACAAGGGTCTCTGTGCACAAGTGAAAATAGAAAACCTGACTGAAATTCAAACTTGGATCTTCTACTACTCATTTCAAGTCACTATCTATTAGTTTATAAAGGAATAATATAAAACACAAGGTGACTTTGCATATTCTTCAGTCATACAACCAGATCTCTTTAACTTAGTAATTAAATATTCTATTATGATATATTTGTTCATTGGATCCAAGTTATCATTAAGTAAGAGAAAATAAACTTAATATTTTTCTTTTCACCCTAAGAACAATTATATATATATATATATATATATATATATATATATATATATATATATATGGTGTAGATATAGAAAAGTCCAAAGGAGTATCCTTTCCATAAAGTGGTAAGATAACTCTAGGAGAGCTCAAAATATATATGTATATAAATACATATAGACCAAATATATGTAAAAATTAAGACAGACACGTTATTCTATGGTAACCATGGAATAACGTGTCTGCCCTAATTTTTACATATACATATATACTACCTGATGTGACATTGTTCTTTCAATGTCGAAATGAAATGTACAATTTTGTAGTAGTTTGTACATGTTCTAAAGTAAAATATATACATATATATCTGTAAATTCAGATACAATTTAGGGGGAAATAGCTATTTTCAACATGTCAGTTTAAGACATGCATTGTCAACCCCATTTAAGCAAAGAATAACGAAAAATTCTAATGCCAGAGGATTGGTATAGTAAAGGAAGGGGTTGGGGAATATTGGCTTTTATAGGGTTAAGCTAGAGGAATCTTAGTAGTAATTTCTTCTATGGTAGTGGGAGTTATAAGGCTTGATCATTGGATTAATAGTGGTAGGTAGAGGGGAAAAGGTAACTGCTTATTCTCCAACCCCTTCCTTTACTAGGACCAAGCCTCTGGTATTAGAATTTTTCCTCATTCTTTGTTTAAACGGGGTTGACAATGCATGTCTTAAATTTTATCTGAATTTACAGATAAATAAGTATCCGCTCTGTAAATTAATTTACATGGCACTCTCTACTGGATCAGTTTTAATATTTAACAATATTACTAGGATCTTCCTGGGTTATTTACCAATCCTATCCTATCCTTGGTATGTATCACTATATATATATATATATATATATATAATTTCCCTCCTATTACACTCAGGGATGCAATAACATTTTGCCATCATGAGTACACTTTATAAGTATAATAGCTCTGGAGCCTTCTAGAAAGTGTTCTAGTTTATTTATAAGTTTGTATGTTATACTATATCTATAAATTGCTAAAAAGTCCATCAGTAATATTCAATTATATCATTAGCAAATTAAAATTCAATTTTCTGAAATATTTTGAATATTTACACTTATTGCTTATATGGTAAAAATTGAATTTTCATTTTGGGTGTGTCCTTTTTCAAAAACTAAAACACTGATGTCAAAGGTTTAATTTATGACACAGGAAAATAGGGTTACAAAAAGTCACAAACCTTATATATTAGTTTTTGGTCAATTAAATTAGACCAGTTAATAGTTGTATTAAAAAGTCTTCAATACATTTTTTATTGTAGAACTTTTCAATACTTTTTATTTGGAAACAAGTTATTTCAGCAACCTAGGTTTCAGCCTTTCAGTAGCTTAAGGCAATTTACAATAACTATTTTTCTACTTATCAAATGCATGAACAGGGATTTTTTTTCCCCACAAACACTATTGGAATTTTCAAAATTAGCGGAGTTATTGAAGGATCTTACAATACTTTCTTCCATGATTGTATGATACTAGTATATATAGGTGTGATTACATCTGTACATAATTTCTGATCTATTCATCTCATTATATATATATATATATATATACACGCACACACACACACACTGTATCGTCCAACATTGCTTGGGCTTTTTAGTGGTTATGTTGAAATGGTAAAGTCAAATGTTTATTAAAAAAAAATCGTCAGTATGAGGTTGCCATGATGAGTAAGCTTAAAAAAAAATAAAAAAATAAAAAATATGCAAAGTAAGCATTGATTTTTGTTGTATTTGTAGAACAGCTTTCATGTTTGGTCAATTTTGCCAATAAACGAGAATGATGTGTGTGCAATTGGAAGAACGGGGGTGGGCGGGCAGCCATAACAGGAGCCTGTAATGTGATGTAACGTTGGAAGGGTTGGCACCTTGTAGAAAATGTGAAATTGTTATAGTATATGATAAGGTAGAAGTTACAAAAAAAAAAACAAAAAAAACTAACTGATTTTTGTTAGAATACAACTAAGTGTTTCAGACGATCGCAAAAAGCAACATTTTCCATTAATTTTTGCCTCACCCTGTGTGTTAATTGAAATTTTTGTTTACATATCAAGGCATTAGACCTTGATCTACCAGTTGCTCAATTTTGGTTGAGTTTTGGTGAAGTGTCTTGGAGAAATGCATAAAAGTGCACAAAAGACCACCCAAAATTATGTTGGTTGTTGATTTTTGACAGACTGTACATGGATTCGAAAAATTGTGTATATCAAAAGGTTTGGACCTTGATTTACAAGTTACCCTATTTTGGTAAAAATGACATAAGGCATCTTGAACAAGAGTTTATAAATTCTATATGTTTCAGTGATTTCTGCCATACCCTGTAAATCAATTTTAAAAATGTTTGCGTACATCAAAGGTTCATGTCATGATCAACAAGTGACCTAATTTTGGTTGAAATTAGACCAAGGGTTTCAGAGGAGTAGGGTTTGTTAGAATGGAAACACACAATCACACACAGATATATATAAGTACATTATATACACACATACAAAAAATAAAATCACAGAATCCTGAACAATGATGCAATTTTTGCTTGTTTGTAGTATATGAATGATCTATATGCAAGTTTGGAATAGATATCCAGCTAAAATTTTCAAATTCTTCAACCCTCTTGTGATACATTAACACTTATGTGAGTACATTGTTTGTCTGAGTGACACATATTGCAATAAGATTCAGTCAGTGCAAGCAAGTGTAATAATACAAACATAATCCTTCTGTACAATTAGAACCATTTGAAAATTTATCTGGATTGTATACTTTCAAGAAGCTAGATGGTAATTGCAGAGAAATGCATATTGGACATGACATCTTGATGGTGCTTTGAACATACCTACACCTGTAAACCAGGTTCTGGATGGTCACATACTACAGACATTTGTCAAGAGTAACCCATTCGAAGTAGCAGACTTCACAGCACCTACAATAGAGATTAGAGCAAATGTGGCTCTCAGAAATATTAGCACAGACCGTGAGGAATTGCCTACTTGCAGCATACTTCTATAAGTGTATCCAACATTAACATCATGTCATGACACAAAATTGATTCCTTGGCACCATTAATTAGAATGAACTTTCCTGCTTTTGGTGTTTGCGGAGGAAACATTTAACAGTGTTATGTACATCTAGAACAGTCATTCACAACCTGGTTTTTATCTTTCTGTTTTTTTTTCTGGTGGATAACTTATTTTTTTGTTTTTATTATGGACCTCCATAACAATTTGATGTTAAAGAAAAAAAAAAAAGTTGGATTATACAAACAGTAAATCTATATGCTCTATTTTGAAGTAAAATTTAATGAATTTAGTATTTAACAACTAAATTATATGGAACACTCACACTATTTTAAATTGTAAGTAATTTAAAAAAAAAAAATGAAAATTTATTCAAAGGGACCTCTGTGGTTGTTGCTGTTCTACGATTTTTTTTTTATGCTCAGTTCCACCAATATCAATGATAGCTAAAAGATCACCCTTTTTCATAATAGGAAGACTTAATTTATATTAATATTTTCTTAATATTTTGAATTAATATTATTATTATATAAGTGCATGTGTGTGTGTGTGTTTATTCTACTTTTACAAACAAAATATCTGTTAAGGCAAAAGATATAACTTAAATTGGGTTCTCTCATTGTCTGCTAGTTTGCTGTTTTTCTATTTTTACCATTTTAATTTGGTGTAGATTACTGTAGAAATTCTAATTCTCAATTGTAACAACCGTTACAAAGTGAAATTGTCCTAAGGATCAATAAAATATTACTGGGGTTACCCAGTCATGTTACATGAACGCCAATTGGAAAAAAAATCAAATCACTGATTAATAAAATATTACAATGAGCTGTTTTAATAATAGGATAATACCCACTCACATGATTTGTCACTACTCAAAACACTCTGCAAGATGTTCTGTAACTTCTTTAATATGCACAATCACCATTTCTATCCGATACATTCAATTAGAACACCTACAATTCTTACTGTATTGCATCAACATGTCTAAGAGGAATGCATTTATAGCAGGATGTCAATCACTGTACATATGACTGTACATACTTGTGTTAATCCCCTAAACAGTGAATAAACAGGAGATCACAATTGGACAAAGTTCAAAACTGTAAGTAACTTGTGGTCAAGCAGTCTGAGATACATCAGATCTATTGATGGTTTCCTCTAGAGAACACAGGTTTGAAGTGAGCTGGGACATATTTCCCTAATAAGATTTGATTTTTCAGGCTGGTAGATATGAATAAATATGCTGTTTAATTATAAAGTAAAAATGTATCTACTCAAATATGAGTATTAATTAAAAATGTTTAAACAAATTAAAAAAGCTCTCATCAAAAATACACACACAAACAGACGTATAGAATAAGCAGAAAAAAAAAAACAAACTTTCTAACCTCTTCTCCAATAATGCTGATCTTTGGAAAGTGATGCTGCAGAGAACCAATAATGCAACGTTGAACTGAGCGATCAGCTTCAGTCTGCAAATCATCTACACCCTGTATAAAAAAAAAAATATTTCAAATAAAAATTCAAATTATTAATAAATTAAATCTTGTATTAAAATTTAAATTATAAAACACTATTCAATTTTTATTGGTCCAATTCTCTAAACTGCTCATCAAAACCACTCTTTTAAAGAACACTAGAATTGGTTCCCCCAAGTGTCTGACATTCAATGATCTCAACTTTGATGATAAACATTCACTTGCAAAAAAAAAAAAAAAAAAAAAAAAAAAAAGCAACAAAGTTCTACAGAAAATGGGAACAAAAAAAAGGACAATTATACTTATCAGGAAGAGACAGTTACAATTTGTAGGGTATCATGAGGAAAGTGGGACTGGAAAATTTGATGCTCACAGGATAGATTGAAGGCAAGAAGAAAACTTTAGTGAATGAGTAAATGAATGGCAGAACGATGTTTAGAAGAGACAACAAAAAGACAATATTCTATTAAGAGCTACAAAGGACAGGAAATTGTGGAGAGTCATGATCACTAACTTCCTGAAATGATACTACACACAAGAAATTGCAATAAATATTGCTGCTGCTTTAATTTTAGCCTTTTAATAGTTTTCCATTACTCTTTTGAATTAAACATTAGTATCCACACTATTTTTTCTGTATATCTGAAAACAAGATGACTGACCAATTTCTTAAGAAATCAGAAGTCACTCCTCCCAGCAAAGTCACTTGTGTATTGGATGATAGAAAAGAAAGCGTGACACCAGTTATAAAAACTGTTTTTATCTGGGCTCCTATCAGCAACATTTTTTCATCAGTGTGTGTTGGCAGTGAAATGATCAAGGCTTTTTGCCAGAGGAGAAAGGCGAATAAATGTGGGCAATGAGCAAGAAGAATGAGAATTGGCACTGGGATTAGCTACGTTTCCTGCAAGTGTTTGTCCTAGATGCCAGATGTTTCATTAATGAAATTGTCACAAGTATTTCCTGTTCGAGTGCAGGTTCACACAAAACAGGTTAGTATAAAAGTTGTTAATGATCACTGCGGAATAGCATTAACCTTTTCACCAAGAATTTTTCAGAGCTTTTTTGACTTCATGCTTTTTTTTTTTTCTTAAGTATATGTACACAGTTAATACAAGGTCTGATCAGAAAGTATTGAGACTGGTACTGTAAAAAGAAAACTACAACACACATCAATTCAGAATTAGTTGTCCCCCTCTGAAGCTACACACTTCATCCAGCATCATTTCCATTGATGGAAGCATTCCTGGGATTCCTTTTTTGGGATAGTGAGCAGCTGCTTCTTCATATTCTCATGAGTTTTCTCAACATCTTGGAATCTTGTGAGAGTTCATTTTTTGAAAGTGGAAAAATTTATCAGAAACTAAGGGATTTTTGTGATTGGCACAGTCAGCAATGGTGAGATGATAAAAAATCTACACACATTCCCTCTAAGAAGTGTGTAAGAACTTTTTAACAGTGGGCATGTGTGACAGGGTTCAAGGACAATCTGTGCCAAACGATTTCAGTATGTACTTTAACTTCATTACCAAATGTTTTGATACTTTTTCAGATCTGTTATTTACACTGGTCACATTGTTTAAACTGTGATCCTCACCTTCATTGCCATATTCACATTTCAGCCATTGTAAGCTCTAGCCTTATATAAGGTGATTGGAATTTCAAACTGAACCCTTTATTTCATTTACTGTAATAGATTGTTCTAGTTAAATTAGCCATGCCATGTCCAGATATTATAGTGTCAGTTATTTCCCTTTAACTCAGGCCGGAGATAGAAGAGTGTGTGTTTGTCAAGGACAATGGAACAAGAATGCGATATTTATGTTTAGGATGCTATCAAAAAGAGTGATACAAATGAAAAAAGGACATTTACCTAAGTTTTGCCAAGGTGTTCAATAAAGTACACCACAAAGAATTAATAGAAATGCTCAGCAACCTCAATATATTTAGGAAAGCCATCAGAGTAATCAAGAACCTCTACTGGCAGCAAACCATCTGCATACAGACAGGAAATGAATTCAGCAGATATACAAAGATAGAAAGGAGCATAAGAAAAGGATGTGTCTTTTCACTGGATCTATTCAATTTGTACAGCGAGACTATTCAGAGGACCCTAGAGTGTTATGCCAGGATTCATCATTGGCGGTCACAATCTGAACAACATAAGACACACAGATAATACAGTGCTGACAGCCGACATGGAAAGAATACTAGAAGACCTAAAAAAGGTAAAGGAAGAGAGTCAAAAGAAAGGACTACAAATAAACTACAGGAAAACCAAATGTATGATAAGCAAACAGAGGAGCCCAAAATGCCAATTACAGGTTGGGAATACTAAAATCAAGCAGGTACAAAAATTTAAGTACTTGGAGAGTGTTCTAACAAAAGATGGAAAGAGCGACACAGATCCAAAGGAAAACTGAAATGGCAAAGGATGCAATTCGCAAGCTGAGCAGAGTATCAAAAGACAGAAAGGTTTTGCTAGAAACAAAGAGAGTACTGGATTGCTATGTGATGTCTGTTCTTCAATATGGCAGTAAATGCTGGACAATATCAAAAATGAAGGAAAAACTGGAAGCAACTGAAATATTTTTCTATGGAAGGATGCTGCAGATATCATGGATTGAGCCTATGAGCAATGATGAGGTTTTGGAAAGGATAGAAATGAAAAGGAAATTAATACTGAGCATCAGGAAAAGACAGCTAAAGTTCCTGGGACATGTTAGGAAGGAAGGAAGGAAGGAAGGAAGGAAGGCTTGGAGAATCTGAGCAGGTGGGTGGCAAAGTGGGGTAACAGAAGAAAGCGTGCTAAGAAACACCAGGGATAGATAGGCGACCTTAGGTGGGGATCTTTTACCGCTGCAGTCAGCATATTCTGAAGCCCCACCAACAAGGTAGAAAGGCTATAAAGAATTGGAGAATAAGTTATGGAGAACCATGATCATCCACATAGAGAGGTGTGTGCTTCCATAATATGTAAAGGGAAGTCACCAAATATGCACATGGGAATAGGGAGAAATTGTTAAGTGATTATACACCTGCAAGAATTTTCAGGAACAGATAAGTTAGATTCATATTTGGGGACCCCCTGTTTGCTGTGGGTGGTGACCTTGAACACTTGCAGATAGGATCCTGGTTTTTAAGGGTTTTAGATGGGCTTGGAGAGCCCCAATCCAATGAGCCTACTGGTCACATCAAGCCCTAACAAAACAAAATGTACTTCCATTTACCATATTAAACTGACTTAGTAAGCAGTGCCTGTAGTGTAAATCAGACAGGGAACAAATGAATCTGACATGGTTGTTTTTAACCTATAAGGAAAACCTGTCCTTGGGTGGATTATCCTGGATATAACTGGTGCTTGGAGCCTTCTCCACATTTGAATATACCAGACATGTAACTCTGGAGGAATGAGGCGAATGGGATCCCTTTCATCTCTCTCATATGGGGTCCTGATGTGAGTAGGGAGGATGGTTGATGAATATTAATAATAAAGTTTAAGCACAAAAAAAACCTAAGAGGCTACACATTGATATAGACAGAAAGTCATCATTGTTTAATGTCCCTTTCCATGCTAGCATGAGTTGAATGGGGTTTTCTTGATGGTTCTTTCTCTTAGGTTGGTTCAGAATCTCCTGTATCTCTTCTGAATGGTCACTTTGATTAGATTGGTGAATACTGCCATTATCCTTGCCTTCAGTTCATCTTTGGTATTACAAGGAATTTTGGTCTCTCACTCAACTGTCCGGACACATAATGAATGTCAGTCTGGGGAGTTGTGTGGCCAGATGTAAGGGCTCATGTGGTTGCAGAAATTGCCTGACAACCATAACTCTTGCTTGTATAGCATGGTCCTGTTGTCAGGCATAGGGTCTTCCAGCAGCCACCCTCTTGACCCAGGGCAGCACTGGCTCCTCAAGGCAATTGATTTAGGACTTCATGTCAAGTTTGAAGCCTTGTGGGAAGATGAATGAAGACAATGTCAGCATCCCTAGTGATTACTGTAGCACCTTAGTAATCGCCATTAGAATCATCCAACTCTTTCTGAATCCTCTGCCTTGTCCTCAGATTGACATCCAAATACTCTGAAATGTTCATTTTGGTGTTTCCAGTATGAATGTCAAATAGTATAGCATTCCATTTTCCCAATTTCTGACAGAGTGAATTGCATCATGGTGCTCTTTTTCTCACAGATGGTTCCCGATTGATCCTACTATACTATGTAATGGATAAATCCAAAACAAACATGTGCAGAATTAAATTATAAACTGACAATTTAACCATCGCACTCTCATATATATATATATATATATATATATATATATATACACACACACAGAGAAAATTCAGATATAACTAATAGATCTGTAAAAAGCAATATGAATAAAAACAAAACAAAGAAAACTTATCATAGGTGATACATTTTACCCTCTGGACTTGATCAAGGGAAATTTAAGGATTTTATTTTGCAACAAGTATTTATGTACAAAAGTAAAAATGTTAGCTCCACAGAACTTAAACATTAAGACTACTCATAAATATACTTGAGGCAAACTGAAAGTCAAGGTAAATTATGGAGGATAAGTGGTGTGGTTTAATATCTATCAAATAAAAGATTAAAATGTTAATTGAATTTTTTGATAATGTAATTACTATTTATTTTATTTTAGTTTGAGAAATTAAGTTGAGTATTTTATATTTTAAATAAGTTTGAATTCAAGTTTTCTTTTAATCTTAAGAAATATTGTATATGTCAGTATTCAGAAAACAGTAGTTCTTTTAGAAAAGGAGATATTTTTAAAAGTCCTGATTGTTTTTTTGATAAGATTCAATTGCAGCACTCAAAAAAAGACTTGTTTAAGAAAGTTACTTTCTTTTTTTAGTAAGTGTGGCATTCCTTAAATCAAAGTTGTGATAGAACTTACTTAGACATGCATAGAAAAAAGTGCTTACTCAAAATAGCTTTTGAAGTACTAATATGTGTATATGTGTGTGTGTGTATATATACACACACACACACACACTTCATTGAAAATGACTAAGTATTAAGGTAAAGTTTTTTAATGTAATTTTTCATGTGATTTTATGCTTTGTTTATTCCTTTTTTTTTCATAATATAAATTATATAAAAGATTGCCCACTACCATCTATCAATTACAATACTCTTAAAAAACTTTTGCATGCCTGCATTACCAAAGTTCCCTTCTACAACCATAATGGAAATATTTATGTGAAAACTAACAGAGTGAGTATGAGAAACCTGCAGTCCATGCTTCTTTAACTTTTATGTCCCAAAAATATGTACACTATGTAGATGATATTTTCATTTTAACTGAGAACAAAAACAGAATCGATAATCTTAAAACTACATTTAAAATATTTTATCCTCAAATTCACATGAGCTTATAAAAAAATAAAAAAAATAAAAACCTACTACTAGTAAAAATCCTTGTCACTTTAATTTTATTATTCAGTATCCTCTTAGATATAAAATTGACTTTATTAAAAATTTCCTTATGAGAGCATATGAGAATTCATCTTTTTGCCCACTTTTCTTCAAAGAATTCTATAACTTGAAACAAACCCTAGTGAACAACAGTTTCCCTTATCCTTTTATTGACCATATAAGAATTTTTTTAATTTCACCAAGAACACACACAAAAAAAAACATTTTCTACAAAAACCAAATGCATAGATTGCTATGAAATATTCACTTTGAAACATCATCCAAAAATATGTAAGTCCAGTTGACTTAAAAAATAATAAAAATAAAAAATTGAATTATCCATTACACAAAATTTAGAACCACTAAACTTATCGGCAATAATAATTTCACCTTCAAGATCTAAACTACAGAGAACCAACATTATTTATACATTTACATGTCCTTTGAAGATCTGTGTTCTTCATCAATCCAATTTTGTAAATAATTGAATTGCATATACACACAGTTAACAAGACTAATGTTGCAGTTCTCAAAATATAGTTCAATTTGATCTCATTTAAACAGACAAGACCTGCCAAAATCTATCAGTAACATACTTGCTGATAATACAAATATAATAGTAACATAAAGCAAAAAAAAAAAAAAAAAGGTTAAAAATAATGAAAACATTACTAATAAAAATACAACACTTAATAACTAAGAACGCAGCAACAACAGGCTTACTATATTTGTCATATAAGATGTAACCGTAAATTCTACTCCAACAGCTTCTTTTCTCACGCTTCCCACCTGTGGAACTCCCTTCCACAAGTCTGCTTTCCCGACAGTTACAATCTCCAGGTGTTTAAATGTAGGGTCAATAGACACCTCCTATCACACTAACTCCCAACTATTCTCACAACACTCATCTACCCAACCCTCATTCTCAGTATCCTTACCCGCCTATCACCCACCCTCTGTCATTTCCTATATTTAATCAGCCTTTCTCCTTTCTACGTAGCCCCCTGCACAGTAATGGCAGTGACATGCCTTGCTCGGGGTGAAACGCTTATAAAAAAAAAAAAAAAAAAAAAAAAAAAAAAAAAAAATGTAAATAAAATTCTTCCTTGATAATGGTTACAAGTATAGCCAAAAGTGCTCAGAAAAACAAAACATTTGATCAATTTTTATATAATTTAAGAAAAAAAAATTACATAAAAATAACTTAACTATAATAGCTTGTCTTTCATTTTTTATGAAACTGACATAAAAGAGAGATTGCTGCCCAAATACACTGCATATATTTTTATTTGGAAATCAGTTGATTATACAACGATGGTTTCAGCCTTCTGGTACCTTCAGGCTTTTTATATGAAAAGTTGATATAAAACATCCGATGAGTGAGAACTTCATAATGTGACCTCATAAAACTGAATTTGGCATGAATCTGCTCAGTTAAAAGAGAAAGTCTTTGTAATGTGTGTGCGTGTATATATATATATATATATATATATATAAAAAACAAGGACTTGATGCCACAGAGCATGAATACTGATTTGAATAGGTCAGAAGGCATTTTTTTTTCCCTTCCTCTCTTTTATGATCATTTAAGCCCAACACTTCAGAAAATACCATTTGCAAAATTAATTGATGTAACAGAAAGATGACTGATCATGGAGACATTAAATGAGGAGGGCAAAAGTTGTAACACAAAATAATTTCTTAGTAAAACCAATTTCCACATTTACTATATCTCCGTGATTAGTCATCTTATGTCAATTTTACCAACAGTACCTTCTGAAGAATTATTGATCTGAAAGAATCGTATAAGTTAAGGAAAAATAAAATAAATAAATAAATAAAAAAATGCACATTTTTATATGTATTGAATTTAGCTTTGACGGGACAATGTTTGCGCAGACAGACGGTGTTGCGATGAGTAGTCCTTTGGGTCCTGTCCTTGCGAATATTTTTGTGGGATTTCATGAGCGTCTGTTATTTGAGAGGGTAGCAGAACCTTTGATATATCAGCGATATGTTGATGATACCTTCTCTTTATTTGACAGCACCATTGATGCTGAACATTTTTTAGTTCAGTTAAATTCTTTACATCCTTCCCTTCAGTTTACTATGGAGATTGAAAGGGATGGATGCCTCCCATTTTTGGATGTCCTTGTTCAGTAGCGGGACGGTACTTTCATGACTTCTGTTTTTCGCAAACCAACCTTCACTGGTTTGTATACTAATTGGAAGTCGTTTGTCCCTAAGTCTCGTAAACTAGGTCTGATAGAAACCTTGGTTCACCGTGCCTTGAATATTTGTTCTCCTGAATGTTTAGAAAGTGAATTAATTCACTTGCAGGAGATTTTTGAAGGCAATGGGTATCCGGTTAATGTGGTGAAACGGGTAATTGATCGCAAGATCAAACGTTATAAAGAACCTAAGGTTGAAGGACCTAGCCCCTGTCCCTTGTATCTGAAAATACCCTGGCTTGGTAGAAGATGTCAAACTATAACCGACAGAGTTTCGGCATGTGTTTCGTCCTGTTATTTTGCGGTGCAGTTATGTGTTGTTTTTCAGACTAGACTTGTGTTTCCTTCCTTCAGTAAAGATAGGTTGTCCTATTTTCGAAAAAGTTCAATTGTTTATCAATTTAAATGCTGTTGTGATGCGGCATACATAGGACGTGCCGATCTGAGGTTGGAGACGTGGGTTTCACAACATGTCCCCGCTAATATACGTTTCAGTGGCTCTCTCAGACCTATAAGAACAACACAATCTGTTCTGGATTCCGCTATTAGCCGACATCTTTTGGACAATCAAGTGTGTGCCTCGGCATATGAGGACAGCTGGTTTACTGTCTTGCACAGCGCTTGGTCTACACACCATCTTCGTATTTTGAAAGCAATTTGCTTGAAAATTCATCAACCGAGCCTGTGCAGACAGAAAGAGTGGTTTTTATGCTCCTTACAATTGCTGGTGAGTCTGTGAGTAACATTTTTTCACTTTTAAACACTCTTGTGGAATTATATGTGTACACCCCCCTTACATTTTGTGTTTTTTTTTTTCAATAAATTTATTTTTTTAAACGAGTTCCATCATCTCCCAGCATTGTAAGTAATTTATTTTGCCTTGTCCTTTTCCTTAATTCCCTTAAAATTAAAGCCAACGTGAACCCTTGATAAGAGTTGGCCGAAAGGTTCCTCGGGTTTAAATAATATGACGTCTGTTCTTTTTAAAGCCGTATATATATATATATATATATATATATATATATATAATCTTTGGTTTGCCTTTGCCCTGACGAGCCGTTGTGTGAAACCGCGGTAGGTTTTGGCTATCTTGTGATTCTTTATATATATATATATATATATATATATATATATAAATAAAGAACAGGTAGGAAAAGTGTCTAATCTTACATCTTTCTCTTTAACAAGCTTAAGAGATTTTATGATAATATAATTAAAAAATAACATGAAAATAAGAATTTAACATTATTTTCAGACTAGAATAACTGCCAAAAAGTGCTAAATAGATAGAACTATCATCAACAAATCAAGAAGAGGCTCTCTAGAAAAATCACTTGGTTTATTGAATATATGAGTATCTTTTTACATATATATCCACTCATATTTCTGTCTGTTAACATATTTTCCTTTTTATTTATATACCAACATACATGCACATCTATACTAGCTTTTTTATATCCATGTTTACATTGAACAAAGAGAGCAAGAGAGAGAAATATGAAAAGATTGAATGACATCCACAGATGTTGGAAGTTAATTAAAAAAAAGCACTCCAGTGCTTTCATTCAATCGATTCTCGAGAACCAAAATAAATTGGAATTGTCAGCACAGAAGAACTATCACAATTCTTGACTTTGGAATAAAAGTATGATACTGCCTGTTCTTGCAAGCAGGTCAACAGCCATTGAAAAGCGCCTGAGCTGGATAAAAGCAAAAGCAAAAAACTCAAGCCAAACCAACTGCTTATTCTCTCCATAGATTTATGACTTCAAAGGTTTTCTGTTTTTACTTTTTATTTGCATATTAGATTCTACTATGTGCGTTGTGGTGCAATGGATATCAGCTCAGAATGAGAAATCTGAGAGCTGAATTTGAATTCATTGCATTCACTTATACACAAATACCCTTGGGTAAAGGGATGTATCTATCTCTTCTCCCTCCAGCTATGGGTTGAATAGCAAGACAGACTTGGGTCTACAGCCTTGGTTAGCAATCAGTCTACCACAGAAAGAAATGGTAACCTACTGCAAAAAAAAAAAAAAAAAACTTGCTAGTCAGTCATGGATCAAAAGAGACATGATTGCCAAGTACGTATCACATATGGCATTTAAATGACTAATTATATTCTAATTTTCCTTCATTTAACTGTATTTTTTTTAAAGAATTTATTTCTATCAACTGACTTCTATAATCAGTAACTTCTTGTTGGAAAAAAATTGGTTGGAAAGACACACAGGAAAAGAGGGGTAATACAAGTCCAAAAAAATTGGTTGGAAAGACACACAGGAAAAGAGGGGTAATACAAGTCCAAAAAAATTGGTTGGAAAGACACACAGGAAAAGAGGGGTAATACAAGTCCAAAAAAATTGGTTGGAAAGACACACAGGAAAAGAGGGGTAATACAAGTCCAAAAAAATTGGTTGGAAAGACACACAGGAAAAGAGGGGTAATACAAGTCCAAAAAAAATTGGTTGGAAAGACACACAGGAAAAGAGGGGTAATACAAGTCCAATAGGCTCACTAGGTAAAGCAAATTCACACTTCTCATCTTGATCTCCAATATGCCACTTACTGTCCCGAACAAAAAAACTCAACCCCACTTAAATAGGTATACCATGTTCTTATACACCCAACCCAGCCAGCACTCAGCCAATGAGCACCCAGAACCACCCAATAAAAATGGTTACAAGTGACACCACCACCTCTATCAGCATAAAGTGCTGTCCGATTCACCAGCTCGTTGATTTGCCATCTCCATACACCCTTGCAAAACATACATGCAACTCTGGCCCTTTTGGGTCACCAGGATAAGTCACTGCTACACCACTTAAAATTTCTTTATCCACCATTTCTTCCTGTTTTATTCTTTCTTAACAATAATTCACCTAATTTTCTTGGCCTTGCCTTCTCTTATACTTTTTTCCTTATTACTCTCTAACATTTTAACCTTACTTGCTTAAAATTTAATCACTTCTTTTAGCCTCTACACATCCTCTATTTTTAACTAAATCTGTCCAATATTATGTTCATTGCTTACATACAATCTATTGTCCTCATCTTTGTTGTTAATATATTTCTGGCATTGTGCCTTCCAATCATTACTGGGTGCTTGTTAATCATGTTACAGGAAATTTCAAGCTGATTTAATTTTTTTTTTATAATTGTATTGTATCAAGCAAGGCATTATCCTGCCACTGTTGTGCAGGAGGTTACATAGGAGGAAAGTTATGAGAAAGAGTGACAGAATAAAGAGGGTGTCAGGAAGTGGGTAGGAGAGGGATGAGAATACTGTACAGAAAAGAGATAAAAGCATAAAAGAGAGGATGCAAGTTAGTGAGATAGGAGATGGCTATTGACTTTACATTTAAATTCTTGGAGACTGTCAGGGATAAATCGATCTGCTGAACATAAAAAATATTTCCTCTTGTTCTTATTTTAGTATTACTCAATTATTACTAGCCACATTAAAAATTTCCTGGTTCAAAGACTGAACTAACAACTATTACTTCACCAAATTAACAAACCAACACTAATTTATCCCATGGAACAATCCTGGGTGGATAAGTAAGTATTAAGCCTCAGGTTAGGTTTAAGGGTCCATACCATATCCAGATTGTCCCATGAGCTGATAGTCTAGTGGATGTTCAAGAACAATGAGAATTCCTCATTCCTGAAATTCAGATAGAAATTTATTGTAAGCAAATTTTACAAAAATAGTTGTTCCATTTGTGAATAAAATAGTTTACTAGTACTTGGTTTCAGTGAGAAAATGAAAAAGTGTTTAATAGCTGTTTCAGTTAAATGAAAAAAAGTTGTCAATTTCAAATACTCACTTCTTAAAATAATGACTAATTTTGATATTTATTATTGTTATTGTAATGTTTTGTTGAAGTTCTTAAGCTCAAATATTTAACCATGTGATAGGGGAGTTTCTATGGATATTTTATTATCATAAAACTTGTCATGATTAGAACTTTCAAACTTGTCTTACTAGATCAATGACTGAATAGCGAATTCAGTCCTCATTAGGCGCTCCACACCTTCGACTGTGCCACATCAATTTCATGCATAGAACATTTTTTTTTTTTTTGAGCACCTTGGTGTGGT
The DNA here is from genome assembly GCA_037127315.1 of Ascarosepion bandense. Lineage (NCBI taxonomy): Eukaryota > Metazoa > Mollusca > Cephalopoda > Sepiida > Sepiidae > Ascarosepion > Ascarosepion bandense. The sequence continues at coordinate 5,577,574 of JBBBDQ010001148.1, read as the reverse complement.
GTAATGATTAGCAAGCTTGTCTTATTAGAACCATTAGAACTGAGTAGCGAGTTTGATCCTCACTGAGTGACCCATACTTATTGACCCTGTGCCACATTTAAGCTGTGTTTAGAAATAGAACTTGCCATAAGCTTATTCAGTCATTAAAAATCATCTGAAAATTAAAATAGAAAAATCGTGAAATTTTCATGAGTTTTTCCAGTTTAAATAGTTTACATTAAAGACTTTGGAGGCATTTAAAATAGCATAAGAGGATGAAATAGCAATTATGGTTGGCCACATATCAATTTCCTAGGTTTAGAACATTCTAGCAAAAATAGTTATTTTGAACATCATGTGTTAATTTGGATTTTGCCTTATATTTCAACCCATGTTTGCAGTTATTTATTAAAATATAAGCACAGATAGTAAGTATAGAGTCATTGGCCATGATTAAATGTGATTGGCCAAAATGTCTGAATAGAATCGACAAAGCTTGCAATAAAATTCTTCTTGCAAGAGAAAGAAAAGAACAGGGTAAAAATGACATTGAGCAAACAATACATGCAAGGCAAAGCAACAGTAATAAAATTACTCTTGCAAGAGAAAGAAAAGAACAGGGTAAAAATGACATTGAGCAAACAATACATGCAAGGCAAAGCAACGGTGATAAGGCAAAATGGTTCACAAACTAAGAATGGTGTTGATACACCAAAAGAGATACAGATTAGCAATCATAGCATTCTGACTTTCAAGACAAGAAAGAATTAAACTAAATCTGAGGAGACAAAGAAGTGGCCTATCTTATTGGCTAGGAAGAAATCCCAGCATGCATCTGTATATTTTGTCTATAAATTTGGGGAGGGGGGATGTTTTTGCAATCATTTCTATCAAGATTGGGAAGTAACATTTTGACAATTTTTTTTTTTTTGCTTCCTTTTGAACAGTTCAATTAAGATACTCAAAATTATATATTTTTTAAATAAAAATACTGAGTTTTAAATATAACATGTCACAAGGACATAGCTTTCTTGTTCTGAAAAGAAAAAAAAAATCTCATCTGCTGATAAAGCCTGCAAACACATTGATAAAAAACAAAGAACTTGCAACTAAAGCAAACAATAAGTGAAAAAAGAACATCTAAATTTCTGAAAAGAATAGCTTGAAGCAAACAGATCAGTAAAGCAAGAACAGGCAATGACAGTTAAGAGTTTAATTCGTTGCCATAGTTACCAGCTGCTGACTTCGAAAAAAGAAATGATTCAGTTCTAAGAATAACCATAGAGGTTGACAAAAAAAATAAAAAAATAAAATAAAAACAATAAAATAAAAAAGTAAGAGGGAGATAGTGTTTAACGAATTGTTTTAAAATCAATATGACAGAAATTGGAACCAATAAAATGGCTTTTGATTCTACTATTTTGAAGTGAGGATTTTAAGAAAGCCATAAAATCATGTCTCTGAAAACTGTCTCAGTTTAGTCCTTTCATGAATTTGAAAGTTTATACTAGGTTCTGGTGGTTGGTGTTGATAATCAAATGACAGCCTCTATATCTTCCATACTTTATTCAGTATTCTCAACATAACCCAGATTTCGACAGCCTCATTTCTTCAATTTGCAACAATAGCGTTTTGATATACAGTTTTCTAGTAACTCTGAGCACAATCCTGGCCCTAATGTTTCACAACTTCCATTTCTTAGAGAGATCCCATTTTTGATGGTATTTTTTCTCCCTTAGGATCTTCAGTGAGAAGAAAGAAGTGAACCTCAATTGCAAAAAGACAGAATGCATAGTCATTACAATAAGGAACAGCCCAACATGCAAGTTATAAGATGGAGATTCAAAGATCAACAATTTGAACATCTGGGAAATGTTTTAACAGGAGATACTAAGTGCTGCACTGAAATCTCAAGGCACACTGGGACAGTGAAAAGTGCCTTCCAAAAGCTAAGCAAAGTATTAAGAAACAGGAAAATGTTTGTCAAAAACAAAGTACTGAACAGTTATGTAACATTAGTCTTCCTATATAGTATGGATAAAGTTTTAAAGAAAATGGTAATAAAAAGACAATTATACTTTATATTAAGAAAGAAGCAGTTGAAATTTCTAGAGTACATAATGTGATACTCACAGGACAGATTGAAGACAAGAGGAACAGAGGGAAAACAAGGCATAGATTACCTAGCAAGCTTGAGTAAATGGATTAAGGAACAAAGTTTAGGTCAGATAACAAAAAGACAAAATTTATTAAGTGCTACAAAGGACAAGAAATTTTGGTGAGTCATATTTGCCAACATCCTGAGAGGACACAGCATATAGAGGAAAAAGAACTCATTTGCACGGCAATGTCTACAATCCAGCAGATTTTCTTTTTGTTTATAATAACCAGATTCAATGTATCTACTTTGAGATGGTGGTTGGTCTGAATGACCAAGTTTCCAAGTACTTGATACCATTTTGTGCTTAAAAAAAAAAAAAAAAAAAAAATATATATATATATATATATATATATATATATATATATATATATAAATATTTAAGTTCTTTCACCCCTCATAGAATCTCTCTTTGGTGAGGTAAGATTTTTTTTTTAACCTTCCATTAATTTTTTTTTTTTTTTTTTTGGTGGTGGTGGTGGTGGGGGGGGGGGACTGACCAGTCATTTATCTGTTGAATACTTGTGCAGAAGAAATCTACTCATCTTCAAGGCTGAGAGCATGCACCTTCTGATGCTATTGGCTCCATAATACAAAGAAAAACCCAAGGCAGATATATTCCATTGTTTATAAAAGAAAACAGTTGATGGAATAACCTGAATGTGCTGCCTATGGATTAGCAAACCCCCCTTCAAATAGGTATTTGGGTGTTGAATATATGGATTGAAATTCAACAGGATGATAGAATAAAGTCAACAATATAGGAAGCATATCCTAACATGTTTCACTTTTATTAAAGCTTCAAAGATCAAGATAAAAATGAAAAAAAATTTTTTTTTTTTACAGAGAGATAGTACACTGGAATGTTGTGATAAGGGGTTGATTCTTATTGGCCAAATACGTGTTGTGTATTAAAGCAACAGATAATTATATGAAAGTATTTATAGAAAAGGCACAGGAAAGCTACATTAACGCAGTGAGAAAGTCACTGAAGCAAAGATGCCAGGTCAGAACCAATAATATTGGTGATTATTCTTTAGATTTTATCAAGACTAAATATATAGCAGAAGCACTAGACCATGTGTGACAGCAATAGTCAAAGCATGGGCAAATGGTAAACTTACAGATAAGACTCTGGAGAGAGAAATTGTCTCACGTGACAGTGTAAACCAATTTTCTTAGTAGCAGACCTAGCAATGGATTCAATATAGTCTTTCTACTTCATGTCAGCTGAGAATGTTATCCAGAGAAGGCACAAGTCACCCTTCTGGATGTTAGTATTAGCCATGCTAATGAATGTCAGAAAGGGTTCTCTTAAGTTTTGTAGGTGTTAAAATTAAGCCATTCCTTGTATTCAGTTTTGTCTGGAATCACTATTGAAACAACTCAGTTAACCATTTTTGCAGGCTTTTTCCACAGATTCATTGAACTGCCATCTGTGACAAGATCAACTCCTACAAAAAATTTATTTTCAAAAGAATTATAAAAAGCTTTCAATTCTACAATAGCAATTCCAGAAAATAACATTAGTCACAGACTTGTGAACATGAACAATTACAATAACTAGTAAAATGAAAGAGCATCTGAAAGACTACACAAGGAAAATTGTATACAATTTAAAATGCTCGTTTTATCAAAGTTATCATCCCACCTGTCTCAGGTTTTTCAACACATGGTTGACACACTTACATAAAACTTCAAATTAAAAAAAGGAAAAATTTAAATTAACCAACAATAGAGTTCTGAGTATGACATACTTGCAAATTCTCACAATGTTCATAGAGAAAGAAGCAATCTTGCTATTATAATACATAAGGATTTCAGAGAAAAAAAATTGACTGCTGCAATTATTAATAAGAATAAAAAAATAAAAATTAAGACATTTATTAATTGAATAGTCTATAATTACAGGATTCTTGGACAACTTTTGTTCACATACAAGAGTTGCTTTGGTTAAGCACTTTGGTTGAAACTTAACAGAGCTTGCTTTAGGTATCTATCACAGTATGTAATCTGATTGGGCAATAACCATAGCCCAGCAGTTTTCAAGCAATTTTTTTTTTACTGCGATTCACAGCAAGAACCACATTTTGCATTGTCTTTGATTAATTACGTGTAATTAATCAAAGACAAACTATTCACTATGTTCATTCATTTAGCATCAACAATTTACATGTACATTTCTTATGATCAATACATATAGAAATTGTGTTTTTTTTTTATTATTGTCTGTATGAATATAAAGTGATTACCTTTAGGAAAACAAATTTCAAGGAAATTCTGACAGAAAATGGAAGTAAATATTTTTTTTAAAATGTTTACTTGCTCCCCCGACAGATAGAATCTCCAAGAATTCAAATGTGAAGTCTATAGTCATCTCCTATCTCACTAACCTGCATCCTCTCTCATGCTCCTTTCTCTGTCCACTCCACTATCACCAGTATTCTCATCCTTCTCTTACCCACTTCCTGACACCCCCTATAACCTATCACTTTCTCATAACTTTCCTCCTATGTAACCCCCTGCAAAACTGTGGCAATAAAATGCCTTGCTTGGGGTGATATGATTATAAAAAAAAAAAATAAGAAAAAAAAGTCACTTAATAAGATGGATGTGCCCATTTGTTTGTAAGCAGAATATTCTAATTAGGAAGGCAATGCAACACGTATATCCAGTACATTGGTGAGCCTGTTTCTGTCCTTCATCTTAAATGGAGTTAATATGGAAAAAAACTAATTCACACAAATAAGTAGTTGTAAAAGGCAATAGTAATAAAATTGCTTTTTTAGCCTTTCAATGGTCATGAAGATGAATACACTGCACACCTTTGTAGCTAAGTTTTTGTGAAAACTGACATTACTTCATCTACAATGAGTTTAACAAGATACATAGGCTCAATAAGAACAGACACTATACATATATGTATATATATATATATATATAAGACAATAATGCAGAGGAAGACACTAAACAACTGCCCCCTAAAGGTTTGAAACAATGAAAAGTGCTCAACACAAAGTTCAATGAGAACAAAGCAGAGCAAAAATACATACTCAACAATTAAGGAATCAACACCAAGCTACCCAGGTTTCAACTGTCACAATACCTCACGGATGAGACCTTGGTAGCTGGTGTTGATTCCTTAATTATTGAATACACCAGAAGCTTCTTTTCTTACACTTCCCGCCTGTGGAATTCCCTTCCATTTACTTGCTTCCCCAACAGATAGAATCTCCAAGAATTTAAATGTAAAGTCAATAGTCATCTTTCTCACTAACCTGCAGCCTCTCTCTTATGCTACTTTCTCCGTCAACTCCACTCATCAGTATTCTCATCCTTCTCTTACCCACTTCCTGACACCCCCTATAACCTATCACTTTTTCTCATAACTTTTCTCCTGTGTAACCCCCTGCAAAACAGTGGCAGTAAAATGCCTTGCTTGGAGTGATATAATTATCAAAAAAAAAAAAAAAAAAAAAAAAGAGCTTACCTCAGTTAAAAACTAGCGATGATTTATGAGTGCTCTGCAAAATTTAGAATTGTTCATATTTTGCACTTCACTCACATTTGCATATTTTTGTTTTGTTTTGACTTTTTTTTACCTCGCAACTCACAGTTTGAAAAACCACTGTACTAGCCAATACTTCATGCTTTGACATTAGAATAAAGTATGTGATATTACACCGATTGGTCAATTCATTTTTATGGTTCATCAATCCTATCTACATTTAAAGCCATGAAATATTTTTAGATCGTAAGATTTTTTTCAAGATAATTGTTTAGTTACACAAATCTTACTAATTAACCCATAGCTAGAGGGAGAAATATATTTATACCTTTCCTAAGGATATTTGCATGTAAGTAAATATAATGAAGTCAACAGGAATTAGAACTTTGCACTCTAATCAACAATTCAAAGCCATTATACAACCCGCATATCAAAACATATGGCACCAAGTAGTCATCTATCTAGGTACTGAAAGGCACAAAGTTGCTTAACTTTGAGTGACCGTACAGAAACTAGTGTTTAAATATTGAATTATCTAATTTTGTTCAATGCTCTTTCTGTGTACAGCTCTTGCTTCCAGTGTTCATCTGGCTTCACTCCTTTAACCTGCTTGGATTGGATAGCCCTACCAAGAAGGTTAAGCTCCCACCAGCATAACTCCACATCTATGATGGACTCAAGCTGTTTTACCATAAAGTTTAGTGCAGTCATGGGCAAACTACAGCCTGCATGTGGCCCATTTGGCTTCTGAAATGACCTGCCTAATTTAAGCCTAAATAACTTTTGTTTTTTATTTGTTCATTCACATTCTTTTCATACATAATCACTTACATAAACAATGGTTAATAGAATGTTTCCTGAATTTTTAAAAAAACTTTCAGTTATAACATTTTCAGTATTTTAAACCATTGACACTTTTCACAACGGAAGTTCATACATGCAAACATCATTTGCTTTTAAAACAGGAAATGTTCATAAGTCTTTCTCTGAAGAAGAAATATATTCATTTTTTCTTTTTAAATTATTCATATAGTTAAATGAATAAATAAATAAAAACTGTCTCACAATACTGTGAGTTGATCACATGGTCATCAGTAATAATAACAGACTGACTTCAATTTTTAATGAAAGAACAAGGTTTTTTCCACATTATTTTTTTTTCCTATTTCTAAAGCAGGTGTATTCTGTAATGAAAATGAGATACTTTCAATAAAAAAAAGAAAATAAAATAAAAAAAACAAACATTGATTTTATTAGATAGTTTTTAGTGAATATGCATAGGCACACATAATGGTCAATATACTGTAGGAACTAAAAATTATCTTCATTTATCAAAAACAAAATGTACTACATTCCTTAGTCCCATCATCCGACTTTTACAATTGGGATCTGCTATGCTATGTACACAAGGGTGAATTATCCCCCATTATAGTCATATTCCTTTAGTAAGAAATAAGTTCCATTTGGATAGCATATTCCCAAGAATTGCTGCTATATGAAACAAATACCTGGCAGTATGTATTTCAACCACTACAATCTTGATCTCTCCAAGTCTGCGTTTAATCATTATCTTTCCTCCATATACCCATGAACTTTACTTCTTGCCCCTTTCTTATGCTTATAACACTGCACAGTGATTTTCTACCTTAAGTGCCTCTTGGGCCATGTATTGGGGAAACATTAATATAATTTTTTTTCTTAAAGTTAAAATCCATATATATATATATATATATATAAAATATGTGTGTGCATATTTAATGTATAACATTTTTCTGTTTTTAGAAAAGTTCCCTGTAGGTCTCTCAAAAAAGTCCTACTTAGTGGCATAGTAATAGAATTCAATGTTAAAAATATGATAAAGAAAAACTTAATTATTCAATGGTGAATAGTTTGTGATATTAAAGCTGTACCTAACAGAATGCAGAGCAACAAAGTTTTGAAATATCAGTCAGTTAAAAGGTGTCATACGTGATACAAGATTGGGCGATCAGGTCTCGAAAAATGACTGACTGAGCAGAAGATTTTTCCACAGTAGGTTGCCATTGTTTTTCTGCGGCAGACTGGTTGCCAAACAAAGCTTTAGAATCCAATGTCCTAAATCGATAGCTGATGGGAGAAGCGACGGATTGTTAATACCAAGGGTATTTGCGCGTAAGTGAATGCAACGAAACAAATCCAACTGGAATTCCAACTCAGCTCTCCGATTTCTCTTTCCTAGCGAATATTTGATATATAGATGTTTTAAAAATATATATAATTGGAAAATTTCTGTCATATTTAAAAAAAAAAAAAAAAAAAAATTAAAATTAGCCTCAAATAAAAATTAAAAAAGTGAAACCGTAACATCTGGGTTTAGATTAAAAAGAAAAAAAAAAGAAAAAAAAGTCTCTTACAGTCTCACAATCCACATTCAGTAAAAATTTCACTGAATTTTTATGTCCTAGAAGTGGAGGTCATTATTTTTCAATTTCAGGAAAATTTAAATGTTATTGTTACTTGTATGTTACCAGTTTAACAATATTTTAATTAAGTTAAAAAAAAAATTTTTTCAAGTAAAGTTTCGTTATTTATTTAATTTATTTTTTTTCATATCACCCCGAGCAAGGCGGTAACGCCACTGATGCGCAGGGGGCTACGTAAAGAAAGACTAAGAGCGAAAAAAAAAAAAAAAAAAAAGAAAAAAGATATTTAATTTATTTGTTTAAAAGAAAAAAATCTTGTCTGATATGTATTTTTTCTTTTTTACTGAAAAGGAATTGGAATGAATTTACTTCTTTAAAATTAAATATCTCTTTAAAACGTTTTTTAAATTTTAATTAAATAAAAAAAAAAATTCAAAAAATTTAATAAAGTTAAAGTTTATTCGTTTAGCAAGTTATGGGAACCTTGGTAAATAATCACTTTTTTAATAAAAAAAAATTGTCTTGTTTCATCGTTCTTGTTTATTATTGAATGCAAATGCTGATAAAATAAAGAACTAAAACAAAACAAAAAACAAAGCTTGTTGGGACATTTGTAACGACCGTAATAATTGGTTTTTATCACCTTGCTGCCCAATTGACTAGAGATCCTTACAATGTGCATCATTGTAAATGGCCTTGTGCCAAATACGGCTAACAAGTGACTCATCATTTCTTCCAAAAAGTGTTAGTAATCGATATTCGAATATTGTTTTCAAAGCAAGCAGGTTCTACTTAGGAGATTTTGTTGCGCAACTGCAAAAATCTACATTTTTAATTTTTTTTTTTACAATTTGGCCTTGTGCCATATTTAGTCAAATTAAGAGTTATTTGACTGTTTATTACAATTTAAAAAAAATTAAATTGGCGGTTTTGAATACGGAATTCAATGAGATAAAAAATAAAAATTAATTTGTTTTTAATTTAACTACTCTGCTGAGCCAAGGAGAGAAGCAAGGAGGCGGTGGTTGTGTAATAATTTCATAGCATTTCAAGAAAACGAGCAAAAAAAATATTTAATGTATTTCAGAAAAAGTGTTACATTTTTTTCAGCAATGCTTAGTGAAATAAAAATACATCTTGGTCCGATTCACTCCCCCACCCAAAAAAGAAAATCAAATAAAAAATTAAAATATTTTTTTTTTCTTGAAATATTCTTCATCGAAGCTTTTTAGAAACTCACTAATAAACAAAAATTAACAGCAAACAGTTAATTACAGATATTTTTATCTTTTCTTTCAATTTTTGCTCTCCCCCAACAAAGAAATTAATTAATAAGTAAGAAAAGCAAAACTAGAAAACTGTATGACTTTTCTAACATTTTCTTCCAATAAAGTTTTTTTTCTTTTTTTATGCAAATGATAAATTTTAAATAGATTTAAAAATTGGTCTGTGTCCACGCACATCGCTTTCACTTTTTTAACTTAAAATGTAAGTGAAACTTTTTCTGTCTTTCCTATGATTTTTTTAACTATCAATTATCAATATTTAATATTATTTACACTTCATTTCTTCTTATCCTAAAATTAAAGATCGTGTGTACGTCTGCTAAAAAAAAATGTCTTCATTATGGCAGTGTGAATTAAAAACAGTTAACTAAGATTTAATAAAAATGTTAAAATTACTAAAAAAAAAAAAAAATACAATTTGAATTAATCAATTTATTAAAAGCTGTTTGAACGAAGTAAAGAAAAAAAAAGTATCTTTTTGATGTTTGGATCAATCATTAAATTTGTTGCATTTTTGCTGGTACGATTCTTACACTTTCAATTCAACAAAACAAATGGATTCACTTTAAAATTGTTATGAATGGATTTAAAACTTTGAAAATTGAACACTAGTTTAAAAACAGTTAATACATCGAGGTCGGAGGAGACAAATTTAAAATAAAAATAAAAACTTAAAGAAACAGCATAACAATTACAAACTTAGTTTTTTTTTTCGCTAGGTCACTACTAGTACTAATTAATAAATTAAATTTGAATGAAAAATAAAAATATAACTTAAACTATATAACAGGACTTCTTAATTTTTTAAGTTACAATTAAGAAATGTTCAAAACAAAACTATGATTCTATTGATATTTTAATAAACAAACAATAAAAATCTGTTTCTTACCTTGTCGTGAATTCCTAGATCTCCTGTCTTTAGAATGTCCCTGATAATTATGCCTGCCCGGTGAGATAAAGTTACCGAAGCAGACAGCACTCTCATTAAAAGAGGACTTGAAGCCATTTTTTCACTTTTAAAATAAGATTAAAAATGATCGATAAAAACTGTGTTAAAATAAAAAAAATAAGCGAAATAAGAAAAAAACAAGACAAACAATTGAATGAACACTCAAATTGCAACTATAACATAAGGAGACTAGTTAATGAAATGCGGGACGTGAGAAGCAGAAGACTAAACTACTGGTTGCTTGGTGCATGGAAACATTTCAAAACCGGAAGTGACACCAAACTACCTTCATTTTTATACTCTCCCTATTACTAACTCCTCCTACTACCTCATAGTTCAGTATAAATAAACAATCGGCATCGACCTCTCTATTATTAACCTTTCACATTAATGTTCCTTTTAATTTAACTCATTCTATTGAAGTCACTTTGAATTTTAACACGGCGCGTAGAATAAATCTGTATTTTGCAGAATGGTAAATTTTTGTTTTGTTCCCCGAAGGCCTTTACCCCGTCAAATATTTCTTAAACTTCCTTAATTTACGTGCAAAAATGTATCTGATGAACTCAAATCGATAATTGTTTATTGAAGAAACCTACCTTTTTTCCTGTTATCGACCAGAAAAAAACACCGGACTATATCTCACCCCTTACCACCGTTCTCATATCTGATTCACCGCTGAATGACTGGAGGCGTAGGATACTTATTTCGGCCTATTTACGTCCTTTGAGCAAATACTCCGCGATTTGTTTGGTTTCGGAATTCAGTTTCAGCGTAGTAATTGCAAAAAGGAAGTAAATTGGTCGAAAAATCGGCAAACTACGCGTGAAGTCATTCTGCAGTGCATAACATTTTTTGAAGCATAGTTACGGGGTGAGATGAACAGCGAAAAGAAGTTCAATATTTTTCTGGTTGTAAACTTGAAAAAAGGTAGGTTTCGTCACTAACAAATTAACGATTTGAGTTCAGCACTTACATTTGCACGGAAATAAGGATGTTTTGGAAAGATTTGAAGTGGGAAAGGCCTTCGGGGAACAAAACAAAAATTTACCTGCAGAATAGGTGAATGAAAAATACAAAGATAAAAAAAATACATGGATGCAATTTTTATTCATGGCCAACGGTTAGCGATCCTGAAAAGGATAATCAGAGTGACGAGTTCAAATTCCGGTCGAGTTCGTTGCATTAACTTCACCACAAATACCTCTGAGAAAGATATGAGTCTATTTCTTATCTTCCATATCCCACATATTAGCTAGATTAAATAGCATGTTTGACGTTACTCCCTTGGTGGCAATTATTCTAGAAAAAGAAAAATTCTGAATTCAAATTTAAAAACTATCTTACAGGCAGATGGGCTTCATATCTGTCTATCTTGTCCTCTCAACACATCACTGCTGTTACAGCTACAGTATATCTGATGGGCATGTGTTATAGTGGATTGCTTATCTATTATTTTTCTGGTTGTAGTGGGAGTCCATTCTCGTGAAGGGTAATTGTATATTGTTGCAGGTTAACGGAATTTGGCCTTGTGGTAGATAGCCCACTATAAGTCATAAAATGATTATAAAATCAAGAAAAGCAATTTGAGTATAAAAATAACATTTATATATATATACACATATCCATTAATGTTTTTACAATTAAATTAATATTTGAATATAAGTCCAACGGAGGTTAAATGTTCATGGCAAATAATAAGCTGAAAGAGATTTAAGGCTTAGGAATGCTGTTCATTTTGGCAATAGAAGGCTGACAAGGAGAATTCAATACTTAAGTAGTATGGAGGCGTCTTGTATGTAAGGAATGTCTTTGATGTATTCGCTCCTTAGGTCAGTAAGTACTTTTGAGACAGGGAAAAAAGTAAGGAGAGGTGAAGGGAGGCGAACATAGTAGCCGCTTGACTTGGTCAAGGGAGGTACTAATCACGCTCATCTGTGTCCATCTTTCTGTCTGCTGGGTGCTTTTGTAGGGGATTTGGTAAGTGCTTGGTTGATGTGCTTCCGTATTTTACGGGTATTGCTCTCGAGATTAGTTCCCCCACAAATACAACACAATGTTTTACAATCGCGCAAAAGAAATGGAATAAGTCACAACGAACATTAAACAACAAACAATTTAATATGTATAAAATAAAATTAGCATGTGGAAACAAATAAAATACAAGATGTGAAAAATTGCCTTTTGGAAAATAAAGTTTGGCAAGAAGTTAAATTTGTTTAAAGGAGTCCGTAAATAAGTCGTTCTTACTTACATTAAGTTCATCTAGGGTGGCGACAGCGTGTCGCGTTGATGAAAGAAAGTTTGTCGGGTTTTTCCTTTCACGGCCCTCTGTAGCTAGGTCATGAACTTTGGTGTGGAAGAATGACTTGGCCGGACAAAGTATCGGTTACATGCTGACTTAATGGCTAGCTTGGTGACTGACCTCTTTCTTCCTAACTGTGTGTTATTTATATACCATAATAGTGGATCAAAGAATCTTCCTAACATTTAGGTGTGAAGACATTTATTGACCAATCAGATTTGTATTTTACTATTTTGTTTTGGGGCTTAAATATTTTTTGTTAATTGACTTCCGATCCTATTTTTCTAGAATGTTCTTATTCTATGTTTTTAGCTGATTGGTTGAGAAATATAAAAATGTAATTTAAATTCTAATGCCGTTTTGATCCAAAATTTCTATAATGTTTTTATGTATTTTCTTATTGCTTATTTTAATAGGAAAAAAATGTGTATCCCATACTTTTTGTCTCGGCTTTTTATATCTACTTTTTGGATCAAAAGCAGCTCGTTTGGGATTTCACACTTAAATTTGATTTTGGACTTCCCATTGGCTGGGAAATAAAATTTGCATAGGCTCGCGAAATGGAAATTTGATATTTGATTAATTTTTATTTTTCAACTGGAACATCTGCGCGAACCCGGCTGTGCAACAACGACTTTTGGTCATTTCCCTTTTGTCGTGACAGAGCAAACATCCAGTCCATCGCTTTAGTTCAGTCGGTATCACCACAGTGTCATCCAACACTACAATAATGATAAGGAAAAGTTGACATCTATAGATCAATTGTTACAGGATAGTTTATGAGAACAGTTTCTCAAAAAATTAAGATAAGGATTGGGCGGGTTAAAGTAAGATTTAATTAGTTTTTTGCTAATTACAAAATGAATAAATTTCATTTTCCTGTCTCATAATTGTTACTTCTGAATACACTAAATACAATAATTATTATGAAACAGAGCATTAATATTCTTTACTCAAAGCTCAATCCTTGGAAATCATATATCACTTAAGCATGAATACAAATATTTGTAATGGATGTCTGCTTTGATTAATGCTAACTTATACAAGTACTTTCTTGTATTAGGCAAAGTTCAGAATAAGATATTTGGTTTAAATAAACTTAATTGGCAACAGCAGAGAATGGCTCTAGGTGTTAGATTCGTAAAATCTAATTGCACAAATAATCTGAACTTACACTCCTACAACTTCTCCTGAGCCAATTAAAAAAGCATACACATATTCATACACTAATAAAAAAGCTTTTTTCATGTGACATTTGGCTTACAAACTTTACTGTGTGCAGACATCTTTGTAAATAAATTAGATAAATTTCTCATTTATTAACCAATCAGGACTTAGAGAAAAATCTACAATTGGAGCCTATTCCAAATGTCTGAAACACATAAATAGCATGCAGCTTTGCTTTCTTACCAGAGAGAATCCAATTTTCAACTGGACTCCATGCCCAGGAGACATGCATTTGCTTACTCTCTCATGTTCTCTTTTCCACTGCAATCATTAATTCTCCTTCTTTCCTTTTACTCATTTACTGTCAGAAAAAAAAGAAAGAAGATCAAAGACACCACTTCCATCATTTTTATAAGGAAATAACATTTCACTGACTACTATCACACATACACATGCACAGCGAAACAGTGATGTGTCTTCTCTTACACATATTCATTTCATATCATTCCACTGACTTTAAAAAATGAACTTTTAAAACACACACACACACACACACACGAAAAAAAGAGAGACTTTATGCTGACTTTCAACACATATTTTAAATCAACGAAATAATATGTCAATTTCTCTCGTTAAATAAATTTTACATTTATTATTACAAACGAGACCTTTTCTTTTCATGCTTGTTCAACAAAATTTATTTCAATGTTGGTGGGCTCGATTATGTTTGATACAAGGTCATTCACAAGCATAACTGACATCTGATCACACAGGCATTCTGTAAAGTTTGTATTAGAATAGATCATTGAAAAGTTTATGCCCAATTAAAAATTCAAAACAAAATTTTATATAATCCTAAAAAGCTTTTATTAGTCAAGTACAACATAGTCTTCTTTATTTTTAACAACTGTCATCATTCTGCAAGCATTAGTTGCCCCATCAAACGGTGGTTTATCTTATGTTAGAGGGACGCAGTTTAAAACTCTGCCGGAGAAGTTTTCTTTATTAAGTTTCCCCGGGTAATACACATTAAACTCAGTTCAAACGCACGTATCCCCTAAAAAATTGTTTGAAGCAATCAATGAAGCAATCAATGAAGCAATAATATATATATATTATCCATTTTTAAACGTGTTATTTCGCTACCCAGGTTTCTACCATGGATGGTGTCTTCAGGCGATTCTGAATAAGGGGAATTATTAAAAATAAAGTTATTATTTTAAATAAGGCAAGTTATTAAAAATCGCCTGAAGACACCACTCATGGTGGAAGCCTGGGTGGCTAAATATCTCGTTTAAAAATGGATTATATTCAAAAGTTCTACAATATAATTGTATCGAACACTTTTTAATACAAATGTGTACTGGTCTAACCCTATTATGACCCAAAACTAAGTATTAAACAATCAATCAATCAATATATCCCTGAGCCTGTGTAATAGATAGATAGATAGATAGATAGATATGTAGCAGCCACAGATCTATTTCCTTTAGCAAATCAATGCCCCCGACGGGAGATTCGGTCACTCACTGACCAATCAACAGGCGGAGCGCATTGATTCCTCTCTAGAACTATTTTTTCCTAGTCCATTTTGGTATAACGGACGAAAGGCAGAGAGCCATGAGCTCACGGCAGTAACGGACGTCTTTCTCACATCGCTGCCCCTGATTCCCCATGGAATGCTTTCGCGGAAGACGCTGCTGCTAGCTTCACCATGGACACTTACATACTATCTGCTGCTAGCTTCACCATGGACACTTACATACTATCTGCTGCTAGCTTCACCATGGACACTTACATACTATCTGCTGCTAGCTTCACCATGGACACTTACATACTATCTGCTGCTAGCTTCACCATGGACACTTACATACTATCAATCTTGTACGTTTACTATGTAATAAACCATTCTTTGTTGTTATTCTAAAAGCAAGTTTCGTCATTCATTTGTGTGCCTAAAAAATATAGTGCTGGGGAAATTAAGCATTTCCCATAACTCCTATAGATAGATAGATAGATAGATAGATAGATATGTTAGTGCGTGTTTGTGTGCATGTGTGTGTGTTTAGAATGTTTTAAAATTTCACCGCTCATGTCCTTCATGCACATATGTAGTCATATCGACATAAACATCACTTTAGAGATCGATGAAGTCGTAAGGGACGAAATGCGTCTACTTGTCTTCTTTTTCATTAATTTTCATCTATATATATATATATATATATATATATATATATATATATATATATATATATATATATATATATATATATATATATATATATATATATATATATATATATATATATATATATATATATATATATATATATATATATATATATATATATATATATATATATATATATATATATATATATATATATATATATATATATATATATAGATATTTATATATATATATATATATATATATATATATATATATATTGATATTTATATATATATATATAAATTAATGACAAAAATATGACAAAGAAGACAAGACACACATAATAACTAACTAGACTCCGTAAGTTTTACACTAATCTAAACCTTCGAAAAAATGTTAACAGAACCTAAATCCGTTAAAATCCGGAATACTATGTCGTCGGATAATGGGGGAGAAAAAAAATGTCAAGTTAGTATCCGCAGTAAAGAAAAAAAACCCAAACGGAACCTAAACACTAGAAAAAGTGCTCAATATGAAAGTACGAAAATACAATAGTAGAGGAAAAAAACACGATATATATATATATATATATATATATATATAATGATCTTGTCAAGAAATATACAAAATTATATTTAATTTACACAAGCACAGACATATTATTATTATTATTATTATTATTTAATCTGCATCTACGTAGAAATAATGGAGGCTAATAATCGCGAGTTTCAAACGCTATTCTTATTATTTCCCAATTTCGTCTTTTTTTTTTACTCATATTTGATAAGCTCCCATCATCCTTATTTCGTGGTTTTTTTGTTTTTCCTGTTTCTTAGTTTAAGATATGATTCAATTATTGTACAGTATACAATACTCATTAAAAATTATTTTACAGCAGTAAACGGGATGTGGCTTCCCTCTGTCTGTTCTATAAATATTTTCATGGTTTCTGCTCTAATGAACTTAAGTCATTGGAGCCCATGCAACAGGTGTTTACTCGTGCAACCAGACTGGCAACTGGGTCTCCCCCATTCACAGTTTGATCAACTAAATGCAGACGGCAATTCTACTTCTTTTCTCACACTTCCTGCCTGTGTAACTCACTTCCATATTCTTGCTTTCCTGATGGCTACAACCTCCAGGAATTTAAATGCAATGTCAATACCCATCTCTTAACCACTTGACTCTAGTTCTTTTTACACCACCCTGTATATCTTTTCCTTTCTCTCCACCTTTGTAACTGTCATCACACCTGTATTTCCATCCTTAACTGGTTCGTCTTTCTCTTTACTCTCTTCCTATCTAATTTTTTACTCTTATGTAGCCTCTGCACATCAGTGGTGTTACTGCCTTGCTTGGGGTGATACAATTGTAAAAAAATAAACAAAAAAGATCAATTATTCTATTTCTGCACATTTGTTGTTGAACCATTCTTCTTTAGCTTGTCTGCATTTGTTCCTTATTTTCTTATGTAGTTTTCTGTATTCCGTTCCATGCCCTGGCATTGTTTTCTATCTCCGTTGCATCATTTTAAGAATCTCGTTTGTGATCCACTCGTTTTTTCCTTCTACATTAGTTTTTGTTTGACATGATGTTGTTTGCTGAGGTCAGTAAAGCTTCTCTTACTTTGTCCCATTTTGATTTTGTGACTCACATCTTCTTTTCACACTTTCAATATCCTTTTCCTTTGGGTTTAAGTCATTCAGGAGTCTTTTGTATTGTAATTTAGATGCTGCATTAGGCTTCTTCGTTTTATATAGTTTCATTCTTAACTTACATATAACGCAGTTGACACTTGGATAGGTTTTGCAGTGAACAACTGCATTCCTGAATCTCTTGTTGATTTGTAGTCAGTCTGGTTTTTAGTTTCTCTTCCTGGGCTTTTGCATATCCATAATCATCTTGAATGTTCTTGGAATCAGTTTTTGGCTATTACCTGGTCATTCATCATGCACAATTAGACCCATTTTTCTCCACGTTTGTTGCAGGTTCCTAGGCCAAACCTTCCAGCTATTTCCCTTCCCTATCCTTGCCTACTTTGGCATTCAAGTCTCCCATGATAATTATGATTTCTTGTGATTTACACTGAGCTTTGGCATTGTCTAATATAGAGTAGAAAGATTTGATTTCCTTTTCTGTTGTGTTGTCAGTGTATACACAACTATAACAGATATGTTGAAGGGCTTTCCATTCAGTTTAACTACAAGAATTCTTTCAGATAACTGGCACTATCCCAGAACGTAATAATTCATGAATTGATGCAGTATCAAGCCAACTCCTTTTTCATTTTTCTTTCTACCTTCATATATAATTTTTGGGGTTTTTGCTGACAAGATCTCTGTTGTTTGGTCACTTCATTTCAAACATACCTAAAATGTTGACATTTAACCTATTTATCTCTTGTCTTACATTTTTCAGCTGGCAACAGTTGTTCAACATTCTGACATTCCATGTTGCAAGAGCTATTTTTTGTTTGATGTGAACAGTTGCTCAATAACAGTCTGGTAACACCTGTCAACCCTTCTGGGTGTGGGATCAGTTCTAATTAATTTTATCCCCTTTATGCTAACAGTTGCTTGATGATGGCCAGGTGACACCTGTTGCTTCTTACCAGGCAAGAAGTCAATTCCATTAGACTTAACCCCCTTCATGTTGTTAGGTTTTATATTTTGATTGTTTATTGCCATTAATAGTGGAGGAGTTTCCTGTTGCCTTCTCCACAGTTATTTATTAAGACACTGCCTCTAGTTAGGCGGCTATTGACTCATTGAGACTTCTTCTGTTCTTTGGTAGATCTTATTTTTCATTCTACTGGGTTGCTAACAATCCCTTTACTCACAAGAACATGGAGTTGGGTAGCCAGCTTAGTTGCTGACACCCTGATGGTGAAAGACATATCTAGCAACAAAATTTATTGAAATCCAAAAGAAAAAAGATTTTATACCGGCAGAAGTCCAAAAAAAATTTTCATCACAGAAAATTAAAAGGAGTGGGATTAATAAGGAAGCAGACAGATACCTATGTCTATTTTTTAGAAGCCCCACTACCCCTTAACTGAGTTGAGAGTTTAAAAGTTGAAATTTAGCCATGTCTTTATTTTGATCACTGGGGTATATCATTCTCATTCAATGTGTGATGCCACTTATGGATGCCATGCAGTTATCTCCCTATAACTCAATTTTCTAAGTTATTTGTTCACCACTGCTGTAGCCTGGTATTGAACTCACAACTCTTTAGGTCAAGTCACTGGAACTAACCAATGCCTATATCCAATGGGCCATGTATCTTTGAGGGTTCAGTTCAAAATTCCCAGAACCTGAAGAAGGCTGGAGTGTACAAAAGCCAAAACATTGTAAACATGGCAATAAATAGGAAGACATCAGTCCGAACAGTGTAAATAATATAAATACTATGTAGTAGTATCAACAAATACGAATGTAATTTAAGTCTGAATACCCATTTTTTTGTAAATGTGTTTTTCATAGCCCATAGTCAATCTCAATGTTAAATGCTGCAAAAATTAAAATATTAAAAACTAGTAGTATAGCCCAGTGTTGCTCAGGTGTAATGAAAGCTTTAAAACTAATCCATGGTCCTGGAGCTCAGACTCTTTGGACATTGGCACGAAAGACTAAAAAGCAATAGTTGTTTCCAGTTAAAGCAAAACCGTAGACTGAAAGAAAAATGAATGGATGTAAGTCAAATTTTGATTTCATGGTATCAATATCAAATAAGTTTTTTTCATCGTAAACTGAATTTTGAAGGCTAAATAAGTCCTCTGAGTAAATGGTATCATGGTTGAGACTAAGAACTACAATTATACCTACTTAGAGCCAAACCCGAAGCAAAAACTAAAATAAAAGGGCTAAAAAAAATACATACAGTCAGATAAACAGACACACACACAAACAGCTTGCCTTTTATATACATATATTATCAATTTTCTGCACTATTGTAAAAACTGCAACCTTGAAACTTCTGAATATCATTTCTTATGTTTTTGTCTATGAGTGCATCAAATTTGATTAAAATCGGACCACTCATTCTATAACGGGATTTTTTTCGATTATCAATTTTCATCGGGGGTACCTTGACACAAAACCTAGGTAAGAACACTCACAGACACTTATAGTACAACTGTGTAAATTTTCAAGAAAATCAGTTCAGCCGTTTCAGAGTCTATAGGTAACGGACACACATATACATAGACACAGAGAGAGAGAGAGAGAGACAAAGTTCCATTTATAAATAAGTTTAGATTATTCCCAATGGATTCCAAAGCCTGAGTCAAATTGAAATTCTGTGAAGATTACTGTATATGATAGACACCAGAAGAAGTTTGGAGAATACAATGCCCAAAACATTGTGGTTATAATACTCAAGATGAGGACAATAATTTCAATAAATCAGTGTGAAACTAGCAATAATTCCTCATCTCAGAAATTCAGGCAGAAAATATCTATTGTAAAATTTCATCACCAGTTTATTTATATTGTTTTTAGGAAGATCAAAAGAAAGTACTCACTTCTTGTTGTTGAGTAGTTTTCACACTGAAGGTTATAATCGGACTGTGTCATTTGCTAATCAACTTAACGCACCCAAAATGTTACGAACTTGGTAATCTTCCACTGAAAGCTGACTCCTTAGTATTTGGCTAACTGCTGGCTAATATCAACTGTCTAGTAGTTCTACTGAACTCCAATAGAACTCTAAAGAACTCCTATGAACTTCATTATTTATTGTACAGAATGTACAAATGTGGCACAAGGCCTAAAACAGGGATGGGGAAGGCTGGTCATCATCTGTCCTAGTTTAACTTAGCTATTCACTTTCGTCGACCCTGACACACTTACAATAAACCTTACACCATAATACCACATTTTTACTTACCATTCTTACCACGTTCACCATAATACCTCAGGTGCTCTATGTAGTCCTACTTAACTCCCATATGTACAATTTTCAGTGGAGGGCACGGGCAGAAAATAACAACATTAAAAATCCCCAATGATTTTTATACAATGATATACAATATATACAAGAAACCAAACAAAATCGTATTAGTAATAAAATCCCCCCACTACTCTAAGATTGTGACAGCAAAGTCAGTTCCCTGGCTTTATGAATATTATAAATACCACTTATCCGATCAGCAATTACTCACACAATCACTCACACATTTAAACACTATAATAAAAACGAAAAGCACACTTGAAAAATAACGAAAGATGCCACGCATCCACCGGAGAACTAACATTGCTGAACACCTAAAGTGGGAAGGGGTGGGGGATTAAACTAAAAGAAAACTAGGGACAAAAAGAAAAGGGGGCCAATGAGCAATCATAACCTAGCTAAGTTAACACTGAAGCAAAAACAGAAAAATCAAACGATTCCTACTCTAACCTAACAGGGACGGGGTGCACATGTTCTGCCCAGCACACCCAATATCCTGATGCCTAACCAGCATCGAACAACCACTCCAGGTCAGCACCTTTCACTTGACAGAAACGCGCAAGACTCACCTACCTTTTGCTAAATTCAGATGGAGTGAGTCGTTTCCTTTCCATCCTGATCTTGACTTTAAGCTGATGCTTAAAGAACAAGATCAGTTGGGAAGAGGTAAACTTCTCATCACCATAGAATTCCTTCTGTCGCGTCATCCAAATCACAACTCGCATAACACCTAGTAAGCAAAAGAGCACAACATTGCTACAAACAGAGCTAGCCTCAAGGACAAAGAACTTTCTACGCAGCATACGAACCATGAGATCTTTAAGAAACTTACACAACGGAGCAACAACTCTGCAGTGGAAGAAGGCATGATCGACGGTTTCTGCCAACAGTCCACAATGCACGCAGGTTGATTTCGGAGTTAGGCCCACTGCATGAAGCTTCTTGCCTACCCAGAGAGCCTTTCAGATCATCAACCAGGTGAGTGATGCCTCATCGTTAGTGAGACATTTCAACCCAGGCGCCCACGGCCATATGGAGCGAGCCTCCTGCTTCGTAAGCCCGAGCTCGCCTATCAGTTCATCTTGAATGGCCCCTCTAACTAATACTCGATATAATGACACAACGCTTGGGTATTGGAGAGGCCATCCGTAGCCCGCAAGAGAAACTGGAGAGCCAAACGACATTCTTTATAGAAGGAGCACTCGCCACGAGGAGTATGGCCGGCCTCCTCCTCTAACAAATGCACACTTCTCAAGGATGGAAAGTTTTTATGGACGTCCTCTTTGACGAGGGTGCCGTTCTCATCTGCCAGCATACACATTCGATCCAGGAATCTAATGCGAAGCGTGTGTTGACGAATCTTAACGCTAGTCATGCCCAGACTGCCCTCTTATGAACTTCTCCCGTTAACTTAATATAGGAGGGAGAGTCCATTATCTGAGGAATATGTGTTTCCTCCATAACACTTTTATTATTTGATGGGGTTTATACTTGCGTTGATAGTTAAAACTGGTTCTATACTTGAGCCTGTTACCATCCACTTGCTAGATGATTTCTTTTGGTGTTCTAGAGTATATACTTAGCATATTCTGAAATATAATGATACTACTAAGCAGGATCCAAAGCATTCCTGCCCTGATCTTATATTTTTTTTTAATCAGTTCACTTCAAGCAAGATGATAATGTCATTAGGGGCTAATGGAAGTGACAAAGAACAAAAAAACTTTCTGCTGTGATTGTTACTTTATTTATCTACATTTGTTTAGGTTTTATTAATATTCTAATCATCACTTTTTAAAACAATAAACATTGCTGAGGAGTGAAGGTAGTTAAAATAATAGTGGTGTCAAGGGGAGAACTGTCATTTAATTTTTTTTTGCCAACATGATGGTCCAAGTTTGCCAAAAAAGAATCTTACTCAATGTGAAATTGAAACAGAAATAAATTTTTTATTTACAATAATTTATATAAAATGAAAGATGATTGTTTAAAATATTCTTTCAAGCACCTAAAGAAATAAAGCTAGGCAAAGAAAAATATTCATAAGAAAGTGGAGACTTAGTAATGAGTGCAAAAGTCACAAAGTGTTGTCAAATTTTGTGGAGTTGTTCAGTGGTTGATAGTTGCCAGATGAATGGCATTTGTGGAAAACTTTCCAGCTTTGAAGAATTATATTTAAAGTGAGTGAGATTTTTTTTTTGTACTACTGAAGGAGATTGTCTGAATGCATGTTTGTTTCAGATAAATGTTATCAGCATTATTTACATTGTTTGGACAGGTGTCCTTATCTGTATTGCCATATTCATAATGTTTCAGCTGTTGTACGCTCCTACCTTCTTCAGGTGATTAAAATTTCAATCTGAATCCTTTATTTTGATTACTGGGGTATATTATTCTTGTTCTATGAGTGAGCCAATTCCAGATGTCTCCCTTTTAACTCAACTTTTTAAATTATTTGTTCACCATTGCTGTAGTCTGGTATTAAACTCACAACTCTTTGGGTCAAGTCACTGGAACTAACCAACGCTTTTACTCAACCCTGTAAGTTATTTGTTCACCATTGCTGTAGCCTGGTATTGAATTCACAACTCTTTGGGTCAAGTCACTGGAACTAACCAACGCTTTTACTCAACCCTGTAAGTTATTTGTTCACCATTGCTGTAGCCTGGTATTGAATTCACAACTCTTTGGGTCAAGTCACTGGAACTAACCAACGCTTTTACTCAACCCTGTAAGTTATTTGTTCACCATTGCTGTAGCCTGGTATTGAATTCACAACTCTTTGGGTCAAGTCACTGGAACTAACCAACACTTTTACTCAACCCTGTAAGTTATTTGTTCACCATTGCTGTAGCCTGGTATTG
Organism: Ascarosepion bandense; assembly: GCA_037127315.1. NCBI lineage: Eukaryota > Metazoa > Mollusca > Cephalopoda > Sepiida > Sepiidae > Ascarosepion > Ascarosepion bandense. The sequence goes on along the minus strand of JBBBDQ010001148.1, from coordinate 5,553,830 downwards.
AATTCACAACTCTTTGGGTCAAGTCACTGGAACTAACCAACACTTTTACTCAACCCTGTAAGTTATTTGTTCACCATTGCTGTAGCCTGGTATTGAATTCACAACTCTTTGGGTCAAGTCACTGGAATTAACCAACGCTTTTACTCAACCCTGTAAGTTATTTGTTCACCATTGCTGTAGCCTGGTATTGAATTCACAACTCTTTGGGTCAAGTCACTGGAACTAACCAACGCTTTTACTCAACCCTGTAAGTTATTTGTTCACCATTGCTGTAGCCTGGTATTGAATTCACAACTCTTTGGGTCAAGTCACTGGAATTAACCAACGCTTTTACTCAACCCTGTAAGTTATTTGTTCACCATTGCTGTAGCCTGGTATTGAATTCACAACTCTTTGGGTCAAGTCACTGGAACTAACCAACGCTTTTACTCAACCCTGTAAGTTATTTGTTCACCATTGCTGTAGCCTGGTATTAAACTCACAACTCTTTGGGTCAAGTCACTGGAACTAACCAACACTTTTACTCAACCCTGTAAGTTATTTGTTCACCATTGCTGTAGCCTGGTATTGAATTCACAACTCTTTGGGTCAAGTCACTGGAACTAACCAACACTTTTACTCAACCCTGTAAGTTATTTGTTCACCATTGCTGTAGCCTGGTATTGAATTCACAACTCTTTGGGTCAAGTCACTGGAACTAACCAACGCTTTTACTCAACCCTGTAAGTTATTTGTTCACCATTGCTGTAGCCTGGTATTGAATTCACAACTCTTTGGGTCAAGTCACTGGAATTAACCAACGCTTTTACTCAACCCTGTAAGTTATTTGTTCACCATTGCTGTAGCCTGGTATTGAATTCACAACTCTTTGGGTCAAGTCACTGGAACTAACCAACGCTTTTACTCAACCCTGTAAGTTATTTGTTCACCATTGCTGTAGTCTGGTATTAAACTCACAACTCTTTGGTTCAAGTCACTGGATCTAATCAGTGCTTTTATCCATATGGCCCAGTGAATAAAAGCATTGATTAAATATACTTCATTAATTGAAATAAAGGGTTTGGTATGAAATTTTAATCACCTGAAGAAGGTCAAAGCATACAACAACCAAAACATCATGAATATCGCAATACAGATTGTCCGACAATTTGAACAATATAAATAATGTAAATAGTTATAATACCTCATGTCAGAAGTATAGACAACTATGATCAGATATTATCTATTTTTAAATTTCCATGCATTATCACAAAGTTCCTAGAAAGTATGTTGAATAATATTTTTCAAATTGGTTGATTTTGTTTAATGGTATATCAACCTCTATGGGTTATTTAATGCTGAAATGTAAATATTTGGAACACAATTTCATGGCTTCAACTGAACATATTTTGAATGCAGTTGTATATCTTCAACTACAGATAAAATTTGTTGTTAGTATTTTTATTATAAAAAAGTATTGTTGGTAATTTTTTTATATAAAAAATTATTACTGACATCTTTACCATAAAAATGTATTTCCATACTTTCATAGTGTTTTGTTTTGGATGTTTATTATTTGCTCATAACTAGGACCCTAACAAGTGCTACCAACCTGGGTCAGGTTGAACCTGGGAACAGCAGGTAGTTCCATACTCCTCCAATTTCCTGGTCAAAGGCCTTGCTGCCAGATGTAATCTATCATCATACCCAGAACTACTCCTCTTTTCTCAGCTCATTGTTAAGGTAACTTGGTCTGCTAACCTCATCTCTTTGGACTACACATTCATAAACAGAATGGTGACGAATAGTAATTAAACCTGCTGATACCTTCCTTCACATCCATATATGTCGGTTCACTAAGATACTTTTCAGAATCATCTCAGATTTTAAATTCCACTCTTCTGATTGGCTGAAAATAATCTTAAGAAAGAGTTCACTTTACAAGCTTTTTTTTCGCAGTAGATTCCATTTTTTATTCCTCTGAATCAGATACTCAATCAGGCTCAGAAACAAAGTTTTTCAAAAATATCCTCCTTGAATATGTGTCATGTCCATTAAAAATATATAAATAAAAAATGAATTATACTGCCACTTTGTCATGTCCATACAAAAATTAACAAAAATGAAATAGAGTGTCAAAAATAATCATAAATAATATTATAATAAATTAATATTATAATTAATATTAATTCACTCCTTCTAAGCCAATGAGAATATCACTTTTCTCTTCAATGTACAAACATGTGACGTTCTCACTATCAGACAAGCAGTCAAACATGGACAGACTATCAAAACATGCTTCAACAAAAATTTTGTATCCATTTTTTTTCAGGCCATAATAGTAACAATTATCTTTTAGCACTCAACAAAAATTCAAGGTAAGAAAACCCCAGCCAACTGCATTTTCTAACTAAATTATCTGGACACTCATTACACACATTTACTTATTCTTTATTTTATCATTCTGTCAGATTCTGATTCATATTTGATCTACAGTCATTTATTGCCATATGTGAAACACGCTTGGGCGATCATGTCTCTTTTGAAACATGACTGACTGGGCAGAAGATTATTCTGCAGTAGGTTGCCATTGCTTTCTGCGGTAGATTGGTTGCCAGCCAAGGCTATAGAACCCAATCTGTCCTGCTATTTAACCCATAACTGGAGGGAAGAGACGGATTAATACCTTTCCCAAGGGTATTTGTGCATAAGTGAATGCAGTGGACTCAACTGGAATTCGAACTCGGCTCCCCGATTTCTCATTCCAAGCCGATATCCACTGCACCACAACGCACACTCTATTTGATCTCCATTTGATTTACATTTGACCCAAAACTCACAATTTTACCCATGTCTCCAACACTACATAACCAGACAATAAATAATACTTATTTTATTTCTTCCACATCTTCCTGTTTTTCAATTTTATAAGTATTTCTATATATATAAATGTTAACGGGTTTATAATTGTTTACTCAGAGTTATAACTCCCCTACAAAACTGGATTAGTTGGAAATGCCTTAACTTTAGGAAGTGGAAAGGGGCAGATAATCAATTTTTTTTTCACATAAAATTTAAAACAACAAAAAAGATATTTTTTGATAAATAAATGAAAAGAAGTATTGTAGTGAAGAAAACAAGATCTAGATAAAAAAATTCAAATGCTATTGGAGTAGATAGACTAAACTAACGCCCGGTTCACACTCCACCCATGTCTATTGAACAGGTGTAGAGGCAATTCCTTTGTTCCCTGTTTAGGATGTGGTTTCCAGCTTTCTTTTTTCCAATCTTTGAGTGTACCAAATTTGATTAAAATCGGACCACTCCTTCTATAACCCGATTTTTTTCGATTATCGATTTTTGATATTTATCGGGGGTACCTCAACACAAAACCTAGCTAAGAACACTCGCAGACGCTTATAGTACAACTGTGTAAATTTTCAAGAAAATCGGTTCAGCAGTTTCGGAGTCTATAGGTAATGGACACACACACACACACACACACACACACACACACAGACATACACACACAAAGTTCCATTTATAAATAAGTTTAGATTGTGTGGTTTCTAACAAGAATCCACACGTGTAAGAAGAGACGTGACCACTAAAGAAACCAGACATGCATGATGCATGAAGTAGTTAATAGGTCACCTACTAATTATATTTCTGCTCTGCTTAGGGCCAAGAAAAATAGAGTAGATTGACACTAACCTGTTTCAGTTCTGACTCTCAAATACCATGCTGAAATGGATTTTCTCCAAACTACTACTAATATCCACTATATAAATGAACATTTTGTTGGTCAGGAGAAATAAAAAAATGAAAAAATGAACAAAATCAGGTCAAAATGTTTATTCTGTCAAGCATATTGAAGGATAGTTTTTGAAAGAGTGTGTAAATTTAAGAAATTGTCTTATAAAAGGAGGATGTGCGTCGTGGTGCAGTGGATATCGGCGGCTCGGAATGAGAAATCGGGAAGCCGACTTCAAATTCCAGTCAAATTCCTAGCATTCATTTACATGCAAATACCCTTGGAAAAGTATTAATCCATCTCTTCCCTCCAGTTATAGGTTAAATAATAGGACAGACTGGGTTTTGTAGCCTTGATCGGCAACCAGTCTACCACAGAAAGCAATGGCAACCTACTGCGGGATAATCTTCTGCTCAGTCAGTCATGTCTCTTTCGAGACAGGATCGCCCAAGCGTATATCACGTATGGCACTTAACTGACTGACTTATAAAAGTCCTTGTAAAAAGAAAAAATTAATGTGGTTGAATTTAACCTGTAGTTGGCTAAAGAATGATGTGAGGGTAGTGTCTAGGCTATTTATTGTGTTAAGGAAATGTCTAATGGAATGTGCAGATATCAGTTCGGAACAAAAAACTGGAGAGCTGAGTTCAAATTCCAGTTGAATTCACTTCCATGCAAATACCCATGGGAAAGGTATTAATCCATCTCTTTTTTTTTTTTTTTAAAAATCATATCACCCCAAGCAAGGCGGTAACGCAACTGATGTGCAGGGGGCTACATAAGTGTGAAAAGATTGGAAAAAAGAAAGCCGGAAACCACATCCTAAACAGGGAACGAGGGAATAGCCTCTACACCTGTTCAATAGACATGAGTGGAGTGTGAACTGGGCGATAGTTTAGTCTATCTACTCCAATTGAAAAAATAAATAAATAAATAAAAAGAAAACAATGAAAAGATTGGAAAACTTCTAATTATCAGTTAAATGGCAGGACAGAATGGGTTCTATAGTCTTGGTTGGCAACCAGCCTACCACAGAAAATAATAGCAACCTACCATGGGAAAATATTCTGCTCAGTCAGTCATGTCTCTTTCAAGACATGATCACCCAAGTGTGTATCACGTTTGGCACTTAACCGACTTAGAAAATAGCCTAGACACTATCAAATAAATAAAAGTACATTATTTAAATAATAAATAATATAATTTTATTTATTATTAGTTCTGATAAAATAAACACCCAGAATATTTGGCAAATGTTCCAGTAAGTATTTGTAAAAGAAAAAACTCGAAAAGGAGAATGCATAGCATGAATTAAAAAAAAAAATCGCCCTTTTTTAAACAGCATCATGAATGCAGTACGACACAAGTTTCTATGCACCCAGAACATTTTTCTCTTTGTCTTAACTCAGTACAAGAAAAATTCCATTTGTCAGTAAACAACACCTTCTCAAAGGGCTCCTAAAAATAAGAAAAGAAAGAAAGAAATAGTTATACTTAGATATATTTTTTTATAATCTTATTGCCCCAAGCAAGGCATTTTACTGCCACTGTTTTGAAGGTGGTTACATAGGAGGAAAGTTATGAGAAAGAGTGACAGGTTATAGAGGGTATCAGGAAGTGGGTAAAAGAAGGATGAGAATACTGATGAGAGTGGAGTGGACGGAGAAAGGAGCATGAGAGAGAGGATGCAGGTTAGTGAGATAAGAGATGACTATTGACTTTACATATAAATTCTTGGAGATTGTAACTGTCAGGGAAGCAAGTAAACGGAAGGGAATTCCACAGGCGGGAAGTGCGAGAAAAGAAGCTACTGGAGTAGAATTTGTGTTTACATTTTATTGGTTTCACAGTTGCTAATCTTGTGGCTTGAGTAAATTCATATATAGTGGGCACCAGTGAGCTAAGCTCATTGGAGCAGAAGCCGTGAAAGTATTTATAGAAGAGACACAGGGAAGCTACATTGTGCTGGTGAGAAAGTGACTGTATCTGAGCTGCCAAGTCAGAATTGATCACATTACAGATTCTCCGTTACCATTTACTATTAAAATTGTGAAGAACCACTAGTGGGTTTTGGTAATATTTATCAGAAAATCTGAAACACTTCAAAATAAAGGAATAGAATTTTTTTTTTTTTTTTAATCATATCACCCCAAGCAAGGCGAAAATGCCACTGATGTGCAGGGGGCTACGTAAGAGTGAAAAGATTGGAGAAGAGAAAAACCGGAAAGCCACAACCTGAACAGGAAACAAGGGATAAGCCTCTTCACCTGTTCAATAGACGTGGGTGGAGTGTGAACCAGGCGATAGTTTAGACTATCTACTCCAATTGAAAAAAAAATAATGAAAAAAAAAGAGTGAAAAGATTGGAGAAGAGAAAAACCGGAAACCACAACCTAAACAGGAAACAAGGGATAAGCCTCTTCACCTGTTCAATAGACGTGGGTGGAGTGTGAACCGGGCAATAGTTTATTGAAGATATAAACAAATTATATATATTTAATCGACTTCAATTGGGATGAATTAGCAGAAGTTTATTCAGCTTGGTAGTTTTTAGTTTATGAGTTACACTTTGACAATATTCGTCATCTTGTTGGTAGCTGTTGGGAGTGTGATTACTTTGTAAACATGTTGTAGTGCAAATCTGCATTGTATATTGACCCTCAAAAAGGTGGAAAATTGAAGCAGATAACTGCTTAGTTTTTCATGCAACACACTCTGACCAGTTTCTGGCACCCTCCTCTACTGCTGTCTATATCATCTGTCTCTTTGAATTCAATACAATTTGAAAGGTTCTAGACTACTTGGTGTAAAGCTTGGTTTTTGGTTAGTGTCTGTTCTTTTGATTGACCAATATTCTTTCATTTATTTTCTGACGTTCTTTTCTTTTCAGTATTTTATAGCAAAAGTGTGTGGAACCTGTCTTGTTTTGGTAGATTTCTTGTAACAATAATTACAGACTGGACTCATGAACTTCTCTTTTGCAGCAGTTGTTCAGTCTTTTCTTCTCCCCCCACCCCAGACAAATTGTACATATGGGTTTAGTTAGATTTTCACAGAGTGTATTGAGGCATTATGGTGTTTGTAACAAGAATGGTATGTAAGAATGTGATGTTTTGGTGCAAAAGATATTGTATTGTCTGCTTGGGTCAGTGAGTGAGGCTAGCTAAGTTAATGTAAGACAGATGAAAACCAGTCATTCCTCATCCCCCTTTTTTGGTATTAACAAAAATAAATATTTATATGGGAATGATCTTCTCATGAGTTGAGAGAGAAGTATATATAGAAAAAAAAAGGGATAGAGGTAGAAGGGGACAGAGAGAGAGAGAGAGAGAGAGAGAGAGAGAGAGAGAGGAGGTGTGGGTTTTTAAAGAAAGCAAATGCCTTTTATCAATATATTTTTTTGATATTTTTTTATATTTGGCACCCCACAAAATTGCAGCAGCAGCAGCAGCATCTATCAGTGTTACTGTTGCCCTACGCTAAAAAAAAAAATGTTAAAGATTTTTTAGCCAAACAAAATCAAATATTTGAGATTTTCTTTCGGTGGATATTTATGAAAATATTCGATAATAAAACATGCAGATCAGAGAGGGGATTAGTGGCGAATGACAGGGCTAAAGAAAATACCTTTGGGCTACTCAGGTTTTATTATTATTATTATTCAATCAAAAGGACACGGATGTAAAGATGGCGATTTTTAATACTTTTCTATGAAGGGGAAATAATCCCTTAATAATAGCAGACAACTATAATTATATTATTTTTTTACCATGCGCCACACATACACTAAAAATACATTCTAAATGATCACAAATTGACATTTTTTTTTTAAGAAAAGAAGCTTTTTTATCTCTCTCTCTCTCTCTGTTATATTGAGAGTAAAAACCAAAAACTCATCATTAGACATCTAAATATGCGTTTTTGAGTTTTCCTCTCAATATTTTTAAATCTCTGGATAATAATATCCATTGAGCTCTCTATTTTTTGATCTAATTTATATTAATTAGATAAAATCTTTTTTGATTATCCTTTTCCTTACGGTTCTGTTATTCTCTCATACATATGAATAATTACACTTACAAAAAAATCTCAAACACAAACTCCCTTACATTTTGGTTAATTAAAATAAATAAAATAACAATTTTTGCTAATACCACGTGGTAAATTTAATAAATAATAATAGAGACTGATTGCTTAAAAATAGAAAGGATAAGTCCTCTGGTTTCAAATATAAGTTTTCTTAGTCAAACGTTAGTAATTATTTTTTTTAATTAAAAAAAAAAAGCAGCATGAATGGAAATCAAGCTTGTTAATGTTTTAATGTTCAAAAGACTAATAGAGACTTAAAAACAAACAACGGTTATAGTAGATATCGTAAGCGGTCTTAAGATTCAAAAGTAGATATTTTTTGGTTAACATCATAAATTTATTGATTATTTTAATTTAACTTTAAGTTTAAGGATTGAAAGTTAGTTTAATAATTTATTTGGTAGTGAGCAGCTACAACACGCTTCGTTTTCTTTTAAAATCTCCGTTATCCACGTGGTATTGTAATTTATTCAAAACACAAATTGTTCTTGTTTTCAAATTCGTAAGCGACGCGGCTTGCATATCCAAAACAACAATAATGGCTGACGATATTGACCAAAGCATTAGGGAATTGGTTCAACTCCAAAATACTTACAATACAACCCTTCATGCCATCCAGATTTTGATAAGAGAAATTGAAAGCCTTCGAGAAGTAAGTTCTTATTTTATGGATTTAAAAAGTCTCTTTATGTTCTCGAGATCTAATAATAATCATTTAGCGTATTTTTAATTCTAAAACACAACGTAACGAGAAGCTATTTGATTTAGTAAAGAACGTATATTATTTTTTAAATTACTCTTCTTTAACAAAAGCTAGTGTTTTATGATGATTAATTATTTATGTCTTGGATTGCTAACAAGTTATAGTTTGTTTAATAAAAGGAATATAAAGTTTATTATTTTCCCTCTAAGGCAAGTGACTTCGAACGTTTTTTTTTTTTTTTTATTTGTTGGCCTAAACTCGATAGATAATTTTCTTTTATGAAATTAAATTTAAAAACTAATAGCATAAATATTTGACAATATTTGTTCAACTGATGCTAGTTTCTTTTTTAACCGTTTTTGTTTTGAGAATTTATATTCCGGAATTATTTCTGTAGTGTAAAAAGGAAAACAACTCATTGAAGGGTAAAAAAAAGTTAACATTCGGTAACTGACACTAACAAAAAAGTGGTAAAGAATACAACGCATCAAGGTTTTTTTCTTAATATTCGGAAGAAAAAAAAAAGTGATAATTTAGATAACCGAAATCATAATTCGCGAGTTTAAAAATAATAACAATATTAAATTTTATGTTTTCAAATACGCTTTCAGAATTTTTTCGAAATATTCCCATTCATGCAGATGCTTGTTGGTTCTTTTTTTTCTATGAGAAAACCATTTAAAAATAAAAAAGCTAGCCATTCGCTATTGTTTGAGTATGAACTAAAGATTCATGTGTTAAAGCAACATAATTATTTGCATTCATGAATTATAAACTTCGTCATGAAATGAAAACTTACAGATCATTTTTAAACCCATTATAAGCGGACCAACCATCATTTTTACAATGTATCGTAGTACCTTGTTCAATAGCCTACGTTTTTTGGATGACTGCTCAATATCCGGAACAAATTCTACAAAAAGTAATTGAATTCTGAAGAATTTCTTTCAATTCCCTCCAAAGTTCCATTAACCGAAGCACTCGGTCGCGATTTTTCCCCCCACATTAAGTTAAATAATTAAACTTGTAGAAAAATTCCTACAGCTTTCTGGTAATTAGGATGTTTGTTTCTGAGATATCGAACACTATATACAAACAGATGTATGAGATTGAGATAGGTACCACCACTAATTCGCTGAAATAATAAAAAGGCACTAAACTTAAAAAGTATTTTGTTTAATGATTTCTAACACGTTGGAAATTTTAAAAAAATTATTTTCGTCAGTGGGTGACCAAATTTTCACCAGTTTTTTTTTTATTATGAAATGACGAAACTTTTTTTTTTTCTTTTTTTTTTCGTGGAAAACACATTAATTAGGAAATTTTTGCAAAAATCAAATAATGGTCGGATTTTAATGTAATTTAAGGACTTAAATTGTTTTCGAAATCATTATTTTAAACTCTTAGTAAAAAGAAATTTTTTTTTTTTACATCAGTTCCCACCCCACCTCCACTTAATTTCATGAAAATTCTAGAAATTGACTACTGTTCACAAACTTTGTTTTATTAAATTTAATGCAGGACTCCTTGTGGAATGTAAATCACCTATATATATTTTTTTAGTATGGAATGTCAAAGTGATATATCGTTAAACGGTCATGTGTCACAAAAATTTTTACCCCTTTCGAAATGTTCACTTAAGTTTCATAAATGTATGCCAATTTTGGTCAACCATACTTAGTTTGTCAGAAAATATGACCTCCGTGATTAAGAAATACTTGTATTCTAAATTTCATGTTATAAGCAAGTAACACTGGTTGTCACCCAAGCCAGAGAGACTGCTATTTTTAATTTAATCCATATCCAAAGAGGGAGGGAAAAAAATTATTTTTCCTACAAGCATTAGTGCAAACGTGAAAGCAATATACAATGAAAAACTCTTTGAATGTCTTGTTAGTTTTACTTTCGATGCCTGTACATCCATTGTATGCAGTTGTTTGAAGGTGTGACAGCTTCTGAAGCATCTATATAGGGAAGGCATCCAATCAAAACGTGAAATAAGATTTTGTTTATATTTAAATAAAGTGTTTTTCATGTTTCATCTGTTTTTACATATTTAAAATGTCTCACATTTCTCAGTACTAGGCACTATACCCTTCACCCTCACCACTACTTGAGTCTTAAGGACATACAATCAAGATTAGCCTCCAAGCATTACCAAATCTCTGGAAGTCACTGATAAAAGAGGATACTAAGGTCAACACCAATTAGGGACAATGTTTTAATACAATTTTTATTGAAAGCACAAAAGACTGTTGGCTTTAATTTTTAGTTCTTATATTGTTTTTTTTTTTTCTTCTTTATAACCTTAAAAAAAATTGTAACTAATCTTTGCCAAATAATTGAAAAACATAATATACCTGCAGTAAAAAAAAAAAATTGAATATAATAAGTTAATGGTATTTAATTTTGCTTACCACATTTTCTTTTTTTTTTTCTTTACCTTCCAGAAAAATGAGGCCCTCCAACTTGAAGAAGATTGGGAGGAGTCTGTTAGCTGGACACCTTTAGCAAAAACTCTTTACATTGCAAGACAGATTGAGGCTCACCCAGAAATGGAAGGAGGTTGGTTTAGTCTTTGCTATTTCTTCACACAAAAACCCTTAACTTTGCACCAAAGGAAGTGAATCATAGTCAATTTCAATGTGTGTGTGTGTGTGTGTGTGTTTTTAACACACTATACATGACCAAGAAATACAATCCAGATATATAAGTTGACTTTATTTTATATGTACCTTGGAAAATTTCTGTAATTTCATGTGTTAATTAAAAGAAAAAAGAAATTTACGATAGTAGAGAACTCATGACATTTTATTTTTTGCCTTATCAGAAATAGCAGTGTGACATGAAATTGTTCAACACAGATTATCATGGAATTCTCTTTGAGGAGAATTAAAATAAATGTAACCATTAAGTGAAATTTCTGGAAATTTTACACAGATTAACTAGTGGATTGATATTGTCTTGACATAGTTATGGTCTGGTTGACCTTACCACTGTGTGCTCCATACAAAATTCAATATTAAACTCTTCTCTCACTTTTTAGTAAACTATTAGAGACCCTGATCAATGCTGAATGAATTAAGCATCTTATAACATAGAACATTCTTTTTAGACAAGCAATATGGTTTTTGTTTCTCTATGTCAACTGCTGATAATCATTATTGTAGAGTCTATCAAGCTTTAGATTATAATGTTGCTTTGGACATTTCAAAAGTGTTCAGCATCATTTGGCATACAGGTCATCTTAAGTTGAAAAGTTATGGTGTCTTCAGACGAATTTTTTAAATGATTCAGTTTTACTTATCAAATCGTAACATAAAAGTTGTCCTGAACAGTTGCTTTTCTAGATCCTTCTGTACTAATGCAGGTGCCTACTTTGTTTTTAATTTTCCTTAACCTTCCTGATGACAACAGCTCTCGACTTGGTATTTATGCTGATGGCACAACCATTTACTCTTGTCTGATAATGTCAAATTAGCAGCTGATCTCAAAAATGACCTACAATTTATTGTTGAATGAAGCAAAGAATGGCTTGTTAATTTTAATACCTCTAAAACTAATCTGATCTCTGCTAATCATTGGAGAGGCCCCTTTATGCCTTCCATCTGCATAGCTGATATACTAACTTTTAAGAGAGTGACTTGTTGTGTGTCTTCTCGGGTTAATATTCTTGGCTGATATGAAGTAAAAAGACTAGATTGAATCCATTGCAAGGTCAACTGCTCAGAAAGTGGGTTCACTCTATCCAGAATCTATCTTGAATTATCTATGTCTACCATTTGCCCATGCACAGAATGTTGCTGCCACATATAGTCAGATGCTTCCTGATATTTATTAAGTCTTGAAGTCTAAAGGAGAATCTGCAATATTTATTTTATTTTGACCTGGTATCTCAGCTTCAATCACATTTTTCATTGCCATAAAGTAGCTTCCTTGTGCCTTTGTTTTTATACTTTCATGACAATTGTTAAAAAAAAAAAAAAAGCTCTTCCCTGTGGTACTTAGACTTTATAGATTTAAGAACAGTGCTAGATTGGCAGCAAGGTCTCATCAATTTATAGTTGAATTGGAGATATATGTGACCATTAGTTCTATGCTAAGTTTCTTTACTCACTTGTGGAGCTCTCTTATGGCACCATGCTTTCCAACTAACTTTGCTCTTCAAAAGTTTACATGCAATGTTGGTCATTGTTTGCTGTCTTCCTGATTACACTTCTATTGTTTTGTTCCTTCATATTTTTTTCTCTTTTCTAATTGTTTCATACAGTAATCCCTTGTGTAGGTACCTCCACTCGTTTTTGATACTTACAGTTTAAATAAATTTTAATAAGTTTTCAGTTTAGCTTTAATTGAAAGCTAAGAGATTAAATTTAGTAATTCCAGTAAGCAAAATACTCTGGTAAACAAAAGCCAATTCTTGATTTTAAAAAATCTTGCAAAAATAAAATATACCTTACTGACACATTATATTAGTAAAATTATCAAATTTAAACTTATCTTATTCTGATTTGAAACAAGTATTACTTGTCTGAAATGTATTATTAAAGTGTTTTTCCTCATGGTAGTCCTGTTATCAGTTTTATCTGAGGTGATAATTGACATGATAGCAGAAGCTGTATTAAAAAAAAAAAAGTATGGTGGCCAAATTTGCTATAATTTATGTAGCTTAATCATATGCTTCGATTTTTGGTTTTTAACTATATAGTAAAATTAAAAATTTAACAGTTTATAGAATTTTAGTTAGTTTAGCTTTATAGCCTTATGTTTTCTGAAAAGTAAAGATTAAAATAATATAAAAAAAAATTTTTTTTTAATTTTACAATTTAATAACAATGAAATTTATATAACATGACAGAGATAACTCAGTAATTTATGAAATGTTATGGCATTTTATAATTTTTATTTTTAATATCTATTTTTCATTTAGGTATATCCAAAAAATTGAATTTCACAATTACTTCTTTTAACAAAATTAGGAAACTAAGAATTAAAATATATAACTTGCTTTAAATTTTGAAGGGATGATTTGCAAATGTTGAAACGTAGAGCATAGGAAACACTAAAGCAATATGAAAGAATTGTACTCTGCTGAAAAACCTTTTAATATAGCACTTTCAGCCAGTCATTAATATATAAACTGGTCATCGGCATACACACAAATGTTTAATTATTTTAAAAATCTTATGGACTAGAATATTTGTATTGATGTTTTAAATTTTCGATTAGTAAATATAGTCTTCACATTAATAAACTAAAGGAAATGATGAATGGAAGAAATTTAAAGATTTTTGAAACTTTATAAATTATAACAATTCTTGTAAAAATTCATTATTCATAGAAAACATTTTTTCTATGTACTTAATATATATTGTTTATAAAAGCAATTAGAAGTTTAAATAAAAAATGGCAGTTTTATTGCATTTTTGTTTTCACAATTTGGTGCAGATTTTCTGAAAACTGGCTGATTTAGAGAGAAAAAAAAGATATTGATTTAATTAATAAGACATTTCAGGAAATAATAGTAGAGGGGGTAACATATGTAAAAAGAAAAAAAAAACACAATTTACTAAGATTTTCTAAAAATAATAATTTCAAAAATGATTTCAGTCATTTGTGAACAAGTTCTCAAAATTTCATTAAAATCTGACCATTATTTGATTTTTGCAAGAATTTCCAATTAATGTTTTTCACTGGCAAAAAAAGTGAGTTGCGTAATATTATATTTGCTGTAGTAAACACTTGTTAAAATTGCGTCACTCATGGACGAAAGAAGACTTTTTACCAAAACTTTGAATGTTATAATTAAAAAATACTTTGATCTTTCCTCAAACATTTTGCTGATAAAGATTTCTTTATACTATACTGTTTTTTTCAGCGAATTCGTGGAGATACCTACCCCCATTGTCTTAGTAGCCTTACTGCCTTAATTTTACCCCCCCACCCCCCGATTGATATGAGATAAAATCAACCAAGCTGGCCAAATAAATGAGGCAGTTGCAATAATGACTTGAGTCAATCCACATATCTGGCAGCCATGTCAACCTAAGAGCTCTTATTCACAATGCCAGTGATGGTGATTGTAAAAGGTTTGTAGCTGAAAACGTTCTATCCAATTGTGTCCTAGCGTATATAACACACACATAATTATCAACAGAGAAATTATCTTAGACAAATATTAATCAGAAATATTGTTTTCTTGGTTAAAATATTTATTTTGAAACTTGACCCAGCTTGTAGTTTATAAAATTTAAGTTTCCTTTTTAAAGAAGGCTTGCCAATTTGAATATAAAATTTGGTAAAAGAAAATATTCAGATGTTTATACCAATTAAAAATTCATCAAATCACATACGGAGCAGGAGCAATTTCAGTAATTTTGTTGAATGTTTTACTCATGTTTTGTTAATAGTTGTTTTTTTTTTTCATGTATACATTTGAAACTTCACTGCAATTTTTCAGTGATGGGGATGGGGATGGGAATAATTATAAGCTTAAATGCTTCAAGCATTTTAATAAATTCAAGGGAAGCAACTCTTTTTCTCATCTCTATTTCTGAGATGAGGCAATGTAATTATTTACTTATTTGTCCTCATCTTTGTCACATTCATAATGCTCTGACCTCCTTCAATTTGAATTTTGAACTAAACTCAGAATAGCCAATCTGTATGTTGGCATTTCTGAAGACATATTTCCTGAAATGGGCTGACTATCACATACCTGGAGTACTCAGTAAAGTTGCTGAGAATCTGTTCCAAATTCAAAGAAATATCACCTAAAGAAAGCTGAAGCATACAACGGCCAAAACATTGTAAATGTGACAATAAAAATGGGAACAGTATGAACAATGTAAATAGCGCAAATTCTTTCTTGTTTGCGTATTTTGAAGCAAAGAAAGAAAATTACCATTTATACTAGAGTATAGTATGAGTTTTTATGATCAGATTTTTATGCAAAAAAAAAATAAAATAAAAGCCTGCACTATACGCAGGTAAATTTTTCTGGAGGGGTTAAAATTCATGCAAAAATATTCAGATGAAATGCTCAGTTTATAAATGAGTATATATGATAATCATAAAAGGTTAAGAGATAAAATATTAGAATTTTTTTTCTGTCTTTCCTTACGTATTTCTCGTTTTCAATTCCTCTCCATTCAAAAAATGAGGTGCAACTCAAAATGTTTGATTAGCATCTTATTGTTAAAACTGTAATTTTATTGATTATATTTTTGTTGCATTGGAAATAATGAAAAAATATAAATAGCCATGTCTGCCCAGGCTGATCTTCCCTGGTTACCAATCAGATGCCTCATGTTACCATAACAAGAGATATGTTAGTTAATTGACTTTGAGTAATGCTTTGGTCTCATGACAAAAGTAGTTGTGGTGGTGAGGGGGGGGATGAAGCTGCATGACCAATAGTTTTATATAAAATTACATTAGAGATTTTTTAACTATTCAGTTATCAAATATACAAAGGTCTAAATTACACAATTGCCATTAGCTTTGAACCATGGCCTCCAGGAAACTATGGAATCTCTTCTGGATAGTCTCCGTGTTTAAGTTGGTGAATGCTGCCATAATCCTTGTCTTCACTTCATCTTTGGGGTTAGGAGTTTTGTTGATTTCTTGTTCAACTGCACCCTACACATGGCCAGATGTTAGGAGGGTTATGTAGTCACATGAATTATCTCACAGCCATAATTGGGTTCTCCTATTTATGTGGCATAGGGCAGTCCTGTTG
Organism: Ascarosepion bandense; assembly: GCA_037127315.1. Taxonomy (NCBI): domain Eukaryota; kingdom Metazoa; phylum Mollusca; class Cephalopoda; order Sepiida; family Sepiidae; genus Ascarosepion; species Ascarosepion bandense. The sequence goes on along the minus strand of JBBBDQ010001148.1, from coordinate 5,537,564 downwards.
CCAAATATCAGGCCTTCCTCTTGAGCCAGGGTAGCATGACCTTCTCAAGTTACTTGATGTAGATCTCTCTGTTGTGTCTATCACCAACAATCAGTGAGTTTTCCAAGCTGCTGAACCTTCGTAATCCTCATTAGGCTGTCCTTGGATTGAAACCTAAACACTCTGAAATGTTTGTACTGGGGCTTCTGGCACCAATGCCAAGCAGTGCAACATGCTGTTTCCAAATTTCTGATGGTGAATTGCATCATTGTGTTCTTTTTCTCACAGACAGTGCTTATACTCTGCAGTTAACAAAATAAAAACCAACACACCTGCATAAAATTAAAAATATAACCCTGCAACAATTTACTCATTGTATACATATATATATGTCTAACATGATCTAAATTATCAATATTTTAGTCCTACCAATGAAAGTTGAATTGGAATTTCTTGATTGTGTAGTTATATATCCTATGTCAACACTTAAAACAATGTTGATGGAAATTGAGAGCCATGTTACTGCAGTTTCTTATATATATATATATTGAAGGGATTCCATATACAGTAAAAGGAGAAGTAATATTTAGAAATGATGCAGGGTGTTAAATATTAAGTAAAACTTGAATTATATCTTCTTGAACAACTAAAACAAACTTAGAAATTTTTCTTCTTTCATAATTATTTTGAAGCATGTATATGTGACAATCCTGGAAAGCCTTGTGCTATTTTGACTGAACTTTCTTGGATTGGGAGAATGATGGTGTTAAATTAAATAAGATTTTTTTTTTTTTTAATTTCTAGTGGTGTGGGAAAGTTTAAGTGAGAAATTATCATCATTGCGATTGGACTTGACCAACTTGAGAAGTGAAGAGCAACAATAAAGCAAGAAAGAAAAAAAGGGGCCATCATCACAGCCAGTGAACCATCTTCAATTTCTCCTGTTCATTTCAAATCACCTGTCTTCCATCACATTTTTCATCTGTTGTGATCTCTTCAATTTTGTATTAAATAATTTTCTCTTTTTTGTACTTGAACATTAAAGAAATGAAAACAGTATCTTTTTTTTTTTTTTTTTTTCATTTTTTTTTTTTTGTCCTCTCCTTTCACCTTCAAGTCACTTGAAAACAAATCTATGATCTTCTCCAAAGGGAGATTTCTTACCTATGAGTGTGTATTACATTTAGAAACACTAACCCCTTTTCAACCATTACTGATACAGTTTAAAAATGATCACTGAACTAGTTAATACTTTTACAATCTCCACTCACATCTAAAAACTCGGTACTAGAATTAATGTTCAAGATCAGTTTTTGTTACAATTACAAACAACCCTACTTTTTCTTTTCTTGGCCTAAGGAGGCACTAAATCATTAGTTGCTAGAATATTTGTAGTACAGTTTTATTAAAAAAAAAAAAACAAAACAAAAAAAAAATTCTCATTTCCTTCAAAGGTTTAATCATTTTAAAAATGATAATGTTGCTTGTGACATAACAAAAATACCAACACATGATTTGCTTAGTTCTTGATAGTGAATGCTCTAATGCATATTTGTTGTCGATATCATTGAGAATAAAAACAAAATATCAAACAGTCATAAGTTGGCTAAAAAAGGCTTTATTTTGGTGAGATTACATACTTTCAGCCCATTCAGTTTTTGACCCCAACAAAATCTTTAAAACATCTAAAAAGACAGGTTGCTCACTGGCAGAGACAATTGTCAGGGTCCTGTTTGCTCTTTTAAGAAAGAAGATTGTTTTAAGAGATATGTCAAACTACAAAATGAAGCCAAAATAATTGTAAGGAGTTAGCATTTAAGAATAGAGAAAGTGGGGAGGGGGAGCAGAAAATATAAACAGATCAAAAGATTTGAAAAGTAAAAGGTTTGTATGCTTAACCCACCGCCCCAACAAAAGAGGTAAAGCATGTTTGCTCATTAATAATAAAACATCCAACTGCACCCCCCCCCCCTTTTTTTTGCTAGAGAGGAGGCATAATAATAATAAACATGTACCTTGTTAGTGTAACAAATACCTGCACAGAGGAACCTTGTTCTGGTTGGTTGTTCTTCATGCTTAGATTAATAGGTTACATTCCTACCCCCCACCCCCCTGAAGCTTTTCTTTAAGGCTCAAGTTTTATTGAAGGAAAAAAGTCACTTGCTGTTTGAACAAACATAAGTACACTTAATGTAAGGATATGAAGAATTTTGAATAATTTTATTTGAAAGATTTTTTTTTTTTTTTTTTGGACTGTACATTTTAAACAAATTAATACAGGCTATACTGAAAAAAGAGGTATTCTTTAAAAACGTGTTAATATTCAAATGTTACTTCATTTGGGACAATTTTAGGATCCTTTTAAATAATGCCTTTGTAGCATTTTTCAAATACATGACCAAAATGAATTAATACTTTCACAGAAGAATTGGCAGTTTTTTTTTTTTTTCATTTACAGAAAGACCTGACACATCAAGTAATAATGCACTTACATAGCGGAGGGAAGAAATACCCAAACTGAGCAAATATCCCCCTCCACCCTGAATCTGAAAATGATTTTTTTTTTCCTTCTTTAAAATGGATGTTTATTAACATCATAAGATTAATAATTACTATACTTTTCTACAATAATTCCAATTTATGAACATTGTCAAAAAATTAGAAACCATCTTTGTGCAACAATTTCAACAATCTCAAAACCAGATCATGCTCCCCCCACCAGTTAGGTAAAGAACTCAAAATTAAGTGCACTTACACAAAACCTTATTAAAAACAAGTAAAAAAAAAAAAATGTAAGAGGTAGTAATTTGTGATATATTATTGTTGTTGTTTCTAAACTTACAAATTTTCAGAAAATAAATGAAACCAAACAAGCTATTTGGAAGAAGAAAAGAAAATTGTTTTACTAAATTGGACAAAACAAGTTAAGATGAAATATCTCAGAAACAGCATCAAGAATATGTCTCAGTAGCTTATATGTTGGGCAGAAATTGGTATCAGTTTCCAATTTAGCAATTTTTATTTTAAAAGAAAGCAAAATAGTTACAAGTTGGGGGATGGGCAAATGGAATGAACCTACTTGGAATGTCTTAAAGAGGCTGGCATAATAATAATAATAAACAAATAAAACAAACAAAATCCCATTAACAGAATGTTTAGTAGTACAGTGGAGTAATTAGAATTTAAATTTTAGAAAGACCAGACAAAACTTACCCTGCAATTTGATTTCAGAATTTTCCTTCTCTGAAGTGAGTGAAATTGTGGTAATAAGCCTCAAAAAAAAACAAAAAAAAAACAAAAAAACAATGGTAATAAAACTTCAAATACTAAGAAAGATCATGGAATGAAAAAGCAGTCTATAGGTTAGATTGATCTTCTACAAAACTATTGAGTTCTCATAGGTTTGTCAGTTAAATCAGCTGGAACATTCAACCAGACCCCCTTGAGGCAAAAGGATGAAAATTCAAATATTATTAAGAGTTTATCTTTTATTTCTGAATCATGCTGTCTACTCACTAACACAGCCTGAGTAAAACTGAAATAAAAATTAACTAAAGAAATTAAGATGTAAATTAAATATTAGTAAAATAAATAATGATTAACAATGCTTCATCTAATGGAAATAAAGACAATACTGCTATTAAATGAGCTTTTTCTATAAGCATAGCAATAGAAGTAATATTAATTGGAGTGTATAAGTGGTCTAGCTAACATACTTCAGTGTGTGGGGGGTGTTGCTGGTTGTAATTTTCACAAATCATAGTGATATAAATGCCACAAGTTCTTGTTGAAAATGCTTTAGTAAAAAGCATGAACCACGAAAGTTTCCAAATCATTAACATACCCCCTCTCAGATGTATAAACACCTGAAATAAGAATTTACATAATTACCCTGGAAGGCATAGTAATCTAGTTTTACATGCAAACAGAGGAAGGTTTAGAAAAACCTAACAAAATGATTTTGTATTTTATGCCAAGTAATTAACAAGTTTACAGCTACATGATGCTTTAAATAAAACCATGAAATGAATGCAATATAAATATGTATGACAATGTTAAATTTAGTCTCTAGGCTAATATAACTAAAAAGGCATTTTGTTGTACTCTATAGGTTTTGAGTTGAGTGTTTCACATTTAATGAATGTATCTCCCTCCCCTCAAAGTTTTGCCTTTTATGAAAATACCCACACTGCAAAAGTATGCCATGTTTGAAGAAAACAAAAAATATAATCTAGTGTCAAAGACACAGTATCATTACTTTTTTTTTTTTAGTTTAATTTTAATTCCTAAAATAAAGCATAAATTATCTTTATCGTAATTTCTAATAGGTAACTAACAAAAACATAGATGGTATTGCGTATAACAAAGAAAATGTTAAGAGAGTAAGCCTGTTTTTATAAATACTAAACTGCAAGAATATTTGGAAATGGTTTGAAATCAAAACTTTAAATGATTTAAAATATAAAGGATATTTACTTGAACTAAGCTAAACCTGGCATAAATTCACATGAAGCACGCAAAACTAGCATGCCTTCTGTTCAACAAGATGATTCCGCCTGCATAAACATTTTACAGTGTTTGAAAGAAATTCTCTAGTTAATCATGAAAATAGTTTACACAGGAACAATGACAATCCTGATTTGTCGTCTGTATTAATGTCAGTATATAGTACAATATTAAATTTGAGTTCTTGAGCATTTTTGAAGGATTAATATTTACTTATTTTTTATAAATACTAAACTGCAAGAATATTTGGGAATGGTTTGAAATCAGAACTATAAATGTGATAAAATTTACTTTTAAGAAACTATACTAAATCATTTTTGTAGAGATTTTACGAAATGCCAGTCATTTTTTTTAGAGTTACAAGTTTCTTAGCATTGAAAAGTACAAGCCTCTACAGCATTAAAGAGCATTTTCTTAAAAAACAATTTTTTCAATAATAATAGCTAACATTTGCAACCAAGTGATTTTTCAGGATACTGGCATGTTCATTAAGATATCGAACAAGCTTTGTACTGACAGCTATATAATGAAGGGGAGAATATATGTTATATTTTAAGAACCTGAGAATTAGATATCCTTGTTTGCATATATTGAAGATAGAGTCTAACTTTCTTTTCTGACTAGTACATAGCAAATCCTATTAAAAGAAAAAAACAGGTGGGGCAGAGTGGCTAGAGAATTTAAAATTTTAAATATTGGTAATGACGAAGCTAGAATATTGCAACTATTTATGAAATAATTTCAAGGTGCTAATCTGTGCCAAAAAAAACAAAAAAAAACAACAAAAGACAAAAACCTCTATCACATACAGAGTGCAGCAGAAATACCTCCTACATAATGGTAAGACATTTGTGGCAATGATGTCTTCATTTAGCTGTCTGATGTGAGTATTTCTGCTGCATCCTGTACATTGGCATCAGAATGATATAACTTCTGTAAATGTTGAGTGAATATTGAGTATGGATAGAGATATAAAGAACAGTAAAATTTGTTGTTATTAAAATTGGTTTATGTGAAAGTTTCCAGTGAAAAAACAATGGAACATTTACACGACTAATAAATTTGAGTTGCCGTTTCTCAATTCCACATGATGTAATTCATAAGAGACAGATTCGAATTTAAGTTCATAAGCTTCATTTAATGATAACTGAAGTATACACAGGCTAAAACTAAGTTTAAACAAATAAAGAAACAAAATTTGTAGTTTGAATGTTTCATGAATAAAAAGTGAAAAATAAAAATTGACAGCAGCAACTTAAATTCAGATGATACAATAACTTTTTTTATTTGATGCTTTAGCAGAAAAGAAAAAAAAAGCTAATTTTTAAAAAAATTATTAGATTCTTCATTAGTTTTTAGTAGGGAGTGAAATTGTCACTGGGTGCAATGACAGTCATGAAAAAAAGCTATAGCTATTACCATTTAACCCAATAATGAGAGATCAAATGGGGAGAAAAAACAGCTGGAGAAGAGAAAAAAAATCTTTAAGTCTGAATATTATTTTATTTCATTGAGATCCTAAAGTCTACTTGTCATTTACAAGTTTATATATAAATTGTTATTAACAGTATATTTTAATATCTCTTAGAAGAATTAAGAAGTGCATAAAGTTTTTACAGAATCCAAGTTATGAAAATGTTTCAGATTATTAAAGACATAAATACCATCTTTAATTGATAAATTAAGTTACAACAAACAAATAAATTAATGTTATATTATATTTAATTTCCCACCTCATGAATCATTAAAAATGATAAAAGTAGTTGAGATGTTTTGAATAATAATTAATCTGTAAAAGAACGCTACATGCCTGTATTTGAAAGAAAGTATTTCAAATTTAAATAAGGATAAATTACTTCGCACAATATTATGAAAACAAACAAAAGAGATTCTTATCACTATAGAGTCCATGACATTCCTGTTCTGATTTTAATATAACAAGGTCCTTCTTGTGAGTCCAGTCATCAAAGTATAACAAACGAGAAGAGACAAAAAAAAAAAAATTAGCAGTTGGCTGGTTTTATATATATATATATATATATATATATATATATATAAGATCTAAAAAATGTCACAGGGCTTGGGAAGAGGTTAAATAATAATAATAATATAAAAAAAACAAACAAAAGATTATGTAAAAATAAAAAGTGCAGAATGTGTGAGAAAAGCATTAACGGACGAATCAGTGTCACTGAATGACAAGGGCTCCTGATGCATAACTAACAGATGAATCTCTCATGCTCTTCACCTGACTGGACTGGGCATATTTTATAAATTTCATTTTCATATTACTACCACTAGAGCTTCGTATGCTCTCAATTGCCTGAAAGAAAGAAAGAAAGAAAATTATTAAAACTATTAAAAACATGGAGAAAAAGAGAGGAGAAAGTACATGAGATAGGATGCACACGAGAAAGAGGTAAGAGTGATAAAAAATAAACATCTTTATCAAAAAACATTAGCAGTGGAGAGTGTCACTTTTTGAAATTGCAAGATGCAAATGCATGTTGGTAATCTAAGTAGAGCTTAGAGGTGCTCTTTCCCTGTAGTTGAATACTTGTATCCAACATGGAAGAAAAAGTTGATTATGAAATAAAACATTTTCAATAAATAATAAATGTTTTGCAACTAAAGAGGAGTGTGTGAATGACAGGCAAACAGTTTGAACACTTCAGAAATTGACATTGTTATTATCAATGTTTGTATAATCAATATGATTATTGCATACCTACGTTTGCATCAACCTGTGCATCTATACACAAAGAGTTAAGTAATCAATTGGTCTTGATATAAACACACTCAGGTTTGAGTTTTTTTAAATGTGTACTAGGAACTCAACTATGACAAAAAACAATGTAAATAGCTTAATCATTATAATTCTTTGCTCTTTCTTGATTTTGACAGGCAGCATCAATTATGTATGAGTTTCCCTGAAATGAATTTACACTTGTGCAAATTAATTGAAACAACTACTTTAGTTTCCTTTCTTTCACTATATGGTTAACTTTTAGACCCACTGGAATAACGGTGTAATCGATTTCTATTTTTTCCTCAGATTAGGTCATTTGCATTGGTGTGCAATAACATGAATCTATATACACTCTTGTGCAAATTAATTGAAACAAATGCTTTAGTTTCCTTTCTTTCATCATATTGTCACTTTAGAGCCACTGGTTGTACAGGGTGTAATCGATTTCTATTTTTTCCTCAGATTAGGTCAATTGCAATGGTGTGCAGTAATATGAATCTATTTTTGGGGTGTATGAAGAAACTTGTTTGGCCTTGAAAAATATTGCTTCATCTGTGATTGCATCAGATTTTTAGCACGCCCAGGCACTATTGTCTTGACTCTTGATTAGTTTTCCTATAGTCATTGTTTGCAATGGATGTTATTCCAAGGAAAATTGTAACGCGGCACAAACACATTGGCAGGCCTTACAGAGATCACGGATATTGTTGGTGTCAGCCTTTCAACTGTCAGTTGTATCATCAAAGCAAAGAAACAAACTGGATGTATTAGTCCAAAATGTAAAGGAAAATACAGTCAGAAGAGGAAAACAATGCCAAGAGATGAGGTATATAGGATCAGGGAAAGTGTGAAAGATTCTAGAAAGACATTATTCTTTTTACTTCAATTAATTTGCAGAGAGGTGTAAATATTTTGAATAGAAAGAGCAGATAGTCAAAATATAAGTCATATAAAAGTGTAACTTATTTCATTTATTTATGCTTCCACATATCAGCACCAAGACCAATGCATAAAATAAGCTAAGTGGTTATGTACTTCAGAAATTCTGTATGAAAATTTATGAAGATTTTCAAGACTAATTTCTTGAAAATTTACATAGTTGTACTGTAAGCGTCTGTGAGTGTTCTTAGCTAGGTTTTGTGTTGAGGTACCTCCGATAAATATTGATAATTGATTATCGAAAAAAATCGGGTTATAGAAGGAGTGGTCTGATTTTTAATCAAATTTGATACACTCATAGACAAAGACATAAGAAATGATATTCAGAAGTTTCAAGGTTGCAGTTCTTACAATAGTTCAGAAAATTGATAATATATATATATATATATATATATATATATATATATATATCGATACCAGGAGATCAAAATTTGACTTACATGCATTCATTTTTCTTTCAGTCTACGGTTTCACTTTAACTGGAAACAACTATCACTTTTTAGTCTTTCGTGCCAACGTCCAAAGAGTCTGAGCTCCAGAACCATGGATTATTTTTAAAGCTTTCATTAAACCTGGGCAACGCCGGGCTATATTTCTAGTCTATAATAAAGATGAACTTGTAATTTTATTTTATTCCTTTTTTCAAAGTTTGTAATTACTACTTATACCTTTGAAATGTCTGGTACACAATTGTCCTAGTACCCCATAACACCACCCACACATCTAAGATTACAGCATCTGGTATTTCCAAGTAGTCACCCATCTAGATACTGACCCGGCTCAATGATGCTTAACTTCAATGATGGTCTGGGAACTAGTGTTCCCTTGTGGCTGTATGCCCAACATGGTTGAAGAATTTCATTAAGAATTTCATTTTCCTATTAAAAGGTTATAGGTAGAAACCTGTAATGCCAGATTTTTTTCTTTCAAAACCTATAATTAATACCAGGTATTATTACAAATTATTTGTTCTTCAGCTGCATATACATACATACATACATACATACATACATGCAAAGTGTCATAAAAAATTTAGAGAATTTGAACAGTGCACACAAATTGATTACAATACAGACTTTTATCAGTACAATACTTCCTTGATTATCCAGACACTTTGGAATAGGTTGGAATATATGTTCAGATAATTCAAAATTCCAGGAAACTATTATTGAAAAAGAACAAAGAAAAAAGTAATTTTCTGAAAGAAATTTAACATTTAAATAATCAAATAACATTTTCAGGTGTTTTGTTCAAAGTTTTGACTAGTTTATTTTTTATGAAAAAATGTATCACTTTTTATCTGTTCCTTGTTAGCCTTGCATTTTTCTGCCACTAAATGGGTTAAAGCAGATGTATTTGTAAAAATAGCTTCTGATTGAAAATGCAACTGACTAAAACATTTGTTAAGCATAATCACTGATTTGGTGTTTGAAATTGTGCCTGGGAGGCCATTGAATTTCAATACAGGTGTTATGTACACTAATTATGAGGCCACCCCAGTGTTTTAAAAAAAAACTAATGTCTTTCATACTATTTTTTAGTATTTATTGCCAATTGAATAATTGTAAATGAAAATAGAATGGTTCTTTTGTTAATACTGCACTATAACATGCACATCAAATGAATATATAAATATTTGATAATTACCTATATTGCAGTTTCATCAATGAAAGAATGAAGAAAATTTAGGGCGATTCAGACGAGTTCATCTTTACTTCCTTGCCTTGTAAAATTTTGCAAAGTAATAATAACAAAAGAACCATTCTATTTTCATTTAGAATTATTCACTAAAAATAGTATGAAATACATAATTTCTTTTCAAAAAACAGGGGTGGCCTAATAATTATGGCCGGTAGGGTACGTACCTATGGACAGTAATGGGTATGTCTCAATCCTTATGTAATAGGTTGGACACTGAGAGAGTGGTGTTTTCTTACTGTCTAGCAGTTCTCTACTAGCAGTGGTTATTTACTTCATGCAGCTTGCGAGTCTTGTATTTGATGATATCATAAATATTACTATTTATTTCTAACCTCTGTTACCTATTGCTGTAACCTTTTAGGTTACAACAATAGGTAACATCATTATCATCCTTCTCCTCTTGAACATATTCTTGTGGGTAATAAGTTTAACAATATATCACAAACATTTCATTTCTTCTCAACAAATAATGCTACTCCTTTTAGTCTTATCATTTGAATTCAAGGCCATTTCAATTTCAATGTGAAAGATCACAAAGTATAACAAAATGACTTGGGCTAAAAAGTAAAACCACAGAATGAGCTGTCTCGTCAGTGAGAAAATATTACCACAGATATTTCACATTGACATTTGGAAATCAGACAAAGATAATCAAAAAGTTCTTTATCTTTTGTGAGTATGCAAACAATATTTTGAAGGAGACGGTGGAAAATAGCTGCACGGGTAAGTAATTTCTTTTTTATTTTCCTGATAATTCATTTGGTATTTGTTGAAAGCAGAAAAGAGAAAAATAACCTTCCCTGTTGAAGATTACTTACATGAAGAAGAACCATTATAGGATGTCTACCACAGATAGTGTTTTGATATTGCAATAGGTAGTCTGAAAAGGCCTTGGCATCCATATTTTCTATAATATTAATGCCCTGAAATAAACAATGCATATCAGTCAGGTTAGTATTAAAAAATTAAAAAATTAAGGTGTATAAATTTTTTTACAAGAGAAACAACTTTGTAATCTTCAGGTGTTCCACAAGCACTGCAAAGAATTCTATTTGAAAAAAAAAATTCTTGGGCTTTTATAAACCATTTTTATAATGGCTATGATAACCTTGAATTCAACAATTAACCCTCCATTAGTACCATGGGGTATTTTTTGAACAACCTACAAAATGTTTTTGCTTAATATTTAACACGTGGTAAGTTAAATTTTCATAAGTCAAGCAGTTTCCTGAATACCTCTTTTATAAGACTAAAAGTTACCAACCCTTCACAAGTTATTTGAAACCAGAAAATATTTTTAGATTGTAAGGATTTATTTTAGAGATTAAAATGGTTTAGTGACAAAATTCTTATTAATTAACGCATAGTTGGGGGAGAAGAGGTGAATTCATACCTTACCCAAGTGTATTTGCATGTAAGTGAATATAACAAACACAACAGAAATTGGAACACTGCTCTCCAATTAATTCTGAGTAGTTATCCATTACACCAGCTGCACATCCAAGCTTACAGTATCTGGTAGTCCCAATCAGTCTAAGCAATCTAGGTACTGACCAGGCTTGACATTATGGAACTAAAAGGAGTTTCTGGTTTTAGACATACTATTTGTGTAAGTCACAAGTTTTTATTTGTTTACTGAAAACAAAAAACCTTATTTTTGCAAGTTTGAACTTTTGAAACTAACAAATTTAGTTTTTAATATTTGCATTTTAATTTGATATTTTAGAATAAAATCTTTTGTTTGTTTTTCTCATTTTGATTTGTCCCCTAAAAACCAGAAAGAATACTCAGGACATTCTATAACAAGAAAATTAAAAACTGAATGATACACCCTAGTATTTTAAGTTTCAAAGACCCATGGTACTGGTGCTATAATTCCCCACAGTACTAACAAAGGACTAAACAAATGCATACAGTCAAGATATCCCCTAGCTACAAAGAATTGACTAGAATAAATACTAAATGTTGTCTGACAGTATGCAAAAATATAAAGCCATGCTTTTTTAATAGGTAAATTACAAATATTTGGCCAAGAAGTATTGCTTTCTTCTTTCATGTAATGTATAACTTATTGTGTACATATGAAGGAAAAAATACGAGATACTTCTAAAGACAACAAATTTCATGAAAACCTAAAATTACTATAAGAGCAGTTATGAACACGTGGCCAGATAGCATTGACTAACTACAGAATACTTGAAGAATTTTGCTTGCCGTATGGAAATATTACTGCATTAGGAACCAAAGTCCTTCACAGAAGCAATATAAAGTGAATCCAAATTATATAAAATAACTGGAAAATTAATTGACATTAATTAATCCTTCTAATATGAAGCCAATTTTATAATAAATAAAAGTAGCGAAATATATTTCAATTTTATTTACTAGTGAGTTAAATATTCTGAGAAAGAAAAGTCCATAGAGTAATTTCTGATTGATAAAAATTAAAAAAATGTACACAAAGAGTAAAAGACAATGCTAAAAATAAATTCAAAATTAGAGGTTTATGCTTTCATGGCCATTAAAATCAAAATATCATAGCACAACCATAAAAACATGAATATATGGCCTCATATACAGGATATTTACTTGAACCAAGCCAAGCATGGCATAAATTCATATGAAGCATGCAAAGCTAGCATGCCTTCTGTTCAACAAGATGATTCCGTCTGTATAAACATGTTACAGGGTTTGAAAGAAATTCCCTAGCTAATCATGAAAATAGTTTACACAGAAACAATGATGATCCTGATTTGTCATCTGTATTAATGTCAGTATATAGTACAATATTAAATTTGAATTGAGCATTTTTAAAAAATCAATATTTACTTATTTATTAAACACCCAACCCTGCTTCATGAATGACAATATTAATAATGATAGAAATTGTATTTAGTACCTTGAATTATCACCACTTTCAACAGTGGGCTCTGAACAGTAGCCTCAAACCATACTGAATATTCATTGCCTATAGCAAGCTTCAGGGTCTAGAAACATCAAAAGTACCCTTCCATCTCATTTTGGAGCATCTTTAACATCTGTCCCCTTTTGAATTAATCTAACTGGATCCAACAGACAGCTGGAGAGCAGGTAGGTAGATAGGTAAGCAGAAAGATGACCAGATCTTTCTGTATAAGAAAAGCTTTTTTTTTTCTAGCTCTCCATGTGAGCATAAGTGTGTGTGTATATCTTTCTGGGGTCACATCATAAATGCAGATGTAATGTAGGGTTCTCTAGAATCCAGCTAACTTTGTTCAAGCGAGCAATGGTAACACGATGATAAGATTATGTGTTCTTCATTTGCCTGACACTTCAACTGGTAGTGAACAGCATCTGGAACAGATAAACGATTACACCTGTTGACAGGTAAGTGCATAAACAAAGGGGAGTTCAGGACAATATTACGCTTTGATTTTTTTTTTCTAACAAGTTTTGGTCAAAGTTTACATGTTTTTAAAAACATTTTACCATAGAAATACACTGCAAGTGATTTTATATAGATACTTTTGATCTATTTTTTTTGTGCCAAGATTTTTCATTCTACATATTAAAAAAGATGAGGAAAACTGGTCAATGGTCACCTATAACAAATATTTGGTTTAATTTTTTTTTCTTTGACAAATGCCCAGTGAGCAATTTCAGAATTTAAAAGGAGACATAGAAATTTTTTGCATCATATTTTAGTTTATATTTTCAATAAATTTTCATTTCATATAATTCTTAGCTTTTGATATATTCCAAAATTTTGCAAACCGTTTACCCCGACAGGTATTAAAGAATAGAATGACATGTATTAGGGAAAGTAAATATCTATATAAATATTCCATAAGCTTTAGTAAGAGTCAAACTTATTAAAGATAGCTCATAAAATTAATCTTTAATTAAAGGAGAAAAGCATAAGCACTGTATTAAAAAAAAAAAAAAAAAAAAAGAAAAAAAAAAAAAAAAAGAAGAAAACAATTATCAAGTCTATAACATTTTATTTTTTTAAATAAATTTTTTAAATATTAATAAGCCTGGTTATGGCTGTACTTTACATATTTTAAATTTTTATCATTAAATTCAATAATAATTTTAAAAAATAATTTTATTATTTGAACTGATTACCATTTTTTAATATTAGAGATTTCTTGGACCATTTCTGAACTTTTTAAAAGTCAAATTAGAGGTTTTCTATCATTAAAGTTGAATTTTACAAACTGAAATTACTTTTAAGCAACTATTAATTTAGTAACTTACTAACAAAAAAATAAATAAATTACAAAAACAAACTCCAAAAACAAAATGTCTTATAGTAATTTCTGAGGTCAGTGCTTTTCTTTCATATTGTATTTATTGATAATTTTTTTTACTTGCCAATTACAAAAAAAAAAAAAAACTATTGTATAGCAGATTTTTTGGCTAATTTAAAAAAAAATTTATGAAAACATGAATGAATTAAAAAAAGGAAAAAAGCCAATGCATTAATGTTTTGATAAAGTAGAAAATTTTTGATATAGTCAAATGACCACAGCTCTTGTACCTTATTAATGTTTATTGAAATATTTTTACATTTGATAATTTTAACAAGATTTCCTGATTGAGATATCTTACATATATATTTTAAAATTTTTATGTATTTGCTCAGAGTCATTTTATTTATCTTGAATATTAGTTGGATATTATGTTTAAAGTGTGTGTGTGTGTGTGTGTGTGTGTGTGTGTATATATATATATATATATATATATATATATATATAAAAAAGATGATTCAGTATTAGAGTTATACCAAGGCCAATCTAAAGAGGTACCACCTTGTGTTATCCCAATGGAGATTAGAAAGTAAGATTTAACCAAAAATTTCAGCTTTCTACAACAAATTTGATAATAACTAATTTAGTAAAATTTTGATTCTTATGTCTGTTCATCTAGGAGGGAAGAAGCCTACAATGACATGACTTTTGTAAAGAAAAAGATTTAAATATAAATTATTATACCTGGATATGACACAATAACACACAATTTGAGTGTATCCTTATCAAATAGAATGATTCTTATTTTTTTTGTTACATACCATTTTATCCAGGTATTCTATAGACTGCCAGATCTCTCCATAAGAGTCATCATAAAATGTGTAATTGAACCGGCGACCTATAAACAAACATCAAAATGGGATTTACAAATTTGAAATTTGTATACTTATTATAAGAATTACCTTAGACAAAGCAAAAAAAATATAGATATATTCATGAAAGGGGTTCAAATATTGATAAGCTTATTATCTTTCTGTATATCCACTATATATATATATATATATATATGTATGAATGATTGAAACGGAAACATAAGTAGTTAAAAAAAAAAGAAAAAGAAAAAAAAAGAAAAAGAAAAAAAAAAGAAAAAAATAATGCACAAAATTTAATAAAAACAATGTTTATCATCAAAACTTGTTATTAGGAGGAAATACCAAAGAAATTTTTCGTCTACAATCATTTTTTAAATCCTTTTTAGAACCGTTTGAAATTTTGAATAAATATATTTTGTTTTTCTGGTGTCAACAAGAGATCATAAATTAGTTTTGGAAATTTGAGCATTGTTTTGCAACAAAAAATATACTGACTTGGAAATTCTTACAAAAATCAGATAATTGCCAGATTTTAACGAAACTTTCCAGACTTATTCACAGATGAATTAAATTATTTTTTAAATGTTTCCTTTTTGGAAAATCTTCCTAAAGATATAATTTTTTTATATCTGTTATTCCCAGCTTATTTAATTTTATGAAATTCCAAGAATTTTTTTTGTAGTGTTTAATATTTAGTTTTAATGACAAGTTCTTAGAAAATTTAAATTATCACATTTTTTAAATCTAACTAGACTCCCAGTTATAGAAAATCTGTTCTGAATCATAAAAAAAAAAAAAAGATATTATTTAATTAGCAAACTTTTGTATGAATATTATGGACACGACTGTTTGATGAAAAATCTTTTTTCAATGAATAATGAACTTTTACAAAAAGTGTTTCCATTTTTTTTTCAATTTTAATTTATAAACTTTTAAGAATAATTTTAAAAACCCGTATTAATTTGTACTGGTCAAGTAAAATTGTTATGAAAATAAAAACTGTACTTACTAATTATCAATGAAAGAGCTTACTACAATTCAGCAAACACCCAGTAATATAAAAAGAATTTTAAATTTCATATATTTTAAGTATTTTAATATTTTATTGAATTTTAGGTTCTTTGTCTTTGAAATTTTTAAGATTAGTAGGTAGTTAAAAGATTATATAAAAAATGTGTTTATGTTGTATTCGTCAGATAATCATCTCCACTTTAAATAAATTTCTCAAACATCGGGTTATAGATAAATGTGTCAACATTTTATAAAAACAACAACCTGTGTTAAAAATTGCTTTTTTATATTTTTAACTAAGCAATACTTATTTCAATTTAGATTAATTAAACTTTAAATAAAACAATTCTTCTCAAATAAAGTTTCAGAAAAGTATATTTTATTTTTGAAAGATTGTTAATAAAAGAGAATTTCATGTTGACAAATTTGTGAATATGAATGATTTTACTGATAATCAGGAAAAAAAGAAAAAAGATCATTCCAATCAATTTGATTTGAAATATAGTAATGTATTTGATTATTGAAAATACTAAATTTAATCTGTTAGCTTGAAATTAAGACTAAAATAAAAACTTTCATTTTTAGAATGTTTTTTTTTCAGATATACACATACACACGCAGATGTGTGTTTGTGCATATATGTATGTTTGAAACTGAAAAATTATTATGGGTTTGTTTCTGGAAGCACATGTACAAACACTGTGATAACAATAATAAAGATCCGAACAATAGTCTGAATTATAAATTAGCAGATTATTTACAAATGCCATGTTTGAAACTTTTCATCATTGATCTATGCAACTGTTTTTTATTTTTTCTTAAGTTTTTTTTTTTCTTAATTTTTGAAATTGTTTTTTTATTTTAATATTTTGGTGAGGTTATTTCAAGAAGCATATCAACAAAGATTGGTGTATACTAAATATTTATCTTAAATGAAGAATAAAGATACATACTGTTATTAATCTATGTAAATTTAAAATTCTCTGCTTTTAATGCTAACTGTTCTTCAGAAATACTTGATCTTACTCTTCTAGAAGAAAGCATTTTTATTGTAAAATCTATTCTTTAATATGTGTCTGTGTTTACTTATTTAACGGTGGGGAGGAATCACCATTCTTATTCAGATATTCTAAAATAAAACATAAATTATATATCAGTTCTTTTGCAAAGAAAATGTTTTGCAATATAGTTGATTGCTGTAGATAGAATTAATACCTCAAAGTTTCATGGAAACTTCAGGTGCATTTTATCACAAATGCTGAAATAATAAATTTGAAAGAGTGTGCAGAGACACCCACAATAAAATTTGGATTTTAATGTTAAACAATAATTTAAATAAAAAAAATAACACCAAAAAACATTTCACATAGGACAGAATAATTGGCCCTCTTGCCTCAATAATCAATTGTGTAATCTTTATTCTTGATTATTGCCTTTATTCATTATTGATATTTCTTTACAAGATCACTATAGACACTGATAGGCATTTTGCTCCATTCTTCCTTGGCAATAGCTTCTAGTTCCTCCAAATTACAAAAACTTCTTTCTCTTAATTTTTTCTTCAGATATGCCCATAAATTTTCAATGGGGTTTAGGTCATGACATTCTGCTGTCATCTAGATATTTTGTAGCACTTCATGCTCTGTGTTTCAGGTCATCATTATGTTGGAACATCCAAAGACAGCTTTTATGCACTTTGTTTTATATTATTTTTTAAGAATAGCCAAATACTGCTCTTCATGCACTTTCACCAGTTCTCCTGGCCCAGAAACAGCAAAATATCACAACCACTGTGATTAATTGTACGAAGAGTATTTTTTGGCTTGTGAGCTTCATTCACTTTCCTCCATACATAACGAGAGTTCATGTGATCAAATAATTTTAGTTTAATTTTAGTCAGTCAGTTAAGTGCCATATGTGATACACTCTTTGGGCGATCATGTCTAGAAAGAGACATGACTGACTGGGCAGAAGATTATCCTGCAGTAGGGTACCATTGCTTTCTGCAGTAGACTTGCCAGCCAAGGCTATAGAACCCAAACTGTCCTATTATTTAACCCATAACTGGAGGGAAGAGACAGATTAATACCTTTCCCAAGAGTATTTGTGCATAAGTGAATGAAATTTGATTTCATCTGACCATAAAACAGAGTTCTAATATTTACTCTTGTGTTTTAGATGGCTTCTAGCATAAACTCATCTGCATATTAGGTATTTAGCCTCAAACAAGGAAGTTTTCTTTTCCTAGGGCAACAAGCTTTAAGTCCTGCTTGCTGAAAATATCTAGTGACCGTCTTCGTTAATACATTCAACCCTGATATTTTTACACCATTAGCAACAACCTTTGTCATTAAGTGAGGATTCTTTGAGACATCTCTAACAATTTTCCTTTCCATTCTCTCAGAAATGAACAGTTTTCTGCCTGTCCTCAATTTATTCTCAACGCAATGAGTCTCATTGTACTTCTTGATAATCTTACAAATTGCAGAACTAGGAACATTTAAATGCTTGCAAAGTGTTGTATATCAATCATCTTGTTTGTACACATCAACTATCTTTATTCAAAGTTCTTTTGCCAAGATCTGTTGTCTTCGCAATGGTTGCAGAACAAATGAGTTATCATGGTATGTGGCACTCAAATATTGTCTTCCTTATTACCTTTTAGTATGTTATAGAATCAGGCCAATACTATTTCATTTTCAAATGATGCTTGTATTAAATGTCAAATTAAGAAAAAAAAAATTACAATTGCCATAGAGCAATGTTATTTCATAATTTCCAGGAAGGGTAGGGGGTGAATAATATTGGATGGCACCAATTTTTAGAAAAATCTATAATAGATCCAAACTTTAAAAATTTCACAAATTATTCAAAACTAAATACAGACTCAACTATTTACGGTAAATTCACTCAGTATTTTCAAATATTCACATTTCTTTGGAAAATATACAGTGGGGCAAATAATTCTGTCTGTCTCTCTCTCTCCCTATATATATATATATATATATATATATATATATATAGTATGCAAATATCAATGACAAAAAAAATTTAAAAAAAAATCAATTTCAAAGTTCCAGTAATTAATGTAAAAAATAACTTTATTTTTTGTTATATAAGACAAGAAAGAAGAAAAAAAAAAAAACTTACCCCAATGGCAGAAATCAGATGAGATAACAAATAGATTTTCAGGGTTTAAAAGATAATTGCCAAATATCTTTCCATAAACTTTTTCCTTTTCTCCTTGCAACGATCCAACAAGAACTGGTACAATAGTAAACTGGCCTTTTTTACTAGTTAAGACAAAAAGAAAAAAAAAGAAAAAAAAAAGAAAAAAAGAAAAAAATTAATAGAAAATAAAATATAAATACTAATCTGAAAAACTGTCATCTTTCTAATAACAAATTCTTCTTTATATCCTGTGTCCCCTCATAACTCAGACGATCATAGCTCTCCACAACTTCCTGTCTTTTGTAGCTCTTAATATACTTCGTCTTTCTATTATTTCTCCCAAGTCCTATTCCACCATCCATTTAGTCAAGCTCACCAAATATGTTATGTATTGCTTTCCTCTGTTCCTTTTACCATCTATCTGTCCCATGAGTATCTATTTTTCCAAGCCCTCTTGCCTCATAGGCTCCAGAAACCTCAGCTGTCTCTTCCTAATGTTAAGTATTAGTTTCCTTTTTGTTTCTATTTTCTCCAAAGCTTCATTGTTGCTCACATATTTGGTTCATCGTATCCTCAGCATCCTTCTGTAAAACTACATTTCTGTTACTTCAAGTCTCCTCTTCAGCTTTGAAGAGATCGGCCAGCATGTACTGCTATACAGAAGGACAGATACCACATAACAATTTAGTAACCCCCCCCACACACACACACCAGTTTCTAGCAAAGTTTTTCTATTTCTTAGTATTTTGATTAGCTTTAGAAATACTTCCTTGGATATTCCAATATGCCTTTGTATTTCAGTGCCTCACTTTCCATCCTCTGTTAAAACACTTCCCAGATATTTAAATTTCCACATTTGTTTGACCTTGGTATTTTTGATTTGTAATTCCCACTTTTGGCTCAGTCCTTTTGCATTCCGTCTTCTTGCAGTTGATGTTTAATGAACATAATAAATTCTGGTAGAACTTCTAGTTCTCTTAGAATCACCTTGCTTAAAAATTCTGGTGAAAAGACACATGCTTGTTTTACACCCCTTTCTATTTTTGTATATCTGCTGAACTTTAAGCCAATTAAAAACTGAGAAAAGAATTGAAGAAAATATCCTAGTTAATAGAATATTAAGAATTATGAAATTCATTTTTTGTAAGCCATTTGATTAAAAGGCAAAAAGAAAAAAAAAGAAACAAAAGAAAAAAAAATGGAAAGAAAAAAGCAGCAACAAATGATTTTCAATTTTTAATTTTTAACCCCACTCAAAATTGCTCATTCTTATGGAGGGTGAGTGTAGGCTAATGATTTTAGTGTTTGTTTTAGTTTGCCATAATCATTGTTGTATAGAATCCAGGAAAAAAGAAATGGGACAATATTAGCACTGTTTTTGCATCTTTCTTTAATAGAAAGGTTAACTATGGGATTCTCACTTTTTATTTTTAAATATATCAATCAGTCTCAGTAAAAGGAAGACACAAAATTGATGATAAATGAGTTTTGTTTAAAAATTGTAAAAAAGAACCAAAACATTATTATATGGAAAAATGCACGTATGAAAAGTAATATTCTTAAGATTATATTAAAACCTGGAAAAGAACAGAACAAGTTATTAAATTTGGAAAAGTAAAGAACAAGATATTCTAGTGAAGTAAAAAATAAATTTCTTACTTAAAATATTGCAGCTAAAAAATAAAATATGAATGCAATATTTTAAGAAATTTCTTATTTTTTACTTCACTAGAATATTTTGTCCTTTACTTTTCCAGGTTTTAATATAATCTTTACAGTATTACTTTTCAAGTGTGCATTTTTCCATGTAATCCATGGTTTTTCCAGGCATTGCTATTAATTTAATATAAATTTAATGCTGAAAACCACATTCATAAGTATTAAAAAGGAAACATTTACACACAACTGATTAAAAAAAACAAAAAAAATTGATTATTTATAATCAATTCTGATAAAATAAGTGATAAGCAAAGTTTGATTGACAAAAATTGTAAAAGATATGGTCAGAATTTAAATGTTGAAAACAGCATGCAAAAATATAAAACAGAAAAAAGTTATAAAGAATAAAATTTATTATCAGAAGTGTTAGTCACTCACTTCATGTACTTATGAAGTTAGTCTCTCTTTTTGGACTTCACATATTTTGATCTTTTTTTTCTACTGAACTAAAATTCAAAATTCTTTTTTCAAAATATAGCTAAGGAGGTGTCCTGTCTAACTCTATAAACTGTTTGAAATTTGGTTGAGAACTGAATTAGTGGTAAAGCTTGAAAGCTGCCTAGATTCACTCAATGTTGGACTTAAGAATATATTCAACAACTGCTGTGGTGGAATGATATCTATGTATAATTGCTACATCAACCTGGAAACATTAAAGTAAGTCAACTGAGTTTACTGACATTTAATTGTGACTTTTTTCCTAAACAAAATGACCTCTTTTACTGGCCACAGTTAGAAAAAGTATTAATTTTTCAATAACATTCATTTTCTTCAAAGATTTTTTTCAACCCTCAAGTCATTTAAAAAGAAGTTGTGATATACATAAAAAAACAAAAACAAAAACATAAAATAAAAGAAATATGAGTAAAATAAATACTTGTAAAAAAAAAAACAAACAAAAAACAAAAAAACATGCCAATGCACCATTTATTGCTTTTATATGTATTACAACTTTTATATGTATTACAACTAATAATAAAAAATAAGCTGGAAGAAATATTAGTCAAAAATTGGCACAAATGAAAATAGTACATCTAAGAAAGTTAGATTAATTAAAATTTAATTGAAATGGACATCTGTGTTGGTGGGTGGGTTCATTCCTTTTTCTGTCTGGAAACAAACCCAAGATAAACAAGACCATTTTAAGCCATTTTTCTGATGCCTATATTTTATTATTTCTGCTATCATATACCTTGAATAATTTTAGTCATGAAATTTTGAATTGCTTAATTATTTTCATTTATCTTCAACTATTTATTTGCCATCAGAGAGTTGTTTATTTATTTTGTTGCAAGAATCACCGCTTTTGTTGTGTAGTGTGTACATTTTTCCATAAACATTTAATGACTCTTGGAAAATTTATCCTGTAAAAAATATTTGGCGGACTCTTGTTAGTTTGGGTAAATATAAGAGACAAAACATTTGTCTTATAGATTTTAAACAAACAAAAAATGTATGTATTAACAAAGTAATTATATTAATGTGTACACAGTTGGAAAGGAAAAAAATAAACTTTAAAGACTTAGTTATTTAAGAAGTGTGTGTGTGTATATATATATATATATTGCAAGAAAGTGAAATAACATGCAGATTAAAACCCACTGTTTAAGCATTTACTTTTATAAAGAGTGCTTGATACAGAGTAGAGCTTAATATTGTAATAGCTGTTACAATGGTTTATAAAAGCATGGTATTACTACACAAAAGTTTTCATGTACCAGAGCAGAACCGCTCCTCTTTGGGGGATAAGTTGAAGAGTTCAACATATTCAAGAAGAGGAGTGGTTCTGCTTTGAAACATGAACATTTTTGTGTAGTGATACCATGCTTTTATAAACCATTTTAACAACTATTACAATATATATAAAATATGGCTGCCTTAAACAAATGTTCAAATAACATTAAGAGAGTCTAATACTCAAAGGAAAAAGTTATGGAAGGTACATAGTTTTGAGTATGATGATAAACTACAAATGGCATCAAGACCTCTGATTGGAGGTTTTGAGGAGCGTGGAATCACCACTTAATTGCTGTTGCTACTCAGGGTGGTAGCACCTGTTAAGGTCCCAGCTATGGGCAAATAGTGAACTCACATGCAAAAACAAGACACAATGAAAGTGTAAAAATACATTTTTATAATAAAATGACCAACAATACATTTTATAGCAAAAGGACCAATGCATTTTATCTGTAGTTGAAGGCATGCAATTTCATTCAAAATATTTAGATTTTATCAATAAAGATTGCTATGCCGCAAAACAAAACCAACCAAACAACCAACATGGAAGAACCCTTTTATGACAATCCATATATGGTATTTCTTTCATCAAACTGTATTCCAAAATATAACTTCAACTACAACATGAAACAGACACATCACTGCTTCTAGTAATTATGTTCAAACAAACATGTATATGCACAAAAGCTGAGTATCACCTACCATGTATTCAATTGTGAAAACAGAATAACATATTTCATATTTTTATTACTTCAATGCTCTAAAGAAAATTAAATTTGGGTATTAAATGACTCAATAAAGAGTTGATATGCCATTACATAACAGCGATGGTATCGTTGGAGCTAAGATTCAGGAGGATAAGTAAGGGACTACATAAAATATATTTAAAGAATCAATGAATTTTATTTTTAATCTGTGTGTGTGTATTTACAGGATGTATAATAGTATACAAAACAAAGCAAATACAAATATATAATTGTCATTTAGCTGAGAGATGTTACCCTCAGCACAGAAACTCCAGTAATTGCTCCATCCACTTGTCAGAAGATACCAACAATTGACTGCTTATTTTTCCATTTTTGTTATTTTTATATTAAGTTAAAAAAATAATCTATGCAACTTTTTATTCATGTAAGTTTGATTTTTGGTGGTGGTGGTGGTGGTGGGGGAGGCAATTATGGATTGGAATCTGACAGTATGATAGGATAAAAAACAAATAGGAAATGTTTTTTAATCTAACAGGTTTCACTTTTATTAAAGCTACATCAGAGAATGATACACGAAGAAAAAAAATTCTGATATTTTTATTTTTGTGTTGTTTATCATTGATCAAGCAACATTTGTGTGCATAATTTATAGCATTCTGAACTCAAGGAGAGATGACAAGTTTCCTTGAAGCTCCCAAAAATTAATGGATACTAAACTAAAAAAATTATAAATATTGTCTTATGTATGTAAGTATCATATTTCTAGATTATTGATGTGGAATTTGGATGATTGTGTGTGTGTGTGTGTGTGTGTATATACCTAGTAGACATTATTTAGGTTTGGTGGTTGTCCACAAGTTGATTTGAGAATATTTTTTTTTCTTTTACATAAACAATAATTATGATAGATAAACATATATTAAATTCTTTAAGAATGGATTTAATAAAGGTTGGTGATGCATGTTTATAGTTGGTAAAATATTTATCAGGTTTCCCTCAAAGTGTTTTTGACATAATTCTTTGTTCTTTTTAATTAGGGGGGCATTTGTAAAAATCAAAATTATGATCAAGTTTGTTCCTGTATATCACAAGTAAATTTAACAGGTTGTCCCTTTTATGCTCATAGATGTGAGCTTTTAGATTTTGAGATGTCTCACAAATGTAAGCGTTTTTACATTGCATTGCAATTTATTTGATAAATCCTGTCAACTTAAGTTGGTGTTAGATCTATTTCTTTTCTTAACTGTATCTCCGATTGTTTTGGAGGTGGTGGAAAAGACCCCAATGTTTGGGATAATTTATTTTCAAATTTTGTAGATAAATTGTTAAAGGGTAGGATTAAAAATTTTGTCTTGTTGTTAGGAGTGTTATCAGTGGTGTCTAGTTTTTTTTTGTTTTTTTTTAATATATTTATGGACTTTGTAAGCAAGTTTTCGAGTGTTGAGGATAAAATGATATGGATAGTGAAGAAGTCCAAATGTTTTGCAATGTATTTCTCCTCTTCATCTAGGTATTCTGGGCTACATATTTTAAGGGCTTTGAGGTACAGTTCTAATTTTATATATTAGAGACGTACTGTCTAGGTATGCAAGTTAGGCAGTGCCTACTCTGAATAAAATAGATCAGCAGCTACATTTTCCTTTTGTGGCACAATATGTACCTAATCCAACAAAATTTTTAACGCAGCAGCTGAACGACGAAAAAATGCTGGATGTTGAATAACTTTTGCTGCACAGCATACCAACTGAAGTGGCTATCGGTTATTAACAGCACAAGCAACACCCCGACACCAACTGCAAATGCGCCCAAACAATTCCTCACCTACACCCTAGGCAACCCACTCCACCCACCCCCACACAACCACACGCTTAACCTTAAACTCTCCAGGCTTAAACATACCATTTTCACGATCCTCAAAGACAATATCGGTAAAATTCCACACAACCTCACCAGGGCACAATGCCACACCCTAGACACCCTGAGAGAGAAGGACCTCATTTACCTCCCATCAGATAAAGGTAAGGAATTCTGCGCTATACCCCGAGACACATATAGCAGTCTAGCACTTGAACACCTCAGTAACACACAACTCTATGCGGTAGCCACAGACATAACCCCTTCCCTAATAGAACACCGCATTAACACCACTTGGCATGAGATATGCAATTCACGGAAAATCCCTAGCAAGCACAGGATAAATTTCACCACCAAGAACAGTAACCTCCCTAAATTCTACCACCTAATCAAAACACACAAAAATAACACGAAACCGCAAATTAGACCCATTGTCTCTAGCATAGAAGGCCCCACATACAAAATAGCATGGCTACTATCACAAGTCCTTAAACCTATACTCTCCACCTTCCCCGGACACGTCAAAAGTTCCGATGAAGTCATCCACAGACTACACGGTACTCACCAAAACAAGCTGCAACATAACCGATATGCATTTAGCCTCGACGTCGTCTCACTATATATGTCAGTACCGGCCCACCCAGCGGTGGACTTATTAACAGAATATATCAACACCTCAAACATACACTGCTACTACTTCACCCCAAACGACATACGCTTGCTCCTGAGAACCATAGTAGACAACACCTATTTCACGTTCCAAGGACGCACCTACAAACACACCACCGGCCTTCCGATGAGGTCAAGCCTATCGGGACTACTTGCCATCGCATATATGAACCAACTGGAGCGTTGCGCACTCAGCACCTGCCATTCATACGCCTTCTTTACGAGATACATTGATGATATACTCATCCTTACTTCTTCACGCGACGAGGCAAGCAGAATGGCAGCGATGTTCAACAGAATGGACGGTAAAATTAATTTCACGATCGAGCACCCCGATGCCAGTGGATGCCTATCACTGCTGGACTTCAAGCTTAAAATATCGGTTAGAGGTGAAGTCCACACCGATTTCTACAAAAAGCCTGCCAGCAGGGATATGTTTGTCCACTACCTGATCAGCCCTCCCTCTAAGACCGGCTACATCAATAACGAACGCGCACGTATCCGAAAGAAATGCAGCAAAGACGAACACGTTAACACTCACACTGCATTCTTCAAGAAAACACTGGTGACTAATGGTTACCCACATTCCTCTGTGGATTCGCCTAGAACGGATGGGTAGTAGGGGCCCAAGGCGACACACCCTATCTAACACCTGCTTCCTGAGGTTACCACACTTCAGCGAATACATAACTATCTGCAGAGGGATTAGACATACAGCTGGCACACTATGGCCCCACTCTTCGCAGACACCTCAACCCCAACCACAGAACAAACAACAACACCACATGCACACTAACCAACTGCCCTATTGCAGGTTCCGGCATATGCCACCAGGTATATGTTGTATACTGCATACAATGCGCCAAATGCGATGCATTCTATGTCAGCAGCACTACAAGACATCTACACATTAGAATAAAAGAACATCTACACACGCAAGCGTCATCATTCCAAAAACATTTAAAAAAATGCAAAAATAAGGACAAAACCATAACCGTTAATATCTTGGCTAAGGAACGCAACATAGGTAACCTACGCATTAAAGAGTCCCTTATAATATCTAAATTACAGCCGCCAATTAATAGTCGCCAAGAATTAAACCTAGATTACATAACAGTATAGACAACACCAAGACACACACAACATGCACTTAACACAACAACAAAGGTCACACGCACACACACAATCAGTAACAATAACCACACACACACTTCTTCCTCCCTTATAACAAACCGCTAACCAGGCTAAAGCACACACACACACACAGATAAATTAAATAGGATAGATTTAATTACAATACTACACATAGCCTTTTACACACAGAAAAATAAAAAAAATAGTTATAATAACCCCCCCCCCGGGGCTTTAGTAGCAGAGGTGCCCATAACAAACCATGTACCAGGACAGAACACACACACACACATATATATATAAAAGTAGATTCAATTACAGCACACACAATGAGCAAACACCACCAGATAAATCAGACAGATAAGACAACAGCAATGTAACTGATATTCTTTGACCCGGTCAAAGTCACATCAACTCCTAGATCCTATGAACTGATTCCATCAGACCAATAAAAACCCCAACTTGAATACACACACACACCATTAGACCATAAAAAAAAACCCCCAACTAGAACACACACAGATACACACTCACACGCACACACGTACAGCAGCAGGGTAAAAGCCAGCTATTTATAGATGGGCAGCTAAAAGCACGGTCATTATAAGGATTTCTCTGCCATTCTGATGATGAGATTATAGTCTCGAAATATTAAACAGGTCATACAAACACCTCCCGACCTTCCTTTACTTCATTCAACGCATTGTGACAGCCTTCAAGACATAACACATAAAATTTTTAATGTTACTCTGATTATTATGCATAAAATGCAAAATAATTTATTTTTTTATGGATTTACCACATAAAGGTCACATGCTTCCTATCCCGAATAGTTACTGATGGCACAAGCCATATATATATATATATATATATATATATATATATATATATAAAAAACATCATTATCAACTACCTGATGAGACATTGTTCTTTCAATGTCGAAACAAAATGTACAATTTTATAGTAGTTTGTACATGTTCTAAAGTATAATAATAAATATTCATTGTTCTATTTTTATATTGAGCACTGTTTTAAATTGATGTTTTGAATGTTGCAATTATTTTCTTTGTTCCTTATTCATTTGGAGATACACACACACACACACAGGCAACTAGTGAATAACTGGAGGCTAACGCTTTTAAGCCAAAGAAATATTTAAGTAATTAACAAAAAGTAAACAAATAAATCAACTTAAAAAAAAGAAAACATCTCAGAGCACGAGATTTTTCATATTACAAGGGGGGAAACCAACACTAAATTAATCTTATTTGCATGAAATTTCTACCTGAATTACCCCCCTTAACATCATTCTAAGATGAGATTCATCATTTTGATGCAATATTCATATTTGAAGGTGAATTGCCATAGTTGCCTGCTGATGTATCAAGAGTCATATATAATAGGTACATAGTAATGTATACAACTTGCTCTTGCTTGTTGAAGGTGCAGCAATTCAATGTGGCCTCGATTCTATAAGTGGTCAGAAGGTCTCTGAAGAGATTTTGAGCCATGCCCTCTTGATAGCTGTTTGAAGGTCCCTTATATTGTCTTTTGAATAGAATAGAGGTTTAACACTTGTTTCCTGTTTAGAATTAGGTTTCTGGTTCTTTCCCCTAAAGTCTTTTCAATCCCTTTCACTCCTTACATCTCATCTTAGTTTTGGGGTAGAACCCCTCTATAATGGACTGTTCTGTTCATTACAAATACGGCTAGGCTCTGTATGTGCAGACACAGGACAGACGCCAGGGAGTAGACATATATAGACTATTTGTCACAGCTGAGAGGTTTCCACTCAGACTTACTTTTTCTGTATTCTTGCTTTTTCAATATATCTTGTTATAAATCCCGTGTTTGTGTCTTCCTTTCCTACGAACTTCCTCAACACAACACTTAGCGACAGTATTGTCTTGCTTGAAGTGAAATTATATAAAAATACACACATTCTGTCTTCTTACCATTGGTAGTCAACAGTAGTAGCAAAAAAAAAAAAAAATCCTGTAAAACAATTGTAATCTATATATATATATATATATATATATATATATATATATATAAAAGGCAATATGTGAGTTTGTGTGTGACCGTTCCCTATGCACACCTACATTTTTTAAGCTACGCCATTTAAACTTTGTAGGAACACATATCTACAGGGAAGCCAGGATGACACATACTTTTTGAATTTAAGTTCAGCAATTTTCCCTTTTGCAATTTTTGGCCAATGGTGCAGATTGTTTACATTTTCTCCGTAAAACATCTAAGATCTAAGATGGCTGCTAGATTACACCACAGAAATCAAATCACACGGGTCAAATGCAACTAAAATGTTTATTTTATTTTTAAAAAAAAAAAGAAAAAAAAAAAAAGAAAAAAAAAAAAAAGAGCTTTATATTTAATTTTTATTCCGATGTTTTAAAAATTCATTTGGTCAACAAAAAAATTGTGAATATTTTTCCCCATAATTTTGAAACAAAAGAAATATTAAAAAATGTAGGCATGCATAGAAAACAGTCACACACAGACTCACAAATTGGCTTTATATATATATATATATATATATTATATTTTAAGTGTCTGCAGCAAATTTAAACACATTTGTTTCATCCGCTGAAGAAATTAAAATGTTGAGTTGCATGGGCAATCCCGGGCTATGATGCTAGTTATATATACAAGAGAAAAAGCAAAGCTTACCTTTCCATCACTTTAGCTATAAAAGGTAGATGCATTTCTATGCTATGTTCTTCTTCATCCGTTTCACGACTCATCACTTCTAAATGTCCAGTAGCTAAAAGTTCTTGATATACTGAAAAATACCAAAAATAATGTTTTTGCAAATGAAGCTATGTATAAAAACTCAAGATATGAACCTAATATTTAAGCCTTTTCTCCTAAAATGAAATCTTCTGAAATCTTTAATCATTGCAAACCTCATTGTTATTGCTTTATAAAAAGCTATTTACATCATTCAGACTGTTGTTCTAATATTTATTGCCATTTTCATGACATTTCAGCTGTTATATACCCTGTGGTCCATGGGGGTAGATTGTTCTAATTCCATGTCCCATGCCTTTTTTGAATATTTCATTTTCAGTTAATTTCCTTTAGTAACTTAACACTCCAGGTTTTTGTTCTCCACTGCTGTGGCCAGGTATTGAACTCACAACTCTTTGAGTGAAGTCACTTTTTGGATAACTCAACGAACGCCTTTGTTCACTGGGCCATGTTCAAGGCCTGAAGATTGCCATCAAGCATGAAATAAACCTGTACTTCCCAACCTTTTTTGCCCTTTCCCCACCTAAGGATCTTGAAAAAATATTTTTAATATACTTGAATAATAACTTACGTGTCTCCTTATACTCTCTCATTATTAATTTTGAGTGTCAAAAGATCATGTAGCAAATTTATTTTCGAGGTCAAAGGTAACTTAGAATTAGGCTTATATTCCAGAATATTCTAAAAGACTGATAGTAAGTTCTCTCTCTCCTTAATAATGTTTTATTTTTGTCATATTTCTCTCACACTCAGTAACTCCCCACCTTGCATCTTAATGGCTTTATTACCTTGCTTATGGTAAAATGATTTGAAAAAAAAAAAGTTAGTGATAAAGGATTGGCTGTTTTGTTCTACTGATGTAAGTTGGGGGAACAGAGACAAAGTTTAGCCATACAAGAATTTATAAAATATTCATTATTTTTATCAATATATAGTTAATGCGTGACATGCAAATATTTTTTCATGTCTATCTGTTAGGACAAATGAAAAAGTAAAATGAAATGAATGAAGTGGAAGTTGAAAAAGGAAAAGAAATGGATACATTACTTTTACTATCTACATTGAGGTCATATAGAGGAGTCTGATATTTCTCCAGCCCCGTGAGAGCACAGCCATAGAGACGGGCATGGTGAGCAGGCCCTAAGATAAACACCCTTTTTCTGGAAAAAGAAAAAGAAAAAATATTATAAACACTTAATTTATTGTACATAACATTTGAAAATAAAATGAAGACATTATTTACACTATTTATATTCAGACTATTGTTCTCATCTTTTTGTTATTGTTTTGGTGGTTGTACTCTTCGGCCTTCCTCAGGTGTATATCGATCTGGGTAACCTACAGTGAATTCTGAACTGTACTCTTTATTTAATCTACCATCATTTACACTGTTTATATCCAAACTATTGTCCTCATCTTAGTTGTTGTTATCACAATGTTTGTGCCCCATGGTTATTAGGTATCTTGGTGCCCTCAGGTAACCTGTGAATTTGAGTAACATAGTTCAAACTCGGGCAGTGTGAACTTGCACTCAGTGGAAACAAGTGAGCAATAAGTGAACCAGTTAATTGCCATATGTGATACATGCTTTGGGCGATCATGTCTCAAAAGAGACATGACTAACTGGGCAAAAGATTATCCTGCAGTAGGTTGCCATTGCTTTCTGCAGTAGACTGGTTGCCGACCAAGGCTATAGAACCCAATCTGTCCTATTATTTAACCCATAACTGGAAGGAAGAGATGGAATAATACCTTTCCCGAGGGTATTTGCACATAAGTAAATGCAAGGAATTCAACTGGAATTTGGACTCGGCTCCCAGATTTGTTGATCCGAGCTGATATCCACTGCACTACAATGCACATCCTAGTGAACAGTACTAAATAAAAAAAATAAAACATGAGCAGTGGAACAAGAACAATTTACTTCCATAGATTAAATAAAGGGTTCAGTTCAGAAATCCCTGATTGATATACAGTTAAGGGCACTGATATCTATCTGAAGGCCAGAGAGCACAATGGCCAAAACATTGTGAATAGTAACAACAATAATGAGCACAATAATTCAAATATAAATAGTGTAAATAATTCAGGCAATTATATTCTTGTTTCATACCCCTGAGTTGAGTCACAAGTGATTTCTGTTTTTAGGACCCAATTGTAATGGATATATAACCTTAACTATTAATCATACCTAACAGGTAAGAATAAATCTTGAATACACTAATGTATTTCAACGTTCAAATTAAAAGCAATAGATTGACTATGATCAATCTCTACTACCAATTGCAATGTTGCTGCCATATCTGGTCTGGTGCTCTTATGTATCTCAAGATTCTTGACAAAATTCAAAGAAGGGTTTGTAATGTAATCAATCCTGACCTGGCATCTC
This sequence comes from Ascarosepion bandense, assembly GCA_037127315.1. NCBI lineage: Eukaryota > Metazoa > Mollusca > Cephalopoda > Sepiida > Sepiidae > Ascarosepion > Ascarosepion bandense. The sequence goes on along the minus strand of JBBBDQ010001148.1, from coordinate 5,505,429 downwards.
AACTTCAGTCACTAACTTGACATAGCTTCCCTATCTTTTCTACAAATATGTTCATGGTAACTGTTCCAATGAGCTTTCCTCCTTGGTACCTCGAATACATGTACTTAAGTGTGCTACTAGATTGGCAACTAGGTCTCACAGTTTTTCTTTTGAACTAACTAGATGCAACTGTATGCCCTTCTAATACTTTCTTATCTCACTTGTGAAAACCCTGATTTTTTGCTTCATTGCCACCTACAATTTTCAAAAATTTAAATCTACATCAACTGCCATCTCCTGTTTTTCTTAATACTGTTGTTTTATTCTTTCTCTTCAATTCTCTTTACTAAAGTCTTCTCATTCTCTTTCACTCCCAGTATCTCCTTGTACCCTCATGGCATTATCACCTTGCTTGGGGTGAAATGATACAAAAAAAAAAAAAAAATTTACAAACATATAATGGTGTTTTAATATCAGGAATAATACATTTTTGCTATTTTTTTCAATCATACTTCAGCTAACCTATCACAAAAGAAAAGACAAACAGCAGAATAACATGTTTTCTGTGGTTTTTTTTTTTCTTCCTTACAACTGCACATGACTGCTTGGACCTTCAATGTCTCATTTAACATTATAGCAATTGTTGTCAATTGAACAATAACTATCTTTCACAACTTCATTTGTCACCAATTGCTTACACAGGAAGTGACATTTTGGCCAACATCTATACCCCTTCAATTTCATGAGTATTACCAGAATAACATCAGCTTTGATTTTTAAAATTTATTTAGCATTAAAAATAACTTTTTTTTTTGCAATGTTTAACCTTTGGACCTGCAAAAAAAAAAACTGTGTCAAAAAAATAAAAAAACAAACACTAGATAATGGTAAGACATTAGCTAGATAAGATACCATTGCCATTAAGTCGAAAGTATTTCTGGAAGGTATTTCTGCTGCACCCTGTAGTTAATTCACAAATTTTCATAATTTATGTAAATTTTTATAAGTTTAGAATTAAATTAATAAAAAGAAAAAAAAAATTGTTTTCATATTTATTTCTTTATAAAATAGTAAAGTTCACATATTTTTATAATCTTGTAAATAAAACAATCTAACAACATTTTATTAAAATTCTAAACATAGCATTTTAATACAATATATTGCAAGGTAGTATAAGCAATAGTAGTGTCAAGAGTCCTTTTGACACACTGTTTCTGTGGGTATGAAGGTTAAACATCCCAAAAAACAAAAAAAAAAAAGAAAAAAAAAGACTCTTGCAATGATACTATTTGTGAAAAGTATGTAAACACATTTGACCTTCGCTTAGCTTCTCATCAACCAGACTAATTACCACAATTTTGCATTTCCATGCTTATTCGTTGTGCCAATGTGCCCTGGGAAAGGTCAATTGTACATTTCAGTCAGTTAATTGCCATACATGATACACGCTTGTGTGATTATGTCTCAAAGTAAAAAAATCTTCTGCCTAGTCAGTCGACATGACTGACTAGACAGAAGAGTTTTTTTACAGTAGGTTGCTATTACTTTCTGCAGTAGACCAGTTGCCAACCAAGGCTATAGAACACAATCTGCTGCAACAAATCTGACTGGAATTTGAACTCAGCTGATTTCTCATGTCAAGCCAATATCCATTACACCACAATGCACATCCATGTGCCCTGGGAAAGGTCAAGTACATATTTATAAGGATAAAAAAAAAAGATGGTGATTAATAGGTTGAGGAATCTAAATCTGAATTTATTTATAAATGGAACTGTGTGTGTGTGTCCGTTACCTATAGACTCCGAAACGGCTGAACTGATTTTCTTGAAAATTTACAGTTGTACTAAGCATCTGTGAGTGTTCTTAGCTAGGTTTTGTGTCGAGGTACCCACCGATAAATATGGAAAATCGATAATCGAAAAAAATCGGGTTATAGAAGGAGTGGTCCGATTTTAGTCAAATTTGATTAACTCATAGACAACGACATAAGAAACGATATTCAGAAGTTTCAAGGTTGCAGTTCTTACAATAGCGCAGAAAATCGATAATATATATATATATATATATATATATATATATATATATAAAAAAGCAAGATGTGTGTGTGTGTGTGTGTGTGTGTGTTTACCTGCCTGTATTTTTTTTCAGCCCTTTTATTTTTTTAATTTTTGCCTCGGGTTTGGCTCTAAGCAGGTATAATTGTAGTTTTTAGTCTCAGCCATGATACCATTTACTCAGAGGACTTATTTAGCCTTCAAAATTCAGTTTACAATGAAAAACTTATTTGATATCCATACCAGGAAATCAAAATTTGACTTACATTCATTCATTTTTCTTTCAGTCTATGGTTTCGCTTTAACTGGAAACAACTATTGCTTTTTAGTCTTTTGTGTCAACATCCAAAGAGTCTGAGCTCCAGGACCATGAATTAGTTTTAAAGCTTTCATTACACCCGAGCAATGCTGTGCTATACTGCTAGTAAAGACATAAATCCTCATTCCAATCGATTCGTTTGTTTATTCAGGAATTCACTTGCACGTCTGAGCAGAAGTAGGTAAGTGACCCTTGGGTTACCTTCTATTTTTGTCATGAGAGGAATAATGGATCAGCATTTCTTTTCAGCCAGTGATAACCTTAACTCTCCTACCTCTCTCTGTCAATCTCTACATCATGTGTGGGTGGTAACAACAAGTATCATTGAAAACCTCTCTCTCTTGATGAATGAGACATACTAGCCAATGAAGAGTTTAAAAAATACTCTCAATTCTGACTGTTTATATAAGCCTACATGTAGAATTTTATAATTTCCAGTCAAATACTAATTATTCCTCAATGTTTTCATTTATTTATTAACTTTATTCTCTTGGTCAAGTGGGTGGCTACTTTGAAGATCCTAATTCATAGACTTTACTGTTGGTCATAACAAAAACATTAAATACTTCAGATTAATATAAAACCAATTAGAGTTCACTTGATATGTGTGTGTTCTAAAGTCAGCTGGGTTCTATTGTGTAACAAGTAAACATAATTCAAAAATATAGTAATTAAAGCATTGCAAATTGTGTATAACTATTTCTATTTTTTCATATACAGTGTAACCCTGATATAAGAGAGTTGTCGGGACCGGATAAAGTTCTCTTATATTGGAATTTCTCTTATATCAGGGGCTAATATCCGGGTTATACTGTAAATCTATTTTTTAAAAATTTTATTTCTGTGTGAAATAAAATATATTCAAGTCCAAAAAAATGTAGAGAGTGTAAATTTTTCTTTAATAAGATTTCAACAATCAAGCTGGTAGATAAAAATAAATAAATATACTGTTTAATAAAATGAATGAAACACCTACTCAAATATGATTACCAACTAAAAGTAATGTTTAAAGTGAAAATGAAATGACGGATTAATAAAATTTCATTCATGAAACTGTGCAGGTATAAATAAATTTCAGGAGATGTATAAGAAAAGTTTTGCTTAAAGGCACAATTCGGCCTTTCATCAGGTAGTTATTTGTAGCTCAGTTGGTTAGAGCATACCGGATCTTATGATAGCTTCCTCTGCCCAAAGGGACACAGATTTGCATCTGTGAATTTTTCATTTTTCTTTAAAGTTTCTTGAACACTTAGGCCTGTAGATGATAAATATATGGTTAAAAAAAAAAAAAAAAAAAAAAAAAAAAAAACCAAGCTTCTATTCAAATTCAAATATCCACTAAAAATAAAGTGATTATATTTTATTTTTTGCAAGAGTTTTTACTGTGCTGTCCTGCTACTCACCAAGACTTTACAGGAAAATGAATTCACTTTTCACAGCAAACAGAAAATTGTTCCCTGCTAAGCATGCAGCAGTTGAGATTACACAAGCATTTTGATTTGGTTGGCTGGAAAGCAGTTTAAACAAAAAGCCATTGTATGTTTTTGTACAAAAAAAAATTAAAAGAAATGTCAGACTAATCCCAGAGACTGGTGGCCAAATGCTTGTTTTTAGATGAGTTAGCAAGGAATAAAGACCATATTACAAACTGGGAAAAAAAAAAAAAAAAAAAAAAAAAAAGAAGGAAGCCATCAGATATTAAGTTGGAACAACAAAAGTTTGTACTGCTTTGAAAGTGACAATATTTAGATGTTTGCACATAAATTTATTTAAAACCTCTGTGCTATTTTGTTCCACAAACATTTGCGTCTTTGAGGTAGTTTCAGGATTCTATTCTCCCAGAATTTGGCATATTTCTAATTGATGAACTGGTTTGTTACAGACTTCTAGAAAACTGAAGTTCTTTTCATTAAAAGAATCTTGTAGAAATTAGAATAAATGTTAGTTCAAAGGTGCAAGTTCAGGTAAAGACAGCAGGTGTAGTAGGGCATCCCAGCTAAGCCGTACCAATTTCTGCCAGGTTTGCAGAGAAGTAACATTTGGCAGTGTCCTGATGGGAAACAATGTCCTTTCAATTGGCCATTTTTGGATGCTTTTCATTGATTGCTTTCTTTAATCACTCCAGATGGAAATAGACATTGAATTTAGACAAGTACTAATTTTGTGGAAGCTTATAATATACAATAAGCTTTCAATCCATACACGCATCATCTATGGATGCAAACCGTCTTTAGGGGGGTTCATTTTGTTTGCTGTAGGTTCTTTTTCATTTCACATTGTAAATAATTTTTTATTGCCTGTGATAGTTCTTTTCAAAATTTTGAGCAGAGAATCACAGACAGAAATGCTGCCCATTAAATTTTTTCCCCCGATTGTTATGGTGATTTACCCATATGACACATGAACTCATCCAAAATATATATAAATAGCAATTCTGCTTTGTAGAGTAGATAAGCAGAATAAGAGTAAGATAGATGAGGAGTAGCGGAGAGAGTGAAAGCTGAATCTATTCCAGCAGTAACTGGCAGCCAGATTAAACAGTCAAGCTAATAATCGCTCATTGGTATATGTTTGTACTATTGTCTTTGTAATATATTTGTTTAACAATATTCCGTCTTTGTGTCTTTATTTCTGGCCCCAAAAGGACCATAACAATTCGGTGACGAGGACACAACACTGATTAAATCACAAGCCCTACTAAAAATCATAGTGATCCATGTATTCAAGTGTTTTTAAATATTACAATGATCATATGAGAAAGTATTTCTGTGATGTTACCTGGATTATTTTTAATCATCATTCTGATTTTGGTCATTATCACCCACTATCTGTACATTTATTAGGAACTTTCTCAGGCTTCTAGATCAAAATTTCCACTTCATGTATTCAAATACCAGCTATTGAAAAATGTTACAAACTTTTGTTCCAGTCTAATATTTTATATATAAACTAGCAGTTTAGCCCCGTTTCACTTGGGTAGTTTAAGGAATACAAATAAAAAACATATAACGAATTTACATAGCAAATACTTACATGATGTCCACCCTTGTCACTTTTATAGATATAGATAACAATGTAGTTTGTTCCTGTTTAACGGCCTATCAACATCTAAAGGGTCATTTAAGGCCGAAAGCATATTTTTATTTTAAATAAGAGTTATTCCCTGGAAACGGGCTTATTCGGAACACAGCATGCTATTTTACCTATAGCTAGGAGGAAATGTTATAGTTTATATGTCTATGTTGAAGCTATATAATAAAGTTAAATTTTATTAAATAGGTCAATTTTCCAAAGAAAGGCTAGTATTTTGTCCATGTTGATGTTTTCAAATAAAGATCTTAAGTTCTGTACTTTATAAAACTTGACGAATTTTTGCCAGGTCTGTACAATCAATCAGTCTGTACAAATTATATGTCTTATGCTATTATTCATCTGGCATCTAGAGCATTTGGGCAGATCTACTCCTCTTAACAGCCAGGAGTGGGTAAAAAAGGTGTGTCCTATCCTAATTCGAGCCAGTATTACCTGTTCCTTTCTGGATTTCCTTAATGCACCTTCTCCACTCTCCCAAATTTGGTTTAATTTGGAAGAGTTTGTTGTTCTGACAGGTCGACCAACGTTTTTGCCATTTGAGTTGTATATATCGTTTTATTGCAGGCCTTTGATCTGTGAATGGGACCTTCGTATTGAAGATATCCTCTCTCAGAGACTCCTTTGCAGCCATGTCCGCTTTCATGTTACCACGCATGCCAATGTGGCTGGGGATTCAACAAAAGACAATATTCTTGGTTTTGTTCATCACGTTTAATCGATTTAAAAGTTTAACGATAATCGGGTTATTGAGATTCTTGTTGTGGATGGACAATAGTACAGAGAGTGAATCAGAGAATATAACGAAGCTGTCACTTACATTGTCAGTGATTAGATCAAATGCCAGCTCAACAGCTGTGGCTTCACCACTAAAAATTGATGCTCCATCGGGTAGATGTCTTTTTTTTGTGACGTTATCTAATAGGGCACAGCATCCACATTTCTCACCTTCTTTCGATCCATCTGTGTATACATGTTTATAGGAAGGGAAACTATCGACAATCTTGTTCAGTTCTTCATAGAAATCAGTAGGGTTGGTCTTTGATTTAGGGAATTTGGTGAGATTTAGCAATACTGTTGGTTGAATGATTTCCCATGGAGGGTTTTCTGAAATGAGTGATTGTGGATTTGTTCCAGGTTTATATTGGATTTTCTGATGATTTCTTTCATCCTTAGGCCAAATATTTTAATTGTTTCCTTTTTCCTATCATAGAGAGGGTGATATAATGAGTTTACAATACAGTCGTAGGCAGGATTGGATGGGCAAGAGAGGACTTTGGTCAAATATTGTAAAGCTAGTTTGTTGTGGCGAATTGATAATGGCAGCTCATTGGCTTCTGCATATAGACTATCAATGGGAGAAGTTCGAAAGGCTCCCAAGGCCAGTCTAAGCCCCTGATGATGAACAGTGTCTAATGACTTTGTATATGACATTCTGGCGGCGCCATATATGTAGCAGCCATAGTCCAATTTCGATCGCACTAATGATCTATATAACTTCAGTAAGGTTTGTCTATCAGCTCCCCAACCTGTGTGGGCAATAACTCGCATCAGCTGGATAGCTTTGTTACATTTGTTTTTTAAGTGTTTGATGTGTTGGAATAAAGTTGAGCCTTTTATCCAGTATTAGTCCTAAAAATTTATGTTGGTCTACGAGAATCTGAGTCCTGTCCAGTTTTAACAGAGGATCTGGATGTAATTTTCTAAGCTGGCAAAAGTGCATGCATTTTGTTTTGTTAGTGGAGAACTTAAATCCATTCTTGGTTGACCATTTTTTTATTTTGTCAATGCATTGTTGAAGCTGCTGCTCAATTATGTGGATATACCTTGAGCTGTAGCAGATTAAAAAATCGACATACAGTGAGCAATTCACACCTGGGTTTATACATCCAACAATATCATTGATTTTTAAGTTAAATAATGTTACAGATAAAATACTCCCTGTGGGACTCCCATTTCCTGTTCCTTGGTGTCCGAGAGGCATGCTCCTACACGGACATTAAATAATCTGTTGTTTAAAAAGTTATTGATGAAAATAGGTAGTCTTCCCATCAGTCCAGCTTCTTTGAGATTTTTCATGATACCATATCTCCATGTGGTATCGTATGCCTTTTCCAAGTCAAAGAAAATAGCAGTAATATGTTTTTTTTGGATAAAGGCATTCCTAATAAAAGTTTCCAGTCTTATTAAATGATCCATAGTACTCCGCTGTTTTCGGAAACCGCATTGAAGATTGGTTATTGTTTTATTGATTTCAAAAAACCAAACTAATCTGTTATTAACCATTCTTTCAAGAGTCTTACATACACAGCTTGTTAGTGCTATGGGGCGGTAATTGGAGGGGTCAGATGCATCTTTTCCTGGTTTTACTACAGGAATGACTATGGCTTGTTTCCATATGGCAGGTATATTAGCACTGATCCAGATGTCGTTAAAAATAGATAGTAAATACTTCAATGATTGATGAGGTAGTTGTTTTAAAAACTCATACAATATCTCGTCTGGTCCCTCAGCTGTGTTATTAGTCTTCTTTAATGAATCCTTCAGTTCATTAAAAGAAAAAGGTTTATTATACTCTTCTTCATTATTACTTTTAAAGTTCAGCTTGATTTTTTCTGATTCCTGTTTAATAGTCTGGAATTTTTTACTGTGATTTTTGGATGACGAGTTATTTGCAAAAGAATCTGCAAGCAGGTTGGCCATGTCCTTTTTTTGGGTTATTTTGTTGTTTATACAGAGGTGCTTGAGGGGGGAACTGATGTTTTTTCCTGAAATTTTCCGCACCAAATTCCATATGGTTTTACTTTTGGTGTTATTAATTAATTTTGGAAACAAAGCTCTTCCATGATTCCTGTTTGGCTTCTTTTATTATTCGGCGTGCTTTAGCCCTGCATATTTTAAAATGGATAAAATTCTGAGCAGTGGGTTGGTGGTTGAATTTTCTTAATGCAGCACGCCGTAGCCTGATAGCCTTTTTACAATCGTCATTAAACCAAGGCCAGTTATATTTAGTTGAAGAAGTTGTTTTAGGGATACATTCCTCAGCTATAGAAATAATAGTATCTGTAAAATGAGTGATCGGGTCTTTCTCATGTTTTCCAGGTAGGAGTTTATATTTGCATAATTGTTTGAATTTATTCCAGTTGGCTTTTTTAAGGTTCCAGTGAGGTATTTTTGATATTATTTCAGGGCCAGTATGTTCTAATGTTATTGGGAAGTGGTCACTTCCACATGTATCCTCATGAACAGTCCAGTCATAATCCGTAAAGATACTTGGATCACTTATAGAAAGATCAGTTGCTGAGAACGTGTTTGTAGCAGAGTGAATAAAAGTTGGTTTCTTATTATTATATATACATAGGTTGTTATTGTTGATAACATTTTCTATTATGATTCCTCTTCTGTTTGTGTCTGAGCATCCCCAGCTAGTGTTGTGATTGTTAAAGTCACCTAATAGTAGGAATGGACGAGGGAGTTGGTTAATAAGATTTTCTATTTCTGTTTCGTCTATAGGGTCATTTGGAGGTAGATAAATGGAGCAAACTGTGACAGTCCGGTGTAAAGTGGTTGTAACGGCAATTGCCTGTAAATTAGTTTGTAAATTTATCTGGCTTTGTGCTATTTTGTTATTGATAAGAATGGATGTTCCTCTGGAAGCTCTACTTGGGTTATTTACAATGTGGTTGTATTCAGAGAAGTTGCGGAGTTTAATGCTTTCAAACAGTTTTAAAAAGTTTCTTGTAAACATATTATTAAAGGACATAGACTGGATATTAGTAGAAGAAGTTCGTTCAGATTGGCTTTTATACCTCTGCAATTCTATTGAATTATTTTGCTGGCCATGGTTAAATTTTATGTATTTGATTTCCGTTTATCTTTATGAGTAGTGAAATGGTTGTTTTCTACAGGAGGGATACTCTCCATGTCCATGTCTTCTGAATCTACAGATGTGTATTGGTTTTTTTTGGTGTTTTTCTCCACTACAGTTCTTTGTTTAGAAGAAGATCTCTGTACAGTCTGCTCCTGAGTAGTAGTGACTTTCTTTGGAGGAGGGGACTTAGATTCCTTCCGTAAAGTCGATTTTTTTTTTGGATAGTTTCCCTCTGGAGAAGAGGTTTTTGTTCTGCCATAGAGATATTTGATGTTGATGGTTTTTCCATGCTTGAAGGTTCAGTGTTATTGTCAGATTCAGTGAGTGGATTAATTTCTTTCAAGAAAGCGGGGAGTGTTTCTGGTGTAAGTTTTGATAATTTACTGAGTAGGAGTTTGCAAGAATGGCATTCTTGTTTTTCAAAGTTGTTTGGTTTTGGTTTAGTAACTGATGCATATGATTTAGTGGGGAATAAGCCAGTTGTTTCGACTATCTTTCTAGCTTTAGAGAAGGATATATTACGTGTAAACTTGATAGTGTTGATCTTTCTTTCTTTTTTCCAGATTATACACTGTTTGGAGTCTGATGGGTGATCTTCAAGACAACACATTTTGCTTTTTTGTTACATTCTTGCCCATGCTGGTGAGAGTCTCTTTCTCCACATCTTCTGCATGTTGGAAGTCTCGTGCACCTGTTTTTATGGTGTCCAAAAAGTTGACAATTGAAGCACCGTAGAGGGTTTGGGATGTACTGGTTGACCTTTTCAATTGTAAATTCTATTTTTAATTCCTTCGGGACTTTGGGGAGGTTGAAAGTGAATATATATGTGTTTGTTTCGATGATATCTGTTCCTTTTCTAATTTGAATGTGTCGTACGTCTATCACACCTTGTGATTTTAGCTGAGTTTTAATTTCTTTGATAGTGCAGAGTGAAAGCTCAGTGCTTCTGACTACCCCTCTAGATTTGTTCAGCATGTTGTGTGGATATGCTTTTATCTTTATTTCAGAAAAGGTTTTCATTTTTAAAAGTGTATCAGAATATGATTTTTTCTCTACTTGGACAAGTAGCGTACCATTTTTAAGTTTCTTTACCATCTTTGGTACTATAGCACCAGAAAGTACTTTTTCAATAACAAATGGGGATATCTTTGTTAATTGTTTTTCTTCTAACAACTCCAAAACAAACTGAGGAAAATGTTTTGTAATAATAAACTCACTTTCTGAGTCTGATGGAGATTCTATATGGGGGCGTTTGGAATATTTATTAGACATACTATATAATATATTATTCATTGGAGGGTTATCCCCACCCACCAAACCAGGCTGGAGCCCACGAACAGGATCTGTCAGTGGGGAAACCCATTCGCCCTGACAGATCAGGGACTTCCCCTCCAATATACTCGAACGGCGCAAGGGACCCGGAGTACCTGTCTCCTCCCTCTGTGCACCGCCCCATAATGTAGGTGCACAGCTGGATGGCTTGCAGCCATGTCTGGGCCTATGTATCTTGCACCGACAAATGACCCTTAGCCAGCGCCTTCTAACATCTATTCATAGAAAGCTGGTGGTAATATATAACTTTCCATGGTCTGGTTGTTTTTTTTTGGGGGGGGGGGAATATGTATGGTAGGATACATCAGTCTTGGTAGAAAATGTTTTTGGAGGGTATGTTTGGGAGTAGATGTTAGGGTTTGACCTGACCAGCCGGTTGATCGGATCGGGCCTCTCTGACCGCCCGTCTAGCCCAGGTAATGGCCGAAGTGATGTGTTGTAGAACCATGACCTCTTTGCACCTGGGCCATGGCCTGCTCAATCACCAGGATCCCGTCCCCAGACAACACAGGTCGCCACCCATGGCCAACAGGTGGCCCCATTGAGAGACTTTTACTCTCTGCAGGGGTGCAGTTGGCGTATTCTGATGCCCCGCCAACAGGGCGGAACAATGTAGAATGTCTCTATTGGATTAGGGTGGGAGGGAGAGGGGTAACATATATAGATAATATAAAGAAGGGTGATCGATTCTACATTATAATCAATACATAAACTGATCTCTAACTTGTGGGGTGATAACATCTATTCTTCTACCCCTAATTTTGGTTTCTGAAAAATTTCAAGGTGTTGTTAGCATTCTAAAATTTTGATCTACATCTGAGCGCAACTCCTGTCAAGCTAGACTGCAAAATGCAGATGCTAAGTCGAATCTATCAAACAAACAAATACTTACACAACGTCCACCCTTGTCACTTTTATAGATATAGATGTTTTTATGCACCAGCATTTTGTGACAAATTATGTATATTTACCTTATATATTTAATATTTTTTTTTTTTAATAGGCTATATTCAGAATGAAACTTTAATGAACTGGTTGTTTAATCCAGAAGATTGGGTGCAAGAAATGAAATGATCTGGTTTAGTTTAGGAAGATAACTTACAAAATTGATCAAGCAAAGGGGTAAATTATAACATCCATTCATTAAAAGAAAGAGAGAGAAAAAAAAAAAGAAATGTAATTATCAGTAGGAATATTTTGTAATACTTATTGCTAGAAATAATGTCCATAGAGATTCACAAGTATTGGAGAAAATGACATTTATATATATCTTAATGTTAGGAAAATTAGGGACAAACTGGAAAAAATTTTCATGTTTGAGATTAAAGTGATGGTTATGTTGACATAATTACACCTGGCGCTGAATTTAAACTTTTAAATAAAATTTATTTTTAAATATATAGTTAAGCAAATTTCATTTATATTTTTATCACTTCTGTTCGTAAGTATCCCACATTATAATAGAAAAGTTAAAGAAAAAAAAGAAAGAGAGACAGAAAAACCACAGGAAAACAAAATAACATTAAATTAATAAGTATAATAATAATAATAAAAAAAAAGAAATATATTTTACTCTGATGCTTGTAATAAAGGAACCAGAAATGTTATTACCATTTGGTGTCCATTAGGGTTGCTCTATAAAAAGACAAACATTTTTTTTTCTCTCTCCCTCTTACTACAAGTGCGGATGTACATTATGGTGCAGTGGATATCGACTCAGGACAACAAATCGGGGTACCGAGTTCAAATTCTAGTTGAATTCCTTGCATTCACTTACACATAAATACCATTGAGAAAGGTATTAATCTGTCTCTTCCCTCCAGTTATGGGTTAAATAATAGGACAGATTGGGTTCTATAGCCTTGGCTGGCAACCAGTTTACCACAGAAGCAATGGCAACCTACTGCGGGGTAATCTTCTGCCCAGTCAGTCATGTCTCTTTTGAGACATGATCTCCCAAAATGTGTATCACGTATAGCACTTAACTGACTTACTCCAAGAGGTAGCAGAAAATGGAGAAAAAGACACCCTCACCAAACTACTGGGGTACATTTGTTTACTCACTCCACTGATGACTGAGCTCTCTCCTTTCCAACACATGGCATTTACAAGTATCTTCCAAAATCTCTACTTACGAAGTAAATCAACCTTTTCTTTGGTCATTCCAACTCAGTGCAAGGTTGACTTCTGCTCAACCATTGTAACCATGTGTAAAACTCTACCAAGTAAGTAAGATAAGTTTTACTTTGGTCATTTCAACTTGGCACAAAGCCATCTTATTACAACTTATAACGTTACTTAAGACAGACATACCCAAAAGACATTGAGAACTTTTGTTTCTCTACCGTTTCTTCTATAAAAAGAGAATGGTTTGTAGTAGAAACCTAAGTTTGTGTATACTTCTTTACCTACAAAATTCAACCATGCACAATCTTTAAATTCCATAAAACTAAATTAAATTAGCCAGATCATATATATCCAAATCCAAAAAAAGAAAAAAAAAATTAATTTAAAAATTTGAAATCAACATGAACAACACTTTAGTCCTAAAAGACAATATGCATCACACAAATCTTTTTTTCCAATGTCATTAATTCAAAAGTGAAATGAATGAAAAAAAATATACTGATTAAATTAGTTGTTCAAACAGTAATGCATATTTTAATAAAGATGTGTATATTTAGTTTGGTTTGTTTGATTAACAGCATATCAACCCCTTATGGGTTAGTTAATGCCACAATTTTATTTTCTTGTGAGTTCTGGTACTTTTTATCCACCCCACCGCCCTTAAAATGTTTTGCTGGTAATTCTTTTGAATGTATTTTTTACATTTTCATGTTTTAACCCCACTTTGGGTGTTCACTACTTGCCCATAGCTGGGAATCTAACAGGTGTTACTACTTTGGGTCAGAGTGAACCTAGGAACAAAAGCAATTAAGAGGTGGTTCTATGCTTCTCGAAACCTTCTGATCAGAGGAGGTCTTGCTGCCGAATGAATAAAGTTTTCCAAAAAGATCTCAAGTTTCAGCCACAAGAATGGGTCATCTACTGACCATAGTTAGAATGTATTCATGATGATCAATGATAACCCCACCTTTTCTACAGGATTTTCCACTTAGGGTGGGCTGTGGGAATCCTGAATACACCAACTCTGTCATGAGTTCAGCTGTCACATCCTTGCAGGTCATAAGAGATATGACAATCATGAACCTGCTCCCAACATGCGGACACAGATTTAGGGCTTCCAGCTAACCAAGCCTGGGACCATTGCTGTTGAACTTGCTGAAGGGTGGTAAAAAGTCAAAGAGTTTGACCAGATCATTTGAATGAATTTGATTTTGGTGGACAACTCTGCACATTGGAGAAGTCCACACACTTGACCAAAAGCACCTCTCTCACCGCTCAAAGGGGATTGAGACAGGTGAGATCTGGAAGACCTGGTTGTATCGAGCTGTTGGATGCTTGGTTTGTCAAGGTCCAATTTGATTACATCAGCCCGGCTGGTGCTGCCCTCTTCTGCCGGTTTGACTATTGAAATCTGCTTATTCTGCCATTGGAGTCTTCAGATGTTGGTTGCATTCATTCTGGTCCTCCTCCTAGACATTACAGCTATGGATGGCTCTACAAGAGTTGAAACACCAGATGGCTTTATTCTTGGGATCACTGTGACACATAAGCCCTCTACCATGAAAAAGAATGACCATATATATTTTATGCTGGATGTTGGAACTCCTCCACTACAACATATATATACATTTTACGTATTTTAGAAGCTAAAAAAATAAAAATTTTTTTAAATATAGGTAAACAAAAACACTACAGCAAGATGAATTATGAAATAGTACATAAATAAATGAATAGAAATATAAAAAAGTTTGCTCATTTTAGAACCAGATAGCAAAAAACAAAAAAACGAAAATATATATTGAGATTCAAGCCTAAAATACTGAGATGAAGTCCTTATTTAACATACAATAGACTTTTTGATAGTACTAACACCTAAACTCTCAATTGATAAAAACGAACAAGAGTAGAAAATGTAAAGTTGTTAAATATAACTTATCCAAGAAGTAATATTTGACAAAAGTCCCAATGAAAACAGTTTTCTGCAATAAAAGCTGAAATTTGTTCATAAAAATGAAAAGACAAATGGTAAGAATTGTCAAAATTTGATAATGGTGAGTTTAACTTACATCCTTTGTGGGTCAACTTGGCGATAGGCATGGGCTGAACAAGCTCCACAATAAATATAACCAGCATGCCTAAATGAAATGGAGAAAAAAAAAAGTCAAAAAATAATGTTAAAGAATATTTAAAAAAAGAAAAACATTGTTTATGATTTAAATTTTTTAGCCATTACTTGCTGGCCATTAACAATTTTTCCCCAACAAAATGTGTTGGTGGTGTAATGGATAGTGGCTCAGAATAAGAAATCAAAAAAACAATTTTGAATTCCAATTAAATAAGAAATTAAATAACTGAATTTAATGAATTCAAACTCAGTTAAGCACAAATACTTTTAGAAAAGCATAAATCCATTTTCTCCTCTAACTATGGGTTAACTAGTAAGATTCATATCTGTAAAAGTAATTGTAATTCCCCACAAAATATTGTTAATACAATATTTACTCACAAAAAACAGTTATTCTTACAAACTAAAATGTTTCTGCTTTAAGTAAACTACAAAGGGTTGATAAAAAAAATAAAATCAACCCCACATTTATTTTTAAAGATTGGCAATGTTTAATTATCATGCTTGCAAAAAATGGTGTTAAAAAAACAGAAAAAAGAAGAAAAAAAAAAAAGACATTCCCTTGACACTTACTTCGCTGTTTTTGTGTGTTTTTTTTTTTTTTTTTTTAACTTTCTCACCAATGTTTATTTACAAGATTCACAGAAATACTAGATGAAACCTCAAATCTCTCCATGGTTCAACACCAGCTTGCTTGGCCACTATAGCACACAAGAACCACTATTTTTGGCTATACCACCATGACAGCTCTTGTCACAACAGGTGTCTAATCGTTGTTGCTTGCAATAAATGTAAATGAGTCATCAAAGAAGCAAAATAGCCTTCAACAATTTTGGTTCTTGGAATTGCTGGCAGCTTCGTAATAAAGTATTAAACAAGTGCAAAGTCTGTATTCCTCCCCTCTTGAATCAATCTAAGGTATTATTATTCTTTGCTGATAAAACTGAATGCTTTGCTCATAAATTCTCCTCAAACTCTGCTCTTGACTCATCCGGAATACCACTGCCTAAGTTCCTTCCTAAAACTGAGTTTGTTGAGTGATATGCATATAACCCTTTCCTTGATTTCTGCTATCATCTCTAACCTAGTTTTTCACAAAGCATGTGGACCTGATGATATCACTGTAAGTCATTAAGAAGTGTGCTCCTGAACTTGGGCTCTCTAAACCCTATAATAAATGTCTTGCTGCTTCCTGATTTTCTGCCTGCTGGAAGTAATCATCTGTTTTTCCAGTATCTAAAAACTCTGGTGAGCTGTCCGACACTTCCTACTATCAGCCTATTAGCCTTCTACCTATTTTTGGGAAACTCCTAGAGGCCCTAATCAATGCTGAATTGGTTCATCATCGATCATTGCAGGACCTATTATCAGACAAGCAGTATGGCTTTCATTTCTCCAGATCAACTGCTGATGTACTGATGGTAATTGTAAAAAGAGTATCATACTCTAGATAAAAATGGTGAAACCTGGGTTAGCATTGGACATCTTGAAGGCCTTTGACAGAGAACTAGCACAGAAATCTTCTGCACAAGATGAAAAGTTATGGTGTCTCAAGACATTTTTGAGCTGATAGTCTTTCCTATCAAATCATGAAATGAAAGTTATCCTGAAGAGCCACTAGACATTTTCTTACTGACATGGGTGTACACCCAGGGCTTTGGCGTTGGTCTTACATTGTTTTTCATTTTTATTAATGACATCCGATCTCAACTTTGCATCTACACTGATGACAACCATTTACTCTTTCCTTAATAGTAAGGTTGATTAGTCTGACAAGGCCAAAATGGCAGCTGATGTTCAAAATGACCTCAAGACTGCCATTAACTTGGGCAAAAGATAGCTTGTCAAAACTAAACATTAATCATCTGAGAGACTCCACTCTGATATCCATTCAACATAGCTAATGCTAAAATCTAAAAAGTGACTTGTGTCTTCTTGGGCTAACATTCTAAGCTGACATGAAGTGGAAGGGCTATACTGAATCCATTGCTAGGTCAGTTGCTAAAAATGTTGATTCACTGTGTTGGGCAAGACAATTTTTCTCTCTGAAATCAATCTTACATACAAGTCTACCATTCATCCTAGAATATTGCTTGCACATATGGTCCAGTGCCTTGAGCTCCTTGATAAGATCAAAAGAAGAATCAGCATAATTATTGGTCCTGATATGGCTGCACACTGCCATAAAGTTGCCTCTCTGTGCCTTTTATATAAATACTTTTGTGGTAGTTGTTCAGACTTTGGTACTAAACTTTATAAATTTAAGCGTAGTACTAGACTGGAGTTGTGATCTCTTCAATTTACAGTTGAGCTGACTAGATGTAGCCGAAAGTTCTATGCTAACAGTTTCTCTTCTCGCTTGTGGAACTCCCTTCCAGTTCCATGCTTTCCAGCTAACTTTAATCTGCAAAAATTTTAATACAATGTTAATCGTTATCCTCCTGATTACTCTTTTCTCTTCCCATTTATTATTAATGTTTCTGTTCCTAATTCTTCGACAACTTGTAACCATCTAAGTGGCTTTACTGCCTTGCCTGGGGTGATACCAAATAAAAAATTGAACCATTCAAAATACAATATAATTTTATAAAATCTTTTTATTCAAAAATTTATAAAATATTGTGAAACTATCAAAATATATAAACAAACTACAACGTAATGTTTATAGTAAAAATTACAGACACTTTGTAATTAAACACAAGGAAAACTGCTCGTCTAATGAGATACACACACTTAAAATGTGTTTGTTGTCTAACCAAAAACCTTAAATTAGAAAGTGTTTGGCTCAGAAGAAATGAAGCTAAACTTATTTTAGTTAATTTATGTGATGAGAACAAATAAAAGAAATGCTCGGAAAATGCACTTTTTCCAAATTTATAATTACAGTCGCAAGTTATTAGGTGTTAATTTAAATTTTTTTAATTTATAGATGTTTTTATGAATTTATAAAAAAAAAAATATTATTTTCATATTTATTTCTTTGTAAAATAATAAATATTTCTCTATTGTTGGTTTAAAATATTTTTATAATTTTAAGCAATCTAGTAAATAATATTTAATATCTTGGTCATCAATTCTCAAAAAGAGAAAAAATAACTTTAATATGTTCGTTTTTTATTAAAATTCTAATCATCACTTTTTAAACAATCAACATTGCTGAAAGAGGAAAAAAAAAAAGAAAAGCGTATTGGGGTGTGAAGAGATTAACCATCCTTTTGAAACAATGAGTTTTTTTTGCAGGCTCAAAGGTTAAACATTGTCAAAAAGCTATATTCTTGGACCAGTGGTTATAACCAAGTATTCTAAATTATAAACATACAGGTTTGACTCTGGGTGCATAATTGTTTTTGAGACATTCCAATAAATATGAGCCACCACATGCTAAAGGCAATTTCTTTTTATGTTGAAGATTTAAATTTTAAGAATAAAATCTAAAATTTATTCAAAAGAGACTCAACAAATAAATTACCTATATTGTACAATATTCCTGTTAGTGTTTTCAGAGTACCACATATACTGCAGCTATGGAAAAGATAACCTGACACAGTCCATCCCTCCTCAGGTTAGTTTTGAATTCTGGTTTTCTTTCTCTTTGATTAGTTTCCACCTCAAGACAAGAAAACCCAATCATCCCTGCTTTGTAACCTATATTTAATAATTTAAGCCATTCTCGGTCTATTTATGCATGCAACATAGGTTAATGTAATGAACTTGACTGGAAT
Source organism: Ascarosepion bandense (assembly GCA_037127315.1). Classification (NCBI taxonomy): domain Eukaryota; kingdom Metazoa; phylum Mollusca; class Cephalopoda; order Sepiida; family Sepiidae; genus Ascarosepion; species Ascarosepion bandense. Next base: position 5,486,807 of record JBBBDQ010001148.1, on the reverse strand, counting down.
TTGAATTCAGCTCCTCAATTTGCTATACTATCTGCACATCTTCATTCTACAACATTAGCTACTTCTCAATTAGAATTCATCGTGGGTGCATGGTAAAGCATATTGATCAAGTAGTTTTCTATACAAGTGGGGATGCAGGGTTGGGCTCTCCTGTTATTTAACTCATAGATGGAGGGAAGAGACTGATTAGTATCTTTCCCAAAGGTATTTATGCTTAAGTGAATGCAAAGAATTCAACTGGAATATTTACTTAGATTACTAAAATTTACAGGCTGACAGACACATCTCTCCTTTTTTCACGTTCAAGATCAAGAGTATAATAATTTAAGTTAAAGTTTCCCTTTCTCTCATATGTATATATAACACACGAACCTTGATCCAGCCAACCTTCCTGACCTTTGGTCGATTCCGCCCACACTGTGTTTGTTAATTTTGGATTACTTGTCATCACCTGACTAGGTTAGTACAGACAAGTGAATCAATGGTATATAATGAAAAACCAGATTTAAGACTGCCATGCCACGCTGTAGATTTATATATATATCAAATAGATACAAAATTAAAAGTGACTCAAAGCTAAGTGATGCAAACAAATATCAGTTGGCTGGTATTTCAGTAGCATGTTAATATTCATGATCTATTATCTCCATGGGATGATGTATTGTTCAATTTGCAGCTTACCGAATTTTGACAGAGTCTCTTGCTATATCTCTGGTGGCAGGCTATTTCAGCTTGACAGCATCAATTCATCGCTGGTCTCCTGTCTCATTGAATTTCGTTTTCCACCCCAGTTTTATTAAAAAAGCACAAAACAGGGATATTGAACGTGGGGACGGGATTTCTATTTCTCCCTCCCTATATATGTCTTAGCATCTCAAAATGTAAGTAATATTTAACCATTTCAACTTTCAATGGAAGGGGAGGAAACTCACTCCCTGCTATTATCTACCTGTTCCTACCAGCCGTCCTGGTATTCAGTAAACAGGAAATCCTGAAGGTCAAATTTTGACCTAGGGGTCACAATTCGCCAAAACCCAAAGACAATATTTTGACTAACTAGCTTTGATAAATTCATTTACTTCTCCTGACAAAAGCAATTTTGCACTCATTGTATCTAAATTTGTGCTTCCAATTTTATCACTTTGGCTACTTTTCATCCTTAAAATCACTTAAAATTAATACCAGCCATCTGGAAATAGGTTACATACAAATGTGTGTGTGCGTGTGTGAGAGAGAGAGAGAGAGAGAGAGATAATGTCTTCATACATCTTTAAGTGGACAAGAATGATTACCTCAGAAGACAAAAGATTAAATGAAAAAGTGACTGTTTTAACTTATAAAAAGGAAGGCAACAATAAAGTACTTTAGTTTTAAAAGCATTTTGAGGACAGCAAAGATATTAGATTATATAGCAACTAGCAGTATAACCTGGTGTTGCTCGGGTGTAATGAAAGCTTTAAAACTAATCCATGGTTCTGGAGCTCAAACTCTTTGGACGTTGGCACGAAAGACTAAAAAGCAATAGTTGTTTCTACTTAAAGCGAAACTGTAGACTGAAAGAAAAATGAATGGATGTAAGTCAAATTTTGATTTCTTGGTATCGATTTCAAATAGTTTTTTTTTTCATCATAAACTGACTTTTGAAGGCTAAATAAGTCCATGAAATCAAATATAACTTAGGTATTTGAAAGTAAGTAAATTTTTTTTCCAAACAAAACAAAAAGCAATTTCATATAATTAACTAGGAAGACCCATCAATCTGTATACAAGATGATTTTAAAATTTGCAAGTCCTCAATCAATAGTGGCATCATCCACCTTCATGCTACACATTAACATAGCACTGTTGAAATGTCTAATATTTGTTTGAAAATATTTAAAAATAGTAGTATCATTGATAAATAGCTGACAGAGATCTTCAGGTAAATCTGGCATATCAGGGATATCAAACCAGATTTGCAACAAATTCCAAAATTAGGATTAACTTGACTTCTACCTGTCTTTTAGCCCATGAACATCAGAGAGTTTCAAAATCGACACCACACTTCTATGGTGCCACAACTGCAATGGGAAACATTGATTTTCACTTGGTAAGAGTGTCAATATTGTGTTACCTGGCCATATTTAAAGATGTCAGTTGATTTTGCCGTTCTAATCTGCATGCATTAGCATTCTGATCTAAAATCACCACTTCTTTTCCGTGACAAATTCTCTTGAATTACACAAAGTTGTTGAGAATTTTGTTGTATGATTTCTGCACATCATGCTGAACTCAAGTTAGCCTGAGCTTTTCATCAAGTAGCATTAAGTTGTTGCTCAATCTTCTTCACTACTCCTATTGACAAATTCTATCAGTGTCCCTTCTCTAGCTGGCAATATCAACACTCATAATGGGGGTTCAGTAGTCACAAATCAAAAAACAATGCTGTGCCTTTAATCAGTGGCTTCATATTTATCAAGACCAGAGTATAGTGTATCTATGCTACTTATACCCTTGAGATATATATTTGTGATATTTATTGCAAATTTGAAGTAAAATTATCATGTTGACACTAATATCAGGTATGTAAGCAATTAAATATAAAAAAAGGAAAAATTCAGAAGAGGACCGAACCCTGATACAAACATCTGGCCAGAAAATATGCTTATTTTAGTGAGACACAGAGAAGAAACAAACATGCAAAGTTAAAATGTCTTTCACTGAAAACAATGGAGTAATATGCACATAGAGAGATCAAGCAAGAAATAATAGGCATGGTTGCTAAACATGTTTGACTGCTGATTGAACTGATCAGGAAGCATTGCACAGACTCAAGTCATATCCTAACTTGTGCAACTAATGAAAACATTATATCTAGTTTAACAAAAATACTACATGTCTTGTGGATGTGTGTTGTGGTGCAGTGGATATTGGCTCAGAACAAGAAATCGGGGAGCCGAGTTCGAATTCCAGTTGAATTCTTTGCATTCACTTATGCACAAATACCCTTGAGAAAGGTACTAATCCGTCTCCTCCCTCCAGTTATGGGTTAAATAATAGGAGAGATTGGGTTCTATAGCCTTGGCTGGCAACCAGTCTACTGCAGAAAGCAATGACAACCTACTGTGGGATAATCTTCTGCCCAGTCAGTCATGTCTCTTTGTAGACATGATCACCCAAGCGTGCATCGCGTATGGCACTTAACTGACTGACTACATGTCTTATTACTGAAAGAAATACTGTGCATCTTATTAGTAAAGAAAATGTTGCATATTTTATTACTGGTTGAATTGTGTGACAGATGAACATGGCTCTTATTATAATATAGACTTGAAATTGTGTTGAATAGACGCAGCTATTATTATAATAAGAGCTGTATTCATCTGTCCATATAGATTTCAAAATGTGTCTCCGTTTAAGCACAACTTGTGCCCAATCTCAGCCTTGTGGTAAGGTCTGTTAAATCCCAAATCTGTGACAGAGTCAGTTAAACTGGGGGTTTCACAGATATTTTTTGTGGTACTCTTTGCTAATCTAGTAAATATAATGGTATCTATTTGCCTCTCTAAAAAAGTGAATATAATGCAAAACTAAATTTTGACATGTATATATATATATATAAGGAAAGAGAGAACTGTATGGAAAAAAAAACAAAAAAAAACTCTCTTTGATCTGTAACATTCTACTTAATAGCAATGGCAAAATGCTGATCTGGTGCTGGAATCTCGTGACCAAACACCTCTGCATTAATTTTGTGTTGACTTGCTCAACAAGAAACCTAATCCCAGTAAATACATTGAAACTATAACTAACCTGTTTTGAGGAAAGCATCTAAAATTTCCATTTCATTGATTGTAGAAAAATATTGTGACTGACCCCCAACCAAAAATACCACACACAACTTTTCTTTAATAAAGTGTTAAGTAACCTTGATATATTTGGTAAGGATATTAGAACAATCCAGAACCTACACTGACAGAAAACCACTTGTATATAGATAGAAAACAAATTCAGTAAATATACAAAAATAAAAAAAAAGGGTGTATGATAAAAATGTATCTTCTAATCGGATTTAGTCAACATTTCTAGAGTGAGGTGATTCTGAGAGAATTAGAAGTTCTACCAAGATTCATTGCTAGGAGTCATAATCTTAAAAACATAAGATATGCAAATGACACAGTGTTGACAGCAGACATAGAAAGGAAACTAGAAGAACTCCTATAGGAGGTCATAAAGGAAAGTATGGACAAAGAATGAAACATCAATTGCAAGAAAACAGAATGCATGGTTATTTGCAAAATGAACAAATCAACATACAAATTGGAGATACCAAAATCAAATAATTACAACAATTTAAATATACGGGAAGAATTTTAATAGAGAATGGAACTTTCGAGTCTGAAATATGAAAAAAGCAAACGATCCCTTCCAAAAGCTAAGTAAAGTATAAAGAAAAAAAGAAGAGAGTACTAATTGTTACATAAGATCAGTCATCCTACATGGCAGTGAATGCTGGACAATCTCCTCTCAGATGAAGAAAAGACTTGAAGCAACAAAAATATGATTCTACAGAAAGATGCTGAAAATACCATAGATTGAATAAGTAAACAATAAAGTTTTAAAGGAAATAAAAACAAAAATGATACTTATACTTAACATCAGAAAGAGAGTTGAAATTTTTAGGATATTCTATTGAAGAAAGACGGCTTGGAAAATTTGATACTCGCATGACAGATTAAAGGCAAGTGGGACATAGGAAAACAAATAACTTATCTAGTGATTTTGAGTAAATGGACAGTGAAACAAGATTTAGGAGAGACAACAAAAATACAACATATATTAAACAACAGAAAATTATGGAGAGCCATAACCAGCAACTTCCTAAAAGAAATACTAAACTGACTTTTGTTGTGGTAATTAGTATAACAAACCTGATATTTGAGTCTCCTCTTTTCTAGCAAATCCTTGTAACAGATGCCTGCTCAACCCACAGAGCCCACTAGTGGTTTATACAATCACTAAGCTGAGTGGAAGTTACTATTTCTGGGAGAGCAAATAATCAGGCGTGATCAATTTTTTTTAACAAAGCCAGCATGCTCAGTCACTATGACTAGTAACTTTTTGCTAGCATGACAATGGTTTCTGAATGGTTATGTCTACCAACTTTCACTCACACGACATAGGTTAGCCAGTGGTATAATTTTCAAGCACTTTCAAAAAGGTGATGCACTGAGATTGCCTTTTCAGGCCAATATATCAAGAAGTCACTGACAAATTGAGAATGTTGAGATTCAAACCCAGGTTTCATGGCCAAAAAGCAAACATTCTAACCATTCAGCCATGCATCCAAATATAGACAAACTAACCTTTGCGCTCACAAAAAAAAAAAAAAAAAAAAAAAAGGTGTTTTCACTTAATACCACATTTTTTTTTCTACTATGTTCACTCCCTTGTCAATGTTTATTTACAAGATTATAAAAAATGTGTGAACAAAGTACAATGTGATATTTACTTTTGTAAATCTTTATTATTTATCATTTTATAAAGAAATAAATGAAAAAAAAAAAGATCTATTTATTCCAAAATTTAAAAAAAAATCTACAAAATTATCAAAATATGGTAATTTTCTAAGTGCAGCTTAGATGTGGCACAAGGCAGAAAATATGGGACACCCAGTGAGGATCAAACTCACTACTCAATTGTAATGTTTCTATTGAGACAAGCTGGCTAACCATTACACCACCTCAAGGTGCTCAAAATTATCAAAATATGTAAGCCATCTACAATGCAATATTTATTATTTTCCATTTTATAAAAATATCAATGAATTATAAAGCAAATAATTATTTCTTTATAAAATGATAAATATTGTATTGCATTAGTTGGTTCTCATTTTTAAAATGTTTTAAATATAAAATATTCTTATCAATAAATTTGTTAAATATTTTTGTTATAAATTCTCAAAGAACAAAGAAAACAAATTCACTTTGATATGTTTGGGTTTTATTAAAATTCTAATCATCCCTTTTTAAAAACAAACATTACTGAGTAGTTAAAAAATTAGTGGTACCAATGGGAAAACTTTCCTTTTGACACACCATTTCATTCCGAGCACAATAATTACAGATTGCCATATATTACATACATATACGCACACATAATATGAGAAGAGGAAAAAAAACAAAAAAAAATGAAAGTGCATATATAAAATCAAATGAGAAAATAATCCCAATTTTTCTCCTAGTAATTTTGTTATTATACTTATGCCTATCACATATAACTGAAAGGCCTCTTCTTCACTGGCCCAAATTCTGTCTCTTTGAGTTGAAATTCTTCCCTAGGAGCCAAGTGCTTCCTGTTTCAAAATCACTAGTATAGCAAATGCACCCAAAATGGGCGGGGGGAGCTGTACTCAGGAATAATTGTAACCAGAATGGCTGATCCTAGTGTAATTTCAATAAATCATTTACAGGTATCCTATTTTCAAAAAGTTCACTTTCAAATTTATTTTTACTGTAAGAAATCTGAAGAGCATTCAGTATTTGTCTTACAGTGTGTCCACTGTAAGCAGCAAAAGTGGAACTACCAATCTTTCTCAAGAACTATAATCAACACCAAACTACCAGAGCTTTGAACTATGTGAGCATACATGATTTATCTGTTTATTTTGAACATCTCTTAGCAAGACATGTTTTAAGATATCAGAAAAGCTTAAGAGAGTTTGTAAGGGTGTCAAATACTTATCATTAATCTGAATGTAACAAAGTATTTCAATTGTGGTGAAATAAAGACTTTCACATCAGCCAGCTTATGACTATATAACATTAACATTATCTGATCAAAGTTTAGCCTGATTATTATGTAGATGGTTGACAGCTTGGAAATACAAGGTGCTGTAAGCTTGGATGTGTGGGTAGTGTAATGGATAAATCGGAGAAATTAGTGATTTCCAGTCGGATTCGTTATATTCCCTTATATGCAAATACTCTTGGGAAAGATATGAATCCAAATTTTCTCTGCCCAATTATGTATTAAATTAAAAAAATAGGCCTAGTATTAGAAAATTATTATTATTATTAAAAAAATTCTTACAATACCAAAATTTGTCAGCTTTAAATAAGCTTAAAAAGTTTAATAATCCATTTTATGGATAAATCGGAGAAATTAGTGATTTCCAGTCGGATTCGTTATATTCCCTTATGTGCAAATACTCTTGGGAAAGATATGAATCCAAATTTTCTCTGCCCAATTATGTATTAAATTAAAAAAATAGGCCTAGTATTAGAAAATTATTATTATTATTAAAAAAATTCTTACAATACCAAAATTTGTCAGCTTTAAATAAGCTTAAAAAGTTTAATAATCCATTTTATGGATAAATCGGAGAAATTAGTGATTTCCAGTCGGATTCGTTATATTCCCTTATGTGCAAATACTCTTGGGAAAGATATGAATCCAAATTTTCTCTGCCCAATTATGTATTAAATTAAAAAAATAGGCCTAGTATTAGAAAATTATTATTAAAAAAATTCTTACAATACCAAAATTTGTCAGCTTTAAATAAGCTTAAAAAGTTTAATAATCCATTTTATGGATAAATCGGAGAAATTAGTGATTTCCAGTCGGATTCGTTATATTCCCTTTTGTGCAAATACTCTTGGGAAAGATATGAATCCAAATTTTCTCTGCCCAATTATGTATTAAATTAAAAAAATAGGCCTAGTATTAGAAAATTATTATTATTATTAAAAAAATTCTTACAATACCAAAATTTGTCAGCTTTAAATAAGCTTAAAAAGTTTAATAATCCATTTTATGGATAAATCGGAGAAATTAGTGATTTCCAGTCGGATTCGTTATATTCCCTTATGTGCAAATACTCTTGGGAAAGATATGAATCCAAATTTTCTCTGCCCAATTATGTATTAAATTAAAAAAATAGGCCTAGTATTAGAAAATTATTATTATTATTATTATTATTATTAAAAAAATTCTTACAATACCAAAATTTGTCAGCTTTAAATAAGCTTAAAAAGTTTAATAATCCATTTAAAAAATCAATCCACATCAGCCACAACAGACAAATATAAAAAATGGCAGAACAAAGTATTTTTTGACTTCTGGAAATGGTTCAAAATTATTTCAATAAAAATTAATGGTAACTGCCATTTTGATTTATTTTTAATTCATTTTAACTTCTGAAAGATTTTATACCTTGAAATAATTTTTGAACTCTAAAAGCAGAGGAAACCTATTACATTTATATATTCTAAATAAGTAAATGGAACATATAACAAAAATGGATTACTTACGGTGCAATAATAGCCCTGGCTGGAGAATGAACAGCTTTAGCCTTTGATAACCACTGAGAAAGCTGGTTATTCAAATCATCAGCTGAAAATAGATGAGGAAAATTAGCCCATTGAATATGCCATGATTTTAATTATTGTAAATTATCATGTAGTTGCAATGATATTATACTTTATTTGATGGCACATGAAAGAAACCCCAAATTTTTCCAAGCACAAAAAGCAAATAAATAAACAAATACAAATAAATTAAAAAAAATTATGTACAAAATTTATGTATCTTGTTGGCTCATGTTTGTTCAGACACTGTAGACTAATAGTAAATGTAGTAAGCTTAACTCTGTAAAACTATTAACAAAAAGAGGAAGAGTCTTACATGCCATCAAACATAGTAGTAACCATGTTTGCCTATCCTGTTTTCACCTGTCTTCTAATAAAATAAAAGGAAAGATCTGTTTGGTTATGAGACGAAAAATTATTAAAACATCATGAGAATATTATAGATCTCTTAATCTCCTCACAGACGAAGAAAATTGAAGCAACAGAAATGTGTTTTTACAGAAGGACACTAAGAACACGATAGATTAGACATGTGAGCAATGAAGTTTTAGAGAAAATGAAAACAAATAGGACAATTATACTTAATCAGAGAGTTGAACTTTCTAGAGCACATAATGAGGAAAGAGGGATAAGAAATTTTGACACTTACAGGGCATTGAAGGCAAGAGGGACAGAGGAAAACAGCACATAATATACCTTGGTTATGCTTGGCAGAACAGGGTTTAGGAGAGATTGCAAATAGACAAAATTTACTAAAAGCTACAAAGAATAGGAAACAAGTACAGTGTCCTTTCAGGATGTAGGCGATCATGCCCTCCACATCTTTCTATCCCTTGTACCTCTTAATATATTGTCTTATTTTTCCCAAACCCTGCCCTGCCATCCATTTGCTTAAGTCCATCAAGTATGTCATGTACTGCTTTCTCCTGTCCCTCTTTTCTGTGAGTATCATCTACTCTTATTTAAGATAGTGAAGAAGTGTGAACCAGACAATAGAGGAACCTGTCTAGTTAAATTCTTTAGGTAATGCAATAGAAGTGTTATAATATGCTTAATTTACCAAACATTGGAGAAGGGTAAAAATTGAATGAAGTATATAATTTTGAAGAAAACAATTAAAAAGAGAAAAACAATTACAACAAAGGGATTTTTAACTCCAAATCAAAAATGGAAAAATATATTATAAATCTCTTAAGCAAAAAGACCCAAATTAACTTTGCAAGATTTTCACACACAAAGAAAAATTATTTAAATATTTATGGTTTTGGTTTAGTTTGTTTTACGGCATATCAACCGCAATGGGTTATTCAATGCCAACAAAATTTTTGGAATAGATTTATATGAATAGAATATATTTTCTTTGTAAAGTGGGTTTTGTTGTGAGTCTGAAGTATTGGTGGTAATATTTTCAAAGATATTTTTTTCAAAAACGTATTTTTGTTGGCAAATATTTTCATAGCAGGGACCCTAGCAGGTGCTACCACTCTGGGTCAGGATGGACCTGGGAACAACAGCAATTAGGAGGTAGTTCCATGCTCCTCACAACCTCTCAATCAAAGGCCTTGCTGCCGGATGCAGTTTATGGTAAATACTTATGGAATTTAGTATACAAATACATACAATATGGTCTATCTACAGTTCATAGAAAACATATTTGCAGATTAGGTAATAGAAATATGGCCCTGCCAAGTACAACCCGCTACCAAATGGTTTACACGCCTAAACAAGAAATTCCTAAAATCTTTCAAAGTGAAGATGTTATGGTTTTTTCATACATCCACTCCTCAATAAGCATCTTATCATCAGCTTACCATAAACTAAAACATTACAGCTTGATCCAACAGTTTACTCTCATTATTCTTGTCTAGAGTTTTATTTCATATATGCCTGGTCTTATCAGATTCATATTACAAAGATGATTGTTACTATTTTCTTTCAAGATTAAAATATTTGCCTTTCTCATCTATTACAGTTATAAAACTAATAAAGTTATTCTAGGTCATCTTTGTCACTGTCATATGAAAAAGAATGTTTGGGTATATGAATAAAGAAAGAAAGAAAGAAAAAAAAACAATTATGATCATTGTATGTTCGATGAAATTTTCTGGTTTTTAAAACTCCAAAGTCAAGAGTTATGCAGAGTTATAGAAGATTTCTATTTGGCTACAAGTTGTTAAGCGTGATCAATAAAGTTTTCCTTTACAAAATTTCATTTTAAACAAGAATGTCACTTTTACACAAATTATAGCCAAGATAAATATTCTTTCCTAAATTCACAGAGGTGTAAGCCAACAGACCTTAATAATTATAGCTTTATTATGTTAATAATGTCTGCATTATTTCTTGATCAATGACAAACCATTTCTTTCTGATTTTCAATACACTAACTGAACGAAGAAAATGATTCACGCATTTGCAGAATTTGCTGGCTAAACAATCAGATTCCACTTACGTGCCAATATTAAGATATTGACTTCATTAAATTATGTGTTGGTTTCTAGCAGTTATAGTAAGTCTTGCTTAGGCTTTCACCTTGACATCTGTCAGAAATACTCTGAAGATTGACTCAATTCCCAGATGTCCATTATGAAATTCATTTAATATTCACTATTGTAATATACTAGGCATTGCTACTCTTTGTACATATATTAGTACTCTACCACATAGCTAGTAAACATTCAACTCTGGATTGCATTTTCTTACTTTCTTTTATTTTTTTTTTATTTTTATTTTCACAATAAACATGTCTTGTTCCACATTTTCTTTTATTTCTTCAAGAGCTCTCTCTGAAAATTCATTTGTATCTTCAAAAATAAGCAGAAATGGTAAATCCATCAACTGGATTGTATGTAAACATTGAGTTATGGAATTTGCGAGCGCACCAGGAGGAAAAGTTGGAGAATTTTCTGTTTTCTGCTGTATTATTTCCATTAACTTTTGTTGTTTCTGGAGTTCCAACAACTGCTGCTGAATTTTTACCACAGAAGCCTATATTTCATCCATATTTAAAGAAGTTTTTTTTTTCTACCAAAAGATGAATTTAAATCAACATTGTTCAAATTCTTATCACCGGAAATGTATTATTTACTCCACAATATATATAAAGAAGTGTCCTAAGGTTGTGTTTTTTCAAGTGCTTTCAGCTATACTTCAAATCATTATCAAGGATGAAATTTGTTTTACTTTATCATTAAGTTTTTTATATAATTTTTCATGTGTGATGATTTTTTTCTTTTCAGAACTCAAATTATATAAGAATTGTCTGAAAGGTTTTGTTTCTTGAGTGCTTGTGTGTGCGTGCGTGTGTGTATAGATATGTGTATACATATATATTTATACATGTATGTACCACAAAATGTTGTACATATTTTGCCATAAGGCAGAAAAATTTGTGTGTACACATGCTTGTGTACATCACACTCCACCCACGTCTATTGAACAGGTGAAGAGGCTCATCCCTTGTTCCCTGTTTAGGATGTGGTTTCTGGCTTTCTCTTTTCCAATCTTTTCACTTTTCCTTATTTTTTTTTCAATTGGAGTAGATAGACTGAACTATCGCCCAGTTCACACTCCACCCACGTCTATTGAACAGGTGTAGAGGCTCATCCCTTGTTCCCTGTTTAGGATGTGGATTCCGGCTTTCTCTTTTCCAATCTTTTCACTCTTATGTAGCCTCCTGCACACCAGTGGCCTTACCTAGGGTGATATGATTAAGAAAAAAAAAAAAATTTATAAATGTGTCTATCACAAAATGTATAACAAGTTTTGTTGAAATCTTGGGAGTTAGGTGGAAGGGGTGATGTGGTTGTAGAAATCTTCGTAATCATCATTAGACTCATCCAACTATTTTTGAATCCTCATCACTGTCCTCAGATTGACTCTCAAACACTCTAAAATCTTCATATTGTAGCTTACAGCATGAATGTGATGCTGTTTCCAAATATTTATCTATCACACCATAGATATGTATGGCTGGCCACTCATATCCGATGATGCCTGACTACCAGGGCAGTTAGATAATTCCCGTTGCAGACGCCTGCTTCGGCACATCTTTGTTTGTTCAACATCCAGAGAGTTCACCTGTGATTTATACTGCAATCATGCTGAGCAGACCTTAGTTACAGTTTCTGGGAGAGAGAGCGTTATTTAGTGTCATCAACAATTTTAACAAGGCTAGTACACTCAAACCCTTGGTAAGGATGACTGGCCTTTGTGCTAGCTCAACCATTAACGACTCCCAAATAGTTTCATCTACCCAATTTCACTCACAAGGTTTTGGTGTGGTCTTCAGGCACTTTCCAAAAGTGCCACATGCTGAGATTGCCTCCTCCAGACCAATGACATCAAGAAGTCACCTTCCCGACATATCAACTATGATGAGATTCAAACCTGGGTTTCATGGTCAGAAAGTAAACACTAACCACATGCCCCCCCTCTCTCTCTTATATATATATATATAAGAGAGAGAGAGAGAAAGGGAGAGAACTTTTGATATATTTCAATCTTGCCAATGGAATAGCCTCAATACTTACTTTTTACATATAATCACTATAACACTTGTACTACATTCTGACCCATGAAAATCACTATCTTCTTGATTTTCAATAAGTTTCCATCTTAAAATTATCAATTACAATATCCTTATTTCAACAGGAAAGATTGCATTAACACATCACTCAATAAGTCTTGAGCTTGATACATAGATGGCACCACTAATAAAAAATCCATTTGATTTTTATGAAGTACTAATCTTCAAAAGGCATGTGACAAAATTCAGGCCTAATCGGATTATTAGTTTACAAATTAGTTATTTAGTGAAGCTACTTTTGCAAATTTTCAAAATGGAAAAATCTGAATTTTGTGTCTTGATAAAGCATTGCTTTTCTGATGGGAAAATATACTGTTCAAGCAAAGCAATGGCTTGATAAGTTATTTGAGCTCTGCTCTGTTAGAAACAATGTTTAAGAGGTGGTATGCTGACTAAACACAAAAAAATCCACAAATTAATTTTGGCCAACTGTAAATTGAAGTTGTGTGAGACAGCAGAGGAGTTGAGCATTTCAGAAGGCAGTGTATTCACCATTTTGCACAAACATTCGTCAATGAGAAAGCTGTGTTCAAAGTGGGTGCTGCGTTTGATCACAGTTGATCAAAAACATGTTGATTCAGAGTGTTGTTTGCAACTGTTTCAATGCAACAGAGTTTTTGCGTAAAGTTGTGACAAGGGATGAAACATGGATCCACTACTTTACTCTGGTGTCAAATCAGCAGTTAGCTGAGTGGACAGCAGCAGGTGAAAGCCACCCAAAGTGACCAAAGACGCAAAAATCAGCAGGCAAGGTTTTGGTCTCCGTATTTTGGAACGTGTAAGGTATTTTGTTCATTGATTACCTTGAGAAAGGAAGAACCAACAATAGCAAATATCATATAGCATCATTGATGCATTTGAAGGAAAAAAATCAGCTACAAATGAAGAAGAAAAAGTGATTTTTCATCAAGACAATGCATCTTATCACAAGTTGATTGTAACAATGGCAAAACTACATGGACTGCACTTTGAATTGCTACCACATTCACCCGACTCTCCAGATCTGACCCTCAGTGACTACTGGCTATATGCAGACCTCAAAAGAATGCTCCAGAGAAAGAGATGTGGCTCCAGTGAAGAAGTGATATCGGAAACTGAGGTTTATTTTGAGGCCAAAGACAAATTGTTCTTCAAAAAAGGCATTGAATTGTTAGAGAAGCGTTAGAATCGGTGTATCATCCTAGGAGACTATGTTGATGAATAAAGTCGAATTTTGCCTAAAAGTTGTTTTATTAGTTAGGCCCAGAATTTATTGAGTGATATGTTAACTCCTTCCTCCTGAACAAGGACAACCACCTTTTTATTTTTAATGCACTGACTGAATGTAGAAATGGATTCAAACAAATTTCATGTAAAACATTTGCATAATCTAGTGGTTAAATAATCAAATCCCACTTAAAACTATCAAATTAAGTGCCAGCATTTTAACATTGACTATTTATATATTTATTAATTACTAGTTTAAAAGTTACACTCTGTGCAAGCTTAAGCTAGCTCTGGCTCTGAATTCTGCAAGTTATTTTCCATCCTGGCAAGGTAGCATCTTTGGCTTCAAATGAAGTTATTGAAAAACAGGTATTGTAGCTTCTGATGTGCTGGATGGAGTGTTTTGATTTAGCTGAGTTACTTACTATCCAGATGTGATAGCAATGACTCTTGAGGAATTGGTCAATCTTCCAGCTGTATTTTCCCTTTGTTTCAGCACGTCTCATCTGGTTTATCCTTTAATCTGAGAGTGTTCAATGCTTACACTGAATGTTCATTGACCCAATAGATATCTTTGGATGATTTGTATAGTACAAGTGTACTGGAAAGTCACCTTAGACAGGCTCAAAAAAGAAGCTGCATTCCTTTAGCATGATTGTGATTATCACTAACCTGTCTGGCATGTCCTTCATCAGGTGCTTCCTAAGATCTTTCTATGGTTTCTAGCACGTTTCTCTCCTTGATAAAGTCTGTCATCCTCTGCAGCTCTTAACCGTCTCTTCTTGCTTGTACCTCGTCTGATGTTTCCAATGTTCTTGATTTAGACACAGACGAACAGATAGAACTTGCCATTTGTTTATTTAGAAGATGCTAGAAATTGGTTGGTCCCCTGTACCACTCTAGCAAGTAGCTTTATAAGAGCCTGATCATGGCTAAGAATGGAGTACTGCTCCCATAGATAGTCAGGATGCTCACTTTCTGGTCTTTATAGAGTCAAAAAAGCATTTTTGCACTATTGTAGATGAAGAATTATTTTCACCCTATAATACCCTTTCTCACAGATAAGACATTGCAAGGTTCTAGCTGCTCTATCGCTATTTCCATGGAAAGGGTTTAGATGAACTATACTCCTTAGTTCAACTAGTTCCAACTTTCACAGTTAAAACTCACTATGTCACACACATTGTAGCCAATCACTCTTGTTTCCTTCTTATTCCTTTGGTGAGATATAAGTTCCACTGGAGCAGCAGCTTCTCATGAACTACTGGCTTGTGAAACTAACTCCCAGGGGATTGTGTGACCAACACTACAAATGTTAACCTGTTCAAGTCTACAGCTAACCATTATGTTCCCTACAAACTGTGCCTCTTATTCTATACCTTCTACCTTGAACAGAGTGAACTCCGCTGAGAAAAAAAGAGTAAATTATGAAGGATGTTGAATAACCCACCTTTTTGCACAAAGGCCAACACTAAAGAAGGGAAAGCAATTAAAAATTTATGCCAGAAAAGTTAGTGTTTACTAACTTACTCTCTTGGTACTCGTTTGAAGTAAATATTTTCCCCCCTCAAGCAGGTCATTAAATTATCGCTTTATTGAATTATTATAATCAGTTTACAAGTTAAATGTATGATAGAAATTTTTGGCATCTACTTCCTAGATATTATTTTCATAGGCATTTTTAGAAATGGCAACTGAAAATAATGTTTAGCTGTTAGCTTGACGTAGAATTATAAATAAATCACAGCTGTTCCAGAAAGAGTCATTATAATTAGTGAACTTGAGAAACCTTTTTTCCTGAAGAACTGTTTTAATATAAATATCCTATAAATTTCAACTGAAAGCACTGGCTGTTTAGTCAATGAATGCCAATCCGTATAAAGGAACGGCTATTCAAAACATTATTGTTAGAAACTCAGTTTGTATAGATGAATAAACACAAGACATCTGAATTATTTTCACTTAAACTAGAAGTCTACATTACTGAAATTTTCAGATAAATTATGCAAAAAAAAAAAATAACGGAGTTATTTATTAGCATTTCTACAAGAGTACCTATACATTCTGGTCAGGATTAAAACACCACTCCTATGTAGGAAGAGAACGGGTGTTTTTATTTTAGACATGACATTTTCCTGTGCCTTCTCTATAATTATTTTCATGATTGATCTGATGAGCTTTCTTTTATACCTCAACTTTACAAATTTAAGCACAGTAATTGATTGGCAGTCAGTTAAGTGCCATATGTGATATACGCATGGGTGATTATGTCTTGAAAGAGACATCACTGGGCAGAACATTTTCCTGCAGTAGGTTGTCATTACTTTCTGCAATATACTGGTTGCCTACCAAGACTATAGAACCCAATCTGTCTTGTTATTTAACCCATAACTGGAGGAAAGTGGTGGATTAATACTTTTCCCCAAGAGTATTTGTGCGTAAGTGAATGCAATGAATTTAACTGGAATTTGAACTCGGCTCTCCAATTTCTCATTCTAAGTCAATATCCACTTCACCACAACGCACATCCTAATGTGCGTTGTGGTGCAGTGGATATCTTTTAAGACATGATCACCCAAAGTGTGTATCACGTATAGCACTTAATTGACTGAATTGATTGGCAGCTATTTTATAGTTGAAATTGTTAGATGCAACTAAATTCTATGTTAACAGTTTTTTCTCTCACACTTCACACCTGTAGAACTTTTTTCTGGTTTCTTGAGTTTGTCAACTTCACTGTTCAAAAATTTAAATGCAATATCAACCGTTATCTTCTGTCTTCTTAATTCCTGTTTCTTTTTATTGTTTTCTCTTCTTAATAATGTTTTTCTTTTTCTAATTCTTTCATACTCAGTAGCTTGTGACTTAGTGGATTTATTGCCTTACTTGAGGTTTAAAGTTAAAAAAAAAAACAAAAAAAAAAAACTACCTTCCATTTTGCCATGGGGGAGGATACTTGAAGTATTCCAAAACTTTTGTGTCATTCGTGACAGACTAGACAGCTTTTGTCTATGTTTTTATATCTTCATGTGGGTCACTATGTTAAGCTAATCCTATTGCATTCTAGTCCCATAAGAAGGTATTTAAATCAATATACTCTGTGAAAAATGTTACACACACACACACACTTTATATAAAATAAAAAAACTTTGATCCAGCTTAAATTATTTAATACTAGCAGTATAGCCCAGCGTTGCTCTGGTGTAATGAAAGCTTTAAAATTAACCCAGGGTCCTGGAGCTCAGACTCAGCCTAAAGAATATTTATGTGAAGTTTGGTGAGAATCGGATAAAAATTGTGGATTTGTATAAAGGACATACAGACAGGTAAACAGACACACACAAACAACATCTTGCCTTTTTTATATATATATATATATATATATATATATATATATATAAATAATCGATTTTCTACACTATTGTAAGAACTGCAACCTTGAAACTTCTGAATATCGTTTATGTCTTTGTCTATGAGTGTGTCAAATTTGATTAAAATTGGATCACTCCTTATGTAACCCGATTTTTTCGATTATCGATTTTCAATATTTATCGATGATACCTCGACACAAAACCTAGCTAAGAACACTCGCAGACGCTTATAGTACAACTGTGTAAATTTTCAAGAAAATCGGTTCAGCCATTTCGGAGTCTATAGGTAACGGACACACACAAAGTTGCATTTATAAATAAGTTTAGATTATGAGCTAAAGTGATTTATTATTCAGTATTTAATAATCTTTTTTCAAATTTTTTGAAACTGTAGGTTGACACACACACTTCAAATATTGAGTAGTAGTGGTGGGAAGTAAGAATTCTTTTATGTGCCATGTCCCTTCAGGACGTAGGCAATCATGGCCTTCCACATCTCTTTATTCCCAGTAGCTCTTAGCACACTTTCTCCTGTTACCCCACTTGTTGAAGCTCCTCAAGCATACTATGCATTGTTTTTTCCTGTCTCTCTTTCCTTCTATCTGACCTGTGATTATATTATTTTTCAAACCCTCCTTCCCCATTACATGTCCCAGAAGCTTCAGCTGTCTTTTCTTGATGTTTTCTTTCAGTTTCCATTTTCTCCAAAAACTAGTCATCGTTGACATGTTCAGTCCATGGTATCCTCAGCATTTTACTATAAAGTATTTGAATCTTTTTTTTGGTCTGTAATGCCTGTAACTTTACTGTAACAATTATCACTCTTGGACACTAGGTAGCGTTTTGATAATAGCATATATATTTTATTTTATTTTATTTTATAATTTTTTTTTTTTCAATGTTCACCCTGTCAAGGTCACTCAAGGTAAAGAGTTACCAAGTAAGAGAGAGTTTATGGGGATATGTATGGAATATAAAGATGAAACCTAGACATGTGAAAGAACAGTGTACAGTAATAATAAATGTAAAGAAAATGAATTAACAACTCATATAAAAACTTAATAGTAAAGAGTGAATTCACTTTTTATGGCATTAATAACCTACTTTAAAAATATTACATTACTGACAGGCTTTGTGGCTATGAAAACTCCATTCTTGTATGAACAGATTATTTAAAGTTCAATTAAATGTACTTAAGTCAATTTTTGCAAATCTCTCTATCAATTCTAAAGCAAAGAGTAGTATCCATAAAAAATTAATTATACTGTCACTTTGTCATGCTCCAAAAAATAAATAAATTATAGTGTCAAAAAATTTCTTTTATATCTCAACTTTACAAATTTAAGCATAGTAATTGATTGGCAGTCAGTTAAGACATAATCACCCATATGTGATATACTATACTGATATACTATACGCATGGGTGATTATCACGTATGGGTGATTATGTCTGGTCGGGTGCTCCTGCTATCCACCTAGGTGTCCTTGACAAAATCCAATGGAGAAAATCTGTAATGTGATCATCCCAACTTGGCAGCTCGGATACAATCACTTTCTCACTGGCGGAATGTGGCTTCACTGTGTCTTTTCTACAAATACTTTCATGGCTTTTGATGAACTTAGCTCACTAGTACCTTCCATACAAAAATTTGCTCGAACCACAAGATTAGCAACTAGGTCTCAACCTTTTACTGCGAAAGCAATAAATTGTAAACGCAAATTCTGCTCCAGCAAATTCTTCTCTCACATTTCCCACCTGTGGAATTCACTTCTGTTTACCTGCTTTCCTAACAACTACAATCAAGAATTCAAATGTAAAGTCAATAGTCATTTCCTATCTCACTAACTTGCATCCTCTCTCTCATATGCTCCTTTCTTCGTCCACTCCACTCATCAGTATTCTCATCCTTCTCCTACCCTCTTCCTGACACTCCCTGTAACCTGTCATTCTTTCTCATAACTTACCTCCTATGTAATCCCCTGCTCAACAGTGGCATTAAAATCGCTTGCTTGGAGCAACACGATTATAAAAAAAAAATTAAAAAATGTTAGAGGGTTTTAAATTATTTATTCAGAGCTATATAACTTTTACAAAAGTTTTAAATTCAGAGTTGTTCTCCTAGACTGGTTGTCAACTAAGGCTATAAATCTCAGTCTACCCTGCCACTTACCTAGAGCTGGAAAGAGGCCAATCATTACTGGAAAGAAGACAAACTGTCTTAACCAGAACTTAACTCATCACTGATACTATTTTCTGTACTGTCAAAAACATCACATCTTCTATACCCAAGTAGTACATAAGTCTTAATTCATTCAAGTATCTCCAAAGGGACAACACATTTATTCAGCAAAGAGCAATTTTTTTTCAACATTTTGTATCTCACAGCATACTTGAAACTATAAACTTCTTCAGCACATTTAAACTATGATAATCAAAGAAAAGAGTATATAATTTATTAACATACAAATTATAATAAATTATTTTGTAATAAGATAATTAGAATTCTTTAAAAAAAAAAATTTCATTTGTTTATTTCTGTTTATTATAGTTTAACAAGATATCTAAGCTTGACATTTTTTTTTTTAGAATATCGTTGCAAAGTTGAATTTTGGACAGGCATTGTTATAATGCAGTGGATATCGACTTGGGACGACAAATCAGGGAGCCGAGTTCAAACTCCAGTTGAATTCCTTGCATTCACTTACGCACAAATACCCTGGAGAAAGGTATTAATCCATCTCTTCATTCTAGTTATGGGTTAAATAATAAAATAAATTGGGTTCTATAGCCTTGCAGTCTATCGCAGAAAGCAATGGCAACCTACTGTGGGATAATCTTCTGCCCAGTCAGTCATGTCTCTTTTGAGATATGATCGCCCAAGTGTTTATCACGTCTGGCACTTAACTGACCGATACTTGTAAATCTTCCAAGGATTCTAGCCATGATCGATTTTTGTTTTTAATATTGTTTATTGCAAAAAAGCTTGTTTCACACAAATATGACATTAAGAATGTTATATTTAACGATGATATACTAATATAATCAATTTAAAGGGATTTTAACTCTGATATTAAGCCGTCTTTTGAAATTAATTTAATGACAATTAAAAACTTTAGTGGCAATCCTACGATCCTCTCATAGCACACAGATTGAAAAATTACTGAAACAGAGCCATACAATTAGGCTAGCATTTCTTTATTTATAGATAACTTATATTCACAATATCTCCACTGACTCACTGACACACCCAGTTGGGTGTAAGCAAGCTAATAATTTTATATTGCTACTCAATGGAAATAAGAAATCATTTTTCCACATGTCATTTCATTCAAATTCTTTCTACTGTTGTTTATTCTATGTATTTGAGAATCAAATACACCAAGTCACCTATGGTAGCTGGACAAATAAGCCACCTTTTAAATGGTTGCAACTTTTTACCCAAAAGATGATCCAGTCAGTCTCTTAAGAAAACATAAGATTGAAGAAACAAAGAATGAATGAATGCAAGGTATATTTGTTATTAGCTTTGTGAACAAACAAGTTGCAGAATCATGGTTGAAGCAAAATAGTTTTATCCAATGCAAATATTTTCTTTAACCTTTAGGTTCAAGCCACTAGCTAGACAGGTACAGGTAACTAATGAAAAATAAAAATACCAGCTTTTATCATTAAAAATAAAGAAAATAAAAACACCATCCCAATATGGTATTAAGTTTGAATGAATATTTAATATTTTTATGTTACATACATGAAAAAAATAAAATAAGTTTATTTTTTAATAAAAGAGTGTGCTGGGAATTTTAGTACACACTTTATATGAGAAAGTGCTGAAAAGTTATTGGCCATAGCAAGATGGCATTCACACCAACATTCTGACTTTTGGTCAGGCTGAAAACTTAGTACTCACGTGTTTGCACATGTAAACAGAGACAAATGAGAAATTGAAAATTAATTTGACAATATTGTCAAATAATAACCAACTAGTTGTTTATGTAACCTGTAATATCACAAGTAAGATTTACTAAATAAACATATGAAACTCTTATTCCCTCTAATTATTACATCAAATAGTAAATTGACAGTGACAGGTAAAGAAATGTGAAGTAATAAATCATAGTGGTATTATAGCTCTGATTGCATATAAACTCCTGCATATGTAGACACATTTTGGCTTTCCCATTAACTCACTAAGTGGTGGGATTCAATTATTTTTTTGTAATGAAGAGGTTCTCTTAAATCTTAATCTTATTTTGTCTATGAAATTAGGAACTGGTTCTGTGAACTTGTATAATTTTAGTAAATGGCCTATGCTGTCATGATTCCCCCAGCCATCACTGACCCCTCTCCAGGAACACAATTGGCTTTAGCCATTTTTTGCACTAAGAAACTTGTTCTGGTGGTATGTTAATGATAATAAAACTGAAAATCCAAACCTGCATTTTTTACTTTTAAGTGCTGACTTTTTAAATCATGTTTCACCACTTAACCTGTATCTTGCCAGCATTTCTTAACTGGTGTCCTCCAGGACCTCAGGATAGGGAAAGATATCACAAGAGGGATAGCAAGGAACAGTGATAAATAGGTTAATTCATTGGGGGGGGGGGGGGGTTAATTTTGTATTTGTAATCTTACTATACACACATATGGCAAATTGTTGGAAAATCATTTGTTATTATAACAAAAGCTTCAAGCTTTAGATTTAAAATTATAATAAACAAAGGGAATGTATTTAACAATATATAACATTAGTATGAAACCTGCATTCACTGGTTAGTAGGCAGGAACTGTACATGGATTCATCTATCATTGATTGATTCACACGAGTACAGGATGCATACACAATGTTCATATGTTATACCACTACAATAAAAACATGAAAGAAATATTAAGAATGGTGTATATTAAATTTCATGCAAAGGTTCCCTGAGGCATGAAAACTATTTCAAAAGTTCTACAAGGGTAAAAAGGTTGAGAAAAGTTGATATAGACAATCAAGAAGCAAAATAAAAAAAAAGAAAAAAGTACACTTAAAACATGTATAATTATTGGGTGAGTATTCATAAAAAAAAATCCGAGTATGTTTATGTATGACTTTGCACTTCTGTCTGGGATCAATTTACTATCAGTGCATTCTGTAAAAAGTGTTGTATATATATATATATATATATATATATATATATATATATATACACACACACACACACACACACACACACGCATGAAGAAAAATTCCCAACCTAATGTAAAAAGTGTTGAAAAATTACATTTAGTGAGATTTTGAGCAGTTGAGGTAGAGAAATTTTCTACACACACACACACACACACACACACACACATTTATTTTGTGAACCTGAAGCAGCTGATTATGTATCTCAACCATAGGAGCTGGCTTTAGTGATACTTATTCTAATGCCATTTCCTTCAAATAGTCCATGTATACGGAAACCATTGCTGGTAATAATGGGGATCCCATTGTCAAGCCTTCTTCCTGTGGATGTGTGCCTGATCCCATTCGAAGTATATTGTTTATGTACAGAAAGGCAGTATCTCCATCAGGTTGTATACTAGTGCATTTTGTTTAGAAATAAGTGAGGACAGACTGCACCCGAATACTGATAGTGCCTTCTCTATAGGTACCTTGGTGAAGAAACTCATCATGTCCATCTGGTTGGATCAGATAGGAGCATTTTTTATTATTTCCATGACTGTTTTTGTGAATTTTAAGGAAACCATATAGGTGATGGACCTTGTGCATTACCTCCTGATCTTTCAACCTGTTCGATTTCTGTATTTGGTGGTTCTCGACGGTATCAAATTTGTGTCTGTAGGATTTATCCAGATCATGCTGGATTCTCAGTCTTCGTTGGTAATTCTGTTGTAGGTGTTGAGCCTCTGGAAGGTATTAGATTGCAACCGATGTTTTATCCAATGGTTGTACTGAATTCTTAAATGAGTGTGTCCTGCTTTTTTCTGCAACCAGATGAATTCTCCTGGAATTGATTGGAAGTCAGGGTGCTTGAAGGGATGAGATTTAAGTCACTGCACCAGTGTAGCTAGTTTGATATTTGTGCCAGCTTCTGGTGAGACTGTTCTAATTGTCTACATATTTTTGGTATATCAGGCTAGTACTAATCCTTCAACATCTGTATATATATTTCTGAGATAAAGTATTGTAACTATTTTGATAGTTCACAATAAAGAGAAAGAAAACAACAAATTAGCATTCCTGAATGTACTAATATCTAGAATGGAGATATTCAAGACATCCGTATACTGCAAGCCATCATTCATTGAACAATACCTCAACTTCAACTCCCATCATCCATACAGTGTAAAGAAAGGGACTGTCCACTGCCAACAACATTGAGCAAAAGTCATGAGTAGCAACCTAGAGACATATAAACAAGAAATAGTCAGTATAAGCAGTAACCTACAACATAAAACCTATCCTGGGTAAATGACAGCAGTCCCCACAAACTGGGATAGAAGGGTAAATGATGATAACACTAAGAAAACAGCCACTGTATGCTTACCTTATGTGAAGGGCTTCTTGGAAAAGATACAAAAGATCTGTGGTCTATATAGAAAGGTTGTTTTGATATCAAAACAACCTTCAAGAATAGTTCAAACCTACACAGACATCTCTTACTTGGAAGACCAGTCATACAGGAGAACATGATTAAGAATTGTCTTTATGCTATGCTGTGCAGCGGTTGCAAGACATATACAAGAGAAACACGTTGCTCCCCCACCTCACTTAAAATAAGACTGCAGGAACACCATAAGGCATGTAGAAATAATAGACAGAGATACTGGAAAATCTGAAAATTCAAGGAATCAGCACATATGCTACAGCACAAAAATCTTTGAAGCCAGCCAAGCATAGACATGAATACAATATGGGAATTAGTAATACAGAGAGCTAGAGAAAAACAACAATAAAAAGTTGTAATAAAAAAATAAAAATGGTTACTGAGACAGTATGTTTCTAAGACCCAAAAAATTCACTCATTGATGTATATGATTTTCACTGCCTGTTCCAAGGACTGAACTCCCAGCCATAGACTTACTAGAAGTACAAAATGAATGTGTGGGTGGTATAATGAATAGTAACTCAGAATGAGAAATTGAAGTGCTAAGTTCAAATTTCAGTCATGTCGATTACATTCACTTCCATGATAATACACTTGGGAAAGGTAGGAATTCATATCTTCCATTAGTTATGGGTTAAATAATATATTGTATCTTGAAAGATGGAAAAAAAAATGTTTTGCTTTTAATTAACCCACATCTGCAGATATTGTGGACTGAGCATGTGAGCAATGACAAGGTTTTGGAAATGATGGAAATGGAAAGGAAATTAATATTGAGCATCAGGAAGAAACAAATGAAGTTTCTGGGACATGCAATGAGTAAGGAGAACCTGATACTAAAGGGATCAAATAGAGGGTAAAAGAGACAGAGGAAAGCCGCGGATAACATATTTAAAGGGCCTGAGCAGGTGGATGACAGAATGGGCTGAGAGACGTTACAGGAGAAAGCATGCTAAGAACTACCAGGGATAGGCAGACGTGGAAGGCCATGATCGTCTACATTCTGAAGGGACATGATACATAAACGAAGAAGGGTTGATAAAGTTGTAAAAAGAACAAAATTAATCAATCAATTTAGCCATAAAAGTTAACAGACTTTATATAGCATATAAAGCCCAAAAAGATCTATTGACATCATAGCAAATAAATATGACTTTAGGATATATTTCAGAGGCCATGTAATGACCCCAACACTTTCCTGAAGGTGAGATAATGCCTAAGGAAGATGGAACTCTGGGGCTTGAACATATAAGGACTACAGAAGTGTGGTTTTATTTCTTATATCTACCAGCATATGTCTTATATATTGTCCAAATTGGCAATTTTTGATAAATGGAGAAAACTTATTTGCACATTCAGATTTATAAAAAAATTAATTTTTTTTTTAATTAATTTTTAATCTAATCTTTTGTGATCTTTATGAATAATTGTTTTGTTGTTATAATTAAACTGCTTAGTTATTCAAATAGTTATTTTAAGCTATGGAAGTGGTATTGACCTTTAACATTTAGATCAAAACTTGAGAGTAAAATGAAGCAAGTAATGCTAACATTTTACACAGTATAATTTTAAAATTTAATAAATATTACAAATTATCATAACATGTCCTACATGAAATAAATATTTGCTGAAAGGTTTAAGCATATTGAACTGCTTCAGTTTCATTTTTTTTCACTTCTCCCCAAGTAAGCCAGAGCTACTAAAACAAGAAGTTACTGAGTGTGAAAGAATATGAGAAAAAGGAAAACAACATTAAAAAGAGAGAACAATAAAAGAGAAGAAATTAAGAAGACAGAAGCAAGGCAATAAAGCCACTAAAATACAGGAGTGGGATATTCAGGAATATGAGAAAAAGAAAAGCATTAAGGAGGGAGAACAATTAAAGAACAGGAATGAAGACATAACAATTGATATAGCATTTAAATTTTTGATGATTAAAGTTGACTGGAAAGCAAGAAGCTAGAAGAGGGTTCTACAAGCAAGAAGTGCAATAGAACAAATTTTTAACAGACCTTATAGTTACATCTAGCCATTACAACTATAAAATGATGCGACCTTGCTAACAATCTAGCACTGCGTTTAAATTCATAGTCTAGGTACCATAGAGGAAAGTCCATCAGAACAATTATCAGGAAAGTATTTACAGAAAAGGTACAGGGAAGACATGGTATCACCTGTATTAAAATAATTTCTTATCTCAGGAATTCCAACAACAGAAATACTTAGACAAGGATCAACAAGGGCATATAAAAGGCACACAACTAATGTATTCAATAAATTTCTTTACAACAACTTACGGAGAAACATGTTGGCAATCACCAAATTTAAACTTACAAAATTTGGAATTAATCTCTGACAATGGTTTATGTTGAGATGACAATATATGGGGATAATAATTTAGTAATTTTCTTTTAAAAAAGAAAGAAATTATTTCTGCAAATGATTAAATATAAATTATAATACATGACTTTGTTTTATCAAATGCTTTTCTAAAACAAGCATGTTTATTTTGGTTGTTATACTCACGTTTCTGCCATCAAATCTAATCTACATCCGACAGCAAGGCCTCTGATTGAGAGATTGTGAGAAGCATGGGAACTACTTAATTGCTGTTGTTCCCATGTCCACCCTGACCAGGGGTGGTAGCACCTGTTAGGGTTCTAACTATAGGCAAATAGGTAACATTTATTAATAGCATTAGAAATAGTCATTAGAGGGAGCCATGACCCATGGCCGGTTGCCTACCACAGAACTTATGGCTAAAGAGTTAATGTTGAATGAAGCCTGTCGCCGATAGGAATCCCGAAAGAATGTTGATTTTTTTTAAATCATGGGAGAATCGGAATTTCTGATTCTTCGTTCATTCTACTTTGGTAAGCTCCATTAAACTCCGATAAGAACCCAAAAGGACTTTGTTATTTTAGAAGTTGCATAGAGAATTGACAGCCCTGATTATAGAGAATATGTGAAAAGACTTTAATGAAAATTTAATGAATACGTGAAAAGACTTTAGTGAAAATTTGAAGAACTCTGTTTACTTTAACGAAACTTAGAAAAGACATTTTTAATTGAGGACTGAAAACTCTTGATATTTTAAAACAAACTCTCTCTTTCTCCATTGTAAACTGGCATTCCAACAACTGTATTATCTGCTCCTGTGACTAATAATTGTTCTTTTTATAAAGACATTCTTCGTAACTCTCTGGCATGTTCGACCTTATTCATTTATTTAATTTTTTTTTTTTTTGGTGCCGTGTTTATTTTTAATCACAAGTGTACACAAGTGTCCGGTCTGGTTCTGGTGGAAAGACAGCTACTGAATTTGCACAATGCGACTTTCTGAGATCAAATCACAATGTGGGCAGTGGTCTGTTGTTGCAATAGACATCTTGAAAACCAGCTTTTGTGATGAGATCATCACGACCAGCAACAGCAGCCCGAAAACGTCGACACAACGGGTACTGTTTTCAAACCAGCGAGCGACCGAACCAACCGGCTAGCCGGGTAGCAATGTTACAATTGATGCCGTCACAACTGTCAATGAGAACAAGCATCACAACGAGCCGGCTCGGGCGGAAAGTGTCACACTTGGATGAAATGATAAAGATAAAAAAAAAAAAAAAAGAAGTTCAGTTCCCACTAATATTTTTGTGAAGGGGTACTGAAAGGTTCTGAGTCTAACAAAAGAAAGATTAAAATAATCCAATTAAATTTCTTATGTTTGATCACAGACTATGTACACACACACACACACACACACACACACACACACACAGAGGGTGTGCAATGGAAAATTGTTGTCTAAATTACATAGAGATGAAAATAACATTGATGTCTCATTTTAACAGATATATTAACAAAAATTACACACAAGTTTTCCATGTTAACTGGATATATCATCTAACCAAATCCCTTGCAGTGTCCTCAGATTGACACTCAAACACACTGTATAGTGTTTCTGGTGCAAATGCCATGCAGTACAGCATGCTGTTTCTAAGTTTCTGGTGAAGTGAATTGGGTCATGGGGCTCTTTTTTTCACAGATGGAGCCCAACTAACCCTAATATAATATATGGTTGACAAGATAAAAAAAAAAGAAAAAAAAAGGTAAACAAATAACTGCATTTGGATTCAATCCTTTCTGCTCAATAGATTCTAGATACAAAACCATTACTGTCCACCCAATAAACGTTTAAGATAATACATAAACCTTACTACCCATAATGCATCACTGACCAGCATATAAAAATAGTCAAGCCAATATACAACACACATGGCCTGAAGAATGTATTGAAGTACGAAACAGAGTTCAGCACAAAACAGTGACAGTGTCCACTTGGTACAGTGGATATTGGCTTGGAATGAGAAATCGGGAGTCAAGTTCAAATTCCAGTTAAATTCTTTGCATTCACTTATACGTAAATACCCTTGGGAAAGGTATTAATCCATCTCTTCAGTTATGGGTTAAATAACAGGATAGATTGGTTGCCAGCCAAGGCTATAAACTTAGTCTACCGCAGAAATTAATGGCAACTTACTGTGGGATAATCTTTTTATGAGACATGATTGCCCAAGTGTGTATCTTGTTAATTTAGTACCATGCTTATATTCATGAAGTATAGGAACCATAGCAGAAACATCATCAGAACAATTGAACTTTTATAGAAAAGTTACAGGCGAGTGAAACTATTGGGTTGTCTGGAAGGCTCATGCCAATTTTTAGTTGTTTATGTTTGAAGATGTTAGAACATGTTAAATTTATTGGCAGATAAAACATGCTTAAATTTGCGATTAGCACTTCAAACTATCTCTTAAGAAAGATAATATGTATAAATTTTGCATCTTTATGAAAATGTAAGATTATAAGACACATTTTTAATATTTGATGCTTTTTAACTAGCGCGAAAGCAAAAATGCCTTGCAAAAAAAAAAAAAAAAAAAAAAAAAAAAAAGAAAGAAAGAAAGATATGTACCATGTACAGTAAATATGCTTCAGCTGACAGAACTCTACAGATGTGGTTCACTAAGTTTAGAGTTGGTTGGGTCATGGGTATGATGGTAAACTGCATCTGGCAGCAAGACCTCTTATTGGGAGTTTGTGAGAAACATGGAACCACCTCTTTAATTGCTGTTGTTCCCAGGTCCACCCTGACCTGGAGTGGTAGCACCTGCTAGGGTCCTAGCTATGGGTAAATAGTTAACCCCCCAAACTGGGGTCAAAATATTATGAAAGTATAAAAATAAACTTTGATAGAAAAAAATAGATTTTTGAAGAAAAAAAAAAATTATTCTCAGCAAAACATTTTTGAATACAAAACTAGAAGACATTTTCAGTTTTCTAAAATAAAAAAGAATAAAAGCCAAAAATTTTCATTAAAATCTGACTAAATCAACCTTCTCACTATAACCAAATATTTAAAAAAAAAAAAAAAAAAAAAAAAAGAAGAGTACCTTAAAACTCCATCTTTTTGGCATTAAATAACCCATATGCCATTAAACAAAACTCAAACTTTAAGGTTTAGAGTTAGTGATTATAGCCTTATTGATGAAGAACACTCAGGCAGGCCCCCTCCCCCTACTACAGATGACAACTAAATTAAAACATTGATTAAGAATAACCCACATTACACAATGCAGGAATTGGCAGAAACACTAATTTTATCAAAATCCACCATCCATGAGCACTGAGTGAAGCTTGGTTAATCAAATCACTACGATGTTTGTGTACCACATTACAATGTAAAACAATGTTCAGCGAAAAAGATCCTGGGGTAATTGACATATGCCAACTTTAGCCACCCCAAAAGCAGGTCTTCATTTTCACAAAGTCATGTTGTGCATCTGATGGGATATGAAAGGAATCCTTTACTATGAGCTTCTGCCAAGTAACCAGTCAATTGACTCTGAAAAATACTGCTTGCAACTTAACAAATTAAAGGAAATTCAAGAAAAACACCCAGAATTGGCAAACAGGAAAAGTGCGGTTTTCTATCAGGATAATGCCAGACCTCACGTTTCTTTGGCAACCTGGCAAAAATTGTTGCAGGTTGGCTGGAATGCGTTACCTCACCCACCATATATATTCACCAGACATTTTGATTTTCATTTATTCAGGTACTTGAAAAATAATCCCAAATGGGAAAAATGTTAATTCTTTGGAGGACATAAAAAAAAAATCACCTTAATGTGTTCTTTGCCAAGAAACCCCTGAAATTCTGAGAAGATGAAAGAAAAATGTAAAAAGGTTTTGCAACAAAATGATTCGTATTTAGTTGAATATTTAACGGCATAATTTTGTTTTGTGTTTTAATTTCCTTTAAAAATCAGCATGAACTTATTGAATAACCTGATACATTATAATAGTGGAAATGTGACTGAAACCAAGATGGTAGGTTAGGACCAATAACATAGTTCTGATGGACTTTTCTGAATACTCTGTTTTTTTTTTATTTTATCAAGAATTTTTAAATATTTCGAAGGAACACTTGGTCATATGTAATAGTAATATTCAATGCATGGCCAAATAGCATACTTATAAACATGTACAATTCTGGAGAGAAAAATTGTCTTGCACAACATGGTGAGCCAATTTTCCTAGCAGCAGATCTAGCAATTGATTTAATATAATATTTGTATTTCATGTCATCGGAGAAGGCATGAGTTGCTATCCTGGAGGTTAGCATCAGCCATTTTTGAGATCAGCTGCCAATTTGACCTAATTGAATCAATCAGGTTTACTATTGTAATAGTAAATAGTTGTGTCATCAGATACTAAGATACTTATACACTCACGCCACTAACCTCATACAGGTTTCATTTGAACAAAAGGCTTTGAACATATTTTAAATTTTTGCACTACAGAACACACAGATAATGTACCAGGAAATTATTATTGTTAAGCAATATCAAATAGAAAAAAAGTGCCTGAATCTAATGATAGTTGTAAATTGAATTCCTGGGTTAAGTAGTTCAAAAGTCATAAACCCTGATTCATTGGAAGTGATATCACTGTTAGAGAATGTATAGGCTGGCCCAGAATGGCAATTTACTGGTCAGAACTCTGATGACACAAATTGAGTGAGGTGGGTTGAACATCATGGACATGGAATTCTGATAGTGATAGATTAGCCATGTTTAAATTTTGATATAAGACCAAAATGGTACAAAGACTCAAACAGTTGCAAAAATTATGAGCCTTGATGCCTTGTCACATTCAGATTCTTTTGTGAGGCAATCCATCATGTGGCAATAAGATTTTGGCTAACTACTTCACATACATCTTCTCAAACATCTTCCTCTATTCCTTTTAGAAATGATGCTATGACTATTGTCATTCATAAAATAAAGCAAGATAAAAAAAAGTTGTTGATGCAGTGTTGGGATCTGAAGAATTGAAGCCAGAGACAACATGAAATCCAACAGTCACAAAGCATAACTAACTGAATAGAAGTACTTGATATACTTTTATATGGAAAACAGAATGATAATCTAGCCTTATGTATTGAATAAAGATCAGTTCAAAATTAATGAAAGGTTACCAACTATATATGCTGTGCAACTTCTAGATGTTGACAACCATTGCTCACCTCATTTTTCTGTCTTTTGTAGCTATTAATAAATTGTTACCACTCCTAAACAGTTCTGCCATCTATTTACACAAGTTCATTAGTTAGGTTATGCACTGTTGTTTTGTTTCTCTCTTGCCTTTACTAAGTCTTGTGAGTATCAAATATTCCAAGTCCTCTTTCTTCATTATATATATATATATATATATATATATATATGTGCCCTGTTTGATATTAAGTTTCTATAATGTCTGAAACTTTGTTATTGCTCACATGCTCAGGTTATGGTATTTTCAGCATCCTTCTGTAGAACAACATTTCTGTTGCTTTAAGTATCTTCTTCTGTGAGGAGATTGTTTAGTATCCACTGCCATAAACGACATGTTATGTAACAGTTCAGTACATTTTTCTTTCTTTGATTCTAATGAATTTTCTTAATACTTTTGAAATATTTAAAAAAATTAATTATTGAATTCCTAAGTAAAAAGACTAAATATTAGATTGTTGTTTTTAAAACAAAATTAAAATCAAGTTTTATTAAGAGGGAAACTAAATATAAATTTACCTGAATTTATTATTCACACTCTTTTCTTGATGATATTTAATAAATATGTTGGTCAAAGTATAAAGTTTAATTAAAAACATGGTACGATGGATAAATTATTGTCCGAAATACGCAAAAATGAAAATGCTGACATCTTGTTTTAACATAATTATTTACCAAAATTATACACAAATATCTTGAAATACTAAAAAGTAAATTTGTTCAGTATAATACTGTTTTACAATAACATACAATATGTGACAGTATTATAAAAAAATACATCTAGCATGATGTATAAGTCATGGTATTAATATTTTATAGAAGGTGATGTTAACTTTATTATAGGTACCTCCAATCAATTCTTAGATACCTAAATTTAAATTGAAAATTTAAAAATAATTAATCTATCTTCAAGCTTTAAAATTAGGTTCTATTTGAAAGCCAAGGGATTAAAGTTAGTAATTCCAATAATCAAAATACACTGGTGTATTTTAAACTGAAATTATATCGATTGGAATCCAAAATTTTTCAAAAAAAAAAAAAAAAAAAAAAAAAAACTTTAAATTTTCCGCCATTTTTTGATTTATTGACAGGTTACGTCAACAGTAGCCAACTTTCTGTTTAAAAAATCTTGAAAAAAAAATATATATACATCAAAGACACTTTTTTAAAGTCAATTGTTTAAATTGAAACTTACCTTAATCTGATTTCACGCAATAGTAATTCCTTACTTTATGAAATTTAAGACAAACTTATCTTAAATACAGTAGTCCTGTCATCAACGTAATCCGAGGTGTGATTGATTGAATATGTCAGCTACTGTCAACACCCCTAGTATGGTGTCCGGAAGTGCCAAATTTTTATGTATTTAAAAAACCGGTTTCTGTTTTTTAACTGCATAGCTAACCATAACATAATATTTTCATCAATTACATAATATTTTATACAATGTTCATTTAGCATTATAGCTGGATGATTGAATATGCTTGCTAAATAAATAAAAATTGAAATTGCCTTTAAAATAATTTTACAATTTAATAACAAAGAATGAAATTAAAATAACCCAGTAAAGTTATGAAATATTATGCTAATTATTAATATTTTTATTATGCCTTATTCATATTAATTAGTAAGATAACTAGGTAAAAATATCTAATTTAATTTTTACATAACTGTAGATGTTATAAATAAGTATCTATATTTTTTGTACATGTCATACTGTATTTATGCAATATCTTGAAGAGAAAGGAATTTCGGGAATATTTTGTGGCCCTGAAAAGGGCCGTGGTGTTTTCTTAATTGGCACTCCAATCCTCCTCACTTTTTAGCTGCTTTTCCAGGTACAGGTATGTAGGTATCTCCCTTAATTTGATAACTAAGGGTAAAAATAATTTTATAACATGTTTTGTACAATCATTTACAATTTAAAAAAGAACATGAAAGTAGGAGTTAATCAATAAAAATGCATAAATTCAATAGTAGGATTAGGCTATGAAATAAAATAGAAAAAAAAAAGTCTTTTTCATTCAATTGAAAATAAAAAAAATGAAACCTTTTCCAATTTGTTTTAATCTTAGCTAGGCACCATAAAATTGTAGTACATATTTGTTTCTTAAAAACATTCTGCAAACACAAATTGAAATTAAACATTTTTTTAAAATTCCAACTTTCCTCTTGATTTTTTCCATTGTGAATGTAGGTATCTCCCTTAATTTGATAACTAAGGGTAAAAATAATTTTATAACATGTGTTTTGTACATTCATTTACAATTAAAATAAACTTTAAAGTATTAGGTTAACACTGAAAATGCATAATTTCATTAGTAGGATTAGGCTATGAAATAAAGAAAATAAAAAATGGCTTTTTCATTCAATTGAAAAGAAAAAATGAAACCTTTTCCAAATTGTTTTAATCTTAGCCTATGCACCATAACATTATAGTACAAATATTTATTTCTTAGTCATATTTTGCAAACACACATTGAAAGTAAACATTTTTATCCCTAATAATTTCTTTTATGAATCATTACCACATGCCATTGGAATGAACAGCCCAAAAAAGCAAAACAAATAAAAAAAGAAGTTTTGATGTTTTTTCTAAATTCTGTCAGGTAGATAGATTCACAATTAATATTAAAAATGATTAAACTAATAAGTTAAAAATATAAAAGTTACTTTAAATATTTAAATTCTGACTAGAAATGACTTTTTTCTTGAGCGATTCAGAGACACGCATGAAAAGATTAGCAGTAAGGACCTTCAGGGTTTATATACAGGAAAATTTTATGTAAGGGCGGACAACCCTTGAGTCACGTGACTTTTTACAGATTTATATCTTTTATGGGCACCCGTACTTACCAAAAACAGGACAGTTGATTAGCTTTCCTTAATGACTCCTGAATTTAATGAAAACTATCTATATTTTGTGACCGAGTTGCATTTTTCAACATTTCTGGAAATTAAATATTGGGGGGGGGGGGGGGTAACAAATTTAAAAAAAATCATTTCAGTCATTTGTGAATAAGTCCTGAAATTTTCATCAAAATCAGACGATTATTTGAGTTTTGCAAGAATTTCCAAATTAATGTGTCTTTCACAGTCAAAAAATGCCTTCGCGTAATATTACGCTGTTGACATAATAAACTCTAGCGTCAATTTACCCCTTTCACTGACAAGAGAAAAAAAAAAAAGATTTTCTACCACTAAATGAGCCTGTTAGAACAATTTTAAAAATTTGTAAAAATAATTAAAAAATACTTTGATCTATCCTCTTTATGATAGCATAAACATTTTGCCAAGAAAACTTTGTTTTTATTTAGTTTGAGGCCTTTTACTTCAGACTATGCTGATTTTCCCACGGTAAAATAGGAGGTACATAACTTTATTAGCATACCTGACAAATTATAAATGTTCACTAAGTTACACTGATATAATATACAGTACCTATCAGTAGGTGTTGTAGGTTGCTTACTTTGCAATACAATGCATATAAAGATATTATGGTTAGTGTCTTAATATACAGGTAAATGGTGTAATGTTCATATAGTTTTGAGACAGGTTATTGTATACTATAGCCTTAACTTCATTTACCAGTAGAGCCATTGGGAGCTTACCATATTTTTAGAAGGGTTGACTAATACAGTAGATAAAGGCCTAACTTAACATTTGGAGTTTAAAATATTGACGTCAACTTGTACCCTACATCTACATTTCTGTTGCTTCAAGTCTCGTCTTCATCGGGCATTCAGTGCTGCATTGGAGGACTGATATTACATAACATTTCAGCATTCTTCTTTGTTTCTAATGAAATTTTCGTTTTTCTTAACAGTTTGCTAGGTCTTTGAAAGGAAATTTTTTGTTCTTGCAACGGACCTTTGAGTTTTGTTTAACAGCATATCAACCTCTGTGGGTTATTTAATGCCAAAAAGGTAGAGTTTAAAGATATTTTTTTAATGTTCGGTTATAGTAAGAAGGTTGACTTAGTCAGATTTTGATGAAAAAATTTTTTTATTTTTATTTTATTTTAGAAAACTGAAGATGTCTTCTAGTTTTGTATTCAAAAATGTATTACTGGTAATAATTTTTTCCTTCAAAAATGTATGACGACAATTTTTTTTCTTCAAAAAACGTATTGTTGGTAATATTTTTCATTAAAAAATGTATTTTTCTATAAAAGTCTATTTTCATATATATATATATATATATATATATATAATTTCTATAAAAGTGTATTTTTATACTTTCATAATGTTTTGACCCCAGTTTGGGGGTTAACTATTTACCCATAGCTGGGACCTTAACAGGTGCTACCACTCTGGGTCAGGGTGGACCTGGGAACAACAGCAATTAAGAGGTGGTTCAATGCTCCTCACAACCTCAAAAATCAGAGGCCTTGCTGCTCGATGCAGTTTACCGTCATACCCAGGACCACAGGCCTTTGAATTTTGTTGTCATACTTTCCATTCTCTGTTGAAATGTCTCCCAAGTATATAAATTTTCAGATGTGATTCTACAGAAGGATGCTGAGAATACCAAAGATATAGTAACAAGGAGGTTTTAAAGAAAACACAAACTGTTCTGTTACTACAATACAGCACCTCGATAGTTTTACTTCCCCTTTCTTCGTACCCTTTATAGTTTAGGTACATTTTAGATTAGTCATCACTACTGACTACTTCCTGTATAGCTTTTATATAGTCCCTTACTTATCCTCCTGAATCTTAGCTCCAACGATACCATCACTGTTATGTAATGGCATATCAACTCTTTATTGGGTCATTTAATACCCAAATTTAATTTTCTTTAGAGCATTGAAGTAATAAAAATATGAAATATGTTATTCTGTTTTCACAATTGAATACATGGTAGGTGATACTCAGCTTTTGTGCATATACATGTTTGTATGAACATAATTACTAGAGGCAGTGATGTGTGTTTCATGTTGTAGTTTTGTTGAAGTTATATTTTGGAATACAGTTTGATCAAAGAAATACTATATATGGATTAATGTCATAAAAGGGTTCTTCCATGTTGGTTGTTTGGTTGGTTTTGTTTCGCGGCATAGCAATCTTTATTGATAAAATCTAAATATTTTGAATGAAATTGTATGCCTTCAACTACAGATAAAATGCATTGGTCCTTTTGTATTGTTGGTCATTTTATTATAAAAATGTATTTTTATACTTTCATTGTGTCTTGTTTTTGCATGTGAGTTCACTATTTGCCCATAGCTGGGACCTTAACAGGTGCTACCACCCTGAGTAGCAACAGCAATTAAGTGGTGATTCCATGCTCCTCAAAACCTCCAATCAGGTCTTGATGCCATTTGTAGTTTATCATCATACTCAAAACTATGTACCTTCCTAACTTTTTCCTTTGTGTATTAGACTCTCTTAATGTTATTTGAACATTTGTTTAAGGCAGCCATATTTTATATATTCATTTTACTGCTGTATTTCTCTATGTAGAACTCCTTTCAACACATTTTTACTGTTTACAGTGTTTGGAAACCAACTTTTTTCCTTTTTTAGAACTTAACTGCAACAATGTAATATATTTCTGTAGAAAACTATTTGCTTTATTCTTTACACATTAAGACCCTTGGTTTTACTTATGTTCAGTTTCTTTTTCTCCTGTCGATTATATTTGTATTTATTTCTTTTCTTAGTTTTACTTTTGGCTTTTAATAAACCTGGTGTTGAACAGGACTTTTAGAACTTTAACTGCCATAAGGCTGTCTGTCTGAGTGAGACATGCATGCATGCATGACGTGTGCTGGAAGGCATAACAGAAACAAAAATGGATGCTTATAATTAGAATCATAAACAGAGTTGAAATTTTTAGAAATTAAAGAGGCTCATAAAATTAGACCCTTATAGGACATAATGAGGGCAAGAAGGTGACAGAAGAAAAATGAGTAACCTCCCTCATGTCCAAACAGATGGCAGTAAATGGATAAGAAAAAAAAAAAAACAAACAAAAACAAAACAAACCCAATCTGAATATTTGAGAAATCTTATTAAAGAATCAAGCAGGATACAAATTTGTGACTGCCCTTGCCACACATTTTTCTTTAATGAGATTTCTAAAAAATTCAGGCTGTTAGAAATAAGTAAATA
Organism: Ascarosepion bandense; assembly: GCA_037127315.1. Lineage (NCBI taxonomy): Eukaryota > Metazoa > Mollusca > Cephalopoda > Sepiida > Sepiidae > Ascarosepion > Ascarosepion bandense. Next base: position 5,448,974 of record JBBBDQ010001148.1, on the reverse strand, counting down.
AATATAGTTTAATAAACTGAGCAATCTACTTAAATATCATAAGTATCCACTATAAATAACATTTAAAGTAATATAATTTGTCAGATTAATAAATAAAAAAATCCAACACTTCTAAAACAAATTTTAAAAATCCAACACTTCTAAAACAAATTTTAAAAATCCAACACTTCTAAAACAAATTTTAAAAAATCCAACACTTCTAAAACAAATTTTAAAAATCCAACACTTCTAAAACAAATTTTAAAAATCCAACACTTCTAAAACAAATTTTAAAAATCCAACACTTCTAAAACAAATTTTAAAAATCCAACACTTCTAAAACAAATTTTAAAAATCCAACACTTCTAAAACAAATTTTAAAAATCCAATACTTCTTTAGAAGATTGCTTTATATAGGGTGTGATGGATACGCTGTCTAAATTACGCAAAAATGAAAATAACATTCATATCTCATTTTAACAGATATATTTATCAAAATTACACAAAAATATCTTGAAACACTAAAGAGTAATTTTATTCAATAAAAGATTGGCTTTAACTGTGGCCTCTAGACTACTTCAAAATCTTCTGCAAGTCTTCTGGACAGTCTCCTTGTTGGTGAATGCTGCCATAATCCTTGCCTTCAGTTCATCCTTGATATTACAAAGAGTTGCTTTTTCTTTTTAATCATATCACCCCGAGCAAGGCGGCTACATAAGAGTGAAAAGATTGGAAAAGAGAAAGCCGGAAACCACATCCTAAACAGGAAACAAGGGATGAGCCTCTTCACCTGTTCAGTAGACATGGGTGGAGTGTAAACCGGGCAATAGTTTAGTCTATCTACTCCAATTGCATATATCAAAAATACTTTTACAAACTTTTGGGGGACATCCCAAAAACAAAGACAGAGGTCAATACTAACATATGCCCAAAATGTTCTTTGTCTCTTGCTTAACTGCACCCAACACGTAATAATCAAGATGACTTGAGTGGCATGGTGCAGAGTCCTGTTGCCAGACATGGTCTTCCAGCAACCACCCTCTTGACAGAGCAAAACTAAACCCTCAAGGCACTTGATGTAGGCCTCTGTGTTGAGTCTGAGGCCCTCACCAACAAATTTAGGAGTTATTTTCTTATAAGAATGATCAAAGTGAATTTTCTGAAATACTATACCTTCATAATCACCATTAGACTCACCCAACTCTTTCTGAATCCTTTGTACTATTCTCAAATTGACACACTGACATGTCCACAGTGGAGCTTCTCACACAAATGTCAAGCAGTCCAGCATGCCATTTCCAAATTTTTAGCAGAGTGAATTGCATTTTTCTCACAAATGGTGCCCAACTGACCCTTATTATATTGGTGCAGTTGACAAAAATCAAGAAAAGATACAAAATTAAAAATATAAAACGGTGATGGTTTACCCATCACATGTATATAGTATGAGTGTGAAACTCAGGTTATGGAATAGAGCCATCCTTCCATAAGATTTAATTTTGGTTAGCATTTTTTGCTTGATCTAGGCAATCTAGGCTTTGAGCACTTTACTGAGTAAAGTTTTTTTGTTTTTGTTCAAGGCTTTATCTGGATAAAAGTTTTAGGCTTCGGTAATTTGTCCATTTGTTTCATTAATGGTTTTTGTTTAACATATATATATATATATATATATAAAGTACGAAGATAAAAAAAAGAGTATCTTTAACCTAACATGTTTCACTGAAGCAAGCTTCAGAGATTCGTTAAAATAAATGATTTCAAAAAGAGACAAGTATGTTGGTTGAGGTATGGTTTCATTGGTTAGATATGTGTTATGTGTGATAAAGCAATGGATGAATATTAAATTTGGAAGAAAAACTTGTGTCTAAGTGTTTGTGCTTATGCAAAATAAAAACATTAAATGTTTGTTATGAATGTAAGTGAAAAAAATAATATGAGTTCAGCATATTTAAACTATAGATGAATTAAGTTTGTGCATATGTCTGTGACATTAGTATGTGTAATGACAGTGACAAAACACATTTCCATTCAAAATATAACAAGTATTATACACATGTGTCAAATGATGGAACAAATTTTCTTTTTTAAATAAAATGAGCGAATCAGTTATGGATGTATGTGTTGAGAGACAAATATGACAGATTAATTCATTGTTAGTTTAGATAAATTGCTTTATACCATAAACACCAATAAAAATAGTTGTTCCTGTCAGATTTCTTGAAAATTTTGAAAAATATAATTTGATTATAATCAGGGAATTCTGAAGGAAATAGTGACATTATCTGAAACATTAATATTGTCCAAAGGATAGTGTTTCTGCTAATATTTAAAGTGAAAAGTTCTTAGTAGATAAATATAATTTTCATTAAAAGTAGGCATACAACACACACACACATATATATATATATATATATATATATATATAACAATATGTATCTGTTTTTTATTGTGTGTCTAACACTTTTGATACAAAAACAAATATTAGAGTTATCTGGAGCAGAAGTGCTTTGAGAAACTGATTATATGCAGATGTATTAGTCCATGCATAAACAATCCTGACTTTTTTCTTATAGATAACATGCTAATCCTAAAAATAAAGAGAGCAGAAAAACAACTGGAAATCTGATGAATATCAAATAAAAGAACAATTGAAAATATTTTTAACTAAAAAAAAAAAAACAAAAAAAACAAAATTCATCAAAGTGAATCAGTAACTATGCTGATTTAGGGCCTATATAACAAACAGATGTATAAGTGGATCATAAACCTCGTGAAATTTCCATCACAAACCTGGTATGATTCGGCTATGCTGTCCTGTGTCCCTTTAGGGTATAGGTGACCATGGCTCCCCACAACTTCTTGTTCTTTGTAGCTCTAATAAGTTTTTCTTTTTAACTCCCTGTTCTGACAACCACATCTAGAATATCTTGTCTAGTTTTTCTTTTTAAATTTTGATGGATCATTTTCTACAGTTTATTGACCCTATGCAACTTATTTAAAGCCAGAAAATATTTTTAGACTTAATTTTTTTGACTTGTTATCCATTATACCACTTATACATCCAAGCTTACAGCATCTGGTATTCCCAATCAGTCACCTATCAAGGTACGAACCAAGTTTGATGTTGTTTAACTTTGGTGATTGTAAAGAAAGATCAATGTTTCATGATGTGGCCATAAGTGTTATTGTTAGTACTGCTCAGTTATTACTTGCTGTTTCCACTGAGTCCAAGTACATGCTAACCATCCTAGAGATTGAACTCGCCAATACATGCAGTAATCTACTTAGTTATTGTTCCATAGGACAATTTCTCTGTGGAAAACTTGGAGCCTTATGATATATCCTGGAAAGGAATATCAGTGTAAAGATTAGTGGAAGAATGGTACTCAACACAGGAATACGATATAACGGATTTATTGTACTACTGTACAATTAACAATAAGATACAGATAAGCAATCAATGAGTAGGAGCGGAATACACTATCAAATAGAGAATGCCTTCACCTAAGACGTTTTCGCACTGCGTACCGCTTGTCACCATCCTTTATAGTCTAGAGTATTCCATTCTCAGGGATGGCAGGATGTTCCACTATAACACCTTCCCGAGCTAAATTCTTCCTAGAATTTTGCTCTCAATATTTTTTTCGTTTAGGATCTGAACATAGCTGTTTCGTCTTCTTCCTTTTTCTATTACTTCTTCTCCTTGCGTCCTCACTTTGAGGAGAATCAGAAGTTACTTCCATCGGTACTCCAATGTTAGTGGATGGTTTGATTTGGAATGTGTCATACAATACCTCCATCGGTATCTTTTGGTCATTGTTAAAGGTTTCTACATATCAGGGTCTCAATTGATTTAAGTGTCTTTTACAGACAAACTTCTGTCCTTTAACTATATAGATAACTCTCCCGATTCTTCTACTTACTACACCATCTTCCCAAAAACACTTTCTAGAGTGATAGTTTTTAAAGAAAATCTTATCTTCTTTGAAATATTTTGTATCTGAGTTAGGTTTTATCACGCTCTTCTTTTTCTTTGATAATAACCTATCAAAGATTGATCTAATCTTTCTTGCAAACATGACCTCCATAGGCGACAAATTTCCATTAACATTCTGATTCGGCATAATTCTGTAAACCATCAGAAAAGTTTGGATATTTTTGTCTTCAGCGCCGATCCCATTAGCTTCTCTCATTGCTCTTTTGAATGTATCAACAAACCTTTCTGCCTGTCCATTCGATCTTGGATATGTAGGTGTTGTTATATGTTCGATTGCTAACGAATCACAATAACGTTTCAAATCAGCTCCCGTGAACATGGTACCGTTGTCACTCACAATTGTGTTTGGTACCCCCAGATGGCTAAATACTTCATTTAATGCCTTTATTGTATTTGCCACTGTCAGGTGCTTAAATCTATAAACCTCAAGCCATTTAGAATAGCTATCCACAATGATTAGGTAATAGTCTCCCTTTAATGGTCCTACATAGTCCACATGTATCTGTGACCATGGCACATCCGTTTTAGGCCACAGCTGAATTTTTATGGGTGGTGATTTTGCTGCTGACAGCCTTTACACTGCTTCACCAAACCTTCAATGTCCTGGTCCATCCAAGGCCAGTATATCTAACTCCTCATTAATGATTTCATTCTGGATATACCCAGATGACCCAAATGAAATTCTTTTAATATCTTCTTTCGTAGAACATGTGGAATTACCACTCTCTGAGCATACATCAGTGCCTCATTACAAATTGAAAAATGGTGAAACTTTACATCCTTTGTTTTTCTCATTCCCATTCTTTTGCTTAATCATTTTTGCAATATAATCATCCATTTTTGCCATTTTATTAATTTCCTCCAGCGTTACCAGTAATTCACTAACGGTGTTCACCAGTACATCCCTAAGTTCTTTCTCTTCTTTTAATGCTGCTATCACCATTTCCTCCAGCAACTCAAGGTTCATCGGAATTAGTCTTGAAAGACAATCCGCATATGCGATTTCCTTAGACGGAATAAATTTCATCTTAAAATTGTAATTTAACAAGATTACATTCCATCTTTGCAACCTGTTTGGGGAATGAGTAGGTACTCCTTTTTTTGACCCAAAAAATCGACAAAGGTTTATGGTTGGTTTGTAGAACGAACGATCTCTCATAAATGAATCTGTGAAATTTCTTCACAGCATAAATTATAGCTAGCGCTTCCTTTTCTATCTGGCTATAATTTCTTTCCGTTAGAAGCAACGCTCTCGATGCATGAGTGATAGGTTTTGATACGCCATCCTCAAATCTGTGTAACAGAACAGCTCCTATACAGTATTCACTTGCATCCATTGTTACAATTAATTCTTTTGTTTGGATCAAAATGTACTAACGCTAAATCCGACAATAAGCACTTTTCAATTTTTTTAAATGCTTCGTCGCATTCCCTTGTCCAACACCACTTTTTATTTTTTTCTAATAATTTATGGTGCTCTTAAGTCATGCATATTAGGAATATACATATTGTAATAATTTGCGAATCCCAGAAATGACTAACTTAGTCACGTTATCCAGAGTAGGCATATTTTTTATTGCTTCAGTTCTGTTTAGGTTAGTTTTCCTTCCCTCATGATCAATTATTTGGCCTAAATATTCAATCTTATCCATACAGAACTCGCACTTTTCAAGTCCTCCCTTGAATCCATAATTCCTAATTCTTTTAAAAACTTCATGGACATGCGTTTTATGTGCTTTCATATTTTCACTTTTTATTAAAATGTCATCCAAGTATGCCATTGCATAATCTAGACCTGATAACATCGTATCCATAATTTGTTGAAATGCACTTGGTGCTACCTTCAAACCGAATGGTAGACATTTCAACCTATACAATCCTCTATGAGTGTAGATGGTTAAATACTTAGAACATTCTTCCTTGACCTTGACTTGTAGATAGGCCTCTGACAAATCAATCTTTGAAAAGATTTTGCCCCCATTCAACCTTGAAAATATCTCCTCTGTGTGGGGAGTGGATACGTGTGATCTTTTAAACATTCATTCAGTCTGGTTGAGAAATCCGCACAAACTCTTTATTTTATTGTTCCTCCTTTTTATATAGACTGTAGGTGATGCCCACTCAGAGTAATCTACTTAATTACTCTGTTCTTCTCCAATCTCTGTAACTCTTTGTCTATCATCTCTAACAATGCAAAGGGAACTTTTCTTTTCAGTTTGAACACCGGTTTTACATTCTCCTTTATTTCAAACTTCACTTCAGTCTGCGTACAATAACCAAGTTCATCCGCAAAGACTTCAGTAAACTCCTTTTTCAAGTCTTTTATAAATTCTTCTGTCTGTTAGACTTTCTTACATTTGACACATTTATTCTTCCACAAAACATATTCATGGGCTTCTCCCATAAATTAAATAACACAATCAAATCAATGACAAATAAATTTGCATTTTTTCCTAAAATCACATAGATTTTAGTTTTGGTGGATTTTGCTGTCAAATGCTACTTTTGCAAAAAATTCACCCTTGAATTTCAATTTGTTACCCAAAATGCCCCTCGAAATTTTCTTAGTATTCTGCAACTCTTATCGGTCTATTTTTCTCCAGGTATATTCATCATTTGTAGAAATGTCACTTCCGGTATCTAGCAAACAAGTGATATTTCGACCATTTAATTTGAGGTCAACATACTTTCTTGTACCAAAATCCTTTGTAACTTTTTTAGATAAAACTGTATCAATCCTTTTAGACTTTCGATACTTTTTTTTTCTTATACATTACTGCCTTGTGTCCCTTTTGCGCACATTCAAAGCATATTTTATTTTTAAAATAGCACTTGTGACATGATTAGTGTTGCCACATGATTTACAGTATGGCTTTTCTTCTTTGTAGGCACATTACTTTACTTTATGTATTCGGGCAATACTTTTTTTTTTCAATACATACATTATCCCTTTTAATGTTAATTAATTTTTGGCATTCCTCCGATACTTTCTGTAAAGTTATGTCCATATCATGCTCCAACATTGCTAAAATCCTCAACGAACTTCCTTGTCCTTAGGCGCTGTTAACCCTTGCACAAAAATTAGGCATTTAAATATATCTTCTTTAATGTCCTTGATTTTGAAACGTTCACACTGGGAGTTAACTTTCCTAGCGTACGCAACAAAGTCTTCATAGTCTTCTTTCACGATATTCTAACATTTATACCGTGTGTGAAACAAACTGTCCCGTTTGCCAAACATTTTAGATATTTCTACAGTTTCATCAAATGAAATCTCCTCTGGTTTCTTTGACAAAATGAAGTTCATATATTTTGTGTTTTCCTGAGCAACGATTTTTTGCAACAAAAGCATAATTTTTTCTTTGTCAGTCCATGATTTACACCTTTTTGAAAAATTTGTTTCATACCTTTTAAAGTATGCAGGAAAAGTTATTCCTTCCTCCAGTTTGTACAAAAATTCTGCAAGAGAGTTCGATATACCCTCCGCAGAGAAAATCCTAGAACCTTCCTTTGTCTCGCCTTGTTTCAATAATATCTTTTCCAAAGCCCCTTGTTGCTTTAGAATATGCTGTTGAAGCTCTGTATGTTGCTTTTGTTGATTTTTCTGTCCTTGCATTAGCTGTTGAACCGCTACGCCTAGCGTTTTCATATACTCGATTAATTGTTCCATGTTTCAAACAAAATATGTATAAATACAATTCAACAACACAGCTGACCAATAAGTTAAACTTCGGTAAGAATAAAATTTAGTTTTTTTTTTTTTTTAATATGAGGGGGATAAAAAAACTACTTCTTACCTTACTTATTTTTGTCTTTATGGTTGTATTTCTTTATTTGAAAACTGAAAATTTCCGTGTGACTTTTTCTTTTTTGCTGTCGGCAATTGATATCCTTAATTCGCCAAACTGGTATCAAGCAACAGTCCTCTTCATCGTCAATCTGATATTTGGCGAGAATGTATTTTTTCTCCGCATAAACTTCTTCGAATCCTTGTTGCCAATCTGATATTTGGCAAGAATGTATTTTTTCCTCCGTGTAAACTTCTTTGAATCCTAGTCGCAAATTTGATATATCCCGGAAAGAAATATCAGTGTAAAGATTAGTGGAAGAATGGTACTCAACACAGGAATACGATATAACGGATTTATTGTACTACTGTACAATTAACAATAAGATACAGATAAGCAATCAATGAGTAGGAGCGGAATACACTATCAAATAGAGAATGCCTTCACCTAAAACATTTTCGCACTCGTACCGCTTGTCACCATCCTTTATAGTCTAGAGTATTCCATTCTCGGGGATGGCAGGATGTTCCACTATAACACCTTAAAACTAACCTGCCTGCTGGTTTGTGCTGTTGTTTGTTTTTCATGTTTGATTGTACCCACTTCATAGATATTTCAATTCTTCAAATGTGTTTGATTTTTATATTTTCAATTCATAGTCTGTACCTCAGGCTGTTCCTTTGCTGATAGACATACATTGTCTTTAGCAATTGATATTTAGTCCATTTTTTTTCTCTATTTCCACTACAACCTTTTGTAGAAGTTCCTACTAGTCTCAAGTTATAAATGAGTGCATGTGCACTCTAAGAGTTTGCCGACTGTAGACTGAGAGTGAGCAAGAAAGTCCTGCACATGATTGTCAGTCACTGAATGCCTCACTATTTTGGCCCTGTGCCAGATGAAACCAAATTTAGTAAAAAAAAGAAAATTTGCTAGGAAGTTTAGAGTATCTGTAGGTGATTTTGAAACCCAAACAAAACCCATGAAAAAATACTGATTAGCAAGGAAGATTGAAGCAGCACAATCTTACTCCTCTCATTTGTGGTTCTGCAAGTGATCATATAATTACAAAACTATGTAAAAGCAGAAACAAAAACTTAAATGTAGTAATGAGAAAAAATAGTATTTAAAAAAAAATAATTTAAGATATCTGTGTGTGTGGGTATGTAGTTAAATTGATAACCTAAAAGCATTTATTTAACACAGCAGATGCTATTTTTTCAATCTTTGTCAATGCATTTAAATATTATATAGTGAGAATTTTAAATCAAATTCTGCTACTGTATTAGACTATAGATATGAGTTATGACTTTGTAAAATAATTGATTTCCTGTATCAAAATTCAATGTTAAAAAAAAGTGAAGGGTTTAATTCAGTTTGGTGTTATTCATTTTTTTTTTTTAAATATCACCCAAAACAAAATTTCTAAAGTTGTATATAAGTATAGTAGTACTATGACTTCCTGAAAATTTCTGGAAATTTATGACATGCATTTTATGGGGGTCATATAAACATGAGTGCTGGTTAGATTGTCATTTAAATAAGACAAATGAGAAAAGCATGTGTTTGAAATCAAATATTTTTTTCAGAGTATATAAGATTTCTAATAGACCAACATTGATATATTTGCTGAAAGATCTCCAGGTATTCATTTTTAACAATAATGTCTCATTTTCCAAGATTGAAAAAATAAGATCTGAGTGAAGAATCTCATAAGATTTCAAGAATCACATAAGAATTGTTCCACTAGAAGAACTATCACTGGAAAACAAAAGCATAATACCCCTCAAAATTCAAATTGTTGGTTGTTATCTGTTCCTTGGAAAATCCATCGAAGGAAAGAATGCGTGAAGGAAATCGCTAAAGAAACAACAAGATAAAATAAAATCTACCAAATTTATCAACTCAAGTCATACAAACAAAACTGGGTCAAATGCTGAGCACCTATGATGAATGTGTGGAACGAAGAAAATATAATCCATTGAATGAAATTTTTGACATAATAAAAAATGTTGAATGGCTGTGTAATTAGGACAGATGGCTATATCAGACTGAAAGCAAAGGACATGTTGGATATGTAACTGGAAAGATTGATCTCCAAAACTATTCATCCATTCAAAAGAATAAAAGTGACCTTGGAAGAAACTTCAACAACAGTAACAACAAATTTAACTACTGAGCCAGAGAGTGAATATGAAGAAACAAAGTTCTGAAGAACAATTCAAAAGAAAAACGAAGTATAGCAAAACTAAAATTGCAACCAAATTAGTAACATCTTCAAACTTATCAACCAGTAAATCAGCAAATGTTTTTCAGCACCTATCTCATGAAGGGATTGACGGTGAGACACTTTCTTAATCTGGTATTTACCAACTCAATATTTAAGAAGCTGTTTAACTGTTGTGACGTAGCTCAAACACGTGACAAAGTTCAAATATATAAAGGATTAATATCGAGTAGTGACTGTGGAGTCGGCAACTGACAGCTAGCACGGTTGTTGTCAACTCAGCTCACTAGTTGTTGCCACCCTACACAGACGTGTACTATTGTATCTACCAAGAATAAACGTATTACTTATATCTGTGTATGGTCATTCCTCAATGATACAACATTAACTTAAAGAAATGGGGAAAAACATTACTTAGAAAAGTTGTCATGGCATTTTGACCGTAAATGAATTGAACAAGAATATCAATTGCTTGTTTTAAAGAATAAAAGCAAAGTAAATTATGAATGTGAACACTGGAAGCAGGAATGAGATTGCCATTTAGTTACAAAGGTTTCCCAAAAGAAACTGGAATAATGACAATTCATTGGCTATCAACATCATGTTCTAGAAATAGTATTTTAAATGAAGTGATGGGATAACAAACTTGGAAGAAACACCACATCAACCAGTATTGAATATCCATGAACTTGTTAATAACTATGAACAGATCACAAAGAATTTCAAGAATGGTAAAGAAGAGATTACTGAAACAGCAAGATGACATATGAAATTTCTAAAAAAATTCAAGTTTTGCATTTTTCTAAAGTAAAGTTAAAAAAAAAAAGTACTGAAGTATTACTAGATCTTTATTCTTCTGCCAGAAAAAAAGAGATTCACTACTTGAAATTTGTAGATTCATCTCTGATAAATGGGAGGACCATTAGCTTGCTGACTAAATCTACAATGTAGAGTATCAGAAGATATATAGCAGCTTGCAGTCTCACTTGGGAATCCAGGACCATCAAGACTGGAAATTCCCAAAATAAATTAGTGTGCAGAATAGACAATCAAGTGCCTTCAAGATCTTTATGACGTCTATAAAATTTCAGCTTACATATATTTTGTCTAACAAAACCCTATAATTACATATGCTAAATGTTCCATATTCTTTTTCTTTATATAGCTATTATTACTTGTATATGCAAAGTATGCAATTTTTGTGTATTTTTATGTTTTTATGTTATACTATAGCTATAAACTACTAAATGCATTACAAATACATAAGTACTATTGAATTACATCATTTGGATATTGAAAAATAAAGCTTCTGTAATATTTTTTTTAATCTTTATTACATACATGGTAAAATCAGATTTTCTGTTTTGGTGTGATCTTTTTCAAGAACTAAAACAAATTAATGCCCTTTTCATTACTTTTGAACAAAAGTTTGATTTAAAACACAGGAACATAGGATTATAAAAACAGTCATAACTGAACATTAAACAGTTCTAAAGTCTTACAAGGATTGAGAGAAAAACATCACATACAGTGAGAGATGCAGAGACACACGGAGTGTGAGGCACAGAGACATATGCACAGTCTGAGGAACAGACAGGGAGATGCGCTTGCAAGCACAAACACAGTGAAACAAGCTGTTTGAAATACAAAGTCAGAGTGTTGAAATGCACCCCCCACCACACACTTGGTTTGAAATGTAGATTCACATACACACTCACAGTCTGAAATGCAGAAACAAACACACACAATGTAAAACAAATTTTATAATCCAAAGTTACAAATTTTTCTTTTATAATTCTTAAATTAGCCTCCATCTAATGCTAACTTTTGATGAAATAATTAAACATTAATTCCTTCTTAGGCTCAAATAATAGTTTTACCTTATAAAATTTAACTGTTGTTTGAAGTTTACCTATATAAACACTACCAGCAAAATTGCTTCACATTATCAGGGTGGGTTAAAGTGATGCTTAAAATTACTTTTGATAGATAACTATCTTTTTAATAAGACAATTGTATAAAATAGGAGATCAGAGAATAGAAACCCATTTGTACCTACAAAAACTCTAATCAGCTTTGGTTGCCAACCAGTCTAGGAGAAAAACTATATTCAGCTAATGAAAGGATTACTGTTGTGTTCTATGATCTTCATTAGGTATATATCAATCTGGGTAAGTTACAGGGAATTTTTGAACTAAACCTTTTATTTAATAAACAGGGATAGACTGTTCCACAGCCCACATCTAGGGATATCTCATCTATTCTTAATTTTCAATGCTGATCAGTTACTTTTTTTTTTTTTAATCATCTCACCCCAAGCAAGGCATTCCACTGCCACTATTGCGCATGGGGCTACATAGGGGAAGGTAAAGAGAAGGAGTGGTTAGACATAGGGAATGTCAGGAGAAAGGTGATAGATGAGTAAGGATAGCGAGGATGAGTGTCGGGCAGATGGGAAGAGTGTTTGATAGAATGGGAGCAGGTTAGTGTGTTAGGAGGTGTCTATTGACCTTACATTTAAACTCCTGGAGATTGTAGCCGTCGGGGAAGCAATCGTTTGGAAGAGAATTCCACAGTCGGGAAGTGCGAGGAAAGAAACTGTTGGAGTAGAAGTTACGGCTGCATTTTATCGATTTCACTGTAAAAGGGTGGGATCTAGTTGCTAATCTAGTATCTCGTGCAAATTCGTATTTAGGGGGCACCAGTGATCTAAGTTCATCGGAGCAGAAGCCGTGAAAGTATTTATAGAAGAGACACAGCGAAGCCACGTCTCGCCGGTGGGAGAGAGACTGCAGGCGGTCTGCCAAGTCGGTATCTATCACATTACAGACCCTCCTCTGAACCTTATCGAGAAGCCCGAGGAGAACAGCAGGGGCACCCGACCAGATATGGCAGCAGTATTCAATGCACGGGCGGATGGTAGATTTGTAAATGTGCAGGATAGATTTAGACGGAAAAAACTTCCGGGCCCTACACAGAGAACCGACTTTCATAGCAGCGGATTTAGCAATGGATTCGATATAGTCATTCCATTTGAGGTCCGCTGAAAGTGTGAGACCAAGGAGGCGTAGTGTTTTACTCTCTGGGAGGCAAGCCTGGTCCATGCTAATGGGAGGTAGGTGAGATTGTCGATGATGGTTAATTGACAGTAGCTTCGTTTTAGAAGCATTAAAATTTACTAGCCATTTCTTACCCCAGTCCAATATGGATTGGAGGTCTTTTTCAATCTCGGCTGCAAGTTTAGCTTTGACGCCTACACCAGATTTTTGTTGGAGGCGAGAGTAAACTGTGGTGTCATCGGCGTACAAACCTATTTGGGTTCTTATGGAATCAGGGAGATCATTAATATATATCAGGAAGAGTGTAGGACCTAAGATGGAGCCTTGGGGGACACCTGCGTTTGTATGGTAGTTCTGAGAGGCATGTCCGTTTAATACCACTTTCATTGTGCGGTTAGAGAGGAATGACTGGATTAGTTCAAACAAATGTCCAGTTATACCATAGCTCCGCAGTTTACATAGAAGGCCAGCATGCCAAACTCTGTCGAACGCCTTAGATATATCCAATGCAACGGTTCGAGCTTCGCCATTCCTGTCGAGTGCCTGGTATATGTACTCGGTGATGGTCGTTAGCATATCAGCAGTGGACCTGGTGAAGCGGAAACCATATTGCTTGTCCGAGAGGAGCCTGTGTGCTGTGAGATGCTGAACCACCTCGGCGTTGATAATGGCTTCGAACACTTTGCCAAAGATCGGAAGAAGGCTGATAGGGCGGTAATTTGCAGGGTCAGAGGGTTCTCCAGTGTTTTTAAATATAGGAACTATAGAGGAAGATTTCCAACAGGCAGGAAAGCAGGAAGCAGATAGGCAGAGGTTGTAAAGCTTAGAAAGGATAGAGGAGAGTTCAGGGGCACATTTCTTTAAGACTATGGTTGGGATTCCGTCACCACCGCTCGCTTTGTGAGGGTCAAGTTTTAAGATTATCTTAGAGACAAGCGAAGGTGTAATGTGGACATCATTCAGTTGTGCCTCGGTTCTAGGTGAGAAGTCGGGTGTAAAAACTCCAGACGAGTCCAGACTCGAATTGTTCGAGAATCTGCGGGCAAAACATTCAGCCTTATCTGCTGGGGAGGTGAGGACCTCAAATTTGTTGATTAGCGGGGGTATTGTGGACTTGCTCTTGTTAAGTACTCTTTTACAGAGTCGCCAGTAGTCTTTAGAGCCGAATTTAGAGCATGCTATGCGTTGCTTCATTCTGGCAGCAAACAACATCTTAGCTTCGTTAAGTACCCTTTTACACTTATTACGAGCTGAAGTGAAAAGGCGCCTGTTTTGTTCCGACGCATAGTTACGATAAAGTCGGAAGAAATGATTCCGGTGGGCAATGGCAGCCGAACAAGCGGGTGAGAACCATGGAGACGAATGAGATTTAAGCTGGAATTTCCTAGCAGGGATGAAGGCATCAATGCCAGCCTTAACCCAGGAGGAGACCTCGGATGCACATTCTTCGATGGGAAGACTAAAGACGTTGTTCCAAGGGATGTCACAGAGGAAGTCTCGGAACGAATCCCAGTCTGCTCTTTGATAGCAGTATGATATTCTACTTGTCTGTGTTTCATGGGTCGGGCGGGGAGTGGAGTGAAATATTGACGGACACTACAGTGTGGTCAGAGTTTCCAAGTGGGCAGAGTTGTCTGGTAGTGCAAGAGTCTGGGATGGAAGTGAAGCAGAGGTCTAGAAGTGAGTTCCTTCCGTTAGGGTTGTCGGAGAAACGCGTGGGGAAGTCCACTACTTGCGTAAGGGATTGGGTGATTGAAAAGTTCATGGTGTGGACACCAGCAGGGTCAGTGACAGCGTTCTTCAGCCACTTGGTGTGGTGGGCGTTAAAGTCACCAAACACGAATACATGGGCAGAGGGATGGGTAGAAATGGCTTTGTCAATATTGTCAGAAATGATGTCAAGTAACGAACAGTCAGGGGAGGAAGGAGAGCGGTACAGAAAGAAGAGATAGCTAATCGAGCTGAGAAGTGAGAGGCGGAAGCACATGAAAGAATGATCTGGGGATTCAAAAGATGACACCCTAGCTAAGGGAAGGTGTTCGCTGACATAGACACCAAGCCCATGCATATGAACATTGGAGTCCTTCCTGAAGAGGGGAAGGTAGCCAGGAACGCAGAACTCAGATGAGGGGATAGAAGGGTTAAGATTAGTTTCACATAGGGCTAATATATCAGGTGAGTTATTATGGAGGAAAGAATCTACGCTGGGGAAGTTGGTGCGGATGCCGCGTATGTTAGTGAAAGAGATGCAGACAGGTTTTACTGTCTTCCCAATTGTTTCCACTGAGTCCAAGAACACACTGCCTGATCTACACTGTCAGAAAAGGCTGGAGAGCAAAACAGCTGAAACATTGTGATAACAAAGATGAGGATAATAGTCCTAATGTAAATAATGATAATTTTTCATCCTGGAAACTCAAACAGAAATTTATACACACACACGTGTGTGTGTGTGTGTGTGTGTGTGTGTGTGTATCAAGGCAGCAGATAATTCTCTAAATATATATTCTTAAATATAACAGACAATGAATGTCTTATGCTTAATCATGAGCTGTTCTAAACATAGTATTTTGGCTTTAATTTAAGATGAAAATAGATAAAAATTGTCCAACATTTGGATTTTTTTTTTTTTATTATGCTGGTTCTAAACTTTCGGCTCACACAAGCTTTTTTTTAGAGAGGTTACAGGGATGTTAACATAAAGACATCCACCATCAAAGATGTTATCTTGTGTTGACATAAAACATTGCTATGCAACAATAACAGTCACCAAATAGCAGATGCAGGTCATAAATTTGTAATGCGGTTCTATGGTAACACACCAAATGAGACCAAAATGTTAACAACAGAACCATATATCTAAATGCAATGTAATGTGTTGTGACTAGATTGAAATGTGATTTTAATGAGTGTGGATTGCTTTGATTTAATGTAAATATCTATTATGTTAAACCAATTAATAAACAAATTAAGCACATCATATATTATAAAAAAATTTCAAACAACTGACCTCATGGCGTTTAATCACCCTACAACCACACAACTAAATCCTCTACAGAAAACCAATGTAGTGTATCAATGTACATGTCTGTTCAGAGATTGTATCTCTGGTACTAATAATAAACCCACTACATATATTGTTTTTACTACAACCACACTCTCCCATACACTTACCTGCCACCTTTCTGATCATAGTTCAGTTAAACAACATTTCTTAGAAAAACATAGCCATGTATGTATTAATATTAGACAGATTTTAGTTGATAACAATAATATTCACATATACACGCACAGTAAAAAGAACTTTCAGATATTCGAGGCTATCTACATTAAATCAAAGCAATCCACACTCAATAAAATCACATTTCAATCTAGTCACAAGACATTACATTGCATTTTAGACATAGGGTTTTTGTTAACATTTCGGTCTCTCATGTGGTAACTGCATTACAAATTTACAACCTGCATCTGCTATTTGGTGACTTATCGCATAGCAATGTTTTATGTCAACACAAGATAATATCTTTGATGGTGGATGTCTTCATGTTAATGTCCATGTAAGCTCTCTGAAGATGGCACATGTGAGCCAAAAACTTAAAACCAGCATCATAAAAAACATCCAAATGTTGGACAATTTTGTCATTATTTTCACCTAAATTAAAGAATGGCTCATAATTAAGCATAATAGACATTGTTTGTTATATTTAACAATATATTTAAAAATATAGATATTTCTAAACATATAAATATAACAGACAACAAATAAGAGACTTTATCAAAAGGTCACATATTTCAAGAATTGTTTCCTTTATGAAACGTTCACTTAAATTTCATAAATTTTAGTCAGTTCTGGTTTACCATACTTATCCAGATGTGTTAAGCTGTCATTAATCAGTTTACAGATCAGAAAGACAAGCCCTCTGTGATTAAAAAACACTTTTATTCTAAATTCCATGCAATAAACAAGTAATATTTGTTTCAAATCAGATTAATTTAACTTTAAATTTTCTAATTTTTCAAAAATAACATGTCAAAGATGTATATTTTATTTTTGCAATTTTTAAAACCGGGAATTAACTTTTGTTTACAAATGTGTCAATCACTTAAAAATGGCTGAGAAATTGAAAAATTAACGTTTTAAAATCTTAAGAGTCCAATGAATATAATATCTGTTTGAAATACAGAGTATTTTGCTTACTGGAAATAGTAAATTTAATCATATAGCTTCCAATTAAGATAAAATTAAAGCTTCAAGGAAACTTTTACTTTTAAAAATTCAATTTAAAAGTTAAGTATTGAAAATGAGTGGAGGTACCTAAAAGGGTGATAACTTGAACCTTGAAATGAAATCCATAATCAGAGTTTTGATTGAGTGATTGATTTGTTTGTTTTTTTAAATGGCTTTGTGAGTCATTTAAAGCCAAACATTTTCTTTGGATTATAAGAGTGATTCATTTTTTTGGGCAAGTGAATATTGCATTAATAATTTTTGGGAGATAAAGATTTTTCCAGATAGAAGTACTATGATTTAAGACATAGCTGGGGAAGAAAATATGAATTAAGACATTTCCCAAGGATATGTAAGTAAATGTAACCAAATTTAATGGAAATTCAAACTTGGCTCTGATTTCTCATTTCCAGCCACTATCCATTACACCATCCACACACCTACAAAATACATGGGAGAGAAGAACCTAACAACACTTGAAAACTTTTCAATCATTAGAAAATATCATATGTAGAGTATTAAATAAGATTTAAAGAATATAAGAACTTAAGATATTTCTTGTGAATTAAAAATGAAAATACTTTTTTTCATACACTAATATATGAAAGATTTTGAGTTCTGAAATTTTGGTTTGTTCCTTAAACCATAAACTTGTTATTTATTAATCACACCACTCCATAGTAACCAGAGAGAAGTACTTAAGGAAAAGAAATATAACAGAATCAAAGAGAACAGGAACAACAAAAGACAGGAAGTGAAAATAAAAAAACATGTTCTACTCAGGAAGTAAGACTTTCATTAATGGAATGAAGCTGTTGAATAGTTTAAAAACAAAGTTATTCAATTCTCTGCTTATAGTTATAACTTAAGTGTCAAATATACAAAGGGTGTTCAGAAAGTTCAAAGCCCAACAAAGAGTGCTTAAAAATCTCATGTTTGGTCATTTGGTAAAATTTTGAGAGGTGGGTCAAGCAAAGATCTTTTCAAAATTATGTAGATTATGGTCAATCACTAAATATAGTTTCTAGCCCTGAATGCATTTTTTAAAATGCTTTCTGTGATATCTTAAATTTCAAGTAATATTTGTTTCAAATCAGATTAATTATACTTTAAACCAGCTAATGTTACCTAAATAAAATTTCAGAAACATACATTTTATTTTTGCAAAATTTTTAGAACCAGGAACTAATTTCTATTTACAAATATATCAAATATGGATGACTTTGTTGATCTTACTGGGAAGGAGGAATATTAAAACTGACTCCAATCAATATAATTTCTGTTTGAAATAAACTAGAGTATTTTTTTTTTTACTGGAAATATTAAATTTAATCCTTAAGCTTTCAGGAAGATTTTTCTGTTTTTTTTTTAAATACATTAATTTTAAACATTAGGTATCATGTGAAGGTATCTAGACTATATAGTTATCTACCACAGCTTAATCTAATAGTATTCAACAGAAAATTACTGCTTGTTTAATAACAGTCACAAATTGACAGTTTGGATAGTTGCTATGAAAAGCAAGTTAAAAAAAAAAAAAAAGAAAAAAAAGATGAAAGAAATATGAATCAAAAATACATATTAGTTTACAATGCATCATCTAATAAGAAAAAGAGACACAAAAAACTGAATATTAACAGCTGCACACAAAATATTACTGTAATCTAATTTTTTTTTTAATTCTCTCAAATAAGATTATTTTATCTTCAATCAGTTTTATATAGACCTTATTTACGTAACCTCCCCAGTAAAGTAAGATGTGATGATTTCATTCTTTTTTTATGTCGAGAGCCCATATGCATTATATATAGACCAAGGACAAAAATTATTCAGTTCCAACAACTACTGTCACATTGACGTGTTTTATCTAAAATGAAGAGAACATATACTAGGATTTGATCCTGGTCAGTTTTACGATATTGCATCTTGCAGTTCTCTAGTACTTCCCCACCCCCATAAACACTTTATGCTTGCATGTATGCTTTAAATTTCTTTTTATTTATAGCTTACAATTGACTATTTATTGATGGATTTAAAGTCTTGTCTTCAATGTATGTATGTACTATCATGTTTAAAAAAAAAAAACAAAAAGAAAAAAAAAAGAAAAAAAAAAGAAAAAAAAAAGAAAAAGGAAGTCATGGCTGGTCGTGTGTGTGAAAGAGAAATGAGAGAGCCAAGTTTGAATTCCAGTCAAGTTTGTTACATTCACTTATATCTAAATACCCTTGGCAAAGGTATGGGTCCGTCTATTCTCTTCCCAGCCATGGGTAAATAAGATAGACAGGAACCTATAGCCTTCAGTAGCAACCAATCTCAGAGGAGGATAACTCTGAATTCAAAACCTCCAACTATGGGTTAAATAGTCACCAACCCATAATTGGGCAGACATAGTGAGTATGGCTACACTCCTGAAGACATGATCAATCATGGCATGAATCATATAACAGGACTGAGACTGTCCTATATATATATATATATATATATATATATATATAAGACTGTCATATGAAAGATTTATACTCTAAAGAGAAACAAGATTTTCTAAGGTCATTGATGGGAATACTGGAAATTTAAAAAAAACAAATAAAAAAAAAACATGTTGAACAGAAATCAAAGAAACCATCTGGAAACATTTCAAGAAAAGAAGAAACTGAATATATGATAATGTCATCATATATTACAGCAAATTATACATAAGTGGGTTATGGTGGATTGAACATTGAGAGCCTATATTTTGGGGTGGGCTGAATGCTAAAGGCTTAAGTCAAAAAGTATTTTTTTAAAAAGATTCAAAAGTTTAGAAAGCAAGAAAAATAAATTAACTAACAAGAAAATATTTGAAGTTGTTGTTGCAAATGTAGAGAGAATAAAAAAATGCAGTTTATTAAGAACATTAGCTAAAGACAAGATGTAAACATACAATGTGTACTTCACCCAAGCTTTCCACTGACGAGCCAATGAAACTACCCCACATTGCATTCTGATTCATAATCTCATCAGTGTACACCAAAAGCTGGAAAAGAGCTTAATACATACTCACATGACGAAAGACAAACAACATTGAGAAATAAAAAGTGAACACTATTTCCTATATTATATAGGAAGGCTTCATTGAGAGTTTGCCTGCTTGTCCAGGAGGGTAGCTAGGTAAGACAAATGCTACATCAGCTTCTCTGCCTCCCAACATCTCATCCTGATGTGGTGGCTGGCAATACAAAAATGGAGGCTTTGGAACCACTTAATGGACATATTCATCTCTCACCAAGAGTTGCCCAGAACTCTGTCAATATCAAACAAGACTTAACAGTCTAGCACCTGGATATACTCTATTTCAGGTTTTGTTGCCGCTTGATCACGAAAACCACCTCATCTATCCCTTTACTTCAGTCAAAGTGAAGGACACACAGAAGACCACACTTCAAAAGGAAACTATCTGCTGTTCTATCAAACAGAAACATGAGATTAAGATAAAACCACATATTGTTCATAGTATTACAATGCGAACACCCAAACTACCACTTGTATTTAAACATCACGACATTCAGCAAATGAGGTAAATCCTATTTGCAATCGCTGCTGCTGAGCCATACTAGCAGAGACTTATTTTTCTTTAATCACTGTAACTGATCTAAATTAATATACCTTATCCTGACAAAATGTACATGCCAAGTTCTTTTCTTTTTAATATTTTATAATTTCACCCCACGCAAAGGGATAATGCTACTATGACATAGGATAATAGAGACAGAGAATAAGAAAACTTTAGTGATGAGAAAGAACAATAAAAAGTGGATTCAAGAAAGTAGAAGATGGTGATAAGTATTCTATTTAAATCTTTGAACATTGTAGTAGGCAAATAAGCAAGAAATCAGAAAGGAATTCTACAGAAGAGAAGTGCAAGGAAAGAAACAATCAGAATAGGATAGATGGTTGTATGTATCTAGTTCAACAGTAATATGGTAAGACTTATTTGCCAATCTAGTAGCATGCTTTAATTCATGCAGTCGAGGCACTAAGGAAGAAAGATGAGAATGATTAGGATAAAAATATTTATGAATAAGGAAGAGGGTTATAGATTTAAAAATATATTTTTGAAATATAAAAATAAATCATAATCCATTTGAATATTTTATTCAGTATTTTGTCTATAATGAAAGGTCACACATATATATATATAGCTTATGGGAAAATCACATTGAAACACCAGTCCCTGTACGATCACCAAAATTAAGTAACATATAGCCTGGTCAGTACCTAGATGAGTGACGACTTTGTAATATCAGGTACTGTAATCTTAAATGCATGGGTAGTGTAATCGATAATGATTCATTATTGTTAATTGGAAAATCGAGCTCCAAATCCTGTTAGAGCCCTTATATTCACTGATGCGAAAATATCCTTAGGAAAGATATGAATCCATCCCCCCCCCCCCCCCACCAGCTATGGGTGGGTTAATTAGGAAGACTTGTATAACTAAACCTTTTATATTATCAAAAATAAAATTGTGTGCAAAATATTTATATTTTGGCATTAAATAACAGATGTATATACTGCTAAACAAAAACAAACAACAATACTAGTTTCTTTCTTTCTTTTTTTTTTTTTTTATAATCATTTCACCCCCAAGCAAGGCAAAACTGCCATTGGTATGCAGGGGGTTACATAAGAGGTAAGTGATAAGAAAGAACAACAAGTTACAGGAATATCAGAGAATGGGTAAGAGAAGGATGAGAATACAGGCATAAAGAGGGCTGCATGAAAGAGTAGAGTGGAAGAAGAAAAACATGGTACAAGGGTTGTCAGGGAAAGGATGTGAGTCAAAAAAATAAGAGATGATTAATAGTACAGAAAATTAAATTGGTGAGAGAGTCTTTATTTACTTTATACTAATGTCCTTGGGAAAAGGATGAACCCATTTTTTCTGTCCAGCTCCCAGCTATGAGTTAAAAACAGGGCAGATCTAGATCACTATTCTTGCTGACAATGAGTCTAAGAGACAACTTTGAATTCAAAACCATGAAGAAGGTATTTATATTTGGACTATTGGCCTCATTATTGTTATCATAATTAAGTTTTGGCTATTGTGTTCTTCAACCTTCTTCAAGCCTATGTCAATCCAGATAATCCTCAAAGAATTTCAACCTGAACTTTTTATTTAATCTACAGGGGTAGATTCTTCTTGTTCCATGTCAAGTAATAACTTGTCTTGATCTTTTAGTATCATTGCTTGTCCTATTTCTTAGTATTTTGCTTAATTTTGGAATGTATCTTTTGCTATTTCAATGCGTCTTCCAATTTTAGTGACATTTTCCATATTGTTAAAACACTTCTCAGATATTTCAACTTCTGTACACCAAATCTTTTCTTTTACTGACAACCCTAAATTCTATCTTCTTACAAGCTATAGTTAGTCCTTTCTTCTTCCTTTCCTTGATTACTTTGTCCAGGAGGTCTTGTGCTTATTTCTGGTAAGATTGTCTTCTTTTGTTGACACAATGAGTGAATGAAAGGGTGGGGCTGACAAGCTGTTTCCTTACTTTGGACAATGGACTATATTTAAACAAGTGAGGTGGGGCAATTAAGTTGACAAGCTGTTCACTACTTCCTTAGGTAAAGGAGTTAGGTTTCAAGACTGATTTAATATAAGTTAGAATGAAAGGGAAGGTTAAAATAAATTTAATACAGCTCAACAAATGTATTAAAAAAATGTTAGGGGAAAAAATCTCAACTGTGAAAGAAAATCTGATTCTTATTATATAAATGTTATTTTTTGAGAGGATTATTAGCTGTTTCCTCACAGGTTATCCCCCTGACCATGTAATGACAGGAGTGAATACTATATACAAATACACAATGGTTTTTATTATAATACAGAGAGAGTGTATATGTGTGTGTGTGTATGTGTGTATATATATATATATATATATATATATATATATATATTTCTTCACTACTTGATGACATTATTATTGCAAAAATATAATACACACACAAATACACAATTTCCTTTATTATAAAAGAAGCATAGAATCAGAGTACATGTTATAACTCGCTACTAACAGTTATATTATGTCTTGATTGACTTCAATGGTACTTTAATGAACATGATCAGAAACTCTTAGATCTGTTCTTTATTTAAGGAATCTTGCCTAGTTCATTTGTTTCCAGAGGTATTTTACTTCACAACGTACCACTTTCCAGATTTTTTTTTATTTTCTTAAATACTTTATTTTTTAGTATTCATCCACTTCTCTTTCTGGCAAGTTCGCCATATACTGAACTTTGTATTTCTTGCATTTTAGGCCAAGCACTAGTTTTTCTGTAAATCTCCTTTTTCTAGTACTCACACTTGTATGTTCAATAAATACTTGGGATGTTAGTACATCAAAGATATCATATAGAACTTACATAGGTTCATTTTTTTGTGGGCCTTTCTTCAATAAACCTTTTGTTTAACTGATTTCAATGTCTTGTGTTTTCATTTTTTTCATCATATAAATCATTTTTCTAATTCATTACTGTATTATGCCATCTTTCGACATTCTTTTAATTTTTATATACTATGAAAAACACTTTTCTGACAATTTTGTGTTCTGATTCATTTTTAACCTAGCAATAACTTGTTGAACACTGATTTAATTGTTTGTGTGAACATCAATTTTGCTGGTGACATACCTGTCAATGTATTGAGATTCAGTGTTATTTGGTATACTCTTATGAATTTTTATCATTCTTCTGTCACTTCTTCATTACTTGCTTTCTTTTCAAGCTGTTCAGCTTGTCTGTTTGACCTTGGGTGGTACAGCAGGGTATTAACATGCTCAATTGAGAACATTTTACAAAATTATTTAAATTTGAAAGCAGTGAATTATGTACCTCTATTCAATTCTATGACATCTGGAATTTCATATCTTGCAAACAGTTCATGTAAACAATTCACTGTAACCATGGAAGTTTTTTTTTTTTGCATTTGCAAATTTCGGGCCACTTAGTAAAGCTATCCACTACAAGATAATACGATCCATTTATTGGACCGGCAAAATCAATGTGCTGTCTTGATCACAGGCTATCTGTATTGGCAGTGTTGTAATTTCGTGGTAGGTGATTCTGCTGCCAGAGCATAACCTCTGCAGGCTCTTACTAATTTTTCAATATCTTAATTCATTTTCATCCATGCAGTATACATAACTTCTCATAAAAAGTTTCATCCTTGAAATTCCTCGATGTCCACTATGAAATTCATTTAATACCAGCTTTTCTAATATACTAGGTATTACTACTCTTTGTGCAAACATTAATACTCCATCACATAGCGAGTAAGCATTCAAGTTTAGATTTTGTTCTAAAAGTCATCTATCTTTCTTTTAGTCGTATTTTATTTTTGAATAAATATGTCTTGTTCTGATTTTACTTTTATTTTTTCCAGGGCAACTGGTAGTTTACATACTACACTGCATAATACAATTTTTAATGCTGCAATAACTGTGTCCTCAAACAGTTCAGTATTTTTTGGTACCTATCTTGATAACCTATCTGCAGGATCTAATTTTTTTGAACGGTTGATATTCTGTCATAAAATCATAATTTAATAAGATGGAACCCCAGCATTGTTATCTATTAACTTTATGCGTAAGAATATATATATATATAGAGAGAGAGAGAGAGAGAAAGAGAAAAGATAGATGTCTGTGGCCTGTCTGTAAATGAAACTCTTTCCATGTAAAAATTTGTGAAATTTTTTCATTGAAAATATTGCTAATGCTTTTTTTAATCTGGCAGTATTTTTTTCTGCTAGTAGTAGCGAATGAGAAACATGTGCAACGGCTTTAATGTTACTGTCATTTTTATATAGAATTATTACTCCTGTACTATAGTCATTAGCATCTGTAGACAATATGATTTCTGCTTTCAGTGCACTAATGATAAGCCTGATGTTAGTATTTTCTTGATTTATTCAAATGCTTCCTGACACTTATTTGTCAAGTTCAGCTTAAAATTTTTTTTTAAAGTAAATTGTTCAGTGGAGCTCTTAAATTCTGTATATTAGGTATATAGATCTGATGATAATTTCCTAGTCTGAGAAATGCTTGTAGCCTAGTAACTTTGTTAGAGAAAACATTCTTAATTGCACTTGCCGGATCAGGTTGACAACCATTTTTGTCAATTTGTCTTAGATACTTGGTTTGCACTTTTCTCACAGTTTGAACCCGCACTCTCGTTTTTAAAAATTCTTTTTACATGCTTTACATGCTTATTCCTTAGATACAATTTTAATCAAGATATCATCCAAATAAACAACTGCAAAAATCAATCTGCAAGCATAGTATCCACAGCTTGTTGAAATATGGCTGGAGCCACATTTATACGAAAAGGAAGTCAGCTGAACTTATACGATCCCTTGTGCGCATTTATCATTATTATATTTGCAAACACGCCTCGGAAAGATCCAGCTTTGAAAAAATATTTTTCCACTGTTAAATTTTAGAAAAAAATTTCTACTGGACTTCGTAATGGGAAGTTATGTGATTCTGAACATTTGTTTAACCTAGTTGAAAAATCAAAACAAATTTTTTTTCTTTCTTTACACTGCTGGTGCTGACCATTTTGAAAGGTCAATTTTTTTCAATTTCACCTTATTTTTTCAAGTTTGTCTAATTCTTCATTGACTTGATCCAAAGCTGCAAATAGTATGCTGTGTTTCGGTTTAAATACTGGTATTAACCTTTTACTTGAAATTTTGCTTTGACCCGGACCCAACTTAATTAACAGAACATCCAGAAAACATTTTTTCAATTGTTCATTTAAAATTACAAAGTGTGTGTGTGTTTTTTTTTAAACTGGTTACTAGTACACTTATATTTTTGCAGTAAATGTTTATAGGTAAATCTCATAACTTGAATAATTCCATCCCGTCAGTACTGAATAAGTTTGTAGTATTTTTTTAAACACATAAGACTTAGCTTTTAAACACTTGTTAGAAAATTTAATGTTGCAAGTCATGTCATTTTGAAGAAAAAAAAAATCTCACCTAACATTTTTTTTTTTTTTAATAAGCGTTTCACGCCGAGCAAGGCATGTCACTGTCACTACTGTGCAGGGGGCTACATAGAGTGGAGAAAGGCTGATTAAATATAGGAAATGACAGAGGGTGGGTGATAGGCGGGTAAGGATACCGAGAATGAGGGTTGGGTAGATGAGAGTGTTGTGAGAATAGTTGGGAGTTAGTGTGATAGGAGGTGTCTATTGACCCTACATTTAAACACCTGGAGATTGTAACTGTCGGGAAAGCAGACTTGTGGAAGGGAGTTCCACAGGCGGGAAGCGCAAGAAAAGCTGTTGGAGTAGAATTTACGGTTACATCTTATTTGTTTAACTGTAAAAGGGTGGGACCTAGTTGCTAATCTAGTATCTCGTGTAAATTCGTGCTTAGGCGGCAGAAGCCATGAAAGTACTTGTAAAAGAGGCACAGGGAAGCCACATCATGCCGGTGTGAGAGCGGCTGCAGCCGGTCTGCCAAGTCAGTATCAACCACGTTACAGATCCTCCTTTGTATTTTGTCAAGAAGCCCAAGGAGAGCAGCAGGGGCACCCGACCAGATATGGCAGCAATATTCAATACACGGGCGGATGGTAGATTTGTATATGTGCAGAATAGATTCAGGTGGGAAAAATTTCCAGGCCCTGCACAGGGAGCCCACTTTCATAGCAGCAGATTTGGCAATGGATTCAATATAGTCATTCCATTTGAGGTCCGCCGAGAGTGTAAGGCCAAGGAGGCGTAGTATTTTACTCTCTGGGAGGCTAGCCTGTCCCATGCTAATGGGAGGTAGATGCGATTGTCTATGGTGATTAGTTGATAACAGCTTTGTTTTGGAGGCATTGAAATTTACCAACCATTCCCTACCCCAGGTCACTATGGATTGGAGGTCCCTTTCAAGTACGGCAGTGAGGTTCACTTTGTCGTCCAGACCGGGTTTCTGATCGATGCGGGAGTAGATTGTTGTGTCGTCAGCATACATGCCAACTTGGGATCTAATGGTGTCGGGGAGATCATTAATGTAGATCAGAAAGAGGGGGACCTAGGATAGAACCTTGAGGGACGCCCGCGTTCGTCTGGTAGTTTTGGGAGGCATGCCCATTTAATACCACCTTCAATGTGCGGTTAGAGAGGAAAGACTGGATGAGGTCAAACAGATGTCCAGTTATCCCATAGCTCCGCAGTTTGCACAAGAGGCCAGCATGCCAGACCCTGTCGAATGCTTTGGAGATATCCAAGGCAACGGTTCGGGCTTCACCATTCTTGTCAAGTGCCTGGTATATGTACTCGGTAATGGTCGTTAGCATATCAGCAGTAGATCTGGTGAAGCGAAACCCATACTGTTTGTCAGAGAGAAGCCCGTTGGCCATAAGATGCTGAATCACCTCGGCGTTGATAATGGCTTCAAAAACTTTGCCAAAGATTGGAAGGAGACTAATAGGACGGTAATTGGCGGGGTCTGAGGGTTCACCAGAATTCTTAAATATAGGTACTACGCAGGAGGACTTCCAACAGGCAGGAAAGCAGGAAGCAGATAGGCAGAGGTTATAGAGTTTAGAGAGGACAGAGGAGAGTTCTGGGGCACATTTCTTCAGTACTATGACTGGGATTCCGTCGCCGCCGCTCGCTTTGTGTGGGTCATTTAAGACTTCTGAAATCTTTAATATAGATTTTCCATGTGACTTCATTGATTATGGTAATATCCCTACCAGTACTTAGTTGCATTTTACAGTTTGCTGTAATTAGTTTTTTCCATCTCAATGTTGTATACAAAATTTTTTCTGTGAGAACTTTTCCTTGCTTTAGTTTTACAGTGTTACTTTTTATGTCCTACCTTTTCCATACTTTAAATTGTTAAAAGGACAGTTATCTCTAAGATGTAACCTTCCACATCTGAAAGATGGATTAATTTTTTTCCTGTATTTTCTTTGGTTTGTATATATGCATATTCTTTTTCATCAAATTCCTCCATATCACGTCTTAGGATTCTTTGACAGTCATCCAATATTTCTTGTAGTGTTAGTTTTTGATTCTGTTCCAGTTTTTTTTTTTTTTTTAGGATTTTAGCATGTATTTCTGCATCTTTTCTGTTGTCAACCCCTGAAAAATTAATTCTTTAAAATATATCCAGAGTCAGTTCATTTAATTTGAATCTTTCACACTCCATGTTAATGATTACAGAATGTGGGACAAAATCTGTCTTTTTTTATTAATCAGATCCATACTTCTAATGAGTATTGAATAACAAACATTTCTTGGTAAAAATTTTAATCAGAATATTTATCGTTTTTTCAAAGCAAACTTCTGGTTTTCTCAGTAGTGTAAAAAAAAAAAATTTTTTTTCATGCTCTACTGGTGCTTACTTTCTCAACAAAAAAAAATTGGCTCATATGTTCTAAAACAAGCAGAAAAGGCAATTCCATCATCTGAATTCTATATGAACTCAGTTATACCATTTGCCACCATGTTGGGAGAAATAGAAATTGGAGAATTTTCTGTTTTTTTCTGAACTATTCTAATTAACTTATTTTTCTCTTTGGTGTTTCAATACATGCTACTGTTGTTGGATTTCTTTTTGGATACCACTGTATACTGGTGAGCCAGCAATAGGCGGACTCAATTTATAGTTCACCAATAGAAGGGTTAACCAACCAGAAGGCTCAAAATATTCAATGCGACATGTATAAAAGGCGACCACATTTTCCCGAGTATTGTCGATATAATCCGATTCAGTAGAATGTCTGACTCTTGAGTGTTAATCTTTGACATTGTTTCATTGAACAGATTACATACTGCGCTGTATCCTATATTCATAAACTATGGTGGACATGATCTACAAAGGTTATGGGCCCAGTATATGACTGTATTTTGACAGAGACGAGTCAAAATACGAATTGTGGGAAGTGAAATTCCTAGGTTATCTTAGAATACAAAAACCCTAGGACATCATTCTTTGCCAAGAGGACCAGAAAGAAGATGATGATTTCATGGAAAGAAATGCAACCGCATTCGCCAAATTAATACAATGCCTGGATGACAGGAGTTTGTCTTTAATAATGAGAGAAGCCAGGGAAGATGGCCGCCAAGCTTTAAGAATATTGCATGAACATTTCTTGTCAAAAGGTATACCCAAAATTATTGCTTTATATACTGAATTAAGTTCATTAAAGAGATGAGAAAATGAATCTGTAACAAATTATATTATATGAGCTGAGAATATCACAAATGCCTTAAAAATGGCAAGTGAGACCATCTCAGATGGGCTGTTAATAGCCATGGTTTTAAAGGGATTACCAGCAACATTTAAACCATTTACAACAGCCATAAACCAACAAGATAAAAGTTAACTTTCACCGAGTTTAAAATTGTGTTACGTAGTTATAAAGAAACTGAAAAAAATGTATGATTATCCAAATTAAGGAAATAACATAATGCAACTGAGAACGTCATTTAAAAAACCAGTCCCTCAAACCTACCAGACTAGGAATTATATTAAAAACAAGGGGCTTAAAAACAACTATTACAATAATAACAACCACAACAGGAACAATAATAATAGAATGTGGAAGAGCTCAACATGTATGGGTGAAATGTCAGTTTCATACAAGGAGTAATTTTTGTAAAAATGTAAAAGCTTTTTGAACATATGCTTTTTCATTTGGGTTGGATACTATACTTAATAGTTATAATTCTTACCTAGTTGACATGGGTGCGACAAATCATGTAATTACAGATGAAAAAATTTTATTAATTTTGACTAACTTCAAGCCCACTTTACTGAGTTGGCTGACAGTACCAGAGCTAATAATTTAGTTTTAAAAAGAGGCGATGCCTGTATTTAATTACGCGATACTGAAGGAAATATTTCTAAATGTTTATTATAAAAGGCTTTATATATCCCTAAATTTAAACAAAATATTTTCTTGGTTCAGTCTACTGTTAAACTTAATTTTCACTGAGACAATACACAATATACCCAGACAGAACTGAATTTAATATTTTTCTTTTTAATCATATCACCCCGAGCAAGGCTGTAACGCCACTGATGTGCAGGGGGCAACGTAATAGTGAAAAGATCGGAAAAGAGAAAGCCGGAAACCATATTCCTAAACAAGGGAACAAGGGATGAGCCTCTTAACCTGTTCAATAGACATGGGTGGAGTGTGAACCGGGCGATAGATAGATAGATGGACGTTTGTATTATTTAAAAGTATTAATTTTGTAAATAGAGCCACCCACGACTTAAGGACTTGGCATAAAATATTTGGCCACTGTAACAATTTGGATGTTAAAAGATTGCAAGAACACATCACTGGAATAAAAATTACATCTCCTAAGGGTTTACAACATTGTGACATGTATTAAAGGGAAAATGGTAAAACTTAGAAATAGGGATCAAATCCCAAAACAACAGATATCTTGTTCAGAGTTTGTGACTTAGCGGGTTCCATTTCACCAATGAGTATAGGAACCTATTCATATGTATTAAACTTTGTTGATGAATATTCAGGACTTATTATGATATATTTTCAGAAAAACAAATCTGATATCCTACAAGCTACAAAAATGTATTAATCTGATGTTTCACCTTATGGAAAAGTGAAAATAATTAGAACAAATAATGGAGAATTTACTTCTGATGATTACAAAAACTTCCTAATAAATGAAGGCATTAAACATGAGAAAACCTGCCCTTATTCCCCACACCAAAATGGAATCGCTGAACATAGTTGGCAGACTCTTTTCGAAATGGCTAGATGTTTGCTAATAGAATCTAAGTTACCCAAAAATCTGTGGGTCTATGCATTAAATACAGCTGTGTATACAAGAAACTGTTACTATAATAGTAACATTAAAAAAACACCTTACGAGGCTTATACAAACTACAAACCCAACGTAAGCGGTATGCATATTTTTGGCACAATTTGTTACATATATGTCAACCACAGGGCAAAACTAGATCCAAAAAATGAAAAAGGCATATTCATTGGCTATGACAAAACAAGTCTGGCCTATATGATTTATTTCCCCACAAAGTAAAATAATAAGACCAGATGCGTCAGATTTACAGATTCCTTTGAACAAGTATAGGATCCCGAAGAAGAGAACAATAACTGCTATTTAGTGCAATGTATCCTAAAGAACTATCAAGAAGCCATAAATTCTGATAATTCCAAGCAATGGATAGCCGCCATGCAAAAAGAAATGGAATCCCTAGTATCAAATGATACTTTTGAATTGAAAAAGGCCTTGGATGATAAAAAGATTATCGGCAGCCATTGGGTTTATACTATAAAGCGAACTGAGGATGGTTCACCAGTGTATAAGGCTTGTTTTGTAGCTAAAGGATTCTCTCAGATATACAGGGAAGATTATGTAGAAACAGTCAGTCCCACAACAAACATGACAACAATCAGAATTTTGATGCAAATGGACGCACATTATGGTATGGATATACACCATATGGATGTAAAAGCAGTGTATTTAAATGCTCTGATTGACTATGAAATATACATAGAAAAGGTGACAGTTATGTGTGGAAACTCAAAAAAATCACTATATGGACTCAAACAAAGTGGAAGAACATGGAATAAATTACTATATTCCTATTTAATTGAACAACATTTTGAACCCTCCCCAGTTGACCCATGCCTGTACACAAAAATATTTAAAAATGAAATATTAGCAATTCTGATTATTTGAGTTGATGACATGTTAATTACTTCAAAATGTGAAGTTGCTTTATTAAAAATTAAAAATTCCTTAAATATAAGGTTTAAATTGACCAACTTGGGTGGACTATCATGGTTTCTTGGTATACAGTTCGAAGTTAAGGACAACACTGTTACAATGAATTAATCCAGATACATAGAAAAACTTAACTAAATTCAGCATACAAAATTGTAAAACATGAACTACTTCCATGTGAAATGGATTTAAACACAATTATGAATAATGAAGATGGTATAGTGATGTGTGAGAAAGAATACAGAATATTGATTGGAAATCTTATTTACATCATGACATCAACAAGGCTAGATATCTGCTATATAGTTACTAAGTTGTCTCAAAACTTAAACCGAGGACTGTGAATTTAACAAGAGCTAAGCAAGTATTACGTTATTTAAAGGGAATTAAGAATTAGTGTCTAGTATTTCGACAATCAAAAACCCACTATGACTGGAAGGATTTTGTGATGCTGATTGGGCAAATTCACCAGATCGTAAAAGTATCACAGGCTATTGCTTTAGATTGCCAAAAGATAATCCAATAATTGTCTGGAAATCTCAAAAGCAGGGAATGATTTCACTTTTAACATGTGAGGCAAAATATGTTGTAGTATCGCAAGCAATACGAGGCTATTTTTCTTAAATTACTAATAAAAACAATTACAACACTGATAATAAGTGAGCCTACAACTATTTATTGTGACAATCAGGCCAGTACTGCTTTGGCTAAAAATCCAATAATACATCAAAGATCAAAACATATTGATATTAAATATCAATTTGTTAGGGATCAGGTACAAAAGAAAACAGTACAAATTGAGTATGATCAATCGGAAAATAACATGTCGGATTTGTTTACAAAGCCAATTACAAAATCAAAATTAGGGGTCTTTCATTCCTGTCATATTTGGTACTGACCTATAAGGTCCTTATTAGTCCTGTGTAGGACGTAAAACTACATTCATTAGTTATATAGAGACATTAGTTTCAGGAGTATAAACATAAATAAATCCTACTTTTAGCCCAATCCTCCTATGAATGACTCAAAGAATCACTCTGACCTGGAGTGATATTGCCTATTTTAATGGGTCCCAGCTATGGGTAAAATAACTTTTTCCACTTTTTTGTTGTGATCACAACCCACATTTATAATATTGTTATTAATATTTATTAATCTGAAATACTTAACAGTGAACAAAATGATGTAACTAATTTTTTGTAGATATTGATTTAAAAAAATTTTTTTTTCTAATCACAAAACAAAAAGATATATTTTATGAATACTAAAGTATTCGTTCTATATGAATATTGACTTTACTAATATTTTGCAAGAAGATTCCATAATGTACCCAAAATGGTGGTGGGGAGTGGAGTAGTTTTTGGGTACCATTGTATACTGGTGAGCCAGCAATGGGCTGACTCATTTTTTAGTTCACAAATAGAGGAGTTAACTAATTAGAAGGCTCAAAATATTCACTGCAACGTGTATAAAAGGCGACCATATTTTCCCAAGTATTGATGATATAATCTGATTCAGTAGAGTGTCTGACTTGCGAGTGTTAATCTTTGATGTTGTTTCATTGAACAGATTATGTACTGCGCTGTATTCTATATTCATAAACTATGGTGGACATAGTCAACAATTGTTGCTGTATTTTTTGTCACTTATGCTAATAATTCTTTCATATTTAATAGCTGTTTTTTTTTTCTTTTTTTCTGGTGCATAAAGTTACACTGATGTGGTTCTAATTTATTGCCATCATTAACATAGCAGCAAAAATGGTATTTTTTCAACTGTATAAGTTTTAATTTGTCACTGTCACAATTTGCTATTAATGGTTATAATATGTTGTAACTAACTAATGAACACTCATCAGAAACTCTTACTGTTTGAATTCTTTAAGGCCTCTTGCCTAGTTCATTTGTATTACCAGGGTGTCTTGTTTACTCCACGACACTATCATATCTATATGCTCTGCAATATACTTTGCATAAATCTGACAAATCCTTGCTAAAGAAAATAAAATACTATATTCCATAAACTGTAAAAAAAATGATTACAAATAGGAGAAGCATTAGTCATAGAAAACAAACAACCCAACATCAATACAATGCTATCAAATTTGGGAAGAAGCATATTAAATGTCAAAACAAAAAAAAAAAAAAAAAAAAAACTTCTTACACTAACGTAAAACAAATGGAGGCATACCTTTCTATTTTACAATATTTGTTCTCAATTTGCTAAACGTTTGTCAAAATTAATTTTTATTCACACTCACCATGGGTTTAGAAATTTTTTTTGTTTAAAGTATCTGCAAAACATAACTAAGTTTCCAAAGAAAAAAATACTATAAAAAGTGGGAAATATATTTGATGGAAATTTATTCAATGAAATTAATTTTTAATAACATTTTTTTTCTTATTTAAATTATTAACAAGAAAAAATATAGTTTTCAACTGAATGGTTACAAACAGTAACTGTTAAAGATAAATCCATATAACTGAAGTAGTAACCTATGTTTTCCTCATTTCTTTATGCAAAGTTTTAGCTGCTTGATAGCAAAGATCATTGTATTTTCTGTGAGGAAAATCTATCCGAAGGGAACAAAGTATAAAAATTACAGGCTTTATCAAGTTCAATGCTTACAGATGAATAAAGTGTTCTTTTACGCAAAGAAATCCTTGTTAAATTTCCTATGATTTTCCCGCAGTAGGTTGCCATTACTTTCTGCAGTAGACTGGTTGTCAACCAAGGCTATGGAACCTAATCTATTCCGTTATTTGATCCATAGTTGGAGGGAAGAGATGGACTAGTATCTTTCTCAAGGGTATTTGCATGTAAGTGAATGCAAGGTAGCTGCATCAAATATTTATTTCACTCTATTAACTCAAACCTTTCCTTTGCTTCTTGGCTTACTTATATCACATTGAAATATTAGTTTGTTGCATAATTACTAAAGTTAAGAAACATTGAGTCTAATCAATACCTAAATAAGTGACCGCTTGAGAATACCAGGTGCTGTAAACTTGATTATACAGGTGGTATAATAGATAAGAACTCAGAATTGTTAATCGGAGAGCCGAATTCCAATTCTAGTTGGTTTTATCATATTCACTTATGCACAAATACCCTTGAGAAAGGAATGTAACCATCTCTTCTAGCCCTTGCCATAGGTTAGTAGGTTTTGTATCAGTAAATCTAAAAAAAAATTCTTATATTCTAAAAATAATTTCTAGCTTTAAATAACCTGCAAAATGTTGATAAACTGTAAAAAAAAAAAAAATAAAAAAAATAAAAAAAAATAAAATATATATATATATATATATATATATATCTTTTTACCAAGCAAGGTAAATTAATGTTAGAGGGCACATTGACTCCCAAGATATCTAATTTTTTTAAAGTTATGCAGCAATCAAATATGAACATTTTTGCCTACATCCTTAATTACATTCACATCATGGCCCTTGCCGCACTAACCGCAGTCGCATCATGGCCCTTGCCGCACTAACCGCAGTCGCATCAGGGCCCTTGCCGCACTAACCGCAGTCGCATCAGGGCCCTTGCCGCACTAACCGCAGTCGCATCAGGGCCCTTGCCGCACTATGTCACATTATGGCTTGAAAGACTAAATAAATATCCCATAACCTAAATCCAAGAGCTTATTTCAAATACCAAAATTTAGAACTGCAGAAAATATATATATACAAAATGAAATAAATAAAATAAATAAAATAAATTTAAAATATTAAATAAGAAAAATAAAGGTTATGACTAAATTATACCTAAACAACAGTACTGGGAAGGTCTGTTTTCTTCTTTCTCTCACCTCTAATCTTCCAGTAGTCTATATATAGAGCTGATGGGAGTAGAAATGACAAATGGTCTGAAGTGTTGAAATCAAGAAACGTGAACCATAAACAAGAGATTCACAAATGCAGTGGTTCAATGCAAAACCTATCCAAGTGCTGACTGTGAAAGCAACCACCTCCCTGTCATCTGCAAACTAAGGGTGAAACATCGAAGACTGATGAAGCCTAGTACAGCACCGAGACTACAATACATCATGCTTGTGAATGACCCAAACCTGCAGAAAAAATACACTGACAGTGCGAAGAACAAATTGGAAAGAGAAACTCCAAACGGGACTCCCTAAAAGAAGCGCTAGTGACCTCAGCAAAGAACATTGTCCCAAATGAAATCAGACGCAGAAGATAAAACAAGTGGATGACTGAAGAAATTCTCAACATGATGCAAAGGAGACAGGAAATGATGCCAAGACATGGAATGGAATACAGGAAACTACACAAGGAAATAAGGAGCAAATGCAGACAGGTTAAAGAGGAATGGCTCAATAACAAATGTGCAGAAGTAGACAGACTGAGCAGGACTAATAAAGCAGATATGCATAAAGAAATAAGAGAACTGACAGGACAAAAAAAAAACACTTCTCCACAAGATTTATAAAGTTCAAGGAGAGAACAATCATATTAAAAAAAGAGGAAATACTCTAGTGATGGGAAGAATATATAAAATATCTTTTCCATGACAAGAGAGAGCAACCAATAATACACAAAGATGAGGATGGACCAGAAATATTTAAGTCCGAAATGGAAGTTGCAATGACCAAACTGAATAGAAAGAAAGCAGCTGGACCAGATGGCATTGTAATAGAGTTGCTGACAGCCCTGGATGAATTTGGCATCGAGAAAATTACAGGAATAATAAATTAAATTTATAACAGTGATGCAATACCAGACAACCTAAGCAAGTCCATTTTCATAGTACTGTCTAAGAAGCCAGGTGCAAACAAGTTTGAACTTCACCAAACTATAAGTTTGATGAGTCACATTACAAAACTGATCGTCCGAATCCTGATGAATAGATCGAGAAGCAAAATCAGGCCAGATATAGGACAAGAACAGTGTGGGTTTGTCAAAGACACTGGAACAAGGAACGCCATATTTATGATTAAGATGCTATCCGAAAGAGCAATACAAATGAGAAAGGACGTGTACCTATGTTTTATCATTTATGTGAAGGCATTCGACAAAATCTGCCACAAAGAATTGATAGAAATGCTCAGCAACCTCAATATTTGGGAAAGACATAAGAATAATCAAGAATTTCTACTGGCAGCAAACTGTCTGCATACAGACAGGTAACGAATTTAGCAGATATACAAAGATAGAAAGGGGTGTAAGACAAGGATGTGTCTTTCCACTGGATCTATTCAACTTGTACAGCGAGACTATTCTGAGGACCCTAGATGTTATGCTAGGATTTGTCATCAGAGACCACAATTTAAACAATGCAGATGATGCTGTGCTGATAGCAGACACGGAAAGAAAACTACAAGACTTCCAACAGAAAGAAGCTGAAGAGAGTGACAAGAAAGGACTACAAATAAACTGCAAGAAAACTAAATACATGTCATCAGCAAAAAGAGCAGCCTAAAATGCCAAATACAGGTGGAGGATACTAAAATAAAGCAAGTAGAAAAATTTAAATACCTGGGAAGTGTTCCAACAGAAGAAAAGTGTGACACAGAAATCCAAAGGCAAACTGGCATGGCAAAGGACACATTCCAGAAACTGAGTAGAGTAATAAGAGACAGGAAAATTTTTCCTAGAAACAAAAAAGAGTACTGGATTGCTATATGATGTCAGTTCTTCAATATGGCAGTGAATGCTGGACTATCTTATCGAA
The DNA here is from genome assembly GCA_037127315.1 of Ascarosepion bandense. Taxonomy (NCBI): domain Eukaryota; kingdom Metazoa; phylum Mollusca; class Cephalopoda; order Sepiida; family Sepiidae; genus Ascarosepion; species Ascarosepion bandense. Next base: position 5,411,221 of record JBBBDQ010001148.1, on the reverse strand, counting down.
GATGAAGAAAAAACTTGAAAATGAAATGTGATTCTACAGAAGGATGCTGCGGATATCATGGATTGAGCATAAGAAAAATGATGAGGTTTTGGAAAGAATAGAAACAAAAAGGAAATTAATACCGAGCATTAAGAAGAGATAGCTAAAGTTCCTGGGACATGCAATGAAGAAGGAGGGCTTAGAGAATCTGATACTAACAGGCCAGATAGAGGAAAGGAGAGACAGGAAAACAGTGTGTAACATACTTGACGGGCCTAGGCAGGAGGGTGGCAGAACAGGGGTTGCATGGTGTAACAGAAGAAAGCATGTTAAGAGCTACCAGGGATAGAGAGACATGGAAGGCCATGATCACCCACGTCCTGAAAGGACAAGGCACATAGAAGATGAGTGGGTATTGTCAAAAAGGAGAGCCTGACATAATAACCTCAATACCACTCAGTATCCAGAGACAAAGATGCAAACAGTCACACAAGAGACCCAAGTTAGTTATGCAGCAGCGTTAAAAAAAAAAAAAAAAGGAGGCAGGACATAAAAGAGAGAAAAACTTTAAGCACTAAAACAGTAGAAACAAAAAAAAAAGACATGCTGGTTGGAGGAGAAAGGAACCACATCCTCTGTCTTCCACAGCCTTAAAAAAGAAAAGGAGGATGAAAATAAGAACCTACCACCATTCATGACAAGATCATTGAATTCCACCCACCTCCTTCAATCTAGCCCATCTGAAGAAAGGAAAAAAAAAAAACAACAGCCATACAACGTTTAAGAAGACATTTTTCTAGACCAAGGTGGAAAGGACCTGACCCTCAGAAGGAAGCTCCTGATCTTCCTCCCTCAGACACACATGCACGAGTGAAGACAAAGCTGCTGAGAACCCAATTAACTTTCCAAACACTTCCAACATTCTCACTTTAATCAGGACTGGTTTGGAAGTGCAGCAGATATGAGGCATGAAAGAAGTGAACAAAGTCTTCAATATGTTGCCCTCATTAACCTTATATGAAATCCAATAAAGAAAAATCTAAAGCAATTCTGTTCAGACATTGTCCTGGTTTTCATTCAACTCCTTCATGTAAAGAGGTTGAAAAATACTATTCTTAAGATATAAGCAGCCTCTCCCAGAATAGTACCACAAAGACTGACATAAGACATGGTTCACTTGTATGGACAGGTGGTGTTTACACACTGGATATGATCAATTCAAAAGACTAACTCCAGTCTCATTGAAAATGAGATTTTAGTTAGAGAGTCTGAAGTTGAAGCCTTGCAATGTAAGACTTGTTTTTGACCTCTGGCATGTATGTTGTATAAAGAGATTTGATTTATTGCAAGTAACTATGAAAATATCCTATTTGATCAAGCCGTATGTCTTTGTTGGTAGGCTGTTCTTTGAAGGTATTATGTACAGTTGCTACTGCAGATCTGGTGGGCACAATGTTATCATTAAGGATAAGAGATTTTGCTCCACTGACATTTATGCACCAATTAACAAAAGGGAGAAGTCTGCACCTGGCAATATCTTACTGGATAGTGGGTGTATTACAATATAAATTATACTGGAGAGAAATTGGTTTTGACTGATTTGTTTTTTTACAGCTTATCAACCCTTTGCAGATAATATTTTACATTGGAATTCGGCTCTCCAATTTCCAATTCTTAGCTGTTATCCATTACCCCAGCCACATATTTGAGTTTATGGTATCTGGTATTCCTAGGTGGTCACTGATCTAAGTAACAATCAGGCTTGATGTTGTTTAACTGTGATGATCATACGAAAACCAGTGTTTCAACGTGACATGGTCATAAGTCTCGAGAGAGAATGGGTACTAATAATCCAGACATGAAACCATATGAGACTTAATGATCTTGTTGAGAAGTTTAGAAATCAGTATCAATCACTGGGATGTAGTATAGATTTTGGCTAATAGAGGAAACTTAAACTCAGTGTTATATATCAACTACATCAATCAAATTTTAGTTATGTCAAAGTAGGGCTCAAGGCTGTCTAAGTTTTCATGATATAACTTATATAAACCAAACTTGGATAAGCCTACTATTAGGTTGATTGGATACTAGGAGTTCAACATGTTGCTTAATAAGGTTTTCCTGGACCAGTTTTTATTAACACAAAAGTGACAAACAACTGAGACTGGTTTGGAATTCAACTTCAAATTTTTAAACTTTAGTCATCAACTGAACATAGATTAGCAGAGCAAATGGCATGTGGAATTGAGATTAGAAAGGACTATCAAATCTAGAGATAATGACAAAGTGAATTTTGATCGTGAATTTATGAAATTGAGAAATTCATTTATGTAGAGCTTAATGTTTACATTAGTTATAATTCCAATAATGTCACATACGGACATCCGTATTTTAAAAAAAATTGGCAAGTTTATGCACACGCACAAAAAAATTCAAAATACTGGATAGGGAAGAGGGAGCATTCAGGATTTGTAAATATAATTTTTACTTACTAACAATATCGCTGAACCTCTACAACTTAATACGTAATTTTAAATGATTTAAAACCTTATAAATTATTCTAGTTTAAAATTAAGAAAAAAAAAAGAAAATAATTCCTGTAAAAATTCCTTATTTATTGAAAAAAACAACCTTTTTCATAGAACTATTGATAAAAGCACTTAATAGCCTTTCTAATTAGGTAATGTCTCAGTTTCATTGCATTTTTTTAATGATTTTCTGAAACTAGGAGTATTGTTTGATAAAAAAATAAATTGGTTTAAATTCTCTAAAGACATATCCTTATAACTATTAGGACCTTGAATAAGTTGTCACTGATTTTTCATGAAAAGTAAGGTTTTATTTACAAAATTAATAAGAAAAATGTCACAAAATATTGTCCATTGCAAACCAATACTTTTCCCCCCTCTTTCTGGCAACATTTGAATTCTATGTCAGAAAACAACACATCTTTCAAGGTTAACCATGAATTAGCCCATTTTTTGGCACTTCAAAGAATGAAAATGCTGTTCAGCCAGGACATGTACCATCAATTGGAACAAGTGATAATTGGAGGGAGCAATGTCTGAATACAATGGGTGGAGTAGGACTTCCCATTTAAGCATTTCCAAGTAGGTTTACACCGATTTTGCAACGTGTGGCCTAGTGTTATCATATTTCAAAATAATTTTGTTGTGTCATTGTATATAGTGATTGTGTTTTTCTTCAATGCTTGGCTCAAATGCATCAATTGTAGTTGGCAGTGATCTTTCATGATGGTTTTGGCTGGTTTGAGCAGCTCATAATAAACTACGAGCAGCTCATTCCACGTTTCGAAACGTGATAAACTCCTAATGATTCTGCAAGCTTGGCTTGTACCTGACATGAGTTTTCATGAAGTAATGCTTCCAATTCTTCATTTTCAAAATATTTTCAGTGTGTCAGAGCATTGTTTATCTTCAACATCAAACTCATTATTTTTTAAGTGTCTAAACTAATCTCTGCATGTTGTTTTCACAGTGCATGGTTGTCCTAAGTCTCAACAAGAATTCTGTCTGCTTCAGCTGTAGATTTAGTTTAAGTAGTGCAGTAAAATTCCCCATGAATACTTTCTTTGATACAAAATCCAACATGTTTAATCCTATGAAAAACAAAGTTGTTTACACTTCTGCAAAATGACATACACTGAATGCTTATAGTACTTTCTTATAGATGTATTACCATCTGAAACTACATGCAGTTCTAGGAATGCCACCTTATGGAAAACAACAAGAACTTATTTAAGGTCCTAATATATGCATTAAGTGCTACAGATAAAAATTTCTAGAAATTTCATATATTAGCATAGGAAAGAACAAGTGTTAGGAGCTAAAAAATGTTTAAAAATAATTTTATTAATTCCTAAATAAATCCTGAAATTTTTATTAATTCTAAAATTCTCTGAATTCTCAAAAATTTCCAAACCAATGTATTTTTCACTGTAAGATGCTCAAAATTTCTCATACTAAATTTATTGTTGCCAGAAAAACAAAATTTCTAACAAAAATTTCAAAGGTTTTAAAAAGCCTAAAATTTTCTTTTTGCAATAAAACTTCATTTTGATTAAGTTTTAGGCATATATATATATATATATATATATATATATATATATGTCATAGCCCATATTTTCTTATAGCAAGATATAAATGATAAAAGAAAAAGTCAATTTTACCATCTCTTGTCAACTGAAATATTTTTTTTTCCAAAACATTTATAATAAAAGGGAAATTAGTCCTGAAACAAATGGTAACTGATATTGCAAAAGATAAAACTTTCATGTTTAGCAAGCATAATTATATATTTTGTTGGAAAATTTTAGGTGATGAATTATGCTTTGCTATTTGGGCCAGCATGTTCCTTTTGGTTGTTGTACCCTGCAACCTTCTTCAAGTGTGTTTTTGTGTTTATTAATCTTTTTGGAATTTCAAACCAAATCCAAATAACAGATTCAGTCCAACAGAGATTGACTGTTTATATTCATGCTTAGAGGATCCATTAATAATCATCGAGAACCATTTTTGTCTTCCATCAGCATGGCTTATGCTAACCTCCAGATCAGTGACTCATTGTAACGTCATGGTATCATGTGTTGTACAGACATGTAGTGACTATATTGAATTAATCACTAAGTCTGCTGCTAAAGAGATCGGTCTTGTAAATAGGTCCACTGTGCCATGTCAGTCAATTTTTCTTGTCACAATCCATCCTGCATATTCATTCAGCACATCCATATCTGATACTATATATCTCAATATTCTTGACAAAATCCAAAGTGTTTGTAATATTATAGGTCCTGACTTGGCATATCACCCAATACCATAACGTGGGTTACCTCTGTCTTTTCTATAAATATTTTAAAATGGTAGTTATTCTCCTTCTTGGTACCTTGACCACATGAATTTATTAAATAGGCTACTAGATCTTACTGCTTTACTGCTGAAATAGTTAGATATAACCATATATTCTATTCTGATAATAGTTTCTGTTCTTGCACTTTTCACCTCCGGATCTTTCCCCAATTTCTTGCTTCTCTACCACCTACAATCTTAAAAGTTTTAAATGCAGCATCAATCGCTACCTTCAGTCTTTCTAAATCCTGTTCTTTTAATTATTTCTCCTCACATAAGTCTTTTCTCTTCCACACCCAGCAAACCTTTGCACCTTACTGGCATTATCACCTTATTTGGGGTGAAACGATAAATGTTTGTTTCTTAGTAACTATGAATATTTTTTTACAAAGATATTTAAAAATAAACAGTTTTTCTTTTGTGAGTATTAGGATCTTGAAAATTGTAATTTAAAAACCACATACATATGGTATAGGTACCTCCACTACATCGCTAAAGAAACAGCATAGTATGAAGAAAGAAGATTCTACACTTAAAAATAAATTTTTCTCATCAAAATTTTTTTATTTTCTTATTATTAAGAGGAAAGATCATTTTTTTTTTTTTAATCCTTTCTAATACGTTTGAAATTTTGGTAAAAAATCTTTTGATTTTATTTAGCAGGTAACCAAATACTTACAAGTGTTTACAATGGGTAATGTAATATAACATAACCCCCACCCCCGTGAAAACACATTAATTTAGAAATTCTTGCAAAAATCAAATAATTGTCAGATTTTAATAAAACTTTCAGGACTTATTCCAAAATGAATAAATTTATTTATGAAATTATTATGTTTAGAAAATCTTTGTAAAAATATACATATTTTTTTAAACATCTGTTGCCACCCTCCTCCATGTAAAGTCATGAAAGGTCAAGAAATTAAATTTTGTAGGTAAAATTGGTTTTATTAGTTAAATGCAGGACACATTGGGGAATGTAAATCATCTATTATTTTTTCAACCATTTGACCCTATTTCTGAAAATCAGCTCCCAGTATTAACAAAAAAATGTAATAAAACTATGACATGATTCAATTAGATAAGCTTTTGTTTTAATAAATAGTATAAATTAAGGACATTATAGTATAAAGAAAAGTTCTGAATTATTAATGAAATTTTTTAAAAAATTGTTTTCCTTTTTTAATTATAAAGTTTCAAAAATATTTTTTTTAAACATTTCAAAGACTTGTAGGCATTAGGTTATTAAGCAAAAACTGTATTTACTAATCAGAAATTGAAAAGTTTAATACAAATTGTCAAGCCATCATATTTTTGAAATAATTTATTGTGTATTTGAAGTTTCTTTTTTTGGGGGGAATTTGTGTGTGTACATTAAAAAGGTCATGTGTTTCATGGTTTCTTCCCCTTACAGAAAAAAAAAAAATGGGTCAAAACACTTCGTTATCTTGCATTTGGTTGTCATCACATCAAATCATACAGTGGTGGGGAGATCAGAAATATTCTTAGTCTAAATTTCATGCTATAAATAATACTTGTGTGAATCACATTAAATTTAACTTTAAATTTGCTAATTTTCCAAAAATAACAATAACATGTTACAAATGCATATATTTTATTTTTTGAAATTCAGTTATCAAAAATGAGTGGAGGTATGTATAAAAGTTGTTTTTTTTTAGGGGGGGGGAACGAAAAATGTAAAATAACATTATTGCAATCAAGAATAATGTTGGATTACAATCCAACTGTTTTGTTTTTACTTTGTCTACATCTAGTGTACTAAAAAATATAGTTAGCAGATGTGTAGACATCACATTTAAAAATCTCAACAAGAGAAGTGCATTTGCTTTAATTAAAAAAGAGTTAATTAAGAAGAGTAAGACTTGCTTTGGTTTGAGGACCTAGCCTGTAAAATATGCCTAACTAAAAGTTGATTTCTCAGGATAAGAAAATTCAGGTTTGATCCCTGCCGAGAGGCACATTTTAACAAGAAGAGTATGTAAGAGGACAATATAGAAAATGGATAATCCAACATATTTCTTAAATAACGTTTAAAAGATTATATATGTGTAAGCATAAAAATACAATACGTCAGATTAAAAAAAGAAAAATCTCTTTTTACTGTTTAAAATATTCAAATAACACCTTTTTTCCTCCTAGATCCTATAAAATGTAAAAAAAAAACAAAAAAAAAAAACACCCTTTTTGCATATGGTAGGCTAAATATTTTAGTTCTGTCGCCCGTAAAATGTGCAATAATCCTGCTAAACAGAAATATAGAAGGATAATTGAAATTGTACATGTAAGAAAACTATTTCACGATCATTTTTATCGGATTAACACTTAACAGTAATAACAGAGCGAATTTATTTTTGTCCGGCTATGAGTTATGTATGTACACTGCAAAATTGCAATTCTATTCTCGGCAATCTGTCAGTAGTGAATGATACACTAAGTCACTAAAACAAGTGATTTTCTGATATATCCACATTTACAATGCCAAAAATTTAACATTTAAGAAAACATTTGATTGAATAAAAAAAATTCTGAGTCATAGTTACCTCTTTAAAAAAGCGTAAATTTTATCATTTTATCTTGCACCTTAAGCCACAAATTAACTGACAAAAAATTCTAAAAAATACTATTTTTTATTATATTCTACTACACTTTTTTGTGTCATTTTTTCTTTCATTCCTCTTGGAATGTAAATAAATAGTAACAGTTGTTGAGTGAGTAGTAGAAATCAGCTGAAAATATTTGACACAAAGTCTTTAATTTTAAGTAGTACAATTACATGGTGACTCAGTCACAACATGACTGGCACAGTAAAGTACACACTGAGTTCACTAGGTTACGACTAGAGAGAAATCATACCAAAATTACTTTTACAGCAGAAGCTATTATTTACTTATTACTGAAATAGACAAAAATGTCCTTTGTGTTAATTACCGAATTAAAACTGCTGAAAAACAATTAAGTAAACAAAGAAGTTGGATTATCGTGAAAAAGTGTGGGCAAGTTTTAGTTCTATCACCCCAAAAAGGAGGGAGGTGGTGAAAAAATGATGTATTGTTAAAAAAGTAAAACTATAATCATCAAATTGGCATATGCTGCGTATTTTCTTTTTTAAAAAAATACACACCAATTATTAAGATAAATAAAAATATTTCATGAAAAAAAAAAAAAAAAAAAAAAAAAATTTGTATTTTTAAAACTTCAAAGTTCAGATATGATTTTAATTTTAATTCAAATAGAAAAAATATTTTAAAGTCATTATCCTGAGTAATAAAAATATAAATTTAATTAATTAATAATAACTTGACAGGTAACCCTCTACTCTACTTCGAGTGGCTCTTCTTGGGCCTTGTACAGAATGGACATTGAAATAAAAATTTCTAGCGAAATAAAATCTTTAAATTTTGTTTTTCTTTTCTGGTACTGTGAGAAAATAAAGAAAAAAATTTGCTTGCTTTCTGAATTTGAAAAAAAAAAAAGAAAAGTGTATCAAAGTTCAAACTAGGAGTAAGGAGTTTCTGTTTAACAAACAAATATCCACTACTTGACATTCTTTTTTACAAATTCATACTTGATCAACAATTATAACCTCTCGAAAAAGAAAACAAATCAAGCCCCCTCCCCCCATTGATGTCTTTACTTTACTAGATAAGAAGAGTAAAAAAAAAAAAAAAAAAAAAAAAAAAAAAAAAAACTCAGTACACACCCGATATTTACTATTTTTCGATTACTTCCTCAATAATACGATGTGCAATACAATGTTCCTCTCCTTACGGAAAGTTTTATTTGTGTACACATTTATTAAGTTTCTGTTTGTCTATTTATCAAAGATTTTGCGTGTTTTTTTGTTTTTTTTTTACGCCAGATTAAAAAGACATTAATAAAGAAAAATAGACTTTATAAAAAAAGAAATCCCCCCCCACACACACCAAAAGTAATAATAAAGGCAGTTCATAAACACATACACAAAAACTTACTTTTAAAAATGGTAAGACAGCATTGTTTTGTTAGTAAATTATTACTATATTGTTTATATTATTCATTCATTTTTTGGCTGCTTAAACAAAAGCAAAAAACTCCTTATTTCCGGAAAAAACGGTCTCTTTTTCTTCAGCCAAATCAAATTTGAAAAAAAAAAAATACAAATAAAAATTAAAAAATAGTAAAACAAAAACCGCATAAAATTACTTTTTAAATGTAAATTTTTCTCGTCAGCAAAATAATTAAAAAAAAAAAAAAAAAAATTTTTTTTCCCCAAAATTACTAATTTTTTACCAGTTAGAGTAGAGAGCTGTTTTTGTTTACTAGTAATCGCATATTTTATATTTTTAAGTCCTTATGTCAATTTAATTTTTATTTCGAGTATTCAAAAAAGCAGTTTAAGACCGGATGGTGAGGACTTGGCACTTTAAAAAGTTTTTTAACTGTATTTTAGATTTTTGTAATAAGGTGAAGTGTCGAGATACACACATTTACATTCCTTGCTGTTAGACCCCAACATTTCAATTACTTTTTGATTTGTTTATTTAAAAAAGTGCGATTTTAACCTGAAATTGAACACACTGTTTCACTGATTATCTAAGAGGAACTTTTCTGTTTTACTAACTAGTTGCATACACAATAATACCTTATTTTATTTTACTAAATAAAATTAAAAATGAATAAAGAAAATGCACATTTGACATTAAGTATAAGAAAAAAAACAAAGAGACTAAAAAATAAATGAAATAGTCACAATTTTTTAGGCAAACTGTTTAAAGAAATGTATTGAAACAATGACATTTAAATGAAAATAACTAGCTGATATAAAAACTTGAAAATGTTTATACCCACTTGGGCTCGTGACGAAGTATAATTTATTATTTGACCAAGTTTAATCATTTCTTTGCTTACACAGTAAAGTTGGGAGAGAGGGAACACTGATAAAAACTGAAGTCTTTTTTTTTTATTATTATTTCAAGACATTTTTTTGTTTGAGGAGTTAAAGAAAAAAAAAAATTGTGATCTTTTTTGGTCATTTACTCGGGAAGTATGTAGTACCGAGAACTTTTCAGCACCCTACTGTAAAGTACTGTAACTGTAAGAATTTTATTTTTATTTATTTATTTTTTAAGTTAACAGATTTCTTGTTATTGATAATGAAATTACGAAAAAGGTTTGATCAAATTCAAAATGAAGAAGTAGAAAAAAAGCTACATTTTTAGTTAGTCGCAATGCAGACACTACCCCCCCCCCCCACTTTTTACTCAGGTCAGGGCGGGGAGAGGAGCATTTTAATCACGTGATCAACTTATCGTAAACTGTACTGAAAAGCTTTCTTGCAATTATTGAAAATTATTTTACTCTTTTTTTTAACTTGTTTTCTGGCATACATAATCAAATTAAATTATTTCTTTTGAATGAAACGTCATACAAAAAAATTCTAAGCATACTGAAAAATAAAAGTTAAAGTTCAAAGTAATTTTTTAGAGACATTTTCCAGGGTCAATGTTTTAAAAAACCCCACCCTGTCAGTGTAGCATAAATTTTCAAGGTAAAACAATTCTATTTTTCACGTTAAAAAAAAAAAAAAAAAAAATCAATTCTTTATATACTCTTAATGGAGAAAAGAAAATAAAGTTCAATTTGAATATTTTATTAAAAAAATAATTCGAATGAAATCGATTAAAAATAAAATTAAAAAACAAAAATAAATTGTAAATTGATTTTGATTACTCGTCAATTCTTAACACTAAAAGTGGTTCATTTGATTTTTTTGCAATCTGCAGCAGTGCAGTGTACAAATTTTCAACAAATGATTTAAAGTGATTCCGAAGAACATAGGACATAACGTTTTGCAAAATTTCGATATTTTGTTGAACATGATAATCATTATTTAAAACTTTTTTTTAGTGCTTGTATAAAGTCAATTTAAAAATCATATACATTTTTTACTTATCCAATGAGTTTTTAACCGGATCTTTTTTTCACAAATTCTTTTCGGGATCACATTGGTTATATGCAATTTTCTGATTAGCTAACAATATTTACAAAATGTATTTACATAAATTAATAAGTATCGGCACATTTAGTAAATAAAGGTTCTGACAATCATTTACGTTTACTTTTTTGTTGACTGAGAATAAAAAAAAAAAAATTTAAAAATTTAATTACTGATTGTTTACTCCTTTAAGATGAGTAACCCATTTTTTTTTTTTTAACAAAGATGACTACTTTAAAAATTTCTTTTTAAATATTATCATTCATCTGTCTAAGTGTCTTACATTTATTAAATTCTCCTTAAAAATAGACTTAAATGCAGGTACGGAACATGTGTTAAAATCGGGGTGGATACTTTTAATCTTGCTCTTTTTTTTTTTTTAGTGGTGCCTAGGCCCTAAATGTAAGAAAAAAAGGTTTGAACTTTTACTACTACTAAGTATACAACCTTGAAATTTTACAGGATTTTAAACATATTTTAATTTTATTAATTCAAGTTTACAGCTGAGTAAAACAAAAACAAATCTGAATAACAAACAAATTAAATACTTTTTTTTTCGTTATTTTATATAAACTACCAAACAGTCTGAGTCACCTTTGATAAATTTTATAAATTTATTTTTATTTTTTTTTTTACAATAAAATTAAAATCACTCCAGCCAAATTCGACGGACAAAGACAAAGATTTTTTTTTTAAAGAAACAAAAGATATTGATTTAATGAAAACTAAAAATATACAATTACATTTTAAAAATTATATGCATTCATTTTTTTAGCAATAATAATGAAAATTAAAAAAATAAATAAAAATGTTTTTTTAAATATTTATCAGAATTAAAGCACATTTACATTTTTTTGACTGTAACCAACCATACCTGTGCTGTGTGTATGTAAGGTGGCTTTAGTTAAAGAAAAAAATCAAAAAGTAAGAAATATTCTTTTTCTTTATTATCTATATTTTTATTTTCTTATTCTTAATTTTTTTCAGTATCGAAAGTTGTTCAACCAAGCAAAGAATTAGGAAAATATTCTACAAAAAAAAAAAAAAAAAAAGAAAAAAAGTCACCATATAAAAATAAAAATTCAAGCTAAGCAAAAAAAAACTAAGACAAAAAGAGCTTTTAAAAAGCAAAGGCAACATTTTTTTTGCTAATATTGAGGAAGAAATTAAATAGTTTAATTTGAATAAAAAAGAAAATAATAATTAAATTTAAATAATTTCGATCGATACAGGTGAATCCGTGAAGTGTAACTGAACTATTTTTTTTTTAAATTAGCACAAAGACCTGACTCAAACGAAAAATGTAGTCCCAAGATAGAAAATAAATAATTCAACAACTAAAGAATATCTGTTCGGCTTGCAATATTCCATCATAAGAAAAATAATTTCAAAACTATACTTTAAAAATATAAAAGAAAGCTTCCCCACCATAAAGAGCTGAACCTACCCAGATCTCTAAAGACTAACAAAACAAATGAATAAAATAAACACTTTCAGAATTTATAGACTTTTTGTTTCCTTAAAAAAAAAGGATAGAAATAGTAATTTAGACAATTTTACCAAAAAAACAAAAACAAACGAAAACAAATAAAAAAAATTAAAAAAATTAAAAAAATTCCCCAAAGAAAACCTTACCATTCTCTGAATACCAGCTTCCAGCATGAGTTGCAAATCTTTTCTTGGACATCTTCTTGAAAAATCTCGATACAAGTAACAAAATTAACAAGATCAAAGGCACCAAACCTAAAATGATCGTCTGAAGTAGCAGTCTCTTCCTTTGTTGGTTGTCGAACGGTTCGTTTTCTTTTCTGGAACCGCTAACAACAACAACACTAGGTACTACAAAGGCACTGCCACTAGTGCCGTTAGTAGCAGACTGACTACTGCCCAAAAAACAACTGGAATCACCCGTCGAAGAAAATAAATTTTCACTTTGATAGTAAAGATGATGACAATAATAATAATAATAATGGTGGTTGTGCTGTCGGTAGTAGAAAGGATAGCGGTGAATGTAAATATCTATTTTTCCGGATTTGGTGAAACGAAATAAAGATTAAAAATTAGAGTATAAGCCTAATATATAAGTTAAGTGTGTGTTTGTGTAAAAAAAAAATTATATATATATTTTAAAATGGGTGAATTTGTTTTAGAAATTGTTGATGGGCCACTTTTTGCGGGGATCAGTAATTCAAAAATAAATATCAAAAAAAGATCTTTGTCCTTTTTTTTTTTTTATCTAAACCGTCTGAGAAGAAAAGTCTCTTGTGTGCGTCTATTGTTATTCTCCAGAATTTACATTACGAACAAAAAAAGTAAATAATGATAATAATAATAATTAACAGCAGCAGCAACAGACAAAACAAGGAAGAAAAGGGGTAAAGAAAAAACCGGAAGTATAAAGAATATCGGAAGTTAGCACTACTCTTATGCGCATGTGTGAACACATGGTTTATTTGAATGGACACTTGTTCAGTCTAGTTATTGTGCAACAAAATGTTTTTTATCGGGATAAAGAGTCTTAAATCGTGTATACTGATTTCGAGATATTTTTCAGCATATTATAGTATTTGAACATTAATTTTTTAAAAGAACACAGTAATTATAGATATAATAATTATGAAAGCATCTTGTGATCACACTTTTTTTTAAAAAAATTGTATTTGATTACTCACTATGTGGCGAATATACGTGAAGCAGAGAAACTGTCAGGTCAAGTCCACCCCACCCCAAATTGTGGCCAGCCCCTCAATTAACCCCCACCACTTTTATGAGCTTAAAAAATTTATGAAACTGGTCAGTCTTTGATTTTAATAAGATTTTGATCTTCAGTACTTTTAGTTTACTCTCTGTATTTTTTTAATTTTTTCCAAAATTCACAGCAGACAAATTTTACTCTTCTGCTAGCTAGTATTGACGTTAGTACTAAACCCTTTGATTTTGTTTAGAAATTAACCTCTCTTGTGTTTCAACAGTTTAAGAGTGGAAGAAGACAAGAATATATTAGAATTCCACCACCATGAATGAAAAGTTATTTTGTTTAATTTAGTGAAGTAACATATACTCAAACTCATTCCTAATTTGTGCATAGGATAGTGGTGTAGTATGAAAATGAAGACGCTGCTTGAATTTACTCCCCTCCTCTTCAGAAAGATCTCAGCCCCTAAGTGCCCCTCCCCACTTTCAGAGTTCCACAATTGCCACTGCTCTGTTATTTTTGTTGCCTTCTCAACATGATCACTATAACTGGGTTCATTGATTAGATAATGAATAGAAGAGGCTGTGTGAATCACCCAACCTTTATGTTTGCGGGGGAATTTACTTCATGAGACCAGCTGAAGAACATGGGACTAAATTAAAAACTGCTGACAAAAAGTTAATGACCAAAAGAATAAGTGGGCACCCAGTGTATATGTTACACCATGTGTGACTCAGGGCTAACACGGGTTGAATGGAAAACAAGGAGATGTTTATACTATACCAATGGCATGATGTGAGCTATGCAATCATGTCTCTGGTTGTTACTTTTGTATGAACAATATTTGTGGAAAAATGAATAAAAAAATTGTGTATAATAGTTCACTCTAAAACCGGTTTCAGTTCCCCCATCAGATGATTCACATGAAAACATTGACATGTCTTATGATGAACTTGCTGATGCTGCTATAGATAAAGAGTACATGTTAAATCCCAAACTTTAAATGATTCTGTAAGAGATTTGTCATTGTCAAAGGAGTTCCAGGATCTAGACTCAATGAATTCTCCTATGGGAAAGCACAAAATTGTCCTCTTTCCATTTTTGCCATAAAGATTTAGTATCCTTTTTCAACCAAGATAACATTGGCAATGTTTAGCAAATGTACATACAAAAAAACGGTGTGTCAAAAAGAAGGTTTTTCTTTTGATACCACTATTGCTGTATACTTCCTTGAGAATTTTTATTGTTTTAAAAAACTATCTTTAAACTTTTAATAAAACCCATCAGCATTTATACATTTGCTTTTTTTTCTCAAGAATTGAAACAAAAGTATTAAACACTATGATCTTAGATTGTTTTATTTACCAGTTTATAAAAATGTGTGAATTAACTACTTATTTATTATTGAGTATATAAAGAATTAATTATGAAAACTTTTTTTTAATTCATGAATTTATAAAAATATCTATGAAAAAGAAAATGGAAATACATAATAACAACTGTAAAAATGCAGTTTCTAGGCAATTCTTTCATTTGCCCTTGGCATAAATATACTAGAAGAGACTATGAGCATTTAGATCTATACTTCCCTTTTCTTGAAAAATAACAAATATGTTATAGAGCAGCTAACACTCTTCTAACACTCTCAAATATTGAATGGTCTGTGGACTGAAATAGCTATATAAAGATTAATAACAGTCAGAAATTGGGAGTGTCATTGCTGATTATTATCAGACTGTGCTCTTTGCAACTCTAATGACTTAACCTCTCCGTTCTTTCTAATTATTGTTGTTCTGTCTTATCTGTATTTGTCTTATTTGTACTTAATATCCATTAACACAGATATTGTACTGTAGATATTTCAGCACATCATCTAGTATCATACTGCCACTTTGGCAATACACCAATATATTAAAAACTGTTTAGTAGCCAGTTTATTGACAAGAATTATATTTAATAATTTTGTTGTAAATTCTCGTGAAAAAAAGAACAAAAAATTCAGTTTGGGTTTTATTAAAATTCTAAAGATAGCTTTTTAAAATTAAAATTCTTATAGAAGTACAGAGTAAGAGTGGTATCAAAGAGAAAAATAAATGATCTTTTGACACTTTTTTTTTTTTGCAGCTACATATGTTAAACATTTCCAAAATATCTACTGTGAATAAATTTAACTTTCAAAATTGCATTCGTTGTCACTTATCAATGTACAGTAGAACAACAAGATCCTGTCTCAAATATGTTGGTGACATTCATTAAAAAATCAAATGGAAAGATAAATTAGATTAAAAAACTTCTTACAGAAATAATCATCTTTGGCAACATATAACAAATCTGTAATAAACATGCTAATTTATGAGTTAACCAGATGATTTGAAGAGATGTCTCTTTAGCAAAGCAAAGGACTGGTTGCCAAGAAGTTTGAGGTTTCATACTAGGTGTTTTTTCTACCTTGGAAAATTGAAATTGATCCTAAATTAAGAGAGAAAACTGTATTTTGTATTTATAAAATATCAAAAATAATTAAATATTAGTTGTTGTAAGTCACTGGCAGTTACTTGGATTTTGTCTAATACTCTAATATTTAGATCAGATCTGTCTAAAATTACATTATATTATTATCCCAGAGAAAGCAGTTAAAATAATGTATTTAGCCTTCAACGAGGACAAGAGCATTTTTTCTCTTTTGAGATCAGTGTGGTTTTGTAGGATGTGCGTTGTGGTGCAGTGGATATCAACTTGGAATCAGGTTGCCGAGTTCAAATTCCAGTTGAATTCTTTCCATTCACTTACGCACAAATACCCTTGGGAAAGGTAATAATCCATCTCTTCCCTCCAGTTACGGGTTAAATAGCACATTGGGTTCTCGAGCCTTGGCTGGCAACCAGTCTACCACAGAAAGCAATGGCAACTTACAGTGGGATAATCTTCTGCCCAGTCAGTCATGTCTCTTTCGAGACATGATTGCCCAAAGTATGTTTCACATATGGCACTTAACTGACTGTGGTCTGAAAAACTATTCAAATTGATTATAAAAAAAGAAAGTTACCTGATCAGAACCTCTCTCTTTCTCTATATATAAAGAGTTTTATAATCATTTCACTCCAAGCAAGGCAGTACTGCCACTGGTGAGCAGGGAGTTACAGTGAGAAAAGAAACATGGTACAGGAGATGTCAAAGAAATGATAAGAGATGGATCAAGTAGATAAAAGATGGCAGTTGACATTGCATTTAAAGTTTTGGAGATTGTAGCTATCAGGGAAGCAAGCAAATGCAAATGAGTTCCACAAATGGGAAGTTTAAGAAAAGAAACTTTTAGAGTAGAAGAGGTGGTTACATTTAGTTATTTTGATGGTAAAAGAGTGGGACCTTGATATATAGAAATAAAAAATTGGCCTTTGACCCCCTAAAGCAGATTTCTTATAGAAATGTTTAATATAATGCATTTGTGTCATTTGGTATAAATGTGATTATAAATTTTGTAATATTTTCAAAACCATTTTTTTTTTTAAATTTAGTCCACGAAGCAATTAATGGAAATGAATTTTGAAAAATGCTCTTCATTGTATTAAAATATTGGAATGTAACTTTGTTCATTTTTTAAATGTCGTTACAAATTAAAAACTGAGACAGATTTGATTGAAATGTGATAAAAGCAAATACATTTTTTTCAACTGCAAACATATTTAGGTGATGAGAACTGAACTTTGAATCTAAACTAGAAGTAATTGATAAACACTGATAATCCTTTGTATTAGTGTTGATTAAATGCATCAACCATGTTTAGTATGCAGCTCCTACTTATAGAAGCAGCTAACATTCTTTTTCGTATGTATGCGTAACAAAGAAAGACTGATAAAGTAAATATCTGAGTAGCTCCAAGCTGTCTTTATCTGTATCTGCATAGTCTTGTAGGGCAAAGATGGAAATAAATATCAAGACAGTCAATCATCAAATGACAAAAAAATGCTTTCTGAGTTGGGGGATTCATGCATTTTTCTGGTTAATAAATGTAATTCTTCGAAAATAAATATTTTAAAATTTTCAACCAATGGTCATGTTCCTCCCAACAATAAAAAACATGCTTTGTGATCCCTTCAAAAAATATTTAAGCAAAGTCTCTAGATGAACAAAACTAGTAAAAAGATAGAGATGAATACATGTGACATGTTTGTCGGGGCCCCAAACAACCGCTCCTAAAAAGATGCGATCATAACAGCAGCAGCAGCTATTAGCCACCTCATGACCCCAAAACGACCATAGCAAACAGCAGCAGCAGCTAGTAGCCTTCCTCTGACCGTGACCAACAAATGGTGGACCCTTAAGGCCCACCGTAAAGAAAATTCAAGAAAATTTAACTACACGTGCGACACAGCTCAATTCTGCAAATACGCACTAGCCTAAAACCATCGAAATACACATGAAATTAGGCTGTGCTCCCCAAAACACCAAACGACGTGGGGAGCAATTAATATTTAGTGCTTTTCTACTCCTACCGATCTGGGAGCAGTGACCGAACACCTCTTCGCTTATCACCAGCCTTGCTGCGCCCAGAAATTTCGGAGTGGTCTTAGCATAACGCCCTAGGCTTTGATCCTGCCTCCCGGCGGTTGCATCTAGCCGTTACACTCACTTCTGGCATTGATCCTGCTTTCCGGCAGTAGATCAGCCATTGAGGCCATCACACCAGCTTCTGGTCCTGATCCTGCTTCGGCAGTCGAATCGGCCACTGGGAGTCGCAGCTGCAACGACCCTACTTCGACTCAGCCCTGTTTAGGGATTCCGTTACCCTTTGGTACGGTCTCACACCCACGATGACATCACTCAACTCGGCCCCGTTTAGGGATTCCGTTACCTTTCGGTACAGTCTCGCATCCACGCAGACCTTGACTCGACTCGGCCCTGTTTAGGGACTCTGCCTTTTGTCAGGTATCCTCCACTGGCACGAGCTCGCCTTCACGCTCGCCACTTCGACCTAGACCCGAAGACGGAACATCCCGAACCAGCCAAGCGACTCATCCAGCATCTCCATCCGACTAGCTACCGCAACGAACGCCACAGCTTGACCCGGCACTGGACAAGGTCTCACCGCTCGCTGCATCAACTCCATAGAGGCTACCACCCTTTGGACCTGAAACGAACCCGGACTACATCTTGTATTGACTCACGTAAATAAAACCAAAGTTGTTATTGTTTTTACCTCTGCCTTTGTCTCCTCATTGTCTTGGCTGTTTTCACACTAATCTAAAATTCAAGTTTGCAGAGTCAACTTCCTCCGGGACTCGACCCCACAACATGTTCACAACAGCAGCACAACTTAAAAGAGATTCCCTTACTCATTCACCTGTCTTTCTCACCAAGCTACATGAGTGACAAGTACACTCTTACCCACCAAGCTATGTAATACTTATACTTTCCTTCTCATTTTCTCCCTTGCTTTTTCTTTTTCATATGTACACATGAAGAAATCACATTCCTTCTCATTTTAACAAACAACTACAAACAAAGAAATTTAACACTTATACTTGCTGAGAAAAATTTAGTTGTAAAAACATGAAAATAAAAATATTTTATATTTAAAAACATTTTTTGCCTTTTTCTTTGTTGCGGGTTGATTCAAACCTGCAACAGTATGTTTTGACAAGAAAGTATTTATTTAGTCAAGAAAGAAGACAAAATCATTCAGTCAAGAAGAAAGCAGTTCTCTGCTAATGTCATTAAAAAATGAACAGTCACTTTATTGATAACAGATTTTCTCACATAAATTGAAGAAGATAGTCTTGTGGGAACTGACGGTCCCCTGGGAAGAAAATGCAGAGGAAGCTCATGAAAGGAAGAAGTTAAAATATGATGAACTGCTGGAGAGTTGCAGGGTTAAAGGCTGGAGGGCTAGCTGCACTCCTATAGAAGTGGGGACTAGAGGATTTGCAGCAAGGTCCTTATGCAAAGCCTTAACATATATTGGGATAGTGGGAGTAAAAAAAAAGAAAAGCACTAAAGTCCATAACCGAAACAGTGGAAAGAACAGCTAATTGGTTATGGATCAAAAGAGAGAGTGCCTGGATTCCAAATTGTTAGCTAAAATTTCCCAAAGTTCTGCGTCTAAATTAATGTTTCGGATGAGCTCATGTGCGGTTCGCCTCTAAATGGAAAGTGGCTCTGACTGTCGCCAATCGGAAGCATTTGCAAGGTTTCGTACCTGGCCTAAACGTAATTTTCCAGTGTCTGAAAGCACTTATCGAAGGTGGGCAGGAGGCTGATCATCTCTGGTCGGGTCGGCGTGGTGAGGGGGGTATGATGTTGAAAGACCCAAAAAGTGATCCTCGCGATGACATCACTGACGACACCCTCTAGCGCCCCCATTACGGTGTGTATGTTTGAAATCATGCCATGATAAAAAAATTGTTAAAAGAATTAATCAGAGACATATAAAAAACAAAAAGATATGGGTGAATACATAACTTCTGTTCAGCATCCAAATTCATTAGCAGAGATAATAATTTAATGATTAATGTAAGGAAATATTTTCAAACTTTAAATGTTATAATAATGAAAAGTTCATTGTTAGATTTGTTGTAAGGGAGATAAGTGTGTAACTGTCTGTTTTGTCATATTTTTAAAAAAATATTATCTTGATAAATGAAATATCTGTAAAAAATTCTGGATATTCCTCAAATTCAATCAATTGTTTCCTCTAGCCTATAGTTTGCTCTTCCATAGAATTTACTTGAAATTGATTGCGGACTTTTGAAAATATGTGGAAAAACAGACAAAAGTGTGAATATATGACCATCATTCAATTTTGCTAACAGATTTTAAAAAAATTTTTTACAGTGATGTTCACCCTGTACATTGATCAAGAGGATGACAGAGTGAAAGTCAGTTTATGTGGATATTTGGGTTATGTTGTGGCCAACCCTAGACATGAACAGGTTAAGATTGTAATGAATGAGGGAATATCTGCTTGGGAGTTGGTTCCACAAAACTGTGGTTTGTGGGAAGAAGCTGCTCAAGTGGAACATGCATCTTAACATTGGAATACAAAGAAAATAAGGGTGATTCGTTACAATATGCATGATATCGTGGGTCTTAGCCATGAAGGTTAGAACCGTGCATGAAATACTGTTGTCATATTTGGTCAGGTGTTCTCGACAGGCTCCAAGGGAGAATCTGTAATGTGATTGATCCCAACCTGGCAGTTTGACTCCAGCCACTTTCTCATCGGTGGGATGTGGCTTCCCTCTGTCTCTTCTACAAATATTTTCATAGCTTCTGCTCCGAAAAACTTAGGTCACTGGTGCCCCCTCCACAAGAATTTACAAAGGCAACCAGACTGGCATCAAGGTCCCACCCATTTACAGTTAGATCAACCAAATGCAGCCAACAATTCTACTCCAGCAGCTTCTTTTCTCATGCTTCCCGCCTGTGGAATTCTCTTCCATATACTTGCTTTCCTGACGGCTAAAACCTCCAAGAATTTAAATGCAAAGTCAATTCCCATCTCTTATCCACTTAACTCCAGCCCTTTTCACATCACCCCGTGTATCTTGGTTCTTTTCCTTTCTCTCTACCTTTGTAACTGTCTTCACTCCTGTGTTCACATCTTTCTCTTGCCCTTTCTCTTTCACCCCTGTAGCTGATTCGTCTTTGTCTTCATTCTTTTCCTGTCTAAAAATTTAGCTCTCTTATGTAGCCCCATGCACATGAGTGGCAATACTGCCTTGCTTGGGGTGAAATGATTAAAAAAAAATTTAGCAATGTAGTTCATCTGAACATGTTCTATGGAAATAGTGATAGGTTTGCGACATTTTTCTCTGTGGGAAAGGGTTTGTAGTATAGAAAATAATCAATCACCCACAAGGATGTAGAGATATTTTTAGTCTCTATCGAGACTAGAAAATGAAAACTGGACAGCGGTATTCCATTTTTAGCATTATTTGGCTCTTGTAAAGGTAGAAGATAACAGGAGGAGTCAGGTACTTACTGCAGTGATACAGGGAGCCGACCATTTTCCCTAGATCTTTAGCAATGAATCATATGTATGAGTCACACCTGAGCTCTGGGTTGAGCTTAAATCTCAATAGGTGCTCAAGGCATGGGATCTCCCTGAAAGAACACCTGTTCATTGTGATAGGTGAAAATTCAGGGTTTGCACAGTGATGAAAGTATGTCACTAGTTTAGTTTTTAGTTAATTAAACAATGGAGTCAGTTAAGTTTCATACGTGATATATGCTTTGGGCAATTATGTCTTGAAAGAGACATGACTGACTGGGTGGAAGATTATCCTGCAGTAGGTTACCATTTTTTCTGCTGTAGACTGGTTGCCAGCCAAGGCTATAGAACCCAATCTGTCCTATTATTTAACTCATAACTGGAGGGAAGAGACAGATTAATACCTTTCCCAAGGGTATTTGTGCGTAAGTGAATGGAAAGAATTCAACTGGAATTTGAACTCAACACACCGATTTCTCGTTCTGAGTTGATATCCACTGCACCACAATGCACAAGTACTGTTGCTATATATCAGCAGGTATTGCCCAGTTTTCACTTTCCAGTGTCAAGAGAGTTCAAAAGCTTCTCTATGTTCTTGTAGGTTATGTATTATTTTCCACCCTACCACCCTTTTCCTCACAGATGTAATGTTGCAAGCCTCTCCATGCTCTATCGCTATCTACGTGGAAAATGCTAAGTCAAATTACATTTGTCTATATTTCTGAGATGAGGTAGTATTTACAGTATTTACATTATATGAACTATTGTCCTCATCTTTGTTGCCATTTGTATGATGTTTTGTTCGTTGTACACTCTGGCCTTCTTCAGGTGCTAGGAATTTTGAACCGAATCCTTTATTACAATCACTGGGGTATATCATCCTCATTCTTTGTGTAAAGCCTTGATTGGACGTCATGAGTTATCTCCCTCTAACCCTGCAAGTTATTTGTTCACTACTGCTGTAGCCTGGTATTGCACCACAACTCACATCCATCACTATACGCTTACAGCACTTGGTATCCCCAAGTGGTCACCCATCTAAGTACTGACCAGGCTCAACGTTGCTTAACTTCGGTGATCGAGCGAGAACCGGTGTATTCAACGTGATAGGCCGTAAGCCTTTTATATTAATACTGTAGTATCAAACTATTTACCTTCCTATGTAAGGTGTTCATCATGCTTCAAAAGGCTAAAGTAAAAAACCTTTAACTGAATAATGCATCACCCACTTTAAAAGATCATATGGGTAAAGAAGTAACAGGACTCAAAAAAACAAGATTTACTGTTTTATTTTTGTTTCCTGCCTTACACCTGTTTTTCTTTCCGTTTTCCTCCTGCTTTCTTACTTCTTCTTCTTCTTTTTCTATGTGCCCTGTCCCTTGTGGCTCTGAGTATGTTTGCTCCTGTTGCTTCTGGCAACCGCCGTTCCGTCATCCACCTGATCAGACCCTGCAAATATGTTATCCGCTGCTTTCCTCTGTCTCTCTTTCCTTCTATCTGGCCAGTCAGTATCAGGTTCTCCAAGCTTTCCTTCCTCATTGCATGTCCCAGGAACTTCAGTTGTCTCTTCCTGATGCTCAGTATCAATTTCCTTTTTGTTGCCATTCTTTCTAACACCTCATCGTTGCTTGCATGCTCAGTCCACGATATCCGTAGCATCCTTCTGTAGAACCACATTTCGGCCGCTTCCAGTTTTGTCCTCATTTTCGATGATATTGTTCAACATTCACTGCCGTATTGAAGAACTGACATCACGTAGCAGTCCAGCCTTTCGCAGTTCTCATCTTCTATCTCCCTGCCTCTGTTCTTTTCCTTTTCCCTTTTCAATTGGCACATGAAAATGGACAGACAGGAAGTTGATGGCTACATTTATAAGGGAGTTCTGAAAAGTTCTTAGCCCTACTATGTTGGCTTTCACTTTAAGAAAATTAAAGATAAGAAAAAGTAAAACTGATGTTAGGCCAGATTTTGGGAAATGAACCGGGAGGAGAACTTTTCAGTACACTGTTATAGATTTTTTGATTAATAAAGATATTCCACTCAACAACATGTCCCAAATGAGAAAATAAATAAATAAAACTTCATCCACTTTAAAAGATCAAATGGGTAAAGGAGTAATGCACCTCAAGACTGCAAACCTGTTTGTCTTTCTTTAAGTTTATCCTTTTTTCTTTCACCTGCTTTTCTTCTATTTGTCAGCATTTTTTTTTTTGTTGTAATAAAACTAAAAGTTGTAAAATAACAAGCTAAGTCTCTCCTCTCAACATCTGTTTATATTTCTGAGATGAGGTGTTGTAACTATTTACACTAATTACATTGTTGGCCTCATATTTACTGTCACATTCACAATGTTTCAGCCATTGTATGCTTCCATCTCCTTAATGTGATAGAGTAATAAAGAGAGCTATAGAAAAGCAACAGTAACAAATGATGTGAAAAATTATTAAGAATATTGTAATATGAGCACTGGTGAAAAAAAGTTACAGAGAGTTAAAGAGACATTAAGTTAATAAGTTCCAAAACTGGATAAATGTTTGGTTGACTGATCCAAAAAGTGATCTGACCCAAAAAGTTCCAGATGTGTCAGTATCAGTTATCTCCCTTTTAACTCAACTCTCTAAGTGTTTTTGTTTACCTCTCCTGTAACCAGGGATTGAACTCACAACTCTTTGGCTCAAGTCACTGGATCCAGTCAATATTTTTATCCACTGGCGAATAAAAAACTTAGAGATTTAAGTTAAAAGGTGATAACTGATACTGAGGCTTCTGGAAGTGGCATGACTTCTAGAGTGAGAACAATCTACCACAGTAAATAAAATAAAGAGTTGTTGTGGAGTAGTTTTCACACAGAAAGTTATAATCATGCTATGTCAGTTGCTAATCGACTTAACACACCCCAAATGTTAGGAACTTGGTAATCTTCCACTGAAAGCTGATTCCTTAATATTCGGCTAACTGCCGACTAATATCAACTGCCTAGTAGTTCTAAAGAACTCTCTAGAACTTCTAAGAACTTCCCAAGAACTTCTTGAGTTAACTTCCTGTTAACTCTTATCAATATAGTAGGGAGAGTCCATTATCTGAGGAATAGGTGTGTTTCACCATAACAAGGGTGCAGTTCAAAATTCCAATCACTTGAAGAAGGCCAGATGTATAACAGCTGAAATGTTGTGAATATGGCAACAAAAATGAAGACAACAGTTCAAATAATGTAAACAATGTGGGATATTTAATAACAAAATAAACAAAAAGAATTTAAATGAAATTAAGTAGATTATATGCTCAAAATATATATTAAAAAAATTATTTTAAAATTGTGAGCATCTTTCTTTTGTTCATGCACATGTATAGTCACATCAATGTAACTAACACATTACTCAATAAGTCCCGTAAGTGACATATAGATGGCACCATTAATAAAAAAATTCTTATGATTCTTATGAAGTACTTGTGGTACAGTGGATATCGGCTCAGAACGAGAAGCTGGGGAGCCGAGTTCAAATTCCAGTTGAATCCATTGTATTCACTTACGCGCAAATACCCTTGGGAAAGGTATTAATCCGTCGCTTCCTTCCAGTTATGGGTTAAATAGCAGGACAGATTGGGTTCTATAGCCTTGGTCAGCAACCAGTCTACTGCAGAAAGCAATGGCAACCTACTGCGGGATAATCTTCTGCCCAGTCAGTCATGTCTCTTTCAAGACATGATCGCCCAATCGTGTATCACGTATGGCACTTAACTGACTGACTGAACCTTCAAATGACTCGTGACAAAATTTGGGCCCAATCGGATTATTAGTTTAAAAATTACAGTTAAGTGAAGCTATTGTTGCAAATTTTAAAAACATTGGAAAAATTTAAATTTCATGTGTTGATAAAGCATTGCTTTCTAATGAGAAAAATACTGTTTAAGCAAAGCAATGGCTTGATAAATGTTATTTGGACTCTGTTCTGTCAGAAACAATGGTTAAGGGGTGGTATGCTGACTTTAAACACAAGCTTACAAATACAAATGATGCTTTTTTGTTCATCAATTACCTTGAGAAAGGAATAACCATCAATAGTGAATATTATATAGTATTATTGGTGCGTTTGAAGGAAGAAATCGCCAAAAAATGGCCACAAATAAAGAAGAAAAAAGCAATTTTTCACTAAGACAACACACTGTGTCACAAGTTGATCACAATGATGGCAAAATTACATGTATTGCATCCACCCTGTTCTCCAGATCTAGCACCCAGTGACTACTTGGTGTTTTCAGACCTCAGAAGAATGTGCCAATGAAAAAGTGATATTGCAAACTGAGGTATATTTTGAGGCCAACAACAAATTGTTCTACAAAAAAGGCATCAAATTGTTAGAGAAGCATTGGAAACAGTGTATCACCCTAGAAGGAGACTATGTTGATGAATAAAGTTGAATTTTGCCTAAAAGTTGTTGTTTTATTAGTTAGGCCTGGGATTTATTGAGTGATGTGTTAAACATAAAGTTAGTCCAATGAAGTCCTAAAGGATGAAATGCATCACATGAAAACATTTTTCCACTTGGTCATACTTCTTTCTCCTAAAATTGTTCTTGATATATAAACAATTTGCATATTGTTACCCATACACACATATGCAAGGTGTGATTGGTAAATTGTTGCATCTTATATTTTTAATCTAGCGCATGTATGTTTGTTTTTCATTTTGTTAACTTCACAGTATAGTAGGGTCAGTTGGGCACCGTCTGTGAGAGAAAAAATTAACACCATGACAGAATTCACTCCGTCAGAAATTTGGAAACAGCATGCTGTACAGCTTGTCATTCATGACGAAAGCTTCAATACAAAAATTTCAGAGTGTGTGTTTGTCAGTCTGAGGATAGTGTAGAAAATTTGCAATGAGTTGGATGAGTCTAATGGCGAGTATGAGGGTATGGCAGCTTGTAAAACTCACTCGAATCATTTTGATAAGAAAAGAATTTGTTGATTCAACATGGAGGCTTAAATCAAGTGTCTTGAGGATGTAGTGCTGCCCTAAATCAAGAGGGTGGCTGCTGGATCCTCTGACTGGCAGCAGGAAACAGAAGAACCCAGTCATGGCTGTCAGACAATTTCTGCCAACACGTCACCCCTTACACGTGGCCACCTCACTCCCCAGACTGTAACTGACTCCCTTGGTTATTATGCATGGGGTGCAGTTGAGTGAGAGAACAACCAAACTTCTTGTAGCACCAAAGATGAACTGAAAACAAGGATTATGGCAGTATTCACCAAATTAAACAAGGAGTCCATCCAGAAGAGATGCAGGAGATTCTAAAGTTGTCTGGAGGCTGTGGTTGGAGCCAATGGCGATTTTATTGAGTAAATTTACTCTTTAGTATTTCAAGTTTAATTGGAGTAGATAGGCTAAACTATCGCCGGTTCACACTCCACCCACGTCTATTGAACAGATGAAGAGGCTCATCCCTTGTTCCCTGTTTAGGATGTGGTTTCCGGTTTTCTCTTTTCCAATCTTTTACGTAGCCCCCTGCACATCAGTGGCGTTATCGCCTTGCTCGGGGTGACATGATTAAAAAAAAAAAAGATACTTTTGGGTAATTTTGGTAAATATATATCAAAATAAAATGTCAGTGTTATTTTCAGTAATTTGTGTAATTTAGATGACAATTCATCAACCGCATATATATATATATATATATATATATATATATATATATATATATTGTTGAGTTGTCATGATACTTAGTGCCAAGATTGTTTTTTCAGTGATTTACTGATAAAAAGGATATTTTGGCAAGCAGGATTTTTGTTATAAAGTGCTTGCTATCAAGATAGTGTGTTAATATGATTCATGTGGAGAAGTTTGTCACTTCAAAATTTCATGAAGGCATCATTGTGATGTCTCACTCCTCAGAGTTTTTTGTTTTTTTGTCTGCAGTTCTTTCCCGGTCTTTTTATATATATATATATAGAGAGCATGGTGTAATTTAATCTCATTTTATGTGAGTGGTTCTACGTATGGTTAATTGCTTTTGATTGCTTTTTGTTGTGTTGACCTCTTTTTAGTGTGTCATATTTTTTGCAGGTGGTTAATTGCTTTTTATTGTGTTAAATTTTGTTTAGCTTGCTATTGTGAATCTATGCTTATAATGCTTTATAATGAATTGGCTTCTTCTTGTCATTCTGCGTTGACCTCTTTTTACTGTGTTGGGTTAACCTTTTTCTTACTGTGTTAGTATATGTGACCACTTAAAAGATTTTTAGGTTATAGTTAAGTGTTTGTGTTCAATAATTTTTAGGTCAGAGTTTTCAACACAAACACTTAACTATGATCTAAAAATCTTTTAAGCAGTCATGTACACTAACATACTTTATTACTTTAAATGTAATTTTTAGTGGATACCCATGTTTGAAATAGATGCCTGTTTTTTTTTTAATTTTAAATGGTACATTATTCTATTACACCTACAAAAAGGGGATTCAAATTCAAATTCAAACTCTGCAGGAGAACGCATTTTCTTTATGTTGTGGGATCACCCCTTTGTTCTTAATAATGGACTCAACTGAGTGTACATATAATCCTGCCTATAGAGAGAACAACAGTCAGAGAGTCTTTAGTTGGAGTTGGATCTTTTTTTTTTTTTTTTTAATCATATCACCCCGAGCAAGGCAGTAACGCCGCTGATGTGCGGGGGGGGTTACGTAAGAGTGAAAAGATTAGAAAAGAGAAACTGACAGAAGAATAAGATAATAAGCAAAAGGTATACAGTATTTCTTGCATGTTCTTTTTGTAGACGTGTGTAATGAGTGTCCAAATAGTCAGTCAGTTAAGTGCCACATGTGATACACGCTTTGGGCGATCATGTTGCAAAAGAGACATGACTGACTGGACAGAAGATTATCCTGCAGTAGGTTGCCATTGCTTTTTGCGGTAGACTGGTTGCCAACCAAGGCTATATAACCCAATCTATCCTATTATTTAATCCATAACTGGAGGGAAGAGATGGATTAATACCTCTCCCAAGGGTATTTGTGCATAAGTGAATGCAAGGAATTTAACTAGAATTCAAACTCGTCACCTTGATTTTTCATTCCAAGTTGATATCCATTGCACCACAATGCACATCCAGATAATTTAGCTTGAAAATACAAGAAATATCTGAGGTTTTCTTATCTCAGATGTTTAAGTGTAAGAGATAAATGTTACTATTATGCCCTGCAAAAAGAAAAGGAGTTGAAATTTTTGTTGACACACATGTTTATGACCTGTCTGTTTTAATTGCCTCACAGGTAATGAGAATGTCACATATTTGTGTATGTAGAGGAAAGAAGCAGGGTCAATTCTCATTAGTTTAGAATAAGTGAATTAATGATACTTA
The DNA here is from genome assembly GCA_037127315.1 of Ascarosepion bandense. Lineage (NCBI taxonomy): Eukaryota > Metazoa > Mollusca > Cephalopoda > Sepiida > Sepiidae > Ascarosepion > Ascarosepion bandense. The sequence continues at coordinate 5,382,333 of JBBBDQ010001148.1, read as the reverse complement.
TAATTGCTATAACTATTTTTGACTTTATAATTAATTTTTATTTATTTTTTATGGACATAATATAGTGACAGTATAATTAATATTTTATTTATGTATTTCTTTATAGATGCAACAACGTAATACACTTTAAAAAAATACAAGGCATCTATTTTAAAAATGTTTATCCACTAGAAATATCATTTGAAGTAATAAATTTATGTGAGTGTTTTAGAATTGATAAAAATCTGACAATCAGTTAATGACAGGCTTGAGAGTTTAAATCTTCTTAGAATTATTAATTCACTTTGTTTACTTAACAGCTTTAGAATGTAACTTGAGTGTTGGGATAAAAAGAAGATGAAAGAACAACAGTGATGAAAACCAAGACATTGAACAATACAACATAATAAAATATGCAAATACAGACTATTTTCTTTACACAGAATCATTGTTCTTGTAACACTGAATTAATTTGCACTGATTTTTGGCCTTCCCCTGTAAACTGTCAGTCAATAGTTATAATTAAAACTTATGTATCTAGAATAGCCTCTACTTGGAAGTGTTGCCAGACAATTTCTTTTTCTAAAAATTTTTAGACAATCAGGTTCATTCTAAGATTTTTATTTGCAGAAAAAGAGTTCTTTTGTTCTTAACTTCTTTTATGACTTTACTGTGTCTTGCCAAAACCAGTGAATTACCAAAATCTCTTTGGCATCTTGAGGGAAATTTTCTAACAAAATAAAAATTTGTTCATACAAAATTTAACTAAAATATTCTTGGCTTGAAAGCAACAATAAAATTTTAAAGATTATCAGATGTTTCTTGCAGGCACTGATCCAGAGGGTCAAGGAGATCTTAAACTTCCTTGATCCAGCAAAGCAGAATTTAATCTTTTTCCAAACATTTTTGACTTTTATGAATTTAAGCTCAGTACTGGATTGGGAGTTAGGTCTTATCATCTTTGGCTTGAAATGGATAGATGCAATTATAAGTTTCATTTTATCACACTTCTTGCTTGTGGAGCACTCTTCCAGTCTTTTGCTTCTCAATCAACTTTGACCTTCAAAAATTTAAATGCAAGTTATTTATCATCTGTCTCTTTAATCTCTATTTTTTTTTATTATCCTTCCTCTTTAATAATGCTTTTTCCTCAGATTCTTTCATACTCAATAACCCCTAGAGTCTTAGTGGCTTTATTGCCTTGCTTAGGGTTGTAACCCTGTTTTCAGATGGCTGGTACTAATTTTATTATTTCTGTAGCATACTGAATTTCCTGTATGCTGAAATGCTACAAGTTGTAACATGCACAGTATAATTAGCTAGATATTTTTCAGAAAAAAAACATCTTTCAGGATTTAAAAGCTTACAATACTAGCAAGTCCAAATCACCAACTCTTTATTGTCATTTTTCTTTCTGTCACAACAAATTATCTCAGTTAGACCCTTTATTAAATATTTGTGGTAATAGATTTTCAACAGTTTAGCATAATTAGATTTTTGCTCTTGATAAGAGTGACGAAGTATGGGTTGTTGCTTTTGATATCGCAAAAGCATTTGACAGGGTTTGGCATGCTGGCCTTCTGTGCAAGCTTCAGAGCTATGGCATTTCTAGATGATTGTTTGATTTAATTCAGTCATTCCTATCAAATCATGAAATGAAAGTTGTTTTGAATGAGCAAACTTCCGGATCCTTTCATCCTCAAGGCCCTATCCTAGGTCCTATACTTTTTCTGATCTTCATCATGTAAACAGTTCCCAAGTAGGCATGTATATAGATGACACTACCATTTACTCCTGTCTCAATAACAAATCTGCCAAGGCTGACAAAGTAAACATGGTTGTTGCTCTTCAAAAGAACCTCCAACCTGTGATTGAATGGGATAGGAAATGGCTTGTAGATTTTAATGCTTCCAAAACAAAGCTGCTTTTCTTTAACCACCATAGAGAAACTTTCCTGCCTACCATCAGAATGGATGATGCTAGTCTCCTATAGAGCAACACACTGCTCCTCTCAAATGACCTCAAATGGAAAGACTATATCGACTACATAGCTGCATCTACCGCTAGGAAGGTTGGGTCACTGTGTCGGGCCAGGCAGTTTTTCTCGCCAGAATCCATTTTGCACATTTATAAATCCATCATTCATTCATGCATTGAATACTGTTGCTGTTATGGAACTTCATTGCCAGTTTGTTGTGTAGTTGTGGCGTAACTTTGCTGCAAAGTGTAATGACTGGTTTGGCCGGAAGTAAGACACAGAACATGGTGTGTTTAAAACAGTGTATTAGTATAAATAAGATATTCAAAGAAGTGTTAATAAACAGAAATAAAGAAATAAGTTCAAAGTATTATTACGCTGCCTGACTAGTAGTTGTTGTTAACCACTGTACTTGACTGTATGCAACTGCTACTGTTGACTGCGCCCCCGGCCGTCAGGCTGGGGTCCAGAATGACCAAAAAAAGAACTGTTTAAGACCAGTTTAGACTGGTTCTGAACCTATCCACTGCAGTGGATAGGTAATGTTTGACCAGTACCTGGGGGTACGCGCTCAGGTTCCCTACATTAAAAAAGACCTTGTGTCACATCTCTCTCAAGTGAAGGAGAAGGGTAAATATACTACCAGCTTGACTGCTCCCTGGAAGTCATGCAAGTAATTTATATACAGCCAAAGGAAGAGTTCATTTTTTGTGAGAGGGTACCATAACAGTTGCCATATCTGGTTGGATTCTCCTGCTATTCATCTTGAATTTAGTCTTATGCAAATTTATAAAAGATAGATAAGTCCAAAAGATACAGACAATAAAAATGTATACTCACAAGTCACTTTATACTCTTCTAGGACAGAGTTGGACCATCTTTTGCCATTAGAACTGCTTTAATTATTCTTGGTATTGGTTAGATGATGTTCTGGAAGCATTCTGTGATAATAAAATAAGCACATCCCATCTCTCCTCTTTGCCTGTAACTCTCAACTATAAAAAAATAAACATTTTCTGTGCTAAAGCTGAATTAGTCAAATAAAGCTTCATCAGCTTCTATTTTGAGTTGTTAGCTAGATTACAATAATAATAATAATAAATATATAAATACAAATAAAATATAAAAAATAATTTAATGTAAACAAACTCAATTTCATAAGTATAAATTAATAAATTAAAAGGTTAGCTCTAAGCAAAGCTGACAGTTGACAGATCTCCACTCCCTAACTAAGCATTCATTTCATTTGAATTCATAATCTTCTTTCTTGGAGACTGGTTTCAATCCAAGACTAGAGAACTCACTCTATGCTGTTATTTCACCTATATCTGGGGGAGTAGAGATGGATTCATGCCTTTCCCAAGGATAATAACATGAAATAAGTGACAGATTCAGTTAAAATATGAACACAACTTATAACAATTTTGTTATTCCCAAAATGATCATTTTAAAAAATTTATTGAATTATTAATCATCAAAATTCATTAGAATACAACAAGGGAATGACAATCAAGTCTCTAAAATACTGGAATATTTCAGCCTAATTAATCAAGAAATCTTTCAAGTATTGCTTTCCTACATATCAAAGATAACAACCATAAATAATCTTTCATACCTGCCATCAGCATGGACCGCACTAGAGAGCAACACACTACACCTCAATCTCTCAGCTGAACTTAAGTGGAATGACTACATTGAATTAATAGCTAAATCTACTGCTAAGAAGCAAAGAAGCTCTTCTCTTCTGAATCCATTATGCACATTTACAAATCTACCATCTGCCTGTGCATTCAATATTGCTGTCATATCTGGTTGGGCGTCCCTGCTGTTCACTTTGAGATTCTCAACAAGAACCAGAAAAGAATTTGAAATCTTGACTAGTGGCTCGATCCCAGTCTCTCTCTCACCAACAAGATGTGGCTTCCCTCTCTCTTTTCTACAAATATTTTCATGAATTCTGCTCCGATGAGCTAAGCTCCTTGGTACCCCCATGCGAATTTACTCAAGCTATTAGACTGGCAACAAGGTCTCACCCTTTTTCAAGTGTAACCACAACTTCTACTCTATCAGTTTCTTTTCTCACACTTCCCACCTGTGGAACTCCCTTCCATATTCTTGTTTCCCTGATAGCTACAATCTCCAAGAGTTTAAATGCAACATCAATTGTCATCTCTTATCCCCTTGATTCCAATCCTCCTTCTCACTTTACACTTTTCTCTCAAGCAGCTCTCTTTACACCAATGTACCCCTCCTTCTCTTACCCATTCTCTGACACCTACTGTGACCTGTTATCCTCTCTCTTCACTCTCCTATTATGTGCACCAGTGGCAGTTCTGCCTTGCTTGGAGTGAGACAATTATAAAAACAAATATTCCATGAGATAGTATGATGGTTGCTTATGGTATTAAACTTATAATACTCATGCAATATTGATGCCATTACTGGGTGTTGTGATAATAAAATAAACACATTCCATCTCCCCTTTTGCTTGAAACCCTCAACTATAATAAAAAAAATAAACATTTTCTCTGCTAAAGCTGAATTATTCAAATAAAACTTCATCAGCTTCTACTTAGAGTTGTTGCTCGAATTCATTCAAAATTGGGGTTCATCTTGTTATGGTACCCTGAATTTTATCTACTTGGCTGCACTTCCAAGATTTAAATTTTTTTCCCATCACATCCCAAAGTGCTCTCTGGGATTGAGACATGGTAAATGTAGAAACCACTTTAACACAAAAAACTCCTTGCTGTATTCCACAAAGTAATTTGTCATTATTTTTTTTAATTTTTAGCTTGGTTAGGAAAGAAATGGTTATCAATACTAGAAACAGGAAAGAAACTGTGGATTTGAAAAGTCTAATTTCCTAAAAATCTCCTTTTAAGAAAAAGATTTTATAAATTTCAAATGAGAGTAATGCTTACTGTTTGGTCAATGAATGTTGAATATTTCCTGTCTCGAAAGGAATAATTTTACCATTACCTTATTATATATCTATTCTTAAATATAAGATTAAATTTTGTATTAATCCTATTATAATAAATACTGTTGGGTATATATATATATATATATATCCAAGTGAATAAGGAACAAAGAAAAAATTAACAACATTCAAAACATTAATTTAAAACAGTGCTCAATATAAAATAGAGCTATGAATATTTATTATGAATTATAGTTTAGAACATGTACAAATTATCATCTACTACAAAGTGTACACCCTGTTTTGACATTGAAAGAACAATGTCTAAACGGGGTGTACACTTTGTAGTAGATGATAATTTGTACATGTTCTAAACTATAATTTATAATATATGTATGTGTGTGTGTATATCCCTCCTGCGTTATCAGCTCAGTTCATTAGAGAGACAATAGCAAGGCAACGTTGGCTCAGTTCATTCTCTTTACTACCAGTTATGAAAGCTCTTGCTGTGTGTTTGCTCTTTAACAGTGCCTTATTTTATATTTTGCAATAATTATGTCATCAAGTAGTGAAGAATACATGCAGTCTCTCTATTATAATAAAAACCATTGTATATATATATATATATATATATATATATATATATATATAAATTTCCACCTGTTATGCTCAGGGGAGTAACCGCTGAGGAAACAGCTAATAATCCTCTCAAATATTTTGCCGTCATTTTTGACTGCAGGGTTACACTCATGTATAAATAGGTTATTATGCCAAAATATAAACAAATCTATAAAAAAAATGGGAAAAACAAAAGCTCTATCTGCCAAATGTAATATATTTCATTATAGACTTAATGGTTGTTTTATTAGGGATACTTTTCTAGTGCTGGGTTAGACCATCTTTTGCTTTTAGAACTGCCTCAGTTATTTCAGGTAAAGATTTAAGGATGTTCTGGAAGAATTCTTTTGAAATTTGGGGCCATGCTATTATTATGCAATTCCTTAATTCTTCTGAAAGTGGCTGTCTGCATATCCAGGATTTTGAATCTTTTTTTGTTATAACATTGTCTTTGTCCAAAATAGCTGAGGAATAGTGTTATTTGAACTACTGTTAACTTTCTATCAGTTTAAACCATTGTGGTAATTCAGCTCTGACATTTTTCATCAATTCTTCTGACTAGAGATAAGTGTATTATGGTCCTGGGCATGATGGTAAACTGCATCCGAAAGCAAGGCCTCTGATTGGGAGGTTGTGAGGAGCATGGAACCACCTCTTAATTGCTGTTGTTTCCAGGTCCACCCTGACCCAGAATAGAAGCACCTGTTAGGGTCCCAGCTATGGGCAAATAATTAACTCCTAAACTGGGGTTAAAACACTATGAAAATATAAAGATACACTATTATAGAAATATATACATAAAAATAAACTTGTATAGAAAAATATACATTTTTGAAGGAAAAATATTACCAACAATACATTTTTAAAGAAAAAATTATTACCATAACACATTTTTAAAGGAAAAAAAAATTCTCAGCAAAACATTTTTGAATACAAAACTAGTAGACACTTTCAGTTTTCTAAAACAAAACAAAAAATATAAACAAAAAATTTTCATTAAAATCTGCCTAAATCTGCCTTCTCACTATAACCAAAGATTTAAAAAAAACAAACCTTAAAACCCCACCTTTTTGGCATTAAATAACCCACAGAGGTTGATATGACATTAAACAAAACTCAAAGGGTATTATTTTTCTTTTTCTAACTATTCTCTGTAAACACTGAAAATGGTTTTGTATCAAAATCCTAGTAGATAAGCAGTTTTTGGCATATGCAGATCCACCTTGTTGATAAAATTTGCCATAATTTATGGATAAAGTGCAGGGATCAATTTATGTATTGATTATAATAGAGAATCAATCTCCTGAATGTATATTATATAGCAACAACAGTCCATGATGGTCACAAAGTAAGGGATTGAAGGTAATGTTGACAATGTTCCTGGATATAGAGTGTCCTCTTCACGTCTGTTGACCATGTCTGTCATGGGTTATGAATATAGCGTATCCTCGCAGCACGTAATCTGTTCAATGAAACAATGTCAAAGATTATCACTCCCGAATCAGACACTCTCCTGAATCAGATTTGATCTCCAATAGTTGGAAAAATATGGCTGCCTTTTATACCCATCACATTGAATATTTTGAGCTTATTGGTTAAGCTTTCTATTGGTGAACTATAAAATAGGTTGATTCATGGGGGTCTGCCCAGTATATATGTGTATTAAAAAAAAGTCCGATACGCCTGTCTGGCACCACTGACCATGTTCAAAATCACTTAAATCATCTTTTTTAATACATAAAATGAAATTTAGCAATTGCAATACAAAAGTATAAAAGCTGAAAATACCTATTCTCTTTTTTTTTATAAATATATATTAACAAATTTTTAATTTTTTATAAATATATATTAACTGGAAATTGAATTCCAATTGAATTCCTTGCATTCACTTTGTAAAAGGTATTAAATCTGTCTCTTCTACCTTCAACTATGGATTAAACAGCAGGACAGTTTGGTTTTTATCTACTGGGGGAAAATCTTTTGCTCAGTCAGTCATGTTTCTTTTGAGACATGAGTGCCCAAACATGTATCACGTATGGCACTTAACTGACTGATGTTAACAAAATGGTAGCTTTTCTTTATTTGTAGACAGGGTCAGTGCAAACTACCCACAAACCCACTGAACAGTGAATGAGTGGTGGGTTCAAACCTCATTGGTAGCTCTGGGCAGTGATTTTTGTCCTTTGCAATTTTATCAACATTTTGTTTTTTTTTACCTACATTATATACATTACGGATGTGCATTCACTTACGCGCAAATACCCTTGGGAAAGGTATTAATTCGTCTATTTCTTCCAGTTATGGGTTAAATAACAGGACAGATTGGGTTCTATAGCCTTGGTCGGCAACCAGTCTACCGCAGAAAGCAATGGCAACCTACTGCGGGATAATCTTCTTTCGAGACATGATCGCCCAAGCGTGTATCACGTATGGCACTTAACTGAAATACATTACAAATGAAACTGAACACAAATGATTATGCAAAGTCTTAAAAAGCACTATACAAATTCACTATTTTTATCAATAATGTTGAATGTGTTAAAATTCAACTTTTTAACAAGAAAAATCTCAAGTTGATGTTAAAAAAACATTACTGATTTATTTAAGATGACATGATCTATTATGATATTTGTATTTAGATACATTGTATGTATTTTCAATTTTTCTAATTGAGCTGTTCACCTATATTGCATATGATCCATTATTATAAATCAGTCATTCAGTTATTTGCCAGACATGATACATGTTTGAGCAATCACATCTATTTTTGAGACATGAATGACTAGGTAGAAGATTTTCCCACAGTAGGTTGCCATTACTTTCTGCGGTAGACTGGTTGCCAACCAAGGCTATAGAACCCAATCTGTCCTGTTATTTAACCCATAGGTGGAAGAAGGAGAGAGGCCTCAATACCTTTTCTGCTCGAATTCTTTTTATTCACTTATGCACAAATACCCTTTTCCAAGACAAAATTTTGAAAGTGAATGAAAAGAATTTGAGTGGATTTCAAACTCAGTTCTCTGATTTTTCATTCCAAGCTGATATCCATTACTCCAAAACACTTTATTATAAATAAGTTAAAATAAAATTTGTATTTTATATGAATACTACCTTTGAAAATTGAGATGTAGCAGAGTGGAAGGCCCATATCATAGATGGCAGGGTTAGTATAATAGATTTGGTTGGGAGTACAAGATATTTGCACTGACATGATTTCTAGGCCAGCTGTTTTGGTAGTAGATGTTTACAATTTTATAGAAGTTTTAAAAGCATAAAACATCTGCTTGAAAAATTGTGTTAATATGATCTTAGTTTTATACTGATTTTTGTACTTGAATTAAAACTTTTGTTTAAAAGATGTTTTTGTATATATTTGTGGCTTAACAGTTAATCCAATTCCATGTAAGCAAAAGTGATCATGTTCCTGGCTATGTTACCAATCCCAAGAGATTCCAACTCCAAGGCAGCATGAAAAAAGGAGTGTTATGGATTTTCTTATGCAGCCATATAGTCAGGAAAAAATGTGCCTCTTTTTATATGTACAAGTATAACATTGCAAATTAAACCAAACATTACTCTCATTTAAAGGAAAATAGATACCAATATATTATTATCATCATCATCATTTATCCATCACACCCAGATGATGCATAGGGCAGCAACATTTTGTTGCTGTTTCTGTAACAAACTGTTTTTTACGGGACAGGGTTGTTAGCCCTGCACCCAACCCCCAAACCTGGAGGACCAGTGGACCATTCTTGGTCCTTACGTTTACAGCACCTGGTATTCCCAAATGGTCACTCATTTAAGTACTGACCAAGCTCAATGTTGCTTAACTTTGGTGAGTGGACGGAAACCGGTGTATTCAATACGATATAGCCGTAATACCAATCTAAACTTATTTATAAATGGAACTTTGTTTCTGTGTGTGTGTGTGTGTGTGTGTGTGTGTGTGTCTGTCTGTGTATCCATTACCTACAGACTCTGAAACGGCTGAACCGATTTTCTTGAAAATTTATACAGTTGTACTATAAGCATCTGCGAGTGTTTTTAGCTAGGTTTTGTGTTGAGGTACTCCCGATAAATATCAAAAATCAATAATCGAAAAAATTGGGTTATAGAAAGAGTGGTCCGATTTTAATCAAATTTGATACACTTATAGACAAAGACATAAAAAACGATATTCAGAAGTTTCAAGGTTGCAGTTCTTACAATAGTGCAGAAAATCAATAATATATATATATATATATATATATATATATATATATATATATATAAAAGGCAAGATGTTTGTGTGTGTGTCTGTTATCTGCCTGTCCTTTATACAAATCCACAATTTTTATCCGATTTTCACCAAACTTCACACAAATATTCTTTAGGCTGAGTCTGAGTTCCAGGACCATGAATTGGTTTTAAAGCTTTCATTACACCCGAGCAATGCCGGGCTATGCTGCTAGTATATATATATTAGGTGCGATTGGTAAATTGTCGCAATTATTTTATTATTTCAAATATTCTTTAGGCTGAGTCTGAGCTCTAGGACCATGGATTAGTTTTAAAGCTTTCATTACACCTGAGCAACGCCGGGCTATACTGCTAGTATATTATAATTACCAAAAATCCAGGTAGCATGCATTTTTTTATCTATTTCTTGTATGACAGCGGGGATTTGAAGAAGACTGAAAAAAAGTCATTATAAAAATTTTCAAACAAATTTAATTAAAATATGTCCGACTTAGTCCACTTCATAACGGATTTCATAAAATTTCATAAATAAATTTTCTTTGTTTACATTTGGTTACATTCTTCTTCTTCAAGTGTTGTGTCCCTTCATTGGGGAAATGATCATGGACTTCCACTTGGCCCTGTCCCTTATTGCACTCAATATTTTTCCTCTTGGTATCTCTACCAAACCCCATGCCACCATCCATTTGCCTATCAAATATGTCTCCCACTACTTTTCCCTGTCTCTCTTTCCTTCTATCCACCCTCTGAGTATTAGATTCTCTAGGCCCTCATTCTCATTTGTCCTGCGGCCTTCGCCAAGATACAACTCACTACATCCCTCCAGTATTCCCTGTGCATTTGGAACCCTGGTACAGTTTATAGCAAAATTCATAATCTTGTCAAATAGCTGAATACTTGATGCTTCGCCAGGGCTACCAAGGGTGTTTTTATTGTGACACCAACAGTGGATGGGTTGCTTCCAGGCCCCGTCCTGTTATTTAACCCATAACTAGAGGGAAGTGACAGATTAATACCTTTCCCAAGGGTACCAGTGCTTAAGTGAATGCAGGGTACTCAACTGGAATTCGAGCACAGCTCACCAATTTCTCTATGTCTCAAGAGCCCCAGCTATCGATACCTGATGTGAAGCATGAGTTTTCTTCTTGTTTGAATCCTCTCCAACACCCCATCACTGCTCATGTGTTCAGGCTATGGTATCCTCAGCATCCTTCTGTAGAACCATATTTCTGCTGTTTCGAGCCTCTCCTACATCCTTGAGGAGGATTATGAAAATTCAAGAATTTATGTGTTTATAAGGCTTAATTTGGCTTTGTCTAACTGCAAATTCCTTTGTGGTTGAGTTGTTAAGACACATCAGATCAATTGACAGTTTCCCTAGGTTTAGGGGCTGCAGGTTCAAATCCTGCCTGAGGTGACATTTTTCTAACAAGTTTTCTCGAATATTCAGGTAGGCGTATATTAAATAGTATATAAATATACTGTTTAATTATAGAAAACAGAGTATCTACTCAAATATGAGTACCCATTAAAAATAATGTTCAAACAAATAAATTAAAAATATGTTGGAGTTATTCTGCTTTGTAACTTTCTATAACATTTCATAAAATAAAATTATCTTTGTTTATATTTGTTTACATTAGGATACAAAAACAGAGCAGATATGAATATTACGAAAAATCAGAAATTTATGCATTTATAAGGCTTAATTTGGCTTTGTCTAAAAGCAAATTCCTTCATGATCGTGCAGTTAAGACATGTCAGATCAATTGATGGTTTTTCTTAGGTCTTGAGTTCACAGATTTGAATCCTGCCAGAGGAAGCATATTTTCCTAACAATATTTCTCAAATATTCAGGCCTGTAGGTCAGCTCAACTGATGGCTGCCCTTAGGTCTAGTAGTCGCAGGTTCAAATCCTGCCAGAGGATGCATATTTTCCTTACAAGATTTTTTGAATATTCATCCTGGTGTGTGTATATATATATATATATATATATATCCTGTTTAGTTAAAAAAAACAGAGCATCTACTCAAATACGAGTATCCATGAAAAATAATGTTCAAACAAATTTAATAAATAGTAATATTTTTATAAAAAAAAGAATATTTTAATTTATTTATATTAATAAAATATTTTTAACAATAAAATTTAAGTTTCTTTAATATATCTTAATAAAATGAACTATATTTAATTTATACAAATAAAATATTTGAAAAAAAAAACTTAATGCTGATGATAATAGTGTTATTTAATTTATTGTAAATAAAGTATATCATGTTCATTTTCACACAAATGCTTTTGGAAAAAGCACAAATCTATCTATTTCCTTGCCTACCAGCTATGAGTTAAATAGCAAGGTTAACTGGACTCTCTAAACTTGATTGGCAGCAGCTTCAGAAAAAAGCTGTGAATTCAAAATTGTATAAAAAGCAACAGGAAACAATTCCATTATCTTTCACAAGAATGCATAGCAAATCAGAAATAATAAAGAAAAGGAATCTATGGGGTAGGCAACAGGAATTTGTTGGTTGGTTGGTTCATTTAACCAGCATATCAACCTTCATTAGGTCATTTAATGCTGAAAATCGTTTTGACTTGTTTTATTTAGTTTATTTGTTTTATTGTTCTTTTGTTTGCAAGATTCATTGGGATTTATTTTTAAGGGCAGGGTCCCCAAGTCCTACCCTTGTTATTTAACCCATAACTGGAGGGAAGGAATGGATTAATACCTTTCCCAAGGGTACCAGTGCTTAAGTGAATGCAGGGTATTCAACAGGAATTTGAACTCGGCTCTCTGATTTCTCTTTCTGAGTCGATATCCACTGCACCACAACACACATCTGTCCATAAATGCTTACAGCACCTGGTATTCCTAAGCAGTCACCCATCTAAGTACTGACCAGGCTCAATGTTGCTTAATTTTGGTGATTGAGCGAGAACCGGTGTATTCAATGTGATAGGCCGCAAGCCTCCAGGAATTTGTAGAGAGTGATTATCATTTACATCTTGAAGCCTCTGACTGGGAGGTTGAGGAGCATGAAACCACCTCTTAATTGCTGTTGTTCTCAGGTCTACCCTGACCTGGAGTTGTAGCACCTGTTAGAGTGTCCGTTACCTATAGACTCCGAAACGGCTGAACCGATTTTCTTGAAAATTTACACAGTTGTACTATAAGCATCTGTGAGTGTTCTTAGCTAGGTTTTGTGTCAAGGTACCCCCGATAAATATCGAAAATTGATTATCGAAAAAAATCGGGTTATAGAAGGAGTGGTCTGATTTTAATCAAATTTGATACACTCATACACAAAGACATAAGAAACGATATTCAGAAGTTTCCAGGTTGCAGTTCTTACAATAGTACAGAAAATTTGATATCCATACCAGGAAATCAGAATTTGACTTACATCCATTCATTTTTCTTTCAGTCTCTGGTTTCGCTTTAACTGGAAACAACTACTGCTTTTTAGTCTTTCATGACAACGTCCAAAGAGTTTGAGCTCCAGGACCATGGATTAGTTTTAAAGCTTTCATTACACCCGAGCAACACCGGGCTATACTGCTAGTATAAATATAGTGTCAACTAGAAATCTGACTTTTTAGAGTTATTTACACTTTATTTTTATTTACATATGTCAAGTTTGAAATGATAATTATGCTGTTGTGGACTGGACAACACGGTTGCCATTTGTTGTAGCTTGAACATCGTTGTAGTAATTTTAAAAGTGGAGTCAGAATTATAAAGTAGACTGGTTGTCCAATCCACTACATTTATAATAAAAATAACTCAGAGAACAATATAACAAGAATAATAACAATGTATTAAACATAGTTACAGGATTGATTAATTTGTGCATGCAAGATATAGTGGAGAAAGTTCTCTCTTGGATGTTGAAGAAAATGTTTCAATGTTCATACTGGAAAAGTTCCTTAAATAAGGGAATATTATGTTTGTACTGATCAGTAGTTGAATATAATTATAGATGTAGTGAAGTATGCTTATAAGAGAGAGAGAAACATTTTTGGAATAACTAATTGCTGAACGCAAATAGCGCAGTATGTGAGTCGGAAAGGAACTAACGGCATTCGGACTGTTAGCTCCAAAAGGCAGTTTCCAACTGGTCTAAACATCAGCTTATATATTTCTGAATAATGCGTGGGAAAAAAGAGGTTTCATGTGCGGTACTAAAGTAGAGTATGTACGTGCATGTATGTGTACGTGCGTACATGGCGATATGTATATAAGTATGTACATGCATGTAGAAGTGATTCTACAATGTCATCAATAGCTGCGTACTGCTGATATTGTCCTTTCTCTCAATTCATACTGATATGAAGCTATCAATGCTCTAAGTATGGTTTCAAACTTGATATTTGTAAGTTAAAACAAAGTCAGAATAAATCATTAAGAAGTCGGGGATCAGTTTTATACTGTATTTATATTATGAAGAGGACCCTGACCTTTAAAATGATAGAAGATCAATATTTTTACATTCTGACAAATGCTTGAGGAATGTATCAGTCAGTTAAGTGCCATACGTGATACGCACTTGGGCGATCATGTCTTGAAAGAGACATGACAGACTGGGCAGATTTTCCCACAGTAGGTTACCAATACTATCTGTGGTAGACTGGTTGCCAACTCAATCTGTTCTGTTGCTTAAACTATAATTGGAGGGAAGAGATGAATTAATACCTTCCCCAAGAGTATTTGCACGTAAGTGAATGCAATGAATTCAACTGGAATTTGAACTCGGCTCTCCAGTTTCTTGTTTTGAGCCAATATCCACTGTACCACAACACACATCCAGGAAGGCAAAATAAATTCTTTTCTACAAAAATCATTCCCCTAAAAATTTTCCTTTGATTTTTATAAACAGAAAAATTAACTTAACCCTGGAACACTAACCATCAGTTAAAGTTACACCACTACTAACCATGGGTATATCATACCCAATTTTGAAAATATCAAAAAAATATTAAATATAACTCTTTATTTGAAATATTTTAGATGCAGACACTTCAAACTTTGAGTTAGCATTAATAGGAACTGAAAAACATTATTTAGGTAAGAAAATCAGGTACTAAAAATTGTAATTAAATTGTAATTAAAATGGCATCATTTGCACTGGGTACTATATACCCATGGTTAATGTTCTCAGGCTAAATAATGCCTGATTTTCATTAGTGTTATATTTTTTACTAAGAGAAAATTTATTTTGTAGAATTTAAATTACAAACTCTTGTCTTCATCACAAGATAATTCTGTTATCATAATTTTGTGAAAGAAATGTTCATATGATTATTTTGTCAAAATATAAATTATAAGAAATAAAAGGTAGAATTTATTATTTATATATATTAATTTATTATTTATAATATATTATTATATATTATTTATATTTATTATATATTAATGATCTTGGCTTGTATTCTTGAACTAGTAGGTTAATTTTGCACTTTTATAAGATATCAAATGTGTTGTGAGTGACAAAAAACAATGAATATAGAACAATTGACATTGACTGTATTAGCAAAAAGAATTTCATGTGTAGACAACTGTAACAAAAGGAAAAAAAAATAAAACAAGTTATAATAAGAATGTATTTGTGTGATAGATGTGTGTATATATGCATTTGTGAGAGAGTTCAAATGTCAAAAGGTGGACCAAAGAAGGAAACGTGCCTTATCAGTAGTGTTTCTATTTATGTGCAACAACATTTGAAAGCCAGAGTTAAAAAGAGCAAAAAAAAAAAAAGGTGAGTACATCATTACCTATTTATGGGCTTAAAGAGTGTTTTCTCGCATACGTTTTGGCACAATCAAGTGAGGTAACATACAAGATCTACTCCAGATTGGGAGAATTTTATTTTGCTAACATGTCTATAAAATTTGAGTATGTCCTGTTTAGTCCTTTGTAGGCTGAAAAGAAAGAGTCAAATGATGTAATTGAGATCTGTGTGATTAAACATGTTGACAAAAATATCCATGTCTGAAGTACTGTGTTGTGAAGTCAGCTATAGAATTTCTAGCGAGTCAGAATGTAGCACGTTCTGAAAAATATATTGGTAGTGTTTTTCACATTAAAAAACAAGAGAGAAAGAGACCAGCGCTTAAAATTTTGTGGTTATTTTTCAGTGCTCAATGTTGAGTTGATTTTTTGTTTGGATGGTTGTTTGCTTTGCTGTGTGTGGATTCATCTTAGTGGCACAAAAATTAACATTTAGAAAAAGTTTTGATTTGAAAGTTGTTCAGCTGATTATGGTGAATTTTGTATTGATTCTCGAAGCATGTTTTTTGAGAATGTTTGAAGATATTTAGTGTTATTGTTTATTTTTTACAAACGTTCTACTTTATGCATTATTAAAATTGTACTTGGAGATGTCTTAGTTATTCTTGTTCACAGCTTTTTCTGTTAAGCCTGGGACAGACTCTAGTTTGCTGTGGAGTGGAGAGAGAAGTTGATTTAATCTGTGTGTAAGTAGTATTTTCTTGTGTTGTCCTCGTAGGTTTATTTGTGAATTCTGGATGATATCCTTGGGGAAAATGAGCTGTGTTTCAAACTTGTTTGACAAAAATGGTATTTTTTGTTTGGGGAAAAAATTTTCTATGTGATGTCTGCTGGTAGAGATATAAGTCAGGTGTGGTTGTGCTTAAAAGAAAGAAAGAGTTAAATGATAGCAGTAAAGCTAAAGAGAGTGTTGTTCACCTGGTGACTGAGATAAAGGATTAAAATGGGGTAGTTGTAATGGCTATGAAAAAAAGGATGTTTACAGTGTTATTTCATGGCTAATGTTGGAATGAACAACATTCTTTGGTTTCACTAATCCAGATAAAAACAACTAAGACTTAACAGTCCACATTCAGATTTACTTCATATTCCATCTATAAGAAGGACTTTAAATTGTTATTTCATAGCAAATGTTTAAGTGAACAACATTCATTTGTTCCACATATCCAGACTGTCACAACTAGGACTTGTCAGGCCACATCCATATTTCCTTCAAATTCTATCCATAAGAAGAAAGTTGATATTGTTATTTTTAAGGCAAATGTTTGAGTGAACGACATTCTTTGGATCCACCAAACCAGACCTTCACAACTAGGATTTGATAAGCCTCATTCACATTTCTTTCATATTCCATCTATAAGGAGGAAGATTCCATCTATAAGGAAGAAGTTGTTCTAGTTATGGTAATTTACCCATGCACACATGGACTCTTCCAACTTTTCTTAGTCAGTATCCAACGAATAATTTTAGTTTATTTATATAAGCGTAGGATGTGTGTTGTGGTGCAGTGGATATCAACTCGGAATGAGAAATCGGGAAGCCGAGTTCGAATTCCAGTTGAATTCATTGCATTCACTTACGCGCAAATACCCTTGAGAAAGGTATTAATCCATCTCTTCCTTCCAGTTATGGGTTAAATAACAGGACAGATTGAGTTCTATAGCCTTGGCTGGCAACCAGTCTATCACAGAAAGCAATGGCAACCTACTGCGGGATAATCTTCTGCCCAGTCAGTTATGTCTATTTTCGAGACATGATCGCCCAAGCGTGTTTCACGTATAGCACTTAACTGACTGATATAAGCGTAAACATTTATTTATTTATCTGTTGCTTTTACAAATGTGGTCATAATTTTCAAAATTAGTGGAAAGCATTTTTTTTTCCATTATTAGTTATATTCAAACAGTTTCTTTTATGACATACAATTGCTTAACCTTATCACACAATGAAAGTAGTATTGAACGGATATGCCTCCCAATATTATCATACAAACATGGGTGTCCCTCAAGGTCCTATCCTTTTCCTTATCAACATTAAGGATCTCCCAGATATAATAAGATCCCAAATAGGCATATACGCTGATGACACTACAGTTTACTCTCGCATTGATCAATAATTTGCTGAGGCTGACAAAGCAAACCTTGCTGCCAAGCTTGAAAAGGACTTCTGATCCATGGCGGACTGGGGTAAGAAATGGCTCGTGAATTTTAATGCTTCCAAAACGAAGCTGCTATCTATTAACCATCACAGACAATTTCTCCTGTGCCCCATTAACATGGATTAGGCTAGTCTCCTTGAAAGCAAAACACTGCACCTCCTCGGCTTAACTCTCACAACAGACTACAAGTGGAATGTCTATATAGAATCCATAGCTAAATCTGCTGCTAAGAAAGCCGGTTCTCTGTGTAGGGCCAAGAAGTTTTTTCACCTGAAACAATCTTGCATATATATAAATCTACCATTAGCCGTGCATTGAATACTGCTGCCATATCTGGTCGGGTGCTCCGGCTATCCACCTAGGTATCCTTGACAAAATCCAATGGAGAATCTGTAATATGATCGATCCTGACTTGGCAGCTCGGATACAATCACTTTCTTACCAGCGCAATGTGGCTTCCCTGTGTTTCTTCTACAAACACTTTCATGGCTTCTGCTCAGATGAACTTAGCTCACCGGTGCCCGCTATATATAAATTTACTTGAGCCACAAGATTAGCAACTAGGTCTCACCCTTTTACTGTGAAACCAATAAGATGTAAACGCAAATTCTACTCCAGCAGCTTCTTTTCTCACACTTCCCGCCCGTGGAATTCCCTTCCATTTACTTGCTTTCTCAACAGCTATAATCTCCAAGAATTTAAATGTAAAGGCAAAAGTCATCGCCTATCTCACGGACCTTCATCTTCTCTCTCAAGCTCTTTTCTCCATCCACTTCACTCTCATCAGTATTCTCATCCTTCTCTTACCCACTTCATGACACCCTCTATAATCTGTCACTCTTTCCTCCTGTGATTCCCCCAATCCAGACCATCACAATGAGGACTTAGCAGACCACATCCATATTTCCTTAAGTTTCACTCAGTAAGAAAGAAATTGATATTGTTATTTTCATAGCAAATGTTTGAGTGAACAACATTCCTTGTTTCTACCAGTCCATCATCTTTGGAGAGTTTACTGAAATGTTTTTTTAAATTTAAAATTTTAAAGTTTTAAATTGTTACACTTAAGTTGTGAAATTCTATACGCATATCTTACAATCTTCCATCTTTAAAATCTCTCAAACTGTTGAAGCACACACACTCACATACATATAATGGAATGGATTTTTGAACTGATTTAGTCTTTTTTTTTCAAATCACAAAATGAAAGTAGCCCTGAACGACCACTCTTCTAGATACTTCTGTACTAATTCAGGTGTCTCCCCAGAGCTCTATCCAGAATCTTTGTTCTTAATTTTCATCAATGACTTTCCTGATGCTATCAGTTTTTAACTTGGTCTCTATGTTGATGATACTAAAGCTATAGGGATATGGTTCATATTTATTAATTTGGCCTTGTGTCATACATAGCCGAACTTCCTACAGCTTACAAGTTTTATGCAGAATTATCAGAAGGTTTTAATCATCAGAAGGTTGGAATGTGTGGAGTAGTGTAAGAATAAAATATACATTTTGCATTTTTAATATAGAAATTTATTAAAAGAAATGAATAACAAGAATTCATAGAAATTAATGTTCAATTAGAAAGTTGAGGGTATCAACTGTTATAGAATGTTCATAGTAGTAATTTGTTGGAGAGAGTTCATGCCTACGTACATATGTATGTATTAGCGTTTGTTTGGTAGGAATGTCTTTGAATAGGGAAGAAGAAGTAAAATGAATCAGCACATGAGAAAGAAGGAGAAAGAGGACAATGTGCAATGTAACCTATGTTTGGGTCATAGTTGAAGTTTCTCCTGTTACATTTTAGTTTTTTCATCACACTGCTCTCATCAGATTGCCTGGTGCTGATTTGCTCAAAGCCTTTATAGTCATTCAGATTTTCGAACTGGATCGCAAAGTCCCTGTGGTTTGCAAATTACTTCCATTGGTCAGAAAATCAACTTGACATCTACTTGTGAAATCTGGTTTTGACTTTTTTTTTTTAAGCACATGGTCAATGCTTCTTCTATTTGGGAAAAACCAGGATTTCACAAGTCATTGTGAATTTTTGTAAAAGAAGAAAGTTGATTTTAATTCTTAATTTCCTATCCACTACAATACAAACATTTATGTATGTCTTGATAGTAAATCTGATCAGGTTGATATGGTTAATTAGCAACTGATCTAAAAAATGACATATGGTCTGTTGTTAACTAGGGAAAAGTATGGCTTGTTAATTTTAACACTTCTAAAACAAAACTGCCCTCTTTTAATCATTTGAGAGGCCCTTTTCTACCCTCCATCAGCATGGTTAATACTACCCTCCATGAGAGTGACTCATTGCAACATCTTGGGTTAACATTCTCAGCAAACATGAAGTGGAAAGACTATATTGAATCCATTGCTAGGTCAGCTGCTAAGAAAGTCAGTTCACTGTGTTGTGCTGGACAATTTCTCTCCCCAGAATGTATCTTATATATCTATATTGTACCATTCATTCATGCTTAGAATACTGTTGCCACATGGTTTGGTTCTCCAGCTCTATATTTAGAAGTTCTTAATAAAATTCAAAGAATCAGCAATATTATTTGTCCTGACTTGGCAACTCAGATTCAGTAACTTTCTCATCAATGTAAAGTTGTTTCCCTGTGCCTTTTCTATTAATACTTTCATGACAATTGTTCGAATGAGTACCTAAATTTTATGAATATTAGATTAGGATGTGTTTTGTGGTACAGTGGACATCAGCTCGTATTGAGAAATTAGAGAGCCAAGTTCTAATTCCAGTTGAATTGTTGCATTCACTTATGTGCAAATACCCTTGTAAAAGATATTAATACATCTTTTATTACCAGCTATGTGTAAAATAACAAGACAGATTGGTTATATAGACCTTGGTTGGCAATCAGTCTGCCAAAGAAAATGATTGCAACCTACTGCAGAAAAATCTTATGCCCAGTCAGTTATGTCTCTTTCGAGACATGATCACCCAAGTGTCTATCACATATAGCACTTAACTGACTGACTAGATTAGCAACAAGGTCTAATCAATTTACGGCTGAATTGATTAGATTTGAATGTAAGTTCTAGCTAAACAGTTTCCTTTTCCGCATGTCTCGTTGATGATGTGGGAAATAGGAAATTAAGAATTAAAATCAACTTTCTTCTTCACTTTTACAAAAATTCACAATGACGTGTGAAATCCTGCTTTTCCCAAATAGAAAAAGGATTGACCATGTGCTTAAAGAAAAAGTCAAAACCGGATTTCTCGAGTAGATGTTAAATTGATTTTCTGACCAACGGAAGTGATTTGCAAGACTTTGTGATCCAGTGCAAAAAATGACTGTAAATGATTTTTGTCAGTCAGTCACAGATGGAAGCAGGAGAGACGACAAGCTAAAATGTAACAAGGCAGAAATTTCAAGTTGACCCAACATAAGGTTGCATCGCACAACATCCTCTTTCTCCTTCTTTCTCGTGTGCTGATTCCTTTTACTTCTTCTTCTCCATTCTCATATGCTTCATCTTATACTTGGATAACAAACAAACATTTTAAATACTAACATTTCACTTTGCAAATCAATTACATACATTTTCTCTTCAAACATTATTATTCTTCTTACACATTTATGTTAATGTTCAGCAAACAAAATTCCATTTTTTTTTTTAACAACCTGATGATATCTTTAAATGCGGGGATTGTCGGCTATGTTTGGAAGTGGCCTTGTACCAGGCATCGCTGATGCACACCTATAGCTTCAATGGAACACTCTTCATTCTTTATGCTTTCCAACAAATTTTCACCTTAAAAAATTTAGATGCAATGTCAATCATTATTTACTGTCTTCCTGATTACTCTTCTATTGGTTTCATTCATTCATAATTTTTCTGTTTTCTAATTCTTTCACACCCAGTAACCTTTTGTGTCTTAGTGGCTATATTGCCTTGCTTTTGGTGAATTTGATTATATATACATATAACATAATTATATTGCATTTAGACCTATTGTTTCTGTTAACATTTCAGTCTCTCACATGGTGTGATGTCATAGAACTGCATTAGAAATTTACGAATTGCATCTACTGTTCAGTGGGTGTTATTGTGGCATAGCAATGTTTTATGTTAACACAAGATAAAATCATCTTTGATGGTGGATGTCTTTATGTTAACGTCCATGTAACCTCTCTGAATATGGCGCATGTGAGGCGAAAGCTTAGAAGCAGCATAATAAAAAATATCTAAATGTTAGACAATTTTTGCCTTTATTTTCACCTGAAATTAAAGCCAAAATATGATGTTTAGAACGGTTATATATATATATATATATATATATATATAGCGTATCGAGGCAGCAGATAATTTATATATATTACCCAAGGTCAACAACAAAGTATAATACTTTTTCTGACTTGGCTATATATATATATATATATATATATATATATATATATATAAAGGGAAATAACTCTGAAAAATAAGTAAAGATTACTTCCCTTGAAAATATTTACAGCGCACGTGCTCTAAATAAATAAATGGCGAATTGTCTGTCTGTCCGTGTGTGTGCCTGTGAACTCCTATAGCTCATGCCACACTTGCTCTACGGTAGGTACCGCCACTCATTTTCAAAACCTAAATTTTAAACTGAATTTAAAAAGAAAAAAAAATTCTAGAAACTTCAATTGAAAGATAAATGATTAAATTTATTATTTCCAGTAAGCAAAATACTCTGGTGTATATCAAACAGAAATTATACTGATTGGAACCTACAATTTTGAGATTAAAAATTTTTTTCTTTCAATTTTTCAGCCATTTTTAAGCAATCAACACCTTTGTAAACAAAAGTTAATTCTTGGCTTTAAAAATCTTGCAAAAATAGAATGTTATTTTTGGAAAATTAGCAAATTTAAAGTTAAATTAATCTGATTTACACAAATATTACTTGTTTATAGCATGAAATTTAGAATAAAACTATTTTTTAATCATGGAGGTGACACGTGATTGATGTATAAAGTCAATGATGACAGCTGATATGTTGATCATTTATACATAATTTTTTTAATGAAAAGCAGAAGATACCATACTAAAAAAAACCCTCAAATACGCAAAAAATAAAAGAAATAAAAATTATTTAAAAAATATGATGGGTCATTGATTTGTATTTAACTTAACAATTTTCGATTAATAAATATAGTCTTCAATTAATAACTTGATAACCTTACTGCAACAAGACTTTGCAGAATTTTTAAAACATTTTTGAAATTTCATAAATTGTCATAATTAAAAAAGAAATAAGTAAAACAATTCTTTTAAAATTTCATTATTCATCGAAAATGTTTTTTTCATCAGTCTATAATGTCCTTGATATAAATCATTAATAAAGGCAATTAAAAATTTTTCTAATTAAACAATGCCATAATTTTATTGCATTTTTTATTTTACTATTCAGAGTAGATTTTCAGAAAAAAGGCCTTTTTTTTTAATAATCAATGAGTTACGTTCACTGATGAGTCCTGTGTTTAACAAATAAAACACATTTGTGCTACAAAATTTAATTTCTTGAAATTTCATGAATTTATGTGAAGCAGGGATAACAGATGTAAAAAAAATATATATTTTTACCAAGATTTTCTAAAAAGAATAATTTTTAAAATAATTTAAATCATTTGTGAATGAGCCCTGAAAATTTCATTAAAATCTGACAATTATTTGACTTTTGCCAGAATTTCCAAATTAATGTGTTTTTCACCGGAAAAAAAATTGAGTTACATAATATTACATTATCCATTCTAAAATTTTGTAACAATTTGGTTACCAGCTGACAAAAAACAAGATTTTTTTACCAAAATTCTGAACATGTTAAAAAGGATTCAAAATTTTAAAAATAATTAAAAATACTTTAATCTTTCCTCTTAATAATAACAAACATTTTGATGGAAAAAGTTCATTTTTATTAATTTTTTCCTTCATTCTGTGCTGTTTTTTCAGCAAATTAGTGATGTGCCTACTCTACAAAGACGCATATTATACCTTTTGGGAATTGGGATTAAAAATTTGCCCTTCATCTGGTGCTTGAACTTCTATAAAAATGTAATTTTTCTTATTTTAAGTGTTACCATTGTTTAAATTTAGGTTATTGTTTTTTTTCATGTGTTGCAGCCTGCTGCTCCCACTTGCCATGATTTAAACAAAGAAGCAACCTTGATCTCACTTTTCCTTTCCACAAAAATCAGCAGCCAGGAGATGTTCTTAACAGCTAAAACCTTCTAATCAGTGTCACTTTTGCCCCAAAACGGCCCCAGAATCAAAGTATACTACTATATTACTTTTACATGATGTGAAGGACTTTGGAGAAGGACTAGCAAGAACTGATGATGGATGGAAGAGATATAAAAAGGAAACTCCCAGACAAGGACTAAAGAAGCCTGTTGACCAGACCAGCAACCTCCCCAAGGACTCAGCAGTTCAGATGACCAGCCTCTCCAGGAATCCAGGAAAGATGGGGACTGTATACAGTTACAGCCTAATCACCTGCCTGTCAACTGGATGCTAACTGGAACTCTAGCCACAAAGATCAGTTTCTCTCAGTACTCAGCGGCTCCAAGGAAGAGCCAATGACCCAGGATGCCGGCAGGCCTGAGGAGCAACCAACACAGGAAGTCAGCAGACCCAAGGACTAGCAGCTGCCCCAAGAAGCCAACTACCCCGATGACCAGCCTTTCCAGTATGCCAGCAGCCAGGACCAGCACCCTCCCAGAGATGTCTGCAACCACACTAGGAAGCCAGCAACACCAACGAACAACCTTTCAAAGAAGCCAACAGTAATGAGCAGCAGACTCTCTGTGACTGGAAGTACCCGCTGACTTGCCTACTAAATCTGCAGGATTTTTCAAGAGGGCCAAGGACTATGCCCATATTATTAAGGAAGATAGTTTGAAAGATGACCCTGAAGAAGTGGAGAAATTTGCTGTAAGGACTGTGACATATCCAAAGATGGCATTATCAAGACTGAGATGGGTTGCAGAAACATGGAAGAAGCCATCAGTTTCATATCCCTGACCATATTTCAGGACGAGGTTCAAAACTAATTTAAGTGTCTCTCAATAGCTCTTTGGTTAACAACATTAAATGGCTGAAGGCTGAGGTTGGAATCATGCAAGCTGAGGCTCATATATGACCTTTAGCATCTCTAGGTGAATGTCTGTTGTTTACAGAAGACTCATTTGATTGTCAGCAACTGTGAGGATCTTCTGTTGAGGAAGTTCTGCCTATTCTCAGCCTATTTTGATAGCTGTTCCAGAGGAGTTTCTTGGCTGATCAGCAGGTCCTTGATGGCAATGTGCACACTTATGTTCGTGGATCCAGAGGGCAAGCTTTGTGCGCTAGACATCACCATAAAAGTTAAGTCTCTTTGTTTCATTGGGGTTTATGTGCCTAACAGCCACATGGAGCATGCATTCTTTTTTTTTTTTTTTTAGTGGTTTGAGCTGTTTTTGAATACATCATGGCAAGTAGTTTTAGCGGGTAATTGGAATGTCTTTGATCCCAATTTAGGATGTAGTGGGGCTAGATTGGGTAATTACAACCCTGATATAAAACCATTTTGTGACTTTATAAACAGATCTGATCTGGCCTACATGTTAAGAAACGAACACCAGGGAAGGACTTTTTTTAATAATCATTTCACCCCAAGTCAGGCAGAACTGCTATTGGTACACAGGGGGTTACATAAGAAGTGAGTGATGAGAAAGAGGAACAAGTTACAAGGGTGTCAGAGAATGAGTAAGAGAAGGATGAGAATACAGGTATGAAGAGGGCGGCATGGGAGTAGAGGGGAAAGAAAGAAGAACATGAGACAAGGGTTGTCAGGGAAAGGATGCAAGTCAAGTAGATAAGAGATGGCAATTGACTTTGCATTTAAATTCTTGGAGGTTGTAGCTGTCAGGGAAGAAAGTATATAGAAGGGAATTCCACAGGTGAGAAGTGTGAGAAAAGAAGCTGAAGAGTTGAAGTTGCAGTTATATTTGATTGATTTCACTTTAAAAGGGTGGCACCTAGCCGTTCGTCTAGTATCTTGATAAGATTCATGCAGGGGGGCACCAGGGATCTAAGCTCATCAAAGCGGAAACCATGAAAGTATTTGTAGAAGAGACAGAGGGAAGCCACATGATGTCGGTGAGAAAGTGACTGGAGTTGAGTTACCAGGTCAGGATCAGTTACATTGCAGATTCTCTGTTGGATTTTGTCAAGAAGCTCGAGATGAATAGCAGGGGTACCCAAACAGATTTGACAGCAGTATTCAATGCATGGGTGGAGTTAGATTTATACATGTGCATGTAACTGAGTGACATTCACATTACTCTAATTAGAATGTCACTCAGTTAAGCTTCAGTTCTTGGGGGAAAGTCGGGTGCTGATACCCCAGACAAATAAAATGTTGAGTTAGTAGAGAATCTGCAAGCAAAGCATTCAGTCTTGTCTACTGAAGATGTGAAGACCTCAAATTCATTGATTAAAGGAGGGGAGATTTGAGGCTTGTTGTTATTTAACACATTTTGGTCGAGTCCGTGCACTGCAAAAATTGGGAGGAGTCTTTAGGATATACCTTCTTTCACTAGGGTGTTGTATGCCTGTTGTGCTGATTGAAGACTGATTGAAGGCTACATGGTTCGTGTCTTGGACGCAAAGTTCTTTGTTCTGGAAGCCAGTACCGTCTGTTCCAATGTGGTGTCATTGATGAAAAAGGATCAGCACTATGTGCTCATATCTGCTTGGTGTTATGCAAATAGAGGTGTAGCCAATCAAACAGGTGGAGTTTCATGAAGGCTAAAAGTACTCTTAACTGTTCACTTGTTTTAAGCATCAGCTTAAAATGAAGATCAGGGCAGAAAGGGAGTGACTCTCTTCTTTGGAATCTGGCAAAAGGTGGGTGAGTTTTGTGCCTTGTGTGTGTGAGAGGTGCTGATCTGGAGTGGTTGTTACATTGTTACATGCTACTTAGGAAAAAGGATTTTGATCCTTGAACCATCTCAGCCTGTGTTTTTTTTTTTTAATTGTCCTTTTTGACTCTTCAGGGGAAATTAGCTAGTGTGTGAATGCATAGGTCCCCTTTGTCCCCACCTTTTTTTGTTTTCTCCTTTCTCTGCCCCTTTTTTTAGGAGACTGATGTCTTTGTTATCTGGCAGAACCAGATAACTTTTGAGTCTGGAACTTTACCCAGTTAACAGGAATCTTCTGCCACACACTACTCAGCATTGGGTGGGTGGTGGCATTTTGTCCCATTACTTGCATGCTATCTTCATGTATATATATTTATCTTATTGCATAAAATTATCATTGACTTCTATCATATAACCTTCCTCAACATTTTTGTAAATAAAATTATATCCTAGGGTCCTAAGTGAAGTTTTTGGTGATCATGTTGCGACAATAATGTGTTTATGCGTTATGGTGAAAGAGATATTATCAGTATGGATGGGTCAGCAGAAGAGACTAGCTTGGTTCAGTTTAAGACTAGCAATAACCAAACCTACCCCACCCTCTTTTTAGCCCTTGTGGCAAATTTGTAAACTTTTGCAATAAATATTATAAATAAGTGTAGTATCTGTGCACTAACTGTACACTATTCAAATACTTTCTTTCTGCTCTCCAGCCGCCTCCAGATAGGTGTACGCTTTGTTTGTGATCACGCCTCCTGCAGTTGATTCATGGAGTAATTATGTTTTAGTTAGCAGCTGGTCCTGCTTTAGGTTTGACTCTGTTTCAGAGATGGGACAATCTAGTCTGTTTCAGATCCATCCAGTTACTCACAGTCAATCTGACAAAGAAGACGACAACTGTTCAAGTTCAATTACTGTAGGCTGCAGATGCTTGGTCACAACCGAAATCATCCTCCTCGGATGACATACTTGCCTACCACTGACATTTCATCCTGAAGCTGTTTCTGATAATCTCAAAAAAATATTCCAGCCTGTGCCACTCATGCCAGATGCTGTTGGCGATGTTCCAGCTTGAGTTGATCCTGCCAAATTGCTGCAAACATTCCAGCCTACAGCTTTCCAGATTCCAGACTGTTTGCTCATTATTTTTACCATAAAAGCTGATGTTGATAAATTCTACATCTTTGCCTTTGTCTCCTCACTGTCTTTACTGTTTTTATACATACAAAAATTTGTGTGGGTTGATATCCTTATCAGGGCCTTTCATCAAATACAGGTTCTTTTGTGTATGGCCAGACAGTTTGTGCGAAATTTGTTATAAATATATATCTTGTTTGGCTCAGTGGTTTTATAGTGGGTTATCCGTTCTAGTGAAACATAGTTGTGTGAAGAAACAGATTAAATGAATTTGGCTTTGTTAGTAGATAGCCCACCATAAGTTATAAAAGGGGTTATAAAACAAGAAAATCAAATCGAGTATAGAAACAACATTTATATATACACAGATATCAATTCAGGTTTTTTTACAAATAAAGTAATGTCTTTAGGATGGGTTCAAAAGGACGTTAAAATGTTCATAGCAATAAATGCTGGAAAGAGAGTTTGTGCGTATGTATGTGGGAGCGTTTGTCAGTTAGGAATGTCTTTGATGTCTCTGTCCGTTGGTCGGGTAAGCAGCTCAGGGGACAGCAAAGAAAAAGGTGAGAGGGAAAAGTGAGGCGAGCATAGTGGAACACATGATAGGGTCAAGGGACGTGCTAATTATGCTCGTATGTTTCAACTGGCGATGCTTTTTGTGTTGGCTTTTTATTTCATCTTTGTGGGTCCCAGTAGGTCATTTGGGAATTCACACCCGTATTTAATTCTGGGCTTCCCATTTGATGATAAATAAAATTTGCGTAGGCTCGCAAACAGGAATTTGATATTTATTAATTTTTTGTTTTCTGCAGGACATATGCGTGGAGCCAGGTGCGCAAAGACCAGTTTTGGTCATTTGCTTTCTGGATCTCTGAGGGCAAACATCTGGTCCCTTGCTTTGCTCAGTATTACCATAGTTTAAACCTGCCAAAATTTGTGAAGGAACTATTTCCAGTTTATGGAAATTATTTTTTTCATATGTATTGACCAATGAGAGACACAGTCTAAAACTCTAATAACATCCTGAATAGTGGGGAATGTTAAGATTAAATTTTTGTATAAATCAGGCTCAGATCAGTAGATATCAGTAGAAGACATTTTGACAGGAGAAGACCTTCTGAAAGCAAGGATTTTTGACTGTGAGGAAAGATAGCAGGTCATCACTAAAGAAAGCACTGATATCAAAAGAAAACAAGAAAGTTCTGTTACCAGACAGTCACAGAGAGACGAGAGAAATTGGAATTCCAGTGAAAAAACTCTCCTGAGGTTGGACAGCCTAACATGAAAGGATTTCAGAGAGTACAAACTGTGTGAAAAGGGACCTAAAAAAAAAATTACTGTGTCCCAGAGACTTCCGTGGATCAATTTTCATTTTTTTTTTTAATTAAAAGTGGTTACATCTTTGTCTTTGTTTATGTCGTATTGTTTTCTCTTTTTGTCATATTGAAAAAAAATTCCTTATCTTTTTTTCCCCAGTTTTTACTGGTGATCATTTATCATAAATTGTTATCCTGCCTTAATAGACACACAAAAAAGAAATTCTGGGCATCTTTTTTTTCATAATTGTAAACTGTAGTAAATGTGTATTTTCTTTTAAAATTTTATGCAGTGGTTGTCTTGGATTTTATAATTCTGTGTCTATTAATGTCTTGTTATTTCTACCAAGTTTTGGTGCCTGGCAACAAGAGCTTATATTTAGTCAAAATAAAATTTTTCATATTTTGCACAAAATATTGTTAATTTTTAAATACTAAGAACATAAAACAAAATTTGTGCCCGTTATTACAAGATTCTGCTGTATTAATTTTTACCATCTGACTAGATAACTTTTCTTATACATGATTAAAGTTGATTATCAAACTAAACAAAAGAAGAAGTAAATTACTGAAAAATAATTGAAACTCACCTGAAGCGAGCTGAATGTGTAATGCTCCTCATGCCAATAACATTTCCACCAAGCTTCTCTACGGCATATGATTTAATTTAATTTATTGCGTTCCTCTCAAATTTATATTTAAACTGGTGTCATCAGGAGAGAATGTGCACTGTTTTGAGGCCTTCCTCTCTCTCCTTCCTTTTTATTTCGAATTAAAAAAGAAAAGAAAAGAGGTATTTTTGCTTTCCCTTTCAACAATTTCTAACAAATTTAGTGGAAACTAAAAGTTAAATGTAATCTTAACTTAGTAAGCTAAGAGGATTTTATGTATAAAATTCTACCTTAAATATATAAATTCAGTAATGATTGAAAAAAAAAAAATTCTTTTCTAATGTTATTGGAGAATTTCAATGATAAAATTCTGCCGATGATATTTAAAAAAGATATTATATTTATTCATTCAGTATTGTCACTGAAAAAACTAAATGTGTTGACCATGTGTTAACTTCAAAACTAAACAGAATTTATGTGTAAATTCTACCTTTTATTTTCTTGGAAAATTATTTTAAATGAAAATTCAGTTTTCATAAAAAATAATATTCAGTATTTAAGACTAGAGTTCCAATTGGAGAATTTTAAACGTAAAATTCAGCCATTCATTTTAAAAATTATTTTAAATGAAAATTCATTGTTTACTGAAGTAACAAAAATTCTGTTATTGTCAAAAATTTTTTTAATGTCTATTCAAACTAGAATCACTGTCAGTAAACTTTAAGTATAAATTTTTGTGATTGATTTTGTGAAAATTATTTTAAATGAAATTTCTGCTTTCATAAAAAGGAATATATCTATCCAGAATTTAAGATTGGTGTTACCATTGGAGAATTTTAAGTGCAAAATTTAGCCATATAGATTTTACTGAAGTAACAAACATTTTAATGTATATTCATAATGGAGTTACAATTGGAAAATTTTAAGCATAAAACTTTGCTGTTCATTTTTTTTAATGAAAATTCAGTGTTAAAACTGTGGGGTTTGATACATTGACACCCACGCACACACATACACACACATGGTCATTCAATGTTCACGTGATAACTTAGTTTCCCTCGTAAACGAATGCCAATAAAAGTGGGGAACGTCACGTGGTACGCTAGTTAGGATTTTGTCCCGGGCAAGAGCAGACATGTTTCCCTAACTCACACAAACACACGCGCACTAATTGCGGGTAGCAATTAGGGGCGCAAATTTTTATTTCTCACCAGGGAAAGAACTTTTCTTTCCTTAATTTTATGCATGCTGTCAACCCTATGTAACCTTTGTTAATATATTGTTTTTCTTGTTACTTTCGCCTACTTGTCTTTCTTATTGCCTGTTTTATTTCATGACCCCAGTTACGCCGAGTCGACTCGTAAATCTAAATTAGTAAGGGACGCTTCGTCCTCTACAAAACTAAAGCACCAAATATTTGTCTATTTCTACTTAATTGTGTGATTGCCCATCATATCTAAATTCCTGAAAATTGAATACACTGAAATGTTAAAGAATTTTTATTTTAATTTGAAGAAAACAAGTAATTCTTCTGAAAAACTATTGTATCTTAACCAAGAATCCATAGATAGAATGGGTGAAGGAAACTGATTTGAAGTCTTAATAGTAATTGTGAAGAGCTAAAAACTCAAATGATAAACAATAGAAATCTTGTTGAACATGGTTGTGAATTAGAGAAGGTATAAAGTTACAGATACAATCCTTCTAAGGACACCATTCAAGTTGCTAGTTGTTCTATTGATGACAAAATAAAAAGAAACATCTTATCTCAAATTTCTGATATCGCCCTTTGTCCTTATATTTACATACTGGCAGTATAGCCCGGCGTTGTTCGGGTGTAATGAAAGCTTTATTCCATGGTCCTGGAGCTCAGACGTTGGCACAAAAGACTAAAAAGCAATAGTTGTTTCCAGTTAAAGTGAAACAGCAGACTGAAAGAAAAATGAATGGATGTAAGTCAAATTTTAATTTCCTGGTATCGATATCAAATTTTCTGCACTATTGTAAGAACTGCAACCTTGAAACTTCTGAATATCGTTTCTTATGTCTTTGTCTATGAGTGTATCAAATTTGATTAAAATCGGACCACTCCTTCTATAACCTGATTTTTTTGATTATCGATTTTCAATATTGATCGGGGGTACCTCGACACAAAACCTAGCTAAGAACACTCGCAGACGCTTATAGTACAACTGTGTAAATTTTCAAGAAAATCGGTTCACCCATTTCAGAGTCTATAGGTAATGGATATATACACATACAGACAGACAGACAAAGTTCCATTTATAAATAAGTTTAGATTACTATTAAAGAGAAAATACTTGTGAGTAAATTATGGTATCCAAAAATAGATTGAGACTATCATCTCTGGTGAAAATCAGAATGTTTGGTCTAGTTTATCTAAAGATTTGGTTGCATAGGGATTGGTTAATGTTTCTTTGATTTGGCCTTGTGTCAGACATAAACGAACTTCCTACAGCTTACAAGTTTTATGCAGAGTTATAATCATCAGAAGGTTGGTTGTCGGCAGGTTGGAATATGTGGAATTGTGTGGAATAGTGTAAGAAGAATAAAATATATATTTTGCATTTTAAATTAGAAATTTATTAAAGGGAAAGACTAACATAAGTTGTCAGATTTAATGTGCAATTAGAAACATTATTAAAAGGTTAAGGGTAATGTTTGTACAAAATGTTCGTAGTAGTAATTGTTGAAAGAGAAAGAGGACAATGTCCAGGTGGGTCGCTTGAAGTTTGAAGTTACATTTTAGATGTGTGTCTCTCTTCCACTGCTTCCATCTCTCAGTCTCTGATGCTGCAAAGTCAGTTATATGTCCTTTTGAATTTTGCACTGGATTGCTAAGTCCTTTCAAGTCTTACAAGTCACTCCCATTGGTCAAAAATCATTTTAACACCTACTGGTGAAATCTGTTTTTGACTTTTTCTTTAAGCAGATGGTCAATTCTTTTTCTATTTGGGGAAAACCAGGATTTGACACGTTGTTGTGAATTTTTATAAAAGTGAAGAAAAAGGTTGATTTTAATTAATTTCTTATCTGCTACAATTTAATTCTACTTGATTTATTAAAATTTCCCACATGTTCTGTGGATGAAACATATCCTGCAGACTTGTACATATTTTGTAATGCCTCCAAAAAAAAAAAAAAAAAAAAAAAAAGACTAATGGATTTGTGGCTTATATTGTTCAAAATGGAAACTATACTTTAGCTTTTAGCTAAGGTAAAAGCAGATCCTTTAAAATCTCAAACCTTACCCACTTTAGTAAAAATTACAGTAAGCAGTTCCAACACATGTAAAAATTTGTACCCCTCCAGATCTGCACTTGGGAGCAACAGTGGTATTTACCCACCTTCCCACGTAAGGCGAGATGTGACACAAGGTCTTTTTAATGTGGGTCTTCCCGGCCATATAGCCAGGCAAAAAATATCTGTCTATCTTTTTCCAGTCATGATTCTACCCTTTGGCTGAACTATGACTGGGTTACTGCTCTCTGCCTTCAGGCAGAGAGCTGACAGTGACATAGTAGCAGAGGCAAATGCCAACTGCAGCTTGGAGGCAACAGCTCTCACCTTGCTACACCCCTGATTATGTTTAGTGAAAAAACTTTATCTACAGTTTTATCTCTTTATTCTGACACTCCATTGTCTGGCAAACCCTATAATTTAGGTCTTTTTATTGAATCAGCCACCATTGGTTTGTTGAGTACTACACATAGTTCATAATTTTCCACAGCAGTGTGTTTTATTGATATGGTCTTGCTCATTTTTATATACAAATGCATTATAGTGGGTTATCCGTTCTAGTGGAGAGTAGTTGTGTGTTGTTGCAGATTAACGGAATTTGGCCTCGTTAGCTGATAGCCCACTCTAAGTTATAAAAAGAGATTATAAAACACGAAAAGCAAATTGAGTATAGAAACAACATTTTACATATACACATTAATTAAGGTTTTTACAATTAAAGTAATTCTTTTAGGATGTTAAAAGTTCATGGCAATAAAATGCTGAAAAGAGAATGAATGTGGAAGTGTTGTAAATTAGGAATGTCTTTGATGTATCCGCTCCTTTGGTCAATAAGTAATTTAGTGACAGCAAACAATAAGATGAGAGGGAAGAGAGGCAAGCATAGTAAATCACTTGACGTGGTCAAGGGAAGTGCTAATTACGCTAGTGCTTTCTCAAGTCTCTCTCTGTCTCTGTCAGTGTCTCTGTCTGCTTTCTGTATTGGCTTTTGATATTGTCTTTGTGAATCCCAGCAGATCATTTGGAAATTCACACTGGTATTTGATTCTGGGCTTCCCATTGGCCAATAAATAAAATTTGTGTAGGCTTGCGAGCTGGAATTTGATATTTAATTAATTTTTGTCTTTCTGCCGGAACCTCTGCGTGGAGTCGGATGCGCACTGACCAGTTTTGGTCATTTGCTTTCTGGTCCTGAGAGTGCAAACATCTGGTCCCTCACTTTGCTCAGTATCACTACAGCATATTCAGGATAGTAAGTATATATTATTTTTTGGATATAGGCTGTTTTTTTTAGCCTTTACATTTCATGAAACACTAAAAACCTTACTTGAAAGCATTAATGATTGTTTTATTTCCTGTTTTAAATTTTACTCTACCTTTGATAACGCAGCAAGATATATGTAGGGAATGAGCAGGCAAAACTATGTTTACATAGAAATCACTCCTTCAAAACACCCTATCATCTGACATTTTCTGTGGTCTGGAAGTAGTCTGATCCCAAGGAGTCAGATTAAAGAGGCCAAACTGTGATAGCTTAATGCAGCCATAAATACTATTTTTGTAAAATAATAAATTTAAAAATCTAAATCTAAGTAAATCTATAAGCTGTAGTATTTCATTCTATTTCTCTCTCTCTTTTTTTTTTTTTTTTTTTTGATAATCATTTTACCCTAAGAAAGGCAGGATTGCAGCTGGTGCACAGGGGGTTACAGTAAGAGGAAAAACAGGGTACAGAGGATGCCAAAGAAAGGATAAGAGATGGATGGGATTTGGTGGGAGGATGGGATATAGAGCGTCAGATTTCCCAATATTAGATTGCTTAATGAATCTGACTTTACACACCTATACCCTTTCAGGAGCCAATGAAAATAACATTTATATTTACAAATTAGCTAATAGAAAATCCCTTTTCATTAAATAATTTGCTTACATATTTTTACCATATACGGATGTAGTTGAGGACCAAATAAATACATCTTATTTATTGACCAACCAAAAGACAGAAAGAATATTTAAAATTGATCCTATTCTTGGTTGGAAAAATTAATATATACATATTGATGTTGCTTTAACCCTTCAGAGGGTTGCAAGTCTAAGTTGGACGTCTTATCCATTTTGACACACATTTTCTCACTCACCTTCTCCTTTTTTCTCCTCATGCAATGAAATTGTCTAGACATTCAAGAAAATTAGATAACACACATCCATCAGTGTCTTTTTCACTTTTCTTCTTCTTCACAACTGTCCTGCAACTAAAGAAAGAGAGGAACAAAGAATCTACATACATATGTTTAGTATTATTGTGCATGCATAAAAACCTTAAGTAGACTTTGTTTTAAAAAACATTTTCTCTTGAATTCAACAAAAAACTTTTTATACCCAAGTACAATTCCCAATAATAACAAAATTTGATATTATATTTTAATTAATAAATCTTATTTTTATTATTATAAAAACAGAGATCTTAGTTATCATTTGATGATTGTTTAATCTTCTGTTCTTTTAAATGTGTGTAATTTGGTTATGTTTGATTTTTTTTTTTAATCATATCACCCCAAGCAAGGCGGTAATGCCACTGATATGCAGGGGGCTACGTAGGAGTGAAAAGATTTGGAAAAGAGAAAACCGGAAACCACATCCTAAACAGGGAACAAGGGATGAGCCTCTACACCTGTACAATAGACGTGGGTGGAGTGTGAACCGGGTGATAGTTTAGTCTATCTACTCCAATTAAAGGTCAATCTAATAAACATGATTGAGGCACCCTACAAGAGGGCAATTGACATTGCATTTAAACTTTTAGAGATTGTAACTATCAGGGAAGCAAGTATATGGAAGGGAGTTCCATAAACAGGAAGTACAAGAAAAGAAATTGTTAGAATAGAAGTGGTGGTTACATTTAACTATATTTTTTTTCTACAATCATATCGTCCCAAGCAAGGCATTTTACTGCCACTGTTTTGCAGGGGGTTACATAGGAGGAAAGTTATGAGAAAAAGTGACAGGTAATAGAGGGTGTCAGGAGTGGGTAAGAAAAGGATGAGAATACTGATGAGAGTGGAGTGGACGGAGAAAGGAGCATGAGAGAGAGGATGCAAATTCGTGAGATAGGAGATGGCTATTGACTTTACATTTAAATTCTTGGAGATTGTAGCTTTTGGGGAAACAAGTAAATGGAAGGGAATTTCACAGGCGGGAAGTGCGAGAAAAGAAGCTGATGGAGTAGAATTTGCATTTACATTTTATTGGTTTCACAGTAAAAAGGTGGGACTTTGTTGCTAATCTTGTGGCTTGAGTAAATTCATATATAGGGGGCACCAGTGAGCTAAGTTCATTTTATTTCAACAATAAAAGGGTGGGACCTAGTTGCCAATCTAGTAGCACAAGTAAATTCATGTGGTTGGTGTACCAGAGAAAAAAGTTCATCAAAGCAGTTGCCATGAAAATAATTGTAGAAAAGACAGAGGGAAGCCACAGCACATCAGTGAGAAAATGACTGAATGCAAGCTATTTGTTTTATAAATTATAAACACTTCCACAAATTAATAAGTTTCCAAGCAAATTTCAGAGTTCAGAACTAGACCTGTAGCTTTGATTTACTTGAGCTGTTACACTGGAAACAAACATTACTGTATGACATGAATATGAAACAATTTACAAATTATGAGGTTGGGGTTGAAGAGAAAAATAGAAATAAAATTTAATGCCCAGTGCAAGGAGTGATCTCACATCTTTCATTTAACCAGCTAGAGACTTTAACATTTAATAGAGGTATCACCATTATTCAATTAAATAAGATCACCCAGGAGAGATAAAAGCCTATGTTTTTTTTTCTCTCCCATCAGTAGATTGCTTGTTGCTTAGAGAACCTTTGTCACTCAGGATGAAACAAAGGATTTTTGCTAGTTGCTTGATTGATGTGCATGTCAAGTGGAAGAAAAGGAAGAAAACTCTTACTTAAATCAATCTTCCTCTAGGTGCAGTGTTCCTTCAGGATGTAGGTGATCATGGCCTTCCACATCTTCCTATCCCTAGTAGAACACTTCCTCCTGTTACTCCACCCAAACCCAACACTACCATCCATTTGTTCAAGCCTATTAAATATGTTACACATTACTTTCTCGTCTCTTTTTTCCCTCTATCTGACCTGTGAGTATCAGATTCTCCAAGCCCTCCTTCCTCATTACATATCCCAGGAACTTCAACTTTCTTTTCTTGATGTTAAGAATTAGTTTCCTTTTCATTTCTATCCTCTCCAAAACCTCATTGTTGCTCACAAGTTTGGTCCATGGTATCCTCAGCATCCTTCTGCAGAACCACATTTTGGTTGCTTACTTGGTATATTCTTGCGAGTGTTGCTATCGAATCTTATCAAAATATTTTTTCAAATATCTCCTTTTCAAAAAGAAATACTCCTTCCTAAATTCTAAATCATCTTCTCCCATGTGCTGTGTCCCTTCAGGACATAGGCAATCATGGTCTTCCACATCTCCCTATCCCTAGTGGCTCTTAGCACGGTTTCTCCTGTTACCCCACCCAAACCTCACTCTGCCATTCATTTGTTCAAGCCCATCAAATATGCTATGTTTTGCTTTCTCTTGTTTCCCTTTCTATCTAACCTGTGAGTATCGGATTCTCCAAGTCCTCCTTCCTCATCTTTTCTTGATGTTGTATTAGTTTTCTTTTTGTTTCTATCTTCTCCAAAACCTCATGGTTGCTCACAACAGAGGTTTAATTCAATGAGCTTCAGTTTTACAATTATACATTATTTTTTGCCTGGATAAAGTGGCAATTGATTAAGGTTAGGAAAGAAGACCCCTATCAGTACTGGAAAGAGCAATAACAGCTAGTGGACTTGAAAAAACTACTTTCCTGAAGATTTGTTTAACAAGAAAGGTTTTAGAAATTTCAACTGAAAGTAATACTGACTGTTCTGTCAATGAATGCCAAATGTTTTCTTATAAGGAAACGGCTAAAACGGCTAATATTACCATTGCCATTAACATTTAAGGAGTAATAAAACAGATAAGAAAAAACATTTGAGGAGTAACGCAAGTGTGAGCACCAAAACTTTATACCCCTGCAGACATGGAGGACCCTTTCTATACCAGTGCTATCTCCACCCAGAAAAGGAAGATGAAACTGTTGCTCATGTAAGAAAGAGTTGTGATTATAAACAGAGCAGTAATTTGAAATAAATTTAAGAAAGAGTGGGCACCTTGGTGTAGTGTAATGGTTAGCAAGCTCATCTTGCTAGAATCATTATAACTGAGTAGTGAGTCTGATTCTCACTGGGTTCCCCTTACTTTCAACCATGTGTTACACTTAGAAAACCACCTTTCTCCAGGTTTGGGAGTCAGGCGCAGGGCTAACAACCCTGCCCCATAAAAAACAGTTTGTTATAGAAACAGCAAAAATGCTGCCCTACACACCATTAGGTGTAAGGAAAAGTTTATTATTTTTTATTAAGAAAGAGTAAAGTAACTTGGTATTTGTGGCCATAGGAGAATTCTGAAGACTTTTTGTTACTTGGTAGCAGAAAAAGAACTGTGGAGTAATGGATAGCGGCTTAGACTGAGGAATTGGAGAGCTTAAAGGATGCATTCCAGAAGCTGAGTAGAGTGTTGAGAAACAAAAAATTCACTAGAAACAAAGAAGAGAGTACTGGATTGCTACATAATGTCTGTTTTTCACTATGGCAGGGAATACTGGATAATCTCCTCGAAGATGAAGCAGCTGAAATGTGCTTCTACAGGAGGATACTGAGGATACCATGGACTGAACATGTGAGCAACAATGAGGTTTTGGAGAGGGTGGAAATGAAAAGGAAACTAATTCTTAACATCAGGAAAAAACAGCTGAAGTTCCTGGGACATGTAAGGAAGGAGATGTTAGAGAATCTGATACTCACAGATCAGATAGTAAAAAAAGAGACAGGGGAAAGCAACGTATAACATACTTAATGGGTTTGAGTTAATGAATGGCAGAATGAGGTTTGAATGGGGTAACAAAAGAAAGTGTGTTAAGGATAGAGAGATGCAGAAAACCATGATCGCCTACGTCCTGAAGAAACATGGCACAAAAGTTTGAATTCCCAGGCAAATTCCTTACATTCACTGATGTGTTATACTCTAGGGAAAGACATGAATCTATCTCTTCTGTCAGCTATGAGTAAACAGCAGGACAGACTGGGTTCTATAACCTTGATTGGCAACCAGTCTACTGCAGTAAAAATTGGCAACCTACTGCAGGAAAATTAATTATTCACCTTATAGTTGAGAAGAAGACTTGAGCCTTGCTTGGCAATCCTCCTTGAGATAGTGTCTCTCGGATGTAGGGTCAGCAGTCCACATCTATATCAGCCATGGAAAGAGGTCCAGGATGTCCACTTACAGCACCAGGATTTGAGTACAGTATTGCTTGACAGTGTTGTGTTGGGTGGGATTGTTGATGGATTTTCGACCAACCATCGAAAGGATGATGATAAGAAAAAGATTAGTAACATAAAGTAATGATAATCTGTTGTTAATAAGGAATACACAGAACAATAGAAATTTGGGGTTTCTTTTTTGATTTTGTCTATTGACAATTGAGTGAAAATAATTTCTTTGCAAGGCGCCTTTTCACTTCAGCTCGTAATAAGTGTAAAAGGATACTTAATGAAGCTAAGATGTTGTCTGCTGCCAAAATGAAGCAATGCATAGCATGCTCTAAATTCGGCTCTAAAGACTACTGGCGACTCTGTAAAAGAGTACTTAACAAGAGCAAGTCCACAATACCCCTGCTAATCAACAAATTTGAGGTCCTCACCTCCCCAGCAGATAAGGCTGAATGCTTTGCCCGCAGATTCTCGAACAATTCGAGTCTGGACTCATCTGGAGTTTTTACACCCGACTTCTCACCTAGAACCGAGGCACAATTGAATGATGTCCACATTACACCTTCGCTTGTCTCTAAGATAATCTTAAAACTTGACCCTCACAAAGCGAGCGGTGGTGAGGAATCCCAACCATAGTCTTAAAGAAATGTGCCCCTGAACTCTCCTCTGTCCTTTCTAAGCTCTACAACCTCTGCCTATCTGCTTCCTGCTTTCCTGCCTGTTGGAAATCTTCCTCTGTAGTTCCTATATTTAAAAACACTGGAGAACCCTCTGACCCTGCAAATTACCGCCCTATCAGCCTTCTTCCGATCTTTGGCAAAGTGTTTGAAGCCATTATCAACGACAAGGTGGTTCAGCATCTCACAGCACACAGGCTCCTCTCGGACAAGCAATATGGTTTCCGCTTCACCAGGTCTACTGCTGATATGCTAACGACCATCACCGAGTACATATACCAGGCACTCAACAGGAATGGCGAAGCTCGAACCGTTGCATTGGATATATCTAAGGCGTTCAACAGAGTTTGGCATGCTGGCCTTCTATGTAAACTGCAGAGCTATGGTATAACTGGACATTTGTTTCAACTAATCCAGTCATTCCTCTCTAATCGCACAATGAAGGTGGTATTAAACGGACATGCCTCTCAGAACTACCATACAAACGCAGGTGTCCCCCAAGGCTCCATCTTAGGTCCTACACTCTTCCTGATATACATTAATGATCTCCCTGATTCCATAAGAGCCTAAATAGGTTTGTACGTCGATGACACCACAGTTTACTCTCGCCTCCTACAAAAATCTGGTGTAGGCGTCAAAGCTAACCTCGCAGCCGAGATTGAAAAAGACCTCCAATCCATATTGGACTGGGGTAAGAAATGGCTAGTAAATTTTAATGCTTCTAAAATGAAGCTACTCTCAATTAACCATCATCGACAATCTCACCTACCTCCCATTAGCATGGACCAGGCTTGCCTCCCAGAGAGTAAAACACTGCGCCTCCTTGGTCTCTCACTTTCAGCGGACCTCAAATGGAATGACTATATCGAATCCATTGCTAAATCTGCTGCTATGAAAGTCAGTTCTTTGTGTAGGGCCCGGAAGTTTTTTCCGTCTAAATCTATCCTGCATATTTATAAATCTACCATCCGCCCGTGCATTGAATACTGCTGCCATATCTGGTTGGGTGCCCCTGCTGTTCTCCTCGGGCTTCTCAATAACGTTCAGAGGAGGGTCTGTAATGTGATAGATACCGACTTGGCAGACCGCCTGCAGTTTCTTTCCCACCGGCGCGATGTGGCTTCCCTGTGTCTGTTCTATAAATACTTCCATGGCTTCTGCTTCGATGAACTTAGATCACTAATGCCCCCTAAATACGAATTTGAACGAGATACTAGATTAGCAACTAGATCCCACCCTTTTACAGTGAAACCGATAAAATGCAGCCGTAACTTCTACTCCAACAGTTTCTTTCCTCGCACTTCCCGACTGTGGAATTCTCTTCCACACGATTGCTTCCCCGACGGCTACAATCTCCAGGAGTTTAAATGTAAGGTCAATAGACACCTCCTAACACACTAACCTGCTCCCATTCTATCAAACACTCTTCCCATCTGCCCAACCCTCATCCTCGCTATCCTTACTCATCTGTCACCTTCCTCCTGACATTCCCTATGTCTAACCACTACTTCTCTTTATCTTCCCCTATGTAGCCCCATGCGCAATAGTGGCAGTGGAATGCCTTGCTTGGGGTGAGATGATTAAAAAAAAAAAAAAAAAAAAAAAAGTAAATATTGCATTAATAACTCTTTTTTTTTTTCCTAGGAGAATAACAATGATTTTTCCTGATACAAGTCATAGTATTTAACCCATAGGGGAGAAGATATATTCTTGCATTTTCCAAGGGTATATATAAATTTACTCGAGCCACAAAATTAGCAACTAGGTCCCACCCTTTTACTGTGAAACCAATAAACTTTACTCCAGCAGCTTCTTTTCTCACACTTCCCGCCTGTGAAATTCCCTTTCATTTACTTGCTTCCCCAACAGCTACAATCTCCAAGAATTTAAATGTAAAGTCAATAGTTATCTCTCATCTCACTAACCTGCATCCTCTCTCTCATCCTCCTTTCTCTGTCCACTCTACTCTCATCCTTCTCTTACCCACTTCCTGACACCCCCTATAACCTGTCACTCTTTCTCATAACTTTCCTCCTATGTCACTCCCTGCAAAATAGTGGCAATAAAATGATTATATAAAAAAAGGAAATTTGCATGTAAATTAGTAATGAGTCTGATTGGAATTTGAACTCATGAAGAAAATAAAAATGGTGATGCTTATAAATTTTTCGTAGCAGCAATGATGCATTTGTTTTTATGTTGAATATTAAAATATGAATTAGACTCAAATTTTTGGTGGACCTGAAGGAGACTACCACCACCTTTGAATTTGTTGTTTTTCAGTTTTTTTTACTTTTTTCAGCATAGTCTAATTGGTTATTACATAAGGTTTTTGATTATCAAAAAAAAAATTTGGAAAAATTTAATATTTAAACAATTTTTGGGGTTGCTCAATTTCTCATACAACGTTATAGTAAATTGATTCTCCATTTTGGAACCACTTGTGTTGGGGTCGTTTTGTTTTGTTTTTTTTTGGGACGAGTTGTTGCTCTTGATTTTGTCTTTTTCAAGTTTTCTTTAGTTCTTATGACGACATCTTCCTCGGAAACTCCAAGAATAGCTTTATTCAAAAATTTTGCAAAGAATTCAGTTGTTGAATATGCTTAAGCAAAAAAGTTAATTGCACAGGATTGATTTACTATAAGGTTGTATGAAGAACTGAGCACCCCCTACCACCCCAAATTGTTTAAATGTTGAAATTTTTAAAAACTTTTTTGTCAATTAAAAAGTTTAGGGTTTAATCGATAAGAGTGCACTGAAAAAAGTAAAATCAAAGTTGATAATCAACCAATTTACAGGTGGTGGTAATGTGTTACCAGCCAGTGGTTCCAATATAGAAGATCGATTTACTATAATGTTGTATGAAAAACTGAGCCCCCCCACCCCAGCCCCAAATTATTTAAATATTGAAATTTTTCCATTTTTTTTTATCAGTCATAAAGTTTAGGATGTAATCGATAAGACTGCACTGAATAAAGTAAAAAAAAAAAAAAAAAAATGAAAAACAACAAATTTAAAGGTGGTGGTAGTCTCCTTCAGGTCCACCCAATTTTTTTTCTTGAAATAACATAATGCAGAAGATATCATGAGTCATAGTAAAAATTATTTGGAGCAAATTTTAAATTTAAATAAATAAAAAAAATAAACAAAAAATCAAACAATCAAGAACCAGCATTTTAGTTAAAAAAAATTTTTTTTCTTCCGAAACTGATAAAACACTTGATGAACAAAGTCAATTTAATGAAATAAGATTTTATTTTGTCTTTAATCGTTTGTTGAAATTTTGAAAAAAATTGAAAGTGTAGGAAAAGAGAAAAAAAAGGAAGAGGTGACTGTGGTTTGAATTAATGGATGTGTAAGATGGGGGTAGCCTGGAGGGAGTGGAGGTATCATGGGGGCAGTGGCAATGGGGAGAACAAATAGCAGCAGCAGTTGGAAAGGAAAATTTAAAATTTGAAGAACTCAAGAGAAAAATTACCAAAGATGAATTGGAATAATATAATTGAAGAAAAGATTTCTTGTTAAGCTGTACCAGGGAAGTTCTATATTCTGAAGATTAAATCAAAGATTTTTGTAATATGAGCTAAAAAAATAAAAAGATACAAAATACCAAAATACTTATACTAACACCAATTTTTTTTCCAATCTTCTTCAAAGAACTGCTTACAATAGCAGCAATTTCCATATTATATACAATACAAACTCCTCTTTCAAGCACCTCATACATGTACACAGTATATGATAGCTATTAATGAATTCAGTAGATTTATTTGAACTTGAGTGGTGTTATCAGAAAAACTTAAGAGATAAGTCTTTTGAACTTTCAATATATATATATATATATATATATATATAGTGTATCGAGGCAGCAAATAATTTTCTAAACATATAGTGTTAAATATAAGAGACAATGAATGTCTATTATGTTTAATCATGAGCCATTCTAAACATCGTATTTTGGCTTTAATTTCAGTTGAAAATAAAGACAAAAATTCTCCAATATC
This sequence comes from Ascarosepion bandense, assembly GCA_037127315.1. Taxonomy (NCBI): domain Eukaryota; kingdom Metazoa; phylum Mollusca; class Cephalopoda; order Sepiida; family Sepiidae; genus Ascarosepion; species Ascarosepion bandense. The sequence goes on along the minus strand of JBBBDQ010001148.1, from coordinate 5,338,340 downwards.
TAGATAATTTTTTATTAATTTGCTTCTAAGCTTTCGGCTTACATGAGCCATCTTCAGAGAGGTTATTAATGGTTCTGTTGTCATTTTGCACTATCACGCGGTGTGACGTCATAGAACTGCATTGCAAATTTGCGAACTGCATTTATTTTTGGTAACTATTGCCGTTGACTAGTGAAGTTTTATGTCAACACAAAATAAAATTGTTGGTGAAGGTGGATGTTATTGTATTACCGTCTTAATAACCTCTCTGAAGATGGCTCATGTGAGCTGAAAGCTTAGAACCAAATTAATAAAAAATTATCCAAATGTTGGAGAATTTTTGTCTTTATTTTCAACTGAAATTAACTCCAAAATATGACGTTTAGAATGGCTCATGATTAAATATAAAAAAAAGAGAGGTGAAAAAAAGCTTTCCCACTGTCTCTGATTTCTCCCCTTTTATTTGGATTCTATATCCTTTTAATATATATATATATATATATAAGCAATTGTTTGGAGGTACAAAATTTGTACACTACTTCAAAAACAAGGAATTTATTAAAAGTTTCAAGAGCACTTTCATCCAACATGTACCTTCGAAAATACGATTAGGCAAAATAGGTAGCATGTGTTGTCTTCCCTCTACCAATAAGGAATCGGCTATTGCTCAACATCTAGTAGAGAATATAGCCTGTGCCAAGTCCTATAAGAAAGAGTAGTTCAAAGTTTTACACGTAACTAGTTCCAATAATCAATTAAAGATTTTGGAATCAGTCTACATATCTTTACGAAAGCCTTCTCTTTGTCGGCAGAAGGATTTTGTTTAGTCTCCTTATTTGTTGGGGGATATTTTATTTTTACTGTCCCGCGATAATTATTGACATGCGATTTCTCCTCCCCTTGTTATAAATATATATTTATATGTATATTTATTTTAGTGTTCCCCGCTTTTTTTGCGTCTAATTTGTTATTCCAACGATTTTCTTCTGATGAGATGTTGGACGAAAGAGCTCGAGACTTAATAAATTCCTTGTTTTTAAAGTAGTCTATATATATGTTAAAAGGATATAGAATTCAAACTACATTACATTTAGTTATGTTTATATATGCACTATCAGTATAGCCCAGCATTGCTCGGATGTAATAAAAGCTTTAAAACTAATCCATGGTCCTGGAGCTCAAACTTTTTGGACGTTGGCATGAAAGACTAAAAAGCAATAGTTGTTTCCAGTTAAAGTGAAACCGTAGACTGAAAGAAAAATGAATGGATGTAAGTCAAATTTTGATTTCCTGGTATCGATATCAAATAAGCTTTTTTCATCATAAACTGAATTTTGAAGGCTAAATAAGTCCTCTGAGTAAATGGTATCATGGCTGAGACTAAGAACTACAATTATAACTACTTAGAGCCAAACCTGAAGCAAAAACTAAAATAAAAGGGCTGAAAAAAATATAGACATACAGGCAGATAAACAGACACACATAAACATCTTGCTTTTTTATATATATATATTATAGATTTTCTGCACTATTGTAATAACTGCAACCTTGAAACTTCTGAATATTATTTCTTATGTCTTTGTCTATGAGTGTATCAAATTTGATTAAAATCAGACCACTCCTTCTATAAACCGATTTTTTTGATTATCGATTTTTAATATGTATCAGGGGTACCTCGACATAAAACCTAGCTAAGAACACTTGCAGTTGCTTATAGTTCAACTGTGTAAATTTTCAAGAAAATCGGTTCAGCTGTTTCGGAGTTTATAGGTAACGAACACACACAAAGTTCCATTTATAAATAAGTTTAGATTAGTAGTTTATGCTTGCTATATATATATATATATATATATATATATATGTGTGTGTGTATAAATCCAGATAAAGAGGATCCAAGGTTTTATGATTTTGAGTTCCCTGGCATTTAGTTTTTTATAAACTGTATAAATACAGTAAATAGTTTAGAGCATAATATAATTATATAATTATGAATTAAAAATACATTGTGACACGGAAATTTTTCTGTTTCTAGATTTCTATCTCGTCATCATCCCTTATACATAAATAGCAAATGGATTGTTTGTTGTTTTTAAATGTAAATCATTTTCACAACAAACATCTAACATTGCCTGATGATGAGATAGAAATCTCAAAACATAGAAATTTCTGTGTCTCTAAGTAATTTTTAATTCATAATTATATATAATAAAATATAGTTTTAAGTTATGCTATATTTATGGGTAAAAGTGAAGTGCTCAATGTCAGAGAGAGAACATATGTAAATATAAAAGTTTTTCAGTTTTTATATATATATATATATATATATATAATTATGTATTTTTATGTATTAGTGTATTTGGGGTGCAATCCTTCTTTTATACAAGTTTCATTTAATATGTTAATATGACTCACAAGGTACTGCGGTTAAGTTTTTTAGTTTATTTTTCTTGTGTTTTTATAATTTTCTTCTTTTCTGGACATAAATCATGTGGAAATTTTCCAAATGTTTTGTATGTCTAAACACTTTTGACTATACTTTTAGCCATTATCAAGGATGATTTTATTTTTATTTTAACTGAATATATGAATTGTTTTACGTATGTATTTAGAGTTATGGGAATGTTTCCTTTTTCAAACATGTTACATCTCTTTGACCTTTGCTCAATTAGGTCTCATGAAAACTTACCAAACTCTGTCCTGAACATACTTGCCGATAACAGAAATATAATAGTCTCATTCATTACGTAAAAGTAAGCTAGAGATAACTGAAGCATTATTAATAAAAAAGAAAGAAAACTTTCAATAATATTAACTATTGACACAGCCACAATGTACTGACAGAGTTTGGAAAATAAAACATTGCTATAACTCTAGATACATACAATCCATACATTCAGTCAAAAGTAAAAATAAAATAATTCTTGATAATGGCTAAATGTATAGCTTAAAGAACTTTGACGTATGTCGTAGAGTAGCTGACATCCCTGCAACACTCTCAATTATGAAATGGCCCATGGCCTGAAATGGTCTATTTAAGTAAAGAATAGTAGCATTCTAGGTATAATATTTAAGTGTTATTTGAGTAATGTTCTGACTGATTACTTCAGCGACTATTGCAATCTAAAACTGTCATTTCTATGTTGTAGGTTTTGTCTTGTCTGTTATTGTGACTATTTAACTGTTCTATGTATATCCGTTTAGCACTGGATATTGTGCTGAATAATATCGCAGAACACTTTCTCTGTGAATTGTATACACCTCAGTGATACAACACATATATTATGTAGAAATTGTTCAAATGTTTTGTATATACAGAAAAGAAGAAAATTATAAGAATGCAAGAAAAATTAAACAAAAAACTTAACTGCATTACCTTGTCAGGTGTATTTAATGAAATTTGTTAATATATATATATATATATATATTATATATTTTTTTTTTTCTCTAGTTATTTCTATATCTACCATATTCGGTATGATTTTCGATTTAATTAATAGGCATATTCCTTCATCACTATGGAATGGTATCTTCCACATCGTGTTAATTTATGTATTTATTTTAGTATATTTAATGAGTATTTTTTTTCTCTATTTGGTCATGTAGCTATTTTAACCATTCATCTTCACATTAATATCGCGAAAAATCAATTTATTTTTTTATTTTTTTTTCCGGATATTTACTAGAACCATTTACACATTATCATCATTGGACATTCATTTATTTGTGGACGGCTTTATTCTAGAAATTTTTCCTCTTCTCCTGAACAACCAAAAACATCTTGCATTCCAATAACATAGCAAGCAGAGATTAGGACACAGGCTGGGGCCTAATCAACCTTGGCTGGATCAACCTGGGGAGAAGGTATAAGGTTTTGTAAAGGACGGAAACCGTCAATGAACCAGGGTAACATCACTGATGGTGTGTACTAACCACATCTAAATGATGTATTTTTCAAAAATATATTCATGTATATAAAAACAAATCAAACAAATAAATCAATCAAACACAAAAAAAAAAATCAAATGTTTAATTTATCTTTCTCATTTTCCTGGTACAGAGGTTTTGGAAGATATGTTTGAACATTTTTTTGCTTACTAATATTAATAGTCTATTTCTTAAAACTGAATTAAATTTAATTACAATCAGTTAAGTGCCATACATGACACATGCTTTGGGTGATCATGTCTCGAAAGAGACATGACTGACTGGGCAGAAAATTATCCCGCAGTGGGTTGCCATTGCATTCTGCGGTAGACTGGTTGCCAGCCAAGGCTATAGAACCCAATCTGTTCTGTTATTTAACCCATAACTGGAGGGAAGTGACAGATTAATACCTTTCTCAAGGGTATTTGTGTGTAAGTGAATGCAAGGAATTCAACGGGAATTTGAACTTGGTTCCCCAGTTTGTCGTTCCAAATCGATATTCACTGCACCAGAAACACAGCTTGGCTTAAATGTGTTGTTCTCCAGAAATATACTCATTTATCATTTCTTTTGACAGAATAGAATCTTTGTTGCTATTAAATATATATTTGCATAAAACAGAAAGAATTCTCCGACTACAGTTAGATGCAAAACACATACTTACCAAATATATATATATATATATATATATATATATATATATATATATCCAAGTGAATAAGGAATGAAGAAAAAATTTTTTACAATGACCAAAACATAAATTTAAAACACTGCTTGATATATAATATATAGAGCTGTGAATATTTATTATAAATTATATTTTAGAACATGTATAAATTTTTTTATATATCCACTACAAATCGTACATTTGTTTCGACATTGAAACTACAATGTCTCCTCAGGTGGTGTGGACAGGAATGGAAAGCCTTTTTCTTATATTCCCTTTTCTTATATTTATATATTATCATAATGATAATAATAACTATATATATATATATATATATATATATATATATATATATAGATATTATCATTATAATAATAGCATACTGCAACTCAAAAGCTATTAAGTTTCGATGTTCAGTACACCATCATCAGGTAGTGAAATGTGATTAATTTTATTTAATTTTTACCTTAATTTTGTTATTTTAAATCTACTTATCAATACATATATATATGACCAAGTATATTAACCGCATTTCACTGTCTGATGATGGTGCATTGAACACTGAAACAATAGATTTGAGTTGCAGTATGCTATTATTATTATTATAATAATAATAATAACTATATATCTATGCCCCAATTCTGAATGGTGCACTATTTAAAAGTAAATATCAAACTGTGGAATATATAGCCATTAGTTTAAATCACTTTTTATATATATATATATTTAGTGTATCGAGGCAGCAAATAATTTTCTAAACATATACTGTTAAATATAAGAGACATTAAATGTCTATTATGTTTAATCATGAGCTGTTCTAAATGTTGTATTTTGGTTTTAATTTCAGTTGAAAATAAAGACAAAAATTCTCCAACATTTGGATAATTTTTTATTAAGTTGGTTCTAAGCTTTCAGCTCACATAAGCCATCTTTAGAGAGGTTAAGACGATAACACAATTATTCAACTGAAATTAAAGCCAAAATACGACGTTTAGAATGGCTCATGATTAAACATAATAGACATTCATTGTCTCTTATATTTAACAGTATATGTTTAGAATATATATATATATATATATATATATATATATATATATATATATATGATTTGTCAAGTAAATTAAACAAAAATGAAAGTAATACTAAAGAGTGAATTCTTGCTTCAACCACGGACTCCAGATAACCTTAGAATATCCTACATCTCTTTTGGATGGTCTCCTTGTTTAAGGTAGGGAATGCTGCCATAAATCTTTGCTTTCAGTTCATCTTCAGGGTTACAAAGAATTTCGTTGGTCCCTCACTCAACTGCTCCCCATACTTAATAATCAAAGAGGTTGCAATCTGGGGAGTTTGGTGACTAGAAGCAAGGGACAATGTAGACACAGAAATTGTCTGACAGCCATAACTCTTTTCTCTTGCTTGAGTGACATGGTGCAGAATCCTGTTGCCAGATATAGGGTCTTCCAGCACCCCCCCACTCTTGACCCAGGGCAGCACTACTTCCTCAAGACACTTGATGTAGGCCTCTGTGTTGAGCTTTAGGCTCCGTGAAAAAAATGAATGGAGGCATAATGTGATCACTCCAAACACCATGATGTTCACTGGATATATCATCCAGCCCTTTCTAAATTCTCTGCATTGTCCTCAGATTAACAACCAAACACGATGAAATGTTTGTATTAGAGCTTCCAGCACAAATACCAAGCAGCACAAAATGATATTTCAAAATTTCTGGTTGAATGAACTGCATCATGGTGCTTTGATTTCTTACAGAGTGCCCAACCTACTATACTGTGCAGTTGAATAAAAATAAAAAGCAAACAACATGCATGTGCAAAATTAGAAATACAAAATTGCGACAATTTACCCATCGCTTCCTTTGCATGTGTCTGTGACATATATATATATATATATATACTAGCAGTATAGCCCGGCAAAAACTTTAAAACTAATCCATGGCCCTGGAGCTCAGACTCTTTGGACATTGGCACAAAAGACTAAAAAGCAATAGTTGTTTCCAGTTAAAGCGAAACTGTAGACTGAAAGAAAAATGAATGGATGTAAGTCAAATTTTTATTTCCTGGTATCGATATCAAATAAGTTTTTTCATCATAAACTGAATTTTGAAGGCTAATTAAGTCCTCTGAGTAAATGGTATCATGGCTGAGACTAAGAACTACAATTATACCTACTTAGAGCCAAACCCGAAGCAAAAACTAAAATAAAAGGGCTGAAAAAAATACAGACATACAGGTAGATAAACAGACACACATAAACATCTTGCTTTTTATATATATATTATAGATTTTCTGCACTATTGTAATAACTGCAACCTTGAAACTTCTGAATATCGTTTCTTTTGTCTTTGTCTATGAGTGCATCAAATTTGATTAAAATCGGACCATCCTTCTATAACCTAATTTTTTCGATTATCGATATTTATCGGGGGTACCTTGACACAAAACCTAGCTAATAACACTGGCAGATGCTGATAGTACAACTGTGTAAATTTTTAAACAAATCAGTTCAGCCATTTCAGAGTCTATGGGTAATGAAGAAACACACAAATTTCCATTTATAAATAAGTTTATATATATATATATATATATATATAAACTTCCAACTTTTTATTAGTTTTTCCTATACATATTAATACAGTATACATGGATCATCATTATGCTATATATATATATATATATATATATATATATATATATATATATACATTATATTAATAATTCGTGGACAAACAATAATGACAGTCTGTTTTTGTTTACATGAAAGAAAAAACAGACAGTCATTATTGTTTGTCCATGAATTATTCATGTATTTGACATCTTTGAAAATGGCTTATGTAAGTTGAAAGCTTAGATTAGATTATAAAATAAGTCATATATCAATATTGTGATTTTCTTTGTTCAGTTAATGATAATGCTATTAAGCTTATTAGACAATATAAAAAAAATTACATAAAATAGACAAAACTTGTCTAGATTATTTAATGAAACATGCATCAATGAAAAAATGCTGCCTAAATACACACATTACATATATAATGAAATAATAGATTTATTTTTAATATTTTAGTCAACTGGTTTGCGCATTCATTTGAGATGTTTTAATCTTAATCCTGCTCAAACATGGTGAAGAGAAATGTGCTTTCCTTAAAAAAAGGAAAATAGAACCTTGCTTGTTGTGATGTTCTCCATAACCAAATGGTAATGCACACTGTCTCAAATGGTGGTTTCCCTTACAAAGGGGATATAGGTTTTATCCCTGCTGAGGAATGTAATTTAAGATTTCTCTAATACTGCAGACTGATAGATTGATACATTGTTTAATAAATGAAAATGGCTGTCTATTTCAAATATGTATCCACTATATATATATATATATATATATATATATATATATAAATTATTTGTAAAAGAGAAAAAGAAACAAATGTTTTTTATTATTATGTGGACTTTTTCATATTTTGCTACATATATTACTAGGCTTGTGACCTTCTTCAAGTGAAAAATGGCTGGTTGTACATATTAAAACTTTTTTTTACTTGTGTTAAATTTTTCTTTTTAAACAACTGTCTTTTGTATGTAGCAGTAGTGGTCATTCAAATCTATCTTGGATTGACCAAAAGGCAGATTTAAATGACTACTAGTACATACAAAAGACAATTGTTAAAATAAATACAATCAGCCATGATTAAAAAAATATAAATTTCCATTTCCATGGGAGCAACTTTTTCAGAAAAGGTACTTCCAAAGGAGTGACAACTGTTTTTAAATTAATCAGTATATATGTGTGCGCATTATATATCTCACACTTTAAATGTTATTTTTAGAGAACATTCATATTTGAATAGACACCTTATTTATTAAACAGTATATTTATTCATTTTTGTATACCAGGCTGAATATTTGAGAAATGTAATTCAAAAGAAAGGTGCTCTCCAGGAAGATATATTTTTCTTTAATAAGATTTTGAGAAATAGTGTTCTGAAGCAATTTATTAGTGACTCTCAATAAAAAAAAACACTTTACTATAGATAAGCAAGTTAGTCTCAAAAACCATTACAGCATTTTTTAGTTCAATCCTTACTGTCAGTCTCACAATTATGATTTACTGCTTTACTAAATAGAGTTTAAATACTAATAAATCTTTTGCAAGTTGGCAAAACCATGAAACAAACCTATTTACAGTTAGATTAAAAGATATATCAACAGATACGGTTTTTGTTAATAAATCAATGTTCTTCCTTTCCAGAAACTGTTAAAACAGTTGTTTTGCAAATACGTTACATAACATTACAAAAAAAAAATAATTAATTATGCAATATATTTTGTGCATGTAGTATGGATAGTAATCTTGTAAAGAACTTTATTTTTTTCAAATCACTGTTTTATTAAAAAGTCTAAAATTCAAACATAAAAAAAATGAAGCCATATTAAATTGATTGCTTTGTTTTTTTTATGGTTAAATAACCCACAAAAATTTTTACTTTTTCTGGGTTATTTATCCATTTAGTTTTGAACCTGCCCCTTGCTTTAACCTGCCCTGTGTTTCAGTAAGTCAGTTAATGCCATACTTGACACATGCTTGGTTGATCATGTATTGAAAGAGACATGACTGACTGGATAGAACATTTTCTTGCAGTAGATTGCCATTACTTTCTGTGATGGGCTGGTTGCCAAACAATTTATTCTGCTATTTAATCCATAGCCAGAGGGAGAAGAGATGGATTCATACCTTTCCCAAGGGTATTTGCATGTAATGCAACAAATTCAACTGGAATTTGAACTTGGTTCTCCAATTTCTCATTCCAAGCCAATATCCACTGCACCACAACGCACATCTACATATACTCTGCTATAATATATGTCATGTAAACTGTATGGCTTTGATCATAAACAGTGATACTTTGAGAGCCAATATTTATGTGTGTGAGTGGGGGGGTATTATTATTGTTATTTTTGTAAGCAAATATTGCATTAACACTTTTTGAAGATAATGACTTTTCCAAATATGTCCATATTATTTAACCCATATCTGGTAGTATTTGCACATAAGTGAATATAACAAAAAATAGTTAATATAAATAAAAACAAGAGAAGAAAACCATTTTGAAAATTGCATCAGAGAACAAAGTTAATTTTACACCTGGACATAGCAATGGGCAACTAATCAGAGGATTTTGATAAAATACAATGATAATATAATGACTGGCCGCTCATATCCAAGTATGCCTGTCTACTGAAGTAGCTAGCCAATCCTTGTTGCAGACGCCTGCTCAGGTAAATTTGTGTTTATTCAACACCCAAAGAGATTATCTATGGTTTACACTGCAACTACACCAAATGGACCTTAGTTATATGCTTTTTTTTTTTATTTTGGAGAGAGCACATTATCTGGCATGATCAGAACAAGCTCAGTATGCTCAAATCCTCGGCCACAATGACTTGCAACTTCATGCAAAAACAAATGGGTCCATCAACCCAATTTCACTCACAAGGCTTGGGTTAATTTGTGATATGGTTTTCATGTACTTTCCAACAAATTTAAACCTGGAAAGTGAATATTTTAACCACTCAGCTAGGTACCCATAAAATACAATGATACATATATGCAAAATACTGATTTCACTCTATAGGTAAAGAGAAGATGGAAGGGGGTTGCAAAATGGCAACCAGAAGAGATACTAAAATCAGCAGTTGAGTTCAAATTTCTGTTATGGTGAAACACACCTATTCCTCATATGATGGACTCTCCCTCCTAAGAGTTAACAGGAAGTTAACTCGAGAAGTTCATAGGAGTACTTAGAAGTTCTAGAGAGTTCAGTAGAACAACTAGGCAGTTGATATTAGTCAGCAGTTAGCCGAATACTAAGGAGTCAGCTTACAGTGGAAGATTACCAAGTTCCTAACATTTGGGGTGCATTAAGTCGATTAGCAACCAACTTAGCAAGATTATAACTTTCAGTGCAAAAACTACTCCATAACAATTTCAAATGCAGATACTTGTATTCAGTTAGTGTTAAGGCCCTAGAGAAAATAATGAATCTACTGTTCCTTATGCTTTCCTGTCAATAATAATAATGCTGATAAAGATGAGAGAGTGTCTGCATGTGTGTTTGGGAAAACCACTTTCCCATAACTAACTGACAACCAAGGCAGTAGCAATATAAATTTAACTGCACTCACAAAATCAATTGTCATTTTTCATAAATTTATCAACTTTTAGATAATTTCGACATAATTCTGTTATAATAATTTCTATAATTAATAATTTGCTAAAATTAATAGTATAATAATTAGTAATTAAATCATAACTAATAATTTTCTTAAAAAAATCTACTATAATAATTTGCTATAATTAATAATGTAATAATAATAATTTGCAGTAATAATCTTGCAGTAATAATTTACTATAATAAAAATTTAATAAATAATTAATGATGTAACAATCTTGCTGTAATAATTAATAAATTTTCTGTAATAATTGTGGTAGAATAATTTAGCATAGTCAATAATGTAATAATTAATAAATAACTAATAATTTGCTATAATAATAATATAATAATTGGTAAATAATTTGCTGTAATAATTTTCTTTAATAAAAATTTAATAATTAACAATTTACTGTAAAAATCTTGCTGTAATAATTTATTATAATCATGTAATAAATAAATAAATTTGCTGTAATAACTCTGGTGGAATAATTTTGTATAATTAATAATTAAATAATTAATAATTTGCTGTGATAATCCTGTGGTAATAATTTCACACAATTTCTGCTGTAATAAAGATTTCTTGATCGATTTACTCTTTTTGAAGACTTCAATAAGAATGATATTTATATGAATTTTTTTTTTTAGGATATCCTCTAATTCACAGGTTATAAAAATTGTGTCTGATAAGAAATTAATTAAAATCAACCTTCTTCACTTTTACAAACATTCGCAATGATGTGTGAAAAATCATATTATTTATCCTGATTGGTTAACAAATCAAGAAATTCAAAATACGTCAGAGAAATGGTTTTTCCACAGCTAAAGAAAAAATCATTCTGGGAGCCACCCCACATGACTGGGATTCAATATTTAAGGATTGCCACTAACCTGTCACAGTGGTCAGTCAGGAGAGGTGATTTGCTGACACACATCTAAAATGTAACCAACTTCAAATAAGATCAGGTTGTGTCTTGTTCTCTTTCTCCTTATCTCTTTCAACAATTACTACAATGAACAATTTCTTCAACTCTTGATACCCTTTAAATGCAACTTTATTATTGAACATGAACTCTACACCTAACCTTTTAAAAATGTTTCCAATTGAACATTAACTTTTACAACTTGTTATTCTTTCCTTTTAATAAATTTATATTTTAACATTCAAAATGCATATTTTATTCTTCTTATGCTATTCCATACAATTCCACATATTCCAACCTGCCGACAACCAACCTTCTGATGATGAAAAACCTTCTGATAATTATAACTCTGCATAAATCTTGTAAGCTGTAGGGAGTTTGGTTAAGTATGACATATAAGCCGAATTAAAGAAACATAACCAGCTCCCTACACTACACTGGTGATTCCCGACGTTCAAGGAACATGCACCCCCATGCTACAAAATGACCTCTTCCCCAGAAAAGAAAAACGTTACTTTTCTGTGGATTGGCTCAGTCAGAAATGTTTTTTAAAATTGTGGCAGATAATTGGTAAAAGATAAACAAACTATGGGTGGAGTATCTTTGTAAATTGATTTTGCAAATTTAAAAAAGCTGAACAGAAAGTCAGAGTTCAAATGATGTAGCATTTAAGCAACTGAAACAGTGCATTGTGATCAGAAATATTGAATCAAGATACCCCTAGAATGCACTGAGTGTCTGGATGATAAGCAATTAATACTACATGGTTCATGTCTGAAAAACAAGGTAATTATTAAATGCTACTTATAAAGTATTCCCTTATTTCCTTATTTATTTGTTCATCTGCATATTATTAAAGAAATCTGGCATTAAAAAAACTTCATTCCCACTTTATACAGAAAGTAACATAAGAGATTGATTTCAACAACATTTTCCAATAAAATTTTATCTTGAAGGGTCATAAGGTTCTTTCAGAGTTTACAAATTTTTTACATGAAACATTTTCATTATTAGTAACCAATATATTATTAAATTTATTCTTAATGTGCATTGTGGTACAGTGGATATCAGCTCGGAATGAGAAACCGGCAAGCCAAGTTCAAATTCCAGTTGAATCCATTGTATTCACTTACGTGCAAATACCCTTGGGAAAGGTATTAATCCGTCTCTTCCTTCCAGTTATGGGTTAAATAGCAGGACAGATTGGGTTCTATAGCCTTGGTCGGCAACCAGTCTACCACAGAAAGCAATGGCAACCTACTGTGGGATAATCTTCTGCCCAGTCAGTCATGTCTCTTTTGAGACATGATTGCCCAAGCGTGTATCACGTATGGCACTTAACTGACTGATTATAGTGGATACTTGTATTTGAAATAGATGCCATTTTTTTATTTCAAATATCTGTATTATGTCTGTCAGCCTTCATATTTGAGAAATCTTAATACAGAAATTGTGTCCCCCTTTTTAGGAGAAATCATCATTTGATCAAGCATGCCTTACCTTCTGGCTACAAAGATTGTTACAGTTCAGCAACTAATTATGTATGGATCAACATTTTCTGCCTTGGATCAGTGTGGATCAATATATGGATAATGTTATCTATGCTTCTTAACTATACTAAATAATAAATACTGTAATTTTCTGTAATTTTTGTAAATAATACTGTAATTTTCTCAAGGTCAAGAGATAAAAGTTGTATCACAGGTTTATTTATTAATTTTGATCTGTGTTGCATTATTTTGTTTTATTTAAAAAAACTGTCATAGAATAAAAATTTTTGAGTTGGGGTAAAAAGCAACAGAAAGACAACAAAAAGATGATAAGACAAAATATTTTTGTCTTTCTGTTATTAAACAAAATAAAATAAAGGAAAAACTGATGCAGATGAACAAACAATAGAGGGAAATATTATAAAATAAACAATGGGGGAAATATTATTACATGAAAAAATGCGCACATGAAAAGTAGTATTCTTAAGATTATATTAAACCTGGAAAAGTAAAAGACAAAATATTCAAGTGAAGTAAAAAATAAGAAATTTCTTAAAATTTTACATTTAAATTTTATTTTTAGCTGCAATATTTTAAGTAAAAAGTTTATTTTTTACTTCACTAGAATATCTTGTCCTGTTCTTTTCCAGGTTTAATATAATCTTAAGAATATTACTTTCCATGCATGCATTTTTCCATGTAATTCATTTTTCTAGGCATTGCTATTAATTTAAGATAAATTTAATACCAAAAACCTGCATTCAAAAATATTAAGAAAAATATTTGTATGCAATTGATTAAAAAAAAGAATAAAAAATTGATTATTTATAATTCTGATAAATTGATAAGTGATAATCAAAGTTTGATTGACAAAGATGATAAAAGTTATCATCAGAATTTAAATGTTGAAAACCGCTTGCAAAAATATTAAACAGAAAAAAATTATAAAGAATAAGATTTATTATTAGAAACATTAGTCACTCACTTATGTACTTAGGCTCCCTTTTCAAACTTCACATACTTAGATGTAACTTTTTTCTACTGAACCAAAATTCAAAAAATATTTTTCAAAATGTAGTGTCCTATCTAACAGTGTAAACTGTTTGAAATTTGGATGAGAACTGAATTAGTGGTGAAGCTTGAAAGCTGCCTAGATTCACTCAATGTTGGACTTAAGAATATATTCAACCACTGTCATGGTTGAATGATACAGGCAATCTTTAAATCATGGCTGGAAACCATAGTAATACCAATACCAACACAGAGAAAGGATATTACAAATCCAACTATTTCTCTTTTCCAATCTTTTCCTATTACGTAGCCCCCTGCACATCAGTGGCATTACCGCCTTGCTCGGTGTGATACAATTAAAAAAAAAAAATAATAATTAATTCTGACAATCAATTCTGAATAGTAAAATAAGTGATAATCAAAGTTTGATTGACAAAGATGATAAAAGTTATCATCAGGATTTAAATGTTGAAAACCGCTTGCAAAAATATTAAACAGAAAAAAATTATAAAGAATAAGATTTATTATTAGACATGTTAGTCACTCATTTATTTATGTACTTGTATAGTTAGTTTACTTTTTCAGACTTCACATATTTTGATGTAATTTTTTGTCTACTGAACTGAAATACAAAACTTTTTTCAAAATGTAGCTAAGGAGTTTTTCTCACCTGAATCCATCTTACACATATACCAAAGAAACATCCACCCATGCACTGAATACTGTTGGGTGCCCCCTGCTATTCATCTTGGGGTTCTTGACAGGATCCAGAGAAGAATCTGCAATGTAATTCATCCTGACCTTGCAATCAACTCCTGTCACTTTCTCACCAATGAGATGTGGCTTCCCTCTGTCTCTTCTACAAATATTTTTACAGTTTCTGCTTTGACAAGCTTAGCTCCTTGGTGCCTCCTCTAGATGAATTTCCCACCCTTTTACAATCAAAACAACAAAATGCAACTGCCATTTATACTCTAGCAGCTTCTTTCCTCACACTTCCTGCCTTTGGAACTCCCTTTCGCATACTTGCTTCCCTGATAGCTACAATCTCCAAGAGTTTAAATGCAAAGTCAATTGCCATCTCTTATCCCCCTGACTCCCATCCTACTCTTATCCCCTCCCCAACACCTCTCTGTATCTTATTGTCCTCCCTTTTCACTCTACTCTCGTGCAACTCTCTTCACACCAGTATTCCCAACCTTCTCTTAACCATTTTCTGACAACCTCTGTAAACAGTTCTTCTTTCTCTTCTTATGTAACTTTTTACTCTTCTTTTATGTAGACATAGACATTGCATTGCTTGGGTGAAAGAATTATAAAAAAAAATAAAGATTTTTGTCCTGCTTAAAGTTGAGGAAAAACAGTAGATTGGCACTGACCTATTTCTAAGATTACTACTATCCCTATCATGGTCTAACTTCAAACTCCAGACTGCTACTAATATCTGCTTTATTAAACTCTCTGCTATACTAAATGGCAAAGGACTAACTTATTGCTCTAATTAAAATATATAATTTATTTTATACTCTTGAGTAAGTCTGTTTTATTCTTAAAGTTCCGATATAATAATTATCTTATCATAAACATGAGAAATAAATAATAATGAGGAATATATATATATATATATATATATATAAGAAAAATTAAGGCAGACACATTATTTCATAGTGAATCGGAAATATAGGCCTATTTCAGGCAAACCATCATCAGCTTCCGTCTTTATTTAACAAAGGATTTTACATGAAAAATCCTTTGTCAAATAAAGACGGAAGCTGATGATGGTTCGTCCTGAAATAGGCCCACACTTCCGATTCACCATGAAATAACGTGTCTGCCTTAATTTTTCTTATATTTGCTCTATATGTATTTATATGCATATATGTTTAGAGCTCTCTAAGAGAGTTATCCTACCACTGTATGTACAGGATACTCCTTTGGATTCTTCTATACCCACACTGCATGCTGATATATATAACCTTATGTAGTAAATATAAACTTTATATTGTTGAAAAAAAAAACACAATGGCATTTTAAAAAAACATATTCATCAACAGAAAAGAGCTGTAAAAACTGGTAATACATTATTTTCCGATAAGCAAAATTCAAACAATTCTTTTGACTTTAAAAATTCCAAAATAGTTAAATTTATTTATCAAATTGAGAAAAATTATTGAATCAGCTGTCCCCAAAATAACTAATTAAATTGCAAAAGTAAAAACTAAAAACTTTTACCTAAGTATTTTTAAAATAATATCATCCAACATTCAAATAGAATGGATATGACTATTTTCATATTAAATGTTCTGACTGCAACAGGATTCATTTAATTATATGTGTGAACATTAGTTGACCTTGTGCACTAAACTAAATGTATTCATGTATTCTTACTAGCTTTCTTAATGCCAGTAAAAGAGAGATGACGTATCATCATCATCATTTATCCATCACACCCAGATGGTGCATAGGGCAGCAATTATTTGTTGCTGTTTCTGTAACAAACTGTTTTTTATGGGGCAGGGTTGTTAGCCCTGCACCCAACCCCTAAACCTGGAGGACCGGTGGACCATTCTTGGTCCTTACGTTTACAGCACCTGGTATTCCCAAATGGTCACCCATTAAGTACTGACCAGGTTCGATGTTGCTTAACTTCGGTGATCGGACGGGAACCAGTGTATTCAACATGATATAGCCGTAGACGGATGACATATGCCTGGTAGAAAAAAAAACATCTGGAAAGGTTCCATCTCCACTACCTACAACACCAACATTGCTGTGCTCTAGTAAGTAGATTCCTAGAGCACAAATCTTCTCTGTTAATATCATTTTCAATAGCCAGATCATGTGCATTAACTGAATGACAGTCATATACCAAAAGATATGATCTATTACAAGTTGGTCATGGGATACAATCTAACAGGCTTTCTTGTACTAAATTTCAAGGACAAAATCAACAAGAATCAAGCTAGGTAGCTCAAAATACCCAGCAGATGGCCACAGCAAATGATGTCCTGTTCAAGGAGGAGTCAAGAACATGAAAAAAAAACAAAAAAAACAACAACAGTTGTAGGTCAGAAGACAATGGAGGAAGCAGAAAGTGTAATCCCAGACCATCATTCCTCATACCGGTTTTATCTGCCACTAGCAGGATAGCCCGGCGTTGCTCGGGTGTAATGAAAGCTTTAAAACTAATCCATGGTCCTGGAGCTCAGACTCTTTGGACGTTGGCATGAAAGACTAAAAAGCAATAGTTGTTTCCAGTTAAAGCGAAACTGTAGACTGAAAGAAAAATGAATGGATGTAAGTCGAATTTTGATTTCCTGGTATCGATATCAAACAAGATTTTTTGGTTGTAAACTGAATTTTCAAGGCTAAATAAGTCCTCTGAATAAATGGTATCATGGCTGAGACTAAGAACTACAATTATACCTATTTAGAGCCAAACCCAAAGCAAAAACTAAAATAAAAGGGCTGAAAAAAATGCAGACATACAGGCAGATAAACAGACACACACATAAATATCTTGCCTTTTATATATATTATCTATATTCTGCACTATTGTAAGAACTGCAACCTTGAAACTTCTGAATATCGTTTCTTATGTCTTTGTCTATGAGTGCATCAAATTTGATTAAAATCGGACCACTCCTTCTATAAACCGATTTTTTCGATTATCGATTTTTGATATTTATCAGGGGTACCTCGATACAAAACCTAGCTAAGAACACTTGCAGACACTTATAGTACAACTGTGTAAATTTTCAAGAAAATCAGTTCAGCTGTTTCAGAGTCTATAGGTAACGGGGACACACACACACACAAAGTTCCATTTATAAATAAGTTTAGATTTGATTTAGATTTAGATGAAAAGATTGGACTGCTAAGCCACTCCAGACTGTTCTCAAAAAAAAGCAATTTTTGACCAAACAAGTCATCACCATTATTGTTGTATTATGCTTACAACTGTGTGTATGCATATTCTTTGCTTTAATGTGACCACTGATGAAAGCCAATAAAAAGTGTCATACTGCTTTTCATTAGAAAAGTCGTATGAACCCAATATCATAACCAAATGTTAAAAACCATCTGACATTGAATATAAAAAGCTCCAAAAACACGCCAATGTCCTTTGGGATGGTGGTTGGTCGCATAGTGGATATAGGATGGATGCTGTTTTTTTTTTTGGTGATTATTATCAACAATATCTTTGTATTTCCTAATCAACCTTAGAACTTGTTTTCCAGCTGGAACATTCTTTTCAGAATTATTGATGAGATGTAAATTCCACTGAAGCAGTTTCTTCCTATGAATTGCAGCTTTGTGAAAGTTACTCCCAAGAAATTGCTTCCTTGATCACTACACTCTAAATCTTTTTAAGTCTAGCGTTAACCATTATCTTTCCCACATATCCCCATAAACTGTACCTTTTACTCTGTAACCCTCTACCCTGAGTGGCTTTCTAGACATGTACAAGATAAACATCATTTACACTATTTACATTGTTCAAGCTGTTGTCCTCATCTTTGTTGCCATATTCAAAACAGTTCAGACATTGTAGCCTCCTTCAGGTGACTGCAATTTTCAAACCAAACTCTTTTTATTTCATCTATTGAATTCGATTGTCCTCATTCCACTTGCTATGCCATAAAAGATTCAGTTCAAAATTTTGATCACCTAAGACAGCCAGAATGTACAATAGCCAAAATGTTGTGAATATGGCAACAAAGATGAGGAAAAGTCCAAATGATGTAAATAGTATAAATAATTACAATACCTCATTTCAGAAATATAGACATACTAGCAGTATAGCCCGGTGTTGCTCGGGTGTAATGAAAGCTTTAAAACTAATCCATGGTCCTGGAACTCAGACTCAGCCTAAAGAATATTTGTGTGAAGTTTGGTGTGAATTGGATAAAAATTGTGGATTTGTATAAAGGACATACAGACAGATAAACAGACATACACACAAACATCTTACCTTTTATATATATATATATATTATCGATTTACTGCACTATTGTAAGAACTGCAACCTTGAAACTTCTGAATATCGTTTCTTATGTCTTTGTCTATGAGTGTATCAAATTTGATTAAAATTGGACCACTCCTTCTATAACCCGATTTTTTCAATTTTCGATAATTACCAGGGGTACCTCGACACAAAACCTAGCTAAGAACACTTGCAGGCGCTTATAGTACAACTGTGTAAATTTTCAAGAAAATCGGTTCAGCTGTTTCGGAGTCTATAGGTAATGGACACACACACAGACAGACAGACAAAGTTCCATTTATAAATAAGTTTAGATAAAGTAAATATCAATGTAAAAAAAAATAAAAAAAATAAAAAAGTTGTAATGCAGCAACAAAAACAACAAAGATAATAATCCTAGTCTGAAAGAATTTCTAGTCTTGTCTGCCAATGTTTTTTTTTGTGACATTTTATCAACACACTGGGTGATGGATAAAAGGATTAAAAAACACCTGAAGAAGGTTGGAAAATGCATTGGCTGAAATATGACATTCAAATGAACAAAAATAAGAATCCTAGTTATTTTAGGTCAATGACAGTGCCTTCCTGGTACATAAGGAGATATATTTACAAAACATTATGGATAAGTTTGGGAATGCATCAACACTGTACATTATTAACCTGGGAAAGATGTGGCTTCTACTCTTGGTGGTTTTTGGCACAATTCCACCACAGCAAGTCATTGTCAATGATGCATGTGTACACGGAATAATTCATAGAATACTTAGAAAAACACAGTTCAGCATCTCTTCTAACATTGCCACCAGAATTGTTTCTAGAATTTATAAAGGTTCTGATTAGACGATATCTGACATACAAACCTGATCAAAATCATCAATTTTTAATGAAAACAACTACAATTGGAGTAAGCTACAGCAGTTTCATTTAATATTAATGACTGAAAAATTAAAAAGAAATTGCTGTGCATATGGTAAGGAAATAGGAATAGTGAAGAAAATGTCTTGCTTGAATCTTTCTGCTTGGCTATTTGTCCAAATGAGATGGTGTGGGTGAAAGTGGCTTAAAGATGGCATGGGTGAAAGTTGCTTAAAGATGGCGTGGGTGAAAGTGGCTTAAAGAAGAAAAAGATGAAAAGTATTACAAGTTTAAGACAAAAAAAAGAGATGAAAAAATAGCAATAATTACATAAGAAATTGAATTTTGTTTACAAATGTTTGTGCATATTTTATATATATATATATATATATATATATATATATATATATATATATATATATATATTCCCCCTTCCACAACAAATATGAAAAAAAAAATGATTTAAAATAGCTTTTTCTTTTATTAATCAATGATTGAACTGTTCATCACTTAAATTTTTTTTTTCATTTTTAATTCCAAGTGTCTTTTGTGAAGTAAGTGGTGGTCTTTAAAAAAAAATATTTCAGTTCATCATCTTTGTTGTAGATAGTCAGTTTCGGCAGGACTACAGTATGGTGACAGATACACCTGAAGCACATTGATGATGAGGAAGACCTCCAGAAAACAGTGTGTATATTTTTTTTTTACTTCTAATTTGTGTTTAGCATTTTTTTTGTATTAGTCTATATTCAAGACATGTATTAAATATTGCCTGTCAAACAGGAAGTTGAAATTTAAAGAAACAAATCATAAATGAAACTCATTTATGTAATCATTTTTCTTATGTGTGTGTGTGTGTGTGTGTGTTTTCATCAAAAGTAATTTTTATTTGATATTTATTAATGCATGCTTTATGTATTTACTAAACTTAGCTTCATCTGGCATAAGTCTGTGTCACCCAATGATGACCAAAGTCACTACATTACACAAGACCTACTTGCTGTTTGGTCTTGTATAACTTATATATTCAGCTTAGCTTAGTCAGGTACAAGGCCAAACATATGCAGTATCCAGTGACTTCTAAACTAATTATCATTGTAATGGTAAGCAAGACAATCTTGCTAACTAGTACACTACACTGAAGTACCCTTCTTAACTGAGTATAGCATGTAGTCACAAAAGTGGGACCCATCTTAAAGTCTGACCTCACTACATTAGTGAAAGATAAAGTATCATTGGCTTACTGACAATTATTTTCCACTAGAGATCTTAGATATATATGTACTAAACTTATTTCAGCCTGGATCTAGGCCATAATTGCAAGGTACTGACTGAGGTTTAAATTCACAAGGAATGGTTTTCAAGACAGTTAACCATTGAAAAATGAACATTTTATTTGTT
Organism: Ascarosepion bandense; assembly: GCA_037127315.1. Lineage (NCBI taxonomy): Eukaryota > Metazoa > Mollusca > Cephalopoda > Sepiida > Sepiidae > Ascarosepion > Ascarosepion bandense. The sequence continues at coordinate 5,316,877 of JBBBDQ010001148.1, read as the reverse complement.
GCTATTAATGCTCTATCCATTGATACTGAGCACTTCAATTCCAGAGACTGTTTGGCTTAAAAGTTTTATCTGCCTTAAATACTCTAGTCAAATGTTTTATTTCCATTTAGAAAAACAATATTAGCTATTGATATATATATATATATATATATATATATATAGGATGTAAATTATATAAAAATTGTTGGTATTATCAAGCATAAATTAAAAACTTAACCTTGTCTGTCATTTTTAATGAAACTTGTATATATATATATATAGTCAAATTAATGTATGATTTTGTCTTTATAAAAAAAAAAAATCAACCTGAAATAATCTTTTAATGGACAAAAGATATGAAAAAAGAAAAGAAATTAGTGAAATTCTACTATAGTAAATAATTTTATAGTAATTATTATTTGATATTCATTTTGGACTGCATTTTTCTGTGCTACACATTAAGAGTTAAACAAAGGTGTGTAGATATCTAGCTTGTATTTTTCCAACTTAACCTGTAATAGGTCAAACATATTTAGAATGTATGTATGTATGTATGTTGGCAGTTGATGCATTGATTTGTTTATGACGTGTGTGTGTGTATATAATTTCTTATACTTTCATTTATTTTTTCAATTTAGGGAGGGAAATGATATAACAAAATATATATTATCAAATTTTCATGTGCTTTTTTGCAATTTCATTTTTTTTTTCAAAGTTCAAATGTCATCTTTATTATATTCAGTGTTATTAGATTGTTTTTTTCTTTGTGGCCTGACGAGAGACCAACTTTTCTTAGTTAACACCTGAAACATTGTCTTGAGCCTTTTTCTTCCTTTATAATAACAAATAAGTCATCATTTCCATGCAATGTATTTTAAAAATCTTCCATTGATTAAGGAAATTAAATCCAAGTTAATCCATAAAATACACTTAAACAGTCCATCAGCAGGTGACCAAATTGTTGAATCACATCAAAGTGGGTTATTTTTATTTCCAAATATAAATTCATTTTCTGTCAGGGTTTAAACAATCTGTGGTATGTGTACCTTCAAAGATCAATGTCATTTGGGGAGGAAGTGGCAATAGTGTATTAGAGACCCTCTTTGCTTTAATTGTCCAAGCTGCTATGTGAGATTCAGTTCACAACTAACTTCCACAATCAAAGGGATCCATCGGCATAAACAGGGGGCAAATAGTAATAAGAGACCTTCTTCATTATCACATAATTCATAACCAACCATCCACTTTATAGAAACATTTTTAAAGTGTTTATGTGAGTATGTGCTATGGAATTCTTATCATTCCTTATTTTTTTCTCTTTCTCTATCTCTATCTCTCTCTCTCTCTCTCTCTCCCCTATGCTCATATCTTTTTTCTCTCAAGTTTACTTAAGAGTAATTTTTATCTATTTTTAAAAAATCATTTCAATAATGATTACTTAGTTATTGTAGATTTTATAAGACTAATGTCAAGGTTAAGTTATTTTTTTTACTTATTTTTTTTATTCTCTTCTGAAGTTGGTTTTATTCTCTTTAGTGTTTTAAGGCTAAATAGCCTCTTTCTTTTGGCTTGAACCTTAAACTTTGGGGGATTCTAGGTCAAATTTTACCATTGAGGTATAGCTCTAGCTTTATTTTTTTACTTTTAGCGGAAGTGAGTCGGACAATAGAGCTTGGTATATGTGTGTGCTTGGTTTAATTTCTCAAGAGTTTTAACAGAAAAAAATACATCAACATGCAAGAAGATAAAAATAAACTAAAAAAAAAATTCAAACAAAAATAGAATAAATACTAATTAAAAAAAACAATCTTTGGATAATTTCAAATAAATAGTAATTAAATCTAATAATAATTAAGTTTAGCAATAAATCTGAAATTATAATAAAGCAACATAAGAGAAGATAAAAATATATAAAAAGTAAATACAGTAAAAATAATGGAATTTTTTAAAAAATTATTTATAGATAATTTAGTAAATTTTGAATGTTAATAAAATATAATATAAAAGTATTATGATTAGTGAAGAAAGTTTAAGTAATAATAATTATCATAATGAATTATCATGACTTCTGGGATCTTGCTTCCCAGTCAACTTTGATCTTCAAATATTTAAATGCAATATCAATTGTTATCATATATATTATAATTTTTGTAATTTTATTGTTCTCTCACCTTGAAAGGTAATTTTTTCTCATATTCTCTAACACTCAATAATTCCTTGAATTTTGGTGGCTTTATTGCCTTGCCTGGGGTGAAATGATTAAAAAAAAAAACATTTTGAAATATATTGTTTATAATATTAAGCAAAACCTTTCCTACAAATACGTAAAAGAAGAAAAAAAAACTTCATAAAAACTTTTCACTTTGGAAGCAAAAAAAAAAAAACAAAAAAAAACTCATTCTAGTAAAATATTAAAAAAATACAAAAAACAACACAAAAATAAGCTAACATGCAAAAATTGTCCCAAATTAATTTGACCCAATATCCTCATTTTTATTGTTTTGTTTGTTTCTATTTTTTATTTTTTGTTTTTGATCAGTACATTCTCTGTCCATCTTCAGATTATATGAGTAATCAGATATTGGTCAGAGAGTTAAAAAAAAAAAAATTGTGCTTGTATGAAATCAGTTTTCCGCCTCTTTGGTTATTGTGGTAATGAGCCAAACCAATCCAGCATTTGTGATAGGGCACCAACCTTATCCTTGACTACTAGACACCAACTAGGATATGCCATATTATTTGTAGGTAATGCAGTGGGATTTATTTGTCATCAATTTATAATATAAATTCTGTTATAGAATATACCTGAGGATGGTTAAAAAAAAACAAAGTCAAAATTAAATAAAGTGCATTAACACATGTAAAATATTTTTTTTTCTGGACAGGTATCTTTGTTATAATTTTGATGTTTTCCAATCAGTACACTCCCTGATCATCAGCAGGTGATTTGATATGGTTGTTTTTTCAAAAATGATATGAAATAAAGGTAAGTCAATTAAAAATATTCTTATAGAATAAATATATTGCAATTTTTTTAATTACAGATACAAAAAACAAAGAAAAGGATAGGTCAGAAATATAGTCACATATACTCATAAATTATTGAATTGTTATGAGACTATCGATCTCCAATGATAGAAGGTTTGACACAAAGCCACAATTAATGTAAAGCTCTGCATATATATGTGTGTGTAGTGTCAGAAATAATCTAGTTTTCCCCAACACTTTCCCTTTTGGGATACCTCAGGAATCAGAGATTAATCTTGACTCTCCCTGTTTAAATACAATAGGGAAAGACATTCTGGAAGGATGGATCTCTGGAACTGGACTATGGTTACTTTTTGCTCCAGGTCCCGTAAAGGAGCTTAGAAGTGATGGTTGAATTGTCATGAGGATATTGTTTGAAATTAATTGGTAAAATGACAAGGATGCAAATATTAAAGCAAAATGAAATAACATTGTTTAACTAAAAAAAAAAAAACACGCATGTAAAATAAATAAAAAAATAAATCAACTCTTTTTTTTCTTTTTTTTTTCTCCTTTATTTTTATATTTTTTGTTTCATTATAGTGGAAGGGACAAAGCTGGACCTGAGAACTGACAAAGCATTCTTTGTCAATTTTCCAATATTAAAAAAAAAAAAGTTCACAAATGTGAATTTTGGGAAAAAAATCATTTTTTTTTTGAGAGATTTTTTTTATTTTTGTTAAAAGATTTGTTGAATAATTGTAATCAATGTAAGCCCATTTCTTTTTCAGATAACTCATTTTTTTTTTATAAAGATTTTTTTTGTTTTGGTATAGATCAAAAAATACTTACAAAATTCTATCATAAAAATCTTTTGGTGGGTTCTTTTGGGGGATTTTCATTTGTATATTTTTCTTTCCTCAACTTTAAAATGTGCACAAATTAGTGTTATCGATTTTACTATTACACTTAATCAAGAGGGGTAAAAAAACAAAGTGGCAAGGGATAAAGTCCCTACGAAACCATCTGAAATAAATTTTGGTGTTAAATTTTGGTATCAGAGGGAACTAAACAGGTTTTTTTAGTGTTTTCATCAAACAAGTGATCTCATAATAATAATAATAATAATAATAAAAAAAAACAAACATATTTTGAGGGTTGTGCATGTGTGTGTATACAGACCCTGCTAAAACAGGGAGGTAAAAAACTAGCTCCACAGACATACTGCCAGGTTTTAGACCTATACCCACACGCACATTTGCAACAGCACGGACTTCTTTTGTAAATCTGGCCTTTTATCAAGATATTACTGATAAGAGATCTTGTTTTGAGATAATCTAATAATAGATTTCTTTTCCCTAGGTTTTTTTAAGAACCATACTGGACTTGTAAATCTGTTGTCAGTATTTAGGTAAGAGCACTGTGTGACCGGCAGCATGAGGTGGAACGCTACCATGACTTCATTAACAGTTCAAAGGTTAAAATCTATATTTTTTCAGCTGGAAGCTTCATCTTCATACTGTTTTCTGAAGCAGTCACCAACTGGGAAGAAATCCCAGCAACGTTGTTGGTACATTTCCCAAACGTAGGTTTCCTGAAAGAGAAAGAAAAAAGCCATTATCAAATTCTATTGTCTGACACAAGGCCACATTAGCATGATAACCTATAAAATACAAAATCAATGCATAAGTAAATTTCTCTAAGGTAGGTATCATTTGTTTTTAATATTTCTTAAGTTTAGCTTAGCCTCTTTTTTTTTTAAAAATCATTTCATTACAAGCAAGGTAGTAAAACCACTATGGCAAGGGATAACTGAGAATGAAAGAATAAGAAAAAAGAGAAAAATTATTAAGGCACGAGAGTCATAAATGAAGAGGAATAAAGAAGACTGTAGATAATGCTTGACATTGCATTTAAACTTTTTTAAGAACAATGTTGCTTGAAAGTATGGAGCTGAAATAGAGTTCCACACACAAGAAGTGTAAGAAAAAAAATTAAGCCACTAAGATGCAAGTGGTTACAGGTGACAGAATGTGAGAAAAAGGAAAGTATTACCAAGGAGAGAAAACAATAAAAGAACAGGAATTAAGACGACACATGATAACAATTGACATTGCATTTAAATTTTTGAATACAAAGTTAACTGAAAAACATGAAGCCATAAGTGAGAAATGTAAAACAAAATTGTGAGCATAGAACTTGCAGTTGCCTCTAGCCATGTAAAATGAGGAGACTTTACTGCCAATCTCGTCTTGCGGCCTTGGCCGAGATAGAACTCACTACACCCCTCCGGTATTCCCTGTGCATTTGGAACCCTGGTACAGTTTGTAGCGAAATTCATAATCTTGGTAAATAGCTGAATACTTGAGGCTTTGCCAGAGCTACCAAGGATGTTTTTTTATTGTGACACCAACACTAGATGGGTTGCCTCCAGCGCCCATCCTGTTATTTAACCCATAACTGGAGGAAAGTGATGGATTAATACCCTTCCCAAGGGACCCAGTGCTTAAGTGAATGCAAGATCAGTCAGTTAAGTGCCATACGTGATACACGCTTGGGCGATCATGTCTCAAAAGAGACATGACTGACTGGGCAGAATATTATCCCGCAGTAGGTTGCCATTGCTTTCTGCGGTAGACTGGTTGCCAACCAAGGCTATAGAACCCAATCTGTCCTGTTATTTAACCCATAACTGGAAGGAAGAGATGGATTAATACCTTTCCCAAGGGTATTTGCACATAAGTGAATGCAATGAATTCAGCTGGAATTCAAACTCGGCTCCCCAATTTCTCGTTCCGAGCCGACATCCAATGCACCACAACGCACATCCTATTTCTCTTTCCAAGCCGACATCCACTGCACCACAATGCACATCCATCACTGAATGCTTGCAGCGCCTGGTATTCTCAAGCGGTCACCCAACTAAGTACTGACCAGGCTCAATGTTGCTTAACTTCGGGGATCGAATGATAACCAGTGTATTCAACATGATATGCTGTAAGCATCTAGTACTGCACTTAAATTCATAAAATCTAGGTACCATAGAGGAAAGTTCATGAGAACAATTACCATGAAAGTATTTATAGAAAAGGCACAGGGAAGCTATGTTATGGTGATGAAAAAATGACAAACTCAGATGCTGGGTCAGAACCAACACAAATTTACAGCAATGACATATTTAGTAAGGTTTAAATGTGCTAATTGGTCAGTTAGACTATTTGCTACCCATTAGTGTTATATACCATGAATGGGAACTGAAAAACCAATGAAAACAACACAGTACTGTCGATGAGGTGGAAAGAAAGTATTCTATTTCTGGCATAAAGGATTAAGGCAGAATGTCTTGTGCTGAGAAAAGTGAACTGGAGGATGGGAGAGTCAGTAGGGCCTGAAGCTTGTTTGAAACATTTGTAAGGTCAGTTGACTGAGATGTGAGATGCTTGACAAATTCAGAGTTGATTATAGCCTCTAGTACTATTCCAAAAAGAGATAGAAGGCTAATAGATCGATAAGGAAAGGTTAGATAGTTCAACTGAATTTTTGAGGACTGAAATGACAGAAGAGGATTTTCAACAAAGAGAAAAGCAAGAGGCAACATGGATTTTATTATACAGTTTAGAGAGAACAGGATCCAGTTCAGAAGCATATTTCTTTAGAAATATTTCAGGGATGTCATCAGATCCACATGCTTTATGGGGATCCAGTATAGAGATGATTTAGGATAAAAAAAAATACAGAATTGAAACAATATCGTTCTGCATCCCCTCCCACCTCATTTCATGATCATTTTATATATATATATATATATATATATATATTTGGATAAATTATTTTTGATGTCCCCTGTGAATATATAGTATTGTGGTATATGAAGGATTGAGTGGTGATGGATGAGTTCTTGTGGTGATTGAGTTAATTGTAATGAATGAATGGATCATGAATATGATTAGCTAGGTCTAGGATAGTTAATGTTGACCAGCCTTACCCCATTTTTCCTTGGGTTATGTGTTGCAATTGATGTATATTTACATTAATAATGTTCTACAGACCAGATGACAAGGGTTGAAGTGTAGTATCTGTTCCAGCAGCCAACAGCTGGTCTATGGCTCTAGCCAGTGGCTGTTCCAGTCATTTCCAGCAGGTCTCCAGCTATCCTAACCAGCAGCAACAATATGCAATAAACTGTTCTTTTGCAGGACAATGCTCTTCTCACTCTCTAGCAATCAGTTGGTGCAGTGGATATTACCTTGGAATGAGAAATCAGGGTGCTGAGTTCGAATTCCGGTTGAATTCCTTGCATTCACTTACTCACAAATACCCTTGGAAAAGTTTTCAATCCATCTCTTTCCTCCGATTATGGCTTAAATAACAGAACAGATTGGATTCTATAGCCTTGGCTGGCAACCAGTCTGCCACAGAAAGTAATGGCAACCTACTGCAGGATAATCTTCTGCTCAGTCAGTCATGTCTCTTTTGATGGTTTGGTTGGGTCTTATGGCATATTGACCTCTGTGGGTCATTTAATGCCAAATCATTTGTTGTATCACATCTTTTTTGGTCTGTTATCCCAAGATTATTTCTTTGAAACATTCGTTGGATCAAATCAGTTTTTCTTAAATTATCCATTGGTTTGGGTCAAGTTATTTTAAAACATTCATTGCATTAAGTCTTGCTCTTTGCATCATATATATCTTTGGGTTTGGTTAGTGTTATATTTTCTTGTATAGATTTACTTTTTTCAGAAAGGCTATGATAGTATTGGGCTTTGTTTTTGCAAATAGTTCTTTCAGACTGTTGGCATTGGAATAAGTCTGGTGGATATGGGATGTTTCTTTTGAGACATGATCACATGGCACTAAACTGACTGACTGTAACCTTGTTTTTCTTGGTATATTTTCTTTAACAAAAATAAATTTGACAATATACTGTTTTACTCAAGTCTTCATTTTGTTTGTTGTCATCTTCTGTGATTCATTATCTGTTTGCTGGTCAACCCACCACCCACAATGCAGTCACTGTCACTTGAAGAAAAAAACAATTCCACCATAAAGCAGATTTATTTTGGAACTTTTGATATTATCAGCTGGAATATAAAATGTCAAATTCTTACCTGGCCAGTATATTCTGTGTCTGGTTTGTTAATAAGATGCATCAAGAAGAACCTATGTGAAAAAAAAGAAAACATTTTAGAAATCTCCCAAAAAGAGAGTTATGCCGTCTAATTATGCAACAACTGAAAATAACACTGATATCTCATTTTAACAGATATATTTACCAAAACTACACAAAAATATCTTGAAAATACTAAAGAGTAAATTTATTCAATAAAATTAGCATTGACTTCAATCATAGCCTCCAGCCAACTTTAGAATTTTCTGTATCTCCTCTGGACAGTCTCCCCGCTTAAGTTGGTGAATGCTGCCATAATCCTTCCTTTCAGTTCATCTTTGGTGTTATGAGTTTTTTGGTTTTCTTGTGCCCCATACATAATAATCAAGGGGGTTGCAACCTGGGAAGATAGAAGGCCAGATATAAGAGGTGATGTGGTCACAGAAATTGGCAGCCATGGTGAGGTTCTCCTGCTTGTGTGGCGTGGTGCAGAGTCCTGTTGCCAGGAATCGTGTCTACCAGCAGCCACCCGCTTGACCAAGGCCAGTACTACTTATAGCTTTGGTTGGCAACCAGTCTAGGAGGAGGAAAACTAAATTTAAAACCAGTCTTAATAGGGATATGCTCTGTCATGCTATCTTACCCAAGACTGCTTCTGCAGGTTCAGTAGATGTTGCGGCTATGGAGACTCATGATACAATATATTTGAGCTGAGTTTTGGATCACTTGTTTACTTTAAACCATGAATTTACAATGAAGTGATTTGTATTCCTTGTAATCTTTTGAATATAAAACAAAATAATCAACTGATGCAGTAGTAAAGTATCTTAAAGCTGAAACAAGACAGTAACTGAAATGTGGTTCTACAGAAGGATGCTGCGAATATCATGGGTCAAGCATGTGAGCAATGATGAGGTTTTGGAAATGATGGAAACGAAAAGGAAATTAATACTGAGCATCAGGAAGAGACAGCTGAAGTTCCTGGTACATGCAATGAGGAAGGAGGGCTTGGAGAACCTGATACTAACTGGCCAGATAGAGGGGAAAAAAGAGACAGGGGAAAGCAGTAGATAACATATTTGAAGGACCTAATCAAATGGATGATGGAACGAGGGTTGCATGGTGTAACAGGAGAAGGCGTGCTAAAAGCCACCAGGGATAGGAAGACGTGGAAAGCCATGATCGCCTACGTCCTGAAGGGACAAGGCACATAGAACAAGAAGATACTTACATATAATTTGCAAAATTATGTTCATTCATTACATGGGTGTCAAACCCATGCGGAACTTTGTCAAAGAATTCCTTGCCGATACCACAGATGAAGCATTTAGACTGTAAAAATACAAAGAAAAGAGAATTGGAACATTTCAAAATTTATGTTTTCCTTAACGATATTTCTATTTAAGACATCTTATAGAAATAAGCAAACATAATTCTGACCATTGATAATTGTTATACTCTGGTGCAATCAGATCTCTTTAGGATTCATGCTATGTCATAAGAATGTGAGCACAAAGAGAGCACGGTAGAGAAATGGATAGCGACTCTGACAGAGGAATCGGAGAGCCAAATTCATTACATTCACTTAATGTACCACTACCCTTGGAAAAGTTAAGAATGCATCACTCCTTTCTCCCAGCTATAGAAAAAATGAAAGTGAAACATGTTAGGTTGACATATATTTCCTTCTTGTTTTTTTTTTTCTTTATTCTATCATCTTTTCGGATTCCGATCCTTGTATTCAACTCACAACTATGCATATATGTATGCATACAATCTATGAGGAAAAAGAGAACTCACTTTTTTTCTAGAAATAATTGTATATGTAAAAAAAACAAAAACAAAACAAAAACTGTAGAAATATTTGCTGAAATGTGGGAGCAACCAAAAAGAAGAAAAAAAACTTTCAACAGTTCAAGTTCAGTAACTGTTGGAATTAAAATGATTCGCATAAAAAATCCAAAAGTTAACTTTTGTAGTAACTCACCTCCATATCTTCCTTAACCTGTTCCAACTGGTCTCTCAATTCTCCGAAAGCGTCAATGATCAAACCTGTGAGTCGATAAATAAACATGTAAGTAAATAAAACTGTAAGACGTTAAATTTGTTTGTTTTGTTTTGTTTTATGGCATATCAACCCATCTTGGGTCATTTAACACGGAATCAAATTATTAAAAATCGAATAAAAAGTTAAAAACAATTTCAAGAAGTTTGTATATTTAACAAATTATTATATATAACAGACATTTAGACATTTTCATACATTTAACAAATTTATATATTCAACACATTTTAAATTAATAAAATATTTTATAAAAATGTATATATTTAATTTGGCTGTTTAAATCTTATGGTATACCAACCACCATGGATTATCTGAAGCCAAATCCAGCCTACATACATTATATGTATATGTATTACATATACAAGATTTGAAAACGTACAGTAAGACATTAAAAGATTAAATAAAATATGAAAGATGAATAATGATAATTTAGATTGATAACTACTTTATTCAATGGTAACTAATATTCTTCATCATTTCAGCAAGGAATATTAAGAAAAATTGTTTTGAATCTGAATTTGTTTACTAAAATGTTTATGTATGCATTAATAGTTGCTCATGTTTCAATAACATTTGAGTAGATAATACTTTTGTGAATGCTGGACAATCTCCTCTCAGATGTAGAAGAAACTTGGTGATTCTACAGAAGGATGCTGAGAATATGAAGTACTGAATATGAGAGTAACAACAAAGTTTTAGAGAAAATGGAAACGAAAAGAACACTTATACTTAGATTCAGAAACAGACAAAACTATTAGGACACAAAATGAGGAAAGAGGGCTTGGAAAATTTGACACACAAAGAACATGTTGAAAGCAAGTACGATAGAGAAAAGCAATAAATAACTTACAAAATGAGATTGTGTAAATGGCACAGAACAGGGATTAGGAGATATAGAAAGAAGACAAACATTTGTTAAGAGATATAAAAAACAGGAAGTTGTGGAGAGTCATGATTGAAGAAACAAGGTATATAGAAGAAAATGAAAATATATATACCCTGAATGATAGCCAGCAAGATGACAATGATGAAGAAGAAAAACGTAATATCAAAGATAATTCTGTATGCTTCTGAAGGATCTCCATCAGCTGGTTCAATTTCATCACCTGAGGAATAATGAAAAGAAAATTAAAAAAATATAGAGAAAGAAAAAAAATTAGTTTTTATTCTTGAAAAAAAAAAAAATCCAGGAAAATCCTAAGAATGTATATATCTCATCAAAAACCCCAAACAAGACATTTTTTTGTCACTGTGATTTCTCTGCTTTCTTTTAACTGTTTTTTATACTTCCCAGCAACCTATATACAACAAATTACAATATCTAAAATATTATGTTAAACATGAGGAATGAAAAAATCTTTTTTAGTTATGTTAACAAGAGGCATTACATGATGCCAATACGTGAACATGCCATGTGTTAGCATAAAAAACGGAATATCTCATTAGGAATTAGGTAAGATTAGGTTACTGACACTGATTTTTCTTTTGTTATGATCTAAAAGACATAATTCTTTGCTAAAAATAATGATCATTAATTGGATGAATAAAAATCCATGATTTGTAGAAAATAAAATTGATAAAATTGAAAAATTAAAAATTGCTATTATTTTTAAAGTGGAACATTCAGTGAGGGACAATCTCACAACATAAGCAATGATCTGTGGAAGTTGAAAATGTACATTTGATAAAATTTCTACATTACTTGAATATTTCCAAAGTTTTATGACAATATGTGTAAACTAGTAATAAAATAAATTCCACTGGCATCATTCAAGCAGTTGTTATAAATCAACCTAATCTTCAAATGATATTTTGATTTAAAGAGGCAAGATATTTTATTTTAGTAAACTCCAACAAAAGAACAATACCTAGTGAAGATCAACATCTCAACATAATAAACAATGATCAGTGAGATTAGATTGCCAGTATTTATTTTCTGGCATCCGAGAGATATTTATTATGCTAAAATTTGCCTTTGACACATTTATAATACTGAGGATAAAACTAAGTGCACAGATCCATAATATAATATTGAGGATCAAATGCTTTACAGAGTGTAATAATATTGAGGATCAAACTCTTTACACAGTCCTAATATTGAGGATCAAATGCTTTACAGAGCATCATAATTTTGAGGATCAAACGCTTTACACAGTTATAATATTGAAGATCAAACATTTTATACAGTCATAATACTGAGGATTAAACTCTTTACACAGTCATAATATTGAGGATGAAATGTTTTACAGAGTGTCATAATATTGAGGATCAAACTCTTTACACAGGTATAATATTGAAGATCAAACATTTTATACACAGTCATAATACTGAGGACTAAATCCTTTGCACATGTAAGCAGCTGTTGTATGCGATATATTGTATAGTTCGGGAATTATGTACTCAGTAAGCCATCCATTTTACCAACGTATTAGATTGTAATAATAGGATACGTGTTTTTATGAGAAAAAAAATGCATCTTATATGTTGTCTAATTTGATGGAGAATTGTTTATTTTTCAAAAAGAAATATATTATCCTTGGTAAAAATTTAAAAAATGATACATATTGTGTTAAAATTACAGAATAAGTTGGCTTACTAAAAAAGAAAAAAATTCCCAAGAGGAAAGCACAAAAGACTTACCAATACCACCACCTGCTCGAAGACCAGTATGTAAATGGTAAATAAAGCACTGAAAAACAAGAAATATAAAAGACAGTAAGTCAAATAAAAATTCAAATAAGTTAAATGTTGAGATATAAAGTCACAATTTTAACAACAATAACTTGAAGATCATTTTTTTTACTGAACAATAATTACAACAGGCAGACATATATTGGAACATCAGTTCTTGTCCAATCACTTAAGTTAGGCAATGTTGAGATTGGTCAGTAACTACAAGGTAACCAAATATTTCTGTCCATTTTTTGATTAGTCATTGAATGATGTTGAAATATATACAAAATATGTGTAGCAATTGTTTTCAAATTTGGACAGCTGGAAGTAAGAACATCAGATGTTATAAAAAACATGCGCACCCTGCTTGGCCATCAGTTATAAGCCAGACAGCTGTGAGAAGGATGGAAGTGTCTAGAGATTTCGTTCGGGGCTGTTTTCTTTACAACTATAAAGCAGGCTTATCAGCAGCTGCATCAAGTCGCTGCATATGTCAAGCATTTGGGGATAGTGCTGTGGATGAATGTACTGCAAAGCGTTGGTTTCAAAAATTCAAGTTGGAAGATTTGTCTCTCCATTATGAGCCTTGCAGTGGACCACCACAGGCCTTGAATGATGGAGTCCTGAAGGCGGCCATTGAAGAGGACAGTAGTCTAATGTGTGGTGAACTTGCAAAACAGTTCAACGTTTCTGATGAAACAGTTAGACTTCACCTGCACTGCCTCGGTAAGATGTACAAACTGAGCAAGTAGGTTCCGTAAACGCTGTTGGAGGTCCACAAGGGAAAATGGGTGGCAGCCTGCATATCACTGCATCCTTATTCAATCAAGTGCTTACCAGTGATGAAAAGTGGGTTCTGTACGAAACTCCCAAGCATTCCAGACATTGGTTGTCTCCTCAGGATGCTGTCCCTCACACCACAAGACCACCTATACACCCACACAAGATTATGCTTTGTGTCTGGTGGACAGGTCGTCAAGTGGTTCATTATGAACTGCTACCAACAGGTCAAACGGTCACTGGAGACCTATACTCCCAGCAATTGAAATTTCATGTGCCATTTCTTACCCCAGTCAGCCACAGATTGGAGGTCCTTTTCAAGCTTGGCAGCGAGGTCTGCTTTGTCAGCCTCAGCAGATTTTTGATCGAGGCGAGAGTAAACCGTAAATATTTTTATAATAAAATTGCAATCCATTTTTATTGTAAATAATTTGCAATACTTTTTTGTAGAAAAATTACTTGCAATAAATTTTAATAATAAATTAATTCCAATATATTTTTAAGTAAAATTATTTGCAATACATTTTAAAATAACTGCAATATATGTTTATAGCAAAATTAACTGCAATCCATTTTCATAGTAAATTTTTTGCTATCCTTTATAGTCAAATTATTTGTATACATTCTAAAGTAAATTGCAACATATGTTTAAAGTAAAATCTTTTGCAATACTTTTTATAATAAAATTATTTGCAATACATTTTTATAAGTAAATTGCAATACGTTTTATAGTAAAATTATTTCCAATACTTCCCTAAAGAAAATTTATTAGAAATAAATTTATATCAGATGCATAACTATGCTATTCTATTAGTAACACTTGCATTAATTCCTGAACATTGACAATCATATTCTCCTTTATTTTCAATACAATTGTAAAATAATTTCCAATGTAATTCTTCAATAAAATAAAAACTTACAGCAAAATGATTAGCAAAACATTAAGATAGTAAATCAATACACAAGATATTTATATGATCATGTTGTCTTAAAAAGCTGAATGAATAATTCATTTGATTTTTTATGACTTATCAACCTTTTTGCAGTTTATTTTAAAGCCAGAAAATATTTTTAGATTATAAGAAATTTTTTTGAAAAATGTTTTACTGATAAAAGTCCTACTAATTAACCCATAGTTGTGGGTGGTGAAGAGGTGAATTCATACCTTTCTCATAGGTATTTGCATGTAAGTGAACATACTGAACCCAACTGGAATTAGACCTCATCTCTATGATTTCTAATTCTGAGCCATTATCCATTGTACCACCTGCATATCCAAGTTTACAGCATCTGGTACTCCTAAGCAGTCACCCATCTAGGAACTAACTAGGCTTAGCATTGCTTAGCTTTGGTGATTGTATAAGAAAACTGAAAGTAAGCAAATATATACATATACACACCGTTGCCATGTCATGGCACTTCTTATCAACTTGTCCATCTTCCTCCTTGACATAGAATTTCCGAAAGAAGTTGAAGGCTATGACTGTGTAGATGTAAACCACAATACTTGTCAACATTACTGTAAGGACCAACTGTAAAAGAAAACAAAAATTTTAATAACTCTCCTCTGTGATATTTAACATAAGGCAATACTGTTGCTATTATTTTAAAAATTTAAACTGAAATCTTATATAATCCACAATTCAGTAATAAGTCAGGTTTAATGAGGTTCTGAATATCGTCATAAGGCTGCTATGTAACTGATCATTTCCTTCCATATATCTGATGTAGAATCAAAAATATGATACTCACCTTCATAAGGAAATCCCCAATGAGCATCCAGTTGGCAGATGAGGAAAGATCAGGCTGTAACTCAATACAGACATCACTGAATGATGGATATCTATTGATCACTGTATCCCCACCAAAGTCAGCAGTCAATCAGAACCTAGACAATAGGCTTACTTAAAAAGCAGAATGGAACATCCCAGCCTGTTAAATGAACCACTCACCAACTGATCCAAACAGGTGGTCATAGCAGACTCAACTTGCAATACAGTAGAGTACTGATCTGTTCATCCAACTAAATCCTACATCTGGGTTGAAAGCTAAAAGGGATTCATTCATGTGTATCATGTCATTGGGCAACTAGACCTGGTGGATTCCATTGTTTTGTAGGTCAAATCACAGCCAGTCAACTTAAAGGCTCTCTTGGTTATGGACTCGTGGTTGATGATTCACTGAGGAAAACTATCTACCCTAGCTGTTGACTTAATTTTATGTTAAATATTTAGTCTACTGTTATTCAGGAGGAGACAAAAAATAGGTAATAAGCAAATATGTCAAGTAGGTAAGTAAAGAGAAGAAGTAGACACACTTACCTGCTTTCCATTGTGTGTTACAGATTGCAGAATGGTCCTCAATGTCTTGAATCCAATGGCCACATCAATAAGATGGGCAGCAAAGAAAAAATGGTTGAAATTTCCAAGGACCGAGAAAATAAAGTACCAAAGGATGTACAAGAAAGACTGCAAAAAAAAAAAAAAGAGAATAGATTTAAAATGTATACAAAATGAAACAATGAAATACATTCATACTATCTTTGTTTAAAAAAAGTGCAAGAAAAATTGCATTCTCCGACATAGTCAACCTATATAGCAAAGGTAAATCTGAGAGAATTAGAAGTCTTATTAGAATTCATTATTAGATTTATACTCTATATATTCATTTTACATGTCAGCCATATGTGAATCCTAAGAAAGAAAAACCAAAAATAAAATATCATTTCAGAAAGCAATACAAATGCAAAATAATGTATACCTATGTCTTATACAGGGTGATTCAAAAGGAACTCCCCATTTTAAAATCTTTATAATTTACTATTAGTATAGTCCGGTGTTGCTCAGGTGTAATGAAAGCTTTAAAACTAATCCATGGTACTGGAGCTCAGACTCTTTGGACATTGGCATGAAAGACTAAAAAGCAATAGTTGTTTCCAGTTAAAGCGAAACTGTAGACTGAAAGAAAAATGAATGGATGTAAGTCAAATTTTGATTTCCTGGTATCGATATCAAATAAGTTTTTTTTTTGTTGTAAACTGAATTTTGAAGGCTAAATAAGTCCTCTGAGTAAATGGTATCATGGCTGAGACTAAGAACTACAATTATACCTACTTAGAGCCAAACCCGAAGCAAAAACTAAAATAAAAGGGCTGAAAAAATACAAATATACAGGCAAATAAACAGACACATACATAAACATCTTGCCTTTTTTATATATATATATATATATATATATATATATATATATTATTGATTTTCTGCACTATTGTAAGAACTGCAACCTTGAAACTTCTGAATATCATTTATGTCTTTGCCTATGAGTGTATCAAATTTGATTAAAATTGGACCACTCCTTCTATAACCCGATTTTTTCGATTTTTGATATTTATTGGGGGTACCTTGTCACAAAACCTAGCTAAGAACACTCGCAGATGCTTCTAGTGCAACTGTGTAAATTTTCAAGAAAATCGGTTTAGCCGTTTCGGAGTCTATAGGTAATGGACACACACACACATGCAGACAAAGTTCCATTTATAAATAAGTTTAGATAGTGAATGAAAGTGAGAAAGAACTCAACATCAATTGCAAGAAGATAGAATTCATGGTTGTTAGCAAAAGGAACAGCCCAACATACAAATTACAGATGCCAAGTACAAAAATTTAAATATCTTTGAAGTCTTTTAACATAGGATGGAGAGTGCTACATTGAAGTCCAAAGGCCTATTGGGGTCGTGAATGGTACCTTCCAAAAGCTAAGTAAAGTATTAAGGTAAAGAAAAATGTTGATACAAAAGAAAAACAAACAGTATGGAACTGTATTTAATATCAATCCTCCTTGTGAAAGAAGAGAGCTGAAGCAGCAGAAATATGGTTCTATAGAAGGATGGTGGAGTTTTAGAGAAAATGGAGACAAAAAAGACACTTGTACTTTGAATCATAAAGACAGTTTAAATTTCTAAAGCACATAAAGAAAGATGGCATGGAAAATTTAACACTCACAGCACATAGGAGAAACAGACTTATCATTAGTTATATATATATATATATATACACACACACACACACAAACACACCTTATAAAGAATGACAAACATTTTGTGTTGATTAATTTTAATGATCGACTTTTCCAAATTACAAATAATTCAAATGAAGGAAATCAGTTAAAAACTGTCCAAAGTTAATTTTGGAAGGTCAAAAAATATGTTTCAAGCTTTCTTGTACTTTTCTATTGAAATAAACTTTGAACAACAACTGACTGAAAGAATTTTGAAAAGTTGATCATTAAAATTAATCACAAAATGCCTGTCATTTTTAATATTATTTGCCTTAAAGAACATTTACTTCCTAAATAGAGAATATATATTTCTTGCATTCCAATAACATAGCAAAAAGAGATTAGGACACAGGCCAGGCCCTGATCAACCTTGGCTGGGTCAACCCGGGGAGAAAGTATGATGTTTTTAAAGGACCGAAACCGTCAATGAACCAGGGTAACATCACTGATGGTGTGTCCTAACCATACCTAAATGATGTATTTTTCAAATTCAAAAAAAAAAAAAAAAATATATATATATATATATATATATTGTTTCATGCTATCTTACTGTTGTTTTTATCATACCACTTCCAATAGAGTCACTGTTCACTATTAGTATTACTTTATTAGTAGTTGTACTTTAATTTTTATTTCCTTTTTTATCCTAAACCTTGAGAGTGATAGACTCTTTCCTCGCTTGAGCAAAAAGTACAAAATCAAATATAAGCAAGCAACTTTTAAGGATGAGACTTGAAGTCACATCCCACACCTTTTGGATGAAAATGTTTACAATTCTTGACCAGCTCATCTATTATTTTAAACTTGCAGTTATATGTTCTGAAAGCTCCTGTTATGTTTTTGAAAAAGTGTTAGATGATCAGTTAATATAAAATGCCTGAAGATACTAAAAGGGATGAAACAAGACAATCGGCTGATTTCCAAATTAGAATATTTAAAAGCTCTATGTTATATATGCATTGAGCACTTTTTAATACAACTATGCACTGGTCTAATTTGATTCTGACTAATAACTGGTTTATATATATATATATATATATATATTTTCCATTTGTAAACAAGTTATTATGCAACCTAGGTTTCTACCATGAGTGGTGTCTTCAGGCAATTTTCAATAACTGATTTTACTGTCTACTGTTTTGTTTAAGAAATTAATTTTAAAAATTGCACGTTCAAAAATTCCCTGCCAAGTGAGCCTTCAAAAAAAAAAAAAACACTGTTACATGCGCGTTCTTAAAAAAATGGTAAAATCAGTTATTGAAAATTGCCTGAAGACACCACTCATGGTAGAAACCTAGGTCACGTAATAACTCGTTTACAAATGGAAAATATTAAAAAGTTCTACAATTGTACTGAACACTTTTTAATACAAATATGAGCTGGTCTAATCTTATTATGACCAGAAACTAAGTAATTAAACAATCTATATATATATATATATATATATATATATATATATTCAGGCACACACACATATGTGTGTGGGGGTGTGTAGATTGTATTTTATATGTAGTTAATGACAAAGTCACTTACATTATCAGTGAAAATAACTCCCCATTTCCATAACTGGTACTGCCAGTCCATATTTGAGATACTGAAAAAAATTAAGAAAAAGAAATTATTTTAAAAGAATTTAGTATGTTTTTCTTTCAAATATAAAAATTAGAATTTGTAGGTCATAATTTCTTTTTTTTTTTTTGTATGATGTCAAAATATTTGAATCACAATCAAAAACCAAATGTGGGGAAAACTTTCATGGGACATAATATTTTGATAAGTTACACCTATTCATATTAGAATAGAGAGAGAGAGAGGTATTTCATAAAGGATAAGTCCATACGGTATGACCAAAATTATTTCTCTTGATTATACATGAAGCCAATACATAATTTAATCTTGCAGATAATCTTGTTTTTAATTCTCTTAAATGGTTAAAGATATCCAAATCTAGGGATTTTTACTTAATCATTTAACTCAAAGCAAGGCAATAAAGCCACTGAGACACAGGCGTGTGCTTACTGAGCATGAAAGAAAAAAAAATCATTATAAAAGAGTCAGAACAATAAAAGAGGAATCAAAGAGACAGTAAATAACAATTGACATTGCATTTAAAATTTTCAAGATCAAATTTGGCTGGAAAGCAAGAAGCCAGAAGAGAGTTCCACAAACAAGAAGTGTGATAAAAGAAGCTGTTAGCATAAAACTTATGGTTACATCCAGCTAACTCATCTGTAAATTGACGAGATCTTGGTGCCAGTCTAGTCAGTCAGTTAAGTGCTATACATGATACATACTTGGGTGATCATGTCTTAAAAGAAACATGACTAACTGGGTAGAAGGTTTTCCCACCATAAATTACCATTACTTTTTGTGGTAGACTGGTTGCCAACTGAGGCTATAGAACTCAATCTATCCTGTTGTTTAATCCATAGCTAAAGGGAAGAGATGGCTTAATACCTTTCTCATGGGTATTTGTGCATAAGTGAATACAATGAATTCAACTGAAATTCAAACTTGGCTGTCTGGTTTATCATTTTGAGCCGATATCCACTGCACCACAACGCATATCACTAGCCAGTCTAGTACTCAGCTTAAATTGATTGTCTCGGTACCATAATGAAGCGCTCATCAAAACAATTACCATGAAAGTATTTATAGAAAAGACATATGAAAATGACATTATGGTAGTGGGAAAGTGACTGAAGCTGAGATTCCAGGTCAGGATCAATAACATTGCAGATGTTTTTAGTTTCTAAAACATATCTTATAAAGATATAAGGAATAAGGAAACAAACTGTT
Source organism: Ascarosepion bandense (assembly GCA_037127315.1). Taxonomy (NCBI): domain Eukaryota; kingdom Metazoa; phylum Mollusca; class Cephalopoda; order Sepiida; family Sepiidae; genus Ascarosepion; species Ascarosepion bandense. The sequence continues at coordinate 5,296,449 of JBBBDQ010001148.1, read as the reverse complement.
ATGGTTCTATAGGAATGAACTCTTTCTCCGTCAATAAATAATAACCTGTGTGACTTCTGGGGACGCAGCTGTGAGACAACCTAGAGACAGTCAAGATGCAGCATAAGTATACCGTTCAGATTTACGCTTTTATTTGTTGATTACTAACACTTGTATTTGTATATATGTCCTGTTATTCTAATACACTTGTTTGAACCTACCTTCTTGTTTCCATGTCTTTTTTCCTAGCTCAAAACAGGCCACAACAACTTGGCAATGAAGATTTCGCCACAACACAAACAAGAGACAGTGATTAAATAAAAATGACATCTGAATATTATGCAATTATAAGTTATAGAAAGTCATGCTGTGTTCAATGGTCAAGAGATCATTGAATGTCCTTATTTGTTTGTTTGTTTCGAGGTTTAATGACCTATCAATCCTTATGGGATCATTTAAGGTCATAACAAATGTTTTTGGGTAAGGTTATATTATTTTTACAGACTTTTGGAAGATGTCTTGCTTTTTAAACTTTTCCATTGCTTTCAAGTTGTATTACTTTTTAAATTTTTCTCCCCGGTGAGGGTCAGATCTATTTTTGATCTTCGGATCTTTACTTAGATTATATTTTGTTGTATAGTTTGATCTTTTTGAGGAAGGTTAAAATAGTATTAGAGTTTATTTTTTTGAAAAGATCTTTCAGGTTGTTAACATTATAGAGGGATTGCCGGATATATATATAAAATCACTGCAGTCAAGTAGAAGAGATGGCTTAATACCTTTCTTAATTTCGCCACAACACAAACAAGAGACAATAATTAAATAAAAATGACATCTGAATATTATGCAATTATAAGTTATAGAAAGTCATATTTGCTGTATGTTATTTGAGTTGGATGGTTTTAATGTTTGTTTGTGATCCCACCAATGCAATTATTTTGAGTGACTAACCATTACACTAGACGCACACACACATTACTTCTCTAATGTTTTTTCATGTTTGTATTTCTTCTTTGACATGCTGTGTTCAATGGTCAAGGGACCATTGAACGTCCTTATTTGTTCTCACTACCACATATCCAAACTTTACCATTGGTTTCAACCACAGTCTCCAGACAACTCTTCTGCAACTCTTCTAAACAGTCTCCTTTTTTAAGTTGGTGAATGCTGCCATAATCCTTGCTTTCAGTTCATCTTTGGTATTACAAGGAGTTTTGTTGGTCTCTAACTCAACAGTGCCCCACACATAATAATCAAGGGTATTGCAAGTCTAGGGAGTTAGGTAGCCAAATGTAAAATGTGATGTGATTGTAGAAATTGTTTAACAGCCATGACTTAGTTCTCCTACTTGTGTGGCATGGTGCAGAGTCCTGTTCTCAGATATAGGGCCTTCCAGCTGCTACCCTCTTGATCTAAGGCAACACTACCTCCTTAAGGCACTTGATGTAGCCTCCTCTGTGTTGAATCTGATGCCCTTACCATTCAGGAACTCTTTTCTTGTCAGAATGATCAAAGTGAGTTTTTTTCCTCTGCCTCCCTTGCCTTTAATATATCCTGTGAGGAGGGCCAGATTATACCTTAGGTTAGTGTAAACCCTTCAAGCTTTTATAAAGCAATGATTTTAATTTTCTTGATGTTATTCCTTCTAAATAGCTTTATAAACTGAAATGCTATCAATGTGACAAACTCATATTCATTTTGTTTTATTGTTATAATGCTGATTATAAAAATATGGATTTATTGTTATAATGCTGATTATAAAAAATCTGTTTTTTTTTAAAAATTTGGTTGTGATGAAATCTGTGCTAATTTGATTTGCAACAAGCAGTTAAATAATGGTATTTCATGAAGAATATTTTTATTGGCAAACAAAAGATGGTTATTCTAGTTCATTTAAAGAGTTTGTAATAAGTTTATTTCAAGCTATGCAAATATTGCTAAAATATGTTACAAGTATAAAATACTTAAGATAGATGCAGGCAAGTTAGAGGGTAGCTCTGTATAAGAGGGGGTCACATAATATCATTATCCTAGGGACCACAAAAGGTCATCATCTGGCTTTGTCTGTCAGTGTTAAATTTTCCATGCCCTTTGAATGTGTCCTAGGACATAGAAGCTATTTCACTTGTTGGCTATTGTGATCTGTCAAGACTTCCTTATTCTGCTCAATTCAGCAGTAACCGCAATGGAAGTAATCAGTAGGATTCAACCAAAAGTCGCAGACATCATAAAAATGCTCATAGAGCCCTATCTGGACTCTTTTCTACTTTTCTCTTTCAGCGGTATCTACCTTCAAGCCCAGCTTAAAAGACTACTCGCTGCAGAAGACACGTAGAGGAAGAAGAAATGGATTTATACCTTTGCCATTTGTGCATAAATTAATACAATGAACCCAACTGAAATTGGAACTCAGCTCTCATATTCTCAAATCCCAAACTGTTATCTATCGTGCCACCAATATATCCAAACTTATAGCTCCTGGTATTCCCAAGCAGTCACCCGTCTAGGTACTGATCAGGCTTGATGTTGTTTAACTTCAGTGATTTTAAGAGAACCAATGTTTCAACATGATCTGGTCATATGCCTGAAAAGGAATCTGTGGCCATCTGCATGCTAAAGAGACATGGCATTAAGAATAAAGAAAAGGTAGAGTCAATATTTCAAGATTGACTTTACATTTTTAGAAAATGGCAGGAAATGTATAGAGAAACAAAAAAAAGAAAAATGTTCTTACAATGCTGGCATCAGTCCTGAGCGTGGAATAGTTTCCTCTATGGTTATAGAATCTCCCTTTTTCATTCCCAAAAGATTACTAATACTCTCGTAGTCATATTGTTCAGCATAACGAATTCGTACCTACAATGTAAACATATTCTGATCAGTCAAATACAACAAAATTAAAATCTGTAAGAAAAATCCAGAATCTGACCAAGTAACCAAACATCTTAATTTTTAAAAATTTTTTACCGGTGGGTGTCCCTTATTCGATTATGCTGAGAACTTTTCAACACTTAATATCACTTAAGTGCCATATGTGGTACACGCTTGGGCAATCATGTCTTGAAAGAGACATGACTGACTGGGAAGAAGATTTCCTGTAGTAGGTTACCATTACTTTCTGTGGTAGCCTGATTGCCAACCAAGGCTAAATCTGTCCTGCTATTTATCCCATAACTGGAGGAAGAAGTGATGGATTAATATCTTTCCCAAGGATATGTGTGCATAAGTGAATGCAATGAATTCAACTGGAATTTGAACTTGGCTCTCCAATTTCTTGTTCCGAGCTGATATCCACTGCACCACAAATTTGTCTATATTTCCTCAAGGACACATGGCTCAGTGAAAAAAAGCATTGGTTTAATCCAGTGACTTGACCTTAGGAGTTGTAAGTTCAATACCTGGCCACAGCAGAGGCAAACAAAAAAAATTTTAGAGTTGAGTTAAAGGGAGGTAACTGATACATCTGGAAGAGGTATAATTCATGGAATGAAAACAATCTACCCTGGTGAATAAAAGCATTGGTTTAATCCAGTGACTTGACCTTAGGAGTTGTAAGTTCAATATCTGGCCACAGCAGAAGCAAACAAAAAAAAAATTTAGTGTTGAGTTAAAGGGAGATAACTGATACATTTGGATTCGGTATAATTAATGGAATGAAAACAATCTACCCTGGTGAATGAAATAAAGGATTCTGTTCAAAATTCCAGTCACCTGAACAAGGTCAGATTGTACAACATCCAAAACTTTGTGAATATGGCAACAAAGATGAAGACAACAGTTCAAACAATGGTATCCCTTGTATATATGTAGTATGTTATATAAAATATTAGAGAATGCTGAAAAGTTCAACATTATATTGATTACGTATATTGCAACATTCAACACCAAAAGATGTTAACATTTTTGCTACTTTACCTGTTAAATCTTGTGAATTGCATAATGTCCCCTTTTTGGACATTTGTGTATTGTCTTCATTTTATCCTCCACATGCTGCTGTAAATAATAACTATTTTATAAAGATGCTGTTTAGATTTTGAGGAATCTAAATTCAGTTCTTGGTCTGATAGTGATAAAAATGTTGGTGCTGAAGATATTCATTATATACATCAATTTTATAGTGAAAATTTCACATCAAAATTAAATTATTTTATAGAAATGCTATTTAGATTTTGAGGAATCTATATTCTATTCTTGGTCTGACAGTGATAAAAATGTTGGTGCTGAAGATGTTCATTATATACATCAAATATTATATAGTGAAAATTTCACATCAATACTAAATAATTACCTAATAATATCTCTGGATATGAATTTATTATTTTGCAACATATAAATCAAGTTTAAATAAAATTCCTGTTAATTTGACTCTGACTGATCTTCACACTTTCATTAAAAAAAATTCAATTCAACTTCTTACCTTTTTCTTGACAAATTTATCCCAATAACTTTGAGGGAATGAGACTGTACTCAGTACAAGTTTATCCCAGTGGGCTTTAATGTCGTCATCATCAGGTTGTTCAGCAATATAAAGTCCTTCAAATTCTAGTTTACGAGCAATCTCCTTCTCTCTCTTAAAAATCACCAAAGGCACTTTGAGGCAGTAGTAAGCCACTAGCATTGAGAACGAGGCAATTGAGTGCAGTACAGCTAACACTTCTAGAATGGGGACTAAATAGTCCACGTCTTCTTCAATTATCACAACTTCATTTGCATCGTCATCATCTTCAGTTCCATTTCCAGCATCGTCATCCACAATTGTTTGAGTTACCTTATTGACCTAATGAAATAAAGAAAAGAAAACACAGTTAATTCTAAGAACTTTGTAAACATGTCAGCCAATTTGTATATTTTTTAAGTCTACAATTCATACAGGGTTTATCACACACGTTTATGTGAATGTATCACTTTATCTGGGTATTGCATTAATATTGTGGTAAATGCATGTATTGTAATACAAGAAAACAAACAAAACAAAAATTCTTTGCATTTCTGATAGAGGATATGAGTGGAATGTCACTTTGTGGGCAAGGAAAGTGGCTTGGGGAACGGGAGTGTTGGTGAAGCCTGGGTTGATGTATTTGGGAAAATTGATTTTTCACTTTTTCTTCAGAAAATAAATATTGCACTCACTTTGAAAGCTGAAGTTTAAAATGATAAGAACTGATACAAAAAAATCAAATTCATAGCATTTACCAATTTTTGAGCATTTAATTTTAGAATCTGTCTAAAAAAATGTAGCTAATTTCTGCAGGGTGTTGGTTACAAGCAGACTTCCAACTTTTAGTTTTCAAGAATAAATACCAATAAAGTTGATACTTTTTATATTAGATATAGTGAATAGAAAATATATTCATACCAGAATTCTAATTATGAATCACCACAAGTAAAATATGCAAATTTTTACTGTTTTTGATAAAGGAAAACTATAAAAATTGAGAAAGGTTAATTAATGAGTTCAAGTTTTAGTTTTGTTTAACGGCATATCAACCTCTGTGGGATATCTAATGCCAAAAAGGTGGGGTTTTAATGCTTCTTTAATTTGATGTTTGGAATTCCCTTCTGCATACTTGCTTTCCCAACAGCTATAATTGCCAAGAATTCAAATGTAAAGTCAATAGTCATCTCCTGTCTCACTAACTTACATCCTCTCTCTCATGCTTTTTTTCTCCATCCACTCCACTCTCATCAGTATTCTCTTCCTTCTCCTACTCTCTTCCTAACACCCCCTGCAACCTCTCACTCCTTCTCATAACATTTCTCCTATGTAACCCCCTGCACAACAGTGGCAGTAAAATACCTTGCTTGGAGTGACATGATTATAAAAAAAAAAAAAAATCAAATCTCAACTTTCAAATTGAGTGCAATACCATGGTTCCAAAATAGACCTGCCTTATTAATGCACGTGTCAGGTTGGTTGACCAAGGACACTGCTGGTGACATTAACAGTTTGCTTGTTTGCTGTGATTCTCTTACAGTGTTGCTGACGGTGTTCTTAAAAGCAGATAGTGTGCATCATGACTTTTCTGTTTTTCATGTTCTTTATTTGGAGGCAACTTTCATGATCTTTTAGAGTGTATTTTATATTTTTCTGAGGGGATTTGTTTTGTGCACCAGATGTAATACCTGGAGCCCCTGTATAGAGGATGACTTTATTTTTATTTTTGAATTCTTAGCATTTACATAGGGCTAACATGTAGAGTGAATCAGAAAGAGATCTAATTTGAAACAGGGTATGAATATGATTCTTTAAACAAATGTTTAATTTTGGTCAGTATTTTAATGCCATTATAGAGAATACTTTGCTAAATTGTCACACTACAATAGGCAAGACTAATTATAATCTATATAAATAAAAATGTATTTGTCCATTTGTTACTATCCGCTAATCTAAAATGGCTGCACCAATTGTTTTGAAATTTTACTATCGCATTTTAATCGAATACGAGCATGTTTTTATATACCTTATATTAAAAATATTACAATATTAAAAAATATCTATTTTGCAAATCTATTAGAGCTGATGAGAGTCAAACTAAAAAACTTTCAATATCAATACGGATGCATTTACAGACAACTTTGTTATTTCATAGAAAACATAGGAAAACTGCACATTTAAGTTAAATGAAGTCTTTTTTTATTATTATTTCTATTTTGGCGGGTGTAAACAACAGAAATCCCTTTCCTTTAAAAAAAAATTTCTATACATTTTTTTTTTTCAACAAATTATTATCAATATCCCATTTAATTTGTTGGTTTAGTAAATAAATTTCTTCTTTTTTTTTTTTCATTTAACCAAACTGAGCCACAACAACGTCTGGCCGGGTACAGCTAGTATTTTAAATATGATCAAAGGAAAGAGAATGCAGTTAATTCAAGGTACTTCATAACATTGATAGAGTTGCTTGGATCATACAGCATTCATATATTTAACTCTACAATAGGCTATCAATGCTAATATTTTAAACATTTCTAACCCATGAAAGAAAAGTCATTGTAGCACCCTAGAGATTAGACATTTTGTAAAGATTTCTGGCAATGGAACAAAGCCCAGAGAGATGCGGATTCTTACCTTTTCCAAAGGAATTAACAAGTAAATATGCCAATTTAATTTTTTTGATAATTATTATGCAATCTGTACCTGCTTGTAGGTGCAATAATTGATTACACCTTGCCTATTAACAATGCTGTTGGATTGTTGAAAGTATCTACTTATATTTATACCAGTTCACACTGAGTTTTATTGGTACCATATAAGCCAGTACTACCTGCCACATGGTAAGGTAATCAGGGACTAAATCAGTTCTTCCACCAGGCTTTTCTGGTGGGGAGAGTTGCTAGACATCTAACAAGATTAAAAACAAGGTCAAAGGGTGGATTAACCTTCATGGAGAGTCAATGGCCATCTAGCACAGTGGGTGGGTTAGACTGGGCTCAATAGCTATATATATATATATATATATATATATATATATATGTATATGTATATATATATATATATATGTATGTAGCCAGTGGGATGGTGAGATAGCATTATTGGGCAGAGGGCTTCCTAGACTGAAGTCAACAGCCAGGGCAGATATTTCTCCTAATGGCATCAATGGTCACACATTCATGAGATTTCCATCCCTGAAGAGGGATGGATTCTGCCAGGTCTATTTACTCAAGACACTATAGACAAGACTAATTATAATATTTTAAATATGATCAACCATTGAATGAAAAAGAAAGAAAATGCATTTAATTCAAGGTACTTCACAACATTCATAGAGTTGCTTGAATTTATATATATGAATGAATACCTCTTCAACTTTAAATCCAATGGAGTGAACCAGTCATGTGCTTAGATGTGAAGTGACCAGATGACCAAACTAGGTTGTGGGGCTGATGATGATAATCTAGATGGGCTCATGTTAGGTATTTATTAAAATCATAAAGGTCACTCATGTTAGGTATTTATTAAAATCATAAAGGTCACTCATGTTAGGTATTTATTAAAATCATAAAGGTCACTCACCTTGTAGAAAAGTAAAATAAAATTAATGAAGAAAGCAAGAGCCAAGGCCACATATTTGAAATTGTAAAAGTTCCTGGCAAAATAACTCTGAAAAGTGATAAAAAACAGAAAATTGGTGAAAGAATCATGAAGATAGTAGAATCTAAGAAGTAAAAGACAAATATAAATTTTGGTGGATAAAATTGCATTTGAATTGTCCAAAATCTTTCTCAGAAACAGAGCTCATTTTATATAGGCAAGATATAAAACTGAACGACTTTAAAACGTCAACTCTAAAATTTGTGAACACACTTTTGACAACAAAATGACAGATGAGCCACAACTGTATTTTTGGAAAATCTTACCAAAAATCGAATAATTATTGAATTTTAATAAAAAAAAATTTGATACTTAATCATTTATGAATGAATTTGAATAAAATAAAATAAAACCTGACAGAATAATAGAAAAAGGAACATACAGGAAACGTTTATGAATTTAACATTTGTTGCTTTTATTTAATCTTCATCAACATTAATATTCACTAAGTATTGAATATTTCTGTCACATTGTGGTGAATGTCCATCAGTACAGGTGCAACAGAGGCTTTGAATCATGTGCTGTCATATCTGTAAAAACCAGTTGCCCCTCCCCCATTATCAGTGAAACAGATTGGCATGTTCAGATGTGGGCCACTCTACAACTTGTCAAGATTTGGTGTTTCTGTCAGCTGTCTCCTGTCAATAAAAAAACAATAGGAAAACCAGCAGTCAGTGGTTGGCAATTGGCAGGACTTGGTGTCTTGTGAAGTTGGTCCTGTGGGCATTTTGTTTCTAAAGTTGCCATTTGAGGCAGTGTCATTTTGTGTCTCTTTCATTTCTTTGCTAATTATCTCTGTAACAGTTGGGAGAGCTATCAGTTAGGTGTTTTCCCTCAGCCTCAGTACACCCTGTAGTTTACAACAACCATCCAGTCTGGTGCTTCTGTTGATAATGTCCGCCATAATTGATGGATAAAGAGTATTCTTACAGCATGTAATCTGTCAAAGATTAACACTCCCGAATCAGACACTGTCTTGAATTGGATTTGATCTCAAATAACTGGAAAAATATGGCCGCTTTTATACACATTGCATTGAATATTTTGAGCTTCCTGATTGGTTAAGCCTTCTATTGGTGAACTATAAAATGGGTTGACCCATGGGGGTCTGCACAGTATATCAGTCAGTTAAGTGCCATACGTGAAACACGCTTGGGCGATCATGTTTCAAAAGAGACATGACTGACTGGGCACTAGGTTGCCATTGCTTTCTGTGGTAGACTGGTTGCCAGTCAAGGCTATAGAACCCAATCTGTTCTGTTATTTAACCCATAACTGGAAGAAATAGATGGATTAATACCTTTCCCAAGGGTATTTGCGCATAAGTGAATGCAATGAATTCAACTGGAATTTGAACTCATCTCCCCGATTTCTTGTTCTGAGCCAATATCCACTGCACCACAATGCACTGTATATACATGTACCAAAAAAAAATTCCAACAGCTTCTGCTATATATTTAGAGATTCTTGATAGAATATAAAGTAGAATCTGTAGTGTTATTGGTCCTGACCTGGCACCTCAGTTTCAGTAACTTTATTCACTGCCTTAATGTAGCTGCTCAAATGGAATTGCATCTTGCAGTTAAGATATGATGAGAATAAGGGCGGTACACTACAATGTGCATGGTACAAAGGATCTTAGCCATGAGGGTTAGAACTGGTGGAGCTGAGGAATGTAGTTTGTCTGATAATTTTTCATGGAAACAGCGATAGGACAGTGAGAGGCTTGCAACATTTTGTCTGTAAGAAAGGGGTTGTAGGGTGGAGAATAATTTGTCACCTGTAAGTTATGTAGAGATGCTTTTGGACTATGTTGAGATTGGAAAGTGAAGACTGAGCAGTTCCTGCCCATATATAGCAACAGTACTCCATTTTAGGCTTGAGCTGACTCTTGTAAAGGTAGAGGGTCACAGAAGAAATCAGATACTTACTGGAGCTGACCATTTTCCAGCATCTTTAGCAATGGATCATATCTACGAGCTATACTTGATGTTTAAGGCCCAATAGGCGCTTATGGTGTAGTTGTAGGGAAATGTTTAATGTTAATTTGGTCTTGTGTCATACATAACCGAACTCCCTATAGCTTACAAGTTTTATGCAGAATTATCCATCAGAATTATCAGAAGGTTTGTGTATATTTGTAGAAGAATAGTGGAATGGTGTGGAAAAATAAAATATACATTTTGCATTTTAAAATAGAAATTTATTAATGAAAAGGATAACATGAATTGTGGAAGAAATTATGTTCAATGAGAAAGTTAAGGGTATCAAGAAACGTTCATAGTAGTAATTTGTTTATGCATATGTACGTATGTATGTATTAGTGTTTGTTTGGTGGGAATGTCTTTGAATGGAGAAGAAGTAAAAGGAATCAGCACATGAGAAAGAAGGAGGACGAATGTCTGGGTCACTTGAAGCTTCTTCTGTTACATTTTAGCTTGTCGTCTCTGCTGCTTCCATCCCTGACTGACTGAAGTCATTAATAGTCATTCAGATTTTTTCGCACTTGATTGCTAAGTCCTTTCAAGTCTTGCAAATCGCTTCCATTGGTCAGAAAATTAATTTAACATCTACTTGCAAAATCCGGTTTCAACTTTTTCTTTAAGCACATGGTCAATCCTTTTTCTATTTGGGAAAACCAGGATTTCACACCATTGTGAATTTTTGTAAAAAGTGAAGAAGAAGGTTGATTTTTAATTCTTAATTTCCTATCCACCATAATGGCATGAGGCCTCATGATTAATAAAGAACATGTTTCATCTATGAACTTCAGAAAATTGATTACAATTATGTCTGACTACCACATGTAAAGCAATGAAAATAAACTGGAAAAGAAATGAGTCAAAAGTTATTAATACTGATAATGTTTTAGCAAAGAAATTTGGATAACTTACAAGAATATATTTGCCATAGTCAAAAGCTTTGGTTTCATAAGGTATTTCTTCATCACCTACAGCAACACCCTCCTCTTCCTCAGCTGCTTCGCCTTTTGCAGGACTTTTTGCAGGTTCTTCTGCTGCCTCAGTCCTGAAAAACAGGAATAAAAATTTCAAACTAATGACTTTTAAAACACATTTTTATATTTTATAGCAAGATGTTTGTTGAATAATGATAGAATCAGAATCTTTATTTGGTTTCGAATATTTTAACATGAGAAAAGGATGGCTTATATACTAAATGAATTATTTTTTTCTGTTCATATCTCTGTTAATATTTTAGTTATATCTAAGTTTGTTGATCTCTGCTGAAATTTATCTATTTCAGATTATAATCATTAACTTAGATTATTTATTTCTGTGCATATCTTTTTTCAATCTTCTGATTAATAGAAATACCAAATATTGATTTATGATTAGTTTAAATATTTCCTATGACACTACCACCTCATTAAGTGTATGTAAAATAAATTATAGAGGTAATTGGGTAGGAATTTGGCATAAAATAAAATTTAGAGGTGAAAGAAATCAAAAACCTGTGCTCAGTTAGTGGAATAGACTTCATTCTAAACCAATTTTTTTTTTGTTACTGAAAAAGAAAACGTTAAAAAAAAAAAAGTTAAACTTACACTTCAGTAGCTACAGGCAGTGTTTCAGTTTCTATCTTTGGAGCTTCTTCAGGCTCACTCAAAAGAGCTGCTTCTTCCTATAATGGAAAAGTTTTTGGTAAAATATTGCCTAATTCACACAATTACTACTTTATTACAAAAAAAAAAAAAATAATCGGTGGACCTGATGGAGACTACCACCACCTTTAAATTTGTTGTTTTTCATTTTTTGAAACTTTTTATATATATATATATATATATTTTTTTTTTTCTAAATATATACTGTTAAATATAAGAGACAATGAATGTCTATTATGTTTAATCATGAGCCGTTCTAAACGTTTTATTTTGGCTTTAATTTCAGTTGAAAATAAAGACAAAAATTCTCCAACATTTGGATAATTTTTTATTAATTTGTTTCTAAGCTTTCGGCTCACATGAGCCATCTTCAGAGAGGTCACCAAGATGGTAACACAAGATGGCTCATGTGAGCCGAATGCTTAGAAACAAATTAATAAAAAATTATCCAAATGTTGGAGAATTTTTGTCTTTATTTTCAACTGAAATTAAAGCCAAAATACAACGTTTAGAACGGCTCATGATTAAACATAATAGACATTCATTGTCTCTTATATTTAACAGCATATATTTAGAAAATTATTTGCTGCCTTGATACACTAAATATATATATATATATATATATATATATATATATATATATATATAAAATAATCCTCTCAAATATTTTGCCATCATTTTCGATAGCAGAGATACATTCATAACCTAATAATAATATAATCTGTTAGATGCATAGAATTAGACATCCATATTTGGTGGTACAATAGTTATTGTATTCTTTACAACATTCAGCCTAAAATATATTGAGACATTCTGCCAAAACCTCATTCATCATTATTCCATGTTGAGATGAAGGTTTGTTGATTAACATGGATAGTAGATTTGAATCATTTTCAAACACTAATGTATATTGCAACCATCCATGTACTATGTGTAATGTTTTTAGTATTAAACTTTATAAATCTACCATTCATCCATGCAGTGAATATTGCTGTCACATCTGGTCTGATGTTTGCTATGTATTTAGAAATGCCTGATAAAATTCAAAAGAGTCTGCAATGTTATCTCATCTTCAGTTACTTTCCCACTGCTATAATGTAACTTCCCTGTGCTTTTGCTATCAATATTTTTATGGTAACTGTTCTGATGACCTTTCCTCCTTGGTATCTTAACTTTATGAATTTAAACTCAGTATTAGATTGGCAGTTAGGTCCCATCATTTTATCGTTGAAATTACTCGATTTTTAATTAACATAGAAGTTGTCATCTTACCAGAAGGGCGTCAGTTGTTACATCAGAGGCAACTACGGATTCTTTCCATGGGACGCTGCCATTTGCAGCCGCTGGTTCTGTTTCTACAGTAGACACACCATCAGATAACCCAACAGATCTAAAAAATTAAAAAAAATAGACACATGAAGAAGGCAAAAATGTATGTTGTTCTTAAAGTTTTAGCCAAAGACAAACAAACTGATTGATTTATTCATTATCTCTGGCTTATTAACCCTTTGTACGTTATTTAAAGCCAGAAAATATTTTTAGATTGAAAGAATTCTTTTCCACAGATAATGATTTAGTGATAAAAATTCTACTAAGTAACCCATAGCTGGGGGGAGGAGGTGGATTCATACCTAATTAGAATTTGATAAACAAACAAAGAAATTATAATGTGGATATAAAGTGAGGGATCAATTCTATATTACAGCCAATATATAAACTGATCCTTCACTTTGTGACTAATTTTAATTAAACAGTATTATATATTTATATGTATGTATATATATATATATATATGTAAACTATTTTAACATAGAGCATATCTGTAAACATACAAAATGAATAAAATGATAAGATGAAAAACCATTCTTAGCCAATTTGTTTTGTTCTTTGAGGGAATTTGCTCTTTGAGGCAGTTTGCTTTGTTCAAAGCAGACTGCTTGGACAAGTTGTTAACATGTGCAGTGATAAAAATTTTGTCTCTTTTTCCTTTTTCAAGCCATAAAATTATATTTTTCCCTGCACCTAAAATATTTCTAATCTGTCACATCTTTTTCAAAACTGTTCTTGATATAAAAAAATTTATATATTATCTTATATTTATAATTTTCTAACAAAAAATCATTTGCATAACTGTGTCTTTCGGTAAGTAGAGACATCTACTTTTAAAATTAAATGAAAATGAGAGTAAAATAAAATTCATTTTAAAGCCAATCATCTGACTTACTCCTTAAGACCATTCTCTTTCTTTGTTGGGAAGGTTCGTCCAGGCCCACCATTTTCTTGGGTTACTTTTGGAGTAGCTGCACCACCTGGAGGTGACTCAGGAGCCCCTAATGCTAGTGGTGGGGCCATTATTGCAGGTGGCATCTTGGCCTCAGCAGCTGTTGTTGATTCAGGAGTTTGCTCCAGGCCTCTGTCACCCATCATCATGTTGATTAAGAACTTGGCTAATGTCCTGTTAAAATATAATGATAATAATAAGAGAAAATGAAAGTATTTAATTATTTGGACTATTGTTTTCATCTTTATTGCCATTTGTACAATGTTTCGGCCATTGTATGCTTTGGTCTTCTTCAGGTGCTAGGAATTTTGAAAAGGAACCTTTATTACAAGAAAAAATGAGATAATGTTGTGTTACAATTTAAGTGTTGGTAATCTTATAGGATAGAGTTGAGAAAAATAAGAGTTTTGGTTATTTTTTTAAATCATAAATTAGATAAAATCTTTAGCTCTTTTGTTTACAGAAGATAATCATCATTTAGAATGAATACTTTAAATAAGGATAAAGGATAAAATAGAACCTTCCCCTCTGATTGACCAATAATTACAAAAAAAAAAAAAAAAAGAAAAAAATAAGCGAATCCCAATTGGTTAAAATAATTGGCTAATTTCACAAACAATAAAGAGCTTGGCAAACTTCAAAGACATTTACAATTTCTTTAATGTCATGCTGGAAACTTTTCCATAATTCAGAAATAATGATGAAATAAAAAAAAAAAGAAAACAGTTAAAATATTTTAAAAGTCTGAAGCCATGACAGTGTTATAACTTCCTTGTAATAGTTAGTTGAAAGAAGTAAGGTATGAACAGCTAAATCTTACTTATTCCAGAAAACATCAAGATATGGTCTTGTTTTCAATACCAATTAATTTTTTTTCTTGTTTGTGTGTCTAGGTTAAGAGCAGTATTTAGATTTCCCAGAGAGCATTGCTGGAAAGCAAGTATTAATCACAGGTGTGCATGTGTGTGTAACACAAAATTAAAACATGATGCAAATTTCAAAATGAGGAGCATTATGTACTTATTTATACAATTTACATTGTCCTCATCTTTGTTGCCATATTCATGAGATTTCGGCCATTATATGCTTTGACCTTCTTCAGATGATTTGAATTTTAAACTGATCCCTTTATTTCGTTCACTGGGAAGATTGTTCTAGTTCCATGAGCCATGTCTCTTCCAGATGTCTCAGTATCAGTTATCTCCCTTTAACTTAACTCTCTGAGTTTTTGATGACCTTTGTTGTAGCCAGGTATTGAACTCACAACTCTTTGGGTGAAGTCACTGGATTTTTTTTTTTAATCATATCACCCCAAGCAAGGCGGTAACGCCACTGATGCACAGGGAGCTATGTAAGAGTGAAAAGATTGGAAAAGAGAAAGCCAGAAACCACATCCTAAACAGGGAACAAGGGATGAGCCTCTTCACCTGTTCAATAGACGTGGGTGGAGTGTGAACCGGGCGATAGTTTAGTAGTCTATCTACTCCAATTAAAAAAAAAATGTAAAAAGATTGGAAAAGAGAAAGCCAGAAACCACATCCTAAACAGGGAACAATGGATGAGCCTCTTAACCTGTTCAATTAACTGTGAGCATTAGATTCTCCAAGCCCTCCATCCTGATTACATGTCTCAAAAACTTCAACTGTCTTTTCCTCATGTTAAGTATCAGTTTCCTTTTCATGTCCATTCTTGTGTTTGCTCACATGTTCTGTCCATGGCATCCTCAACCTCCTTCTGTAGAACCCCATTTCAGTTGCTTCAAGTCTTTCTTTGTAAGATTGTCCAGCATTTGCTACAATATTGAAGGACAACTGGAATGTATCTTTGGAATGTATCCTTGGCCATCCCATTAATCCCTCAGATCTCCGTGCTGTACTTTCTGTTCTCTGTTAGAACACTTCCCAGGTATTTAAATTTCTGCACCTGTTTTATTTTAGTATCCCTAATTCTTAATTAACCTTTTGGGCTCCTCTTTTTACTGATTACCATGCATTCGTGGTTCAAAATAAGAAACATTATTCCCTGTTTGATCTCTCTTGTACATTCTGATAAAGTAAGAGCTCTTAACTACAGAATAGTGATTTCTATTCTACTGCATTTTTTCTTAAAAGATCACTGGCTATTGCAGATAATTGTGTGTATTGCACTAGAAGATGACAATCAAAAGGTGTCTCACAAGAATAAAGAAATACAATACTCACCAGAATATGTGGAATATCAATGTCAGTACCATCAACAAAAGATGAACATTTCCCTTGAGGAAGGCCATAGACAACTCTCCATAAGTCATGCTGCGGAATGTGTGATAAGTGTTCTTGATATTGGACCATGTGAAGAATGATAATAAGGATCCGATGAAATCCCGAATGGTGCGATATGTCATTTTCACTGGCTCAAGAAGGCTGCAAGCACAAATTAGCATTTTAACAGTTGCTTTGAACAAACATATAGCATTATCAGGCAGAATCAAAATTAAGTTATAAAGATACCTAAATAAAATTTAATAAGGATTCCGAATTTTAGTACTTGATTGGTGGCAAGGTCCTATCGTTTTCCTTGTGAAACTCTCTTCTGGTAACTTGCTTCTCAGTTAACTTTGATCTTTTTTTGTTTTTTTTATAATTATTTCACCCCAATCAAGGCAGAAATGCTACTGGCATGTAGAGGGTTACAGTCAGAGAATAAAAGATGTACAGGGGATGTCAAAAGAAAGATAAGAGATGAATGGGACACAAGTAGATAAAAGATGGCAATTGACATTACATTTAAATTTTTGGAGATGGTAGCTATCAGGAAAGCATGCAAATGGAAGCGAGATCTACGAACGGAAAGTACAAGAAAAGAAACTGTTAGAGTCGATACTAAAAATTTAATTAAATTGTAATTATAATGGCATCATTTGCACTGGGTACTGGTGCAGTGGATATCGGCTTGGAATGAGAAATCGGGAAGCCGAGTTCAAATTCCAGTTGAATTCATGGCATTCACTTTCGCACAAATACCCTCGGGAAAGGTATTAATCTGTCTCTTCCCTCCAGTTATGGATTAAATAACAGGACAGATTAGGTTCTATAACCTTGGCTGGCAACCAGTCTACCACAGAAAGCAATGACAACCTACTGCGGGATAATCTTCTGCCCAGTCAGGCATGTCTCTCTTTTGAGCTGGCTAGATATAACCAGAAATTCTATGCTAACAGTTTCTTTTCTCACACTTCTTGCTCCATGCTTTGCGACTAACTTTAATCTCCAAAACTTTAAATCCATTTTCCCTCTGATTACTCTTTTCTATTCCTGCTCATGATTAATGTTTCTGTTCCTAATTCTTTCACACCTAATAATCCCTTGTGTTTTAGTGGCTTTACTGCCTTGCTTGGGGTGAAATCAATTATTAAAAGGGAAGTAAACAATGTTGATATTTTTACAGTGTATTTTGAAAATATTACAAATATTATAAACTATCTATCTAATCTAAACTTATTTATAAATGGAACTTTGTCTGTGTGTGTGTGTCTGTGTGTCCATTACCTATAGACTCTGAAACGGCTGAACCGATTTTCTTGAAAATTTACACAGTTGTACTGTAAGCGTCTGCGAGTGTTCTTAGCTAGGTTTTGTGTCGATGTACCCCAGATAAATATCAAAAATCGATAATCGAAAAAAATCGGGTTATAGAAGGAGTGGTCCGATTTTAATCAAATTTGATACACTCATAGGCAAAGACATAAGAAACAATATTCAGAAGTTTCAAGGTTGCAGTTCTTACAATAGTGCAGAAAATCCATAATATGATATCAATACCAGGAAATCAAAATTTGACTTACATCCATTCATTTTTCTTTCAGTCTAAGGTTTCGCTTTAACTGGAAACAACTATTGCTTTTTAGTGTTTTGTGCCAACGTCCAAAGAGTATGAGCTCCAGGACCATGGATTAGTTTTTAAGCTTCCATTACACCCGAGCAATGCCGAGCTATACTGCTAGTGCTATTATTACAAGAAATAAACAATTATCAAAATAATTTAACCTGTCAAGCAGCTTTATGACGATTGTGGCCTGCACAATACTGAGTATCATTGTTATTAGCAAAAATAAAAAAAAAGAAGACACCTGGGTAAAAGGGTACTTACCCTCCTGCTCCAATTCCTCCAAGAACAGAAGACAATTTCAGTTCTTCCCCTGTAATACTTGTTGCATGTTGCATCTGAGAAAAAAGAAGAAAGATTGAGTTTTAAAGATGAATATGCAAAGTAATTATCATTTAGCAAGAGCATCTATGTTGGGCCAGATATAAGACACATGCTGATTGATCAAAATAAATATTTAAGACATTCTTAGAACAATAACAGATGATGAATAAACATGCAAAACTTTCTGCAGTATTTACATTATCCACTTTTCTAATTCAAGTTGGTGTTTAATGGTGTTTTGTCAATACAGCAACTAAAATCATATTCAGTCTCTTAATCCATGCTTAGGTGAAGAGCAAAGGTTTAAATATTGAAACAGTTTTTCAAATTTTCTTTCATGTTAGATGATTAAACACTGAATTTTCATATTTTTATTTTGGAGAAAATGACAAATTTTTAAAGTAGATAAGTTTTTCATGTGACATGTTTTGTCCTTTACGGCTTCGTCAGACTAAAGCATTGACATTGATGTAACTTAGATACTCATAATTAATATTGATGTATCTTAGATACTCATAACTGAATGGGAGCAGAGTTTGAGTTTTGTTTAATGGCATATCAACCTCCGTAGGTTATTTAATGCTGAAAAGGCGGGCTTTTAAGGTATTTTTTAATGTTTGGTTATAGTGAGAAGATTGATTTAGTCAGATTTTAATGAAATTTTTTTGTTTTTATTCTTTTTTATTTTAGGAAAGTGAAAATGTCTCCTAGTTTTGTATTCAAAAATGTTTTTTTGCTGAGAGTAATTTTTTCTTCAAAAATGTATTGTTGGTAATATTTTTCCTTTAAAAATGTATATTTTTCTATAAAAGTCTATTTTTATGTAAATATTTCTATAAAAGTCTATTTTTATACTTTCATAGTGTTTTGACCCCAGTTGGGGGGTTAACTATTTGCCCATAGCTGGGATCCTAACAAGCACTACCACTCCATGTGAGAGTGGACCTGGGAACAACAGCAATTAAGAGGTAGTTCCATGCTCCTCACAACCTCCTAATCAGAAACATTGCTGCTGGATGCAGTTTAAAGTCATGCCCAGAATCATGAATGGGAGCAAGCCATGTAATCAGGTCATGTGATTACATACTTTTGACCATATATATATATATATATATATATATATATATATATATATATAAACTTATTTATAAATGGAACTTTGTCTGTGTGTGTGTCCATTACCTACAGACTCCAAAATGGCTGAAATGATTTTCTTGAAAATTTACACAGTTGTACTATTAGCGTCTGCGAGTGTTCTTAGCTAGGTTTTGTGTTGAGGTACCCCCGATAAATATCAAAAATTGATAATCGAAAAATTTGGGTTATAGAAGGAGTGGTCTGATTTTAATCAAATTTGATACACTCATAGGCAAAAACACAAGAAACGATATTCAGAAGTTTCAAGGTTGTGGTTCTTACAATAGTGCAGAAAATAGATAATATATATATATATATATATATATATATATATATATATATATATATATAAAAGGCAAGATGTTTGTGTGTGTGTCTGTTTATCTGCCTATATGTCTGCATTTTTTCAGCCCTTTTATTTTAGTTTTTACTTTGTGTTTGGTTCTAAGTAGATATAATTGTAGTTCTTAGTCTCAGCCATGATACCATTTACTCAGAGGACTTATTTAGCCTTCAAAATTCAGTTTACGATGAAAAAACTTATTTGATATCGATAACAGGAAATCAAAATTTGACTTACATCCATTCATTTTTCTTTCAGTCTACGGTTTTGCTTTAACTGGAAACGACTATTGCTTTTTAGTCTTTTGTGCCAATGTCCAAAGAGTCTGAGCTCCAGGACCATGGATTATTTTAATTTTAAAGCTTTCATTACACCTAAGCAATGCCAGGCTATACTGCTAGTGACAGAATAAAACTGATAAGGCAATAGCTGAAGATTTGCAAAGAAAAAAAGTAATCTCTCGCCTTACAACCAATATATATTCTCAATACTGAGGAAACCCAATTTTTAATTTCATCTGAAGGTGTTGGAATTTGTTTATATTAAATCATACCAGCCATCTCAAAAACCAGAGATGTCAGAATTTTATTTTGATGGTCTGACTACCAAGATACTCAGTTAAGTGCCATACGTGAAACATGCTTGGGGGATCATGTCTTGAAAGAAACATGACTAACTGGGTAGAAGATTATCCTGCAGTAGGTTGCCATTGCTTTCTGCAGTAGATTGGTTGCCAGCCAAGGCTATAGAACCCAATCTGTCCTGCGATTTAACTCATACTTGAAAGGAAGAGATGGATTAATACCTTTCCCAAGGGTATTTGTGCGTAAGTGAATGCAATGGATTTAACTGGAATTCGAACTCGGCTCCCTGATTTCTCATTCCGAGCTGATATCCATTGCACCACAATGCACATACTCGCTTACTAAAAAAAAGATTGATTAGGGTGCTGCCAAATTGATATATTATAATATACTAGTACTGCAACTGAACATTTTGCAGCATGTTTTTATTACAACAATAATTGCATTAAAATTTACTGATAAATCACTTGTATAAAATCTCATGAGAATTCAGTTTCATTTAATGTCCAAATATTTTCTGCTATATAACATAAAAGTGGTGTCTTCATACTTTTTCCAAGGACATTAGTGCTAAATTAACATAAGTTAGCTGATATTCAAATTTGATTTGTCAGTTCTGTTTACAGTATCAATAATATATTTTTCATATATTCTCATTTAGAATTCAGCTGATTATGCAACCTTGGTTTTAACTTTTCAGTATCTTCAAGTGTTTTATATTAACTGATTTTTCCAATGCTTTTTTGAACACATAACAGGAACTTTCAGAACGCATAACTGAAAGTTTAAAATAAGGGAAGAGTTGGTCAAGAATTGTAAACATTTTCATCTGGATTTCTGTGATCCTAAAATATATTTTCTGGTATATTTACATCTAAACATTATTTCAAACCTTTCATTTAGCAACCTTTCTCATTCTGGAAATGACACTATGACTAACTTTTCTTCTTGGCATAATCTGCAGATATCCCCACTGTTGCAAGGTTTGGCCTTTTTTTTACTCTGCTTCAAGTTACATAAGGTTCTTTACTATTTTTTCTTTTCTTTCTTTTTTACATTATATTTGTGTCGAACACTTTTTAATGCAACTGTGTACTGGTCCAATTTAATTATGACCAATAACTGATTAATAATTATTTATAGAAGTATATATTAATGGATGTGCATTTGTAGTGCAGTGGATATTGGCTTGGAACAGGAAATTAGAGAGCTGAGTTCAAATTCCAGTTGAATTTGTTGCATTCACATGCGCAAATATCCTTGGGAAAGGTATTAATCTGTCTCTTCCATCCAGTTATGGGTTAAATAACAGGACAGATTGGGTTCTCTAGCCTTGGCTGGCAACCAGTCTATTACAGAAAGCAATGGCAACCTACTGCGGGATAATCTTCTGCCCAGTCAATCATGTCTCTTTTGAGACATGATCACCCAAGCGTGTATCATGTATGGCACTTAACTAACTGACTGAATGTAATAGAAATATAATTAAAACTTCTACTGGGTATAAAGTGGGGGATCAGACTTATATTGTTAAGAAGCAATAAACTGATCCCCCACTAATTACTACATAATAATATAATACAGCTCTTCCTTTTCTATCTATGAGTCAAATAACAGGACAGATTGGGTTCTATAGCCTTGGTCGGCAACCAGTCTACCGCAGAAAGCAATGGCAACCTACTGCGGGATAATCTTCTGCCCAGTCAGTCATATCTCTTTTGAGACATGATCACCCAAGTGTGTATCATGTATGGCACTTAACTGATATATTAATAAATATACATATTATGCTAGATTTGTAGCATGACTCGGAGTTTCATGTATATATATCTTTGAAAAATTAATGGATTTTATTTTTTAACATTTTTTTATTATTTAAAAGCATTATTTTTAGCGGTTACTCATATTTCAGTAGATACTTGTTGGATTACCCTCCACTCATGATAATTACAGGTGCAAGATTTGTAAGGCTCTCCTTCTTACCCTTGGTGACTTTAGTAGAAAATTCTTGCTATGTCAGCATGTAAGCACCTCAAAAACAGATAATGAAGGCATCTTTGAACTCTTCACATTTAATTTCTCATTTTTCCATTTGTGACATGTCTGTTCAAAATATTTTTAAATACTTTTTGGTTTAAATTCCATGTCTATTTTTGTCTGGACTCTCAGAAGTCTAGTATTGTTTATAGGACGAATGTACAAAGCAATTAAACATCTATAAAAAATGTCCACACTTCATTAAAAAAAAATGTTGATTTTCACAACATACTCCAATTTAAAACAAAAAATATATACTGTTTTTCATTTACCTGTCTGCGTATCTGAAAAAAAAAATAATAAAGAAGATGTACCCACTGACATGTGGGTTGTGGTGCATTGGATATCGACTCAGAACGAGAAATCGGGGAGCCGAGTTCGAATTCCAGCCGAATTCATTGCATTCACTTACGCACAAATACCCTTAGGAAAGGTATTAATCCGTCTATTCCTTCCAGTTATGGGTTAAATAACAGGACAGATTGGGTTCTATAGCCTTGGTTGGCAACCAGTCTACCACAGAAAGCAATGGCAACCTACTGTAGGATAATCTTCTGCCCAGTCAGTCAAGTCTCTTTCGAGACATGATCGCCCAAGTGTGTATCACGTATAGCACTTAACTGACTGACTGACCCACTGACAAGATTCAAACCTGCACCCACCTTTGCAGGAGAAAGGCAAATAGAACTTTTGACTGTGAAGCTTTCCATAGTTGGTGTGGTCAGAACCTGCCAAATCAGATCATGATTTCTCTTGCAAGGAGGGGCACAAGTTTGAGAGGGAATGAGGGAGTTAAGCTAGTCAGAGAAGAAGCTGTGAAAATATTTGTAGAAGAGACAAAGGGAACCCACATCTTGTCGAGAAAAAAGTGACTGGGGTTGAGTTGCCAGGTAGGAATCAATTACATTACAGATACTCCTTTGGATTTTGTCAAGAACCCTGAGATGAATAGCTGGGGTGCTTGACCAGACATGACAGCAGTATTCAATGCATGGGCAGATTTGTATATATGCAAGATGGATTCAGATGAGAAAAACTTCCTAGACCAACACAGTGAACTGACCTTCCTAGCAGTAGATTTAGCTATTGATTCAATGTAGTTGTTCCACTTGAGGTTGGCTGTGAGATTTAGGCTGAGGAGGCACAGTGTATTGCTTTCAGGGAGACTAACCTGAGTCATGTTGTTGTGGGGTAGGAGCAAGTGTCTATGTTAGTTAAAGGATAACAGCTGTTTTTTAGTAGCATTAAAATTTACAAGCTATTTCTTACCTCAGTCCACCACATATTGAAGGTCCTTTTCAAGGTTTGCTTTGTCAGCCTCAGCAGATTTCTTCTCAAGGCAGGAGTAAATGGTGGTGCCATCAATGTAGATACCTACTTGGGATCTGATTACATCAGGGAGATCATTGATGAAGATCAGAAAAAGTGTAGGACCTAGAGTAGAGCTTTGAGGGACACCCACGTTCATATGATAGGATATGGAAGCATGCCCATTCAATATGACCTTCATTACACAATTTGATAGAAATGATTGGATTAAATCAAACAAGCATCCAGTTATACGATAGCCTTGTAGCTTGTGCATAAGGTCAGCATGCCAGACTGTCAAATGTTTTGAAGATATCCAAGGCAACAGCTCTAGATTCACTGAGCCTGGTATATGTACTCTGTGATGGTTGTTATTTCTGTCTGTATATAGCCCCACCCACATAAAAAAAAATTACATTCAGTTATTATCGGATGGCAAACAAATCTCAGAAGTGTAAGCTATTTTAGTCATTCAGCTAAAAATTTGAACTTCATTAATTTTATTATTAACAATAAGAATCAATTTAAAAAAAAAAAAACTCACTTCAAAGATAGTATCTTCACAGAAATTTACGAAGCTCTCCAGTTTTTCTTTGTCTCCTCCCTCATTAATAACACTGTGAAGGAAAGATCTCTTAGATTCCTGGAAGGAAGATAAACAAAAAACAATTAGGTATAGTTGTAATAATTACTTTCAATAATTTCAAATGCATTATTGATTCAAATTTTAGCAATATCAAAATGATAAAACAGAAAATATTTCAAAGCAGAATTTGACGAATTATGAAAATTATACTTTCAAACTTTCCTCTTCTTTTTTATAATAATCTAGTCACTGTATATTCAAAAAAATATATCAAACAGAATCCTTTATTTCAATTGGATGTGAGGGTTGTTGCTCTTACTTTATTGTTATGTCTTGTGCTCTCCTAAGAGATTTATGAACTTGTAATTATCAAACTGCTTTGTCATTTGTGAGCTACCTATATTCCCAATTACTTTTTAACCCATTAACTGGGCTCATAACCTATGAAATTTGACTAATACCTTTATCCATTTCGCCATATCTTGAATGATTTATGAACTTGTAATTATCAAATTGCTTTTTCATTTGTGAGCCATCTATATTCCCAATTACTTTTTAACCCATTAACTGGGCTTATAACCTATGAAATTTGACTAATACTTTTATCCATTTCGCCATATCTTGAATGATTATATATATTAAAATTCTGCTTGTAACACATTTTTTCATTCTTTATTTGGATCTAAGCCTCACTGATTTTAGCTTAAATATTTATAACTTGCTTGGTAACTGGCATAGTTGTGTATTTCCAACTGGTATTTGGTCTTTGGTAAAAGCTAAGATTTTGATATTTTCTTCTTTTCATTATTTTTACTAAATGTTTATCCAATACAAAGCCTAAGAGCCACTCAAGGTCAAGATTTACTGAATAAGTTTATTGTATGGATATAAGATTGATTGATTGTTTATTCGTTTTACCAGCATATCACCCCCTGCAGATCATTTAATGCTGAAACTGGATTTTTTATTCAGGAATGTTTCAAAGCATTTGTGAGGTTTTTTTAAAATTTTTCAAAATATCATAAGTTGTATAGTTAGGGAATATTTTAAAATGTAAGTTGTATGGTTCAAAGAACAAGTTCTATTTTCAATACAAGTTAGAAGTATTTTATTTTCTTCAGATATCCTATGATTTGGGTAGTAGGTACATTCTTGAAAAGCACATTAAGATTTTGTACTTGGTATGTGCATTGTGGTGCAGTGGCTATCAGCTCAGAATGAGAAATCAAGGAGCTGAGTTCAAATTCCAGTTGAATTCATTGCATTCACTTATGCACAAATACCCTTGGGAAAGGTATTAGTCCGTCTCTTCCTTCCAGTTATGGGTTAAATAACAGGACAGATTAGGATCTATAGCCTTGGATGGCAATCAGTCTACCACAGAAAGCAATGGCAACCTACTGCGGGATAATCTTCTGCCCAGTCAGTCTGTTGGCAATTTTGTTATAAAATGACACTGTTGGCAATGTTGCTACAAAACGACACTGTTGGCAATGTTGCTACAAAACGACACTGTTGGCAATGTTGCTACAAAACGACACTGTTGGCAATGTTGCTATAAAATGACACTGTTGGCAATTTTACTATAAAACGACACTGTTGGCAATTTTACTATAAAAACACATTTTTGGTAATTTTTTTTTTTGTCTAAGAATGTATTTTGTACTTTCATAAAATTTGCCCATAACTGGGACCTGACCATTCTAGGTCAGAGTGGACCTGGGAACAACAGCAATTAAGAGGTACTTTCATGCTCGTCAAAATCACCAATCTCCTGATCTGTGGCCTTGCTGCCAGATGTAGTTTATCATCATACCCAGGACCAGAATGAATTTATTTAAGTGAACGATTAAAGTTATCAAATTAATGCTTTGGTTTTGTAGCAATTTGCAGTATTGGGCAAAACTCTGGATCAGTCTATTCTATATCCAATTTCCTTATTTCCTGTATTTACTTTTTTTTTTTATAACTGACCCCATATACTGAGGTATTTGCAGTGTTTAATATCTATTAAATTTAAAGTTAGAAGAGGTCGATAAATTTACTCATCCATAGTTTTTAAATCTTCAAACATTCATTTTATTTTATTCAGGCAAATTTTTAAAATTTTTATCACATACATTTCCATCTGGCCAATTTCTCATCATCAAACAAAGAAATTTAACAAATACAAATCATCCTTACAATGGATACAGAATAAATAAATCAAAGCATCTGAACTAGAAAAATGGTTAAATTTTTGTTGTAAGTCCCGATGCTTTTCCTCTTCAAATTTATCGAAAATAGCATTATCTCTGTGCAAATGTATATGCTGAACTCAAATCAAATGTTAGTTATTGAAGAAACTTACCTTTTTTTATCTAAATCTCCATAAAAAAACGAACTATATCTTGCACTTTTTCTCTCCTGTAATGAAGTCATGAAGTCATATAATTAACTGCAGAATTATGTACTGCGCATTTGAACGAATTTTGGCAGATTTTTTGTCTATTTTTCTTCATTTACTGATACTTCCGGAAATTAAATTAATGCGCTATTGTATTTCTACACTTGTTACTCTCAGAACAGGAAGTACATTGCCGGAAGTTTCAGTAACGGAAGAAAACTGGCTAAAATTCAACAAAAAATTGCTGCCTACGTAGAACGTCATTCTGCAGTTAATTACATTACTTCGTGAGAGTTACAGGAGAGAAAAAGTTCGAGATAGAGTTAGTTTTTTTTATGGACATTCAAAGCAAAAAAGGTAAATTTCTTCAATAACTAATTGTTGATTTGAGTTCAGTATATACATTTGCACAGAGATAATGCTATTTTAGATAAATTTGAAGGGGGGAAAAGCCGTCGGTACCTAAAACGAACATTTACCGAAAAATGTTATTAAATAGTAAAAATTCCATACCTTGATTTGAGGTTTCTCCCATTGGTCGATCTGAGATTGTTTGATTTCAAAATAGATCCTCTCAATTCTGTTAGCACTGCCCATGATCTCAATTCTACCCAAGTATGGCTCAAAGTAGTCCAAAACACTACGAGCTTTCTCAAGGAAGCGCTCAAGTCTGAAACAATAATGCATTAAATTTATTAATTTTTGATGGTTAAAAGTCATATATGGAATAAAATATAGTTTTAATTTATGTCATATTTACAGGTTAAAGTGCACAATATCAGGGATAGGGCATATGTAAATATAGAAGTGGACACTAAACTCAACACCCATTGGTAACAGCTGGTTTCATGCTAAGTGCAATCATCAGGTTTCCCTCCCCCACACAAAGCAAAATTTAAAAAAAAATGTTTTTTGTAGTGACAAATGCCATGACTTAAAGAAAGGTCTAATAGAAGATCATCTACAAGAATAGTAAAAAAAAAAAAAAAAAAATTCTTCCCTAATTTTGCAAGCGGACCAGTCAATTTAAGTAGTGCCAAATAAGGTTTTGCTTCTTTTTTTCCCATTTTTTTCCCTTTTGTTTTCAAATTAATTTTAAAAAATATTGTTTGTTTGCACCAATCTTTTTTTGCTTTATTTAACATGATTGTTTATTGATGAATTGATTCATTTTCTATGTCAGATCAAGCTATTCAATATTTAAAGCCAGAATATATATTAAGATTGTGAGATTTAAAAAAAAATAATGATTTAGTGATACAAGTCTTACTAATTAACCCATAGCTGGAGAGAGAAGTGGGTTCATACCTAATCAGAATTTGATAAAACAAGAAATTATGAGGATATAAAATGGGAGATCAATTTTACATTACAGTCAATATATAAACTAATCCCTCACTTTGTGTCTAAGGTAATCTCTATGTATTTATATTTAGAGAGTGTAAATAAATTCAAAAGGCATGCCTGTGTAGATAATCAGTATTTGATTGATTCGTTTTATATGGCTTATCAACCCTTTGCAGGTTATTTAAAGCCAGAAAATATTTTTAGATTTTGAGAATTTTTATTTTTTGAGATAATAGTGGTTTAGAGATACAAGTCTTACTAATTAACCCATAGATAGGGAGAGAATAGGTGGATTCATACCAAATCAAAATTTGATAAATAAACAAGAAATAATAATGTGAATATGAAGTGTAGGATCAATTTTATATTACAATTAATATATAAACTGATTACTCTCTTTGTGGCCACAGTAGTAAATAAATCTAAAAAGCATGCCTGTGTAGCTAATCAGTATGTGATTGATTGTTTTTTTAAAGGTTTATCAATCATTTGCAGGTTATTTAAAGCCAAAAAAATTTTAGATTGTGAGAATTTTTATTTTTTTGAGATAATGAAACCCACTGCTTGTTGGGGAGAAGAGTGAATTTATACCCTTCTCAAAGGTATTTGCATGTAAATGAATATAATGAACACAATGGGAATTATAATTCGGCCCTCCAGTTAACAATTCTGAGCTAGTATCAATTTCATCATTCACACATTTAAGCTTACAGCATCTGGTATTCTCAAATGGTCACTGATTTAGGTAATGACCAGACCAACATTGCTTAACTTTGGTGATTGTATAGAAACAGACGTTTCAACATGATATGAGCACATTTAAAATGACATTTTCTTTTTTTAATCATTTTACTCCAAGCAAAGTGATAATGGCACTAAAACACAAGAAGTTATTTGAGAGGGTGTGTTGTATTTCTGAGGTGGCAGGATGATACCCAAAAGATGTGTGCTGAGTATCTACAGCACAATATCCATGCTAAGGGATATTAATACAAATAAGACAAACACCAGAAGACAGAACAACAAATAGTAGAAGAGAAGAGAGGTTAAGTCATTAGGGTTCCAAAAAGCACTGTCCGATAGTAATTGTCAATGACACTCTGAAATCTCAGACTGCTATTAGTCTTTATTTTTAGAGCTACTCCAGTCCACAGACCATTCCATTCTTGAGAGTGCTAGAGGGGTGTTAGCTGCTCTACAACAGGGAGAGTAAAAAAAAAATCAGAAGTCTTTAGGAGAAGGAACTGGAAAACCAATCCTAAACAGGAAACAAAGAATAAAACTCTACTCCTGTTCAAAAGATGAGGAAGGAGTGTAAACTGGACAATAGGATAATATTCATTGATTTATTTTAAAAATAATTTTTTATTAATTATGTAAAACACAAAATCCTTTGTATCTTCTTACCGTGGATCGTTGGGTGAGTGTTCTGACAAGTTGGTCAGCAAAACTGCCATTGTGAAACCAATATCCTTGGCAGGATTATGGAAACGTTCAGTGAATTCATCATAATCCACTTTACCATCTTGATCAGCATCCACACACATCATGATGTAATCAATTTCTTCACTAAGAGGCAAATTTGAAAAAACAAATGTTAATAAATAACTCTAAACATTTATAAAACTATCAAAAATAATTTATTACTGTTAATTTCTCATGAATAAAAAAGTAAAATTTTTTTTACTGTTTTAATTTAATTTTTTTAATTATATCAATATGAAACTAAATGATAAATAATTGACATTAAAATCATTTGATGAAATGATAGGAGATTAATATTCATGAATGTTTTTCAGTCCCCTAATAAACTTGATAATATCTGGAAGCAGACATTAAAATCATCAACAAATGATTTAGAAATGCACTTTTGCATTTCAAATATATACCCAAGCACAGATTAGGGAGTAATTACATCCATGTCATATGCAAACTAAAAGTAAAATACAATTTAATAATAATTAATAATTAAAAAAAGACTTTTTCTTAACATATTATTTTATGTATTTGATGATAAAGTTTAAGATGAAAATATTTGGATCATTAGAAATATGTGACCATGGTATTTTCTATAAAAAAATATACAACAAATGGTATTAATATTTAGAAATATGTAACAGGTAGTATTTATCATTAAAATATTATTTTTTATCATTAAAATATTAAAATCATTAAAATATTATTTTTTTATCATTAAAATATTAAAATCATTAAAATATTATTTTTTTATCATTAAAATATTAAAATCATTAAAATATTATTTTTTTATCATTAAAATATTAAAATCATTAAAATATTATTTTTTTATCATTAAAATATTAAAATCATTAAAATATTATTTTTTTATCATTAAAATATTAAAATCATTAAAATATTATTTTTTTATCATTAAAATATTAAAATCATTAAAATATTATTTTTTTATCATTAAAATATATGGTATTTTACCATTAAAATACATAAATGATATTAATCATTAGAAATATATAACAAATCATATTTTCCATTAAAAATATGTAACAAACAGCATGAACTGAATTAATATTTGGATAAATGAAAAAAAAAAAAACAAATTGGTTAGCAAAAAACACACACAAATATGTGTTGAGTAGGTGAAAATAATGGAGGTTACTAGTAAAAGCACAAACTAAATCAAACTGGTTTATTGTAAGTGAAAAAACATACCAAGCACTTAAATAGCTTTTGAAAAGATGATATATGCTAATACTAAATCATTTATCAAGGACACCTCCAAATGACTTGCAAACAAATTTGACTATTAAATTTAAAAAGTTTCAAAGAGGAATTTGTAAGCTTGTTTATGTTCCTCTTTAACATAAAAGTATTTTATTAGTATTTTTTTTAATATCACAATAGTTAATTTAGAATATAATGTGCCAATAGTTCATTATGGCTAACAACTGTTATGCTCATAAAATAGCCAAGGTGACCTACCTTCTATATAATTACATCCATACAAAATAAAAATAAAGAAATAATGCTGAAATATGATTACATCTACACACTCTTTAAAAGAACGATTTTATAAACCTATAAATTTCAATCAAAAATATTACTGACTGCTCAGTCAATGAATACTAAATGTTTCCTTGTAAGGAAATGGCTAATATTACCATTAAAGAATCATACTCACAAACACTTGAAAAATATATGGAATCTCTTTTTCCCCACACACAGTTGTAGAAACATGCACAAAAAAAAAAAAAAATCAAGATGCACATACACAAACAATCACACACGCACATGCTCAGAAAAACAACACACAATCATGCTGAAAAAAAAATTTTAAGTGTAAATGCTGTGATTCCAAAGACGAAAAATAAATAATCTGAAATATATCTTCATCAACATTAGTTTATATTTTTATGTGAAAAATGTTATCTGGTTGTTATGGGGCATGATCAGCATATTGCTCAATATATACAGTATTTGCCTTGTATTCTTTTACTTGTTTCTAAATGTGTACAATATACTTTCAGAATATCTTCCATCTAAAAGATGGCAGATCCTATATAGAAATAATCAGAACATTGGTTTAGAACTAAATGATAATCTATAATATTACTCTTCTTATTCTTCTTTTTGCTTGTTCTTGTGTGTGTCTGTAAGGTGCATTCAAAAGTATATAACTTTATTTTTCCCTGCCAAAACAATATCACATGGGCAATCTTCAGGTGCAGAGGTGCTCTACTCAGCTCCCTGAAAATACTTGAAGACAGGTGCATACGCACAATGCAATATGAAAAAAATTTGCCCCAATGAAAAGTGCATATAAAAAAGAAAAATTAAAAATTACAAGCAGTCAATTGCTGATATCCCCTGAAGAGTGGATAGTGTAATTCCCGGAGAATCTGTCTATAAAACTCTGGAGTCAGGATGTTGAAATGACAAATCTTTTACTTTACATATATATATATATATATATATATATATATATATATATATATAAATATAAATATATATATAATCTCTGGTTCTTTCAATGATGATGGTGGAGGATATCAATTCCTCACTTGTTTTTCGAAAATGAACCATAAATATTCAATGATGTCAAGATCTGGGGACTGTAGTGGCTAGATAAGATGTTCTACTTCACTAGAATGTTTTTAATGCCATTCAGCTACAACTTTAGCAATATGAATGGGTGCATTGTCAACCTGAAAGATGGCATTTCCTTCTGGAAGCAGTTCCTGAACCATAGGATGAAGTTGATTACTTAAAATAGTCCTGACTGCAGATTTTAATAAACTTATTTAAATAATATCTGTAAAAAAAAAAAAAAGAAAGAAAAAGAAAAAAAAAGGAAGGGATACTAATATTAAATCAATAAACATAAGAATAGACAGGCTTGTCACAGTTTAATCAAATTTTCTAAATTATGCTATTATGATACTAGGCATTAAAATTATTTTGTCCACCCTCTCGTATATCAAACGCAGGCAGATTTTGACATTAAAATTTAAGGTAAAAAAAGTTGTTCTTTATATATATATATATATATATATATATATATACACTAAACTGTCATTATATCTTCTTATATTCAACCTACAAAGTTGCAATTAAAAACGTGCATATCTTTCTCTGAGGAACCATTTCCAGGATCAATATTTTCCTCAAATTTCAATAATTTAATAAATTAGTCCCTCATCTCCTCCTTACAACTGAAGTAACAGTAGTAAGCTATCCCATCTCACAATCAATTTAAAGGGTAGCAGGGTTTATTCTAGTTCCTCTTCAGTGAAGGAAAGAAAACTGACCTCCCTGATCACCATGTATTCTTCGGCTGACAAGAAGGAAGAAATGTACTTTATGATAATTTCTTACTCTCATTTTATTTATTCAATAAGAAAAAATAATAAATCACATTAGGGTAAGCTGATGCCTCTGCATTGGTAATGACCCTGACAAACAAGCCTGTTTCTATCCCACTGACCCCCTCTTTTTAGGTCCTTAAGTTTAAGATTCCCCTTACTATAGGCTAATAATCAGAATGTTATTCTTCTTAAAACAAATTAAGAATCTGCTTGTTACAGAGGTTTACAGGTTCACTTCCAATTAAAAACTAATACTTTAAAATTCAGAATATTTAAAAAAATAAATAAAAGAAATTAATTTAGGATGCATTATAGTCATAATTTCTTAACTCCTCAGAAAAATTTTCTTTGTAGAGAGAAATTTAAATTAAGACTTTAATGTACATAAAATATACATTGCCTATTTTACAAACAGAAAATGATTAAATATGATCCTATCTTGCTTGCAGGCATGTCTCTTCTTTGAACTTTTAGTGTTGAACATTGAACCATCTCTGGTTTTTACTGGCATATCTATCCCTTTTTTATTAGACTAAAACCAATTTTGATGTTTGGCTATTATTACCTCCACCTTAAAACAGAGGTATTGTATTCGGTCACATTTTTCCATCTCTCTATGGTCAAGATATCTCAAGACCCGCTGGATGAATATGGATGAAACTTGCAAGGATGATTGGCCTCATGACTAGCACAAACTGATTCGATTTTGGGTTCAATCCAGTATAGAATGAAGTTTCTGGGTAATTTTTCTTGTTTTTACAAAAATTTATTTTTTACCTTTCAAATGCTAAATACTGAATTACCTCCATTAGATCATTTTAAATACTGAATTACTTCCCCTGTTTCACTTTAAATATGCATTCAATTTTGAGAGCTGTCGAGTTCATTTTTATGTATTTTCACTCTTGGAAGCAGTCAAGTTCATTGCAGTTATTCTTTCTTATCTTAATAATCATCTCTTGCTAATCGCTGAAATGATGTCGGTAATGGCAGAAGGACTGACTGCTCTTTCTAGTTCCATATGGATTAATACAACCTGATACTAGGATATAATGTTAAGTAGAGAAGGGAGATAACTGTCAGGTTTATGAGAAACATACAAGAAATAAACACTGATTGTAGCTACAACTTGAAAAGCTGTATTTTGAAATTAATATCACAAAAAAATATTGAAAAAGTAGTAACAGTGCCTTTAGTAGTTTCAGCACCAATGTAACTTACCAATTTTGCTGCCCTATACAAGACTGCACCTCTTGTAATAAACCAAATAAATACATTGCATATATTTTGGCATCAATGACTAGAAAGCTGACAAACCATTTAAGATATTTCAGCACCATAAAAAAGTCACTCACAAATAGTTATCTGCTCCCAGAAAAAAAATTCTTATAGACAATATAGTAAGTAATACTAAATTTTCTAAAGATATCTAATTGTAAAAGAGGTGTTAAAATAATCAATGCATTTTATAAAATATTTTAAGCAGAGTATCAACCTTACCCTATTTGACAATGATAGTAATGGGTTGGCTGTTTTTTAAAGACATCCCCAACATGGAACTACTACCTCTTTTCATTAAGTACAGCTTAGAATTACTTCTACACACAATACAACATAGAACATAAACACAAGAAAAAAATACTAACAATGTACCGTTTGAAAATAACTAATGAATTAGCTGAAAGTGCTTGGGATGATAATTTTTTTTACACACTCTAAGAACATTAGAAAAAAAAACTTACAAGATTTTCCTTGAATATCAGATTCAATGAAATGTGTGTGTGTATACAGGTATACCTCACCTTACATCGGTAACTTGTTCTAGGAGAGGTGACTTAAGTTGAATTTACCTGTCACTAGGCTGAATCACAAATAACCATTCCCAGTTCTTGTTTTATTTATAAATGCATTTTTAATAATATATGGTCAATAAGAATTTAAAGCTTACAAACAAATAAGTTCTATTTTTTGATATAGTACAGAAAAAAACGTCATCTAAATTTACGAATACATGTATGTACATACTTATAAATGTAGATGTATACAATTTGGCAATCTTTACAGTACATTGTGGACTCTTTATTTGCATATATGGTTTGCTCTAAGACATAAAATAAAATGATTTTATAAGGTTAAGTAACAACTACAGTTATTAAGATTATTTTGTAATAGTAGAAAACAAACTAATTTATGTTAAATTTATCAGTAATTACTGATTTTACAAACTTTTATTCCAATCTATTGTACAGTAACATGATTTTATTTGCTTTTAATGCTTTTCTAGTGATATTAAAACTTCAGTATTTGTGGTGGACAGACGTAATGTTGAATAAAATGATTTAAACTTGATTTTTATTTTTCCATATATTTTTTTGACATTTGATGTATAATAGAGAGTGACTTAACTTTAAATGACATAGCCCAAGGTATACCTGTAGATAGATAGATAAATAGATAAGGCAGTTTGAAATGTTAATGTCAATTTTTAGTTTGTCATGTTTGAACATGTCAAATTTATCGACAGATATAATATGCTTACATTTTTGATTAGAGCACACTTCAAACTATCCCTTGAGAAAGAAAGTTTAAAATTACTTAAATTGTGCTGATTCTGCATTCCTATGAAAATGAATGATTATAAGGCTCAGACAATAGATGCTTTCACTGTTGAAGCTATAGCGTTTTTACATGATTTTCATCTAAGGGAGGTAAATTTAATTTGTATGATTATAATCTATTTGATTTTGTTCAAAAACACTTTTAAAAACATTGCTATTATAAACATTTTAAAATATTATTGCTACACTCATAAGTTTTTTTTTATTTTCATTATTTTTTACTCAATTTAGGGTTAAATAGCAGAATAGACTGTTTACACCCAATTTTGGGTTAATAGCAGAAAAGAATGTTTGTCTTTTTGTTATCTCTTAAACCTGTTCTGCCATCCATTTTACTTAAGCTTGAAACTTATAAAATCTTTCTCTTAAAACAAACTTTCAGAAAAATAGGTTTGTTGATTTTGTTTAGCATCATATCAACTTCTAAGAGTTATTTCATGCTGAAATCTAAATATTTTGAATGCAATTGCATGCTTTCAACTACAGAGTTTGCTTTACTATATATTTTTCATAATTCTACTATAAATTTATACTTCTGGTATTTTTTAAAATAAAAAATGTATTGCTTGTATTTTTATAATTTTATAGTGTTTCGTTTTTGTTTGAGGTTTCACTATTTTCCCCATAGCTGGGACCCTAACAGTTGCTACTACACTAGGTCAGGGTAGACCTGGCAACAACTACAAAAAAATAGGTTTCCCAATTTATTGCTCATTGAGTATTGATTGGGGGGAGGTCCTTCCTGACATTTTGTTTGAACTAGTGTAGAAAGTATGTAGTCTAGAAAAAGAAAAACACTAAGTTTAAATAAACCTGGAGAGGATATCTAATCAAAGACACATCACTGCTGTTGCAGATGCAGTATATGTGGTACCCTAAGACCCAAAATAGTTATGGTGCTTGTCGGATTGACAGCTTAAATCCAAAACCATGAAGAAGGAATCAGAAAGCTGCTTCACTATCTTTCTCAAGACGTCATTGTATGGTGACTCACAGATAAATGATAAAAGAGTGGAGCCACAATTACCTGTATTTTTGTTCTGAAAGTATATGGCATAGAAAAAAATTGAAAAAAAGTGCACATAGCTGTAAGTATGGAGTACCCAGTTAGAATCAAACTCATTTCTCGATTATAATGATCTGTGAAAAACAGCCTTGTTTACTTGACAATAGGATTTTCTGATGCTATCCAACCTCTCAAAAATTGAAAAAAAGTGCACATAGCTGTAAGTAGGGAGTACCCAGTTAGAATCAAACTCATTTCTCGATTATAATGAGATGTGAAAAACAGCCTTGTTTACTTGACAATAGGATTTTCTGATGCTATCCAACCTCTCAAAAATTGAAAAAAAGTGCACATAGCTGTAAGTAGGGAGTACCCAGTTAGAATCAAACTCATTTCTCGATTATAATGATCTGTGAAAAACAGCCTTGTTTACTTGACAATAGGATTTTCTGATGCTATCCAACCTCTCAAAAATAGCATTAAAGAACATACATTTTATATTAACACTGAAATAAAAACCAAAAAAAAAAAAAAAAATTATTGATAATAAAAGATAATAGCTTAGAATGTCAACATCTTGGTTGTGCCATTTTCTCTTCAAGTTACATGTGCTATCCATTTTAGTTGTTGCTGTTGTTGAAAGTCCTCATATGATTTGTTTTCTGTTATTTCATAATAATTGTTAGTAATTCTTTAATGAGGTTCAAAGAGAGAAGTTCATTTGCTCAAAGCCAATTTTAATCATTGATCTGAGGAAATGATTGTATACAGCTGACAGTTCAGACATTTCTGAATTGGTCAAACAAAATAGGATATTAAATTAACCAAAAACACCATGCAAAAAAAAAAATAAATAAATAAATAAATAAATAAAAGGAAAAAAGAACAGAAAGGAAAAAAATCTGCTAAACAAAACAAAAAGCATTATTTGTAAACCATTTCTTCCTTAAACAAAACAAAACAAAAAAACTCTAGTAATTATAATAAAAACTCCAAACTGGTCAGTATCAACACAAACAAAAGCTATTAATAATAAGAGAATAATTTTATAAAAGGAACAACTGATAAGTTCTCAGCTCAACCAAAAACATATTTCCAAATAAAAATGAATATGTTATTTGACCTGATTTCATGTAGTGGGCCAAGCTGAGAACCTTCCAGTACTTCCTAATAGAAATATTGACATTCATAGTAACAACTGTAGTAGTAGTAGTAAAAACACTTCTGACAGCAGAATTAAAAAAAACACTCCTGGTAGCAGAATTAAAATGGTGGAAATGATATCATCGATAACAATTTGGTTATTCACACTCTCGACAGTTTGATATTTCAAGTTTTTAACATCTTGACCATTGTATTAATCAGATTATAGAGATCAACATGCCAATTTCATTTTGAATAGTACATCATTTTACACAACATTGTATTATTTATAGACTATCAATTATGAAGAATTTTATAAGGAACTTACTTTTTTGGAAGATAGTTTAGAAAGAAAAAAATTAGGAAGCTTAATTTTTAACTTTTATTTCTATCATTTTAATTTTAGCTTCTTTTTATTGCAATTCACAGTTCATTATTCACAATCCTTAATAAAAAGTCTGAAGTGGAAAAAAATAATTAAAATGCCAATTAGACTTGAATTTGAACCCCTTAGCCTTTGGAGCCTATCTCGTTGTGACAGCTACTTTACTGATTAGGCAACAAAGACTACCATCTATAGTCATTCAAACCTAACCATATAGCTATATTTTTTTTATTAATGTTTATAAATATCTGATAAGGTTCATTTTTTTTTTTTTTTTTTTTTACACATACAATTCTATTATGAGTAGTAATACTATTCTTAATATTATTAGATGAAATATTCTTGGTTATGCGTGACTAGTATTTCTTTTATGTTTTCAGATAAATAAATACTAGTCAAAATTAATAATAAACAATTGAACTAGGCTTAGTCAAATATGTAGAGCTAAGGACTTAAATATTAACTTGTTTTGATTTAAATGCAACCAAAAATACTTTATGTAAGAAATTGATAGTTTATAGTTGCTCTGGTACATTATGCTTTCTTCCATGTTTCCTATATATATATATATATATATATATATATATATATAAATGAGATTATAATTATACTTGTGTTGAAAAACCTTCTACGAATCTACAAAGAAGGGAAAAAATGATTTTAAAAAAAGAAAGCGCTAAGTACATGAACATTAGTCAAAAAGAGTTCGGACCAAGTCAGCATGTAGCCCAAAGTAAAAAAACCCCAATATGAGTAATCAACTAACAAAAAGCACTCAATACTGAGGTAGAGCAAAATAAATAAAAAATACCTAGTGAGCCAGATGGACCTCCCTAGGTTTCACTTAAATGGATCGTCAGGGAAAGCTGGCTTTAAATTATGAATATATTTTTGTCTTGTTTTAGCAACTTGAAAATGTTTCAATTTGTCATCTTTTGGCTTCATTTGGGAAGTGATATTTTTATAGACAGTCAATGAAATTTGATATTTGGACCTACTAACATTCTCTAGAATAAAATAATTGTCAGACCAAATAAGTAAATTCATTAGCAGGGAACATCTAAAATGGTTGAGCTTTAAAACAATTGTCAATGAAATTTTATATTTGGACCTACTAACATTCTCTAGAATAAAATAATTGTCTATTGAAATAATTGTCAGACCAAATAAGTAAATTCATTAGCAGGGAACATCTAAAATGGTTGAGCTTTAAAACAATTGTCAATGAAATTTTATATTTGGACCTACTAACATTCTCTAGAATAAAATAATTGTCTATGGAAATAATTGTCAGACCAAATAAGTAAATTCATTAGCAGGGAACCATCTAAAATGGTTGAGCTTTAAAACAATTGTCAATGAAATTTTATATTTGGACCTACTAACATTCTCGAGAATAAAATAATTGTCTATTGAAATAATTGTCAGACCAAATAAGTAAATTCATTAGCAGGGAACATCTAAAATGGTTGAGCTTTAAAACAATTGTCAATGAAATTTGATATTTGGACCTACTAACATTCTCTAGAATAAAATAATTGTCAGACCAAATAAGTAAATTCATTAGCAGGGAACATCTAAAATGGTTGAGCTTTAAAACAATTGTCAATGAAATTTTATATTTGGACCTACTAACATTCTCTAGAATAAAATAATTTGTCTATTGAAATAATTGTCAGACCAAATAAGTAAATTCATTAGCAGAGAACATCTAAAATGGACAGGCTTTAAAACAATTGTCAATGAAATTTTATATTTGGACCTACTAACATTCTCTAGAATAAAATAATTGTCTATTGAAATAATTGTCAGACCAAATAAGTAAATTCATTAGCAGGGAACATCTAAAATGGTTGAGCTTTAAAACAATTGTCAATGAAATTTTATATTTGGACCTACTAACATTCTCTAGAATAAAATAATTGTCTATTGATAATTGTCAGACCAAATAAGTAAGTTGTTAGCAGGGAACATCTAAAATGGTTGAGCTTTAAAACAATTGTCAATGAAATTTGATATTTGGACCTACTAACATTCTAGAATAAAATAATTGTCTATTTAAATAAATTGTCAGACCAAATAAGTAAATTCATTAGCAGGGAACATCTAAAATGGTTGAGCTTTAAAACAATTGTCAATGAAATTTGATATTTGGACCTACTAACATTCTCTAGAATAAATAATTGTCAGACCAAATAAGTAAATTCATTAGCAGGGAACATCTAAAATGGTTGAGCTTTAAAACAATTGTCAATAAATTTTATATTTGGACCTACTAACATTCTTGAGAATAAAATAATTGTCTATTGAAATAATTGTCAGACCAAATAAGTAAATTCATTAGCAGGGAACATCTAAAATGGTTGAGCTTTAAAAACAATTGTCAATGAAATTTTATATTTGGACCTACTAACATTCTTGAGAATAAAATAATTGTCTATTGAAATAATTGTCAGACCAAATAAGTAAATTCATTAGCAGGGAACATCTAAAATGGTTGAGCTTTAAAACAATTGTCAATGAAATTTTATATTTGGACCTACTAACATTCTCTAGAATAAAATAATTGTCTATTGAAATAATTGTCAGACCAAATAAGTAAATTCATTAGCAGGGAACATCTAAAATGGTTGAGCAATGATTATAAATGAAATTTTATATTTGGACCTACTAACATTCTTGAGAATAAAATAATTGTCTATTGAAATAATTGTCAGACCAAATAAGTAAATTCATTAGCAGGGAACATCTAAAATGGTTGAGCTTTAAACAATTGTCAATGAAATTTTATATTTGGACCTACTAACATTCTCTAGAATAAAATAATTGTCTATTGAAATAATTGTCAGACCAAATAAGTAAATTCATTAGCAGGGAACATCTAAAATGGTTGAGCTTTAAAACAATTGTCAATGAAATTTTATATTTGGACCTACTAACATTCTTGAGAATAAAATAATTGTCTATTGAAATAATTGTCAGACCAAATAGAAGTAAATTCATTAGCAGGAGAACATCTAAAATGGTTGAGCTTTAAAACAATTGTCAATGAAATTTGATATTTGGACCTACTAACATTCTTAGAGAATAAAATAATTGTCTATTGAAATAATTGTCAGACCAAATAAAGTAAATTCATTAGCAGGGAACATCTAAAATGGTTGAGCTTTAAAACAATTGTCAATGAAATTTATATTTGGACCTACTAACATTCTTGAGAATAAAATAATTGTCTATTGAAATAATTGTCAGACCAAATAAGTAAATTCATTAGCAGGGAACATCTAAAATGGTTGAGCTTTAAAACAATTGTCAATGAAATTTTATATTTCTGGACCTACTAACATTCTTGAGAATAAAATAATTGTCTATTGAAATAATTGTCAGATTAAATAAGTAAATTCATTAGCAGGGAACATCTAAAATGGTTGAGCTTTAAAACAATTGTCAATGAAATTTTATATTTGGACCTACTAACATTCTCTAGAATAAAATAATTGTCTATTGAAATAATTGTCAGACCAAATAAGTAAATTCATTAGCAGGGAACATCTAAAATGGTTGAGCTTTAAAACAATTGTCAATGAAATTTTATATTTGGACCTACTAACATTCTTGAGAATAAAATAATTGTCTATTGAAATAATTGTCAGACCAATGGTAAATTCATTAGCAGGGAACATCTAAAATGGTTGAGCTTTAAAACAATTGTCAATGAAATTTTATATTTGGACCTACTAACATTCTCTAGAATAAAATAATTGTCTATTGAAATAATTGTCAGACCAAATAAGTAAATTCATTAGCAGGGAACATCTAAAATGGTTGAGCTTTAAAACAATTGTCAATGAAATTTGATATTTGGACCTACTAACATTCTCTAAAATAAAAATAATTGTCTATTGAAATAATTGTCAGACCAAATAAGTAAATTCATTAGCAGGGAACATCTAAAATGGTTGAGCTTTAAAACAATTGTCAATGAAATTTTATATTTGGACCTACTTAACATTCTCTAGAATAAAATAATTGTCTATTGAAATAATTGTCAGACCAAATAAGTAAATTCATTAGCAGGGAACATCTGAAATGGATTTGAGCTTTAAAACAATTGTCAATGAAATTTTATATTTGGACCTACTAACATTCTCTAGAATAAAATAATTGTCTATTGAAATAATTGTCAGACCAAATAAGTAAATTCATTAGCAGGGAACATCTAAAATGGTTGAGCTTTAAAACAATTGTCAATGAAATTTTATATTTGGACCTACTAACATTCTTGAGAATAAAATAATTGTCTATTGAAATAATTGTCAGACCAAATAAGTAAATTCATTAGCAGGGAACATCTAAAATGGTTGAGCTTTAAAACAATTTTGTCAAACTAAGAGCTTCCTACCTAAAGAAAAAAAAAAAAGACTATCAAAAGGAAGATTTTTCTCTTGACACCACTATTGTTTTAACTATTTTTACTCCTTGGCTATGTTTATTGTTTTAAAAAGTGATGATTAGAATTGTAATAAAACCTAAACATGAAAGTGAATTCATGCATTTTCTTTGTTCTTGAGAATTTACAACAAAAATAATAAACATTATTTGTTTATTATACTGTTTATGGTTGGCTAAACATTGCATAATAATTGCCAATTGATTCAAACTTTATAAAATGTCAAATAATAATTTCCTAATAGTTGATTCACATATTTTAATAATTCAGTATTTTTTCTTAATAAATTTATCAATAAAAAATTGTTTTCACACTTATTTCTTTATAAATTGGTAAATAAGGAATGTTGCTTTGCATTAGTTTTATAATATAATTTTTAATTATATTATGATAATTATGATAATTATTATAATTATTATAATAATTATATTATTTATAATTTTATAATATTGTAAATATAAAATTATTCTTGGAAATAAGCAATCTAATAGTCTTTAATATTTTTGTTGTAAATTATCAATAACAAAAAAATGTATTAATCCATGTTTAGCTTTTATTATAATTGTAATCATCGTTTTTTAAAACAAACATTGCTGAAGAGTGAAGGTAGTTAAAATAATAAAAATAATAGTGGTGTTAAGGGAAAAACTGTCATTTAGACACTTGATTTTTAAGATTTTTCATCTAAAAAGATAAGTAGACAAGTATTATCTGCAAGAATGTTATTTGAATAAACAAATTTTCCACCTTGATTCATTACCAGCCATTTTAAGTGGTTCTTGATTAAATCAGCTATGAAACACCAACAAATAAGTTTCTTTCATCTTTTTGGTAGCGAGAAAGAGTAAAGTAGTCAAGCTTTTTTTTTTCCTCCACATGCACCATTTTTTTCTTTTGGCTTCAAACTCTGTTGGACTTACTTAGAGTACACTTTTTGTGTTTCTAAGGCTGTACGGAACTCTTTGAGTGACACAGATCCGTCCTTGTTGATATCAAATTCCTGATTGGACAGAGGCAAAAGAAAAATTAGTTGAAGAAAAAAAATTCAATAGAGCTTGAATATTGTTGATACTATTTAACAGTAAATGAATGTAAGATTCATTTGCAAAATTGTGTCAGATTATGTTATTATTTTATCCTTTTCTTTTACTTCTGTTTTTAATATAAATAATATTAGCCCAACATTTTTCTTTTTTTTTTTTAATATTATATACAGGAGAATAGTTCAGTGCCTCTGGTATCATTTGATGACATGATTGTGAGATCTAAATTGTGTGTATAACCTTCTGCATTGTAGGATTACCACCCCTGATGGGAGTAATTTTTGAAAGGCCTAGTTTTTTTCGCTTTGACTTTAATAGCAAACATATGCACTTCCTCTGTCTCCAATAAAACAAGCAGCATGTAAGTATTTTGGAGGTTTCAACTGAAAAATATCATTAACTTCAATGATAAAGTTCATTTCTTTCTTTACCCTTCTGTAACATGTTTTGTTATTACATTTGTTGATGTTTGTTTAAATTCCATATCTTGTGTTTTTATTTTTTTACCTAGACTCACATGATTCTGCTAAATAATTGTGGAAGGAATGATACCAGAAGTCATAAAATTATAATTCTTTCCACTTAACAACATATGATTTTGTCTATACTTCTGAGATGAGGTATTGTTAGGACTGTTGTCTTCATCCTTATTACCATGTTTACGACATTTCAGCCACTGTACGTTCCTGGCATCAAAAGAAAACCAGAACATACAATGGCTGAATGTCATAAACATGGCAATAAAGATGACGCCAACAGTTCGAACAATGTAAATAACATATGACTTTGTTTTACTGTATATGTGAAAATGCAACATTTCTATGAATATATAGCTAACAGTTTTCCTCTCTGGAGATTAGAAATCAGATGAGAAATACAAATTCATATTAATAAAATAAAGAGCTCTAATATATAATGAAGCATGATGGAAGAATATAAAATATTTTCTGTCCATTTACAGAACTATGGAGCCTCTTTTTACCTATAAATATGAAGCAAAAGAGTTTAATCAGTAATGACAATCAACCCAATAATCTAAACTTATTTATAAATGGAACTTTGTCTGTGTGTGTGTGTGTGTGTGTGTGCCTGTTACCTATAGACTCCAAAACGGCTGAACCGATTTTTTTGAAAATTTACACAGTTGTACTATAAGCGTCTGCAAGTGTTCTTAGCTAGGTTTTGTGTTAAGGTACCCCCAATAAATATCGAAAATCGATAATCGAAAAAATCGGGTTATAGAAGGAGTGGTCCGATTTTAATCAAATTTGATACACTCATAGACAAAGACGTAAGAAACGATATTCAGAAGTTTCAAGGTTGCAGTTCTTACAATAGTGCAGAAAATTGATAATATATATATATATAAAAGGCAAGCTGTTTGTGTTGTGTCTGTTTATCTGCCTGTATGTCTGTATTTTTTCAGCTCTTTTATTTTAGTTTTTGCTTCAGGTTTGGCTCTAAG
Source organism: Ascarosepion bandense (assembly GCA_037127315.1). Lineage (NCBI taxonomy): Eukaryota > Metazoa > Mollusca > Cephalopoda > Sepiida > Sepiidae > Ascarosepion > Ascarosepion bandense. Next base: position 5,251,611 of record JBBBDQ010001148.1, on the reverse strand, counting down.
TAGTTCTTAGTCTCAGCCATGATACCATTTACTCAGAGGACTTATTTAGCCTTCAAAATTCAGTTTACGTCGAAAAAAACTTATTTGATATCGATAGCAGGAAATCAAAATTTGACTTACATCCGTTCATTTTTCTTTCAGTCTATGGTTTCACTTTAACTGGAAACAACTATTGCTTTTTAGTGTTTCGTGCCAACATCCAAAGAGTCTGAGCTCCAGGACCATGGATTAGTTTTAAAGCTTTCATTACACCCGTGCAATGCCGGGCTATACTGCTAGTGATACATACTACCAATAGTAACTGCAGAAGTTTCTTTACATGGGTCCCTGAGACTTTGCCACATAGTACTATTTTATGACTCATATGAATGAAATATGACTCACCAACTTTTTATCTAATAACAAACTGGTGTATAAACTTTCAGCTAATGAAATATCAATATAAACAAGGCAAAATACAATCTTTCAGTTCACTATCACATGAATACAAACCAATTTTAGTGAAAACTAATCTATTCAATTACAAATTTCTTCACTATCGTACTCTTCTTCATTTCAGCATATTGTACAACAGATAATACATCTTTTGTTACTGTTGTTTTGTATCCTTATTTCCATATTTCCCAGAACCTCCATATTGCTAAATGAAGTCATTTCATTTATTTCACTAGCATTATCAATTTGAGAGAACTACTCCCAATCCCTAGACAAGCAACAACTACACAAATCCCTGGTCATTTGTAATCAGTAATCTTAAATGAGGTATAGTTGTCCTCCTTTGAGATCTGCTTCCTATAATATAAGAAAACGGCTGGGGTGAGAGAGAGAGAGAGAAAGTGAGAGAGAGACACACACACAAATACCTATAGTAATAGGAAACTTAGCTATTTTTGGACTAATGCACATAAAGTCTCTTGATAGAAATAATCCTGTAAGAAGATGTAGAGATCTTACAAGTCTCCAGTCAGAGCCTTGCTTGATGATGTAAACATACATCTTGGTGATATTAACTTGGGCCAGCTTCAAATATAATGTTGAATTCTATGATCTCAATACAATCTCAGGAGAACTATTACCATCATTCACAAATATAACATCTTCTATTAATATACATACAGGTTTAGGCATGTTACTGGTAAAGATGGGTGGTTGGCATCTAAACCAGCTAACCTACAATCTTTTCTGCTGGTGAGAAGTGGCATGACATTACACAAAAGGGGGATGCGCTTCTTATATGAGCCAACAGTCAATACACACTCATATATATATATATATATATATATATATTCAAAATATAAATTCAAAATATTACATTTGGAGAATAGCCAATTCAACAGGCCCTTTAAAGTCTGTTGAAATAGCTACTCTCCAAATGTAATATCTTGAATTTATATGTGGAATAAATATTTGCTCTGTATATTAAATTTACATTGAGCTCTCTGTTGGATCAGTTTTAATATTAAATCTAATATTACTGGGATCCATTAGGATTATTTATCAAATCTTTTCCTCAGATTTGTTATCCCATATATATATATATATATATATACATACACAAACACATATACAGGAGGCTAGAATGGTGTCTCAAGTCTTGAACGGCAATCTTCCTAGAGATGGTATCTTGATAAAAACACTGTGTATTTGGATTATCATTACTTGAGTTTTAGGAAGAGCATTTGGTCTTGTAAATCTTTGTCTCAAATCTTTATTATAAATCTTCTGTAAGACAAGGCCTATTTCTGCAAGATTAATCCAGGTCCTGCCTCAATAAAAAATAAGGCTATATATGTAACTTAATATATTTTGTAACAGCTGAAAAAAACCAGCAAAATAGAATAATTGAAGAAAAAAAAACTCAATCTTGAAGTAAAAACTGTAAAGAAAACAAAAGTATAAACAAAATAAAAAACAAACAAACAGAAAATAAAATAAAAAATCAAACTATATAAATATAAAAAATATATACAAAAAAGTTTATGCAAAGTTATCAATTTCTAAAGAATGAGTATAAATGTTTTTTGGGTAGTCATCTATATGCACCAAAAGTGTACAACATAAATATGTTTTTGCATTGCAATTGTGCATTAAAGTCTGCAGCAATTTTATAATCTGGAAAATGTTATTGTATTGACAAAGAATTTAAGAAAGTGAAATTTCATGATACAGTGTAAAATTAAAATGTTTACATTTGAAAAGGAGGATTTTTGAAAAATAAGAAAAAAAAGTCAATTATATTAATTTCATCACCATTAGTCATAATCTAATCTTTTGATTGTCCAAGTGATAAAAAAGTTATAATCTCTATATAAGCCCTTTCATTTAACTATATAAATATTAAAGGTGTCTTGAATTCAGACACAGTTATTGCTTTTAGAAACATTTTTATTAAAAAAAAACAAAAAAACTCTGACACCGAATTCTTCTTTTTTTATGTGCCATGTTTCTTTAAAAAAAGTTTCAAGAAAACGTCATGTTTTATATAGTTACTCTGGAGATATGCTGATTTTACACTGACTGTGGTGACAGTCCCCATTGTTTAGAGGATGCAACAAAGAGAAGTAACCTAACAGCTTCTCAAGGATATATAAGTAAATCCTTATGGAGGACCACAACATGATCTTTGAAACCTCAAGCTACAAACTGTACTTTTTAATCTTATCTGTTATGACCAATAAACAGCTACTGTCTCATGATTGCTGTTGTATATCTCTTCATCTCCTCATAAATGGAATTTTCATGCCAGCTTTTAATTTCATTTTCCATTGCTGTTATTACAGAATTATCATTAAGCAGAACCAACATTTCAACATCATTATTTACTACATCCCACTCACTAAAATCCTTTTTTAAGTCAACACATCTTATTCTTAGAAAGCAACCAATGTGTTAGAACTACTTAGAAGCTAATAGCATTTAAATTATCCACAGGAAGAGGATTGGCACCTCTGCTGGTTGAAAGGGGTTCAACCCTGGATCTATATTTAAGCTCTATTAATTTCTCATTTCTCAGTATATTTTTTTTGTATCAGGTGCCTTGTGAAGCTCTTGTCACTTTGAACGAGAAATTACTACTGACTTCATATTGCCTTCTTTTGGATTTTGTATCTGCTCTAACACTTGGTTGATGAAATGTAATTATGGCCATCAAATGTAGCCAGGAAATTCCTCCAGATTTTAGTGAAGCATAGAGACCTTTATATGTAAATACATGAATGTTGTTTGGAATGTTTACCAGTTTGGAACCTAGACACAAAAAATGAACATGAACAAAATAGTCTTACAATATACCTTAGAATAGAGACCTGTAAGATAACCGATCTTAGTGATATCATTTAACCATTTGTGAACATTTATCAAATTTGTTGAAATATAGCAAAAAGTGAAAATAAAATAATAAAATGAAATGAAATGAATGAAAAAAATTGTATGTTTGTTAAGGAAAAATGCAGGAAGGAGGTAAGAATACAAGAACTGTTTTGTGGTAAAATAAAGGTTAAAATTTAGAACACTATCTAAATTTGTGTATGGGTCTGATTTAAAAAGTCACCTGACTGAGTTGCTTCCCTTTGGAATTAGAGTTACTTAGCACTTTTGGCCTGTGTCTTGTGGTGCAGTGGATATTGGCTTGGAACAAGACATAGGAAAGCCGAGTTCAGAATCTATTTGAATTTGTTACATTCACTTAAGCACAAACACCCTTTGGAAAAATATTAAATCTGTTGCTTCTCCCTCCGGCTATGAATTAAATAGCAGGACAGATTGGGTTATAAACACTTGGTTGGAAACCAGTCTACTGAAGAAAGTAATGGCAACTGACTACAAATCTTCTGTCCAGTCAGTCAATGTTTCTTTCAAGACATGATCACCCAAGTGTGTATCAGGTATGGGACTTAACTGACCGAGTACTTTTGGTACTAGTTTTAAGCATGTGTGATGCCTTGAAATATAGTTAAACACTAGTCACTGAACCAGTAAACTTATTGTGATAACACCTTATGTTTTCAGAAATATAAATGTAAAGAATATCTTAAAATGATTTGCTAATAACAAACTAAAGTACTTAGTGACATTTTAGTAAAAGGTTGCAGTCAGAGGTACACCGAGATGTAAATTAATATTTTGATAATATTTTATGTTGTTGTTCTCTAGAATTTTCCTTCTGAGTAAATTTTCTCTTTTGATGAGTTTAGTATTTTTAAATTGAAATTTTTCCAACTTTTTTTTAAATCTCATATTTGTTTACAGAAACAATACTTTCCCAAGCCAACATATGTGACAAACATATAAAAAAGTCTAAAGAAAAGGGTTAATTTCTAGTATTTTAACATCTCATAACATTATATTGCACATGAAAAAAACTATCTTCAAGCATTTAAAAAATGTTTAATAATTTCAGTTATGAAATGAATAATTTATGAGTGTATTTTTGTAGTAACCAACAATTTTGTGTTTATAAATACTTCACTTAAAAATAATTTCATTTCTTTGCCTTGATAAAGTCCATTATAGAACAAGAAAAATATCTTTTTATATATATATATATATATATATATATATAAAATTTATTATAATAATAGCATACTCTAACTTAATAGCTATAAAGTTTCAGTGTTTAATACATTATCATCAACCACTTATAGATATTTATTATTAATTATTACTTTAGAACATGTACAAACTACTACAAAATTGTACATTTTATTTCAACATTGAAAGAACAATGTCTCATCAGGTAGTTAATAATGAATAGTTTGTACATCTTCTAAAGTAATAATTAATAATAAATATTAATTGCACTATTTTTATACTGAGCACTGTTTTAAATTAATGTTTTGAACATTGCAATTATTTTCTTTGTTTGTTATTCATTTGGATATATATATATATATATAGTTTAATTGTGATAATGTTTAGCACCAAGGTGGTTGTTTTCAGTGGATTTAATGATAAATGTATTTGGGTGAGCAGGTTTTTATTGTAAAGTGCTTGATATCGGAGTGTAAATAGAGCGTTGATAGTTATAAAGAGTTTATCTCTTTAACAGAGCCGATTCATGCTGACTTCAAAATTTTATGAGGACATTGTTATGACGTTCTCACTCATCAGAGCTGTTTACAAACGGCTAAAATATTGCAGCACAAACAGCCCTGAGGAGTGAGAACATCATAACAGTGTCCTCATAAAATTTTGAAGTCAGCATGAATCTGCTTTGTTAAGGAGATAAACTCTTTATATATATATATATATATATATATATATATATATAAACATGTTATGGAAATAAATAAACGAATTTTAATGAAACTTGGTTATAAGCAACCAACAATTTGTAATGAATTATTTTGAACATTATTTTTACCGATGCTCATATTTAAGTAGATATCCTGTTTTTAATTAAACAGTATTTTATATTTATATCTACCGGCCTGATTATTTACAATAAATTTTTATTACAAAAATTATTATCCTGCTAGATAGCACACATTTTCGTAATAAAATTTTATCATAAATAATCAGGCTGGTAGATATAAATATAAAATACTGTTTAATTAAAAACGGAATATCTACTTAAATACGAGTATCGGTAAAAATAATGTTCAAAATAATTCATTACAAATATATATATATATATATATTCAAAATAAATAGTTATTGTTACAAACTACTCTGATTTGAAAGTTGAGATGGCAAGATTGCAAGAAATGTTTTTTGTTTGTTTGTTTTGAGATTTAATGACCTATCAATCCTTATGGGATCAATTAAGGTCACAACAAATGATTTTAGGTAAGGTTATATTATTTTTACAGAATTTTGAAAGATGTCTTGCTTTTTAAACTTTTCCATTGCTTTCAATTTGTATTACTTTTTAAATTTTTCCCCTGGTGAGGATCAGATCTATTTTTGATCTTCAGATCTTTACTTCGATTATATTTTGTTGTATAGTTTGATCTTTTTGAGGAAGGTTAAAGCAAGAAATGTAAGAGAATGTCAAGAGGATTCCAGGGGTGTATTGGGAATTAATTTTGTTAAAACTGTGCCCTTTGACCAGCTGGGAATACCATAGCAACCTTCAAATATTGGCTCTTTTGAACACTGTGCATATTTTGAGAAAAGTGTTATCTAAACTTGCTGTGACCTGGCGTAATTAAAAACTTTCATTGTATGACAAAAAATAACAGAAAGTAGTGATTGGTGCACTTGGCTCTATCCAATTGAAATTTACAGAATATGCTGATCAACTTCATATAAAATACACTTTATGAATAAATACAAAAATCTACTTCATTGGGTAGACTAAGCAAACTTTAATAAATACGGTCTGTCTGAGGTCATGTGACTTGGCAAACAATATCTTTGCTATTACACAATACATCTATACAAAAATACTATCAAGATACATTCAAAATAATAACTTAAAAAGATCTTATTGACCTCATCATTACATTCACCTACTACACAAAAAAGGAGTATACAAATACTGCACTGAAAGGCAAGGTGTACCAAACAGAGCAGCTGGACATTAAAGTGAGGTATACACACCGACAGTACATTTTCTGTGATTCCATAAGTTGTCTGAACTCTTTCACTGATATAAATCCATCCTGATTTGTATCATAATCCTAGATAAACATTTTTTTTTGTTTTCAAATGAGAAAAATGCAAATAGTGAAAATGTATAAACAGGTTTTTATTTAATATATTGATTCCTTTGGACCAATTTTCTCTTCTTTTTTATCTTCATCACTTCAGTGTGTTGGTGGTTCAAGTGGCATGATATTTAACAGCAAGAAAAATGGAACTGGTTTCAAACACTGACTGGGACAAGTTTGTATTCACTTTACATTTAATGTTCTTAGGAAAGGTCCAAACCCATTTCTTCTAGGGCAAATAGTAGGGTGAACCAGATTCTCTAGCCTAGGTTGGCAACCAGTCTAGAAGATGGATATCTTTGATTCCAAATCAGAGAGTAAAGTCTCCTTGCAGACATATTATGGAACACAAAGAGCTATAGCATGACATGCATGGATTTCTGGTAATCTGCTGTATATCAATTTGTCTCCAGATATGATGTCTGTAGATCAGTGCAGATTGAGACAAGAGAGTGAAGCTAATAATGTATGCAGATATCCCCCACAACAACAACAAAAACAATGATATGATCATAAACCTGAGAAAATCCTTGAGTTTGAAATATGCAAGATTTTGTGAGATTTTCCATACAAACAGCTAAAAAAAACTAGAGCACAACAAACTAATACATATTAATGTATGATTTTTTTTATGCCTTTGATCGAGTTACCCCCATGCAAAGCAATAAAGCCATTAAGACACATGGAGGTTACTGAATGTGGAAGAGTTAGAAACAGAAACATTGCTAACAAGAAAGAACAAAATAAGAGTAATTAAGATGAAAGTAGATAGCAATTCACATTGCATTTAAATTTTTGCGGATTAAAGTTGACTGGAAAGCATGAAGCTGAAAGGGTGTTCCATAAGGAGAAAGTGTGAGAAAATAAATTATTTGCATAAAATTTATGGTTATATCTAAAATGGTGAGACCTTGCTGCCAGCCTAGTACTGCATTTAAATTCAAAGAGTCTAGGCACTATCTGAACAATTACCATGAAAGTATTTAGAGAAAAGGCAAAAAGAGGCAACCTTATGGCTGTGGTAAAGTAACAAGTCGAGATGCCAGATCAGGGCCAATAATAAGATTGAATAGAAACAGAAGAGGTTCATCATTGGTCCGTTGTGTCCTTTCGACACAAAGATAAAGCAAAAGGAAGAAGAGAAACTAACCAATTATGACCCATTGAAATTTGAACTTGCAAGGCTTTGAAAGTTGAAAATGGTCACAACCATACCAGTTGTTATTGGTTCACTTGGTATGATGACTGAGAGAATGGAAACCTGGATAAAACAATTTGCTTTGATCACCAAGGAGAGCAGGTCGATTTTGAAACTGTGATATTGCACTTATTTTGAAAGTTGAAGTTTGACATGATAAATGACAAAATTTTTTTTTCAAATCAATATTATTTTTTTAGGTTCAAAATTGGAGCACTGGAATTTCATTCTGGTCTTAAGTGAAATCCTTATAGCACAGACTTAAAAATTTATAAATTTACTGAAGCTTTACATGGTGCAAGAAAACTATTACTAAATCATTGTGCCATCAAATATGACCTTCATTTACTTCAAAGGGAAATTATACTCACCAATGTAGCTATATTAAGATGTAATATTGTTGTGGAGTAGTTTTTGCACTGAAAGTTATAATCGTGCTATGTCGGTTGCTAATCGACTTAACACATCCAAAATGTTAGGAATTTGGTAATCTTCCACTGTAAGCTGACTCTTCAGTATTCAGCTAACTGCCAACTAATATCAACTGCCTAGTAGTTTTACTGAACTCCAATAGAACTTTAAAGAACTCTCTAGAACTCCCAAGAACTTCTCGAGTTAACTTCCTGTTAACTCTTATTAATATAGGAGGGAGAGTCCATTATCTGAGGAATAGGTGTGTTTCACCATAACAAATATGTTATACAGTGCAATACTTATTATAGCTTTCACACTGAGTGCAATATTGATTTTCTTAAAATAGTGAAAGATCAACCTGCTCTATTGCCCAGTGAAACTCTTAAAGAAAGAAATAGCAAAAATATTCTGAAATGTGATATTCAGAGCAGAGTATGAAGAGACAGGAAGAGTTTGTTGGCGACAAAGAAAAGAGTGCTGGACTGTTATGTGATATCTGTCCTCCTATATGGCAGCAAATGCTGAATGATCTCTTTAAGGATGAAGAAGAGACTCAAAGCAACAGAAATGTGGGTCTACAGAAGGATGCTGGGGATACCATGGACCGAGAAGATGCAGATGAAAAGGAGACTTACACTTAATATCAGGAAGCGACAGCTGAGTTTTCTGGGATATGTAATGAGAAAGAGGGTTTGGAGAATCTGATGTTCACAGGATGGATAGAGGGGAAAAGAAACAGGGGAGAGCAGCATGAGACATACTTAGAGTGAGGTTTTGGAGAGATAAGAGGAAAAGTGTTGAGAGCAACAAAAGATAGGGGCAAGTGGAAGTCCATGATTGCCTATGTCCTGAAGAGACATGACAAGGTGATGATATTCAGAAGAAAATTGCATTAACCCTAAGACTGCTGGTTGAGGCCCACTTTCTATGCACTAATTGCCAGATTTTAAGATCTTATCTGTAAAAATAATTATAATAAAAACAGCCATCTTGGGCACAGAAAATATCCTGTGGAAAGTGATTGCTCTCTGAGGTTTTGAGATTTGGAAGAGAGTTACTTAAAATTATTTCCAGTGTTTGAAACCATCACTGTGCAAATGACTTCAGTTAAAACTATTGTTTTCTTCAACCATGAAGAAGAACATGCAATATTTTGAAAGCTGAATTTTCTGACTTTTTATAGATGTCTATCACATTCAGTAATATTTTGGCAATATTGAATAAGTCTCTTTAGTTGATTTCTTGTGTACGTTATTCTCATGCCTGTTATATCCAGTATCCTTGCATATAATTTCAGTTGCTGTAAGAGTCAATTTGAATCTATAGGAGTGTTAATAACATACTCCACTGGTTCAAGAGTTATCTTTAACATTCCTGGAAATTTACTGAATATAACAGATATGAAAGTAAGTCTGGAAGGGAGTGTCCAAAATATTGTGGTAAAGACAAAAGAAAAGAAAACTAGTCTGAAAGAATCAATGACTAATAGTAACAAGATGTTTCAGAAATTCAGAAAATATACTCAAAGTTTAAGATTAAGAAATAGAAGAAAAAAAAACAGAATAAAGAAGCTGAGATAGAAAAAAGAAATATTAAAGGCAGAGAGAATAAGCGTGTAAGGTGAGAGAGAAAGAGAAAGTAAAAGAAGAAGGTAGACAAGAGAAAATTTTTCAAAGATGCATAGAAAGAGAAAATGAAGTGTAGAAATGTGCTGAAGGAAAAAATGAAAGAAGAACGGGTAAAAAAAAGAGAGAAAAGGTTATATGAAGAGAAGACAGAAAGAGGAGAAAGAAACTCATTTTAAGAAATGGATGAGCAGAAAAACACATAATAAATATAAATAGTTTATGAGACAAGAGGTAATCAAAAGAAAAGCAGAAGTATATATGTTTGTGTGTGTGAATAAAGACAAAAGGAAAACTTATCTTAGCCAGCGCGTTTCATTTTTAGAAATACTTGTTGCAAAAATCCTTGATTTCTCTTGATAAAGTCCATCAGAGGACAAAACGTGGTGGCCAAGATTAATTTCCCTTTCTTTCTTTATTCACAGATATATTTTTTAGTTTTTGCTTATAAATATTTATATGATTAAATATAGTTAAGGTGTGCTGTATTTATAGGTAAAAGTGCTCAATCTGGTATAAAGCATGTTTAAATGTAAAAGAAGTGAACATAGATGTCAATACTGAATTGTGACTGTTTTATACTTGAATGTAATCTTTGGGCTATATATATATATATATATATATATATATATTTACATATATTTACATATATAGGCTGCAAATCTTCTTTTAGACATGTCAGATTGAATAAGTTGCAGACATTGTGTATGCTTATTTTTAATAAAATCTGTTCATACTCATATGTATAAGCAGTTACATTGTTTGCAATTTATTTAATCTGACATGTCTAAAAAAAAATTTGCTACCTAAATACACAAATTTAATATATATATATATATATATATATATATATAAAACATACAAAAAGTGATGCTGAAAAATTCATGGCTAAATCAAGAAGAGACTAAAAACAAAAAGATCAGATAGTGGGTAAGGTCAAGGACCTTTCAGCACACTCTCAAATGTATATATACAAGAAAATGTAGAGAAAAGAGAATTATTATCAGAGGAAAAGAAAAAAAGAGACAAAGAGGTGAGAGAGAAAAAGAGGGTAAAAGAGTAGAAGAAATAAGAGACAAGAAGAAAAGAACAAAAGATTAAATTTACAGAAAGAAAACTAAAGGAAATGGAAAAGAAAAGAAAACAAATAAAAGATAAAAGAAAAGAGAAGAAAAAGTTTAGACAAGAAGAAATGTCCTTTTTTCCTGAAAGCCCAAAGGAATCAATAAGTTGGAAAACTTCATAAATATCAAATTAAAATATGTATATATAAAATAAAAAGTGCCATCATTTTAAATACCAAAGAAAAAATATATTTCTTAAAATTTAGATCAAATGACAAACTAAACCTACCCTGGTACAAAATTGGAAATACAAGGCACCCAATAAGGATTCCTTCATTTCAATTAGAAAGGTTTTCAAGAATAAGAATGTTAATCATTACACTAAATTGAGGCAATTTGGAATTGACTAAATTTAGCTTAATATTGCATGATGCCAGATGAGTAAAGAGACTAAGCTGTAATAATCTTCCTTGTGAGATAAGCTTGTTTACACAGAAATTGTCTTAAACACAGCCTCTGATATTAGTGAGTAATTTCATTAATGAAGCAAGCAACAATTAAATATCTAACTGAAAAAAAAACCTTGTTTAATTTTCAAGATATAAACTCTCTCAGTTCTAAAAATCTTCAGTAACATTGTCAGATAGATTATAGCTTAAAAAAATCATCAGCAAGTTTATTTTATCAATTTAGTTTTTCTTTCATCATGTTCATGAAAAGTCACTAAAATGATGAAAATTTATTCTTTTACTAAACTGAAAGGATTTTCATATATTTGACCTGAGGTCATATTTAAGAAAAATTTAATGGAGAACATTGTTTCAATGTAAGATCCATTCACCTTTTATAAAATTTCAATTTAGGATTTGTAAATATAACACATTCTGGATCTAAAGTACAAAATGTAAAAATGTTGGTAAAAATAGTAGTACAGTAAGGACTAATATTATTAAATTATATATATGTGTGTTTATGTTTATGTAATCTAATAATTTTACAAGCATTGAATTTGAAGATATTGATTAGTAGGATAAGACCATTAGAAATGATAAGAATGATAAGTAAAATGAAAAAAAATGAAATATGAGTTCTTACCAAGAATGCCTCTGAAGAGGTAATATTTTTCATTTTCAGGAAGATATCGAAGAACTTCAAGATCATCTGCAAGAAAGAAAGAAATAATTAGAAAAAAAATTAATTGGAGTAGATAGACTAAACTATCGCCCGGTTCACACTCCACCCATGTCTATTGAACAGGTGAAGAGGCTCATCCCTTGTTCCCTGTTTAGGATGTGGTTTCCGGCTTTCTCTTTTCCATTCTTTTTACCTTTACGTAGCCCCCTGCACATCAGTGGCGTTATCGCCTTGCTTGGGGTGATATGATTAAAAAAATAAATAAATAAATGATATAAAATTTTTGTTCTTTATTAGTAGTCTTTGGTGAGTCGAATATATGGATCAGAATCCGACAAGATGATAGAATGAAGAATAAGTCAGAAATGTATCTCAATCTAACATGTTTCACTTTTATTAAAGCTTCTTCAAAGATTGAGATAAAAATGAAAAGTTTTTACAAAGAAACAGTATAGTGGAATATTGTGGTTTGGGGTTGATTCTTATTGGTCAGATATGTATTAGGTGTATTAAAGCAATAGATTATTATTTTTAAAAGTATGCGTGTGGAATATTTTGTATGTATATGTATGTATAGAAATGATTGTCTGTTTATATGTATATGTGATTATTAATACACATATCAAGTGTATTAAATTAATGGTCAGTTTTTTAAAATATATGTGTGAGAAATCTTTTGGATGGGGAAGTGTATGAAACTGTGTGTTTGTTAGTTGGTAACATAAGTTAATATAAGTGTATATGTGCATGAGCATGTAGCCAAGTGGTTAGAATGTTTGCTTACTGACCATGAGGCCCAGGTTCAAATTTCACTTCATGATGCTATTGGTGAACTTATCTCCATTTGTTTTGGTTTGGTGGGCTATTTCAGTTTGTGATGCTTTTCCGTTAATTTTCCTTATTATTTCTCATGTTTTATTTATTGGGGTTTTGTCGTTTAGTTTGAAGATGTAGTTTTGCCAATTTTCTCTTTTGGAGTTTTTAATTATATAGCATGTTTTTGTTTGAAAGTGCTTGTAGTTTTGTTGGTTAATTGTGGTTAAGTCATGTAAGAATATCTTCATTTTTTTTCCTGGTTTTAACTGCTTCTTTGCATTCTGCTGTAAACCAAGGTTTTCATTTGGCATGTGATTTAAAGGAAGATTTGGGTATTGTTTATCTTACTATATATATGTTTGTAAAGGAGACTATTCGTTCTGGTTCATTGAGAATTTCCATGTTGATTTGGGATAAGCAGAATTTTAGTTTGTTAGCTTTGTGTAGTTGCCATTTTGGATTAAGCATCTTAATGGGTCTACGGCTATATCGTGTTGAATACACCAGTTCCCGCTCAATCACTGAAGTTAAGCAACATTGAGCCTGGTCAGTACTTAAATGGGTGCTGTAAATGTAAGGACCAAGAATAGTCCACCGGTCCTCCAGGTTTGGGGGTTGGGTGCAGGGCTAACAACCCTGCCTCGTAAAAACAGTTTGTTACAGAAATGGCAACAAAAAAGTTGCTGCTCTATGCACCATCTGGGTGTGATGGATAAATGATGATGATGATGAATGGGTTTGGAACGTATATTTCTACTTTGAAAATTGTATATCCAATGTTTATTTCCTGTAGTGGTTCTAATGCATCAAAAGTCAAAAGTGTTAATGTCTATAATTTTATACTTTTTTTTAATATCCTATCTTTGATATTTTGTTTTTTGATAGAATTTGAGAGAACACCCATTCATCACTGTAGATGAAAATTCAGGGTCTACACATAAATGAATGTAATGAATCTGACTGGAATTTAAACTCAGCTCTTTGATTTCTCAATTCCAAGCCATTATTTACTACACCACTTGAACACATTTAAGCGTATAGTATTTTGGTATTCTCAAATGATCACCCATCTAGGTACTGACCAGCCGAGAACAAGTATTTCAACATACTGCCATAAGCAAATTGGGAATCAGTGGTAATAAAATGTTTCTAAGAATAAAAAAAATGTGCTAAGATGAAACAGAGATTTCTATCTGGATGATGTTTTATTTTTTCAATCATCCTCCAAATACAACACTACGCCTGCTTTGAGTAAAACACTACACCTGCTTGGCCTGAAACTCTCAGCGGACCTCAAGTGGAATGACTACATCGAATCCATTGCTAAATCCGCTGCTATGAAAGTCGGCTCTCTGTGCAGGGCCCGGAAATTCTGTCTGAATCTATCCTGCACTTATATAAATCTATGATCCACCCGTGTGTTGAATACTGCTGCCACATCTGGTCGGGTGTCCCTGCTATTCTCCTCAGGGTTCTTGACAAAATACAGCAAAGAATCTGTAATGTGATTGATACCGACTTAGCTGACCGCCTGCAGTCACTCGCTCACCGACGTGATGTGGCTTCCCTGTGCCTCTTCTATAAGTACTTTCACGGCTTCTGCTCTGATGAACTTAAATCACTGGTGCCTCCTAGGTGTGAATTTGCATGAGATACTAGATTGGCAACTAGGTCCCACCCTTTTACAGTGAAACCGATAAAATGTAACCGCAATTTCTACTCCAACAGCTTCTTTTCTCGCACTTCCCGCCTGTGGAATTCCCTTCCGCATGCTTGCTCCCCCGATGGCTACAACCTCCAGGAGTTTAAATGTAGAGTCAATAGACACCTCCTAACACACTAACTCACACCCATTCTCTCCATCTCTCTCTCTATGTACATCCTAACTTGTCTATCACCCTCCTTCTGACATTTCCTATACGCAATTGCTCTATGTAACCCCCTGTGCCATAGTGGCAGTGGAATGCTTTGCTTGGGGTGACATGATTGAAAAAAAAAAAGAAAAAACAAAAAGAAATACTGAACCAATACAGATGTTGACTGTTAAACATTTTTACAGAATTATTTTGCAAAACTGCAACTACTTAAAAATGCCTATATAAATTGGATAGATGATACTAATCAGCTCTTGATTTTAAATGCATCTTATATTTAAGAGGTGAATATATTTATAATAAATCAACTGAAATAGAATAACTTTCCTGAACTTACCTCCACGTTTCCAGAAGATTCCACAAGGGTGTCAACCATCTGTTTACCAATCGGGCCATGCATTACATTGCCTGTTGAGAAAATTAAAACATTGTCAGTTTTATTTTTAAATTTATTGTTTTACTAAAAATAATATACAAGTATTATTTAGCAAGTTTGTGAGTAACCTAACTAGGATTGAACTCACTATATTAGCAGTCTCCTAGCTGATTAGTTTCCTAAACATAGCTTTACAGCAGAAGTTAAATTTAGTCTGGTATAAGGCTACAATAGAGGAACATCTAATGAGAAGTGACTTGATCATAATACCAATGGCCTACAAGACGAACTTTTTAGCAATTACTCTACAGATAACCAACTTTGAGGGAGCCATCATATAACCAGGCCTGTTCTCAAGGCTGAACAGGGCTAATTCTGAGTACCACTCAAAAATTTGGGAATCCATGTACATTAAATCCTACTAACCATCTCCTTGTAAGCAAGAGTGGTTGATGAGCTTAAAGGTAATTAACCTTTAAGTGTTGCATTTTCTTGCATATGGCATTTGTCTAGAGTTTTATATTTTTTTTTGTTGCTGTGCACATTATTTTCCTTGATCTTTCCTCTGAGGAGAGAGAGGACCAATGAATTGGTGCCTTTTTGTTAACTGTTATACTTTGGTATTACAATTTTATGGGAATATATTTTTTTGTTACCTCTCTTTTTAATTATGAATGGTCTTTTAATATGTAGGAGAAATGGGGACTGCTTATGCATATCCATCAGTGCATAATACTTAGGGATGATAGAGTACCATACCACTGGTCAAAATTAGTTCAGAAGTTTTCGAAGAGGATCAACATAACAACACTGGACTGGCTCTAGAACAGCCCAGATTTGAACCCAAGTAAAACAATTTATGGGAAATTGTTTTTTTTTTTAAAAAAAAGAATTGTAATAAGGAGGTGGGGAAGGAAGTTATTTGTTCATTTTTCATCTACACCTGTAAATGTTTTTCTTTCTCATTCACTGAAAAAGAAAAATATTTATTTAAAAATGAACAAATAACTTCTCTTTTCCTCATGTACCTTTGTCATGCAAATGAAATATTATTAGATTAAAGAGTAGTAGTGGATAAGAAATGAATTAAAAATCAACCTTCTTCACTTTTACAAAAATTCACAATGACATGTGAAATCCTGGGTTTTCCAAATAGAAAAAAGGATTGACCATCTGCTTAAAGAAAAAGTCCAAACCAGATTTTGCAAGTAGGTGTTAAATTGATTTTTAATGAATGGTGAGGACTTGCAAGATCAAACTAGATTACAATAAAATGACTTCAACTGTCAGTCAACCAGAGAGTCAGAGGGAGCCTCTAGACTAAGTAACTAAAATGTAGCTTCAACTTGACTCCTCTCCTCAACTCAGACATTGTCCTCTTTCTCTTTATCTCTTTCAACAATTACTATTACAAACATTTTGTACAACTCTTGATATCCTTAACTTTCTCATTGAACATTAATTTCCATGAATTCTTGTTATTCCTCCTTTAATAAATTTCTATTTTAACATGAAAGATGTATATTTTATTATTCGACACTATTCCACACATTCCAACCTGCCGACATCCAACTTTCTGATTAAAACCTTCTGATAATAATTCTGCATAAATCCTGTAAGTTGTAGGGAGTTTGGTAAAGTATGACACAAGGCCAAACCAAGAAAAATTAACCAGCTCCCCATACACTTCAGTAGATCTAAAAACATTTTATTTACTCTAAGAGCATTACATCTTTTTTCGAGATAAAAAAAAAAAGGAATTCTTAAAAAAAAGCATTATCAATAAAATAACAAAAAATGCAAGTGTTATTTTTTTTACCTTCAAGCATGGAGAGCAACATGATCATCATTTCTTTCTGCAAGTTCATAAACTCCCTGAGTAATTCTAACTGTTCAAAATCCTGAAATTAAAAATCAAATGAAAATTAGATATTGATCTTTCAAAACATCTTTTATTTAAAAGATGAAGTAAAAAAATTATTTTTAGCTTAAAAAAGAAAATGACTGCAAGAATTTAAATCAGTGATTCCCAACATTGGTTTTTAAGTGCACAAGTGTGCCAGGAGTTGACCCAAGGATTATGGACATGGTACATTACACGCAAATACCCTTGGGAAAGGTATTAATCCGTCTCTTCCTTCCAGTTATGGGTTAAATAATAGGACAGATTGGGTTCTATAGCCTTGGTCGGCAACCAGTCTACCGCAGAAAGCAATGGCAACCTACTGCGGGATAATCTTCTGCCCAGTCAGTCATGTCTCGAAAGAGACATGATCGCCCAAGCGTGTATCACGTATGGCACCTAAACTGACTGACTGACATTTTGATATCTTAAGTGAGCAAGAACTTGATCCCATTATTGCTGTAGAACTTTTTGAACTAAAAGAGAGTAAAGTATTGATGGAAAAAATTGAAAGGGGGCAAATCACTGGATGGCTGAAAGTAATCCCTCCACTCAATCCCTTCCTCCATTCTTCTTTGGTTTTCCCACCACCTGGCCATTTATCTTTAGTGATGAATGGGTGTTTTTCCATTTCACTGGCCATTTTTAAGGATACTATCAGCAAAGGCACCTCGCTATAATAGAGGCACTATATATTAAACAATTTTCTCTTACCATTAAACCTTGCATTATTTCACAGTAGAAATAGTTTCAAAAGTTTTTTTAAAAATAGATAGATGCTCACGCAATGCTCAGTCACATGCATCATGTGATAGCTTTAAAGAATGATCTTTTTCAAAAACATAAAAATTACATTACAGTCAAAACATGAGGATAAAATAACAACATTGAAAAAAACTAACATCCTTGAAAATGGCCAGTGAAGTGGCTGAAAGCACTTGGAAAGTAAAAAAAATTATGGAACATTTTTAAACTCCTTATCTTCAGCAAAAAGGAAACATATAAGAATTCTGGAAAAATTAAGTCAAAAATTAATAAAATCTTCCTTGTTGGTAGTTTTTTGTGAAATATGTTTACAAAAAAAAGATGACTGTTCAAATATACATTAATTACATATGTGTGTGTGTGTGTGTGTGTGTGTGTGTGTGTGTGTGTGTGTTCAGAACAAGAGTTTGTAATGTTTTAAATGAATTTCAAAGACAATATTTACATATCTGTATATAAATTTATTTAACTACAAGAAATTAAACTCTGTGCCATTTGGAGTAGAAAACTAAGACTATGTACAAAGCAAGCTCAAAAGTTTTGTAGGCTGACAGAAATCTCTCCTTACCACTATTAAGCATCATAGGATGATATAATTTGGCCATGTAACACAACATGATAGACTCTTCAAGACCATCATAAAAGGCATTTTTGAAGGCGGGGACATCAATGCAAGAGCTAATCAGATAACATCAAAGATTGGATGAACATGACAATGCCAGATCTCTTGAGAGTTACCACCAACAGATCACCCTGGAGGAGGTTGCCTGTTTCTCCTACCCTTAAGTACCCTAGACAGTTGAAGCAGTCAAGAGACTGATGGGGATGATGACAAGTGCCATTTTGTACCACTATCTTTTATCAACTTTGAGGCAGTTTCATGCTTCCAGAACTAGCCATTTTGTTCAAACAACTTGGCAGTTCTCTGAGTAATTAGATGGTTTTTACAGGCTTACATAGAATAAGTTATTCCTATTGAGACAATTTTGTAGGGATTGAAATAAGTAGTAACCAAAAAGGTATAAATTTGAGTGTGTATAGTGAGTGGAGTAGAATATCCCAGACAAATTGTACCAACTTCTGCCATGTCTGCAAAGAGACGAGAGATCTGGCATTATCTGTTGTATGCGACCACCCCTACTGCCACCAAACACTGGTTGCATACTGCAGGTGGTCACTCACTAAAAAGCCCATGACCTATCTCTGCCAAGAACATTTATTTCACTCACCAGAATGTACTTATTAGAATTTTACCATGTAATTTAGTAATAAATAAATGAGAACATAAGAAGATGACCTAACTTTGAAGAAATCTATTCAGCATAATTAATGTTCAAAACTTAAAAATATTAAAAATGTATTTGGTCAACAAAAGGGATTAAAATATTTATTCACAATGGTGTGGGCTTAAAAAAGTCAGTTATATTGCAGTCTGTGTGGTGTTTTTTGTTATGTAACAAAATTCGACTATGGTTTCAATTTTTTCTTAGAAGTTTAGTGATAGTAAAAGAGAATCTGGATAATACATGGAAAAAAATAGACAAAACTACAAAAAAGATTGACAACAATCTCAGGATAGATAGATAGATAGATAGATATAGAAATAGCATAGATATATACAGAGAAAAATAAACAGAATGAAAGAGATAGACATTGAGAAAGTGACATTTTGGTATTATTTTCCCCATCCCTAAATTTATCCAAGATGGTACACAGACCTTGACAAATCTCTTGAACTTGTCAAATGCAATACATATTGATACAAAACAGCCAACATTTAACCATGAGGTGAACTCAGGCAATGTATGTTTCAACAAGTAATAACAGTTTGATACAAAACTACAATAACAAAACAATGAGGAAGTGTTCCTGGCTTAGATCAAAGCAAAATGAAATAGATTATAGATTACTCATTTAATTTCTCCAAATTTAGAAGTTGGAGGTGTATGGCCAAAATAGATTTTTTTTTAAACAGTTGCTTGATCAGTGATTTTCACTACTGATGATAGTAGCTGGTCATGTTCTGAAGATGGTTGCTCACTGGTGGTAAATCAACTGTGCATAAAAGAAAATGGTCATTAATAGTAGGTGGTCACTGATGAAAAGGGTTGCATATGGCAGGTTCCACTATTAATATAACAAATTTAGTCCTGAAGAACAAAACATGTCCCACAAAAACGTTTTCCACTTTATCATACATTTTTCCCCAATATTGTTCTTGATATATAAAGATTTATATAGTTGTCTTATATGCATGTATAGATAGATAGATAGATATAAAAACATATATAAGTATATAATAAACTGTAATATTTACCTTGGATAGTTTATCTTGCATTTGAGCAAATATGTACAGAAAACCACCAACGGCATCCCACAACCTACTGTGGGCCAATGCCAACTGATTTTGGGCACAAGGACCCTGAAAAATTAAAAGAAATAATCAAAATTAATATTTATTAAGGATATTTGTGTGTGTGTGTGTATATATATATATATGGATGGATGTAAATAAGTATACATATGTGTATACACACAGGTACATACCAATCTATAAATATTTATCAGGTGTTAATAGAACAGTGGTCAATGTAACATAACAGAGCTATTAAGTATATATTAATAAATATACATATTATAGTACCTCCTAAGACATAGTATAATATATATATATATATATATAGAGAGAGAGAGAGAGTATTGAGTTGCAATGATGCTTAGTGACAAGTTTGTTGTTTTTTCTGTGGTTTACTGATAAAAAGATATTTTGGCAAGCAGGTTTTTGTTGTAAAGTGGTCAATATTGGGGTAAAAAAGCATTAAAAGGATCAATGCAGAGAAATTTGTCATTTAATACATCTCTCAATAATTTCTGGACCTAACTAATAAAACAACAACTTTTAGGCAAAATTCATCAACATAGTGTATCACCCTAGGATAAGACTGATTCCAACGCTTCTCTAACAATTTGATGCCTTTTTTGTAGAATAATTTGTCTTTTGCCTCAAAATACACCACAGTTTCCAAGATCACTTTTTCATTGAAGTCAAATCTCTTTCCCTGGATCATTCTTTTAAGGTCTACAAACAGCCAGTAGTCACTGGGGGCCAGATCTGGAGAATAGGGTGGTTGTGGAAGCAGTTCAAATTGCAATTCATGTAATTTTTCCATTGTTGCAATTGACTTATGACATGATGTGTTGTCCTAGTGAAGATCACTTCTTCATTTGTGACCATTTTTGACTATTTCTTCCTTTAAACACACCAATAATGCTTTATAATATTCGCTATTGATGGTTTTTCCATTCTCAAGGTAATTAATGAACAAAAGTTGCTATTCGATTAAATAATCGAATGGCAATCCTTTCCCAGGTCTGCTTCGTTATTCAACATGGGCACTGACAACAAATCAAGGATGAACGTCGAGACAATGTAATTTTGATATAAAATTTTAATACAACACCAAAAGAATAAAAATAAAAAAATAGAAATCTTAATGAATTAGAATGTCTAAAGATCTTAACCTCAAAATTACTTTTGGATACCCAATGTGGTCGAAATATGAAATTACAATATACGGTAGGAAATATAAACAAAATACAGGTGATCATGAATGCAAAATATCAACATACAATCGAATGGGGGAATTATATTAATTTGAGAACACATGGTATGGTGTGTGTAAGAACATAGTATTCATGAAAGTGCATGCATATTCTAATGTGGGTCTAATAACTTGATAACTTATCTTTATGACAGTTTCTTCTTTCTTTCTTTTCCCGTCTCCCTATCCCTGGTGGCTCTTAGCATGCCTTCTCCTGTTATACCATGCAATCCTCATTCCGTCATCCACCTGATTAGGTCCTTCAAATATGTTATCCGCTACTTTCCCCTGTCTCTTTTTCCCTCTATCTGGCTTGTTAGTATCAGATTCTCCAAGTCCTCCTTCCTCATTGCATGTCCCAGGAACTTCAGCTGTCTCTTCCTGATGCTCAGTTTTAATTTCCTTATCTCTCCTAATTCCTGTTCTATCGTTTAGACAAGCTCGCTAGGTAGGTTATGGATGGGTTTCTTCTGTCACTCTTGCCTTCAATCAGCCCTGTGAGTATCAAAATTTCCAAGCCCTCTTTCTTCTTCATGTACCCTAGAAATTTCAACTGTCTCTTCCTAATGTGAACTATAAATGTTCTTTTTGTTTATCACATGTTCAGTCCATAGTATTCTCTGTATTCTTTGGTAAAACCACATTTCCGTTATCACAAGTCTCATCTTCATCAGTGAGATGATTGTTCAGCATTCACTGCCATATAGGAAGACTGACAGTAGATAACAGTTCAGTATTCTTTTGTTTCTAATTAGAATTTGTTTGTTTTTTAATATTTTGCTAATCAAAAATAGACATTTTTACTCTGTTAAAGCACTTCTGAGATGCTTAAATTTTCATACTTGCTTTATTTTGGTATCTCCAATTTGTATGTTTGGCTCTTCTTTTTCCTGATAACCAAACATTCGGTCTTGATGTTTAGTCCTTCTTGTTTTTCTTTACTATCTCATGTAGCACCTTCTGCAGTTTCCTTTTTGTATCCGCTGTCAGGATGTGTGTTGCAGTGCAGGGGATATCAACTCGGAACGAGAAATTGGAGAGCCAAGTTCCAATTCCAGTTGAATTCGTTGGATTCACTTATGCACAAATACCTTTAGGAAAGGTATTAATCCTTCTCTTCCCTCCAGCTATGGGTTAAATAGCAGGACAGTTTAAGTTCTATAGCCTTGGTTGGTAACCAGTCTACCACAGAAAGGAAATGGTAACCTATTGCAGGAATCTTCTGCCCAATCATGTATCAGGTATGGCACTTAACTGATTGATCTGCTGTCAACACCATGTCATTTGCATTAATGTTGTTAATGTTTGTTTTTAAATAGATAATTCAAATCCATGATTTTTTTGTGGAGCACAGAGTTCTTGCAGTGATATATAAATGACTTTCTAATTAGCATAGCTAAGGCATAGACAAAATGAAAAGAAAACCGAATACATAATCATCAGTAAAAAAGGGGAGCCCAATATGCCAAATACAGGTCAGGGATACTAGAATCAAGCAGATACAAAAATTTAAATACCTGGGAAGTGTTATAACAGAAGACAGAAAGTGTGACACAGAGATTGAAGGTGAATTGGCATGGCAAAGGAAGCATTCCAGAAGTTGAGTAAAGTATTAAGAAACAGGACAATTTTGCTAGAAACAAAGAATAGAATACTGGATTGCTATGTGATGTCAGTTCTTCAATATGGCAGTGAATGCTGGACAATATCATCAAAGATGAAGGAAAAACTTGAAGCAACTGAAATGTAGTTCTACAGAAGGATGCTGTGAATATCATGGATTGAGCATGTGAGCAATGATGAGGTTTTGGAAAGGATGGAAATGAAAAGGAAATTAATACTGAGTATCAGGAAGAGACAGCTGAAGTTCCTGAGACATGCAATAAGGAAGGAAGGCTTGAAGAACCTGATACTAACAGGCCAGATAGAGGGAAAAAGAGACAAGGGAAAGCATTGGATAACATATTTGAAGGACCTAATCAGGCGGATGATGGAACGAGGGTTGCATGGTGTAACAGGAGAAGGCATGCTAAGAGCCACCAGAGATAGGGAGACATGAAAAGCCATGATCGCCTACGTCCTGAAAGAACAGGGCACATAGAAGAAGAAGAAGGCATAGACTATATAAATACCCAAAAGATAAGGGTAGAACAGTAAATGACTAATGTTTGACTGATAAAATTTCACTTTTAGTTTTGTATTGGTCTTCTTGAAGAACTACTAACTTGTATTTGTGGTGGCATTCACGCTAAACAGGTTCAACTGGCTTCTTCACAAGAAGTTTTATGTTTCATTTTGGTTCCATAAGCAGTCCCCAATGTGGAGTGAAGATTTTCCCCCAGTAGGTTTCCAATTCTTACTAGTAGACTGGTTGCCAACCCAATCTGTCCTGCTATTTACCCATAGCTGGGGGGAAAAAAAAAACATTCATACCTTTCCTGAATGTATTAGCATGTAAGTGAATGAAATGAATTTGAGTGGAATTTGAACTCGGCTCTTCGATTCCTCAATCTAAGCCACTGTCCATTACTTCACTATGCCTTCAAGAAAATTCAACCAGTAAAAAAAGTTTTAATGTGTGAATTTGAAGTGCATAATGATAAAAAAAAAAACTGTTTGCTTGGAATAATGCTAAAGGAATGCTACTCACCTGGATGTACTCAGTCAGTGATCTGAAAACATACTTGGCCACTAAGATAGCACGACAAAAGTTGGCTTTACCAGCAGGATCAATTATATCTTTACCGGAATAATGCCAGTAGAAGTCCATTATAGATTCCTAGAGGAATATAAGAAAACAAAATTTCAAAGGAGATTAATGTGTAAGTTGAGGTAAAAAAAAATGTTGAAAGAAATTTAACAATCTTGTTATACAGTATAATGTATATTTCATGTTACTTAACATCATTCCATTGTAGTTTATGGTTATTTTTCCATGCCATATATTTGTGGTGAATATGGAATAAAAATGATTTTTTCTTCATTGTTTTCAAATTTGCAAGCCAGTGTGAAAATTTATTTTTGACCAATAGAAAAAGGGATTGGCTCTGGGCCAAAGAAAAGGCCAAGGCAAAGTGTAACAAGCCAATGTGAAAATTTACTTAGAGCAATGAAAAGGAGAGTGGCTTACAAAATAGGAAAAATTAATGAGCTGATGTTAAATTGCTTCTTGATATAAATAGCCAGAATCAAACTACAAAAAGGACAAAAGAGAGAGTGAAAAGCAGAGTCCCATACATATAAATAAAGCCAGTGTCAAATTACACACTGATACATTATCTGTCTCTAATGAGAGCAACAGAATACCAAAAGAGCTTTATTCAACTCCCAAACTAAGTACCTTAAAATATATCTTTTTATTCCTGTTGAATACAACTGTATAACTTTTATGCAAGAAATGAAATCTCTCAATTGATTTTAAGCATTTTGGAATATTACTATTCATGTTCAATGATTTAAAATTTTCTCTTCTTGACTAATCATCAAAAGTATGAACCATTAATGTTTTGATTACTTGTATTGAAACAAGCTACTAAAACTTCAAATGTGTAAAATTGCAAATAAATTCATTATCTTGTTTCATTAAAAATAAGGTGTTTCCTCTTCATTATCCCTATGTATTTCATATTATCTGTTATAAACAATGGCTTTTTGCTGTTCATTAAGTTTAGTGAAGCTGCATTTCAGGGTTGGATTAATTAATTTAACAACATATCAACCTCTGTGGGTTATTTAATTTAATGTCAAAAAGGTAGGGTTTTAAGGTTTTTTTTTAATGTTCAGTTATAGTGAGAAGGTTGATTTAGTCAGATTTTGATTAATTTTTTTTTATTTTAGAAAACTGAAAATATCTTCTAGTTTTGTCTTCAAAAATGTTTTGCTGATAATTCTTTTCTTCAAAAATGTGTTATGATAATTTTTTTTTCAAAAATGTATTGCTGGTAATATTTTTCCTTCAAAAATGTATATTTTTCTATAAAAGTCTATTTTTATGCTTTCATAGAGTTTTGACCCCAGTTTGGGTGTTAACTTTTTGCCCATAGCTGGGACACTAACAGGTGCTATCACTCTGGGTCAGGGAGGACCTGAGAACAACAGCAACTAAGAGGTGGTTCCATGCTCCTCACAACCTCCCAATCAGAGGCCTTGCTACCGGATGCAGTGTACTGTCATGCCCAGGACCACCAAGGTGGACTAGATATGATCTATAAGTAATTATTTCTGAACTAATAACCCCAAACCAAGGAAAAAGAAAGAAATCTGAATTTAATAGCATGTGAAGCATTGGACATACCTGCAAACGAAGTAAGTAGTCAACTGTGCAAATAATAATGTTTACAGTGGTATTGTTTCCAGCTTGAGTTCTGAGGTAATTCTGGAATTCTGGAAAAAAAAAAAAAAAGAAGAAAAAATTAACAACTGAGAGTGAGATAGAATCAAATTAAGGAATTATTTCCCAATCTATAATAATACTAAGGAAACCAGCACTGTTCAGAATAATTGATTATTTAGAAAGTATCCAACGATTTTGATTATCTCAAAAACTGGTTGTATGTGTTTGGTATAACTTGAAGACCTTACTGATACAGTATTTGTCTATACTCCTGAGAAGAGGTAGTATTTACATTATTTTGAGGACTGTTGTCCTCATCTTTATTGCCATGTTTACAACGCTGTTATATGCTCCAGCCTTCTTCAGGTGCTAGGAATTTTGAACTGAACCCTTTATTTCAATCACTGGGGTATATATCATTCTCATTCCATGTGCGATGTCACTTCTGGATGCCATGTAGTTATTTATCTCCCTTTAACTTAGAGAGTTAAGTTATTTGATCACCAGTGGGTCCCTGAGAACACATGGCCCAGTGGATATAGATGTTGGTTAGTTCCAGTGACTTGACTAAAAGAGTTTTGAATTCAATACATGATTACAGCAGTGGGGAAAAATTGATACCAAAGTGATTTGATTAAAATTGATTCACACTCTGGAAGGCATTAGAAAGTTCTGAAAGCGTGAGGGCTGCAATCAAATGAAATCAACAACTGACATGATTGCTATTAAAAGATCTGGAGATTCCACCAACTCTCAGGGAAGTATCCAGCCATTTTGAATATCTTACAAGACCATTCTTCATAGTATGTTTTCATAAAATTTTATATCATCCAAGTCTGTCAGTACTCACTACTTAATCCAGATTTGGTTCCATGCAACTTCTAGCTAAAATCCTGGATTTTAAATTTTGGCCAAAAATAAGGAGAATGCAAAAGTCAGTTGAAGGTAATATTAATTGTTTCCTTATAAGGAAACATTTGGCATTCATTCAGCCAGTATTACTTTCAGTTGAAAATTATAAAATCTTTCACTTAGAATAGATTTTAGGAAAAAAGATTTCTCTAGTCTAGTAGCTGTTATTGCTCTTTCCAGGACTGACAGGGGAGGTTCCTTCCTAACCTTTTATTTTAAGTGGTGTGGAATACAACAACTTGATTATGTCATTATTTTCTCTTCAAGTTACATGTGTTATTCATTTTAGTTGTTGCTGCTGTTAATAGTCCTCAAATGATGTGTTTTTTTTGTTTTTTTTTTATTTGGTACAGTTCTTTGTGATACTCTAGTGCCAGACCACAATGTTCAAAGAAGGATGGCCTTTGCCAAGACCCTTAGACTTTCTTCCCTTGAAGCCATTATTAACCATTGATTTGATGTAGTGTCACAGTAAACACGTTAATCATAATTTTCAATATTTGGGTCAGCCAAGACTGATGTATGGATTCTTCCGCCTAATCTATGATATGAGGCCTCTCCATTCTACGACATTTTAATTTTCATAAGGTAGCATTCGTATAAAATACAAATTTTATTGTAACCTAATTATGTACAATAATAGATCATATGTTATATCAGTGAACAATTCAACTAGAAGAATTGAAGATAGATACAATGTCTCTAAATACAAATTAAAGACATTTCATAATAGATCATTCTATTTTAAATAAATCAACAATGTTTTGCAACAATTTTTAACATCAATTTGAGATTTTTCTTGTTAAAAAGTTGAATAAATCTAAAGCAGTCAACATCATGGATAAAAGAATAATGAATTTTATACAGTGTTTTTTTGCAACGTAGTATGAGCAAAACAAATTAATGGATTTGGACAGAAAAAGATCAAGGAACCTAGAACAACATCAAAATTTTTCATCCTTTAATAGTCAGTTGTGCTTAGTTTAATTTGTCTTAAACAACTGAGACAATTACAGTATTAAAGTTATTTGAAATCATACTGATCCCAGAAAAGAAGAGATTAATTTCAAATTAATTTCAAAATTCACATCAACAAATGAAGAATGTATGCAGTGGTCCATGTCACATGTCTATTTCATGAATTTGGCCAAAAGTTGCTTCTAGCCTTTTACACAAAATTAGGCACCTGGCTGAGGAAGACTAGTTTTACATTCTTCAAAATCTATTTTTTTTTTCATCTCATCTGAGGTTTTGGGGAGGGGGGAGAGAGGACCTAACAAAGCTGACTTCATCGTAGCTAAAGCAAAAATAAAAAAAAAATTTTTTCCCCTTTTCCTTTCTATTTCCTCTGCTTCTCAGTGACTCAAAACATTTTGCAAGGTCTTAAGGAGTAAAAAGAAAATGTTGATATGATAGCAACAGTTGCAAAGCATTGTCTGGAGCCTCCAATAGGGGTAGCATACACCAGCCCTAGGATCAATCTCTCGTCAGTTCTGAGAGAGTGATTTTCTATATATATATATATATTTTTTTTTTTTAAATCACTTCACCCCAATCAAGACCTTCCACTGCCACTATAGCACAGGGGGTTACATAGGGGAAGGTGCTGAGAGAGCGATTAGATATAGGAAATGTCAGAAGGAGGGTAATAGACGAGTAAGGAGGTACATAGGAAGAGTGTTTAAGAGAATGGGTGCGAGTTAGTGTGTTAGGAGGTGTCTATTGACCTTACATTTAAACTCCTGGAGATTGTAGCTGTAGGGGAAGTAAGTATGCGGAAAGGAATTCCACAGGCAGGAAGTGCGAGAAAAGAAGCTGTTGGAGTAGAAATTGCGGTTACATTTTATCGGTTTCACTGTAAAAGGGTGGGACCTAGTTGCTAATCTAGTATCTCGTGCAAATTCGTACCTAGGGGGCACCAGTGATCTAAGTTTATGTAATAATAAAAAAACAACAAAAAAACCCCAAAAGTTTAAAAAAGAGAGATATCTAGATATGAACATATCAAATGAAACACAGAATACAAACCTAGATTGTGGCCTTCACAAAGTAGCTGTAAAAATCGGAAAAGTTTGCAGGTAAACTCGGCGTCATGTAAGTTCTTTTCGCCAGGTCCTGTGTCAGTGCTCATACCAAGACCCTCAGCTTTGTTGCATCTCTCAAAAGCATCCAGGTCCAGAACACTAGAATGAGAAAACAGATATATATGTATAAGAAAGAAAAGCAAACAAAAAAAATTATATTTTATTTATATTTACTACTCAGGGAGTAGCAGAAAAACTCTATTACACCTATAGTTAATATATAATATATAGTGTATGTAATATAAATTGTGTATTTGGGCAACAATCTCTTTTTTATACCAGTTCATTAAAAATGACAGACAAGGTATTATCATTAAGTTTTCTATAGAATTTTTTTTCATGTGTTCATATAATTTTATCCCTTTTCAGAACTCAATTTATATAAGAATTGTCTGAAGGTTTTGTACTTTTGAGCATTTTCAGCTATACTTTCAGCCATTATCAAGAATTAATTTTGTTTAACTTGTAAATAAACATGTATAAAGTTTATGCATATAGAGTCTTATGTAAGTTCTGAACATGGTAAGCACATTGTTACTGTATTCATAATTGATGTTATTAAAGTGTAAGATTTCTCTTTTTTATTAGTAAAACTTAGTAAGATGGATTCATTCCTTTTTCAAAGGCACTGAAATGAAGTGAATGAAAAAGAATCAAGCAGAAATAGTCTATATGTGTGGGTATATTAATCTGTATATGTGTCTGTTTGCCAGTGTTTGTGAATATACTCGTCTATTTTTCCATGTGTGGATGTTTGTAGGTTTATTTATGTATGCGTTCTTTCTCTTCCTCGTTTAACATATGAATAACTTTCTAAATCTAATAAATTGTTAAACTTAGAAAAATTTTTAAAAAATTTCGCAACAATAATAAAGTAGATCTAATAGTTAATTAATAATGCTGATCTCAGTTTCATCAAATATTAATACTAATGCCCTCTCCAAATTATTTTTAAGTCTGCTCACATATTCTCCAAATTAGAAGTTGCTTTACTCTGATTGGTCCACATTATGCATACAACAATGCCTCCCTGATTAAAGGGGTTTTGCTTGTTTAACCTTTTAAAACCATTCAATTTGAAATAAACCACATCACTTGACAAGACACAAGAAGTGTCAAAACAAAATAGCTACTTTTGTAGCGATATTATAACATATCCATGTTATAATTTCTGAATATATATATATATATATATATATAATAGTCATCCACAGACAGATTTGTTTCGCTGTATCATAGCTCATCAGTACGGTTAGACATCCGATTGCTTTTTACCCAGGATTGAAATCCGACCGAATTGGCACCAATCGGCAATTCCACTTCTGAGCTATGGACGCTCAGTAGAAGGTGGCAGACTTTTAGCGTGTGATATGTACATGTGTGTGTGAAATGTGTATGTATATAAATATATATGTGCAATTTGTTATATATATATATTATATTATTTATATATTATATATGCGCAGTACTTATTTGAAAGTGCTCAATATCAGTGATAGAGTTAACATTCAGTTGGATTGGTGTGAGTTTGAGACCCTGGATTTCATGCTTTTGCGATCATCAGACAAACTCCTATATATATATATATATATATATATATATACACACAGTTAAAGTAAAATAAAGTTCATCAATGATAATGGCTAAACATATAAGTAAAAAAGTGTTCGAAGAAATAAAATATTTTGACAATTTTTACATAATTTATGTCCTGAAATGTAAAAAAATATAGGATCATATGAAAAATTATACCAAAAACTTAACCATAACACCTTGTCTATCATTTTTACTGAAACTTGCATAAAAGAGAGATTGCTGCCTAAACACACAATTTTAATATATATATATATATATATCTCAAATTAGTTAGTTTTTGGTCATAATCAAATTAGACCAGTACACAGTTGTGTTAAAAAGTGTTCAATAAAACTATATTGTAGAACTTTTTCATTTAGAAAAGAGTTATTTCATGATCCAGTGTTCTAAGACCCTTAAATATTATTGCCCGATAAGACCAATAATATAGTCAGCGAGTAGTTTGACACTGGTTGAAATCTGAATGTGTGAACAGAAATGAAGCTTTTCAGATGACTTTAGACACGCTTTTGTTGATGTAATTTTTTTCCTTATTTTATATCAAAAATAATTTTCCATAGGCTCACTTGGAACTTCAAAGAATTTTATTTCAACAAACCAAGAAAGCTAAATATTTCAACCTCTCTCTCTTCATCTACTTTTGAACATATCCAATCATACATCCCTTCTATCAACAACAAAATCTCCTACCTTTGTTTTAAACATTTTTCAATATTATTTTGTGTCAGATGATTTAATCTGTTGTATAAACATTTCCTCTTCAAGAGAATTCATTAAAACTAAAGACTTTAAAAATTTCTGATTTATTTTCCTGAAACAAGATACTGACACAACTTCAAATAAATTCCTCAGTTTGTTTCTTAAAAAATAACCCATGTGTTTCCTCATCATTATCATCTTCCACAAGTCTTTATGGAATGGGCAAACCAACTTTTCCTTTTAATACCGAAGCCCCACACCACTATCTAAACTTATTTATAAATGGAACTTTGTCTGGGTGTGTGTGTGTCTGTTACCTATAGACTCCGAAATGGCTGAACCGATTTTCTTGAAAATTTACCCTGTTGTACTATAAGTGTCTGTGAGTGTTCTTAGCTAGGTTTTGTGTCGAGGTACCCCCAATAAATATCGAAAATCGATAATCAAAAAAATTGGGTTATAGAAGGAGTGGTCCGATTTTAATCAAATTTGATACACTCATAGACAAAGACATAAGAAACGGTATTCAGAAGTTTCAAGGTTGCAGTTCTTACAATAGTGCAGAAAATCGAGATATATAAAAGGCAAGATGTTTGTGTGTGTGTCTGTTTATCTGCCTGTATGTTTGTATTTTTTTCAGCCCTTTTATTCTTAGTTTTTGCTTTGGGTTTGGCTCTAAGTAGGTATAATTGTAGTTCTTAGTCTCAGCCATGATACCATTTACTCAGAGGACTTATTTAGCCTTCAAAATTCAGTTTACGACGAAAACAACTTATTTGATATCGATACCAGGAAATAAAAATTTGACTTACATCCATTCATTTTTCTTTCAGTCTACAGCTTCATTTTAACTGGAAACAACTATTGCTTTTTAGTCTTTCATGCCAATGTCCAAAGAGTCTGAGCTCCAGGACCATGGATTAGTTTTAAAGCTTTCATTACACCCAAGCAACACCGAGCTATACTGCTAGTTATCTAATAAATGTAATATACAAAGGTGCATGCACAACCAGCCATAATTGTTGGGCCACCCCAGTGTTTTAGAAGAAATGTGTTTCATATTATTTTTTGGTATTTATTGCCAAGTGAGTGGTTCTAAATGAAAATAGAATGGTTCTTTTGTTAATACTGCACAATAACATGTGCATCAAATGAATTTATAAACATTTGATAATTACCTATATTGCAGTTTCATCAATGAAAGAATGAAGAAAATTTAGGTTGATTTAGACAAGTTCATCTTTGTTTCCTTGCCTTTTTTTTCCGATCTTTCACTTTTTTTTTTCTCTTTTCTCTTATTTTTTTAATTCTCAATTGGAGTAGATAGACTTAACTATCGCCCGGTGTCACACTCCACCCACGTCTTTTGAACAGGTGAAGAGGCTCATCCCTTGTTTCCTGTTTAGGATGTGGTTCCCGGCTTTCTCTTTTCCAATCATTTTACTCTTAAGTAGCCCCATGCCCCTCAGTGGCATCACCGCCTTGCTTGGGGTGATATGATTAAAAAAAAAAAAAAAAAAAGTAATTCTCCTAATTTTTAACAATTGTGTTTTCATAAAAGATTCCTGTTATGTGAGAGTTTAAAAAATGATAAAATCAGTTATTTTAAATTGCCTGAAAACAGCAAAAGGTAGAAACCTGGGTTGTGAAAACATTGTTTCCGAATGAAATATATATATATATAGAAAGAGCAGGTGATGTGTATGTGTGTTTATATGTGCTATAAAATAACCATCAGTTTGTGGTGAGATTTGAACTAGAAATAGTATATTTAGTATATTCAATAACTACATTTTTTAGTAAAATACTAGGAAACATTGTATATTATAATATGTTATTTGTATTACATTTCAATTTTCCCAAAGAAAGAAAGAATATTTTAAAAGTTTCTACTTTTTTTAGTAAAATCATTCCCCACAAAATACACAAAACACTATCCCTCCAAAATACATAAATATTATAAAAACATTTGTCATCAAGAGAACATATTTTACTGACTCCAAATTTCAAATGGTGTAAATTATGAAAGACTTGTTTAAAGTGCTTTACGTACCTGCATTGTTGCATAAGTCCAGCCACAGATGTGAAGAATCCCACATCTTTCTTATCCTTGAGATGTTTCAACATTCTCTGTAAAAATATTGAATAAATATTTTTAAAAAAATCTGTTATTGGTAATGATACATTTTCACAAACAAGGAAATGTCTTAAAAAATCTTTTATTGGTAATGATACATTTTCATATACAAGGAAATGTCTTAAAAATGTCTTAAAAATCTGTTATTGGTAATGAGACATATTCACATACAAGAAAATGTCTTAAAAATCTGTTATTGGTAATGACACATATTCACATACAAGGAAATGTCTTAAAAATGTCTTAAAAAATCTGTTATTGGTAATGACACATATTCACATACAAGGAAATGTCTTAAAAATGTCTTAAAAAATCTGTTATTGGTAATGACACATATTCACATAGAAGGAAATGTCTTAAAAATTTGAATAGCTTATATGTTACTTACATTTTGTACATCCACATTGCCTCCTCTGAGGAGTGAGATGCCTAATTCAATGGTATGGTCAACTATAGGGCTATAACCACCTGTAACAATTATACAAAAATACTTATTTTTTATACTAAGTAAATATCTACTGAAGTATTTTATACATACTTGCATTAATTGCACAAAATTTATACAATTTTTATTTTCATGTTATTTTGCTGGTAAATACATTTACAATGCATTCAGAGATTAAAATAATTTGCAACCCATTTAAACGATATATGTCACAGACTTATACTCTCAATAATGATTGCATTAATTCCTGACCACTGATAATACTTTTCTAAGTTTTAAGTGTAGTTTTATATTCATGAGCAATTCCTTCACATTATATACATATAATGGTATGAAGCAGCTGATGGTGATCCTACAAAATGGACTTTGCTGATTTCTTTGAAAAGTGGAAGGAATACTAGGATAAGTGGGTGAGATTAAGGAGAACCTGAAGAGGCAACTGATGGTAATCCCAAGAGAGGATTTTGCAGATTTTTTGAAAACTGGAAAGGAAACTAAAATGTGAATAAGATTAAGGGGGAAATGATGAGGAAACTGATGGCAATCCCGAATGTGGATTTTGTAGACTGTTTTGAAAAGTGGAAAGTACACTGGAATGTGAGGTCCCAATGGGTGTACTTTGAAGTGACTAATATGTCACTGTCCAAGATAGGCAATTTTTTAAAATTTTTATTAGATAACTGGATATATTATAAAAAAATCTCTTGTATTAGCTAAGATTCTCATAGATAAATGACCTCATGAAAGAAGTAAGAAAATAAAAATTACCCTTAGTTGCACTAATGTACAACAGAATCATTTCTGCAGCTCCACGTTCTGACAATCGAGACTGTTCTGATAACAGTTGTTGCTTCTCCATTTCTTGTTCCTGAAAATGAGAGAGTTATGGTTAAAGAGCAAGAAAAATTATAAAAAAGAAATAGGAACAAAATAGATTTAATAATTTTATAAAATACAGTTTTAAAAAACCAAGATGAAATTCAATGCAAGAAAAGTTATTAGTTCATCTAAAAGTACTTATGATGAAATGAATATATATACAATAGTCAATCAGAAAGTAAAGGCAAATTTTGAAATTATGTGGTAGGTATGCATTGACATCTGCATGCAGTATTTCATTGTTCAGCCGAGTGGCAGAGAGTAATGAGCTTAGATGTATGGATGCTCTACTCAACAATTACATCATTGAGGAACAATGTCCCAGTGTGCTTTCTGTCATCAGAGAAAGTCAAACCTGCAAAAATCTATGGCCAGATGATGAATCAATAAAAGATGTGCGAGTGGGTAGAACACTTTGGGAAGAACAAATGTAATGACCGAAAGCCAAAATGGTAGCTCATCAACATCAAGCATGGGTAAACACATCCAGAAGGTGGATGCCTTGATCAGGGAAGACCAAAAAATCATGTGAGTACAAGTGGTGGCAATCATGGACATCAGTTATAGAACTGCACAATCTATAGTGCATGACGACTTGTGATATCATACAGGTAATGCATGTTGAGTGCCCAAACAATGAGCAGTACAAATGTGGCTTCCTGAGCAAAAAAAAACAAAAAGGGAGGGGAAGCTTATTTGGAAGATATGAAAAAAGTTGCTGAATGACACCAGACGTGCATCTCTGTGAAGGAAAACTATTGAAAAATAACACATGTATTTGTTCTTTATCAGTGGAAATAAAGGTGTTGCATGGAGAATGCCTTTACTTTTTGATTTACCTTCATATATAAGCAAAAAAGATTATTTTTTTTTTAACATGAAGAATTTTATGCAAAAGAACAGAGAAAAAAAAAAAAATGTGTAGCAAAAGTGCATATGAAATTGCCATTTATAATAAAATTTCTTCTATGTCAACCTTGATTAAATTCTTTTGTTCATTGTCACCACAGGTTTGGTTTGGTTTGTTTTACGGCATATCAACCCCTTGGCCTCATTTAATGCTGAAGCATTAGTTACTTCAAAAACGTATTTTCGTTGGTCACATTTTTACTTAAAAACATTTTCGTTGGTCACATTTTTCCTTCAAAAACATATTTTCGTTGGTCACATTTTTCCTTCAAAAACATATTTTCGTTGGTCACATTTTTCCTTCAAAAACATATTTTCGTTGGTCACATTTTTCCTTCAAAAACATATTTTCGTTGGTCACATTTTTCCTTCAAAAACATATTTTCGTTGGTCACATTTTTCCTTCAAAAACATATTTTCGTTGGTCACATTTTTCCTTCAAAAACATATTTTCGTTGGTCACATTTTTCCTTCAAAAACATATTTTCGTTGGTCACATTTTTCCTTCAAAAACATATTTTCGTTGGTCACATTTTTCCTTCAAAAACGTATTTTCGTTGGTCACATTTTTCCTTCAAAAACGTATTTTCGTTGGTCACATTTTTCCTTCAAAAACATATTTTCGTTGGTCACATTTTTCCTTCAAAAACGTATTTTCGTTGGTCACATTTTTCCTTCAAAAACGTATTTTCGTTGGTAACATTTTTCCTTCAAAAACGTATTTTCGTTGGTAACATTTTTCCTTCAAAAACGTATTTTCGTTGGTAACATTTTTCCTTCAAAAATGTATTTTCGTTGGTAACATTTTTCCTCCAAAAACGTTTTGCTGGTAATATTTTTCCTTAAAAATTGTTATGTATATATTTCATAAAAGTCTGTTTTGATACTTTCATAGTGTTTTGACTCCTGTTTGGTCGGTTAACTATTTGATAATAGCCTGGACCTTAACAGGTGCTACCACCTGGGTCAGAGTGGTCAACAGAAATTAAGAGGTGGTTCCATGCTCTTTGCAACCTCGAAATCAGAGGCCTTGCTGCCGGATGCAGTTTACCGTCATACCCAGACTTTGTCACCATAGAAGAAAGATTCAAGTGTAGAAAGGATATTTATAATAGTGGTTGTATTAACATTTCATTAACTGAGCAACTAGTACTGCTTTCAGTTGAAATTTATAAAACCTTTCTCTAAAAAACTATTTTTCAAGAAAATAGGTTTTCAAGTCCAGTAACTGTTAACACTCTTTCCAGCTTTCTTTCCTAACCATTTATTTGAAGTAGTGTGAATAATCAACATCTTGATTATGTCATTATTTTCTCTTCAAGTTACATGTGCTATCCATTTTAGTTATTTCTGCTGTTGGTAGTCCTTAAGTGATGCAGTTTCTGTTATTTAGTGCAGTTCTTTGTGATTTTGTATTACCAGTCCATGAGGTTCAAAGAAGGATGTTCTTTGCCTACACACTTAGCCCTAGGCTTTGAGTGAGGGGGGGGCTTTTTTAATCATTGATCTTAGAAAGTGTTTGAATACAGCTGACAGTTTAGATATTTGTAAATGCCCTATGCACCATCTGGGTGTGATGGATAAATGATGATGATGATGATGAATCCATACATTGAGATATCTTAAGTGTTTAGTAATCCACATCCTGAATTTTTATGATGAATTCAGTGTTTCATCACTGCTTTCATTTCAATACCATACAGTGAATGCTGACTCCAAACTTGATAGCCAAATTCTTTTTATGAAACAAAGAATGTCTTCATGCTTAAGTCCTGCGAGATACTAGCTAAAGACAATAGATGCTCTTTTTACCGTTTTATGAGGAATAATTATATTTAATCAGTAATATATTGCATTATAACTATTACAAATTTTACAAGAACAACCATAAGACATTTGTTAAATATTTGTTAGTAACTGAGAAAAAATGGTACTTGTGTTTCCGTTAGTGCTTATGCATGTTTACAAGAAAAATAAATTCTATAGTTTTGATAAGAATCATTGCACTGAACTTATTATCTTTGTTTTCATCTAATTTTAGCTGATCAATATTACAAAATGAAAAATAGACAGACTGTATACTTTATAATTTATAATAGCCATACATTGGTTTGGCTAAAAAGATGTTAAGTTTTTGTTCTTAAATTGCAATGAGAGCAAGAGAAATGACTTCCACTAAAAATACCAAAGACCACTTTACATTCAGAGAATTGTTTTTTTTTTTTAAGCTTATCAACATTTTGAAGACTGATTTTGATTTGTATGTTTAATGGCATATCAACTCTTTATGGACCATTTAATGTCATTATGCTTTCACAGTTGAATACATGGTAGATGATACTCAGCTTTTTTGCATATACATATTTATGCAGACATGATTAATAGAGTTAATGAAATATGCATGTTTTATGTTGAAGTTATATTTTAGAATACAGTTTGATTTCTTTAAGAAATTGTAGGATATTATATGGATAATGCCATAAAAGTATTCTTTCATGTTAGTTGATTTTGATAAGTGACATATCAATCTTTGCATTATTTAATGCCAAAATTTAAATCAAATATTTAAGTCAAATATATGCCTTCAACTGAATATACTTTGAATGCAACTGTACGCCTTCAACTGAATATACTTTGAATGCAACTGTACGCCTTCAACTGAATATACTTTGAATGCAACTGTACGCCTTCAACTGAATATACTTTGAATGCAACTGTACGCCTTCAACTAAATATACTTTGAATGCAACTGTATGCCTTCAACTACAGATTGTTGGTCATTATTTTTAATATAAAAATGAATTGTTGATATTTTTACTATAAAAACATTTTTATAATTTCATATGGTTTTGTTTTTGTTCAGGGGTTCAATATCTACCCATAGCTGGAGCCCTAACAAATGCTAGCACCCCAGAACAACAGCAAGTAAGAAGTGGTTCGATGCACCTCAAAACCTTAAATCTCCCAACTGTAGGCCTTGTTGCTAGATGTGGCACTAGGATTAATTTCTGGAAGTGATGCTTTGTGTATAGAGGGATTGAAACAGAGCCCTCTATCATTAATTCTTGCTGATTTGAACAAATACTGTTCCAAATTAGTGATTGAATTGTTTTTTTTATAACTTATCAACCCCTTGCAGAAAGTCATAAAATATTTTTAGATTGCAAAAATATTTTTGAGTTAATAATGATTTTGTGAAGTTTTACTAATTAACCCATATCTAAGGGGAGAATAGGTGAATTTTCTTATCCCAATCATCAAATAAGCATTCCTTAAAATGGTAGAAAAATATGGATTGGTTTTCAAAGAAGCACACTTTACAAGGTCCAAAGTAGTTTTCTGTTTCCATGTGATCATAGTTCTTTACAATTTCCTTTCTCTAGGATGTCTGTTGTGGTGCAGTGGATATCAGCTTAGAACGACAAATCGGTGAGCCGAGTTTGAATTCCAGTTGAATTCCTTGCATTCACTTATGCACAAATATTTTTCGGAAAGGTATTAATCCATCTCTTCCCTG
Source organism: Ascarosepion bandense (assembly GCA_037127315.1). Taxonomy (NCBI): domain Eukaryota; kingdom Metazoa; phylum Mollusca; class Cephalopoda; order Sepiida; family Sepiidae; genus Ascarosepion; species Ascarosepion bandense. The sequence goes on along the minus strand of JBBBDQ010001148.1, from coordinate 5,212,676 downwards.
CAGTTATAGGTTAAATAACAGGACAGATTGGGTTCTATATCCTTGGCTGGCAACCAGTCTACTGCAGAAAGCAATGGCAACCTACTACGGGATAATCTTCTGCCCAGTCAGTCATGTCTCTTTCGAAACATGATTGCCCAAAGCATGTATCACGTATGGCACTTAACTTCCTATCTCTAGTGGTCCTTTGCAACACATCTCCTTTGCTATGTCTCCAGCCATCACTTCAAACTAACACCTCAAAAGGTGGCCTGCTGCATTCTCTCATCTTTCTATCCTCAATATACCCTGTGAGGGTTCAGTTCTCCAAGCCTTCCTTTATCATATATACAATGTTTATGTTGCTGCCAGTTTTCTCTTCATCTGTGGAGAGATTGTCCAGTATTCATTGCCATCAAGGGGATTGATATCATACAGAAATTTAAATTTATTTTTTTCTAATGAAATATTTCTGTTTCTTAATACTTTGTTTAGCTTTTGAAATGCATCTTTTGCTAAGAAAATGCATGTTTGGATTTTGTTTTTGCATACTCGATCTTCCAAGATGTGCGTTGTGGTACAGTGGATATCGACTTGGAATGAAAAATTGGAGAGCTGAGTTCGAATTCCAGTTGAATTCCTTGCATTCACTTATGCACAAATACTGTTGGGAAAGGTATTAATCCGTCTCTTCCCTCCAGTTATTGGTTAAATAACAGGACAGATTGAGTTCTATAGCCTTGGCTGGCAACCAGTCTTCTGCAGAAAGTAATGGCAACCTACTGCAGGATAATCTTCTGCCCAGTCAGTCATGTCTCTAAAGAGACATGATCACCCAAGCATGTATCACATATGGCACTTAACTGACTGACTGATCTTTTTACATATTTAGACTTTTGTATTTGTTTGATATTGATATTTTGAATTTGTAATTCACATCTTAGGCTTTTTCTCTTGTTGACAACTACACTCTTTTCTTACAGTTTGTGGTTAGTCTTTCCTTCATGTTTTCCTTTTCTGTACTTGTTTGATGTTGACATATTCAATTTTTAGTTCACGTCTCTAGCCTGTAGTGATCACGCCATGATCCGCTAGATCTGTGCCTCAAAACTCTCTGACAGGGATCCCTTGCATACATTGAGGGTCTGGCTAGTGTGGAGGAGGTTCTTCGGTGGAACAGACTGCACTGGTATGGCCACCTTCAGTGCATGGACCAAGATGTGTGGTCTAGAATAGTTGAGAGCATTGTCATCCCGGGCTCCTACCCTAGAGGTTGTCCACAGAAAAGATGGACCGACTGCATCAATGAGGATCTGAAAAGCACTGGCCTCAAACCTGAGCAAGCAATGGATAGGGGGTGGTGGCAAATGAACATCAGACCTGGATGGCATGGCAGAACAACCCTCAGACATGGGGAAGACAGGGAAGAAAAACCAAGTAGTAGTAGTAGTAGTCTTCAGTTTTTTTTTCTTACTGACAACCATGATTGAGTTTTGTATTTGGCAAAAATTAGCCAGTTTCATGTTTTCAAGGATTTTTTTAAGTACAATTAACAGAATTGTAAATTTGAATGTTATTTTAATATAAAAAAAATGAGGATTTGATATTAGAAAACTTAGTAAAATCAAATTGTGGCCTTTTCATACATGAATTGTTATCATAAAATAATATCAGGTCATAATCACATTATTCAGATAATAACTGTTAGGCATATAAAGTTTTATAGCTTTTCATGTCACTGTCTTAGATGAGAGGGTGCTGAAAAGTTTTTAGTCTGACCCACTTTTCAAAATCTAAACACACATTTGGTTTCTTGGTTGGGTTAAGAACTTTTCCGCACCCTCTTATATAAATAATATGTCATACAATAATACTGTTCATATAATTATCATTAAATTATATTCAAAGTAATAATTCTGCTTTATAATGGCTAATGAAAATTATATTTCACATACACGACAAGACAATGTTTGAAATACATTTGGCAAATAAGGCAAGATTACCTTTTAATCTGTAATAAGCAAAGCCATACAGAAAACAAAAGTTTTCTTTTTTTTTTTCTTACATCTACTTGGAAGCCATGGAAATTTCTAATAGAAAAAGCAACAACAATGAGCAGACAACATCCAGAGCCATAAAGAGAAATGTAATTCAAATAAAAATTTTAAAAAAGTACTCAGTAACAAAAAAAAAAAAAAAGAAAAAAAAAGCAAAACATTTTCTATTCCTGATGTGGGCACAAGCAAAATTGGATCTATAGGTCAGCTATAAAGAAGAGTATGTAGATTTGTTTTACTTTTTTATTTTTTTTTCATCCAAGTAAAAATAAAGTTTCATCCATTGAATATGAATGGGGAAGTCACACATAGCTAAGACTGAAAATATATAGTTCTTATTGAAATTATACATTATTTTTGTTTTTGAGAATAGTCATTAACATTCCAAATTTTATTTACACTATTTAACTTTAGATAAAAATCCTCATCTTTGTTATGACATTTTGGCCATAGTGTCTTCTGGACTTCAGATGTATATTGATATGAATAACCTACAGGAAATTCTGACAGGAACACTTTATTTAATCTATAGAGGTAAACTATTCTCGTTCCACATGCCCATGTCTATGGATATCATCTAGTTCTTATTTTTTAGTATTGCTCATTTATTGCTTGCTTGTTTCCACTGAATCCAAATAAACACAGCCCAGCCCAGGAATTGAACTCACATGTCTCTAAACTCATTAAACTAATGCTTTAATTCACATTGGCCACTGTAGGGAGAGTGTGTCTTATGGGACCATAATGTAGTGGAATGCAATTAATGATGACTTTTCATCTCATAAATTCAGACAGAAATTAAATTCATATTAAAAATTACTAATCGCATTGTTTTATTTAAAATATTTATATTAATTACATGATTTGATAAATGTTCAAATGTTGTAGACTGTAAAATGGGGATACCAATAAAAAAAACTATTTTAAAGGGTTGTTGGAATTTTATCCCATCTGCCAATAACAAGCCAGATTCACCAAATTCTAGCCTTAAAAAATTATATTCAATGTCCAATAATGGAAGAAGCACTGTTTTTGGATTTCACAATATCACCAAATTCACAGACCAACACTTCCACAGGACAATAGCCTAGTCAATTATAGCTTTGCTTTGGGAATTCGGTGACATAGTAATAGTGGATCAGGCAGTGTGTACTTGGACTCAGTGGAAACAATTTGGAAAGTAATAATTGAGACGTGTAATAGAATGAGAACACTACCCCCATAGATTAAATAAAGAAACTGGATCAAGGCTGGAAGGCACAAAAACCAAAACATTGTGATAGCAACAACAAAAAATGAGGACAATAGTTAATGTGAGTAGTGCAAATAATATTTCCTCATCTCAGAAATTCAGACAGAAGTTCCAAATTTTCTTTGGCCAATTTAACTTCTCCATGCTTAATCTTCTTCTATGTGCTGTGCCCCTTTAGGATGTAGGCGATCATGGCCTTCCACAGCTTCCTATCTCTTGTAATTTTTAACACCTCTTCTCCTGTTATCCTTCCCAAACTCTGCTCTGCCATTCATCTGCTCAAGTAATGTTGTTCCCATATCAATTAATCCTTAAACCATTATAGATTTCAGTACCATATAATTTTGTTTGAACAGTTATACTCCTTCATATTATTGATATTGTTCCATAACATATCAGTTAATCCTTAAACCATTATAAATTTCAATACCATATGATTTTCTTTGTTGAGCAAAGAAGGTATTATGGACTCCACTATATACAGATTAAGATCACTTGGGTATATGGGTATGGTTTTATCTGCATACTAGCAGTATAGCCCGGTGTTGCTCGGGTGTAATGAAAGCTTTAAAACTAATCCATGGTCCTGGACTTTTTAGACATTGGCACAAAAGACTAAAAAACAATAGTTGTTTCCAGTCAAAGCGAAACTATAGACTGAAAAAAAATGAACAGATGTAAGTCAAATTTTGAAGTTTGGTGAGAATTGGATAAAAATTGTGGATTTGTATAAAGGACATACAGACAGATAAACAGACAGACACACACACACACAAATATCTTGCCTTTTATACATATATTTTATTGATTTTCTGCACTATTGTAAGAACTGCAACCTTGAAACTTCTGAATATCGTTTCTTATGTCTTTGTCTATGAGTGTATCAAAGTTGATTAAAATCGGACCACTCCTTCTATAACACAATTTTTTTGATTATCGATTTGATATTTATTGAGGGTACCTTGACACAAAACCTAACTAAGAACACTTGCAGGCGCTTATAGTACAACAGTGTAAATTTTCACGAAAATTGATTTAGCTGTTTTGGAGTCTATAGGTAATGGAGACACACACACACGCAGACAAAGTTCCATTTATAAATAAGTTTAGATTATTTCTATATACATTTGTGTGTCATAAGTATGATGTTAAACTGTTTAGGCTGAGTAAGAGTCTTCAGTCTTTGATAGCAACTTGTCCAAGAAAGGAAATCTCTGAAATAAAATCTTTCACATCTACTGTCTGTAGAAAACGGTAAGCTGAACTCTTTAAACTTGGTAGGTAATCTCTCCTAGAGATAGTGACTCAATAAAAACAGAGTTTCCAGTCTTCCAAATTGATTGGTGTTAGTAAGAGCATACGGTTGTAAAATTTGCTTCAATATTTCATGATGGTTCAATTTGGTATGATGGGTAGTCTATGTAAAACATGGATCCAACTTATTAAAGACAATTTAAGGAAGTTGAGATTACAGCCAGGCCTTACACAAAATCAGGCAGCCTTGAAAAGAGTCATCAAGAAAATCCCCTCCAACCCATGGTGGCATGGAAACAGATGTTAAAACAATGATTTACATCCAAAGAAATGCAGCAAGAACCAATAGATTTAATTTTTAATCTGACATTTTTATTATTTCAAACAGCCTACACTACCAGCTGTAATTATTAGGCTACCCCAGTTTTTTGAAAAGAAATTATGTATTTCATACTATTTTTAATATTTATTACCAAATGAAAATAGATTGGTTCTTTTGTTATTATTACTTTGCAAAATTTTACAAGGCAAAGAATCAAAGATGAACTCGTCCAAATCAGCCTAAATTTTCTTCACTCTTTCATTGATGAAACTGCAATATAAGTAATTATTAAATATTTGTGAATTCATTGATGCACATGTCATTGTGCAATATTAATAAAAGAACCATTCTATTTTCATTTTCAATTATTCACTTGGCAATAAATACAAAAAATAGTATGAAATACATCATTATTTTAAAACATTGGCGTGGCCTAATAATTATGGCTGGTAGTGTACCTATATACAGGAATAGGGCGTTCCTATTCTCTTAAATACATGGACATTATAAGAGTAGGGGAGAGTGATCATACTGATCTAAACTCTTTCATTATCAACTCTCTGCTTCTGAGCAGACAGGAACCCACCAAAGAGTATAGTCTTGTCTGGAGTGAATAGACAAGAGCCTGATCTGGCCTTAAGCTAGGTCTACAAAATACTTTTGGCTGAGCTTAAGAGATCGGAATTCATACTTTAATTGACCTTGTGTCACATCTACCTTGGTGGGGAGGTGGTAAATACTGAAATTATACTGACTAGCAGTTCACTAGCTGTGTATCTAATTCATGAAGAGTACACGCCTTATACTTGTTGATATACTATTGTTCCCAACCTCTGTTTTGGTGATTACTCACATAGTTACCGTTTAGTGTTACAACAATGTTCTATTTATTTTAAACAATATTTATTTCATCTACTGGTCTGTGTACTTGAGAAAATTATAAAAAAAAAAAGAAAATGTGCTACCCAACAGAATTTGACTTTGCATTGTAAGTAGAACCACTGTCTAATACGATGTGCTTTAACTACTTGGCTACAAAGAGCTTCACACTCAAGTAAGGTTTTATTTTGCCTTTAAAGCACATTCATTTGTTCAGATTTTTCTCAAAATACATATAATAGATATATGATATTAAAAAATAAATCTAAGCATACTTCTAGATTGGCAAGTTTTATTGTTTCATGCTGTAAGTTCTATTCTAATACTTTCTTCTCTAATGCTTCTCACCCATGGAAATCTCTTCCAGTTTCTTGCTTCCCCACCAACTATGATTTTCATAAAATTTGAATGTAATGTCTATTGTCATCTGTCTTCTTCAAACCTTTTCTTTTATTGGCTTGTCTCCTTACTAAAGTTTTCTCATTCTATTTCACTCCCAGTAACTCATTGTGTCTTAATGGAATTATTGCCTTGTTTGAGGAAAAAAATAATTAAAAAAAAATGACCTTAGAAGAATGGAGCGCAGCTTGAACTCCAACATGTAATGAGTATATTTATCTTTGATCATTATATATATATATGTATATATATATATATATATATATATATATATATATATATATATATATATAGGGTGCGATGGGTAAACTTTAGATTTTTATATGGCCATTTTATATTTTTAATTTCATGCATGTGCATTGTTTTGGATTTTGTGGCCTGCAACATATAGTAGGGTCAGTTGGGCACAGCCTGTGAGAAAAAGAGCACCATAACATAATTCACTGTGCCAGAAATTTGGAAAGAGCATGCTGTACTGATTGGCATTCATGCTGGAAACTTCAATATCAACATTTCAGAGTGTTTTGAAGCCTACATCACATGCTTTTAGAAAGTAGTGCTTCACTGGATCAAGAGGGTGGCTGCTGGAAGACCCTATGTCTGGCAACAAGACTCTGGAACATGTTACACAAGCAGGAAAACCCAGTCATAGTTGTCAGACAATTTCTGCAACCATGTCACCACTTATACCTAATTCCCCAGACTGCAACCCCCTTGGTTATTATGTGTGGGGCAGTTGAGTTAGAGACCAACAAAACTCCTTGTAATACCAAAGATGAACTGAAGGCTATGATTATGGCAGCATTCACCCACTTAAACAAGGAGATCATAAAGTTATCTGAAGCCAATATCGATATTATTGAATAAATTTACTCTTTAGTATTTCAAGATATTGTTGTGTAATTTTGGTAAATATGTTTCTTAAAATAAAATGTCAGTATTATTTTCATTTTTTTTGGCATCAATTAGACATCAATTTATCCATCACACCATATAAAATTCCTTATCCCATCCTCTTAATTTTTTCTCACTGAGCATGTTTGAATCTGCAGAAAAATGGACATCAGGGTTTTTGTTTTTTTCTGCAGAAATAAAAAAAAAACCTGAAGTCCCTATAAACATATATTTACATAAAAAACCCAAAACCCTCAAGTCCCTATAAACATATATCTACATAAAAAACCCAAAACCCTCAAGTCCCTATAAACATATCTGCATAAAAAACCCAAAACCCTCAAGTTCCTATAAACATGTCTACATAAAAAACAAAAACCCTCAAGTCCCTATAAACATGTCTACATAAAAAAACACTGAAGTCCCTATAAACATGTCTACATAAAAACAAAACCCTAAAGTCTCTATACACAGGTCTACATAAAACAAAAATCTTAAAGTCCCTATAAACATATGTCTACATAAAAAAAATCTGTAAAGTCCTTATGAACATGTCTACATAACAAAATCCGTAAAGTCCTTATAAACATATATCTACATAAAAAACAAAATCCTTAATGTTTTTATAAACATAGGTCTGCATAAAATTTAAAAAATCCCTAAAGTCCCTATAAACATATGTCTACATAAAAAAAAAAAACAAAAAAAACTTTCAAGATTGAAGACATCACAATGCCTTCATGGAACTTCAAAGTTGGCATGACTAAAACAACACTGCTCAGTTAAGTGAAAAACCTTTTCATTTTATGATTTGATAGGAACGATTGGATTAAATCAAGCAAGTTAGAGAGGTCAGAAGGTTCCCCAGAGTTCTTAAAATCAGGAACTACAGATGAGGACTCCCAACAAGCAGGAAGTAGAGAGGCAATAGTTGTAGAGTCTGGAGGGGACTGGAGTCTGCTCACATGCACATTTCTTTAGGATAACAATTCCATCATTTCCACTTGCCTTATTGGAGTCTAATTTAGAAATGATATCCGAGACCAGAGACGGGGCTATATACATATCACTCAGTAGAGCCTCTGTTTTAAGTGGGAAATGAGGTGTGGGTACTCCAGACTAGTCAAGTGTTTAGTTGGAAGAGAATTTGCAAGCAAAGCATTCAGCCTTTTCTGCTGTGTAGATGTCAGAAATTTGAATTGATTGAATAGAGATTGAGGGTTTGTTGTTGTTCAGTACACTCTTGCAGAGTTGCCAATAATCTCTAGAACTGAACTTGCAAGATGCTATATTCTATCAGCAAACAATAACTTTGCTTTAAGAACAGCAAAGCTCGAGCTGTTGCACTGGATATCTTGAAAGCATTTGACAGGGTTTGGCATGTTGGCCTTCTCCACAAGGAACAGGGCTATGGTATAAATGGATGATTGTTCAATCTAATCAAATCGTTCCTGTCAAACTGCATAATGAAGGTTGTATTGAACAGATATGCTTCTAGATCCTGTCATACAAACATGGGTGTAACTCAAGGCTATCCTAGAACTTATGCTTCCTAATGTAATCAGTTCACAAGAAAGTATCTATGCTCCACCTGGACAGGTTCTTCCCAAGAACCACTGCTTTGTGGAATCGACTATCAAAATTATTTTTTACCCTAAAGCCCCTTTCTCACAGACAAATATATATATATATATATATATATATATATATATATATATGACTATAGTATTTACGCTCTCACACCCTGATTGAGCACTCTGGAAGAGCGGTAGACTTTGAAAACAGTAGCTACTCCGGCATTTACGCACCACTCATTCGATAATGAATTGGAGCACTCTAGCAATTGGGCATGTTTATACGCGCTAAAAAGCCTGCCTTCTACTGGACGCTTGTGGCCTAGGGGTAGAATCGCCGACTGACGCCAATTCAGTCAGGTTTCAATCCTGGGTTAGGAAGTGACCAGAGTCTAAGCCGTACTGATGAGCTGTAATACAGCGAAACAGATCTGTCTGCGGATGACTATAGTATATATATATAAATTATTATAAGTACAAAATTTTATCACAGCAAGAAATAAAGTCAATTTCATACTTACAGGCATTTTTTAAAGATGGTGAAATAAAAAATAAGAAACACGAAAATGACTGACATGTTTCAATCCTGTTTTTCATCAGGGTCAACTGGGACTTTTTTAATTCTTCAATATTCAAAATATTAAAACTGAAGTTGAATCAAGACAAGGAAGGGAAAAGGGGGAGGGCAGTCACTAAATGGTAATTATGTGGAGTCCAATCACACACTCTCTCTGTTTACAGAGAGACGGAGTCCGAGCTTTGATGCATAGTGACTCCAATGCCTGTAAATGAAATACTGAGTGTGAACCAGACAACACAGTGAACTAGTCCACACTGAAGCCATTCACACAATTTCTACTACTTATCAAGTGTTCAGTGATTGCATATATATACATACACACATGTGCTGAGACACATACACACACATATATATATGTGTGTGTATGTGAGACACACTTCAGAGAAGAGGATGAAATGTCAAGGATATCTTCTCTGAAGTTGCACTTCCTATTTGGAACCTCAAATCAGCCACACTGAAAAGATAAGCTGAAGGCTCTAAATTTTATCAAAGTTGCATGTGATCATTTAACACAAGAAATTTGCATGAGGATGTTAATCTTGTGGGATGTGAAGTGGCTCTTAATGCATATTTTGTTTTCAGCACTAAGTTTAATGCTGATGTTATGTAAAAGCAGCAATGGCAGACCAGATGACAACCACAATACAGATTAGAACCAATGTATTCTTAGAAATGTCAACATGGACCACCATCACCTATCCCCTTGTGCAAATTAATTGAAAAAAACTGCTTTAGTTTCCTTTCTATTACCATATGGCCAGTTTTAGACCCACTGAAGTGACAGAGTGTAATCAACTTCTATTTTTCTCATCAGATTAGATCATTTTTGGTAGTGGGTATTTTGGTAGTAGATATGAATCTATTTTTTAGGTATATAATGAAATTTGTTTGGCCTTGAAAAATATTGCATCATCAATGATTGCATGAGATTTTTATCATGCCCAGACACTAGTGTCTTGATTGTTGACATTACACCAAGGAAGCATACAAAAATTCTAACACTGCTCAAACACACTGGCAAGCCTTACAGAGTGATTACAGATACTGTTAGGATCACTCTTTCAACTGCCAGTTGTGTCATCAAGGCCAAGAAACAAACTGGATCTATCGGTTCAAAACATAAAGGAAAATATGGTCGGAAGAGAAAAACAATGCCAAGAGATGACTTATATGTGATCCAGGAAAGTGTAAAAGATACTAGATAGACATTATTCGTATTGTTTCAATTCATTTGCAGAAGAGTGTATACCTCTAGTCAGACTTTTACTTAGTCCCAACAACGCTATGAAGATCTCCACTGATCTTGTGAGAATGTTACGAGAAGGACAAAATGGTACCCTGTAGGTGTTCTACCTTCATGAAGTGATGGTTGCTTGCATGTGTGACATAAGCATAGGAATCAATACCTTAGGTTCTGAGTTCAGAGTCATCCTTCTAGATACTCTGCCAAGCAAGGTTTTAAATCATATTATGTCCTACTATTTAACCCATAGCAAGAGAGAAATGAAGAGAAGGATTCATACCTTTCCCAATAGGATTTGCTCATGAGTGAATTTAACTCAACTGGCATTTGAATGTGGCTGTCCAAATTATCATTTTAAGCCATTACTTATTACATCACCAGCACACACAATACAGTTTTTTTATATAAATGCGCACACATATATAAGCTAATACACATAGTTTATATATATATATATATATATATATATATATATATATATATATAGTATATTGAGGCAGCAAGTAATTTTCTAAACATATGCTGTTAAATATAAGAGACAATGAATGTCTTATGTTTAATCATGAGCCGTTCTAAACGTCGTATTTTTGCTTTAATTTCAGTTGAAAATAAAGACAAAAATTCTCCAACATTTGGATAATTATTTATTGGTTTTCTTCTAAGCTTTTGGCTCACATGAGCCATCTTCAGAGAGGTTGCTTAAACTGAAATATTATAAAATCCACCATCACCGACGATTTTATTTTGTGTTGACATAAAACTCCGCTTGGCAACGGCAATAGTTACCAAAAATAATAAACGCAGTTCTTAAGTTTGCGATGTGATTTTATGATGTCACACCACGGGATAGCACGAAATGACAACAAAACCATGTAGTCAAATGCAATGTAATATGTTATTTCCTGTTTTAAAGTTGATTTTATTGAGTGTTGGTTGTTTTGATTTGATGTATTGGCCTCCAATATCTGCAGATTCCTCTTACTGTGTGTATGTGTAAGGATCACCGTATTGTTGACCAAAATCTGTCTGATATTACCTACATGTTTGTTTTTCAGAGAAATGTTGTTTAATAATACTCTGATCAGAAAGATGACATGTAAGTCTATGGGAGAGCGTGGTTGTAGTAAAACCAATATATGTACTAGGTTTTTGATTAGTATCAGAGATGCAATCTCTGAATGGGCATGTAAATTGGTACACTACATTGGTTTTTTGTAGAGAATTTAGTTTAGTGCTTGTTGGGTTATTATAGACTATGAGGTCAATTGTTTTAAACTTTTTATAATATATATATATATATATATATATATATATACATTCTCTTTTCACAGATATATTTTCAGTTATATCTCAATTTTTGTTTGTTTTTGAGGCTTAATGACCTATCAATCCTTATGGAATCATTTAAGGTCATAACCAATGATTTTTGGGTAAGGTTATTTTATTTTTACAACATTTTTCTTTTTCACGATTCATTGGGATTTGTTTTTAAGAGCAGGGTCCCCAAGTCCTACCCTTGTTATTTAACCCATAACTGGAGGGAATGGATGGATTAATACCTTTCCCAAGGGTACCAGTGCTTAAGTGAATACAGGGTATTCAACTGGAATTCGAACTCAGCTCACCGATTTCTCTTTCCGAGCCGATATCCACTGCACCACAACGCACATCTGTCACTATACGCTTACAGCACCTGGTATTCCCAAGCAGTCACCCATCTAAGTACTGACCAGGCTCAATGTTGCTTAACTTTGGTGATCGAGCGAGAACCGGTGTATTCAACGTGATAGGCCATAAGCCCCTCAATTTTAGGTGCATATACACACGTGTGTGTGTGTGTATATATATATATATATATATATATATATATATACACACACACACATGAATGATGTTAAAAGAAATTAAAGTATTTTTATTTTTACAATTAAATGCTTATATTGTTGAAGGTTTTATGAGAATATATGTGTATGCATATGTGTGTGTGTGTGCATGCGTGCATACGTACATACTCTTCTGTTTGTCATTACTGATACTCTTCTAAGCAGAAATACATATCTATCATATACAAAATCTATCATATACAAAATTAACAAAAATTAGCCAGTACAACACAATACATGACAACATATGATACAAATGACTATATGAGAGTCTATAAGTTCTAGAGAATAACACTAAAATGATTTTCATTATATAATAATCAATAATCAAATATTGAAAAATATAAAATATACCATATTTACTTGTGTATAATCCGAGAAATATATAACAAGAAAGTCAATAATAAAATTGCAAATAGACTTATTTTCAAAGTTTTATTTTTTCTGATTAACACCAGTTTCAACAATAACGTAAAAAACACCAAAATATTTGGAGTGACTGCTTTACAATGAAACACTGTTTTACTTGAATTTTACAAGTATTTTACAGAATATTTTTATTACTCACAGGCTTTTTCTCCAAACATGTGAGTACCCAGTTCCTGAATTACTTTTATTTATTAAATTCTTCAATGGGTTTGTATTTACAAAGACATTCAGTTATACTCGCTTTATTCTGGAAAATTTTAAAAAGGTACATATTTCATTTGTATATTAAATAAAATCCTGTTACATTTGGAAGATGGCACTATTGTTATCTGCAAAAAGTAAATAAAAATTTGAGAAACCTTATAAAACAGATAAAACAGTAAATTGTGTTTGAGCTATGAAATTCCAGACAAAAACTGCACTTTTCTTCTATGTGCCTTGTCCCTTCCGGACGTAGGCGATCATGGCCTTCCACTCTTCCCTATCCCTGGTGGCTCTGAGCACGCTTTTTCCTGTTACACCATGCAATCCTTGTTCCGTCATCCACCTGATTAGGTCCTTCAAATATGTTATCCATTGTTTTCCCTTGTCTCTCTTTCCCTCTATCTGGCCTGTTAGTATCAGATTCTCCAAGCCCTTCTTCCTCATTGCGTGTCCCAGGAACTTCAGCTGTCTCTTCCTGATGCCCAGTATTAATTTCCTTTTTGTTTCCATCATTTCCAAAACCTCATCATTGCTCACATGCTCGATCCATGATATTCGCAACATCCTTCTGTAGAACCACATTTCAGTTGCTTCAAGTTTTTCCTTCATCTTTGATGATATTGTCCAGCATTCACTGCCATATTGAAGGATGGACAGCACATACTTCTTAAAAATATTTGCGAGAAATTGCTAAACTCAACTATCTGCACATAATGTGTTAATTAATGGCTTTGGTTTATACACAGGGTTTTGATTTTTGATTATTTCTCAGACATAAGACGTCTTTGTTCTTTCACTTTGTCGGATGTTCTACCTTCAGGCGGAGAGGAACCAAGATGAAGCTTTGCCGCAGAGCATAGTCTTGTCTAGAGAAAAGCAGACAAGAATTTTTGTCTGAGTTTAAGTGCTCAGTGTACCCACTTCAATGGCCTTGTGCCACATCTACCTTGGGTATTCATTGATGTGGGGAGGTGATTGATATCTTTGAAATAAAATGGGAGAGGAGTTATATTTGGATTGGCTTATACACAAGTATATACAGTAATGATCAAACTTTGAAAAGGATTATATACAATCTGAAACTTTTTTTTATTAGGATAAAAATTTGTTGGGTTCTGAAATTAAAAACAATTCTGATGTACCCCAAACCCCAATAATAAAAACAAATAAATAAACAAATAAATAAGAAAAATGGACATATTTAGCTTTTATATAACAAAAGGCAAAATCAAAATTCAAATTGAATAATTTGTTCATTAAAAAAAAAAAAACTTGAGCTGGAAAGATGCAAAATGTTATTTATATATTAAGCAGTTGTGACTTCATAAAGAACTGTTGTAAATATAGAGTCATTGTCTATATAAGTTTGAATCCATGATTGAAATCTGTTTTAGATAGTATTTTGTACATTAAATTAATTTAAGTACAGTTGAAGGAAGAAAACTGTACGAGGGAAGTAATTATCAAAACAATTAATCAAGGAACGAACCAAAATTTTGCAATATTCCATATAGATATGCATGTGTGTGTATACATATATGTATATTTTATTTCGTAATAAAAATTTATCGTAAATAATCAGGCCAGTAGATATAAATATATAATACTGTTTAATTAAAAACAGAACATCTACTTAAATATGAGTATCAATAAAAAATAATGTTCAAACAATTCATTTCAAATTGTCGGTTGTTTATAACCAAGTTTTGTTAAAATTCATTAATTTCCATAGCATGTTTACATTTGTTGACATTAAGATACATTTCTGAGCAGATATGGTTGTTGCGATAAATCAAAAATTGTGTTATATAAGCTTGATTAAAACCTTGTTTAGACTGGAGGTCATTCGTGGTCGAGTCGTCTAAGACGTTGCCAGATCAAATGGTAGCTTCCCCTATGTAGATAGGGATCACAGGTTCGAATCCTGCCGAATGACACACATTTTCGTAATAAAAATTTATCATAAATAATCAGGCCAGTAGATATAAATATATAATACTGTTTAATTAAAAACAGAATATCTACTTGAATACGAGTATCAATAAAAAATAATGTTCAAACAATTCATTTCAAATTGTTGGTTGTTTAAAATCAAGTTTCGTTAAAATTCGTTAATTTCTGTAACATATATGTATCTAGTAATAAAATACATAATATAATATCATCATAAATAAAAGCATGTATGCTCAGAAACATTTGTAGACATATTGAAAATATACTTGAACATTTGAAAGTATGTTATTCCAGCATACATTCATATGCTGGTCAATGGTGCATTATGGGTAATAAGGTCTATGGCATTTTCCTAACAGTTATTGAGTAAGCAGTAACAGTCATATCAAATTATTCTAGATACAATTGAGTAGGAATAATTGTGGATTAGAATGTGTTTATTTGTAGCTATTTACAAATTAAATTGTGAATGCTTTCATAAGCACAAATAAATATGAAACAACAACAAATGAGTAAAAAATAATAAATAACAAATAAAAAGTTAACACTATAAAATAGCTACAAATAAACATGTTCGGATTTACAATTATTCCGACACAATAGTCTTTAGAATAATTTTAAACATAACCATTACTACCTATTCAATAACTGTTAAAATAATACAATAGACCTTGCTACCCATAATGCATCATTGACCATATCCATGTTTGGTTGAATGATATCGATAAGTTCTGTTTATCCAGTTTAACTTTTTCAAACTTCTGAGTTCAGATATTGACGTGTGTATAATAAAAATAAAAAAGAATTAAAATCAAACATTTAAATGACATCACCTTGAATGACTTGAAATCAGTTTTATCAAATGTGAGAATGCTGGAATTTATAAAAATCAGTTGCAAAATACAGTCCTTGAAAACTAATGATGCAACATTTATGAGTACTCAGGAGAAAAAAAATAATAAAATAAATATGAACTTTGGTAACTTTACTGATGACAAAACAATTCAGAAATTGTTAAAAGTTAAAAAAATTGGTTATAAAGAACTTGTTTATATTCAACCAAACACATTTGAAAGAATTCTTGCTCCTGAAACACTGTGTGTGTGTATATAAATATTATACATTTAGTGTATCGAGGCAGCAGATAATTTTTGAAACATATATTGTTAAATACAACAGACAATGAATGTCTATTATGCTTAATAATGAGTTGTTCTAAACATCATATTTTGGCTTTAATTTCAGGTGAAAATAAAGACAAAAACTGTCCAACATTTGGATATTTTTTATTATGCTGGTTCTAAGCTTTTGGCTCACATGAGCCATTTTCAGAGAGGTTAAATGGACGTTAACATAAAGACATCCACCATCAATGATGATATTATCTTGTGTTGACATAAAACATTGCTATGTGATGATAACAGTCACTGAACAGCAGACGCAGTTCATAAATTTGTAATGCGGTTCTATGACATCACGCCATGTGAGAAACCGAAATATATATAACAACAGTAAACAATGGAAATTCTGGCAGTCGTATGTCTAAAGAATAAGCATTGAGCTTTCTTCAGGTACTAGGAATTTTGACCCGAACCCCTTATTTTGATCACTGAGGTATATAATTCTTATTATATGTGAAATACCACTTTCAGATGCCATACAGTTATCTACCACAAGAACACAGCCCAGCAGACATAGGCATTAGTTAGTTCCAGTCACTTGACCCAAAGAGTTATAAGTTCAATACCTGGTTCCAGCAGTAATGTACAAATAAGTTAGAGAGTTGAGTTAAAGGGAGATAACTACATGACATCTGGAACATGGAATGAGAATGATAAACCTCAGTGATTGAAATAAAGAATTTGGTTTGAAATTCCTAGCACCTGAACAAGGCCAGAGTGTATAACAGCTGTAACGTCAAACATATATATAGAGAGATGAGCACAACAGTCTGATCAGTGTAAATAATGTAAATACTGTCTCATCTCAGAAGTACAGACAAATATATATATATATATATATGTTGTAAATTATATTTTAGAACATGTAAATAATTTTTTTTCTATATATCCACTACAAATCGTACATTTGTTTCGACATTGAAACTTCAATGTCTCATCAGGCGATGTGGCTAGGAATGGAAAGCCTCTTTTATATTTGGTCAGTTGTGTGTGGGATGTTGGTGGGGGTTAGTGATAAGGGAACAAGTCTCGTGTATTGACCGTTAGAATTTTCTTCAAAATTCTAATGGTCAATACACGAGACTTGTTCCCTTATCACTAACCCCTGATGAGACATTGAAGTTTCAATGTCGAAACAAATGTACGATTTGTCATGGATATTTATAAAAAAATATGGACATGTTCTAAAATATAATTTATAATAAATATTCACAGCTCTATATATTATATATCGAGCACTGTTTTAAATTAATGTTTTGGACGTAAAATTCTTTCTTTGTTCTGTATTCACTCGGATATATATATATATATATATATATATATATACACATATACTTGAGTGAGAAGAGAACTATAAGGGAGTGTTGAAAAGTTCTCAACTTGATCAAGTATCCTCTCCCTAAAAAATTCTGATGTTGCTCATTTTGTCAGTATTTGGGTAAGTGAACTGGGATGGGGTGAGAACTCTTTCAGCAATCCTCATATGTATCTAAATAAGTGTAAATATGGGTGTTGACATTTCATTAAAAAGTGTGTTAGGTTTTTTCTTTGTTCATTTTTTTCTGAAAATTCCTCAATTTCCCAGTGGAACTGCTCATTTCTTTGGAATTTTTTAAATATTCAGATTTTGATGTCTATTTCATTTTTAAAACTGATACTTTATATTTTTAAATTGAAAAACTGATTAAAAATCTAATTTTCCAAAAACAGATTGATTTCATTTGATAAATCCTTTAATGAGAGACATCCATTAGGAAATTGAAACTATTTCAAAATAAAATAACAAAAGAAAAAAAAATTACACTTTAGACTGTTGTCCTCCTCTTTAGTGACATGTTTATGATGTTTCAGTCATTGTACATCTCGATCTTTTTCAGGTACTAGGAATTTTGAATTGAACCCTTTATTTCAATGTCTGGGTTATATCATTCTAATTCTGTGTGCAATGCCACTTCTGGATGACATGTAGTTATCTCACTTAAAGACACATGGCCTAGAGCATATAGGTGTTGGTTAGTTCCAGTGACTTGACCTAAAGAGTTTTGAGTTCAATACCTATGTTCAGTAGTTAACAAATAATTTCAAGAGTTGAGTTAAATGGATATAACTACAGGGCATCTGGAAGTGGCATTGCACATAGAATGAGATTAATATACATCAGTGATTGAAATAAATGCTTCAGTTCAAAACTCCTAGCACCAGAAGGCCAGAGTGCACAACAGTCGAAACGTCATAAACATGGTGATAAATGTGAGGTCAACAGTCTGAACAGTGTACATAATGTAAATACTACCTCATCTCAGAAGTATTGACAAATACACTTGTTTTTTTTAAAATTGAACATGCATTAAAAGAGTTGCTAATAAGATACATATGTATATACATATGAAAGAATTGGTGTAGCTAGTTGGTATACACAATCTGATGGTGAAATCTAAATTCCATTTAGATTTTGTCAAATAATAATCACTCTTTGAATTTACTTGCGTAGAATTTCCACATTAAATTTATAGAGATTTATTCAAATAAATATCACTTAATTATCAAAAATATATAATGGCAATTATTTGTTCTCTTGAGACAAACAAATCGCTAAATTTTCGTTGTAAGTCCCGACGCTTTTCCCCTTCAAATTTATCCAAAATAGCATTATCTCTGTGCAAATATATATGCTGAACTCAAATCAACTGTTAGTTATTGAAGAAACTTACCTTTTTTTATCTAAATATCCACAAAAAAAAACGAACTGTATCTTGCACTTTTTCTCTCCTGTAACTCTCACGATGTCATGTAATTAACTGCAGAATGACGGACTGTGCATATGAACAAATTTTGGTCGATTTTTCTTAATTTACTGATACTTCCAGCGATGTACTTCTGATAATGAAAGTAATGCGCTATTGTATTTCTACGCTTATTACTCTTATAGGAAGTACATCGCCGGAAGTTTCAGTAAAGGAAGAAAATAGACCAAAATTCAAAAGAAATTGCTGGCTACGTAGAACGACATTCTGCAGTTAATTACATGACTTCGTAAGAGTTACGGGAGAGAAAATGTGTGAGATATAGTTTTTTTTTTTATGGACTTTCAAAGCAAAAAAGGTAAATTTCTTCAATAACTAATTGTTGATTTGAGTTCAGCATATACATTTGCACAGAGATAATGCTATTTTGGATAAATTCGAAGGGGGAAAAGCCATCGGCACCTAAAACGAACATTTACCAACAAATCTAGCAGAAGACCTTCAATGATGTGTGATTACGTCACTAAAAATCATGTGATGTGGTGTCAGGAATTGTTTGATTTTTTTTCAGTTATTGTTGCAGATATGCTCATAATCCTGTGCAAAGAGAATATTCTACTTGGGTGAATATATCCAAGGGGAAATGTTTCACTTCAAATGAGTTTGTTAGAAATCCCCAACTTGGCTGACCAGGTGTATAAGATAACTTTTTGTTAATGTTAAATTTTAGTTATTTAATTAAATTAATTAAAAGAAATTTCCTGAGAATATTTCAAATTAACTCAGAATTGATTTTAATTTTTTTTCTAATATCACATAATTCTCTTTGAATTATTCCAGGTTACCTACCCACCCACCGAATGTAAAAAAAAGAAAAAGAAAAAAAGCAGGTTCCATTTAGAGTAGAGTAAATTAGATTTTAACCAATGAAAATATGCTTTAAAAAATATATTTTTTCTCTTTAAATGTTTTTATTAAACTGAGCCTTAGAAAATCTTCAGGTCATTTACAAAATATTTTTAAAATCTGGAAAATGAGAAACCATTTTGATATTTCATGAAACACTTATATTTTACTATATAGTAAACAAAGTAGATATGCTCATCTCTCACCTGGTTCATACTCCTTCTACATCTATTGAACAGAACTAGAGGTTTATCCCATTTCAGTTCTTTTTAAAGTTTTCTCATTCTCTTTCACTCCCAGTAGCCCCTTGTATCTTAGTGGCATTATTATCTGGGGTGAAATGGTTCAAAGATAAATAAATAAAAGTATTTTTTGACATTGGTTTTGCTGTTTTTCATCAAAGTTTGTTTTAGATTTTAAAAAGTAAAATATTTAAAAATAATTACTTTTTAAAATTTAAAACTAACTTTGATGAAAAACATAGCAAAACCAATGTCAAAAAATACTTTTATTTCCATAATAAGCATGAAATTAATGTAGCTGTCTTAAAATTTTTACTTGTTTTTTTTTTCACCATTTTTTCTAAATGAAGGTGAATTTTAGAAGGTTTAAAATAATGTATTTAAAAAATCTTATGCATGAAATTTTATACAAATCTTTATACAGAATTGTTTATTAAAGTATCATTTGAGAAAAATTTAATTTCCACTCGATAAAAATAAATTAATATTACAAAAAAATATATTCAACATTCTTAGCATTAAAAATAATTTTTAGATGTTTTAAGACTTAAAGTTTATTTTAATGAGGAAAAAATAAATGAAAATATAATTTTTAATTTACTTTAGTCTTATATAGGGTGTGGCCAAAATACAACCCACATAATCTGTCACCTGTGTAGTGCTAGTGAACTTAAGCAAGTAGCAATGGTGTCATCTAGCTAATTAGCTAATGCTGTACCATTATGTGGAAGGTATTCCTGCCACACCTTGTAGCTAATGTTTTACCATTATGTGGGAGGTATTTCTGACACAACATATATGTTTTCTATTGTAACATTGCTGGATAGAATATTCCAATGTATAAAAATGTTTAAAAGTGTCTTTAGTCATCCAAGATTGGTAAATTCCTAAACTCATTTCAATGAAATAAAGGTATGATCAACTAAATGATGTTTCCCAGACCTGCTACAATCCAAATAATTTTCCTTGAAAGAATAAGCTGCAGTTAACATTAAATTTGCATGAACAGTGCACAGATAAAGTTTCCTTTAACTTTTAAACTTTATAGAGATGTGTGTTGTGGTGCAATGGATATCAACTCAGAATGACAAATTGGGGAGCTGAGTTTGAATTCCAGTTGAATTCCTTGCATTCATTTACTAATCTGTCTCTTCTCTCCAGTTATGGGTTGAATAACAGAAGAGATTGGGTTCTATAGCCTTGGCTGGCAACCAGTCTACCACAGAAAGCAATGGCAACCTACTGTGGGATAATCTTCTGCCTAGTCAGTCATGTCTCTTTCGAGACATGATCGCCCAAAACATGTATCTCATGTGGCACTTAACTGACTGAATATAATAGTTGAAAACAATTAAGACTTCTACTGGGCATAAAGTGGAGGATCTGTTTTCTATTGTTAAGAAGTAATAAACTGATCCCCCACTAAATACTAGCCAGCTAGTCTACCACAGAAAGCAATGACAACCTACTGTGGGATAATCTTTTGCCCAGTCAGTCATGTCTCTTTCGAGACATGATCGCCCAAAGCACGTATCACATTTGGCACTTAACTGACTGACTGAATATAATAGTTGAAAAACAATTAAAACTTCTACTGGGTATAAAGTGGGGGACCTGTTTTCTATTGTTATGAAGTAATAAACTGATCCCCCACTCCCCCACTAATTACTAGCCAGCTAGTCTACCACAGAAAGCAATGACAACCTACTGTGGGATAATCTTCTGCCCAGTTAGTCATGTCTCTTTTGAGACATGATTGTCCAAAGTGTATATCACATATGACACTTAACTGATACTCACAGGTGAGATAGAGGGAAAGAGAGACAGGGGAAAGTATACTTGACAGGCCTGTGCAAGTGGATGGCAGATCAGAGTTTGGGTGGGGAGAAAGCATGCTAAGAGCCACCAGGGATAAGGAGACATGAAAGGACATGATCACCTATGTCCTGAAAGGACATGGTGCATAGAAGAAGATTACAAGCAAGGGTCTATCAAACAGAAATCTAATAATGCCTATAAAATACATCGATAAAACATCCCAGAATTCAAGAAAAAAACATTTGAACATCAAAAAAACTTGAAATTACAAGTTTTGATCATTAATTCTTAAATTAATAAAACCTAATTTAAAAAATAATACAGTTGAAGTAAAAAAAAACAATCAAGTGTTCATATAATTCATGTAAATCCAGTTTCATTTAACATTAATTAAATTGTTACATGTTTGCTGACAATCAGTTAAGCACCATATGTGATACACGCTTGGGCGAGCATGTCTCAAAAGAGACATGACTGACGAGGCAGAAGATTTTTCCCACAGTAGGTTGCCATTACTTTCCGTGGTAGAATGGTTGCCAACCAAGGCTGTAGAACCCAATCTGTCCTACTACTTAACTCATAGTTGAAGGGAGAAGTGGCAGATTAATACCTTTCCCAATGGAATTTGTGCATAAGTGAATGCAACGAATTCAACTAGAATTCAAACTCGGCTCTCCAATTTCTTGTTCTGAGCTGATATCCACTGCACCCCAACACACTTAACCTTTATCATTCTGTATGTGACCTCAATTGTTGTACAAAAAGTTTATCTTGCCACTGATCCCTGAACAATAGTATATTTGAATTTCATAGTTTTCTTGTCATATCCTGCTATGGCAACAGAAGACAAGTTTGAGTGATTATTTACTTTTCTCAGACTTTTCCCAGTGGATAAAAGTGTTAGTTGAATCCAGTGACTTGACCCAAAGAGTTGTGAGTTCAATACCTGGCTACAGCAGTAGTTAATAAAATCTTTAGAGAGATAAAAGCAAGAGAGAGTTAACTGAGACATCTGAAAGTGGCATGACTCGTGGAAAGAGAACAGTCTACCCCAGTGAATGAAGTAAATATCACCTGAAGAAGGTTGGAGCATACAACAGCCGAAAAGTTGTGAATATGGCAACAAAGATGAGCACCACAGTCCAAACAATGTAAATAATTACAATATCTCATCTCAGAAATTGTTGTGGAGTAGTTTTCGCACTGAAGATTATAATCGTGCTATGTTGGTTGCTAATCGACTTAACGCACCCAAAATGTTAGGAACTGCTGACTAATATCAACTTCTTAGTAGTCCTACTGAACTCCAATAGAACTCTAAAGAACTCCTATGAACTTCCCAAGAACTCCTAAGAACTTCTCTTTATTTATTGTATATAATACAATTGTGGCAAAAGGCCAGTTTGGGTGGGGGGACAAAAAACTCAGGTTGGTCTTCACTACTTATCCTATACCTAGCTAATCCAACTCACGACCCAAACATACTTTACAATTTTCTCATCCACCACATATACCAAAATACCTCAAACGTACCAGGGACCTAAAAAAAACAACAAATGAGCATAGAAATAAGTACAAAAATATATTTAAAAATAAATCATTAAAATGATACGTGGGGAGGGGCATAACATAAATTCCCGAAAACAAAAAATACAAACAGAAATGATGATGTTAGTTGGACCCAAACAACCCACAAAACAAAGAGGCCATTGTAACTCCTAAGAACTCGCATTAACTTCCTGTTAATTCTTATTAATATAGGAGGGAATAGTCCATTATCTGAGGAATAGGGGTGTTTCACCATTAATATAGGAGGGAGAGTCCATTATCTGAGGAATAATGGTGTTTCACCATTAATATAGGAAGGAGAGTCCATTATCTGAAGAATAGGGGTGTTTCACCATTAATATAGGAGGGAGAGTCCATTATCTGAGGAATAGGTGTGTTACCTCACAACAGAAATACAGATAAAGCTTGAGTAAAATTAACAATAAGGGTACTGCAATTGAAATGCCTTGAAAAAGACTGCAGTGGAAAGGGAGGTAATATTGATGATGCAGAGTGTTAAAGTTTAAAGTTATCAATCTGGAATTCTTATACAAGTTGTGAATTGAATATGGCAAATTTATTTTCAGTTTCACTGCTGAATAGACCTTGTCTTGACCTGCTAATTTGTGAATCAATGAATACACAAGCAATAATCCAAGATAGACTATTGATTAACAATGACCTCTATTCTCCTGGTAAACAAATGGCTGTTTAAAGTATTCTGGACTTAAACTCAATAAAAACTGTTGCATAATATCAACAAGTTTAATACACGAAAACTTGGGTTCTTGTACTATAAATGATTAATATTTTCATGATATTGTTTTTTGGCTTCTATTATTTTATTTTCAAAACTTTTTTTTTTCCAGGTCATGCAACTTATGTATATATGAACTAATTCCGTTGGAGTCTACCATTTTTCTATCCAGTTGTAGAGTGGGGCTCAGATTACTTGCTACTCTTCCCTACTACTATGACAATGGATTGCTCCTACTTATAAATATGACAAGTAGCCACATTAGGGGAGGATTTGTGTAGGATTTGATTTACTCAAGTATTTCTCTTCTATGTACAAGTATTTAATAAACTTTTTCTTTGTTTTCTCTATCTAGTCGTCTATTTCTTTGATACTCCCTATCCAGTTGTAGAGTAGGACTCAGAGTACTTGCTTTTCTTCCCTACTACTGTGACAATGGACTGCTCCTACTTATAAATATGACAAGTATCCACATTAGAGAAGGATTTGATTTACTCGAGTATTTCTCTTGTATGTATGAGTATTTAATAAACCTTTTTTTCTTTGTTTTCTCTACCTATTTTTCTCTTCCATCAATATTTTCTCTATGACCTTCCTAATTCTCAGCTATTTTGAACAAAGATATCATTACAACATATTTAAACCCCAGTACTGCCTTGCTTGGGGTGAAACAATTAAAAAAGAAAATATTTCATTTCTATCCATTTTTCATTATGTCAGTTGTTATTGTTATGCTTTAAAACACTTATTTACATCATCATCATCATGACAAGGGGTGATTGAAGGGTTACTAAACAGTTGCCCAGTTGTCTCCAAAGATCTGGATTGAAAGCTGGAGAGGCATTATAAATAAATGAATAGAAAGAAGAATTGAGTCAACACAAAATTTTACTTTTTGTTAGTACTTTGTTTAACTTTTGAATGGCATCTTTTTGCTATTTTAGTGCACCCTTGGATTCTGGTGTCATATTTTCCATCCTCTTTTGAACTTTACAACATTTTGTTGTAGAGTAGGACTCAGAGTACTTGCTACTCTTCCCTACTACTGTGACAATGGATTGCTCCTACTTATAAATATGACAAGTAGCTGTATTAGAGGAGGATTTGTGTAGGATTTGATTTACTCAAGTATTTCCCGTCTAAGTATGAGTAAACCTTTTTCTCTGTTTTCTCTACCTAGTCATCTATTCCTTTGATATTCTCTAAATATGACCTTCCTAATTCTCAGATATTTTGAACAAAAACAACATTACTATATATCCATTTCTGCACCTGTTTTATTTTGACATCCCCAGTATATAGTTCATAACTTGGGATGTCTTTATTGCTGACAATTATTCATACAATTGATAGTCCTTTTTTTCTTGTTTTCCTTGGCTACCTTGTCTAATAGTACTCTCACTGAGTCTGTTATCAACATAATATCATCTACACATCTTATGCTGTTAAAGTTATGTCAACCAATGACAAATTCTTTTAGAATCTCTTTATTATTTATTTTAAAAAGTGGATAATACTGACCTCTACACAATCATGTAAGTTTGTACTAAACTACCAAATAGAGAGAATGAAAATATGTCTGATTAAAAATCTGTATTCAATTTCCTCAGCAAAGAGGAAGATCTCTACATGAGTGAAATTAACAAAAAGGATACTGCAATTGAAAGGCATTGAAAAAGAATGCAGTGGAAAGGGAGGTAATATTGATGATGCAGAGTGTTAAAGGTTCAGTTGCTAAACAGAGAATAGTTTATTCATAACAATCTTTGAAAATCAACTTTCCTCTTTTCAGACATTTTGTCAGAATCAGAAAATATTCATTTATCATTTTAGAAGGGGGTCTTGTTCATCTCTTTATATAAAAGGCAATCTGTGAGTCTGTGTGTGACTGTTCCCTATGCACGCCTACATTTTTTAAGCTACGCCATTCAAACTTTCTAGGGACACATATCTACAGGGAAGCCAGGTCGACACATACTTTTTGAGTTTAAGTACAGTAATTTTTCCTTTCGCACTTTTTGGCCAATGGAGCTGATTGTTTATATTTAATTTGTAAAACATGTAAGATCTAAGATGGTTGCTGAATTACACCACAGAAATCAAATCACACGTGTCAAACGCGACTAAAATATTTTTTTATTAAAAACCAAAAAAAGAGCCTTTATATTTAATTTTTATTCTACTCCTCTCATTGGGATCTTCTACTACTAAAATGTTCTGAGTTGCACAGGCAACGACAGGCTATGATGCTAGTAATATATAAAACTGTGTTTATGTTATTGATAACTGCAGTGGGAATAGGACAACATCAGTAGTAGTTATCAATGATGTAGACACAATTTCAAACTTGACATTTTTAAATAAAAACAAAAGACAGATTAACCTTCAAGAAGTCAGTGATCAATCTGACTCCATACTTATATTACAAACAAGAGCCTCTTCTAAAATGATAAAAGTATCAATATTTTCTAATTCTGTAAAATGTCATAGGTAGAGCAATGTTTAATGAGTGCTAAACTCCCCAAACAAGTTAAAACAAAAGTTATTATTCTTTTTTTTGTTATGTGTGGACAATTCAGGTAGCATCCAGTAAATGTGGATTTAGTTGAAATAAAATCTATATGATGCTTTTCCTGTCCATAAAAAAATTAATTATAGTATCAAAGATAAATATAATAAAATAATTATGACAATTATAATTATCATTAATTTACTCATTCTAAACTAATGAGAACTGACCCCACTTTTCTCCTCTATAAACACAAATGTGGCACACTCACTATTAGACAAGCAATTCACACAGACAGGTCAGTGACTCATATGTCAATGAAATTTTCATCTCCTTTTCCAGACCAAAATTGTAAAATTTATCTTTTAAAACTCAATAAAAATTCATAAGAAAACCACAGACACATTTTGTATTTTTCCAACTAAATTATCTGGACACTAATTGCACACATCTATAAAAGAACATACAAAAAGACTATACACATTATTTTTTATCTTATCATTCTGTTGGATTCTGATTCATATTTAATCTTCATTTGACCTCAAACTTACAATTTTACTCAGTATTGCTACTGTCTCTAGTTTCTCTAACATCACATAACAACCTGATAATAATTCTTGTTTCTTTTTTACAAGTATTTTTGTATATATAAATGTTAGGAGGGTTTATGATTATTTACTCAAGGTTATAATTCCTCTACACTGTTTGACTGTCAAGATTTTTTAAAAAATTGTCTCATATATTTACCATAAAGTTTCATTTTCATTATATTTTCAGTAACAAATCATTAAAAGATATTCTTTTTGTGTTTGTTTTTGTACATTTTTAACCGTATTTCTTTGATTTGTTCAATGAAGATTTATTAATCAAAGCAAAACCATCAAGTTTATGAGGGTGGGCTGAAAAGTTCATAGGCTGATTATGAAGGAGTGATTCTCGAGCTGTGAAATCTTGCATGCATTAATTTCAACTCTTAATTTTTTTTTTTTCAGTTAAACTGCAAAGTATATCTGTTGAAAAATAAACCTGATTTGGTCACATTTTTTTATAAGCGCATTTTTGCTAGCCTATGACTTTTTCAATCGGCCCTCATAAATACATATGCACTCTAAATATGATAAACCTGCAAAGAACTTCCTGTTATAAATATATTCTAAACAGACTTCTGACATCAACTGGCAACTAGCTACCCCAATATCTGTATGTATATGTGTACCCACACACGCACATGTACCCCTGTACATAAATACAAATAAGATGCAGATAATACTATAAAACAAGAAACACTTAGCTTTCTAACGAAAATAAATAAATAAATAAAAAGATAGGGAGGGAAATGTTACATAGTCATCTGCACTACAACCAGACACTAGTAGCAATACACAAAGAATACTAGCATCTACTGACTGACCGCAGTGGGTGAAAATGATACCTTCAGACGATCCAGTTTTATCTAAGAGTGCATACAAAGATAAGAAATACTTGTTAATGCACATGAAGTCTTGTTTGACTCATAAAAGTTGAGACATTGGGCTTCTGGATTCCCTGAAGACAGTTCTTCTGTGTTTGATGAATTGTCTGTTAATAGGACAATACCTATACTATCATTTTTTTTTTTTTTGGTTTTTACTCCCTTTATTTTACTGATTTTTCTTTTGTTTTTTTTTTTAAATATTTTCTTTTTACTAAAATATTCTTAGTTGACATACATTTTGATTAAGATTATTTGATTAATTCAATTTCTACATCTTGCATGTTGTTTAAAGCCATGAAATTTGTTTTTAGATTGTAAGAATTTTTTTTTTGGAGGAGGGGTAAATTAATAGTTTAGTGATACAACTATTACTAATTAGCCTCTTAGCTTGCATGTTGTTTAAAGCCATAAAATTTTTTTTTAGATTGTAAAAATTTTTTTTTCGTTGGAGGAGGGGTAAAATAATAGTTTAGTGATACAACTATTACTAACTAGCCCATCAGCTTGTATGTTGTTTAAAGCCATGAAATTTGTTTTTAGATTGCAAGAATTTTTTTTTGTTGGAGGAGGGGTAAATTAATAATTTGGTGATACAACTATTACTAATTAACCCATAGCTGGAGAGTGAAGAGGTAGATTCATACTTTTCCTAAAGGTATTTGCATGTAAGAGAATATAAGGACTTCAATGGGAATTAGAACTCAGCTCTCCGATTAATATTTCTAAGCCATTATCCATTATACCAACCACACATCCAAGCTTACAATACTTAATATTTTTAAGTAGTTACACATCTAGGTACTGACTAGGCTGGACTTTGCTTAATTTCATCGATCATATGGGAACTGGTATTTCAATCTGATATAGCTGTAAACCATGATCATAAAGATAATTATCATGAAATCAAAATAAAGAAGTTATTTCCAAAGAGATTTGAATTTGTAGCCAATATTTTAAGTGTTCATCTTAAATGATTTGACTTGAGGGTCTTTATTTAATCATTCATTTATTCCTTTTTTTTTAACGTTATATTGTTCGTTTACTGCCTTGTTGTTCTTATCAGGAGCATTAGTCTCAATTTGTTTTAAATTCCGAGGTAAAGTAAATTCAATTTTAATTTTCAACTGATTTTTTTCTTATTTTTTATTGCTCTTTGAAATCTCAAAGTTTTAATTTAATCCATTCTTTGAATATGAAAAAGAAAAATTGCATGAAATAAGAACAAAGAAAAAAAGATATGTCTTTATCCTGATTTCACACTATCTACTCTAATGCTTCAAAATTAAAACACCCAACAATATTTTGATAAAAAGCAGCAAAAAGAAAATTAGTTAAACATTAATAATTAAATTAGTTGCAGAATTTAAAAGTAATTTAAAACTTCCTTCATTTATTTAAAATTTTATTTTAATTAAACATTTGTTTAGAAATAAAATTGAAATTTTTAAGACACATAACGAGGAAAGGTCTTCTCACTGACAAGACATTTTGAAGGCAAGAGGGACAGATGGAAGCATCAAATAACATAACAAACTGCTGTAAACGAATACTAGAACAGGGATTGTGAGGATGACAAACCTTACTAAGAGCTACAGAGCATGAGAAATTGTGGAGAGTCATGATTGACTACCTCCTGAAGGAAAATAAATAAATATTCCTTCAATATTTATTGCCGGTAATATTTTTTTTCCTTCAAAAATGTATTCCTTGAATTTTTACTATAAAAGTCTATTTTTATACTTTCATAGTGTTTTGACCCCAGTTTGGGGATAGCTGGGAACCTGACAGGTACTACCACCCCAGGTCCATCTTGACCTGGAAACAATAGCAATTAAGAGGTGGTTCCATACTCCTCACAACCTCCCAATCAAAGACCTTTTATTGCCATATCCAGGACCCTCAGCTCTTTGATTTCTTGTTTCAAGCTGATATCCAATGAAATGATGGGAATACAGAACTTAATTTCATTCTTTTAGATTTAGTATCTCTTCATACATTATTTAGACTTGAAAATACTGATATTTTGTATGTAAACTTAAGAATCCTAGTTTCTGAGCAAGAACATTTTTGAAAACCATACTTGGCTACTTTTATTTATTATTAAACCCAATATCTCCAAATTTCTCCCATCACCTCAATGGATTAAAAAATACTCTGATCTTTCTACAGGAATGTACCTCTTCAAAAATATTTTTTCAGTTTTCTTTTTATATTACTATCAAATAAGCACTCCAAATCACAAATATATATATATATATAAAAATGAATCCTGGAAGAGAGAGAGAGAGAGAGGACAATTTGCTATGTAAATTAATTGTAAATTAACTCCCCTATGAAAGGCAAACAAAAAAAATGCTCATACCACATGATAAATATAGATATTCTTCAAATATAAATAAAAAGAATAATATATTATTTAAAACATATTCTGGCTTACCTTTTTTTCTGTGTTGTCTGAAAATATCTATCTAAATCTAAACTTATTTATAAATTGAAGTTTGTCTGTGTGTGTCCATAGACTCCATTCCTATAGACTCCGAAACGGCTGAATCAATTTTCTTGAAAATTTACAGTTGTACTATAAGCGTCTGTGAGTGTTCTTAGCTAGGTTTTGTGTTGAGGTACCTCCGATAAATATCGAAAATCGGAAAAAATCGGGTTATAGAAGGAGTGATCCGATTTTAATCAAATTTGATACACTCATAGGCAAAAACATAAGAAACGATATTCAGAAGTTTCAAGGTTGCAGTTCTTAAAATAGCACAGAAAATCGATAATATATATATATATATATATATATAAGACAAGATGTTTGTGTATGTGTCTGTTTATCTGCCTGTATGTATTTTTTTCAGCCCTTTTATTTTAGTTTTTGCTTCGGGTTTGGCTCTAAGTAGGTATCATTGTAGTTCTTAGTCTCAGCCATGATACCATTTACTCAGAGGACTTATTTAGCCTTCAAAATTCAGTTTACGATGAAAACAACTTATTTGATATCGATACCAGGAAATCAAAATTTGACTTACATCCATTCATTTTTCTTTCAGTTTACAGTTTCGCTTTAACTGGAAACAACTATTGCTTTTTAGTCTTTCGTGCCAACGTCCAAAGAGTCTGAGCTCCAGGACCATGGATTAGTTTTAAAGCTTTCATTACACCCGAGCAACGCCGGGCTATACTGCTAGTTGTTTATATATGAAATCACAAATTTGAAACAATAGAGAAATATTAATTTCACGGATATTCTTACCTACTTTTTCCTGTATTGCTATTTCCTTAACTTTTTATTTTTTTGGCATTGAGGGGGTGAATTACAATGAAATTACAGAGCAAATTGACCAACACTTGCCATCCTATCTTAAAATTTAGAAAATTAAAATAAATATTTCTTTTGGAGATTTGTGATCAGATAAACTTGATAGTAATATAAAAAGAAATTTTCAAAAAAATGTACACAATTTAAACAGAAATTCTGAAAAAAAAAATTATTTCTTTGAGAGGTGCATTTCTGTAGAAAGGCCAATACATTTTCTACAACCTTTTCATGGACCACTTATCCACCTTATTTAAATTAGGTCCTCTCAGTTCATTAAATATTTAAAATAGCTTGTAACAGAAGACTAAGGGGAAATCAACATTGCCAAAGAGATTGTAGAGATGCAGACAGCAATTATCTCCTTTTTACAGAACAAATTTACTAACATCCTAAGAGACCCTAAGGGTGACATGATGGCCTGTTGGTGAGAATATTTCAGTTGGCAATTAGCTCCTTAGACCATAGGATAACAAGCAAGTGCCAAACTAAAAAACATAAGATATCACTCAGGCTCACCATGTCTTTCCTAGAAACATTACAAGTAAAATCTTTGTTTTTCTTTTCACATACGTGCTATAATTTTTCTGCATGGGTCAAATGCTAAATATAGATATATTTGCATATAGCCTATTATATGACATATTTGCAGATTCTAGTGCTGTATATAAACTCATTTTTGGAGTTAATATGTTTAAGTTATTCTAGTTTTTCATTTTGTCATATTAAGGTGTAAGTCAGATATACTAATGCTTTATGTGGGCCTTAAAGAGTGGAGCAAACAAAAATATTTATTCTCTCTTTCTAAACAACTCCATTAGAAACATATCCTCTTTTTTGACTTTGTGAAAGCCTAATAAGAAGACACACTCAAGTTCCACATACTCTTTGAGGAGTATGGGGGTCACAGGTCTTAGCACATAAGGCATTGTTGCTGTAGTTTTCATAGAAAATACAAGATGGAGTTGTAAGTTGCATATCCAACTGGTTTTGAATTCAGAGTTGTCATTCTCTTAGATTTGCTACTAACCCACAGCTAGAGCCTAGTCTGCCATGCTATTTAATCCATAGCTAGAGGGAGAAGGGATGGATTCATACCATTTCCAAGGATAAGTGAACAATCTTCACAAATGAATTTCCTTGGTTTTGATAGCAAGCATTCTCAAAAAAAAAAAAAAAAAAAAAAAAATCTAATTCAAAATAAATCTTAATTCTATAGAAATTGTTTTGTTTACATTTCAGATATGAAACAGAGCAGCTATGGCCTTTCAAGAAAATAATCTGAGTGAAGAGGATGCAATTAAAAAAAAAAAAAAGTTAAAATAGAGCCTTGCTTACTGTGATACTCTACATGGCCAAGTTTTAAAGCCCAAAGATGGTTTCCCCCTATAAAGGGGGACGTATATCCTCCATCAGGGAGCAAACCTATTTTCTTTACTGGGATTTCTTCAATTTACAGGCTAATAGCCATAACACACACTGTTTAATAAATAAAAATCTGTCATCTATTTCAAATATAAGGTGTCCACTATAATAACATTTAAAGTACAAAAATGTTGGATTAAAAATATATGCATTATTTCTTTAGAAATTCTAAAATACAAGCATTTTTTTGCAATATTTTATTGAATTTTTATAAAATATCTTCTTCTAATAGGCAAAGAAGGAAATTATGCTAAAAAATTATTATATACCTAAATTCATAAAAGTTATCTGCTGAGATATTCTTTTAAATCGAGGTTAATCATAAATTTTTATATAAAATAGCTATTTGATTAGACTTTATTTAATATAACACATGATTATTATTTACATTATTTGCATGTAAACTATTGCCCTCATTTTTGTTGTTATCACAACGTTTCAGCTGTTGTACCATTCAGCCTTCATCATGTGCATGTCAATCTGGATAACCTACAAACATGATTAGCAGAATGAGAACAATCTATAAATAATGTGATAACAACATAGATGAGGACAATAATCTGCAAGCAAATAATGGTAATGCCTCATCCCAGAAATTCAGACAGAAACTATTCAAGATATCAGTTTGATTATTTTATCTTGAAAGCAAATAGATGAAACAATACAGACTTAGCACACTTTTTTCATCAGCATATTTGAAACAGTATAAGTTTTAATCTTAAATCTTTGATAAATTAACTCTTGTTGAAAAAAAAAAATTGTAACCTTTTGTTATAAATGATATTTGGGGGTCACTATTTTGTAGTAATGAAGAACAAACTTGTTATAAATCTAAGCTGATAACACTGTAAGCAACTATATCAGCCTTTGTGAAAAATCTGGTATGCATTATGAGCATATGCAAAAAAAGTTATCTGGTTGATATGCCACCCAAAAACTAACTGAAATCAGAATGTGTGTGTATGTAGGGGAATGGTTTCATCATCTGAGCAGATTTTTAGCACTCCATTATATATTTAGTTATTGTGTATTTAGGTTTCGGCAGCTATCCCTTTTATGTAAGTTTTGTTAAAAATGACAGACAAGGTACCATGGTTAAGTTTTTTATATAATTTATATAAAATATATATTCAGTTAAAAGTAAAATAAAATTCATCCTTGATAATATCTAAAAGTACAGCTGAAAGTGCTTGGATAAAAAAAATATTCAAACAATTTTTATATAATTTATGTCTGAAAAGAAAAAAATTATAAGATCAAATGAAAAATTATGTAAAAAACTTAACCATAGCACCTTTTCTGCCGTTTTGAATTAAACTTTCAAGTATATATATATATATATATATATATATACACTTACATGCAAGTATATATATATATATATATATACTTACATGCAAGTGTGTGTGTGTGTGTGTGTATATATATATATATATATATATATATATTTTGTGTGTCTGTGCGTTAAGGGAATTAATAGATTGAGCAATCTCATTTTGTCCATCTGTAAGAGTTTCATGTCTCACTGGACATTTTATACATATATCAAAATCACTTCACCATTATTAAAGAAAGAGTTTTATTTTTTTATAATATTTTTCTTTCTTTATGTAAGATATTTAATGCTTTAAGTTATCTGAGCTTTTGAATTATATATACATATGTGTGTGTGTGTGTGTGTGTGTGTGTGTACACATGTAAACTGAGATGAAATATAGATTGGAATCTGGCATAAATAGGAAACATTTATAAAACTTATTAAATGTTTCACCTTTATTAAAACTTCATCAGAGAATGAGAGTTGGGAAAAAAAGAAAGAGAAAAAATTATAACATTTAAACTTTTTGTTTTTTTATGTTTTTTTTTCTCATTGGTTAAGCAAACTTCATTTGCATTGTATCTTGTAAAGAAGTATTAATGTATAAACTTGTTTGTGTAATTAACATGGAGCTGTGTCTTGCGGTGCAGTAGATATTGGCTTGGAATGAGAAATCGAAGAGCCGAGTTCAAATACTAGTTGAATTTGTTACATTCACATATGTGCCAATACCCTTGGGGAAAGGTTTGAATATGTTGCTTATTCCTCCAGCTATGGGTTAAATAGCAGAGCAGATTGAGTTCTACAGTCTTGTTTGGCAAGCAGTCTACTGCAGAAAGTAATGGCAACCTGCTGAGGGAAATTCTTCTGCCCAGTCAGTCATGTTTCTTTCGCCTAAGCATGTATCACATATGGCACTTAACTGAGTTATCTATTGAGCACTTTCTTTGCAAAAATTCTGTTGGCCTTAAAATTTATTCAATTCTAGTAATTTTTACGTATTTTATGTCATTGGGTGTGGCTGAGTGGTTAGAATGTTAGCCATTTGACCATGTCCTGGTTCATATCTTACCATTATATGCAACACCTTTGGAAAGTGCCTGAAAACCATGCCATGGATTGACCCAAGCCATGTGAGTGAGAGTGGGTAGATGGGACTCTTTGGGAGCTGTTGACCGTTGTGTTAGCATGAAGTCACAAGTCATCATGACCGAGGGTTTAAGCATCTTAGCTTTGTTACAACTGTTGTTCATACTAGACAACATGCTCTCTCCCAGAAACTATAACTAAAGTTCACTCAGCATAGTTGCAGGTTGACTCTGTGGGTGTTAAAAGAACACAAATGTGCCTGAGCAGGTGTTGGGGATTAGCTAGCCGCTCTAATACACAGGCATCCCTGGATACAAGTGGTCAGCCATACATGAATCATATATATATACATCCACTTGTATCCAGGGATGCCTGTGTATTATATATATATAGTCATCTGCAGACTGATCTGTTTCGCTGTATCACAGCTCATCAGTACGGTCAGACACCCGATTACTTCTAGCCAGGATTGAAACCTGACCGAATTGACATCAGTCGGCAATTCTACCTTTGAGCTATGGGCATTCTGTAGAGGAAGACAGACTTTAGTGTGTTATATACAATGTAAACACATGCCAGTAGCCGAGAGTGTTCAAATTCATTACTGAATGAATGATATATATATATATTTATATATATATATATAAAGCTCCTCCCTTATTTTAAACTTCCAGGTGGGTGTTCCGAAAGTTCCTGTTGTGTGTTTGTAAAAAGCATTGGAGAATCAGTTGATATAGAACACCTGAAGCTAATAAAAAGTTGAAACCAATCAACTGACTTCCAAAGCTCTCAACCTTACATATCTACTGAGCACTTTTTAATACACGTGTATACTCGTCTAATTTAATTCTGACCAATAACTAGTTATATATCTCATTTATATGAATATCAGTTATTAAAAAATTTAAGAGAAAATATTGATATAATCATGAAGTGAAGATTCCACACTACTTTAAACTAAAAGTTAGGATGAAAGTCCCCCTCACCACCATCAATCAATCAATATTGGATTTTTATTGATTTGTTTTTTATGACTTATCAATGTTTAACAGGTTATTTAAAGCTGGAAAATATTTTATATTGTACGAATTGTAATGAATTTTACTGATATAAGTTCTACTAATTAACCCATAGCTGGGAGAGAAGAGGTGGATTTATACCTTTTCCAAGGTCATTTGCACATAAGGGAGTATAATGAACCCAATAGAAATTGAAAATATGCACACCACATCAATGTTAGAAAGAGCAACAACAGTTACTGAACTTGAGAAACCTATTTTCCTGGAAAGTTGTTTTAATAGAAAAATCTATAAATTTTAACTGACAGTGGTACTTGCAGCTTGATCAATGAATGCCAAATGTTTCCTTGTAAGGAAACAGTTTATATTATCATCAAAATTAGAGATGAGAACAGATTCCAACCCAATGGTCAAGGAGTGAAGAAGAAATGTTACTTGAAGAACTGAATGTTTCATTATAAAGAAATAGCTAATTTTGCGATTATCATTAGAGATAAGGACAACAGATATTATGCCTGATATTTACTTGTCCTTACATGGTGACAAGATATGGCATAAGGCCAGTTTAAAGTGTGGAGCCCAAGCAGAGACATATGGACTAAAGCCAAATATTGCCCTGAAACAAGCATCATACTGGCATTGTTATTACACCAAAGTCCCTCTCTCTTACACAATGAGGAAGTTACTGCTGCTGCTGTGTTGGAATCCTTGGGACCAGGCAACCTCCATTTATTTGTTGTGTTCTGTCTGAAAAGGTCAAATGTAGTTTGTCTACTCAGTGGCAGATACTACACTTTGATTCCATTCCTATGTCCAAAGGAGTGAAGAAAAGTGTTGGGACGCCCGTGCCTATTCGGCTATAATGGATTATTCTATTACTATGTAAAGTAATGGTGGCATCTACGTACGAGAGAGTGTGCTGAGCAGCCGTATCGACAAGTCAGTCGGAGACTTCCGGTGACGACCCGGAAGTACCCATTGCTCATACTACATCTTACGACGGTTGAGACGATTAACCTTTATTCTTGTATTGGATACTAATAACCTTTGTAAATACTATTTTCACGGAATACAACAATTAACCTATTCCTGTTGTTGAGTTATTTATTCTTACTCATGACATAACAAAAAGTCTAACTAAAATTGATTGGTTAATAAATGCTAAATGTTTCCTCATAAGGAAACTGCTGTTAATGCCATTACTAGTTTTTTGTATTTATGTGCAGTTCATTTAAATATATTTTTGAAGTGTTTGATTCAAATTCTGACCATTGTCAAAATATAGAAATATTTCAATTATCAGGTCCAGAAATAAAATGAAAATTACAACAGTTTTCATGAAGAAAAGGTGAAT
Organism: Ascarosepion bandense; assembly: GCA_037127315.1. Classification (NCBI taxonomy): domain Eukaryota; kingdom Metazoa; phylum Mollusca; class Cephalopoda; order Sepiida; family Sepiidae; genus Ascarosepion; species Ascarosepion bandense. Next base: position 5,175,077 of record JBBBDQ010001148.1, on the reverse strand, counting down.
GTGAAATGTAATTCTAAGAATCTATGTGTTGTAATTGCTTCGATAAAGGAAAATTCAGTGAGAATGCCAGTGTGGACTTTTAGTTTATTGTGAGTAGAAATCTATTACAGACAGTATATATCTTTTAAAATGTGATTTACTTATATGTGTGTACTGTGCTGTTGTTTTAAAAAAAAGAAAAAAGGATTACCTGTGTGCATGCTAAAAACACTGAAATCTTACCTGATTAAATTTCCACTAGTATAATGACAATGAAACAGGTGATAATTATCAAGGAATATAGAGATTATTTATTTTATTTGAAAAAGGAAAGTAAAGACATTTAAAAATAAAAAAAATGTTTAAACATCAAATGTTTTAGGTAACTATTATATTAATCTGGAGCAAAAGTTTACTGCATTTTTCAATAAGTGGTATTTGAACACAGGATTTCATTTCATATGTGACTGAAATTTATGACATTTATATATATTCTGTTGATATCTTTTTGTTATAAAAGGAAAATGAGATGCATTTTTATTTTATTTTGGGAATAAACAACAAAAAGATATGTACTATTTGTAGGGATGGTACCATAGCTGAAAGTAGTGTTTGTAAGTTTCAAGAGTGTAAATTTTGATCTGGAAGACTGAGAATGTAACCACAAGCTTACAGCCATTGATAACTAAATTGAAATGCTGATTAAAAATGAATCCAGGTTACATGTGACAGGACATTGCAGAGATACTCTACATATCTCATATGAGCATTGTAAAGCATTTGAATACATGGTTGGATAAGTGAATCTCTATCTTGTTTGGGTGTCTCATAATTTAATGAAAAATATTTAAAGGACTGCATTTTATATGTGATTATCTGCTCAAATGTAACACAATCATCTATTTTTTTAAGAGAATTATCACTAGTGATATAAAATGGATTGTTTACAACTATGTAGAGTGAAAGATATCTGTGAAACAATGATAAAAGACATTGTTAACCACAATATAAAGATATTTATCCTGTGGGACTGAAAGGGCCATTATTTTGTATTGCCACTGATGCGCAGGGGGCTACATAAAAGAAGAGTAAAAGTTTACACAGGAGGAGAGTGAAGAGAAAGACGAACCAGTTACAGGGGGTTTCAGAGAAAGGGCAAGAGATAAGGATGGGAATACAGGTGTCATGACAGTTGCGAAAGTAGAGTGAAAAAGTAAAAGAACAAGATACACGTGGTTATGTGGAAAAGACAAGGAAAGGACTGGAGTCAAGTAGATAAGACATTGCATTTAAATTCCTGGAGATTGTAGCCATCAGGGAAGCAAGTATATGGAAGGGAGTTTCACAGGCAAGAAGTGTGAGAAAAGAAGCTGATGGAGTAGAAGTGACAGCTGATTTGGTAGATTTAACTGTAAAAATGTGGGAACTTGTTGTCAGTCTGGTTGCTTGAGTAAATTCTTGTGGAGGGGGCATCAGTGAGCTAAGCTCATTGGAGCAGAAGCCATGAAAATATTTGTAGAGACAGAGGGAAGCCCCATCCCACCGATGAGAAAATGGCTGGAGTCGAGCTGTCAGGTCAGGACAGATCACATTACAGATTCTCCTTTGGAGCCTGTCGAGAACCCTGAGATCAATCGCAGGGGTGCCCGACTAGATATGACAACAGTATTCTATACACAGTTGGATTATTGTACTCCTTCCACAAAATCAGATATTGAATTTAGACAAGTACCAGTTCCAGTTGAATTGATTAAAGGCAGCAATCAATTAAAAGAGTTCAGAATTGGTTAATTGGGAGAGTATTGTCTTCTGCTAGGACAATGCTAGACCTCACGTCTTTTTGCAGATAATAGCTAAATCTGCTGCTAAAAAGGCTGTGTCCCTGTGTTGGGTCAGGAAGTTCTCTTCTGAATCTATCATGCACATTTACAAATCTACCATCTGCTCATGCATTGAATACTGCTGTCATATCTGGTCGGGCACCCCTGCTGTTCACCTTGGGGTTCTCAACAAGATCCATAGAAGAATCTGTAATGCAGTTGATCCTAACCTGGTGGCCTGACTCCAGTCTCTCTCAACAACGAGATGTGGCTTCCCTCTTTCTCTTCTACAAATACTTTCACAAATTCTGCTTTGATAAGCTTAGCTCCTTGGTGCCTCCCCCTACATGAATTTACTTGAGCTACTAGACTGGCAACAAGAACCCACCTTTTTACTGAGAAAAGGATCAAGTGTAACCACAGCTTCTATTCTATCAGCTTCTTTTCTTGCACTTCCCTTCCGTATTCTTGTTTCTCTGATAGCTACAATCTCCAAGAGTTTAAATGCAATCTCAACTGACATCTCTTATCTCCTTGACTCCCATCCTTCTTCTCACTTTACACTTTGCTCTCACGCAGCTCTCTTCACACCAATGTACCTGTCCTTCTCTTGCCCATTCACTGACACCTACTGTGACCTGTTCTCCTCTTTCTCTTCACTCTCCTCGTACATAACACTTTGTACACCAGTGGCAGTTCTGCCTTGATTGGGGTGAGACGATTATAAGAAATTGTTTAATAATGCCATAAATTAATAAAGCTAAGTGAAAAAGTAATGGTGTCACAGTAAAGCCAATGGTCCATTATAAAACTTGTGTGTGTGTATATACAGTGACACACATAAGTATTGGATACATGTTATTTTCTGTTATAACTCTAGTTTATGTTCACCATTTTGCCTGATATTTGGTAAGTAATATCTTGTAAAGTTGTTTTAGTTATATGTGTAAGGAAAATTAAAAACTCATGGTTGAATCCATTTTTTTTTTATCAAAGTTCAAAATTACCCTTATGTATTGGATACATCAATTTAATATTTTATTACATAGCCTCTGTTTCGTTTCACTGCTTCCAGTCACTTTCTATAGATGGCCACCAGTTTTCCACACTGGTCCACCATTACTTTACCCCATTCTTCCTTGCATAATTCCTCTAAAGGCTTGATATTTTGTGGATTCCGCTTATGAACTTTAACTTTCAAAGTATTCCACAAATTCTCAATTGGATTCAAGTCAGGAGACTGACTTGGCCAATTGAGAGTACTAATACCATTATTTTCAAACCATTCCTTTGTAAGTTTTGCGGTATGTTTGGAATCATTGTCATGTTGAAGCATGAAATTCCGACCATGTCCTAAAGAAGTTGCAGATTTCTGATGGTTCTTCTCTAGAATCTACGTGTACATATTACCATTCATTCTACCATGGATAACTTGTAACTCACCAGTGCCCTTTGATAAAAAGCATCCCCATATCATAATGGAACCATCCCCAATGGTATGATGCTTGTTGAAGGCAGTGCCATTTTTTTGCCAAACACTTGTCGCTGTGTTCCTTTCAGATAGTTCAAATTTTGTTTCATCCGACCAGATTACCTTTTCCCAAAACGGCATACCTTTCTTTTCATAAGTTCCGACAAACTTTAATTGGTCTTTGACATGTATGGTTTTCAGTAAAGGCACTTTTCTTGGTGATCTTGAGTGAAAGCCTGTACGATACAGAGCTCTGCTAATGGCATCCTTACTTACATTAATTCCAGCACCCTCAAGATCAGTTTTAATTTCAGAACGAGTAATGAAGGGTTCTTTTGCACATTTCTGCTGATCCACCTTGAAGTCCTCTCATTTATTTTTCTCAGTCTTCCATTTCTTAGAAGGTTTGCTGTACCGTCACCATACTTCTTATACTTTCTGATAATACTTCCTACTGTACTTCGTGCTAGATTCATTTCTTTGCTAATTTTTCAATAACCTTGTTCTCCTTTGTGAGGTTCAATGATTTTATCTCGCATATCTCTGGATAATTCTTTAGTTTTTGCCATTTTTAATCCTTGAAGTGCAGAATGCCCATCAAAAAGTCAGATGATTAGTAGCACTATCTTGTAAGCAACTGTGTGCTTCTCTGATTGGTCAGAGATAACATTCCAATACTATTGAAAATTTGAATATTTAAAGTCTTTTAAAATACAAAGTTTTGATTGGAAATTTGGAAAAAGTGTCATGTATCCAATTCTTCTGCATAGGGTAATTTTGAACTTTGATAAAAATAAAATGGATTCAACCAGGAGTTTTTAATTTTCTTTCCACATAACTAAAACAACTTTACGAGATATTACTTACTAAATATCAGGCAAAATGGTGAACATAAACTAGAGTTATAACAGAAAATAACATGTATCCAATACTTATGAATGTCACTGTATATGTGTGTATGTCAAAGCAACATATCTGACATATTGTTGGCTCTGCATTGAGCACTTTTTTGAACAAATGTCTGCTGGTCTAAACAGTATCTCATTTACTGTTGTGTGTGTGTGTGTGTGTGTATATATATATATATATATATATATATATAATATGAAAAATATTTTTGCTAAGTGTTGATCTTGTTAAGTATTTTTACTGTCTGGGCACTGACCATTTTACTGTGTAGGTAGATATTTGCCTTTGGGTCTGTTTGTGTCTTTTTTTTTTTTTGCTTTGTTTGGGATATTTTTTGTCTAGGATGTTAGGTCATTTGGCAAGTAGTTTGTTGGGCATAACAACATTGTTTTTTTTACCATATATATATATATATCTATATATATATATATATATGGGCTTCTGAGTTTTGTTTAATGGCATATCAACCTCTGTGGGCTATTTAATGCCAAAAAGGTAGGGTTTTAAGGTCTTTTTTAATGTTCAGTTATAGTGAGAAGGTTGATTTGTCAGATTTTGATTAAAATTTTTTTTAATTTGCTTTTTTATTTTAGAAAACTGAAGATGTCTTCTAATTTTGTATTCAAAAATATATTTCTGGTGACAATTTTTTCCTTTAAAAATGTATTATGCCAATAATTTTTCTTTAAAAAATATATTTTTTATAAAAGTTTGTTTTTATGTATATATTTCTATAAATGTGTATTTTTATACTTTCATAGTGCTTTGAACCCAGTTTAAGGATAAACTATTTGCCCATAGTTAGGACTCTAATAGGTGCTACCACTCTGGGTTAGGATGAACCTGGGAACAAAAGCAATTAAGAGGTGGTTCCATGCCCCTCACAACCTCCCAATCA